>JAMGYY010000003.1:2607116-3910674 GCA_024713755.1 Morchella sp. 2018-W16 | reverse complement strand
ACTAACCCTAACTAACCCTAACTAACCCTAACTAACCCTAACTAACCCTAACTAACCCTAACTAACCCTAACTAACCCTAACTAACCCTAACTAACCCTACCTAGCTATTGGCAGGAGCGGCACCATGAACTAGTACCCATACGATGCCGTAGACAGGCAAAAGCTCTGTCAGTCTCCACCGTACGGGGTTTTTTTTCAGCGACAATGCCGGTAGATACTACCCGTGCGGCACCGTTCTGGAGATATTGTAAGATTTGACGTTTTAGGCCTAAATCTAGCCTTAACCCGAGCCCCACACCACCAAAACCAGGTATAATATAGCCTAGGAAATCCATTGTTGACTCATCCTATAGAACCCCGTAGAACCCAAAAGAAATCCCTCATTACAAATGCCTGCATGCCGTTGACACATAGAACCCTTGTAACCAAAACCCGTAGAACCAAAGAGAAAACCCTGACTAATCCTTCTTCACGCAACAACGCTTGATATCGTATCACGCCGTGATAACCAATGGGGCGACAATCATTGAATATATACAAGATTAAAAGTCTCACTGGACGATAAGAATTGTGAGAATAGATATTAAATATCAAGCCCACACGACGAGGTGGTTGAGAGTAAACAGGAAGGAAAGGGTATATACGATGGAAAGTGGTAGTTCTGTGTCCGCAACACTTAGGTGATGACGGGTAACTAAAATAGGGTGAAACTAACCCGAACCCCACACCACAAAAAAGCCTATAAATTGAGCAGTAGTGGGCTTAGCCTGGTACACCAAGTGGATACTTAAAGAATTAACTGCCGCAGCCATTGGATAAGGCGAGAAAAGGTATTGATGGCTGGCACCGAGTAAATACTCCAGGATATTGATAAATATGTATTTATAAAAATTTGCCTAGGTAGTAAGTAACCTTATGTTTGCGCTTATTCAAAACCCACCCCAATTAAAGAGAGGGAGTTGCAAAATACAACAAATTTGATTGCGAGTTTCTAAACCTCAAATAACTATATGTAGCTACATCTCACTTCCATCATGCCATCCTCACAACTCTTGCCCTTGAAGCTTAAGTCCCCTTGTTGGTCCCCCCTTTCCAGCGCCGCCCCCCAGGCACCAAGCGCCCTTACCCTTCTCGTATACCTCGGCCCTATCGGCCGTGTCAGCCCAGCTCTGCCACTGCTGAAAGGTGTGCATACCTCCATACTCCACCACATTTCTCTGAAGGGTCGCCTAGACAAGACTGGTTACACTCACCCATTGGGGCCTCCCGTGCCCCGATCATCTCGTTGCCGCAGAAACATTGACTGTTCTTTGGTGAGCGGGGCAGATCCCCGGTAAAACGGACCTACATGGAGGGTAATTGAAAGCTATACATACTTGGTGTTCTCAACCATTGCGTATTTGTACTCGCTGCATCTGGTCAAGCATTGCTCGATAGTGAGAGCATTGTCTGTGACAAACACAGGCCGTAGGATTCGTGGGGGATTATCAACCCAGCAGCCAGTTGAGAACCAGCCATAGGTGGCGGGGTCGCGAGCAGTAGCTACCACAGTGAGAAAGAGGAGCAGAAGCATAGAAGCGTGCATGTTTGAATTTCGATCAAGTAGATGATGAAGTGTATGTGATAAGAGGTAAATAAGAGTGCTGATTGTGGGGGAGGTTAGATCAGACGACTTTGGCCTCTTTATAATGTAGAAAGAGAGGAAAGGAGGGCGGGCTAGGCCCGTATATATATATGCCCAATCATCATAATGATTGATATGCCTCCCACCCGGATGTAATTTGAGACAAGAACTCAGGCACTCTTATTGGAATATAAAGCACTGCTCAAGAGCTGAGGGCACGAACAAATGTAACTTGTTACTGCACCGAGTAAATGCAAAGCAACAGGTGTCACGGTCACTCTGAAACCCGCAGTAGATGTTCCAAAGTTCGCTATATATAGTAGTTCTTGGCAATTTGTCGCTAAGAAGCCTCTTATTGGTCCTAAATTCAGGAGATCTTTCCTATTTTGAGCGTGGTTTGGTTCATTGCCGCTCTCTGGATGGGGTGTCACGCCGGATTTAGTAACTACTCCGTACAGTACTTGACTAAGGCAACCTATACTACTCTATAGCGATGGGAATGATCAATGGAAAAACAAGGTGTCAAAATTGTATGGAGTGCACTATATAACTGCCTTTTCCATTGACCATTCCTATCACTGTAGGCTGACGCCTCCCGGTTAACTCTACCCCATAATTACCTATAGACGGCTTCCCTGGCCACCCGGACACCCCCCGCCCCCGCAACTCGGACAGTTAACGTAGAAAAGAGAAGATCAACAGTTGCCATTGACTGCTCCAGTGAAGGGGGTTTCCGGGCGGCCAGGGAAGTCGCCTATGTATGAGATGTGTGGATTCTCTTTGGATGTACTAATACTGTACGAAAAGGCGCTGGGCTGAATATGATCCTTTAATAAGCGGACCCAGCGACAACCTAACACGGAACACTAGGCCAAGAAGCATCTATATTGGCACTCAATGTGGTTAGTGAACCTACCCAAACTCTGATCCCTAGGTAAATAATCACCTAGAAGGTGTCAATTTTTGTAAAATCAGTAGCACAAAACTCAAACACACTGAATTTTCAAAACAAGTCTAATTTGTGGACCAGATGAGAAATATCATACCTTAATATCACGGCTTGGTACGTTTAGGGATGTTAGGGAAAGAAGCATAAATAAGGATTTCCCGTATGTTCTATGATTTTCAGTGACAGGATCCCCCATGACCCCACTGATGCATTTCTAATAAAGGTTTTCTTTTAGTTCTATGGATTTCTATTTGATGGGTCAACGAAGGAATTCTGAGACTGTATAGAGGGAGCTCTCTCCCTTACTTGGAATACGCCGGAGGCGGAATAGGTTCAGGTTCAGGTAGAGAATGCCAGAAAATCAAATGTATGTATTACTAACAGGGAGAAGACGTTGGGTAGAGAAGCCAGATAGGCAACCCTTATTGACCTCTTTGGTCCAGACACTGACACCTGTTGCCGAGGAGGTGTAGTATTCAATAGCCAAATCCCCATTGAGGGACAAGATCACATTTCCTTAGTACCAGGAGGTGAGGCTGGTGCCTATATGGGGGGTTTGGTTATGTATTTGGACTTATTGCAGGTCAATTAGTTATTTCAAAATTCGCAAGGAAGTACAGGACTTTATATACTAATTAATTAGAGTTACAGAAACCCCTAGCTCACCCTAACCCTAACTCCAGGTTAAGTCGGCTACCTTCAAAACCTTTGAGAACCGCAAAGAACACTATAGAGCCTAATCAAACACGGGTATCCTTTTTCCAACATCGGCCAATCCTACTCAACAACTCTGTTCCGAAGTTGTATTGATGGCAGGCGGGGTGTGCCGGGCTGCACCGTGATGAATGATCGAATTCATGGTTTTTTCTGTGAGAGCCATTTTATACGGACCCATAAACCCAATTTACCGCTAGGTTTCAGGCCAGTAACCTCTTTCTCCAGCTCCGAAAACGTACACATTCATCCACCCAGCGTGAACGAAAAATAATTGACGCCAATCATCGATGTCCTTGAGGGGTCAAGCGAGGGTGCCCTGACGATCAAACCTTGTATCCTGCTAAGGGCGTGACCAAAATCGAGCGTTTCTTGAAGCGAAGAGTAATGTACTGCAACAGCCATGTTCGCCCCAACCGCGGCTAGCCGGACAATAGTTGTGCCAACCTCCACTATAGCTTAGAATCGGAAGAGAACCAGAAGGATATGTAGTAAAGTGTTGTGGGGACTAGAGGAGCTCGTCCTCTTTACCCCACACCGACACTTCATGTAAATCCACTAATACGCTGCCGGAAACGCTGTCACGCCATGACTACCTAGTAGCTTAGTCAACCCCTTAAATATTTAAGTCTTGGCGCCAGTTCTTGAGCAAAACAGTGTCCATCTACTTTACAACAGAGTAGAAACCTCATCTAAACTCTGTCCCACTCACGTACTCTAGACCGGGCAAGGTACCTTAAAGCAATTTTCCTAGCAAAGGTGATTGGAGCTCGTTTCACTTAAGGCTATGTAATACCAAAGGCTCCAATATCTAGGGTAGGCAAAAAGGGGAGATCATTAATGGGGATGAGGTTTTCGTGGGCTGGATTAGGCTGGGCCTAGGCATAATTTGGAACGGTAAAAAGCCTGAGAAAAACGGCCTCGGGATATTGTATAGGCCAGGGTGAATGATATTTCAGTTGAAATGAATTTTTTCTATTATGAATCTCGGCATACAGGATAAAGATTATATGCAGCTCGATATACCCATATTCTCGTAGAGACAACAAGACAAAACCACAATCAAATGTCAAAGCTCATTCCTTACTGCAACATGTCGCGCCGCGCATTCAGTGCAGCCCACAACGCCATTCTCCCCATAGTCCACTTCTCCATTTCCACATCCATTTCCTCACTTCCCACCACCAGGCCAAAGCCTATACCCAACGCCGTCAAGGCCATCGCCGCTTCCTCGAATGCCTTCCTTCCGCTTGCCAGCTCCACCCCCTCCCCGTCTTTGTGCTCAGCACACATATACACACTCGTCGCATGACACTTGACCCTCTCACTCACATCAAGCTTATCCGATTCCGACACCGCACACCCCACGAGCACCCCTTCCGGCAAAACCCCTTCCACCTCCGGCACCAATAGGTCACATAGCTCCATGGGATGCGCACTGATCTCCTTGGTCTCCAAAGCCGGCGGATTCTGCACAAAAACGTCGACGGTCTTCTTCCCGGACTTGACGCCAAACATGCGCCCTTCCGAATATGCCTTTGTGGCGGGGGAGTACGACCAGCCGTGTCGAGCCTTTGCAGCATCGACAGTGGCAGCGATTTTGGAGGTACCAACAGCGATGGCGTACTCCTGTGCGACGGCCGTGGCCAGGAGGATTTCATTGTCGGGGACAGTGGCAAACTCCACCAGGGTGAAGTTCGTAGTTCCATCGGGCGATGGCTGGGAGTCGATGGCGGCGCGGAGTTCCTCAATGTCATCCGGTGAGGGACCAGCATTGCCGGTATGCCAGATAAAGACGGGGACCTCGCCAGCGTGTGTAGGGAGGAAACTCCGGGCCTGGTCAAGGAGATCGGGGATGACGTCGGGAGTAGACGATGTGGTTTCCCAGATGGATATAGCCTCCAGGCGAGGCAGGTAGCGGTCACCGGCGGCCCAGTCGTGCCAGTTGTAGACTGTTGTTTTCGAGTCGGACACCACAACGGCATCTACGGTGGACGGGTCAGCGCTCAGAGAACACAGGGCAGATAGGAGGGAATAAGGGAGGGCAGGTTACAGAATGCGGCAAGGACTCACATTTATTATAATATCTCCGGATCGTCTCCCGAAGATACTCCTCGTCATTATCCACCCGATCATGTGTCTTCCCCGCCAGGTCCTTAGGCGGAACCGCGATGAGCTCCCACTGCACCGGCAGCAACTCTCCAGGATACCGCCAGTTCTTTACATATTCCTTGGCCATCTCAATGCAAGCGTCATATCTGTTTTGCTGGACCTTTTCATCGGGGCTTACCGCGCCGACAAAGAAAATGGGGACTTTTCCCTCGACCCTCGGCACCCATGCAAGAGCGTCGTTGAAGGTCTTTTTAAATGCTGCTTCGACCGCTTTCTTGTCTTTATTCTGCTGGCGTTCCCCGAACTCATATATCTCCTCGGTGCTAAGGCTACTGATCTGGTCCCTATCGTGCTGAAAATCGAGAATTACTAGCAGAACATTAGCCTAGTCACTATACCTAGCGCCTACGGAAATTAAGAAGAAGGGCACACCGTCGGCTGAGCGTTGGGTGTTGTAGAGCTTTACATGCCCAAGAGGCGCAGTCGGGTCGATAAGCTCGAGACCATACAACGAAAGTGTCATATCACTACTCTCCTTCCTATTATTTTTCAGGACAAAGGCACCTGGTGGGTTTGTGTTATCAGCAATACGCCCCAATCCATCATGCGCCGGGGGTGTTCGAACGGATGAAACTCACGCCGCACGAAGAATGATCTCAAGACTTCCATATGGTAATACTCCTCCATGGCTTCGGCCTCATTGTATCCGGGGATAAGAGGGCAAGCCTCGATGTCAAATCTCGTGCCTTCGATGTCTTTTGCGCAGGCCCGTAGCGCATCACAGAGTGAACGATAGGAGCCAGAGGTGCTATGCCGAGGGAGTGCTTGCACCGCGGTGGAATTGAGAAGTACCAACTTGACGCCCCCGACACGCGTTGGGAGACTTGCACCAGCAAGGCGGGCCAGCGGTCCCAGGGCGGCCTCAAGCCAGGCTGAACCGCCGGCGCCCGATGCATCTACTCCATATTGTATAAGTTCGCAATTATTGGCACTCTCTCCAACCGGCATCGATTGTTAATGGTGTTGAAAATGCAGGGGGGGGGATCAAATGGAATGGAGTAGAAACACTCAAAAGAGAGAAACAGTAATCTCACAAACCTTCAAAAGTCACACTCCCAACGACTTCCGCTCTCCGCGGCCCCTGTATTCCATCAACAGCAACCCACTGGTACAGCCATGCCACCGCCTCCTCCCGCTTTACAAATAGTATCATCGCAACTACATATCAATCAGGCACATATCCACTCCGGCCTTCACTAGGCCAGTGCTGCACACTAGACTTACATTTCGGCTTCAGTCTCTCCTTTGCTAGCGCAGTCACACGCTCTCTGGCATTTCCGCCTTGTGCAAGCTTGTTCGGCACCATGATGAACCTCGTTCCATTCTCCAGTCGCACATCCCCAACGTCCTTTGTTAGACGCGCTTGGAGCCCAACATACTCCGATCTTCCGCGGATAGCAGGGCCAGCTTGTAGCAGTATAGGTACCTTGACGGCGCGTCTTGACTCGTGGATCAGTGGGCCGACAAAAGCGAGCGCCGTTTGGAGCTCGGCGGAGGTGAGATGAAAGATGACTTTATCACGTTTGTCAGTGCGATGTCGATTGAACGCCAAAGCCTGGGAGAGATAGGTGGTATACATTTATGAATCACACCCTTATTCGCTGGGCGCTCGAAAACCTCGGGTTCTGAGCCGGTTTCTTTCCATTGGTAGTGGCTTAGATAGCATTTCTTCACAATGCCATCTTCTGCGGGGGTCAAGACGATCAAGTCACGAAAACCTATATGTCCGATATCCGCACCCCCGGTCAGCACACCACACGCCAGACAGAGCCGCCGCGCAAAGGATATATATATGTGGGGTGTTCAGTACATTCCTTTGCCATCTGCTCTCGGAGATACCGCGTGATCGACCCTTTCCTTTCATCATTCAAATCATCAAATTCATCAAATGCCACCAGTTCAAACCCACTTCCATCATCTGCCTTTGCCGCCCCAATGAGCGCTCCCAGTGTCCCTGGCAGCGACCGGAATTTTGCGTTCTGGCGTACTTCCGCCTGGGTGACAACAAGAACGAGGGTTGTGGGTCCGGGGCCGCTAGTGAACTCCTTCGCGGCGGAGATGAGTGAGTTGGTAAAGACTCCCGGTTTGTCGAGGACCGTATAAATCCCGTCTTTGTCCGTAGATCTGCCATGAAACTCGATCGACGGAATGGGGGGATTCGGGGGGGCGGCAGCGGCCCACGAATAACGGGCATAAGTTACAGTGTGGTCCTGGAGGTGGAGAACGATAGAGTTCTCTGGGACTCATCGTCACGGAGGCTTTAGCGAATTTGGTTTGTCTATACGGGACAGCATGTGTATACGCACGGGTTCTAGCCATCTTGCCCGACTGAGGAGGAAGAGAATGCGGATCACAAGCAAAGGCAAATTCGCGAGTTGATTACGCGAGTGGGGGAGTGGGGGAGGGGAGGAGAAGAAGAAGATATAATCATGTAGGTACATCAAATGGGGAAATCAACTTGGGCCCTGGACACAGTACCCACTCGACATCCTCCGCCCTACTCTTCCTGCTATCCAAACTCTTAGCCACACACTTGTACTCCCTCTCACCAACGAGTCTAGAGAAAGGCATCAATTGTCTCAAGACCCCGCTTCCTCCAGCCCCCCTGCTCCCTCTCTCTCCACCGCACGGCAACCCCGAGAAGATGAAAAAGAGGGAAAAGGTTTCTCTCCTGGGAAACGCCCGCTGCCAGCCACCAGTCGAGTACCTATCAGCTGTGCTGAGCCTCATCATGCAAGGGAGCAGAGTGCCATCCCTCTAGGTATGCATGGTTTCAGCTGTCGAGCTGTGACACGGTGGGGGCGGGTCACGGACTAACACATTCGATAACGGCCATCACGTATCCATGCTTCGTTGCCCCGCAGAAACGACTGTACATACATACCTAGGGCAATTGACGGGACAAATGGCCCGTTCTCCCACCTGTCGCTGAACTAGGCATCGCCCAAACGGAATTATATCCATATGCCTAGAATCTCTACGCGCAGTCATCTTATGAGGTGTGGAATTGTATGGCGAAACATCTGTGTACCATATAACTGTTTTTTTCATAGATCATTCCGATCGCTGTACAGATAACCCGGGATGTGGTAGCCCTATATATACCGCTGTATTATTCGAGAATGTTCGTTATGCCATAGGTTTTCCTGCATGCAATGTTTTGTACCTTAAACAAATACAACTGATATAAAGAAGGGTTAGTTAGGGTTAGTTAGGGTAAAAAATTGAGAAAGTTCGTTACACTGTGGTAGGGATATGATATTCCGCGTTGAGGCTGCTTCTTGTCGTCTTCCCCCACCCCCGACTAGACGCAACGAATTAATAAGTGCATGTAATTGAAGTAATCAAGGGTTAGGTATCCCTAGGCGGAGGTAGTTGTGCCAAGGATTTACAAAGAGTTCTGACCCCTGCCATAGAGTCCCGTCAAAAATAGGATCTGTTAGTAAAGCCACACAAAACTTGCTTCTTCTTGGGGGGTCAGCATTTACTGACAGACTAAGGGATAAACCAATTGAGAGGGCGTAAGATACTGTGGTAGGGTTAGGGTTATTAAGCAATGACATAGGAAGAGGCACCAGTAGCGAGAAACAAGTCCCCCTGGCACACTTGCAGACTCTCTGTGTGGTGGTAGGTTGTGCTTACCTCAGCACGACTTCTCACCTCTCTTAGAGCCTGGTGAAATTGAGGTGATCGCCAACGACCATGAAAAAAATATTCGTGAAAACATCCAGTTTTCTCTTAGATAATTCTCTAAGCAGTAATAGGTCATATGCGCCATTTGAATACTCTGCGCGAGCTCTGGTTGTTGAGTTATAAGCATAGAAAGTCTCGATTTTAGTATGATTTTGGTTGCGCATGTTGCGCATGTGCGTTGCCCTCCCTCAATTTCACCAGGCTCTGAGATGGTCGCACACCTTACCGGTTGCGCTCCAAATATCGAGCGCGCCCCAAATATTGAGCGCGCTCCAAATCTCGAGCCTGGGACCGAGGCTACTTGTAGACGAAAGACACCCGCATTTTTGGCTTATGTCATCCGGAATATCATGCAGTTATAAACACAGCCTTGAGTACTTGCTAGAAAAAAAAGTATGGTCTCAACCCGAACATCCCCGGTTGCTCTCTGGCTCACCTTGGAGACCATACTTTATTTTTCAGCCCTGTTTTAAACGGACCCTGCCACCAGTTGCGCTTCATCTTGAGCCTCACTACGTCTTGGCGGTTCTTGGCAATTTCATCTTGAGCCCACCCCCCCGCCTGACGTATCAGCCACCGAACCCGACGCTTTTGTCCTAGGGTTTGTGAAAAGAGAGCATAGAAGTGCGTCAAAGAGCTGTTTGGTATTTAAGAATAAAGCTTTGCGTTAAGTTTTCCACAAAAATAATCATTATTAGGGGACATCCGATAGCTCAATGCACATACAGGTGGTAAACAGTAAACCGGATTAGGAATAATGTGGTCAAGAACACTAATATTTACTAGTTAGATATCATTAGGGAAATCCTGTGCTTGGTTCTTACAATACATGTATCTCTAGATACTTAGTTCTTGGACATAACTCATCGAAAGGCACCCAAAAGAACCCAGCCCTTCACCAATTCTGATGGGTACTTTCCGAGAATGAGAAGACTATATTTTGCATGTGAATAATCGCTCTATCAGCTGAAAATTACATTATTGAACCTCCAGCACGAGTTGTGATGCTGAGCTGCAAAAAATGTGCCAAGACCTAGATCTCCAAATCTCTCTACTTAGTTAGGGGAGGGGGAGGGGGGGAGAGACACGCATTGCAATTGGGGGAGGGGTTATTTTGGGGGTCGAAAACATGTAGGCTTTTCGTAACTACAGTAGAACTTCGTAGACAAAATTAGCGAATAAAGCTAGAAGATACAATTCCCTATGCAAAATAAGGGACTTCTGTTGGTTCAACGGCTGGTTGCTATGCAGGGCTAGGGTTCACCCCCCACTCGGACAGTTAAAAGAAAAGACCAACGTTTTAATACCACTTTTTAACCAATCATGACTGTTCGAGGCTAGGGAGGCTGTCTATTCCATTCCAGTACATAGTAGGTACAACCCTAACCCTGTTGTAACCCTAACCCTGCGTATGGCAATCTCTACACTTTCCACGGTCCTACATGTACCTATATATATACATCTACACTCTCGATTCAGGGAGCGACGGGATCGAGGGAAATTAACCCCGCCCCGCCCTGTGTTGTGTGTGTGTAGTATGATCACTTGCACGCACCACGACCAGGGACATTGCCAGCCATGGCCTATGTGGGACGCACATAGCGGTACGTGAGGGCAGGTTGTTTACCAGGCCTGTAATATCGATGGCTGTGATGCCAGTAATTCAAGAGCCTCACGAAAACGGCCCGTCACCCGTCAATCATCAATCGGAGGTCAATCATGCAGCATCACTCGGTTTGGTAGATCTATGGCGTTTAAATTCCACGCTGGTACAAGCAACCGCCCGATCCCACGCCACACATCGAAGCCCAGAAGCCCTTGGCCGATCTCACCCATCCCCCCAAGCCTCCCAATCCGCCCGAGAAAATTCATTGCACCTCAGCAGGGGTATAAGCCAACCAAGGCAGTCTTTGGACGTCAGTATGTAGGTTTTTGATGTACGGTGTTCCTGCTGCAGCGCAACGGGCCTTCTAGGATCTTACGGTTATCTCAGCTGCCAATAGGAGCGTAAAGAATCACCACCTGTTGGGTTCAACATTTGAACCCTAACCTCATCCCAAATATCCCAATATTTATTAGGCGCGGTGATTACCAGCTCGCCATTATTGTTGTGCCCCAGCAGTATTATGCCTGCATTCTTCTCGAGCGAGCTTGACTTCCAATTCCATGGCGACTTGCGATGCTTCATGATGTAGCACTTGTAGTTAAATGTCCCCGGCCCGTCCGCCCCGGGCTTGTGCGGCCCCGTCAGGAGGATGTTGAGGTTCGACTGGACACCGGAGGGTCTCGAGTTGCTCTTGATGTTCCAGAGGCTGTCCGGGTTGGAGAAGAAGAGGTGGGCGGTGGGGCCGTGCCCCTCTGCGGTGTGGCTCACTATGGCCTCGAGGATGCGCAGGTTGGGCAGGCCGTGATTGTTCTGCTTCGCGCAGATGAGATAGACACGCGCGGTAATGCGGTTGTAGAACTCGACTGAGGTGGAGCAGAGGGAGCCGTGGTGTGGGATCTTGAGCACGTCGACGGACCGAGCGGGCACCGAACCCACAAAGCCGAGCACCGTATCGCGGATCTGGCACTCGCGGTCGTGGGCGTCGCCGGTGTAGAGCATGCTAAACAACGGCGTTCCCTGTTGCTCCCTCGCGGCCACGGTAGCATAGCGCCGGAAAAGGGTCACGATGCTGGCCATGTTGTGGAGTTCAGATTCCTTGCCCAGGGCATCCAGTGCAGGGTCATCGGGATCCTCATCCACCACGCCCTGGTCGTACTCGACGCGCATACAGTCGCCGATGAACTCCTCGTAGATCGTCTTTGTCGGGCCGACGAAATCGACTCTCGCGAGGCTAAATTTATTTTCCAAGTATGAGTCGCCTGCATGCTGACCAGCGATCGCCCGGTGTTATAATTAGCACCCCACGGCCATGCATGCTCCATAATGAGAGAGAAAAGGGAGATACAGACCCTGCTTAGGGCTAACGACGGGCCATTGTAATAGGGGCGGTAGGGGCCGTCGCCCCGCCGAACGCTCATCATCAATTTTCCTGAGCGCGGGCAGCGCCCCCTCGATGTCGTGATACGTCTGATCAGCCCTCCTTCTCTCGTAATCGGGCACCAACTGCTTCGTCACAGCGTCATATCGGGGGTCCTTTGTGTCCTTAAAGTCAACCAGCTTCTTGGGTTTGGGGGCCCGGTCATCTTGCGGTTTCAGGGAGGGCCCCGTTTGCTGGATACTGCCCATAAAAGACTTTTTGACGGTAAACATGTCCTTGTGGTATTTGCGCATCTGGAACTCGACCAACTGGTTCGTTCTGCCCACATGCCTTCGTCCGAGCAAGGTCACTACGCATGTGACGGTGATAGCCTTCTTGTTTTTTATAAGATTTCTATTGATCAGGAGGTCGGGCGAGTCGGAGGCGGGTGATAGAGTATTATCGATGGTGAAGGTGTAACGGACCATGATGTTGATGGCTACCGATCTAAGGTTGGCCGCGAAATCGTGCCATGCCTCTGAAAAACATGACACCGTAAAGGGGTCTCAACCGGGGGGATGACCATCAGCCAGGGTTGGGGATGATTCGGTGGGGGGATATGGGGGTGAGCATACACGTTTGCATTTGATTCTGGAGCACTTATTCTCATAATCGCGACAGAGAATGGGGGTGTGTGCGTCAGTATAAAGCTCAGCCACCGGGGGGAACGCATGTATCAACCTGTATTTTTCAAGACTAGAGTCCACCGCGGGTCCTGCATTGGTAACTTATGAAACAGGAGTTGTGTCTTCTCAAAGCGTTTCTGCAGCTCTTTGTTTGTTGCCAATGTCCGAAGGAATTCAGCACCTACATCATGAGAATCCCCCACACCATTAGCCGTCGTCCGTACTCGCACGATAGTCGTCTTACCCCAGGACGAGGGGGGAATAAAGAGGGAAAATGCATCATCATGGAAACAGATCCTACAGACCTCCCCCACTGTGGTCTTCATCCGTATGCGTAAACTGCACCATGTTAACTCTCGGCTCAAGGGGCGGTGCGTTTCCCTTGTGATTTTTTGGCTGCTTGTACGTTTCGAGCACCCTGACGACGTTACTTGCAACTTTCGCATAAGGTGGCCCAGTATCGATCAGATACCGCTCCCACGAGCGTTCGAGATAGCGACCATTGGGGCCGATATTATGGGTGCACAGGTCGATAACGTTGCTATCACCATGGGCGGCATCTAGCACGATGAGCTGAGCCAAGGGCCTAGTGACGTCAGGTGGGAACTGCTCCTGGACTCCGTCGATGGACATGATTGATGGGTAATGAGGAGAGAGAGCAAGAGGGTGTGTATCTGGAGGGGCCGGGGGCGGGGGTGGGAGAGCAAGAGATATAGCGCGATCACCCGAAAGATATGCAACGATGACCGAACGGAGTCCGCAGAGGTTATATCAAAGAGGATATGGACTAGAGGAGGAGGAGGAGGAGGAGGAGTTGCTACTCTACTTGCTCGGGATTCAAGTGGGATTCGCCATGATCAATCTCCCCCTGGCCATCCTTTTTTTCTTCTCTCTTCCATAATTTCCCATAGTTTATCGGCCTGATAGCATCGACCGCCAAATCTGTGTGGGCCCCTGCCTGGCTGACAGCTGTATGTAGGTTATAAGAACGCAGGATCATCCGCCACGGAGACTCCAGAGTCCAGGCCCAGCTTTGAGGGGGAAGGAGGATGGAGGAACGTGCATGTATGCATGCATGCATGTATGTACTCTATTATCACTAGCTAAGCAAGCAGCTAACATCTATTTTTGATTGGTTCTATGGTTGTTATCAACCGTTAAGAGCAACGAATATACCGATTTCATCCGTCCAAGGGATGGTAGTTGTCAGTTGAGTGGCCCCAAAGAAGAAGAAGAAAAAGAAGCCAATAGGTACAGCCTCTGGTAGAATTATCGCAGAAACAGGTGTCTAAAAACAGGGTTTAGGTGGCTGGCCCAGCCAATAGGACTCTTACAATAATTCTAACCAGAGGCTGTACCACCAGAGCAAGCAGAGAACAACGTCCCCTGCTGCCACAGCGTCGCCACACCAATCAGTGGCCCCACATGGCGCACCACGCTACGATCAGCCTCCTGCAGCCGATGCCAGATTTGGTGAGTAGACCTCGCTTATCTTTTTCAGCTGAGGGGTTCTCGCAGGTGTTCCTTGATTGCTTTTTGCTGTGACCCGCGGGGTAGGTGGGGGCATGCATGTCTCAGGTACTGACATCAAGGGTGGCACAAGGCCGGGGAAAGGAGAGAGCGAGAGGGGTAGGGTAGGGAGAGGGGGGAGCTCTACTCTAGTGATATACTAATTATCCTGCAGCTGTGTACTTGTGCGGTGCTGCAAGCTTAAGGACTGATCACCGACGAGTGCTGAGAGCTGCCCAGGGTCAATTGCTCTCGTATTGCACTAGAGTGTACGTATAATTGTGATCTAGTTGAGCTCTCTTGCAATTGTTGAAGAGGAACAGTTAACAAGATCCGAAGAATATATTATATCAGAGAGGAGAAGAAAAAACAACTAGAGGAAGAGCGGCTAGCTATAGAGGCAGGCCTTATATTATACGAAGGAAGGAAACAGGAGTCTTACTTGAGTCCATAACCCCCCCCCCCCCCTCCCAGGCACTCGAAAACCCCTTCCAGGACTCACTGCTCATTAGACCGGTCCCCCCAAACTAGAAAGAAAAAAAGAATCGTTACCCACCACCGATATCACAATGTCAGCCACCGATCCCGACACAAGCACCGTCACCGAGGCCGAACTCGATCCCGTACAGCCCTCAGAGGCTCCACAGCCCTCTGAGACCGAACCCCCCTCAAAGCCCCCCCTATCCGCCTCTGAATCCGATGGTGCCATCAAGACCGCAATGGCTGCCCTCCTCGACAGCACCGAAAAGCAAATCTCCTTCCCCACCGGCGGCAGCACCAAAGGCACCCCCGCATCGCAGGCCCTCACCTACGTACTCTCAGCCCACCTCTACACTCAGCTCGACGCCAACTGGACCATCGTCCCGGGTTTCACCCTCAACTCCGTCGCCCTCATGCTCGAAGGCTACTACGGCAGCGAGCCGCTCAACCGCAGCCTCTCCGCCACGCTGACAGCCACCGCCACGCTCGCAGAGTGCCTCCTCTCCGTCACGGGCGAGATCCCGGACCTGCGTAGTGAGGCGCCTGTAGAGTTCACGCTGTCGCTGCGCGTGCGGTCGACTGGTGATTCAGTCACGCCGGAGGAAGTCGCGCGGGCGCTTGCCGGCGACCAGGGTGGCGCGGGGGGGCTACCTCTACCGTTGGAGGGGCTGGATGATGATATTGTGGGGGCGCTGCGCGATCCGTCGGCGACGCAGTGGGCGCTGACTGCTAGCGTGACAGTGGTGCGCGACACGGCCGGCGTGTACTCTATGAAAGAGGTGAAGGTGCGTGTTGATGCGAAGATGAGGTGGCGGCCGGTGCCCAGCCTGCTGGTGACGGACGGGGCAATTGAGCTACGGGCATGGCGACAGTACGGGGGGGAGCAGTGGAACTGGGATGCGGGGCTGGTGGGCAGGATGCTGATTGGGCGGGCGCGGGCGCGGGCGGATGTCGGCGTCAAGATTGATCTGGGAGCGGCGGGGGGCGGTGCCGCGGTGGTCAAGGTCGGCGTTCAGGGCTGGCGTGATGTGAGCCCGGGAGATGTCATGGATGCCGTCGTGGGAGAGAAGGTGGGCGGCGATGGCGGAGAGCTGGCGGCGATATTGCCACCGGGACTGCCTGATGTGGACCGCTACCTGGAGGGGACGCAGGGCGCGGTGCAGGTAATGATGAGGATCGAGAAAGGGGCTGCTGCGGGGAGCAGCTGGGGCATCAAAACCGTTGCGGTCAGGGCGGAGCTGACGGGCGTCGAGTGGAGGGTCGTGGAGGAGCTGGCGGTGCGGCGTATTGCGTTTGCACTCAAGCTGGAGAAATCGAGAGGCACAGCAGCAGCCACAGAGGACGACACAGAGGAGAGCAAAGAGCAGGAAGAATCACAAGCAGAGGCAGAGGAGAAGGGTGAGAATAAATGGAGGTTTGCAGGTTCTGTGGAGGCCACGCTGTCGCTGCGGAGAGGACAGTTCCAGGTCCCCGTACGCATAAGCTACGACTCAAAGACGGAGATTGTCGAGATACGAGGCACACTGCCCGACGACGACTACTGCCAGCTGACCGCCCTCGCCGCCGACCCCGCCCTCCTGACCATTCAACCGGAGGAGGTGGAGGAGACCGACGACGATAAAGATAACACAGATCTAGAGAAAAAGAAAACAGAAGAAGAAGAGAATAAACAAGAGGAAGAACAAGAAAAACCAGACCCCCTCGAGGAGTTCGCCTCCTCCCACCCCGCCCCCGCCGCCAGCCCTGTCAGCCTCAGCGACGTCGCCTCCCCTATCGACGGCACGGAGCGCAGTATCCTCCTCCAATTCCACTCAAGGACCCTCACGCGCGCACGCTTCACCGCCAACCATAACAAGACCTGGCAGGTCACCGACTCGCTGGCCATCACAGACTGCGGCCTCATGTTCGACGTCAAGGACCCGCGAGACCTGGCCAAACGCGTCATCTCCGGCTACGTCTATGGCAGGGCCACGCTCGGTGACAGCACCGAGCTCTTTGCCTTTGCCGCGGGCGCCAAGCGCAGCGAGGATATGGCTTTCTGGCTGGGCTTCTCGGTCACTGTACAGCCGGACGGTCCCGTCGGCGTGTTGCCGACAGCCCTGATAGCCGATGGGAAGTTCTGCGGGGCGGACACCAAGCCACCGAAAATTACGGGGTGGGACCTGGGGAGCTTCCCGGGGAAGCCGGATCAGGCACTGAGAAGTATCGATGCCAAAGTATTCGTAGAGTTTAGAAAGGACCCCGCGCGAGAGGGGCAGGGGGATGCAGAGCGAAAGACGCGCCTCACGCGGGTTAAGGTGCGCGTTGCTGTCCAGGGCACCTGGAAGATCTGGGAAGGGCTGGAACTAACAGACGCATATCTGAACGTGCTCGTTTCGCGGCGGATAGCTAAGAAGGTTAAAAAGAGCGGTGATGGTGGTGGTGATGGTGGTGGCGGTACTGGTGGTGATGGTGGGGAAGGATACGACTGGGCTGCTGAGCTCTTTGGCGCAGTAAGGGCAAAGAACGGAAACTATCGCGTAGAGTTCTTGGGCCTCGCAAAGCACAACGCAAAGATCACGACGATGGAGGTTGGAATTTCGCTGACCAGGAAGCCTGTGGCTGGCGGGGGCGAGGAGCGAGTGGCCCCGTCGCCAAAAGCGCTGACCGAGACGGGCGTGATGGGGAACGTCATGCCCGAGGAGGGGGAGACCAAGGAGATGATTCCAGGTGAGCACGCTGTAATACTGCAACTGTTTGCCATCATATTTCTTTCCAAACAATTAATGGATTGTTCATCTTACCTCTCTTGCTCTGCATGGTTTGTTGCGAGATCAATCATTAGTGCATGGGTCAATGATCATCAACCCCGCTCTTTCACCCCGCTCCCATCCCCGCTCCCCTCCCCAGCTTCCTTGACCCAACCCCCAAACCCTATTTTCTATATTGACAAAAGGCCCGACTGATGCATATGACCGGAAAATATCAACTTAGGTGACTATCCCATCCAACCCAAATCGCTCATCGATACAGAGAGCAGCGCTCTCACCGTCAGAGCGCGCATTTCAAAAAAGGCCGGCCACGGGAACAGGTTCTCTCTCGAATCGCTCACGTTCACGCTCTCCACCAACGACCCATGGACCATCACCCGCTCCCCCTGGCCCTCCCTCATTCTGCAGAAGGCCGCCCTCGGACTGACACTCACGCACCTCACCGGGTCCGATACGCGCAAGGTAGAGTTCGCCGCAGCCGGTCTCCTCTCCATTGGCGACTCGCCCTACCAGATTCGTACAACCCTCCACTTCTCGTCCGAAAACAAACAGCTCTCGTTTACACTCACCACCGGCGGCACCCCCGCCTCTCTCTTCTCGGCCCTCGTCTCGCGCAGCCCCTCGGAGCTAGTCCCTGAGAACTTTCCAGCCGACAATCTGCACGAAATGGCAGAAGCGGATAGCGGCTTCGCGCTAAAAGTGATTGCCTCCAGGCCGAACGCATCCTCGTCGTGGGGCCTGACGAGCGTCATGCTCACTCTCGACCTACAGACGAAGCCGTGGGAGATCGGGGAGCACATAACCATCACGGACCTCAAGCTGAAGGCGCTCTGTACAGCACAATCAGAGGAAGAAATTGCCGCGTCGGGGGGGGCGGACAGGTGGAAATATGGCGTGTCTATCGGCGGAAAAGTCACAATCGGCGGCGCTAGCTTCACGGCCACCGCCAGTTACGACCGCAAGACCCTGACGCTCGAGGTGCAAGACGTCACGGCTGCCGATGCGGCCAAGCTCGCGGGGCCTGAGACCGCGGTGGTGGTGAGAGACGCGCCGCAGGTGCCCGACGGTACCGGGGTTGCGGAGTGGAAAGACACGACGACCACCGCGACACTCACGTTCCGCATGCAAGGGAAGCGGGGATATCTGGTGGATAACATGGTTCTCCGTGTGGACAGCAAGGAGACCAGGTGGGATATCATCCGCCCGACGCTGGCCCTGCAGAACATGTATGCGCGCCTCAGTATCGAGAACATCATAAAGAGCGCCAAGCTGAAGCTACATCTGCACGGAGACCTCGCGGTGAAGAAGGGCAAGAGCAAGAGCGGTATCGTGATGGTGGACATGGTGGCGGCAAAGGAAAACCTGCATCTGTCGTTGGATATGGGGGGCACATCGGGGGACCCGAGCAAGCAGCAGGGATCGAAGCTGGGGGGCTGCAACATCACGGAGCTGCTCTACATGCTTACCGCCGGCACCGTCTCGCTCGACATCGATGTCGGACCACGCATCCTCACGATCGACCTCGACCTTGCGTGGAAGAGCACGATGAAGGGAACGTTCAAGGGCACATGCGCGGACTGGAACCTCTCAAAGGTCTACCCCAAGCTCACCAGCATGGTGAAGCCCGCCTTGACCCTGAGCGTTGTCCGCAAGGGACGGGTGTCGGGGATGCTGGATGGACAGCTGGTGTTCATGGGCCTGCGCGTGAGCGTGAGCTACGAGCTCCCGAAGGGCCCACTGAGAATCGCGGGCATCGACGTTAAGCAGGCAGCGAAGCTGGTGAGGAAGCTGTATAGAACCTTTAAGGCTGTCAAGGGGGTAGCGGAAAAGGTGTTGAGGCTTATACGCGGCGTAATATCGGGGGTTGCGGGAGTCCTGGCGGTGGGCGCGGCTGTATGTTTTCCCCTAGTGCTCTCTTCCTTTCTTCTTCTTGTCTGCCGTTTCTCAGAGGTCATGATGCTCCCACCGGCCTCACCGCCTGCACAGACATGCACATATCCCTGGTTGTCGTTTTGGTCATTGACACTGACAATGATTGTTTTCCAACAGCTGCTCACGCTCGGTGTACTTGAGGATGTCGCCTGGGGACTCATCACTTCCATCTTTGAAGGCATAGTGGGTAGTATCTGGGGCGATTGGGAGAGTACCGGGAGGGGCGAGGGCGAGGAGGGCGACGAGCCAAACAAGGACGCCGACCCCAAGGAAGGCGCGAAATGGATCGTTGGCGGGCCTGGTAGAACCCCAGGTCCCAGGTTTGAGACAGTCGAACTGTACATCTACCCCGCCGGTCACCTGCCCGAGACAAAGGACCCAGGCGAGCTCCAGGTCCGGATCATACCAAATGCGATCCTGAAGGATGCCGAGGCACTCCAGGACGTCGAGGTCATCACCACATTTGAGTCGATCAAGACTGGCTGGTCCTGCACCTACAAGCGCCCCGGTACCGTAGGAGACTACACCATCCGCGTCGGCACCCCCAAGGACACCCTCGACTTTGGCTGCGCCGTGACCGAGACCGCCAGTGTGCTGGGGCGGCAGTCGGTGTTGAAGGCCCTTGGCCCGGTCATCACGCGGCGTGGCTACGCACACATCTTTCCGAAGGACACTCAAGGCAAGAATCGTTTTGGCTACAAGGAGGACAGCCAGGCCTTCACCATCAAGATGCAATATCAAGACACCGCCGGGAAGGAGCTGCACCCGGACCCCATCCCGGTGGCCGTGAACTGGATGAACGACGCCATCAAGTTGAGCTTTGATCCGCCCTCGCCGGGTATGTGCGAGCTGAGCGTGACCCTTAATGGTGAGAACATCAAGGGCTCGCCAGCCACGGTCGAGGTGGAGCCCTCCATTGATCCCACATGTTCCATTGCATACGGGGAAGGCCTCTGCTCCGGCATGGCCGGCCTGAAAACGGGCTTCTCGGTGCTTGTGCGCGACCAATTCAACACCATTCCCAAGATGGACAACAGGACCTGTTCAGCCATCCTCGAGGGCGGTGAGGTAGATGGCGGAGACCTGGAACTGATCCCCATCTCCTTCGACGCCGCCGCCGGCCTGGTAA
This sequence comes from Morchella sp. 2018-W16, assembly GCA_024713755.1. Taxonomy (NCBI): domain Eukaryota; kingdom Fungi; phylum Ascomycota; class Pezizomycetes; order Pezizales; family Morchellaceae; genus Morchella; species Morchella sp. 2018-W16. The sequence goes on along the minus strand of JAMGYY010000003.1, from coordinate 3,890,072 downwards.
CCTTCGAGTACACACGCCCGGCCGCGCCGGTGGAGGACTACTATATCCGCATCCTCGTCAATGAACGCCCGCTGGACATGTCGCCCGTGTGTCTCAAGATCACCGAGGGTGCTGCGGTTGCAAGCGTCGAGAAGAGTATCCTGACACTCCCGCTCCCGCCGTACTATGCCGGATCAACAAAATACATGGCCGCCATCGAGGCATACGACCAGTATGGTCAGCGCTTCCATGTCGGTACTGGCCCCGGAAGTCTGAATCTGGAAGACCTTGGTGTCACTCTCTGGAAGAAGGATCCCAACGCCCCGACACCCGTGGAGCTGGAAATCCATCCCGATGGGCGATACGATATCCCTCTGATTTTTGATGAAGCCGGAAAATGGACTCTTAGCTGCAAGGTGCCCACAAACGCCACCCACGAAGAGGGGCAGCTGATCGTCACCGCTCACGGGTTCGATGTTCTACCCCCGCGGGCACTCACCGCTTTCCGCTGCTACGGCCCCGGTCTCTTGACGGGGGAAACGGGACCAGTATCATTCAGTGTGCGCGGGCTCGACCAGGCCGGTAACAGTTTCCCCATCACCGAGAGCGACAGGGCAGCCTTCGAGGTTCTACTCCTGCACCAGGACGAAGAGGCCGAGGTCGCGAAGATCACAGTCACTTTGGATGGCCTTCTCCATATCTCCTACACCCGCCCCGAGCTTCCGGACAACATCATCGCGGTGCTCTACAACGGCGAGCATGTGACTGGCAGCCCCTTCCTCGTCTCCACCGCCGCCGCCGGCCTAGCAGATATCGATCCCTCGCGCTGCCTTCTCACCTCCGTGTCCCACACGGTCGGCAAGCTGTCCAAGGCGCTCCTCGTCACCATGGACACTGAAGGCCGTCGCCGCTTCACCGGCGGAGATCGGGTACTTGCGGTGAGTGAGACGGCCGATGACCCGGTGGTGGGCATCGTTGACCAAGAAGACGGCACATATATGATTGCGTACTATCCGAGCCCAAAGAACAACGGCAAGACGATCCTGAAGGTGACGGTGGCGGGGGGTGAGCTGGCTCCGTTTGCGCCCGGATCGGCCATAGCGGCGAAACCGACGGTGGTCGGCGAGGGGAGCTTGAAGGCCGAACTTGATGTGCCGGCCATGCTGCAGATCGAAGGGGCGGGGGAGAAGGATGGGAAGGAGTATGGCGGAAAATTGGTCCTCATTACGAAAAAGAGTATAGTGGAGGTCGTGGATGTGCAGATGAAGGCGGCGGATACTGTTGGCTTGTGGAGTGCGATGTTTACTGTTCCAAAGACTGTGCCAGGTTGGTGGTTTCTTCAGTCAGTTCGAGTGATGTCTCATGATCTAACTGTAATGTCTCGCAGCGGGGTCCTACACATGCAAGCTGTTCATCCCCGACATGCAGGTGCTGCCAGAGGTGCCGCTCTTCTCCATCGCCGTCGAGGAAGCTCCCCCATCATCAGAATTCGACGTTAAAGGTCTACCTCTCTATATCGGCACCAGCACTGCGGGAGGTACCTTTACAGTAGTCCTAACATCCGGGGGGAAAGTCGACAAAGCAAAGTTCAGCATCAAACCACTCAAGACAGAGCCCCAAATGCCAAAGGAACTGGAGCCCCGCTTTGAATTTGAAGTGTATAATAACAAGGAGATTAAGGTCAATGTTTTCAGTGTGATTGGAGGTGAGTGGTTCATTCTCCCATGATTTGTTCCATCCAGCAAGTGATCTTTGACCGTATCCCAGTGATATATGATGCTCACTATTGGCGCGTGAAAAAAAACCTACAGGCGTCATTACCCTTTCCCTCATGTACGGCAAGATCCCCATCGAACCGCGCGAAGACGACGGCGCCTGGACTGTTTACTCCAGCGACGCTTCAAATACCCTCACGCACCACCTGCCGCCGCCCTTCCCCAACCCCATGGCATGGACCTTCCCCGACCAGCAGAAGGACATCCAAGCAGCCCTCACCCCCGACCTCAGCCTCCTCAAGTTCACAAAAAAACCCTCGCCCCCCTCCTCCCCCTCCTCCTCCCAACCTGTCTCCGGTCTGTGGGCAGGGGCAACTCTTGCACTCCCCTCCCTGGTCATGGCACCGGGCTTCACTGTCATCTACGACCTCCGCTTGACCCTGATCAAAGATACGGACGAGGTCGATCTGCACTCCCCCGTAGTATTTGCCGGCGAGACGCCTCTGCGGCTCCAATATAATAAGGGTAACGTCTCATGGGTAACATGGGAGAGCGACGGGCGTTACGAAAAACAAGGACCCTCCTCCGTCACCGCGGACGGCAGATGGTGTAGGATCATGCTCCACTGCGAGCCCAGAGCTGTGACGGTGCTTGAGCAGGGGAAAGTGGTGGTAAAAAGGATAGAGCGGGCAGTGGCGCCGATCGAGTCCCTGCAGTTCCAAGCGAGCTGTGTGCCCGGGCCTGGGGAGTTTGAGGTGGAGATCAAGGGGCTTGTGACGCTGCCGACGGCGTTCCATTCTTTATCGTCGTGGAGGGCGGATGCGGGGGCTGTGGAAGTGGTGTTTTCGGAGAGTGGTAGATCGGCGTGGTCGGTGGAGGATGGTGCGGCCGCGGCGGCGGTGAAGCCGGTGTTTAAAAGTGGAGAATTGCGATTTAGTGTCCCGGAGAAGGCGGTCGGAGCGTATGTTGTCCCTACTTCCACCTCTCCCCTCTCATCTCTCAGCCACAGAACAGGTGCTCGTATATGCATATATATTATCCATCCACTGACAAGATTTCATCCTTTCATTTAGGACCATGTGGATAACAAACAAGACCCGCTCAAAGTCCAACTCCCCCTTCAGCATCACCCAGTATCGCTTCCGCGTCAACTCCTCCACCGGGGACACCCGTATCACGCTCTTCGGCGGTGTATGCATACGCTTCTTCGAGGACAGGACACCAGTATGGATGATGCGTGACTCCTCGACTGGCAGGCACACCCTCATTACCGAGAGTAGCAGGTTCCTTGCTGGCGGAGGAGACACGCATGTCGTGGTCACTTTGGCAATGTGCGATAACCAGATCACCTGCTGGGAGGATGGTGTGTGGCTGTTTTCGTGGGATGGGAAGACAGGAGAGAAGGATGCTGTGTTTAACGTGTGGTGGTTGACGCCCGGGAAGGGGGCGGTGGTGGCAGCAAGCCATTTCAGGGGGCTGGTGGAAGGGGCGGCGTGATGATGATGATGTGGTGCGTCTCTTCCTCCTCCTCCTCCTCCTGCTCCTTCTCCTCCTCATCTAACCTAGTGATAATCAGATTTCCCACCTCTAGACGGGTTGTTCGGTGAGATTGGTACGAGGTAGGTAAGGGATGGGTTTGGCTATATACTTATATTGGATGTTGCATCAGTTCGGTTTCCTTTTGGGTTTTAGTTTCGGTATTTACGGATTTAGGTGTCTTACAGTTAGCACGTTTGGGAAAGGTGATGAAAAAAAAAACAATTAGATAGTGATAGTATATACATATAGGTGTTCATCAGAATCAGATCAGTAATCCCAACAGCCCCACTATTGTTTACATGTATTTCGGATGTCTTAGACGATACGAAAGAAGACGAGAGCTGTAGATGGGCAAGACAATCTGTCCCGAAACATATGAAAATGTTGCAAAATGGAGGATTTTCTAGAGTATTTTGAGATGTAAATGAATACGTATGTATATGAATTCGAGAACACCCAAACCCTAACCCTAATTCAAATTTTAATGTGATATAGTCTAGTGCTCGAGCTGCTCCTCCCATATGCGGGATAAGATGAGACCAATAGAAGTCTCGTCTTGTTTCGTGTCGTGTACATCAAAAGATCGGTGGAAAAGGCGCTCACTCTCTATTCCCCCCTTAGAGACCGGCCAACCCCCGGCCAAGTCCATGCAGAGGGCATGGGAAGGTAGCTGCTTATCCATTCACAACATTACGGAACAACATTGCCATCGGATGTTAATGTGGGTGCACAGTCCTGGTGTAAGTTCAAATTTATAGAGATATATGACTTGGACCCGCCCGAGAATGTGTCTTGACATGCGGGATGCTCACTCGAACCAAAGACTGGCCTTTCCCTGTGATACTAAAAGTGGGTAGTTTCATTACACTACGCTGTGGTTTCCTTAAACTACAAAACTAGGGCAAGCGCGCAGTTTCTGGGAGCAAGGAAATAGGACCACGTGTGGACAGTGCTATACCCGCGAGCAGTGTCAATATTAGCAGTTAAATTAGTAGGGGAAATGTAAGTACATGTAGCCTACTCAGTGTCTAACTTAAGTAACTTGCAGATAGACAGCACTACTCTCAGAGAATTTGAAGATAGTGCGAGTAATGCGATAGTCTGGGTAGGTTCCGGCCCTCGTTTCTCTCTAAACATTTACCGTACATGTGAACAGACTCAATATTTTGAATCTACGTACATTTTAGGCCCATACACAATATCATAAAGTATTTTATTAGTGTTTTACTCACTTCAACAATATCGATCGATTTGACTACCAGTTAATAGTCAAAGAACGATTGTATCCCCTTATTCATACTCAACCGCTAATGGTATTTACATGCAAATGGATACAATATTCGGCATCGATGCCCTTTTTAGCCTAGAAATCATGTTCTAACACTCTTATCTCCTTTCTTTTCACTTCAACAATATTAATGGTAAGGTTTGCAGCGCAGCTACATACATAACCAGCTAGGGTGAGAATGATTCTTTGTATCTCCCTAATCAACTATTGTATAGATAAATTGACTAAAGATTTAGAAACTACGCACTTGTTGACCTTAAGACAACCTATAAAATACCTATATATGTCACTCACGGGGTATCACTCGGGTTATCCCTGCAACTATGCTGTCTTGGCGTAAAAATCAGCCCCCAGTGGGCCACCACTACTACTCAAGCCCAGCCAGAAATAAAGCCCTGCAAATATAAAACGCGAATTTATCTTATTAATATTAAGATATCTCTGTACCTTGTAGTAGTGTCAAATAAAGATGTCTTACCCTAACTCCTGATGAAATATTTGAAGAGTAAAAGTATTGTGACAGCAATAAATAATATTTGTCCGAGTCACATCTACCTTGAGACGCGTATCTTGATTCCGAATAGAGGTGGGTACTAGTTGTGCTTGAGATCCTGACTGTTAGTCTGATAGAAATGAATTAGAGAAAACCAAATAGTTTATACTGAACATGGCATTGCCCCAATAGTTTTGACTTCCCTAATTCATGGAGTTGATAAGTTCAATTGGTAGCGGGCAGCAACGGTGCCACTATACACATCGTGCTGCTGACTAATTCACCGCCCCTGTAGTACTTCCCTAAACTATCTCTATGTTCATATGTGACCGAAGATCTTGGAAACCTGTCCTGGATATAGGGTCCACACTCGTCCGCTCATTTTATCCCAGAGCCTTGTACAATATTAATGTTTCGACCCACCGCCACCACTAACTAATCCGGAGGTTCATCATCGGGCGAAACACCGAACAATTATGAAATTATACCTATGCTCTGAGAACACTATCCATAGTTTAGTTCGCATTCAATGTAGTTCATATTCACTTAGTCACTTGAGACTGAACCTCGCTTTTTAATTTAGGGTTTATAAGTTTATTACCATACACCTACAATACAATAGATTTAATCTAAGTATTAATACCAAAAAACCTACCAAACTAAGGAATGTGTTAATTAAAGAAGTTTCCAACACAATGCTGCCCATTATTCCTTGACCAACGTTTAAATCTAGCACACAAAAGAAACCCGAAAGCTGATGCCAAAGTGAACTGAATGTTCAGACCTTACTGGACATTAATGACCAAGCCACCCGCCCAGATATACCACCAAACGTAGTCACTAATAAAAAGTCAGTCAAGTCGTGATAAGGTCAAGAAATGCGTAGACTTACTTGTCATTCTGTGGGACCACTTCATAGTTCAAATGAGTGGCAGAGGCGGGACAATCAAAAGTAGGAGTAGCTCCATCAAAAGCTCCAGTGCCGGCGTTGAAGATGCCCAGCCAAGAGTCACGGTGAGGACGGTGGTTGAAGGTATCATTTGGAGTGATATCCCGCCCACCAACTTTGAAGAGTTGAACTTTCTTGCTGCCGTCTACCCCTTGGACCCCTGAAAAAGAGAAGCTGCATTTCTTGCCGGCGTACCCATCGGGAAAGTAGTAAGATATAAGCGTATTGATATCGTGCGCTCCATTATACTATTGGAAGTTAGTTGTAATTCAATTAAGCTTTCGATATAGTTAAAGAACCCGAGAGAAAGATCAAAGAGGTTCAACTAACCCTAGAGACAATCGCGTAAGACTGAGCTCCACCAGCATAGTCGGGAGAATCCTGGTAGATCGGGACCGACAAAGACGGAGAGATGGTAGCAATTGAACGAGCTTCAATTGGAGCGGCTTCAGCAGAAGGGATTGCAACAGAGGAGACCAAGCCGGAGAAGAGGCAGAGAACGGAAGTGAAAATAGCAGTCTTCATTCTTACTAAAATGGGTGAGTAGGGAGTAATATATAGAAGAGTTTGAAAGAGAAAATTAAGATACTAAGAGAAGTCTGAAACTGTAGTAGTCTTGCTGTGTTCCTGAGTGGATGGGGAAGAAAGGACACTCGGTAGGGGATTGATGAGGGGTATTTATCATATTCTTGAAGCCCTTATGATGGTAAGTATGTCTTTGCTAAGTATAAGGTCTTTGTGGGATGATGAGCGTTGGTCGTGGGTGCTCAGGTGCTCAGGTGCTCAATCATTCAAACCAAGCCACCTAGTTTACCTTAACGACTCTGTAATCCAGGAACAAGCCCCCATGGCCATCGCGATCTTCGCCTGTTGGATGAAGAGACGAAAACTAAGTGAATCAACAATTTGGTGTAAGCCCAAGCCCTCTCTACTGGAATATCGTTATAAATAATCATATCATGCTTATTCCATTTTCAGCTGATTTACTTTATGGCTTAGACCCAAAGTATAAAGAGGAGATGTAAGATCGAGATGTCTTATATCACTGGTGAGGTTGCTAGTATACCAGGGTTAGGGGACAGTTTCTGCAGGGTATGCTGCGCCTAGCCTGCACGTTATTGGCTAGTGGGATGTATGTGATACAGTAAGCACCAAAACACGAGATGTCCCAACGTCTGCACAACATGCAATGCATGCTCGTGGCACTGTTATGACTCCACAAAATTTCCCACGATATCTTCAGCCCTGCTAAATAAAAGTTTCCATAACCGTCTAGATCACACAATATTCTTTACCTGATAATCACAGTCATGTTTGCCATATGAGCATGAGGAGGTTTACAAAGAATTACGTGTGCTCATATATACTGATCATAGCGTGATATTCTGGATTATTTTTGGAGATTGAAAATTTGCTTTGAGAGGTCGTGTCGAGCGACATATTCCGGTCCGCAGTGGGACCATTCTTCAAAGTCATTCTGCCTGCTAGCATAAAACGAATTACAATGGTATCTAGTGTTTAAAGTGACGAACTTTATGATCGAATTATGTCATGGACGAGAGAAGATACACATTCATGCGACTTGGCATTCTCTTCTTACTATTCTACTAATATATATAATTTACGCAGCTACCCTCGACGATAAAATTCTCAAAGAAACTGGTTAGCCCCAGGGCTGATCAATATATCTAAGGAATGTCGTGGTACTTCTACCCTCTCTACGTGGTGTAAATCTATCCAAGAATCGATTCTGCTTTCTAGGGCTTAGACTGCAGCACAATTCGCAGGTGTCGGATCGGACCCGACACGCGAATTCGATGTAAAAGAATACCTCATCTTGCGATCAAAAACATAACTCGGGTCTGAATTGGAGTTGTAAACACTTTACATGTCGTCATGTAAAGTGGGCATTCCAGAAATTAAGACCATAAATAAATTATTTTTAAAATCCTACTTTTCTTAAGACACGATCGAGATATAGCTAAATTAAATGTGTGTGACATTGTGACTTAGCGAAACCAGTGTTTCCCATTGTTCCGTTCTCGTGTTCATTTAATCTATTTCGAGGAGTTTTTTTCTTTTCTTGGAAATATCTGTTCTATTTTTACCCCTCTTAATGGATATGAAGTGGGATCTAGAGCTTTGGGAGTATTGATTTGTTAGTATGTATACGTAGTGACAATCCTCTCCCGATGCTGTGAGGTTGAAGGTGTAAGGTTTCTATATGATATAATTAGTTAATTTCAGTGCACGCCTCATCTACCCGGCCTGTTTTCCTTCCCTTTTTTTTTTTTGAGCCAGACTGACACAAGGCTCCACTGTAAAAATATTCCCAGTGTAAGAGTATATGGATAGCAATGTTAACGAACTGGACAATCTTGAGTACTTAGCTTAAGTCTAACTCCTCATAACTTGAATAAGCTCAGGCAAAGTTATCCAAAGGTCAAGCCCTAGGCCTAATAATCCAATATATGTGCTAATCCAGCAATGAGGAGAACCTAATTGGAGACGAGCAAACTATTACAAAATATTTTTGCCTAGGAAAATTCTGATGAACAGGTTTGCCTAGTGATAATTGGCTGGGGCCTCCCTAAATTCTCTGTCACTTCTTTCTCCCCCTCACTCACCCGTTCCCCATCACGAAGCCGAACAGACATGCTGACATCGTCAGGAATGGAATACATTACAAATAGTTCGATGCACACTTTAAACAACTCTTTCCTAATACAGGTAATTATAATCCTCACATTTATATACATTTTCAGCTCCATGGCAGCTGCAGGCATATATACCAGCAGATACTTAAAGGCTGACGCTAGACCTAGACGCAATGGCAATAAATTTCCCTTTATCATACTGGGCGGTCACCGCTGAATTGGGACGTCTTGACTTTACACAAATACAGGAGCAGGGAGTCTACAACGTCTAATACCTAGTATCTCCGATTTCTAGCTTTATATTAATTGAGGTTATGGAGAGAACAAATCTGCAGGAGCCTGAGAGATTGGGTTTTAGGATATATAAGTGGATATAAAAGATTAAGATCCACTCCTACGTCGTGCTATACAAACCCCTACGTATACACTTAACCTGCAGAACCATCGTATCTCCCAAAATCCCACACTCTAGATACAATTCCATAAAAGCGCCCAGCCCAAGTGAACTCAAGTCTATCTATCACAAGCGCTTAAGCTCTAGCGCGGGCTCACTGGGCTACCCTCTTGACGTTCCCCGGCTCCGGTGACTGGTAGTAGGCGGGTGGAAATCATAGTTATTACCGGGGTCGTTTTAGTCCCTCTAGCCGTCCTTGCACCTTTCTGACCGGTTAATGTGAACCAATCATTTCCATTATAGATCGTGTATCCTAAAGGTGTGACACTTAGAGCAGGGTAAGTTTCGCGTTTCAGCATCGGGGGGTGGGTTCATATCGAGTGCCTATCAAGCAAGGAATTGGTTACCTAAGCCTACCAGCGCTACGTTCAGCTACATATAATCTCAACCTCAAAGTCCCAAAACCTGATCAACTCCAATTAACAACCTTCACTATATCTACTCACCTCATTACCTTACGAATGATAATGGCATGGATGCCCAACACCAATTGCCAGTACCATTGCCTTCCTATTTAGTCGGGTTAGGAGGCGCACAGAAGATCGACTGCGCATGCCCTAGCTCTAAATTATAAAGCTTCACGTTTTCGAATCTCATCTTTCCTTTGAATCCGGGCAATATTACCAACACTAGAAGGTCGTTACCTGAATATGCCAAAGAGTATCCATGATAATTTGGGATCTCTGCAACACTTATCACCGGGGGTGTATTTTTTCTTATAACCCCCGCTAATATCGATTCTGATTTGTAGATACCGGACTAGTGTCACGCCAGATATATAGAGGCGATGATAGCGGCGGGGATGGTGTTTGTGGTACCATTACTACCACACCAAACACCTCCAGCAGGAAGGTTTTGCGATTAACGGGACAGCCTGTGTGATGGGTTTCAGTTGCCATTTTAGTGCTGGTTTTCCGGGTGTTTGAGTGGACACTATATCTTTGTGCGCCTTTGTGCACTGTGCGTATTTTAAAGTTGTATGGTCTACTTAAATGAGAATTAAAAATATATTCCATATACGCCTACAATAACACCGTTAGCAATTAACAGGAGTCCTTGCCCGAAGATGTACCTACACCGGCTTATCCACGTTCTGCGTGTCCCTCTTGAAATAGTATGCGCTCGCGAATGAGCAATAGTATGAGAGGGTTATGACGAAATTGTATTACTCACATTAGTTATGAAGACTGTGATGAGTCACATTGTATGGGTATAGCGACGCTCATTATATTCCCTTTGTACGACGATATTTCTGTATAAATATGGGATTGTTTCCCCCGATAGTTTGCAATGACAAGTCTTCTCTACTCTTTACATCTTTAGGTTATGAGCCTGGCCAAGCCAAATCTAAACAACACTACTTCACACACATCCTACACACTAGTACATTTCATCGTCCATCTAAAATGTCTTCTGAAGGTTACAAACTTCCCGCCTTATCATGTAAGCTTGCTGGTCAAGCTCACTATACGGTTTGGAGGGACCTTGCCTCAGACATGTTGAAGGTCTACGATCTTTGGAAAGTTGTCGATGGAAGTAGCACTCGTCCAAAATACAAGGAAGTAAAGACCTCGGTTCCGGCGGTGACGACAACCCCAGGTCCATCAACAACCACACAGGACGAGACAGATATCACGGCGTGATACGATATCGAACACTGTTGCGGGAAGAAGGATTAGTCAGGGTTTCTCTTATGTTCGATGGGTTTCGGTTGCAGGGTTCTATGAGTCAACGGTATGCAGGTATTTGTAATGAGGGATTTCCTTGGGGTTCTACGGGGTTCTACAAGATGAGTCAGCGATAGATTTCCTAGGCTATATATAGGGAGCTCTCTCCCTCGCTTGTAGGACTTCTCTTCTTCTCCTTTCTTCTTCACGCAACCTTCCTGTCATCTTAGGCGTCTTTAGTTTCTCCTCGAATATATTCTCTCTCTTTAGCCACAGTTCCACTAGATTATGTTATCCCCACGGAAACGTTCGGACCATAACCTCGCACCCTCGCCTCAACCCTCGCCCCTCATTCCCCTTCGTCGTCGTCCATAGCCTCGCACCCTCGCCTCAACCCTCGCCCCTCGTTCCCCTTCGTCGTCGTTGCACTCTACCCTACCCTTCCCTGTCTCGCCTAGGTGGTTTGCCTTGGCTTGTTCAGTCCCCGCCTCCGTTCAGCACCTCTCAAGGGGGCGTCAGGGAGTAGGGCTTCGTTCTGCAGGGTACGGAGTAGTACAGCGATACTTCCGAGGAGGAAGTATATCGGAAGAGGAATAGGGGAACAGCGATAGTCACTAATTTATAAGTAGGACTATAATATATATTGGTATACTAAAGACAGAAGACGTTGCGTGAAGTGAAAAGGAAAAGAAAGAAAGTACATGAGTAGGCGTCGTTGCCTCCCTTATATAGCCACCGCTCCTCCGCCAAGCCTGACTCATTTGTCCGCGTAACCCCGCTTATGACTCACTCCTCCGTGTAACAGAAACCCGTGGAAACTATCTTGACTCATCCTTCCCATGCATAGCGTCATAACCCCACCCGTGATAATCCTTCCAGCCCTCCGAACCTAGTGCATCCATGAAAGTAGCCCCCCCCTTCAAGCGCGAGCTCCTGCGAGCCTTGATTTCCTCGGGCCCCGGTTTAGTTGGGTATTGTGTGTGGAAGGTCTCGACAGCGGCTGTGTATTCGTGATAATCGGCGGGTTCCCAAGTAGGGTCGGTATATCCCGTCCACTTGACGTAGTACTGTAGTCCTTGCTTTCCATGGTACCTCGAATCCAGAATCTCCTCAACTTCGTACTCTTCTTCCTGGTCCACGACAACGGGTGGTGGTGGTATTAATCTTTGTCCCGGCACAGGGTCGCTGGCGGCGATGTCGAGTAGAGAGACGTGGAAAACGGGGTGCATTTTCATCGAGCGGGGGAGGTTCAAGCGGTAGGCATAGGGGGAGATGATTTCTTGGATGGGGAAGGGTCCCAGCTTTTTCCAATCGAGCTTCCTCGAGTTCCGGTTCGTACGAATGTTCTTTGCGGACACGAATACCATGTCTCCGACTTCATATCGCGGGGCGGGGATGCGCTTTGCATTAACCGAGCTTTCTTGTTGGTCTTGAGCTGTCCTTATCTGTGTACGTAGGTGGTTGTGTAACTCCTTCATCCTTTCTGCAAAGTTGTGGGAGTCCAGGCTCGGGGGGGTTCTGTCGGGCTTTTGTAGGTTTACCGTGAATTGGGGAAATTGAAATGCCATAGTTGGCGAAGAAAGGTGTAGCTTTAGTAGAGGCTGAGACTTGATTATTTGCTGAACTCCGCCATTGGCAACCACTTAACCCAGTCGTCTTGTTGGTATGACATATCCCGGAGGTACTGCTCCATTACTGCGTTCATTCTTTCCGTTTGGCCATCTGTTTCCGGGTGAAAAGCGGTTGACATTCTCGCTTCTATCTGGAGTTGTTTACAGAGAGACTTCCAGAACTTTGCGGTGAACTGGGTGCCCCTGTCGGAGGTGATGTGCGTGGGGAGGCCGTGTAGTTTCCAGACATGTTGTAGGTAGAGATCGGCTAGGTCCTTTGCATTGACGGTGGTGTTGCAGGGTAGGAGGTGACGCATCTTCGTTAGCCGGTCCACAACTACTAGTATGGCATCGTATCCCTGACTCTCTGGCAAGCCCGTGACGAAGTCCATAGAGATCTCTCTCAGGGTTGTTCGGGATGGGTAGCGGTCGGAGAACTCCCAACTTCCCATGTGTTGCTGGCTTACTTCGCTGGCAGGTGTGGCAGTTCCGGATGTATTGACCAACGTAGTCGCGCATATTTGGCCAGTAGTAGTCTCTGCTGATCAGTTCGAAGGTTTTTTCCCTACCTGGGTGTCCTGCTGAGGGGGTATCGTGGTATTGCTTTAGGATTTCCAGCTTTAGTGGTGGGTAGTCGGGGATGTAGATGCTTTCCCGATAGAGTAGGCGTCCGTTCGCCTCAGTGCATTCCGCCAGCGATATTTCCTTGCAGTGCCGTGTCTGTCTGCCGTGGGTCAGTATTCTTTGTGGGAATGGGTCAGCCAGGTATCGCTTCCGTTTAGTAGTTTTTCCAGGGCGTTCTTTTCAGCGGATTCATTTGACAAAGAACCCGCTAACAAACTCAGCTTAGGATCCAAATTCTCCCTCTTCAAGACTGTGCGGCTCTGGTGCAACAATCTTTCATCCCCTTCCTCAGGAGATCTCCTGATCTCCTAGTCAATCATCCGGTTTCCCACTCTGCTTCCGGGTCTGTATTTGATCGTGAAATTAAAGCGCGATAAGTATTCATCTCACTTGTCTCCTGTTTAGTTGTTTGGTGGACATGAAGTATTCGAGGTTTTTGTGGTGGGAATATAACGCCGATGGGGTGCTTCGCTCCTTCCAGTTCTGGTCTCCATTCCTCGAAACACCTGATGATAGCTAGTAGTTCCTTATCGTATATCTCGTAATTGCACTCCGCCGGTGTATGTTTCTTGGAGAAAAGCGGCGGGATGGAGTTTCTTCCTGCTTCGTCGTCTTTGGGAAGATCGCCACCGGCGTAGTCGGATGCATCTGTTTCTACCGTGATTGGTTTTCGAGTCGAAGTGCATTAGGATGGGTGCGGTGGTGAAAGCCTCTTTCAGGGACTGGAGCAGCGGCTCGGCTTCCGGGGCCCATGAAAGGACATTCTTTTTGGTCAACCTGGTTAGGGGGCTCTGAGTTTGAGAATCGAATATGAAGCGGCGGTAAAAGTTGGCGAAACCCAGAAAGGCCTGTACATCCTTGACCGTCTTAGGGGTGGTCCATTCCTGTACTGCCGATACCTTGTGAGGGTCCATACGGATGCCGTTTGGTTCGATAATCAATCCGAGGTAAGTGGTGCTTTGGGTGTGGAATTCGCACTTCTCAGGCTTCAATAGGATCCCATTTTTCTGTAATGCTTCCAGTATTATCTCGACGTGTTGCTCGTGTTCTTTGAGGGAGTCGCTGTATATTAGGATGTCATCCAAGTATGCAGTGCAGAATTGGTCAAGGTGTTCTCGGAGGCAATCGTTGATGAAGTGTTGAAACGTTGCGGGGGCGTTGGTAAGGCCGAAAGGCATGACAGTGTACTCAAAGTGACCATAGCGCGTTCTGAATGCCGTTTTCTATTCTTCCCCTTCGGCCATTCGAATCTGATTGTATCCTTGTCGTAAGTCCAATTTGGTGTACCACTTAGCCTTTGATAGTCTGTCCAGTGTTTCCCGGATTAGAGGTAGTGGGTATCGGTTCTTAACCGTCAGCTCATTCAATCCACGGTAGTCCACACATAAGCGAAGGGACCCGTCGGCCTTTTTGACAAACAGTACCGGTGAACCGGCAGGAGATGAGCTTGCGCGGATGAAGCCCTTGGAGAGGTTCTCGCGGATGTAGTCGCTGGCGTAATAGTTCATCCTGGACATGCCGTGAGGGGCGAATGGTGGTTCCTTTCCTTCTTTAAGGGGATTTTGTGGTCGTAGGGGCGTGGTGGTAGATCTTGGGCGGCTTCATCGAACATATTGAGTCGATTGTGATAGCGTTCTGGGATCCTTTGTTTCCACTCGGCCTTTGGGGTTTTCAGAAGAGCTTTGTCGATGTCGTTGAGTGTTATACTGCAAATTTGTAATCTCTTTCGGCGGGCTAGACGACTGAAGGGAACGGGTCCTATCATATAGGTTGGGGGTTTGATACCTGGAACAATACCGGCGGCGGGTGTGGCGTTGCAGTTTTCCTTGCAAAATTCTGAGTCGAACGTTACCGTATTGTCCTTGAATCTAAGGGTAGCATCGTGATGTTGTAGCCAAGGTATTCCCAGAACCAGGAGAATCTTGCCCTAGTTTGGTGACAAAGAGTGGGATTTGTTCCTGATGAGGCCGATGATCGGAGGACGCGGCATATGGAAGTGATTTGTCCAGAGGCAATAGGCCTCCGTCGATGACTTCAAGTATTCGGGGTTTTAGGAAAGGATAGGAAGTTGGTGATGGCCGCAAAGGTTTTCGTCGATAAATCTGAATCCGAGGCTCCGTATCAATCATAGCATGGGTGGAAATAGAGTTCTTATTGTGGCGATTTTACAAGCTACAACTAGATGATCTCCATTTAATTCCTCCTCTGCCACAACTGAAACCGAAAACCCAGAAATAAGCAGATAAAGAAAATTCCTTTGAAGGTCGCAGCGAGCCATGATACTGACCAGGGACTACTGAAACCCGATTTTAAGAGAGAACATCCGTTGGAAAAGAAGAAGAAGAGGAAGAAGAAATAGGAGCCGGGGCCTCGACCGGAGCGGCGGGGGGGGCAGACACGGCAGCTCCCCTCATTGGAGGAGGGCCACGTGGGCGAGTGCCTTGTGGGCAGTTGGCGAATACGTGGTCGGGGGCGGCACAGTAGGCACAGCGGCCGCTCTCCATCCTCTATTTTTTCTCGGCAGCGGTGGTCTGTCAGCGGCCGTTGGCGAATGTGTACCTTCCCTCGGGTGGGGGGCGGGCAGTGGGGCGAGCTTGGAGAGCGGAGAGGTCCATGGGGGCGAGGCCTCCTGGTGTGTGTGAGGGGTGTGGTGGTGTGTGTGGGGAAGCAAATTGCCCCATAGGGTTCCGGTTGGCCTTGTGGGCATCTTTCCTAGCCCTGATTTTGTTATCCATTGTCATTAGTCTCCTAACATAGGCATCGAAACCCTCGGTAGTTATGTCCTGGTATATCATCGCGTCCTTCAGGTCGTCAGACAACCCTGTCTCCAGAGCGTCCTTCTTTTCCTCTTCGTTATAGTCGAGTTGGCCCATGATGCGTAGGAATTGGGTGAGGTAGGTCGCGAAGTCTCCCTTGCCCTGGCGGAGGCCTTGGAGTTCCCTTCTGGCTGTGCCTCGAGGGTCCGGGTCTCCAAAGGACGCTTCCAGAAATGCGACGAAGGCGGCGACCGATGCAAATGGGGCAGCATCGGTGGCCATAGGGATGACCTGGTCAGTGCCTTCCCTCCAACCGACTAACTGCGTAGAAGACCTTGGCCTCCTCGTTCAAGAACCTATCATGGACTGGGAGAAGGCTTTCCTTCGATCCCAAACTTTGGGGAACTTTCGGAGCCGAAGGCGGTGGGGGTTCGCAGGTGGTGGGGTGGCGGAGGTGGTGGGGTGGTGGAGGTGGCGCTGCTCGGCTGCTGAGTTGAACCCAGGCAACGAACCTGGGCTTTAATGCATCAAGACACATGGAGGCGTGAGTTGCCTGAGCGGGCGGTCAACTCCTGCCCTGAAGCAAGGCCCTGCTGGCTTTTTTCTGCTTCAGCGTCCCCTTCCTGTAAGAGGGTGAGGATGTAATGAGGCGGTAGTGTTTATCCTCGACGGCCTCAAACTCATAAGGTCGGAGGATCTAGTTTTATCCAGGGCGACCCCGCCCACTATGCGGGCCGGGGAGGTGGTGGTGGAGCCCAAAGTGACATTGGTAAAGCAAGATGGCAGCATGACGACGCAACGTAATCTCAAGGCGCGAAAGAGGGCCGTTTGCAGCAAGACGGAGAAGATAAATGATACTCGGCGAGGAAGATATCGGAAGATGAATAGGAACAGCCGATAGTCACTAATTTATAAGTAGGACTATAATATATATTAAGATACTAAAGATGTAAGACGTCATAAGAGAGTTTAAAAGAAAGAAAGAGACAGTGAAAGAGCTGCTGTTCTTTATATAGCCACCGCTCCTCCGCCAAGCCTGACTCATTTGTCCGCGTAACCCCGCTTATGACTCACTCCTCCGTGTAACAGAAACCCGTGGAAACTATCTTGACTCATCCTTCCCATGCATAGTGTCATAACCCCACCCGTGATAATCCTTCCAGCCCTCCGCACCTAGTGCATCCATGAAAGCACCGTGATAACAGAAGACCCAGCAGTTACAAGCGATAACTCGGATGAGATACTAGATTGGGACAAAAAGGACACCTTAGCAAAGGTCTTCCTCAAGAATAACATCGAATTTGACCTAATAGTCACCCTATCTCCTTCGACTACTGCCAACGAACTCTGGACTCAGCTTGAGGAAAGATTCGATCGCAAAACGGTAGCCTCGCTCCATTCCTTGCTAGCGAATCAGAATACCCTACAATACAGCCCAGACAAGAGCATGAAAGACCATCTAACCGAATTCACCACTCTCTGGTCAACCCTTCTACTACGAACCTCCAACTCGACCGACGTTACCAGAGATCCCCTAGGTTACCACCTTCATTCAATCGCTCGCGTCTCGCAGATTAAGGCCTCCTTCCTCCTCCTCTCATTGCGCCACCAATTCCTAGAACATGTCGTCGACAACTTCCAATCCAAACAACACATTACCTTCGAAGAAATCTATGAAAAACTAATGGACCTTGACGGACGACGCTCACATGAGCAAATTGGTGGAGAAGCATACAACATGGGAACAGGACGACCGAACCCTTACAACAAATCCAAACGCCCATCCAAACCACGCCACGCCTCCAACCAGAACAAGTCAGATAATACCTGCACTTGGTGTACTAAGAACGGTTACTACGCTAAAGGACACACACACAGAGAATGTCGGAAGCTTAAAGCTTTCAGAGATAAGGAGAGATCCGCTGCATCCGGCAACGTCGCATCAGGAACTGCCTTTGTCACATGGTCGAACTTTCCCACCTTGTTGACAAAACTTTCAGAACCACTCGTCCTTGAAGAGGATGAACTTATAAGCCTCCCTGATGTTGACATGACTGACGCGTACGCCTTCACGTCTGGCACCACACACACTGACTCTTCTGTATGGATCTTTGACCCTGGTGCTACTAACCATATGACCGGAACCTAAGTCCTCAACCCCGCACCATACACTGGCACAGTTACTGTCGGTGGAGGTCGGAAACTAAAGGTCACCGGAATAGGTAAAGTCTACGTCAACGGGTCATACGGGCCAATAACTTTGGAAAATGTATTTGTCATCCCTGAGCTGCGAACCTAATGCCTTTGGTCATGCATCGCTCGCAAGGGATTCACAACGACTGGAAACGAAAACAGCTTCACCATTTACAGTACTTCCGGCAACGACATCATTGGAAAGGCCACAGCCAACGGTTCGGGACTTTACATCTTTGAAACAAAGGATATAACCGCCCACTACACCGTCGCTACTACCTTCTTTTTGATTACACCAACGCCTCGGCCACATGCCTGCCTCGCCCCTGCAACGGTTAAAGAATACGCCACCCCAAGTCCACTCCCCAAAACAGGTAACATGGAAACGCCAGAACACCTGTGAACTCGCCAAATCCATTAAAAACCAACCTCGCCTCAATCAACCTCGATCCAGAAAACCACTAGAACTAATCCACTCCAACCTCAGCGGAAAATTTTCAACCACCTCTCTAGGCGGATTCAGTTATTATATCACTTTCATAGACGATCATACCAGATACGCGCACGTTTACTTCCTCAAATCAAAATCAGATACAGCAGACGCGATCAAACGGTACATCGCATATATGGAAAATCAAATGACACGACAATCAAACGGTTTCGAAGCGACAATGGTGGCGAATATATCCCTCAACATCTCAAAAACTTCTTTCTTTCCAAAGGCATCAAACACGAACTCACGGTCCCCTACTCACATGAATCAAACGGGATCGCTGAAAGATTTAACCGAACTATAGCCAACATGGCACGATGCGCACTCTTGGAACAGGAACTACCAAAATCACTATGGGCAGAAGCTATAAATATGATGGTACACGTAAAAAACAGACTCCCTCACTCGGCACTAACCAACATGACACCATATGAAGCATTCTACGGAAAAAAACCCTTCATTGGGCATCTCCGCATCTTTGGTGAAACCATGTTCGTACACACTCCCGTTGAAGACCAGCCGGATCCAAATTGGACGCCAGAGCTATGACAGGTCAATTCTGCGGATACGGAGACTCCGACAAAATCTGCCGCGTCTATATACCATCACAAAGAAAAGTTGTCTTATCACGTCACTTTCGCTTTAAGGGTCCATCTGTAGGGGAAGAAATACACATACCAGTAACCACAGATACACCCATCAAGCACAAAATCAAAATCGAACCACAATCTCCACCACAAAAGGATTCCTACAGGGACCCTAAAAAGGATCTCCCTCTGGATGAAGCAAGTATGGTGGGGGCCGGCTTGACGAGGCCCGCTACCGAACGTCTCCCAGTCACTAGTTACGATTCTGATACTAACGATGATGACATACAACTACAGATACTACGCGAAACCCAACAATATTTCTCGGATCAAGAAGAAGAAGAAGAAGAAGAAGAAGAAGAAGAGGAAGAAAAAGAATATAAGGAGGAAGAACAAAAAGAAACATTCAAACCAAGACGTAACCCACAACGGGAACGCAAAGCACCTGAAAGATACGGGCACAATATTACCAACGACCAATCTCCTCTCAACGAACCAACCACTTACCAACAAGCGATTACCAGTCCCGACTCCAATAAATGGAAACAAGCCATGAAAATCGAACTCGACTCACTAGCCCGCAACAAGACATGGAAGATGGTTCAAGTACCCGAGAACAGAAAACTCGTAGATTCAAAATGGGTATACAAAATTAAACTCGGTCCAGACGGCAACCCGACCAGATACAAAGCTCGGCTCGTCGCAAAAGGATTCTTACAAATACCAGGGCAAGACTTCGATCAGACCTTCGCTCCTGTCTCTCGCTACGAAACAATCAGACTCCTTCTCGCCCGCTCACTTCAAACCGGCGGAAAATGCGACCAAATGGATGTCACTAGTGCATTCTATCACGGCGTGATACGATATCGAACACGGTTGCGGGAAGAAGGATTGGTCAGGTTTTCGGTTATGTTCTATGGGTTTCGGGTGCAGGGTTCTATGAGTCACTGGTATGCAGGTATTTGTAGCGAGGATTTTTTGGGTTCCCACGGGGTTCTACGAGATGAGTCAGCGGTGGATTTTCTATATTTATATATAGGTTTCTCCTCGCTAGAGACTTCTTCTTCTCCTTTCTTCTTCACGAACCTTCCTGTCATCTTAGGCGTCTTTAGTCTTAGTTGGTCTAGAATATACTCTATTTCTCTTAGCCATCGTCCCGTCGGTTGTGCTGCCCCACGGGGACGCTAGGACCACCTCCTCGCACCTTCGCCTTGTCCCTCGCTCCCCGCCTTAGGTCTTCCTACGTCTCGCTCTCCCCCCCCCCGTCCACGTCCCCCTGCACCCCGCGCACCCATAGCCCAGCCTTAGTGGTTTGCCTTGGCTTGTTCAGTCCCCGTCCTCGCTTAGCACCGTGATACTAAGGTTGCGTCTCCAACGCCAACCCAAACCACAACTCTACCGCCATGTCACAAGAACATGAAATGACAGACTCACCCGACTACGACTTACTTGAAAGAGACTTGGCCCGCTTCGTCCAGTCATACCCCAGAGCACCACAGGGTGCAACCGAGGATGCAACGTTCAATCACAAGATCATTCTCCGCTGCAGGGTAGTCATAGTAGAGCTCCGTAATGAACTACACCTAGACAAAGAAGAAGCCGAGGAAGCAACGGAGGCATGGAAGAAAAGAATCACAGAACTGGGACAACAGTTGGATGAGGAAGAAGCAAAGGTAGGGACCCTCCAAGCCCAAGTCACCACCCTCCAAGAAGAAGTCGCCACGGCGCAACAGGAAACCCGCACCGCCCAGGCCGCACTCGCAGCCAGGCCCCCACCACCAGCAGCAGAACCACCAGCCCCGCCCGCACCTCCTCCTCGTCGCCCCAACAGATACCTCCAAGGCCTAATAACAACCCACCCAGAAGCAAGGGTGGAAAAGTCGGAAAAACTCCCAGACCCCAAGCAGTTCACAGGAGTGAGGAAGGAACTCCCACTCTTCAAACACATGATGACACTCAAGATCTTGGGCAATGCCGACCGGTACCCCACCCTACAAAACCAACTCACCTACGCGATCTCTCGTCTGGGCCCCGCAGCTGACCAGTTCATACGCCATACCTGACCAACACAGGGGTTAATCTCCTCCATGGAAAGGTTTGAAATCCTGTCCACAGCCTTTGGAGACCCAGACTTAGTAGGACGGCTCGCCAGAAGCTAAGAAACATCCGCCAATACGCCGCCATTCTCGGATTACTTTGCCGAAGCCCAACGCTTATCAGCCGATGCCGGACTAGGGAGGCCGCCAATGTGGAAAGCCTCCTGGCGGACTGAATGAGGAACTGACCAGACTCATGGTCCATGAAGACACCCCGCCACAGTCCTGGAACTCGCGGCCATCTTACAACGGTTGGACAACAAACAACAGGCCTCAACGCTGCTTCCGCCTCACCAGTCCTCCTCCGCCTCCGCCCAGCCTCGCCACACCACGCCAGCTCCACCTCCGCTACCAAGCCCCTGCTCCCCGCCACTCAGTTCCTGTTCCCCGCCTCGCCACACCCCTCCTGCTCAGAATCCTCCGCCGCCGCACCTGCCGCCCACCCATCACATACACCTGAAGGAACAGTCCCCATGGATCTGTCCACTGGTGGGGCCGCCGACCCTCAGGAAAGAGAGGCCCGCCGGAGAAAACAGATGCTACTTATTGTGGAGGTGTAGGACACCTCATTCGGGAATGCCCACAGGCGCCGCCTTCAGGAACCCAACCCCAGGATAAGGGGAGCTAGGGCAGATATCAGAATGAAGAAAGAGAAGAGGAAGCCTCCGGCAATGAGGCGTTAAGAAGATTTTTCCTGACTGAGTGGCTCACTCAGGGGACGGTTAAAAGATTTTTCTAGGATTTCGGTTTCTGGGTTTCGGTTTCAGAGAAGGATATGGATGGGAATCAATTAGTCGTAACTTGTTCTATTTCTCAAAATAAAGATTCTTTCATCCCATCATACGCCTCATCTGATACTGGCGCCTCTGACACGCTTTCATAGATAAAAACTTCAGACGCCACCACAAACTTAAACAAACCCCCTCATCCTCCCACGACATATAGACGTAATAGATGGTAGACCTATCGAATCAGGAAAGGTTACCCATAAATAGACATAAACGGACACAGAGAGGAGGCCCTTCTTTGTCACCCAGTTAGACATTACCCCATCGTCATGGGCCTCCCATGGATGCGCAGGCATGCAACTACGATTCTCCCTGCCACCAACGAAATCCAATTCAACTCCTCAGCCTGTGTCAAACACTGCTCCCTTAACAACACCAAAGTCACCGCTAGGGGTCTCTCTATTGAACCCCCCACCAAACCAACAACGAACATCTCCGTCATCACCTCATACGCATTCCACAGATTGCTCCATAAACAAAGAAAAGGAATGCAACTATACTCAACCACACTCAAGGCCCTCGAAGACCTCCTCACCCCATCACCCAAAGACCCCCGGGCCCTCATACCAAGTGAAAATCACCACTTCCTCCACCTCCTCAACGAACCTGACGCTGCAGAACTCCCTCCTTGCCGACCCGACTATGACCTCTCCATTGACATCCAGGAAGGCAAGACAGTACCCTTCGGACCTATGTATGGGATGACGCGGTTGGAGCTACAGGCACTCAGGGATTACCTAGCGGAATACCTTTCGAGTGGGAAGATCCGCCACAGCACCTCCCCAGCAGGCTCCCCAGTACTCTTTGTAAAGAAAGCGGATGGATCCCTCCGACTCTGCGTCGACTATAGAAAGTTGAATGCGGTAATGGTTAAGAACCGCCACCCACTACCGTTAACTCCGGAAACTTTCATGGGCATCTCGGCCGCCAAATACTTCACTAAACTAGACTTACGCAATGGATACCACCAGTTGAGAATCAAAGAAGGAGACGAATGGAAAACGGCATTCAGGACCAGATACGGCCACTTCGAATACACGGTCATGCCATTCGGTCTCACCAACGCTACCGCAGCATTCCAACATTGGGTGAACGACATGCTACGTCCACACCTTGATCACTTTGCGACAGCCTATCTGGATGACATACTCATCTACTCCGCCACACTAGAAGAGCATAAAGTTCATGTTGATAAGATTCTTCGGATACTGGAACAACACAAAGTACATTTAAAACCTGAGAAGTGTGAATGGCATGTCAAAGAAACAATATACCTGGGATTCGGACTCACTCCTGAGGGAATCAAGATGGATTTAAAAGAAGGTCGCTACAATCAGGGATTGGGAAACACCAACCTGCCTGAAAGACGACAGGAGTTCCTTCGCTTAACTTCTACCGGAGATTCATCTACGATACTCCAGAGTCGTTTTCCTCTGACGGCCCTCACTAAGACAGGAGTAAAGTTTGAATGGACTGAGAAGACCCAAAAAGCTTTCGATAACCTAAAGATAAAGCATTCACCACCGCACCAATACTCAGACACTTCAATTCTAATCGGTGAAGTCATAGGGAAACAGACGCCCGACTATGTCTCCGCCGCCATCATGTCACAAAGGATGACGGAATAATACATCCTGTGGCGTTCTTCTCAAGAAGATACGCCGCCGAAAGTGCAACTATGAAATCTATGACAAAGAACTATTAGCAATAATCCGAGGTTCAAGAATGGCGCTACTTCCTAGAAACAGCCTCTTCCCCATCAAGGTCCTGACAGATTACAGGAACCTTGAATATTTCATGTCAACAAAGCTTTATTGAACCGACGACAGACACGTTGGTCAGAGTTCCTATCCCGTTTTGACTTTGTTATACAATTCCGACCAGGCAAACAAGGGGGAAAACCAGATGCTTTGACTAGGAGATCGGGAGATCTACCTAAGGAGGGGGATGAACACCTGGCATACCAGTACCAGACCGTGTTGAAGAAAGAAAATTTGGATTATAAGCTAAGTTTGTTCGCGGGTTCTTTGATAAATGAATCCGCTGAAGGAACGCCTACCATCCAAGAGTTGTTTGCAATTGCTTACCAAGAAGACAGTTTCCCGAATAACGTCCTAACTATGCTAAAAGACGGCACCAAACAATCAAAACAGATCTCGCCACGAACGCCAAAAATGAAGACGGGCTTCTCTGTACCGAAAAACTCTTCAGACCAGAACATGAGGAGCTACAAGTCAAGCTCCTACAAGAATACCATGACAAACCATCAGCGGGTCACCCCGAAGAGCGAAAACACTTTAACTCCTGAGCCGTGAATACTATTGGCCAAACACGCGAAAAATACATGCATCACATATGTTATGAATTGCCACACGTGCCGAAGGAGCAAAGCAAACCGTAACGCCCCCCAGGGAGTCCTCCGCCCCCTTTCAGTACCCAAACTACCATGGTCGGACGTATCAATGGACTTTGTCACCGGCCTTCCCCTCAGCAACAACTACAACGCAATCCTCGTGCCATCGACCGCCTCACAAAATGAGACACTTCATCCCATGCACTGAAGAATCAGGAGCCAGAGACGTCTAGAATGTATCTGAAATGATAAACTCCACGGCCTACCAGAAAAGGCCGCACAGACAGGGTACCCAATTTACCCTGACTTTTGGAAATCACTGCGAAAGACTAGAAATCTCTCCGCTTCTCCACAGCCTTCCACCCTCAAACTGATGGCCAAACCGAAAGAACCAACGCCATTATGGAACAATATCTCCTGCCGACACAATAACAAGACAACTGGGCCACATACCTACCTATGGCCGAGTTTCACAATAACCATGTATCGGAATCCACTGCTCTCCCCTTCGAAGCAAACTACGGCGACACCCCGAACGACCTTTGGCCCCTTCGTCACGGCACGACTACCAACGGCGATCAGGCTAACACTATGGCAAAGAGACATGTCAGAAGTGTTTGACTTCCTCCGAGCTGAGATGTTTAGAAAGACAGAAGATTCAGGAGGAGTCAGCCAATATCAGCAGGACTCCGCCCCTGCTACGCCATTGGAGACAAAGTGTGGTTGTTCACCAGGAACTTATTGACCAAGAGACCTCAAGAAGTTGGACTGGAAACAAGTCGTCTGCACTCATCTCCCGCAGAGTTAGCCCCTATGCGCCACGAGCTCACCCTACCCCCATCAATGAAAGTCCACTCAGTCTTCCACGTGTCGCCACTGTCCCCTGCGTCTATAACCCCGTCTCCCGGACAACTACAAACCCCACCACCGCCAGTCGAGATCGAAGGAGAACAGGAATGGGAGGTTGACGCAATCCTAGACTCTAACGAAGAGGACGACTGGAGTATTCGTCCGATACAATCGTTACGATGAACCGTCATGGCAACCCCAGGGTGACCTGGACAACTCCCCCGAGTTGCTCAAAGACTTCCACGAACGATACCCGAAGATAAGAGGACTTAGGCCTCAGAGGGAGACCTAATATCTATCACGGCGTGATACGATATCGAACACGGTTGCGGGAAGAAGGATTGGTCAGGTTTTCGGTTATGTTCTATGGGTTTCGGGTGCAGGGTTCTATGAGTCACTGGTATGCAGGTATTTGTAAGGAGGGATTTCCTTTGGGTTCCACGGGGTTCTACGAGATGAGTCAGCGGTGGATTTTCTAGGCTATATATAGGGAGCTCTCTCCCTCGCTTGTAGGACTTCTCTTCTTCTCCTTTCTTCTTCACGCAACCTTCCTGTCATCTTAGGCGTCTTTAGTCTTAGTTGGTCTAGAATATACTCTATTTCTCTTAGCCATCGTCCCGTCGGTTGTGCTTCACGGGACGCTAGGACCACCTCCTCGACCTTCGCCTCGTCCTCGCCTCCCGCCTTAGGTCTTCCCTCGCCTCGCCTCCCCGTCCCACGCCCCTGCACGCACTCCATAGCCCAGCCTTGGTGGTTTGCCTTGGCTTGTTCAGTCCCCGTCCTCGCTTAGCACCGTGATACATTCTTATATGGAGAACTTAAAGAGGACATCTACATGAAACCTCCACCTGGACACCAATCCACTGGCAAAGTATGTAAACTCATCAAATGCATCTATGGCCTTAAACAATCCTCAAGGGAATGGTATGCCAAACTCTCCTCAGCGCTAATCAAAATGGGATTCAGAAAAGCGGACTTCGACCCTTGCGTCTCCATACACAGAACAGGGGAAGTTGTCATAGCCATATATGTGGACGATATCCTAATCTTCTATTGGAACACC
Source organism: Morchella sp. 2018-W16 (assembly GCA_024713755.1). Taxonomy (NCBI): domain Eukaryota; kingdom Fungi; phylum Ascomycota; class Pezizomycetes; order Pezizales; family Morchellaceae; genus Morchella; species Morchella sp. 2018-W16. The sequence continues at coordinate 3,863,919 of JAMGYY010000003.1, read as the reverse complement.
GAACGCAAAAACCAAATCAGCCTAAAACTCCATGCCGAATTCGAAATGACCGAAGCCAGAACTGCCAGCTGGGCACTCGGAATCCACCTGATCCACACAAAGACCGGCATTATCCTATCTCAGGAAGCCTACCTCAAACGTGTGCTACTCAAATATGGGTTCAACGACTCTCGACCCGTGGCCACACCAATCGATCACAATGTCACCCTCCAAAAGGGAACACCAGAAGAACAAATCGACGATCCCACACTCTATCAGTCGATTATCGGATCACTCATGTACGCTGTCATTGGAACCAGACCCGACCTCGCCTACACAGTGACAATGCTATCACAATACTCATCATGTCCCACCGAAGCTCACCTCACAGCCATAAAACGCGTCCTCCGCTATCTCAAAGGAACCTCAGATTGGTACTTACATTACAACAAACACAACCAACCGCACTCATCAGTTACAGCGATATTAGCTATGCCTCAGACGTCGACGATTGGCGATCATTTACAGGCCACTGCTTTATGCTAGGGGAAGCCCTCATCTCCTGGCGCTCTTACAAACAACGCTCCGTCGCAACCTCTACAACAGAGGTGGAATATATGGCACTCTCAGATACCAGTCGACAAATGATCTGGTTACGCAACGCACTACATGAATTGGAAAGACCAAAGATTTCTTTTATACTTCGCGGGGATAACAGCTCCCTTTCTTTGATACGCAATCCTGTTTTTCACAAACGCTCTAAACACATTGATGTTCATTTCCATTTTGTTCGGGAGAAATTTGAGGAAAAATTGTTTAGTCTTGAATATGTTTCCACATCGGAGAACGCCGATTTATTAACTAAGGGATTGGAAAAGGAAAACATGTTTTATTTTCTACTATTATTTATGCGAAGTCTTGAAATAGTATAAATGAGCAATAGTATGAGAGGTTATTTAAATTGTATTACTCACATTAGTTATGAAGACTGTGATGAGTCACATTGTATGGGTATAGCGACGCTCATTATATTCCCTTTGTACGACGATATTTCTGTATAAATATGGGGTTGTTTCCCCCAATAGTTTGCAATGACAAGTCTTCTCTACTCTTTACATCTTTAGTCCCTACGCGTATACGCTGCTCATTTCTCCGTGTCCTATTTTCCGATATTTTACTAATATTACTATTCAACCATATTTATGTACTAGCGATTCCTTTTTTACACTTTTATTGTTTCATATAACTGTTATTCTTGGGTTTTCGGCTAGCGAGAAAGATTTACACACTTCTAAGCTTCATACTTTGAGCGCCCCATTGGCTCGACGGGAGATGTAGCCATATCAAGAAGGAGACTGTGATCACTATTGCGTGAATACATGTTTTCTGTAATCCTGAATGCAATAAATATACTGCAATATACTCAGAAATGTCCTGCTCAGAGTTGCAGTCAGGATAGTATTTAGGTCTAATACGCTAGATGCTCTCCCTAGTCACTCGTGCTCCATCTTTATAATTTCGTAACAGAAGGTACGTTGATTCAAAAGTTAATTATATTAAAAGCCCGCTGGGGAATTCTTCACCAACTAAGCGCACAAAGAGACCCTCTCTAGTAGACTATCGAGCAATAGATATATCCCAGGGATCAGCTTTTCAATTTCTCTAGGAGTAAGATTTGACACTGTTTGTACTAATCTATATATGATCTTTTCTTTCCTTTACCTGTTTTCCATCTTCTTAAGTGGTTGGTGGAATGCTATACCACCCTGTACTTACTCTTGATATATAAGGCAACATTTAGGTCCCTCATACACAACTTAACCCCAGCTAGTAATTCCCTGTGATATTGGGCGTGTCAAATCCTTGAGGGACGACATGTATTAAGTGTGCAGAATACCCTCAAGCACGTGAGTGTTTCGTTCTTTAGTAGTTAGGTCACTTGATCTCACTCGGATTTTGAGGGCACAGTTTGTTGTGGTTGGAGATGTGGCGCATAGGATACCTGATGTAGGCGCCACACAAGTCGAAAGAGATAAGGGCTCGGACGACACATCACAATACTGGAGGCACAATACCGGGTAACAACACTGGGGGCACCATCCGCTACTCCGAATCGTATATCAAAGCTGCTGATCTCACCTTCACAAGATGGGGGATCTACTCTTACCCTTCGAAGATGATCGACTTCCGACAACCACCTTCCACGACTCTTGGGATCAGCCTATCCCGGGCACAGACAAGCTTCGGAGATGGAAAAAGCTCAAGGTGTTGGGTAGAGGAACCTATGGCACGCTACGACTTGTGAAAGGAGAAGATGGTAGTGTTCGGGCGGTTAAAGAAATCTCTAGGGCTACAACGCAACCGATCATCGGGTATCGAGAGCTGCATGCTTTGATAAAGTTAAAACAGGTACATCCATGCATCCTTGCTTGTACATGAGCGATGGGGAAATTTATCGTAGAAGTATGGTAAGAGTCCTATTGGCCGGGGCAGCCAACTAAACCCTGTTTTTGGAACCTGTTTCTACAATAATTGTCCCACGCTGTACAGTTTCCGGTAGAACCACCGCGAAAGAAGGGCAGGCGAGCGTTGTGGGCCCGCAAAGGTCGGCGAGTGCTATGATTGGGTGAGGGGGAACCTCAGGCGGGCTTTAGTGGGCTTTAGGTGGGTTTCAGCAGTTCACGGCTTCAAAAGTGGACCGAAATTTCTAAAGTTAGGTTTTGTTAGTAGAATTTATAGATTTTGATACTCGTTAGGCGTTTTTAGCACACTCGCCAACCCCTGCTTCTGCAATAATTCTACCGGAAACTGTACCTTCGTGACAGGCCCTGGCCGGGCTGGAGAGGCGCCGGCTTTGCGTAGCCCTATCTCAATACCTTCCGAATACTAGCTCGATATAGCTAGAGACTAATATTTCCTCCATTTGCTAGTATCCGGAATACTTTGTTCAGTTTCACGGCTGGTGGGAGGATGATGAGTCGATCTATTTCGCGATGGAATACATTGAACTGGGGGATTTGATGGCCCTCGTTGCACGACAGAAGCTGTCGGAAGATGATGGAAGAAACATTGGGCAACAACTTGTTGAAGGATTAGACATCATGCACGGAAACCACCTCTGCCATCGTGATCTCAAGCCTGAGGTGATGCCTTTTAGGAACCCACGAACCTCTAGAGTGCTAACCCAGACATAGAATATCCTCGTGGTCTCTTCATCCCCGGGGCCTCTTCGCATCAAGTTGGCTGACTTCGGCTGCGCAAAGCTTGCTGTTGGCACACGGTTAAGGACGGCTATTGGTACAGAGGGCTATATAGCACCCGAGGTCCACAACTATGGTGATACATATTCGGAGGCTTACACATTTAAAGCTGACCTCTGGTCGCTTGGCTGTGTTCTTTTTTATGTTTTCACAAAGAGGCTGCCTTTAATAGGGTTCAAGCATTATATGGATTATACTACTGGTGTAGTGCCGTTTCCACGTCAGGAGCTTACTGAGAATAATATCAGTGCACTCGGAATCCAGTACATCACCGAGCTCATGACTCCTGAGCCTGAGAAAAGGCCTAGCGCCCGTCAGGCATTGATACACGACTGGTTTACTGGAGGTGGGATAAGAAGTAAAGAGTATAATAAGGGTAGGTGATCGGTGTCGGTGCCTAACGCGGCGAATGTCGGGCTTGTTGGGGCTGCGGGGGCTACTAGGTCTTCAATACTAATTATAACGACAGGACGAGCGCTTGTACCACTTACACTACCTTCGATACAAGCCTAAGATACTTCGGGGAAGAAAAGAGGACAAGAGAGTTCCGGTGGAGAAGAGCGAAGGTTGGTAGTACCATAACCCATCTATCATGTGTCCATTAAAGGTGCAAAGACTAACGGTTTAAAGGCAAAAAAGGCTACAGGCAGAAAGCCAACAGTATGTGAACCACCGCTAAGGTTATCCGCTGGTCTCTGTTTCAAGACAATGCTAATAGCCACTTCTCGGGCAGCCGCTTTGTTTGTGAAGACCCTGGGTGCCGGAAGGTATACATGAACAAATACAATCTAGAGAGCCATATCCGGTATGAGCATGGGTAAGCTACGTCGAGCAAGCTTTGACAGCACTACACCTACCTGCTCAAAGACTGTTAACAGCTACGATAGGATGGGACATCGTTGTGATGAAGGTGTGTGCCGTAAGCGTTTTAAAACAGAAGGAGAACTGAGGGAGCATAGGATGGAATTGCACGGGTAAGCCACATTGAGAAACCTTTGACAGGTTTATGCCTAATTGTTTGGGGGCTGTATTAACAATTACTATAGGATGAAATATACTTGTGATTGGTTCGAGTGCCATGAGGCCTTTAAAACAGAGAGACGGCTGTGGGAGCATCGTGAATCGCACTGGTAAGCCACACCCATCAAGCTTTGACAAGATCACGTTTTTCTGCTCTAGTAAAACTTATGCGTACCCCCTTTATGTCCCAGGACAGGAGGGCCCCCTCCCCAGATAACGGGGCGGCGGCATTTACGTTATTCCACGCTGAAGTCAATGAAGGGGACGTGCCACTCGAATCCTTCTCGGACTGCTACGCCGGGGTGCACTGGGGTTATAAGTTCTAGAGAATCGTGACCAACCGGCTAAGAATGAACCAGCAGCTTCTTGTGTCTAATCGCCATACCTATACATACGATTACCTAGTCAGCGGTTATGCCGACCTACTTGCCCTAACTTCCGTAGAATTGATGACTGTCAAACGTTGCCAGGCTGTTCGTTAGGGTTCTTCCTACTATGTATTCTCTTTTTATGCTAGTCACGCTCATTCCTTCTTTTTCCATTCCTGGCTTGTATTATAAAAAGGGTTCCAATCCGGGTGTTCTTACCTATCCGTCTGTCATTACCCATCTGCGGATACCAGAGTATAGGCCATCCCAAGGAGAAGTTGTCAATGAATACCATTGGCGATTCATGGATGGGTACCAACGGCCGTGCGGGCTACCCAGTCACAGATTACCTTGGGCTTCAATCTTGATCTCAAACAGTACCGCTATATATATATGGCTCCAGATAGAGGATTCCGGATATGTTTTTTTTCAACTTCTATAAGCCCTACCAGTATTCACATCATCATCAACGTCCTGCAGGTTGCCTCCGCCTCTTTTTCCACATTGCGGTCCACTACGGTCCGCCCGCCATACGACCCCGCGACTCGCGGGTGTGCGGAGGGGCGCCAAGTCCACCACCTGCACCCCAGATATTGGCAACCCTGCAGATAAGATCAGATCGCCACTCCCGTCTGATCGGGTCGTGCCGAACCCTGCAAAATCCGCTTCCACACAAATCTCCCTCCCTACACCAAATTCCGTCACCAAACCCCCGCAACTACAGAAATCCGCAAACATTCAAGCCCCCAACCCTCCGATTGCACGTCACTAAACCAATCTCACCAAACAAGACCCCTCCGTTATAATTCATTCAGCTATTAAATATATGTGATCTATAGGAACCAGAGCCTCGTCAAATGCCCCCCATATTTACTCCAAACCAAACCGGAGCAAAATAATCATGCCTGCAGCTGATTAGACCAGTCAAAGTGCACGAGGATAAACATCACATTCAGATTTACACCCCTCTGCACCCCCCCTCCCCTAGGAAAACACTTGTTATCAATAAAGCCACATGCACGTCACATCCAGGAACCACCATGCACGTCACTCATAGGAACCGCACATGCCAGGCAACAATTCACACTCCATAAAGGTCGATGGCAAACAACACACCCCGAATGGGCGAGGTAAAAATATTCGATGCATATCACTTTCAGGAACCTCTCCAACCGCGTTCGTTATTTTAATCATACACTATCACTCGCCCCAACCACAATATCATCACTAATTTACTCATTTATTTTATTTATTTATAATTCATACGGCATGCACCCCACCGTCACTAATTACGTGACAACTATAGATGCAATTCCCTGCGAAAAACAAGGCACCTGTCTACTTTACCCCTCGGTGGATCGCCTAGGAAAATAGGAGCCAAAAATCGTGTTTTGGTGCCTCATGAAGTATCACTCGACCAACATAGCGGCATAACGACCACGACCTGACGACAACGACCACGACTACCACGACCCAATGACCTCTGTGCCTGGTAGGTGGCTTTTGGGGGCGGATCGCGTGGGGAGTACCGCTTGATCCAGACTCGGCTGGTGATAAAGAGGGTAAAAATCCACATATGGCTATATATTTATTTTCTGTGGTGCAGCCATCTCATGGAAAGCTCGGAAATCATCAGTAGTAGTTTTGTCTACAGCTGGGGTAGAATATGTTGGATATTTTAAAGCTGCGAAGGAACTATATAGCTATCACGACTACTTCGAGAAATAAAACCAGGAGACAGGCATAAGGCTGTTCCATCAATTATATCACAACCAAGGGCCCACAGAACTCACCGAAAACCCCAAATCCCACGAATGAACGAAGCATATTGATATATGTTACTATTTTGTCAAACAACTTGAAGCACACTAAGAAGGAACTATAAAGCTACAATATATACCAACTACTGAAATGGTCAGCAACGAATGCAATGACTCGGAATGTAACGAACACAATGACTAGTATTAAGAACGGGTTAACGGAACGAACGGTATGGTATGATGGAATCATACAAGACCGCACCCGATAAGTGGGAGTCTTTATCTGCTCTTATCTTGTATTTGGGGTACTCTTTTTCCCTGATATTTTTCCCTTGGTTTGGTTTTTATGGGTTTTAAGGAGGCTACCATAAGTTTTTGATTTTTTTGAGTATTCTTTTCCTGGGCTCGAGCGGGAGTGTCGAGATTATTATTGCGAGCCGAGGAAATATATCCTGTAATGGTAGGATAGTTAGGCCAAGGAAGGGGGTTAAGACATCCGGTTTCACCGTGATATCGATCCGACATCCCCATTGGATACATTACGTGGCATGAACTAAGAAAATGGGAACACCGATTGCAACCCTTATAACAAGAGTATCATTATGTGTACTATGATTATAACGAGAGTCGACTGTATAGTACCTAAGATTTAACTAACTACGATAGCAATATGGTGGCGTTAGGGCTAGTTGCCCATTTTGTTGTCATACAATGTCTAGGTTTTCAGGGCGGGGACCTTCAATCTGGAGAGTAATGGGGGGTATATATTCCCATTTGCTTGAGCATACGAGATTTCTGAAAGACTGATGTCTTTCGGGTTGTGAACTGCTTTGGAATCGCCTAAGTTTGCGAGAAGAGACAAGGCTATTGAGTTCTATAGGTTTCATGAATTCAATAAGGTGCTATACATGAAGGGTACTACAAGTACGCATGTATCTATCTAGATTTTACATAGAAAAGTAGAGAAAGTTCCTTACAAAAGAACCAGCGGCCTCCACAAATAAGCTTAAATCTACAGACGTACCCGGGAAGTGAGCGTAGGTTAAAGGTGGCTTATATATATGTACATGTAGCTACACAAAACCAAAGGTTCTCTATTAGTCTGACTTGTAGCGAGGCTTGCATATCTTTACTTCTGACTATATATCTTAACCACCAATCTTGTTATTTTTACCGGAAACTCCGAGCCTCACCATCCATTAGTAATATGCTGACGGAATTGTATTTAGTAATGTATTTGAATTGTGTTCCGTCATATTTTTTATCTGAAAATTTATCTGGTAATGCATCGCCAGTAGGAGGGCAATAGAAGGGCTATGGATCTGGTAATGCATCCGGTAATGAACAGGCTATGGGAGAGCAATACTTCGGAAGTGTGCGAAAGAAATCGAATTCTTCGAAAAGTATGATTTGACTTAAAAAGTATCTGAATATATATCCATCAAATATGGAGAGAAATATATCATGCATGGAAAGGCATCATAAAGGCATCAGAAAAGGTATTAGAAACTACAGTACCAAAAAGAGGGGTGGGGTCACTACGGTATTCTCGTTGATATGCTAGCAATGCGGTAAGAATACGGTGTTTGTACGGTACTCTTCCCTAATGCCGATTTAATTCGGTATTTGTCATCAAATTCCGTAGTCCTATGGTAGTGATTTCACCCCATTTTTTCATACTGTATAAAGGCATCACTTAAGGGATGTAGAGAGTTGAGAACTCAATAAATCCCTATAGAAGTGGAAACAACGTACCCCATATTTATACTAAAGAAATATAACACAAGAAATATAACGAGAGACATATAACCCATAACCCACATACTATTACTCATGTGCGAGCGTAACTAAATCGAGATCACTGAGATTCAAAGCAAATACATCGCGATCAAAGTAATACATCAGCTGATTCATTTACCAAAAACCTCGACAGTAAATGCATCACCGGACCGATCTGCTCCGCCACAAGATTTCAGAACTGCATCATTTGATGCGTTGCCTTCTGTATAGTTACCCCGGGCTATAATCATAATTGCCAACCTTTGATCATGCATATATATGTTTCTAGGCGGTATGCGCAGACGCAGCATACAAAACTGATCCTAACTACACCGATATTCGCTATTTACTTAGTCTCGTCCCCAGACCCAATCGGTACCTGACTTTGTGGTGTTAGCTGGTGTGGACTACAGCGCCGACCACGCCAAGATAGGAATGTGTACGAGACTACTGTTTGCTATGCCCAATGTTGAGTAATTGCGGTGCCAAGCCTCACTTTTCAGATACTGTCCAATACCAACTAAGCAGTACTCGTAGACGGTATAGAGATGAACTGTTAGCCTCGTTCCCAGGCTCTGTGTGGTGGTAGGTTGTGCTTACCTCAGCACAACTTCTCACCTCTCTTAGAGCCTGGTGAAATTGAGGTGATCGCCAACGACCATGAAAAAAATATTCGTGAAAACATCCAGTTTTCTCTCAGATAATTCTCTAAGCAGCAATAGGTCATATGCGCCATTTGAATACTCTGCGCGAGCTCTGGTTGTTGAGTTATAAGCACAGAAAGTCTCAATTTTAGTATGATTTTGGTTGCGCATGTTGCGCATGTGCATTGCCCTCCCTCAATTTCACCAGGCTCTGAGATGGTCGCACACCTTACCGGTTGCGCTCCAAATATCGAGCGCGCCCCAAATATTGAGCGCGCTCCAAATCTCGAGCCTGGGACCGAGGCTAATGAACTGTACCGGCATGCAGTCCATAACAAAATTACAAGTGCAATTTCGATTTATGAGCAACCTGTGTAGGTATATTCTTAATTTGGATATAAAACTATTTTTTACTATCTTAATTCTAGCACCTGTTAATTGCTCCTCTTAGAGAAAACCTCATATATATTTAGTACTATACTATGCTCGATTAATTCCTATAAAAAGCTCAGTATTGAGGTATTAGTCTCCTGCAGGACCTAGAATACTCTTAATAACCTTCTTTCTGTCTGAATTTTTCAACTGGTGATGATAAAAATAGGGGATATGGCCGGAATGAAGCTGAGTACTTATACCCCAAAGTTCTCTGTTTTCTGCTTGGGCGGATGGTCACGTCAGGTAATGTAGATAATCGAAATCTATCTAACCTAGATCACGCTCAGGTTCCCTGTATTAGCCCTATAGCTCAGTAACAGATGGTATACTCGCGCGCTAATTATGTCTCGCAGCAACCTCACAAAGGTTTTCAGCACAGCCCAACGAATCTTAGATATCGTTTTAGAAATGATAGTACCTGCCGGCCGGGTGTTGCGGGCACGCAATCAGAGTTTGATAGGTCAGCGGTGTATACGTGTATTTTATCTTACCAGATTCTGATCTCTTCCCGCTATACCTTTCCGCACGATATATATGCTCTATAACGTGTCTAGATTCATCCCCGCCGATGAGATATATTTTTTCTTTTCCTTATAGAATATTCTAACGCTAGATTTAGCTACATTATTGATATAATATTTACCCCATGTATTGTATCTCCGTAGACCTGACTGATGCAGAAATGGGATATATATCACCTGGGTGCACGTGGTTTAATTAATCATTGAATGTCACCCGGCCCGTGCCTTGGCATCGAGTGAGATATTAATGTGAGGGGCTGATATATACATATGTTTGTTGAGAATAAGAATACTTTACAATTCCCCGAATATTCCGGCTTGAGTGACAATGCTAATGAACACTCACTTGGGCTGGACGAGTAGGCACCTGGAAAGAAACAAACCAACACACTCCAAGGTCCTGAATTCAAAAAACCCTCGAGAGTCTAAGTTTTCCATAGGTAAATACTTGCTAGGAATTCCTGGAGAAACACTAGTTACATGTTAGTCTCTAATCTCTAATGGTTCCTCTTAGTTCTTTGACACTAGCATGGTGACACGGTTCTTGCGCGCGGATCCCTTTGAACAATAGCCTGGTGGGAGTGCCAATCCTAACATATTGGAGGTTGGAGGTAACGTCTGCAAGATGTGCCATTATCTAATCAGATTGACTGCGCAAGACTCGAGCGAACCAATTTCAAACTATACTTTAAGCTAAGAGGATATTGATTGCCTGTTCTTAGAGACATCATACTCCAGCGGGAGTGAGGTCTGGATAGGCGGAATTTATACTTACTTGCACGCACTCCACCTCGCATTTTCAGTTTTGGCAGACTACTCTTTTCTATTGGAAGGATTTTGACACTGGCAAATGAGGGTTCTGTATAAAAATACTTGTTCAACCGGTAGCCCCGACTCCCGCTCCAAGATGCTCCCTGGAAACCTTAATACACCTCCGAAGATAATCAAACCCCATCTCGTACAAAATAGCCCCCCCCCCCCTCCCCCCAAGTGGCTGAGAAATAGGTCATGTCTGTATTGTCCCCGCACCTAGTGCAGCAACAGCCACTCCGTCTTTTCATTCAGCCTAAGATCTAACGCGGTAGAGGCTACCTCTGAATGGCACAAAATCAGATCCAATGGCTCAGACAAGAAGGAACGGATCATCTCAAAACTACGGACTAGCCACATTATCTGTAATAGCTACATGTACCTGCATCGGATAGGGGAAAGAGACAACGCTGGATACGAATGTGGGGGAGGGACCCAAGACGTTCAACACAATCTCACAGCATGCACCCATACCGAAACAGGTAGTACTTCAGCTCCAGACCATACGATGGTTAAAGGCCTTCTCTAGGAGGCCGAGGGTGCCCCAGTAAAATAAGAATTGGAGCAGGTTCAATAATGGAGAGACATGCGAGGGAAGGGGAAATCAAATCGAGGAAGAAAGAGAGATGTCGTGGGTGGTGGGGGGCTTAGAAAAGGATACTTAGAAGTGAAGGGACTTGAAATTGACTAGCAAAACTTGTTTTGTCCTATTTAATCTCTACTAGGGGTATCTCTTGTTGGATGGATGATGAGGCTCTAGATAGTGAGCGCATCAAGCCGACTAGTGCGGTGGAAGTCTTTTGGTGACAAGTTGGTTTATTTTCTTAAGTTCTTTATTTCTTTAGTGGTTCATTGGGGGGAAAAGTTTGTTCTGTCTCTGATACAGCTGCAGTGGTATATATAGGGAGGTAAGATTTCGCCATAACTTTTTGGGTAGGTTGATGCCTGCGTGTACGAAGCACGGATACATAAAAAGTAATAAATAAAGAAACAAATAACGCAAAAGAGGCCTAGTCCTGATTGTACATGTAATAGGCGCCTACGCAGACACATCGCTCGCCCACGTTTTCTTACAGCTAGGAGCTGCCAGCTAGAATTGGAGACTCCCCTAGAATATACAAGTGGAATGTGGCCCCCGGCCGCATATATATATATATAAGTAGGCAGTCGGGTGAGCAGCTAGCTGCCATAATAAAGATTTAATGCGCATATGCGTGACATATCTAAACAGTATAAGCTTGTCCACCGTCATCAGGAAGCATTTCTATTGGGCAAGATGATTTGCATATTAGTGATATACTAGAAGCATACATGCACTGACAAAAGATTGCTCCCGTGATTGGAAGGGAAGCTACATTAAGAGAGACTACTGTACACCATTGCTGTACCAAACGGCATAAGCAAACACTGATGAGTATGTCTATGATCCTTTATATATCATCTCTAGATTCCTGAATCCCTCAAGCTTTCACAAACAGACTCAACTGAATGGACAAATTAAAGGGTTATATATACCGGCCGGTCATGGGCAGAGACGAATTATTACGGCCTGAAATACACAAAACTATATATATATATACTTATCGATAATAACTAATAAGCGTGAATACAGGCCTACTAGACATAAGGGTATTTAAGCAAGTAAATAAAGTATTATCAGAGACTATTACAGTGAATTCGGAACTTGCAGGCGTTTAGAAACTTGATTAAAAGCAAATAGATTTATGGCATGAAAAACATATTTGTGCCAAATTTCGTTTAGTGATGGGCACGAGGCAAAAGTCTCGAGACCTTTTGGACTTAGTTTCCGCTCTAAATATACTCCCCAGCCACGGTTCCAACTTTTCATCAACCCCTAATTTGCATTAACTATTATGACTATAGAGGTTCCCCAGAAATAAAGTCACATGACCAAAAGCCTCAAGACTTTGACGAGACTAGACCACTCACCATTGTCTCGAGATTTTCAAGACCTAGCCCAGCCCAAACATTAAAAGACAAGACGAGACTGCCTCTCGTCTCTGTCTCGTGCCCATTACTAATTGCATTTCATAATCCAAGAATTAAAGGGGGGGTGTTGTCCATTCTTTATTATATTAGAGACCAACCTATATGTGGGGCGGACGGAATATAAGTGCGGTTTGAAATTCTACTATCCCCATATTTCTTAAATTATACCATGTTTAAAGCGATTGAAAAAGTGGCAATCCAAACTTTTGTAGAATGAATTTACTCGAAAATTAAAAAGACATTTATACCCCTGCAGATACTATACAAATACATTTCCGGACGAGATACAAACACATTATATATAACTAACCCTAACTGACAACCCTAACTAACCCTAACTAACTAACTATTATATATATTATGAAACAAAAATCATTGTTCAAAGAATACCAGTCTTAATCGAAAATATTATATGTCAGGGCCTTAAGATGATATTATTAAAGGACAAAGAGTCTTCCTTTGGGCTTATGCAGGGCCAAAACCGGGCCCACAAAAGTATACGGACTGGCACTAAGTACTTATATATACTACTTACTTATCTCGAAATGCCCGTTTGTTTCCGCCCCACCGCCCGCGGCCGGTATTAAGCACGTCGTATTAATACGTCTTAGTGCATGGATGTATATAATTTTACATACTCAACTAGATCTAGACCACACTTATAGTCTATCTCCCAGGCCGCATTCCACAACAGTCCTTGAGATGTTAAGGTGTTTACCGCGCTAAGGCTGAGCTTCATTACCGACGGAGCTCCCCAGAATTTCAAAGACCCCATACGCGTACGGCTGCCCCGCACTGTACAATACTTCACGCTAATGTGCCTAATTCCCCAAAGCTAACCTGTTAAATACTATCAACTTTAATCTAAGAATTCGCGAATATCCCTACCAACCTACAAGTTGATGATGTATTGATACCACTCACAAAAGTGCAGAATCTTTACTTGATGAGAATACTCACACGTACGCTCCGACTTTGCTGCATCTTTGGATATAGACGCCCCTAGAAAATCATATTTAGCACAGAACTACAATATTCGCTACCTCCTATTCCTCTGTAGCTAGCTGGCATTTGCCTCCAGATATTCTTGGAGCTGTCGGTCTCTGATTATGGCTCCCATAATTCACAACTCTGCATTTCTTGAGAGACCATAGGCGAAGATGCAGGCCCCTAGCTGGTGCCCCACTATCATCCGGTAATGCGACAAATTATTTGTTCTAATTATAATGGCACCGGTGAAAAATACGGAATGAATTGACCTCCAAATCACGAACCGTAAGATCCTTCCATGTACCCATATATATGAGATATCATGTTCTTCCCATATATCGCGTACAGTTTTCTCCTCCTACCCGACACATGGCGCCACCCAAAAGCGCCAGCACCGCGAAGCATCATGACTACATGTATATGTACCCCCATATTCAGTTCCAGAAGCCGAAAGCCAGTTCAGCTCTTCCTGTATGTATATACGATCTATAAAAAAATAAAAAAAATAATAAATAAATAAATAAACAACGCATTTTTAATGAATTAAACCAAAAAAAAAAAATAAAAAAAAAAAAATAACACCTTTTCATCAAGTACGAGTGAGTGATATTCCATGATGCACCCCCGGCTGTCATTAGGAAAGTGCAACTCGATTATATTACTACCCTTCCGCACTCCGATGGCATGGAATCTGAGATTTACATGAAAGCAATAAACTATAGAACCTCCATTGACCTCCATGTTTGTCATAATCGGCCTACCCTTTGTGACTTGAGTAGTTCACGATCAAATGCATTGCTTAATGCCCTAATTATCCGATAACCTCTATCTACTTCATATGTGTGGCTTAATGTGGAATGATAAGACTTGAAAGGACAGAATTTCTCCCGTCGTGTTGCACGTCAAGATGCCCGTTGAACGCTAAACTCGTGTCAAAAGGAGCGCAATTAAAGGACTCGACCTACAATATGTAGCTATAGCAACATGTATTCAAAAACCCGTGTCTTCAATTCCTAAAAATACGTTCTTTCTCTTTTTTATATAATTCAGAAATCACAAAGGTGATTAGGAGTACAAGATTTTGATCGGCATTTCTAAATATTCCGCCCAGATCACTGCTGCTGCTGCTACCACTACACAACTCCGAATACATGCACTCAACTCCGTGTCTGTACGTCTACTATACTATATATCCTCTACGCATTACAAAACTATATTATATTATCCATAGTTCCCTACCTAAGTAGGTACCTGAATGCAATATATGGCGATACCGGCTATGCACTCGTATCCCGCAAGATACTGTACCATGGCCAGATCTATGATAATATTATTATAAAATCTCTCTATAGTACATATGCTCGTGTGCCCGCAATCCACCACCATGCCTATATCAATAAGCTCCCGTCGCGAACAATTAATGAATCAACACAGACTGACCAGCTCCGAACGAATACGAGTGATGGCCCATGTACCAAATTAGAAGCAGCCTTCTTCCCTTCCTATCTCGCGAAATTGTGCCAACTTGATTAGGAAGGAGCGTCCCCTCGACCCCCTCCCCCTCTTCTCTAGGCCCCATGCCTCAAACAATAACCTCCAGCTCTCGAATTGACAACTAGCTACACGCAATACCCGACTCTACGGGTCCAATTTACTTAATTCCGCAAAAATGTAAACATTAGCCTCGGGCTCTTGATTAATGATCGAACGTTCGTTAGCGTAATGACTCCTTATAGATCCTTAGATCCTTCCTTCCCAGATCTATAATCCTTGGCCTCTACGTTATACGTTAATACATGCGGCACTGTAATTCCAACTCAATCATTTCAGTGCCCACGAGACCTACATGTATTACTATTATTATAATCACCACCATCATTGTTAGCGCGCTACCAGATCCAAATTACATACCTACATCATTACCAGCCAGCCATCGCTCGCTAAAGTACATGTAGCTGCAGCCCAGCTAGAGAGCAGCATGCAAGCAAGCTGCCCGTAACTTAGGGGGATGGGTACGAGACTACATGTAGGTGTAGTAGGGGTAAGTGATCTGTAGACACCTACATACTAGTGCTACAGACATACATGTACATACCCCTACATCCGTAGTACATAAATAAATAAATAAAATAAAAATAAAAATAAAAATAAACAGTATAGATGTAACCTCTTTCCCTTGCATTCCCTCAAAACCCCGAAACAAGTTGGTAAAACAAAAACAGAGAGTTTTTCCCACATAACCTCAGCTCAGGTTACATACGCATCGCATCGGCAGCGACGGGCCGCCCGGCCACCCATTTTCGCGTGATTACCCCTGACCCCTCTCCCCGGCCCCTTTCCTTCCCACCACCACCACCACCACCATCATCTCATATAATCGATCCCCATACCGCGGTACGCCGATGGAATACTCATAACCACAACCACAACCACCCCCGTCATGCATCAGCTTAGAGAAATTAAATCTTCCTCAAGATAAAACGTCCCTGACACGCGTCCACGTGCGTCTGTACTACAACAACCTACAGATTACCAAGCTGGGTAACCGAGAGAGAAGTGGTTTGAGTCCCAGGGATAAACCCTACCATCTATAGAGACCTCATCTTGTTTTCAAAAAGGGTCTTCTAGAAGAGTAGGAAATCAACGATGCGGGAGCCCCGACGCTCGGGTTTCAAGATAAACTATTGTTAGGTTAGCTACTTGGCCCGGATCCTAGATCGAAGGAACACCAGCCTCATCATACATCCCACCTTTTTTTTTTTTTAATTTATCAGAGCCGGCGTGACGAAAAGATTAACCCCCCCCCCCCCCCCATATACATATATAGACATTGCATTAAATAATATTCAGCTCTCCAGCCATGGGTGGCGCTTCAACTAATCAGAGTGTATGTAGAGGTACTGCATGTTATCTTGATTGACGTCAATCAATCATTCACACCCAACCCCACCTCACCACACTCAACCCCCACCCCCACCCCCCACCCCCCTCCTCTTCCTACCTCTCTCCTCTCTCCTCTCTCCCCTCTCCTCTCTTACCCCCCTAACCCCCCCTGGTGCTTACTTCTCGCCGAGCGATGATCAATGCTGTATATGCGTCCCATACGAAACTTACGTTCGTTACACATATATACATCACCAGTCTCTTAACAGCCAAGCTCAACCACTATGCAATGTATGTGATCGGGGGGGGGAAGGAATGGAGGGGTTGGAGAGGAGGTGTCGGACTAAAATACACCGGTTCCGATCGAACGATAAGTCTTTCTTGCCCAGTCTGCCAATCCACCTTTCACAGCTTCACCGCCGCCCACTCCGGACCCTGAACCTAGGAGTACAGGTTTCAGTTTTCCACTATTTCGCTCCCTCGGTTCACGCTTACGGATGCACGTGCGGAGGTGGCTATAGCTATGAGCTAGCTAGTATGTAGGGCCAGTGCTTATGAGCTTTACAGCTATCCCGACGTTATGGTATTGGAATACACACACGGGGGGGGGGGTCTAGGAACAGGGGCGTGCAAGTTTTTGTAACACTAGGATCTTCCGGAGGGGCTTGGTATGTACATGGCCTTTCCCCTCACTTCCATCTATTCACTTCCGGCTTCCCTAGTTCCCCATTGTTACAAAAATACACAGTGGTGCTGTTTTGTGAAACGTTAGTTTGGAGTTTCACGGTGAAATGGGGGATTTAGATAAGAGGGGCCCGCAGAACAGGGAATCCTCTGGATAATTACAGTAGTGAGGAGAAGGAGAGGAAGAGGAAGAGGAAGAGGAAGAGGAAGAATTAGATAGCATGGAGGGGAGCTAGGTCAGGGCCAAAGGGAGGCTGGGGCAGTATGAGGTGAGGTGATGAGGTGAGGTTGATCGAATGCGAGTACTCTAGGAGAGGGGAAGGATGATCGGTACGGAGAAATGGAATGATGGATGTTTCTAATGGCACGGTCGAGCGGACTAACTAACCAGCCTAGTATAGTAAATATCAATTTCCATGGGTGTTAACGTACTAGGAGGCTTGTCATATTCTTGCACTGGGATGGCTTGAGTAGAACTTGTAGCTATAGGTACAAGAAGTACCTACATACTTACCTACTAATGCAGAGCTTACGATAAAACCGAGAGTATTGATACACGCATGGTTCACTCTTGTGAAAGTACACCAGATTAGTAGTAGTTACTCCATGCAGCCTTACAAGATTCTTATGGATGGATGTAAATACACGTATACACATACAAATTAATAGGATGATTATCCTCTCTATAGGTCTTCCTATTACGTAAATATACATGTAAGTATCATGCGATGTTGTACTTTTGTTCAAGACATGGTAAGAACTCGTACGAAAGCCCTTTAGGTATATATATCCTGGTAGCTGGGGGAGGGGGAGGACCAACGTACCGGCCACATATTTTTGACTCTGACCGAGAACGTGCATAACCGAGTATCCCCGGTACCTGTGTCGGTACGTAACATGATCTCACTGAAATAGCGAAATTTGGGGTAGATGGTGACAGCTCCGGATATCGGTGCGGATGCTACATGTCTCATCCAACTGATCAAGCGAACGATTAACAAATATGGGTTAGGGTCACCAGTTGCAGGTGTAAGATACAAGTATGCGACAGCTCTTGATCATGATATATCCGTGATTTGAAGTATAGTACGTGACGTGAGTAGTCCAAGAATACACATCTTATATTGAGTGACTTGATTCAGTCTATATATTATGCACATGCAGTTACAATCACATTTTGATTCCAAATAATATTCGGAAGGATCGGTTCACGATATTGAGCTATCCCCCGGATGTATGAGACGGTGGGAAAATCTCTCTCATGCATTAGTGTGGCTTATCCAGGAAATGATTATTATGGCACTTCCAAGTACTCCCAAGACCGACAAAGGCAGCAAGCTGCTTACCCGGACGTTTTCTCACCCAAATTCAAGGACACATGACGTTCATGCATGAGAGATTTCCCACTGCCTCATACATCCGGGGGAGGGTCAGAGGCCCAACCAACAGATTAATATTCGAAATATTATAATCGGATCAGTAGAGTAATAGAGCATGTTTTTGACAAGCTATATAGAAGGCAGCTACTAGAAAAGAAGCCACGAGTAAAAAAAGAAAAAAAAGAAAAAAAGAAACTCCAGAGCATGAAATTAACAGTACGGGAAGATGGGAGCAGAACCCAAGGAGAACCCGCAGCCACCTGCCAGTTATAAACATCAGTTTACAATAGCTCGAGTATGTACGTTGAGGCTGGTTGGTACCCAGAACCCATATCATTAATGCGCGGGAGAAAGATTAGTAACTTGCCAAAGATCAGCACAGAATTGATAGATGAATGGATGCCACGAGATTGGCAGTTCTTATACTATATTTGTTGATAGATTGGTTGCTTCTGCCCCTTGTTTATTGGATTTAGCAATTAATACACCAAACCTCCCAGGCTGTGAGAAGTCATGAAACTGAATGTACTCATGCACCGATAACTGGAATTTCAAACTTCGTTTGTCCTGCGTCTTGTAACGGAGATGGAGAAAAAGACCCGAGTCTTTCGAAGGCTGTCATATCCTGCTCGCCAAGCTGCGCTAGACTAAGGGTCATTGATTGTCATCGGGGCTAATCGTTGCTATTATAAGGCTTCCAGAGACACAATATTGTGCTTCTGAGATTAGCGATGTAGCACCGACCAACATACCCCCAAATTACAAGAGGGTATTAATTTAGAGTGAACACATGATTACTTGAATTGCTTGAACGCCTATTCTCAATTTCAATCCTCTATAATGCAGTACTACTTGCTTACTTTGGTACAACGTACGTAAAGAAAGGGCACAAGTCTCACCTGTCCACCCAATCACTGAAGGTCTCCAATTTCTATGTATAGCACACTTAGCAGTACTCTCGCTAAGGTGTTGCATTCGCGGCATGGCATCTTTACAGGGGAAGACATTAATTATAAGAAGTGGTTCAGGGTTAGGTTTATTTTGAGATAATTCAGTCTACAGACTTACCCTACCCCTACACCCGTAGTACTTTGAATGGTTGCAATTGTAGTATAGCACCTTGAACCCTTTGAGGTCAAACATATTGATTGGGCTGTAGGATGATTCCTAGCCTCCGATTCCTGACCTCAAGAGCAGTACTTTCAATAAGGATACCGAACCATACCTGCATACAAATTCAAAATCACAAGACTAGCAGTGAGTATCTATATCAAGTATCTTTGCAGCAGAACCGCACTGTAGTTGCTATGTACATACAACCTCTGGAGTCCAACTCTCAGAACTCGCACCTCATCAACTGGCCAAATCAAGTCAAGAATGAACCCTAACCCTATTAAATCCACCCAGACTTTGCAAAGGATACGCACGATAGCTGATCTCTCTCTCTGTATATAATATATGTAGTTAATTAATTGCTCCTTATTCACATATATGATCAGCGTATACATCTCACCACCGAATGCAATCAATTTGTGCATCGATCACGATCAATCACTCGGACATGACGTATTTCTTTCTTTTTGCACTCATCTGAACAGAGAGTCCAAACATGATTTTATTCTCTCCGCTACTCCTCCAAGATATTGCCCATGAAATATATATATCGATCTCATAATTAAATTAATATAATTAATATTATACGACTACTGCAGGGTAACTCTCCTGATGACCTCATCCAAAACAACGCAAACGACAGCTCATCCCAAAGCTCCAGTAATAAGTTAAGGAATTGAAGCTGATATCGATACAAGACACATTTATACCAAACCACCACCACCACCAACACAAACACCTCCTCAAGGGTATCTACATCATCAATTCAATTATATCACCTAGCTCATAGCATACACTCCTCCTCCCCCTCCCCCCCTCCGCCCCCCTTTCACCATCCCCGCCGGCCCCTAGGCCTCACCAAAAAAACCTCAATCCTGGGCCCCCGCACAAGAATCCGAGCCTCCTTCTCCCACCTTCGATTCCTCCTATACCCTGGAATTCGTACCCGTCTATCAAATCGTCTATACCGTATCGTCACCGCCGCTCACCGTGGTCTCCGCCCCCCAGCGACTGTTCGTCCCTCCCTCTCACAGAGCTTCGTCAAGCGGGCCCTTCTAGAGCGACGGAACGGCCGCTGGGAGCAAGAGACTTGTCTGCGCACCCGAGCAGGTCACCGGCACTCAGAGATTGCAACCACAACCAACATGCAGCAGGATTCGGGCAACAGCTGGGGGAGCTACGTTAGGTCGTTTGCTGGAGGTGGTGAGGGGGCAGAGCCTGGTACAAGGAGGAGAAGGTTTGCGGGTTACTTGAGGGCTGCCAACGATCTCAGGCAGAGCTACTACTCGGGGTATACAAATCGAGCAGCAGAGATGGAGAGCCAGTACAATGGTAATAGCAGCGGCGGCGGAACTGGGGATCAGGTACCGGGTACATGGCCTGACATGGAGGTTATGCGGAGTGAGGACGAGGAGCTCGTTCTGTTTCCAAGCTATGCTCGAAGACGGCCAGATGAGGAAAATGTGATAGTGGACGTGGAGGTGCGTGGATGGCTGTTCTCCCCGCACTCTGGCCCTCTGAGTCGCAAGAACAGATATCTGCACTGGGCCGCCCTCAAGCTTTGCGGACTTCCCGCGCAAGCTTCATCGCAGCCCGGTGAGCCGGACAGGGCACCCACAGCTGCAGAGGAGGAGACGGTGAAGGAGACTGCCGCAGCCATCGAAAAAAATGGTAGACCACCGTCTATATACTCTTCAGATAGCCGGATTGAAGGTCTATCCCGGACGTTATCCTGGAGACCGGCCGCAGTGACCAATCCCAGCACGCAATCAATACCCCAAGTTCCCCAACTCGACCCCGCCGAGGTCGCAACCGCACATGCCGCTCTCACTTCCCGTCTTGCACCCTTCATGCACCGTCCCACCCCCAACGTCCGCATCACCATAATATTCAGCGATGAGACCTCCGAGAACTCCGAGTCCTTCACCGTCTTCACCTCCGAGACTGGTCATTTCTCCTTCAAAGAGGACCTCCCCTTCCTACCTAAAACCGTCACCGTCATCGCCTCCGAGAAGCTCTCCGCCATAGAGCCCGTCAACGTCCACTCACCGACCGGCATCTCCCTCATATCTGATATAGATGATACCGTCAAGCACTCTGCCGTGTCGATGGGTGCGCGCGAGATCTTCAAAAACACATTCACTGAGCCCCTCTCGAAGCTCATCATCCCCGGCGTCTCCGGATGGTACAAGCGTCTCTCCCAGGAGCCGTACAACGTCAACTTTCACTACGTTTCCAACTCGCCGTGGCAGCTGTACCCAGTTCTCAAGTCTTTCTTTGAGGAATGCGGACTCCCACCTGGCAGCATGCACCTGAAGGAGTATAGCGGCGTACTGCAGGGCATCTTCGAACCTGTCGCTGACCGAAAGAAGGGCACTGTTGAACGCGTGATTCGAGATTTTCCGCGGAGACTGTGGATTCTCGTCGGCGACTCTGGGGAGGCGGACCTGGAGGTCTATACGGAGATTGTCGAAAAGTTCCCTGGCCGAATCCTTGCGGTCTTCATCCGTGATGTTACGACAACCCAGGCGCCGGACGCGAAGGAGTTCTTCAATCCCAACGATTCACCCGAATACGAGCAGGCAATGCAAGAGTGGGCAGAAGCAAAGGCCGCAAGTGTAAAGCAGCCCAAGATTCCACCTCCTCTGCCTCCAAAACGGAGATCTGTCACCTCAATACCCACCCAAATCCCGCCGGATGAGACCCCCCGCGAGGCCCCCACATCTACAGAAGAGGCAAAGACACCGCCCCCGAAACCACCGAAGCCACCGACTCTCCGGGACATTTCCACAGCACCAGCAGCGAAGGCATCCTCCACTACCGACCTCGTCTCTACCTACAACTCCCCACCGCCGCCACCCCCGCCCCCACGGCGTACAGCTACGTTCTCGGCCATAGAGACACCCAGCGGCGTATCTCCATTGCCGCCGCCGCCAGGGATCCGACACGCAGCCACAGCGGCTACCCCGCCGCCCGTACCCATGACGGCAAGGCAGCAGCAGCAGCAGGTGCAGCAGGAGGTGCTCCTGAGTAAGCGTGAGGAACTGTGGAACCGCCGCTGGGAGCGGGCGCTCATAATCATGGGGCGTTACGATGTGCAGCTGCACAGTTGGCGTACAGGCGGGGACGTGGAGGCAATGTGTAGAGCGATCGTGGAGAAGGCTTTATGGGAATAGATATTCCTTCCCTTTTTTTTTTATCCATTTTTTTTTTTTGATGTCACTTCTTTCGTCCTTTCTTATATGGGTTAGGGTTTGCACATGGAGGTAGGATAGCGCCTCTTTTCCTTTACTTTCACGGAGGAGGGCGCGTTGGATGTATTTTCTTTCCTTGCCTGTATACATACATTGCTGTTGCTTGGTCTACATGCTATGGCTTGGGCACTGGTGGGTAAAAGATTCTTGAATACAATTAACATATAAACTAATTGTAAATACGATCATTGCATCCTGCTTTCCCAAGGCTATGGCAATCTATAAAGAGTAACTAATAGCTCGTATATACGCAGAGCTTTATCACTCCGCTGTAGTTATTCAAACCCATTATATCCTGACATATTCACAGCCTATGATATGATTGTATCGCAGCAATGTACTATAGAGCCACCCTCAATACCCACCACCCAGAAAAAGGAGACACGGCCACAACCGGCATCATATGCATGTATGAAGTATAAATAAATAAATAACAACCGGCATCACCACCCATCACTCACGACAGCCCCAGCTCTCAAACCCTCTGCCCCGAATCTCCTTCAATAAAACCAAACATCCCGCCCAGCAAAGGACATACCCTCGAACGTGCACCCTGCCACTCCACTCTCCCCGTTTCACCAGTGCCTGAAACCGCTATTTTGGCTTCCTCGATCTTTTCCCAACCGAGCTTAATTCTAGAATCTCAAATATTGCGCGTGATAATCCAACAGGTTGTACTTAATTATTAATGATAGGTCGATCATACATATTACATGTGTGGGGCTGAGGAGGGAGGCTATGGAGGCTAGGGAAGGATGTATAATGTTTCGAGTACGAAGGTCATATATGCATAGCCAGGGGGGGGGGGGGGGGGGGGGTGGGGCTGAGATTTTGTATCTTGATTTTTATTTGGGCAGGGATATTAATGTCATGAGGAAGCGTAGGATAGAGCGGGTATGTACGATACAATACGACACGATAACTCTCTCAAGATCTATGTACTTGGCTAGCCAGTGTGTATATTATATACAATTAATTAGAGTATATATATATGCGCACATATGTAGGTAGCCTCCACTTTCCCTGAAATTCTGCGTCAGTGCATCGTGGTCGGAATTAACCACATCTACGTGAAGTTATGCGTTACGAGCGGATATAAGCTGGGGAGGGTGATGGGGTAAAGTAGATGGAGAAGGGGGGGTGGAGTCACGACCATGCCTGCCATATCTGCACTTTTATTGTTATTGTTATTGCTATTATTGTGTTATTATTGTTATTATTACTTTTATTTTCTTATTTTCTTATTTGCTTCCTTTTTGGCGCCGGCAGTTGGTTCCCTGCATGTAGGCACATGTACTTATGTAGGTGAGTAGAGTAGAGTATGTAGACAGAAGGTTTGCTTCGATACGCCTTCTCCCGCAACTTCTTTGACCCCGATCGATCGCAGCAGCAGGGGGGGGGGGGGTATGCATGGTGTATAATTATCTACTACGTTATATCTATCAAGGTATTCGAGGAGGGAGAGTGTAAAGTTAGGTGAATTGATCAATCTAATATTCCAAGAGAGGGATCGAAGGGGAGCTGGGGGACATGCAGGGGAGGGGACCTATATTATTACCACCATATGCAAACATACAATTCATCCATCGCGGGCGTTGTACTTCCGAGATGAGATGAGCAACTTAACGGCCCTTCATTGATCGCAACCCTTCATTCTCATTTCCATTCACACACTTGTAACTCGTGATCATAACATTCCAGCAGTACGACACCTCATCGGATGTATATAGATACATACGATATTATCGCGTGCATGCCGAGGCAGAGTTATATGGAGAGTTCGGATCCCAATGGAGCGGTTCTCCTGATACTATTCCGACCCAATCTTAGTCGCGGCTTTATTCAGGGGTTAACTAGCTACATGTAGTTATCGATCGATCGGCTCGTTCATCCATATGCATCTACTCTTATAACTAGCTACCTAAAAGAGAGAGATGGAGGGAGGGAGGCATATCATTACATGGAGCTGGGTACTTTAGAACCCGGGATTGAGGGAGCGATAAAGGAGCTGAGAGAACGGACGAAGGAAGGAAGGAGGGAGGGACGAGGCTAGCTAGGGAACATTCGATCTGGAATCTCGCGCGCACAGTGGTATGATCGTAGATGTTGACATCGTGAGGTTGGATCGAGATATGATGATTACTTTGTCTTTCGGGGCTGCAAGGCTGAATGTAGGTGTGCGGGAAGGGTTAGGGGATATATGTATGTTGTTATATACGGAGGAATCATCCGACATCACTCGATTCTGTAATGGACTGGTCTTGTGGTGTCTCAGTCGCGGTGGGGAAGGGCCCAAGCTGTAGTCATGCATATGGGCGGGAGAGGCGACAAGTCGAGAGGGTGGATTGTTACCGGTTGTGGGTGCAGATAGAGTCATTAAAGGTCTTTTTGGTGCTAGTGGGCAGTGCACAGAGACAGATTTAATATATAATTATAAGGAAAGGGGATCCATGGGGAAACAAAGTAGGGAAAGGGGGGGCGTGTAGTTCAGCTGGGCCGGCGGAAGCAAGGAACAAATGAAAGAAAGAAAGAGTAATATAGTTACAGCTATAGGAGATGCTGTCGCTTTAGGATCTGCAGGTAATATGGATGGACATATATTGTACGTATAATCTGGAATTGAGGATGTTAATTGGTGTAATTGGTGTAATTGTAACATTTTGGCCGGGGTTAAAGACTTCAGCTACATACGAACCCCATAGACCCAACAGTATAGTAGTTAACACAGGGCTGGCAGTCGTGATGAGCACAGAAGCTTAAGATCTGTACGTAGTTAGCCATGTAATATTAAAATCAAGGTACCACTGCACCTTAATCGTACATACAACCATTGCTATAACTACATGTACTCTTACCATATATTATACCTATCCCTCTGGATCTCTAAATCTCGATCTAGCTCTTCGATTTCGTAGAGCTGGGTTAGCTATTCGTATAATTATATAAAGATAGTATATGTAACCATCTGAATCATATATTATGTATACTATATACCTATACCTACCACAGATTGGTTCGGAGTCGGTATATTCCTAGTACTACTAAACAAATAATATTACTGGTACGGTACTGTGAGTCGGTATTCTAGTACTACTAAACAAGTAATATTACTGATACTGTCGGTACTGCTGCAGGTCACCCACCACACACACACACACACACACCACTGCTAACTTGCCTGATTGCTTGCTTACTTGCTGCAAGCATGCACACACCAAGCAAGATTCCCGATCTACGATCTGCTGGGCTGTCACAGTACACACGCACAGCAGGGCAGGGCAGGGAAGGGAAGGGAAGGGTCGAAATTAAGGAACAGCATACCTAATTCGTTTTGCTGGTTTACCGTCTTGGGCTTCATCCATCCATCATGCACTCTAATAAGGCCCAAACATCATTCACCCCTAGCTCCACTATGCATTGGCCGGCCGGCCTGCACCAACTACCAGATGGTCGTGTGGGGGGAGGGTTTAAAGAACAGAACAGAGAGGGGTGGGGACTCGAGAGTGGAGGTAGTACAAGATTTCTTGCGGAGATATGCATCATTTGGCGCGCCGCGAATTATGTTTCAGTGGCTGTCTGTGTCTTGTCGATATCGATACTAAATGGTGCGAACCACCGACATGATATTGGGGGTGGGGGGATTCTTTTGGGTACTCGAGAAGGTTGATCTCAATGTGAATGAGGCTCTCGACTTTGTAGCCGCCGATAAACAGATGAAGTGCAATTATCGGAGAGAAGCTCGAGCTCTTGCTACTACGAGTATGTACAATTACACGCACAATTAATTGATACAGACATATCATATCATCCACTCCACCATCGCGCGTGGTGACGTGACGCGCATACCCAAAAATTAAGAGATCTCCCTTGCATCGGCCACGTCGTAAAAGGAAGAAAAAGAAAGGAAAGTAGGTAGAAAGATAAACTACCGAGCGAAAAGTCACAACCTCTCTAGCTAGGGTACCTGTACCAAAAAAAGTACCGACAGAGTATGTCAAGTAGAGTACTTTAGAGTACATGTAAGTAGAGACATCCGCCACAAGCCACATGCTACATACAGACATTACAGCGGGAGTAACCATGACCATAACACCCCACACTCCTCCCATTGGCCAATTGGCCAGCCTTACCTTGCCGCTGATTCTGGAACGATCACCGAACATGCAAAGTTCGAGATATTGCCTACTTAGTTTATAGTTACCTCCCCCATCTACCATACCCCATATACCCAGGAAACAATTTAGTTGTGTGGTGGTGGTGCGCGATCGAACATTCGAGCGCTATGGTAAATCAATTAACGAGAAAACAAACAATTCGCACAACAGACTGCTGGCAGGATGGTTGTCTCGGGGCTAGATTGTCACAGGTAATGAAACTGAGGCTTTGATCTCTCGGGTAGCCTTCACTCTAGACCGGCCTCGACCGTGATTCTCAGTGCCCATGCCAGCCTGGTGTCCGTGGTTTTTCTATTTTATTTTACTGCCCCTCTGACAAACAATGCATTCGTGAACCCCATTACCAATCCACTAATATGAAACGAGGATGAGTGGAAGTGGTGGAAGGGGGGCGGAGGTGTATGTAGGGTGAGATGAATATGGCCTTTCGACATGAGCTGAGTTTGACAGCTTCAGATCGATCCCCTCAGCTCACCTCGGCTAAAGAAGCCATGCATACCTAGTTTCGACCTCTTCTTCCACCGCTCTTTCTCGTCTCAGAGCGTTTAAGGGTCGGGAGGGATCTGACTGGACAATGCCACTGTTCCCTTGACGAATTAATGGATGGATATATGTTGAATAATCGGCCCATCCATCCATCATCCTGAACTGGACGTACCCTGGACACTGGTTTCCACGTGGTTGTCATATCTACTTCCGAGATAGCTAAGGAGAAGCTAATTGGGTATGTATGTAGCTTGTACGCGGAAACCCCAGACTAGGGAATATTGATTGCTAGCTATAGACTTGACTCTATCTTTTTTTTTTTTTTTTTTTTTTTTTTTCAGCTGTCGATTGACGGGAATGATCGAGCGAAGGGTTATATTCTTGGCATGTACGTACGTCGGAGAATATTTCTCTATATCTCTATAGCTCTAGCTATATTTGTTTGTGTTTTAATATTATATTATTTACCCTGACCGCAGGCACCGCCGACTGCGACACATGATCGAGGCTATCTTCAGTTAGCTAGACGTTACCACTAACAGGAATTAGAACTACTTTAGAAGAGGGGAGAGGGGGGAAGGGGTGGGGGGGTATGAGGAATTGTTGCAATTAAAGTTATTATATATGGGTGATATATATTAAAAAGTGATCATGTAGGTAGTAAATGTAGACAGCTAGACGTCAGCCTTGCAATGCATTGGAAGGGGGGGGGGGAGTGCAAACATGTACATTTCTCCTAGATCGACCCTCTGTTCGCTTTCAACGCGAAATCGCGCGGTAACCCCGAAATTTTACAACCGCCGTAGTCCTAGCTAGCTAGACTCCCAGACTCCCAGCTAATACATGTAGTTAACTACATGTACATTTACATCGCGCCCACGCGCGATGTAAGGGTCTCGATCGTCTCACTCATCCCTCCTCACGTACGTCACGGCGTTGTTCATCTTTATTATTATCACACCAATATCATCATCACCACCACAATCATTATCATAATCATCATCAATAATATCGTCATTAATCGAACTTGAAGATTAATTATCTGATCATATGTACATGATATGGCCAGCCATGGGTGTATCTACCTATATACATGAATACATGTATCTAAGAACTTCTCGAATACCCCCCCCCCCCCACCCATTCCACCACCCCATGCACTCACGTATTAATACCTACAAAGAGTAGTCTGATCATGAGCTGCAGGAACCCTCAAATTACGATTCCTTTATGCAAGCGAGCAGCCGCCAAGGTCGAACATATGCAGGTACAATTTGGGGCCTGTGCGTGACGTCTTTGTAGCTAGATGTGTACATGTATTTTAGTTAACTACATGTAGGTTAACTAGCGGAACGAGACTCGGCCCGGTCATTATTTAAGTAGTTGGTCGCGCCGGTTGTGTTTGGCGCCGAGATGAGATGAGATGAGATGAGATGGGATGGGATGGGATGGGATGGGATGAGATGGGATGGTCGGGACTCGGAATGTATCATTGGTGGCCGTTACTTGTCACGTCACGTTGGGATTCTTGGGAAGAGGGGAGTGGGAGAAGATTGTAGAGGTACATACCATTTACAGGAATTGAGCTCGAGTAGCTACATTGCGAGCTATGCAGATATAGTTCAATGTGGAGAGTAGTTATATTTGTACTGTGGATAATAAACATATATATATTCCAGACCGTCCATCAAGCAAGAAAACAAACCTAATTCCATGTTCGTATTCCGATCATCCCCGTCCGCTCTCCCCTTCCCCTCCTCTGGTTATTGCATAGAACAAAAGACAAGACAGCCAAAAAAAAAAAAAGAAAAAAAAAAAAAAAAAAAAAGAGAGAGAAAAAAGGGAAAGGGAAAGGGAAAGGGAAAGGGAAGGAAAGGAAAAGGAAAGACCCTTACTAGCTGATAACATCAGATCATACTCGTCATGAAGAGTAATGAGGGAAAAGATATGGAGAGAATAAAAAAGCAGAGCCACTAAACTATCCTAAGCCAGAAACCGAATGCAACCAAGCCCATTTGAAAGGGAAAAAAAAAAAAAAAAAAAAAAAAGCAACTGAAAATGAATCCGAAATGGTTGAAACAAGCACTCCCCGAAGATTGACGACACAATTGCGCGGCCCAAAAAAATCAAGTGAGAAATAAGAAAAGAAAGGAAAAGACAGAGACGAGGTAAGGAGAAAAAGAAAAGAAAAAAACGTTAACCCCTGATCCCTACCAGAACCCTTACTGACCTCCCCACACCACCACCACAACCACCACAACCACCACAACCACAATCACAACCACAACCACAACCACTGACGACCACTACTATCACAACCACCACTTCCATCCTACCTATGTACCCACCGTCTTCTTCAACCACGAAGTACCACCCATCCCCATCCCCATCTCCCATCACTCATCACCCATCAAAAACTATCCACCCCACCAACCCCACCCTCTCCACCCTCCCCCCGGACCAGCAGACCATGTTATACAAAAGGAAAGGCCGAAAAATAAAAATAAAAACACCAAATAGGAAACACAAGGGAAATAAAGGGAAAAAAAAAGAAAGTTGAAATCAGTGCCTGCAATAGGCATGGATCTTCACCGCCGTTTCCCAGTTCCCATGTCAATAATCACTACCATCAATCTCTTGGAACTCCCGAGATCCCAGCGCCGCCGCCGCCGCTTTCGTCGTCGACCCGTGCTCTTCCTCTTCCTCAGCGCAGGAGAAGAGCAAGTTGAAGCCCATCACAGCAACAGCAGCAATCCTTCTCTTGGGGGAGATAATCTCGGTTGAAGGTATTACTGGAGAGGGGACACCACTACCGCTGTCATCATCCTGTGACTCACTGTCTACGCTATCTCGTCCAGAGGCCTGTTTCATCGCACTCCCGGTTAGATATAGTGCCAATTGAAGATGGGGGGGGGGAGGGAGGTAGGGGGAAGAACATACGACGCATTCGGCGCAGGCAGAGTGGTTGACCCAGACCCAGTTCTCGCAGTTGTAGACGAGAAAGTTCTTGCAGCGGAACTTGTAGAACCCTGTCGATTCGCTGTCGCTCATGGTGACGGTTTTATATATTGATATGGGCTTCAAGACTGAAGAGATGTGCGGAAGAGGGTTGATAGCAAATATAGTTGAATACTCAGGGAAAAGGCGAAGACTCTATGTGGTTTGGTATTTATATATACGTTGACTGGCGCAGAAATTGCGATTCAAAGAAAACGGACAAAGAGAGATATCGGGATTGGGGATTGCTTTATATGTGAAGAACTGCTAAGAAGGAGGGAGTCTGAACTGAATTGAACTAACTCGGCGAAACCCAGCCTATATATATATATCGAATTGGATTAGATTGGTTTGATTGATGCTTTGTGGTCTGATGAACTGGAGAGCGAGAGGAAAAAAACGAGAAAAACCCCTTCCCTTTATATGTAAACCCACCATTCGCACAAAAAGCACACGGGCCACCACAGGTTCACAAAGCTGAAGCTAAAGGGCCTCGTGGCTCCGGGGCGAGCATACATGGGATCATTTTTTTTTTCTTTTTTAACAAGACCAGCCAGGGAGATTTGCTAACAACTAGTCAGTTAGCTCTAACTCGTACAGTGAAGAATTCCCCTCCCTCCGCACTCCCCCGGTGCTTACCCCTCGTCATCAATTTCCTCATCCCACTTTCTACATTCTATTACTCTATTACTACATGTACTCATTCTGTCACTAAGAATAACGTATCACTGCCACTACCGCTGCTCCTACTCTCTTCTAACTGATGATCTTCTGCAATGGTTCCCAAATAGTAATATATCACAAGCCCATCATCTTTTCCATTCGCGGTGTTCCTTGCGGGTTCTAAAACCTGGATCAGGCTCACCTAAACATCCTCGTTCCGGCGGGCAAATATAAGTTATAGTAGGGACGAGAATAAGTTAGGTATAGATATACATGATACTTACTCACATATCCCATAAGATACGTTACTCCGGGGTAATATGTCACACCATAAGTTCACTAGATAGGTATGTTACAGCGGGGAGAGTTGTTTTTGTTCCGGCTTTCCCTCCTCCTCCTCCTCCTCCTTAATCCTACCAGCTGCTCCTCCGCTATGGGACATCGATAGACAGTAATCTACCCCCCTCCCCCACACACGTTATCGATAGTTACTTACCACGACCACTCTCTTTCGTGGGAAATAACGGAGTAGTTGGAGCTTTCTGGGAGGGGGAGGAGGGGTGGTGGTGGGAGCAGTACTACATGTATCCCTATGCTATGCTTACGGCGCATATTATAGTGCAAGATGGTGATACAAGTAGTACGAGTTCATGCCACTGTCCCATCATTCTCATTTTCTATTACTCTGTCTAATAAGTACTTTTTCTCACTCACTTACTTTACTCCCTTGGTATGACCCATGAATATCAGTACCTCCAAAAGTCCTGGCGCAATGCCATCATCTCCCACTGCTACATGATGATGGGCCAGTGTTTTTCTATTTTTGTCCCTTTACGTACTAGCTAGTGCATAGCTACTTAGCATTTCCTCCATGAAAAATCTCCCTTCAGCCTATTCATCTCACTTGACACACATAAGGAGTCTCAGCATGCTGCATATGTCATCCATTCTCCCCAGCTGCAGTCCCTCCCCCCCCCCAATCAATCCCTTGCCCCTCCAGCCACAGCATACTTACCTTAACCACCATTCTTCCCCGTACACCCCCCAGTGCACCCCAGCCAATATATATATACAAATATATATATATATATATGTACAACCTCAAAAAAGCTCGGAGTAGTCGGGAAAGTCCGTCACCGAGAGCAAATACCAACCATCCCCTCTTCCTCTACCTTATATATCAGATACCTAGGGTAGCGCAGCTCAATACCTGGCCAATCAACTAGCTACGGGATTCCGATCCTTTGATCACTAAGCTATTATAGTTATTATTTCCCCGTTTCGCAAGTGAGTTTATGTGCCTGACATATATTAACAACCCATAAGCAGTTAGCCCTCACTCTGTCCCATGTCATCCCTCCAGCCAAGATACGTATAAACATACATGTACATGTAGTTGTTACCTCAGCCCGCTGCCCCTAGCTTTCTACGATTGATCACTCGGCTGTATACAATATGTTCGCCCCATATATGCATATTAACTACCCCCACACCTCCTCCCTCCTCCCCCACCCCCTCTCCCCCACCAAGACCTCAGGAACAACCCTGATTCCTGGATTGAACCCCGCCCTCAGCTGAGCTACTCCCGCGCCGCAGCACTATATCTCGCCGTCCCCTCGGGCCCAAACCTGCCCCAAGGATCTGGGCTACAAATGCATGTCTGACGCTGTATACAGGGTTTAACTATCTACACTCGGGCTCGCGCGCAGGGGATTAAACCCTGACTATCTAGCCACCCTGAGCATGGTTACAGGGTGGTGTGTCGCTTGTTTTCTCGCGATAAGCGGCGACTAAGGGGTATGCGGGAGGGCGTTGCGCGTGTATGGTGAGGAAGGTAGCGGGTTTGAGGTGGGGAGGAGGTGGCCGGCGACATAATTGGAATCCAGTGGGATATAAGGAATTATACCACTGGTATTAGGGTAGCTTCGATATAGAGATATATTAAGGTGTCGATCACGGGGGGGGAATAAGTATACGAGTAATAGCTAACCACGTAGTTTACTTAGATCAAATGACAGTATATAGTGGGATGAAACACAGCCTGAGAATTAGAGGAGGGAGCTAGGGGGTGGGGGGGGGAGGGGAGGAGAGGGGGGGGGATATCACGAGGCCTCAGTTGCGGCAATTAGTGTACGTGGTTATGGGTTTTCCTAAGAGATCTCGAAATCTGGTAATTGGGGGGAATGGGAAATCGGTGGTCTGGGGCCCAACATACATACATATGGCCGGCCGGGGAAGGCGGGATACATGCCAAGAGCCAACAAAGAGTTACGGGAATTCTTGAATAGAATTGATCAAGTGGAGAAGGAGGAGGAGGAGAAGGGGAGGGAGGTAGTAGTAGCGCCATTGAAGTCCTATAATAGAGCTTGACGGAGTGAGTGGGGTGAGTTATAGGATTTACAATATTAACGGAGTGTATATACGTATACTATAGCATAGGTTAGCCAGTGAATAACAGGCTACGGCAATGCCTCTCAATAATATTCTGACCGACCACTTACGTATTTGTCTAACTATCCAGACGATTTTGTTTAATTTTGTCCACTGCGATGATCCTCACCTATACCTAGCTATCTAGGCAGCAGCTACTTTATGTCAATCAATGAGAAAGAGCCCGAGCTATTCCTAGCTATCTATCTAGCTAGTTACGCTATAATATTTAAATCTGGTCATCTCCTGTATCACAAAGGAATATGGAGCCCAGAAATCAGATATCACAAGCACATATTAATTACCGGCGGCGGCCGGCAGCACACTGAGAACAAGATACGCAAGCTTAAGAATAAGAGGCATATATACCGATGGTAGATGTGGTGCGCATCTTCGTCTCCGAACCAGCTGCTGCACCGTGCAGTGCATATCGCGGGCACCCTAGAAACATCCCTGTTGTCGCTCCCAGAGACATTCACTCGAGCACCACTGGCAGCACTACCACCGGCCGGAAATGCACAGATTCGAGATCTACAGATAGAGTACTACGCCGAAGTGCAACAGCATAGCGTGCGAGGTGGATTGGAATGTGCCAGAGTCAAGAGTGAGTATAGTAAACCATTAGGATAGAATCGTTCAAGCTAGTGGTTACGTTGCAATTGCCTGCATCCAGAGCAATAGTTACGCGGGTCTCGTTTCTTTTTGCAAGTGATTTGGGCTGGCCTGATCGGGCTTTTTTTTTTTTTTTTTTTTTTTTTTCCTTTTCCTTTTCCTTTCTTTTCTTTCCATACCCTCTCCCCCAATATCAACTTCAGTATTGATCTTAGTGGCTCGAATGCGGAAGAGGCTCCGGACCGGCCCGGAAAACTATGTAGCTAGCTAGAGTAGTTCATAGGTGATCTGCGTTAAGTATGCTTCAATATATGTCTTATCTCGATATCACTGCTACCTCTGCTTTCGATTAGCAGCTGTCATAGTTCAAGGATGGGCCGACATAGATCAATTAGGCCGTGAGTTCACTGGTGAATCATGCATCCAACATTGTATTCAGCTCTCAGTCAATCCATGAGAACAATTGTATTAATTAAGCTTATGTCTGTCTGCCTGTGCCCGGAGACGTTTCTCAGTCGTTCACGTCAGTCAGTAACAAATATCGGGTACTTATTGGGGTTCAGGGGCGGCCCAAGCGTAGAAGTAGATCATTTGTAGGGGTTGTTTGAATCATTTGGTCAATTAGACCAGCATACCTATCTGTGTCTATAGCTACATGTAGCTATAGACTTATCCTCTTCCTATCTCCCCCGTTTTACTATTCACGGCCCGACCGGTTGACATTCGAGGCGGTTCAGACAGAAATCTGTCGGTGCGAAGGACAGAGAGTCAAGCATATATGCCTGCCGATCCCGGAGCACGTGGTAATGATACTTGATGCCTAGCCAGGTAGTCAAAAGCTCGAGACTCTTCTATATGGGGAAGGGGAAGGGGAAATGGGAAGGGGAAGGGGAGAGTGAGTGGGAAGGGGAGAGTGAGTGGGGGAATCTACCAGCAAACCATGCCATTAATTTCGATTGAGTTACAGAATCCCGAGAGCGTCTATCTCGACCAACGGGCTAGACTAAACGTTTGGTTGCGCAATGGTTGGGGTGGTTAAGGTGGTGATGGTGATGGTTGTGATGGTTGCGATGGTGGTGGTGGAGTTCATCAGAGCTGTAATCGCAAATTGATAGATAACGGCCAATCTGTGACGGGCGGACGCAATTTCACCTCAGCTGAATCTAGCTGACGGACAATTCCAAACGGCTGAAGACGGCGGCAAACATTTTTTTTGTATGTGTATCATCGTATGACCATGATTATAATTTTTTTTTTGACGTTTTGTTTCTTATTCTTGTTGTTCTTCTTCCTATGTAGCTATTCTCTGTCTTCTTTTAATGCTTCTCTCGGGGTCTCTTTCTGAAAAGGAAATATGATGATCTGATCATGAAATGTCTGGCTACAGTTCAGGTTAGTCCCCATGAATGTGGAATGTGGAATGTACCCAGGGTGTTGGAAAGCGATGCACATTTTGACTAGACAACGCCCAAATACTTTCTCACAATACAACAAAATCGTACAGAACCTCTCTACCATACCTAAGTACTAAGCATATACTTGATGGGGGGTATCTGCACGCTCATATTTACCTTGGAGTAGCCTGGCGTGGAAATTGATTCTTGTGTGGCTATGAAACCACCGAATGTGCATCACTTTCCGACACCCTGGGTACATATTTGTACTTAGGCAAACTCTTCGCACACTCATCCAGATCCTGTTCTCTATACAAATTAGGGTAGTCGAGTCGGTAAAATTATTATTTCACAAACCTGCACCCACACACACACAAACACAAACACAAACACAAACACAAACACAAACCCACACGCGCGCGCTCTCACACAAACAGAAACAAAGCTCTAGAAGCACACTGAACAGCACAGCACACACACATAGCTGTAGGCGCCCTCGGATATTAGATATTGGGTGCCCGCCCACCACCCCCTTCTCAATCCCCATCCCATTCTATCCCATTCTATCCGTCAAAAAGGAAGTCTTGAGCAATTGGGCTGGAAGGGGAGGTTCTGCTCTTGGTCTGGAGGCGGCCATGGTAGACGTGATATGGAACCATTTCGCGGACGGTGTTTTTGGGGAACGTGCACCCGCTTGAAACACCTTTGATCCTCGCTCGACTCTCCGCTCAAACGTCAAAGTTAATGTCCAGAATTAAAGTCCGCCCGTCACATGGGGAAGGGGGGTCTAGAAGTGACATTTTGGGCTAAATAGGAAGCATGTACTTTATAGGTACTACGTTAAATGCCTACATTCTGAGGAGGAAAGTGGGATATAATAACTTTAACTAGATCACTCAATTGAATTGAATTGAATTACGGCGGTTACAGTGTGTGTGGGTAGTAGATATAGGTAACGTTATTAGAGATCTAACAAAAAAGATGTATGTCCATGTACCTTCTTATACATACATATATGTAGGAGCTACATGTATCGGTACCTGTCAAATAGAAAAGAAAAGAAAAATGGTTGATTCACCCCGATCCCATATATCTTTTTTTTTTTTTACGTTATAATCGCTCTCCAAGCGACGCACGCATGCGGTTCGATCCTCGTCTCGCGCGTTTGTAGTCTCTTGACCAACCACAGCCCCTTTATGACATATAACGTATATTGATTGCACCCAAATAATCTCCCTCCCCCCCCCCCCCCCCCCACCTCGCTTGGGTCAGCTGATATATCATCAACTATTAATATATTGTACCTATACTTAAGTAGGTACTTAAGTAGTTACATGTAAGTACCACAAAAACTCGAAAAACTGGCTATCTCCGGCCAGGGATTACCTCCTTCACGATTGGTTGAAGGGCGTAGATCAGGTCTGCTTATAGCAATTTTGATCTCATATGCATAGCCAATTTTTCGAGTAATGGTGGTACTTGTAGGTAATTACAGTTAAGTATGTAGGGCTAATATAGCTACTGGTGAGAGTTAATAGTACCGCCTATAAAGACCTATAGCTACATCACAATACTCCACACACACGGCCCGAGTTACATATGTCGATGCAGAGTAAGATACATGTATCTATTTATTTAAGTATCTGTGACAGCAAGCGTTACATATATACGTTTCCCCGCGTACTTAGTTACTATGTATAAAGCACAATGTACACATTCTCCATCTTTACTGAGTTCCCTAGCTACACCATCATCATCGACATCATCATCATCATCAATCATCATCATCACCATCATCATCATCATAATATCATAAACACCAATATAGCACACGTGTGTGTAATAGTATAAAATAGAGACGACACAACAACAACAACAACAACAACAACAATAATAATAATGGGCAAATATATAATATACAGTCAAATAAGCACAATGACCAGGTTTTGGAACGGGGGATATGCATGTAGCGGCCGGAGTTTTGCGCCGTGCATACCATTTATAATTACCACCTGGTCCACAGACTGTACGTCCATATATCATGTCTGTTCAGATGTTACTCTAGAATTCCCCCAGCCAGTTAGATAACTACATGTTAATTACCTATATACATACACACGCAGTCCATAATGTTACACACCTGCAGAACTTAACACCTGCAGAACTTACGAGTTAATTATGTCCATACTAAAGCCGCAACCGACAACCGAGATCCTGGGACGTCGCCCGCCGGTATCACAAGATCCTTGCTACGACATCGCATATTCCAAACGATGATAGATCCAAGGAGCCATGCAGCATGCATGCCATACATCGCATTCTATTTTTCGACCTCTTGCGGGAGTACCCCCCCTCCCCCCCTGAATATTCAGGGTAGGACGGGAAGAGGGGGGTATATGGAGGGGTATCAGTCATTTGTGGGGCAACATTAATTTTGAAGTTTTGACGCCCTAGGCGATTGCCGGTGGTGGTCGTGGTCGATCGTGGTGACTGGGGATGGCTTATCAATCCGTGAGTGGTCAGGAAGCTCGAGACTCGAGTGGTTGGTATGAATGAGGATGGCTTGGCTGGGATGTTGCTATACTGAAAACCAGTGAGTACGTCCATGATCCAGGAATTCAAATCAAAATGACAGGGAAAAGGTTGCAGGTTCGGGAATCATTAC
The DNA here is from genome assembly GCA_024713755.1 of Morchella sp. 2018-W16. NCBI lineage: Eukaryota > Fungi > Ascomycota > Pezizomycetes > Pezizales > Morchellaceae > Morchella > Morchella sp. 2018-W16. Next base: position 3,825,608 of record JAMGYY010000003.1, on the reverse strand, counting down.
CACTGGCCCTTGCTTGCCCTATCGACTACCTACGTGTATGCCTTGCTTGCATCATGCATGAATCACAGTTCATGGACGGCATGCGCCATCACCATATATTATATTATCCACTGATTGGTCGACTTGAGTTATAACCTACCTACCGAACTAAACTCTACGTCTCTTCAAAAGAGCTTAGGACAATCACGCGACAAATCTCGGGATTGTAGATGGATTGGGTGACAGTCCGCGAGATGATAAGATAATACGTACCCAGGTTACAACCTAAATTCCAGGCCCCACCGGAGCTGAAGGCTAGGAACAACGGACATCTAGATCGAAGTCATCATCGTGTTCCTCTCACACGCTACCGGGGAAAGTAATCGCTTCTGGAGAGGTTTGAGTAACGCTTTGTCGTTTCAGAAACTGAGATTATGTGATATTGATGGTGGTGATACATGGTACTTTTTATTGAAAAGGCTCAGCCTAGTTATTCTTGTTTTTTCCCCTCCCTCCTTATGTATTGTGTATCGTGAGTGCGTGTATATGTGTGGGTCATATCCTCTCACTCGTAGGCTGGTTCTCCTAATCTTATTGTCACTTCAGCCTTCTTGGTTATGACGCAGGGGCGGTAGTACTATAAACATAAAATATGCTTTTAAACGCAATGGAATAACTTCAGAGCCTCTTATTCCTGGCATCTATCGGGATATCCAAATATAGAGATCATGGTAATCTACTGGCCAGCTGGAATCAAGTCACCAACATCTATCCTAAGGATGGAATTCTCTATACCCCTCTGAAGTTAACACACCCACCCTCTATGCAGATATGCCTTCTCGCACCATACTACTACCAAACCATTTTTATAAGCAGTCTCACATGATATCCAAGTTGTAAGGTAATTTAGTCATAAATTTGGAGCACATGGGTTCGGGTACGTTTTCGTTGGGGATCGGATATGATGATATTGAATCTTCAGATATCGGTGAACAATATGCAACAAGTGATCTTTTCAGTATCGCCAAGGGTTCCCTGATTCTTAACTTCACACTCCTTCATTAAAGAAAATAACATCCTTAGATAATATATCCGCATCAGTATATAAATCTCAATCATAGGGTACGTATGTGTGTTTCAAGACCTCGCGCTCGGCTTCCTAGGAACCAGATAGATCTAGACTGAATTACAAATTGCCCCTAATTATTAATCCGAGAGTGATCAAAAACTTGACCCATCATGGTAAAATATGGCACAGTTATTTACCCACAGGGAACCTAGCTTCTGGCCATGGCTCAGTGGAGATTATTTTGTCCGTCACACCGAAATTGGCATTAAGAATTGAATAAAGATGACACTGCAACAGACTTGAGGCTACCCTGCGTCAGCTAAATTATAAAGGTAGAGAAACTAACAATCAAGGCGGTCGATCAAACATTGTTGCCGCATCTTATTGTAACATCTCAGCGCAAAGCCTCATTTTTTTATTTTTATTTTTAATCCGAGCTTATCCGGAAGCTTAAGCCCCGCTCGGCGGATGTGCGTGATTCGAGACAAGACTGTTTTCATTGCGGTTTTAGGTTACCGAGGAAGAATGATAGCCTGATTTTGATCTCACATTTTACTAGGCTAGCCTTATGTACAATACCCTAATAACGAGAAACTTATCCGTAGGGTCTCGGGGTTTCGTGAGTCATACTACATCACACGTAAGTATTTAGGGATAAACATGAGACGGGTTCGTATTTATTTTTTTATGTTCCCAGCTTGCTAGATTTAAGACAAGTTTTTGTCTGATCAGCATAAACAAGACTATCCTGATATCTGTCTCAGCCTGGGAATTACCTCGCAAAGAGGCAAATTTAGAGAGGTGTGCTAAAAGGCCTTTAATTCTATTAATTAGCTAGACATTAAGACGTTGTACATGTATGTCAACTGAGGTTTGTTGGTATACTTTATAGCTAGCTGTGGGGTAGTATTTTTCACGTCTCGAGCTTAGTAGCAACTTTAGAGATTTGATCTTTTTGAGAGACAGGTAAACAGTATACTACGAGACTTGACTGATATAACTCACTTGATTACAAAAGAGGTGCCTTACGTATACCTATATAAAACAACCTTATTGTGCGTGCCGGACATGCGGTCCTAGGTACTTTCGTTGACTGTGCTCGGTAACAACACATGATACAACAACGTTTTGAACGGGTTCGAGTGATTAGCGATGACCTGCTGCAAAATGAGGGAAATCACTCCCGCTGCAATATTAATTGCTATATGATCTCTTGCTGAGGATCCACTCTGACCCCCCCCCCCCCCCCCCCCATGCCAGTACTGCCTACACTTGCACTTGATCATATATACTAATGCATATGGACCCTATGACTTTCTCTCTCTCTTTTTCATTACTTAAATCGGTAATAGATAAGATGAAGTCCTTTCATTGTAAATACCCGAAAGACTCATGCTCATGTAATCCATGAAGTTGTTCGCCTATAATCCTTGTTGGACACTTGTGCATGGTACGTAAAGTTAAATTCCGGATAAAAACGGGTCAACTTCAATCAGATATTGGAAGAATGGCCACGCGTTTGAGGTATCCAAATACTCATCTATGTTATTGTTAAAGAATTCCTGACCTGGGAATCGGGATGAGCTGGGTGGGGTGAGCTTGGTGTTGACACTTGGCTTGGCCCATGTGTCTTTATTTTGTTTGAGCCAAAAGCCGCAAGAAAAGGGGGAAGAAGAAAAGGGGGGTGGGGAGTGGGGAGTGGGGAAGGCAATGTAATAGTCCTGCTGTTGAAATTGATCATGAAAGCTCTGTAGCTGGTAGACGTACCCGCTTTTCGGCGGGAAAATTGGGAGAAACACCAAGTGCTTACCGTTAGCCGCGAGACATGCATTGACATGCATGAGGAGAATAAGACATGCATTCCAGGAGCGGCCTAAGACAGGCAGATACCTCATGTACTAACTAGCAGACATGAACTGAGTGTAGGAAGGGTGATATTGGAGAGGCCGCTAGCTTTGCAACAGGAGTGTACGTGTGTATATATAACTAATGTTAATTCGGAGCATGCATAGCTATAGCACAAAACTATTATGTTCATAATTGGCTTATTCCTAATGCATAACCAATTATCACTTATGTTTACATGGCTAGCACGCGTTAATAAATAGTACGTAAATAAATACATTTCTTAACTTCGTCATATACATAACATTATGTAGCTTTTACGTATATTATACAGCTAGACTACATGTCACGCATCAACTACATGTACTTAATGTCTCTGAGCCCCCCTCCCGGTCCGTATCCCTTCGTACGTCTGTCAATAAAAACTCTGCCCCATAAGGAGGAGCGAATCCGGTATGGCTTTACTAACTGATTTCTCGGGTATTACTTTTCCGTATATAATATACGTCCTTTGTAGGTCTATTATAGCTAGGGGCCGGGACAGCAATCATGGACGGCGACCGACAACACCCGAAAAATTGCCTATATAATACACAAGTATGCATGCAAGATCGAAATTACTACTAATGGTTACTGATGAGGCTGATTCGACCAATAACATTCAACCAATCGTTAAAGAGATAATCCCTGACTGGAGATAGCCAATTTATCGAGTTTTTGTGGTAGTTTCATGAGGCCTTTGAACCATGACCAACTAATGCAAGGAATACATTTACAGAAAATAAAAGTGACGAAAACAGGGATGATTTGTAGGATCGAAAAATTATCGCCACTCCATACAAATTATCCTTCCCCTAAGCAATTAACTGCATGCATTTCCAGTTCTTAAGATCTTATGGTGCTCAACGAGTAGGTATAACTGATTTATGATCCTAGCTACATGTATAGATATATAGGTAACTGTTACCCTATAGCTATATGTAATTAAAAACGACGAGATTATCACTCGAGTGATAGGGGGTGAAGCGCCAGGGCCGGGCACCAGCATGCATATTATAGCGGCCTTGACCAACAGATCCCAATTACAAGGGCTACATTTATACAAAATATCCTTTATCTGTCTCAGACTACATGTACATGTACTTACATATTTCTCTGGAGAATGATTCCGTATATGTACTTAATATGCATGTAGTACGCCTTGTAACGTACAGGAGATTTTTTATTCCGGGACGGCGCGGATGTGCGCACACTCGCTTCGCACTGAATGTATGTCACACATGCAATACCCGGTTTATCCCTCAGAATTAGACACCAGAGACTGGCCATATATGCAGGATCAATACCCTAGCTAGGCCCATATGCATATATACGATAGAGATAGATGTAGCACTATGTACTACCGACTAGCCCTATTACTCAATCGTAAGGATTACTCGGAGCCATTTTCAAACTATATACTTACTTAATGTAATCAAGTATAAAAAATTAGCTTTTATTGTACATTTAATCTACGGCCGGGCGAGGCCGAGGTCAGTATCAATATTCGATAACACGTAGAAAAATAAAGCTCGATTATACAGCTATAGCGTAAGAAAACTCGCCGAGTGATTCACTATGAAGAAATTAGTTATTACTATTAAATCATTAACTATACAGTGAGGAAATTAGATTTTTCCGGCTCCTGAAACCCGGTTGAACTCATTCGTGATGCTTTGTAAGGCCATCTCTGTCATGCATGGCTGAGGAACATTAACGGGTTTCTTTTGCTGTTTCTATGCCAAATATCCTCTTTGTAACACGTTATACTAGATCTGCAGTATTGAAACACTTTAGTAGAGACTTATTCGTAATTCCCAAAGAGGAATGAGAATTGATAGGCATAGCTGGCCGATAGACATTCGACATTACACAGCCTTCCGACCATTAGCGATCGCTCATGCAGAGGCCCTATATCACTGTCATTGCTTGTACTAATATACTCCCGCAAACGAGTGTAACAGAATATTGGTTCAAGTTAGAATATACATATATTTTTGGCAACACTTCCGGCCAGGGCAACACACACACACACACACTCTCTCTCTCTCTCTCTCCACACACACTCCCCAAATCCGTAAGTTTTGAATTCATGGGGAAAACGCGGGGAACCCTGTTAGCTACAGGCTATGTCTGCTGCCTCTGTAGCAAGGTCTAGATAAGCTCAGAGCTAGGGCAGAGCTAGAGATCACAACGCTGCCACTATTTGAATTGGATAGATCCATAAAACTAGCTAGGATTCCGTGAACACTCATTCAAGCGTGGGCTAGCGCTTATTGAAGTATATTACGTGCTTGTATAAATATTCGGTTGAAATATAAAGTCGGAAAGATTGTAAATCATGCAGTGGTACGTATATAAGTATATATATATCTGCATTTATGTACATGTACATGTGTCATCCAACCCAATTATGCCGGCCGGCCTGCAATCAGATATCACAGTTAGTATGTACTCTTGTACTCTTGGTCTAGTTCTCGTTAAGACCTAGGTCTAGTGACACCCATACTGTACATGTATGCCCATAAAGAAAAAGAGATAGAGATGAACCCCCCGGATATTACGAAAGTCGACTCCACTCTCATAGTAATGCAGGGAAATCCTTGTTTGTTTAGGGTAAATATAGTAAGATAATATATCTTTGGTGGTCAGCAGTAAGTTTAGCCTTTGGACCCAGAAGCTCGGGAGCAGGTGCGCTTTGACCACGTATATTGACAGCTGGTATTTCCGTTAAATTTACCAGGTTGCAATAAACTGGGTAACGCACGAAGGGATAGCTTAAGCCCCCCAAATTAACGTTATCAAGGCCCAATTGCAACTACATTGTGAGTACGTGACAGATGATTTTATTTGTTGCTTATAGTGAGCAGACCAACTTGATATGAACTAGGTATATTGTACGTACCTTCTCACGGGTACGAGTACTCATTCCCCTACAATTTGAGTTGTGATATAGAAGCGAGATTTAATTGCGGTGGGGTAGAATAAGCAACCTGGAGTGAGATGGCCATATTGTCGCATCATACAATATCACTCATGGTCTCGTGCCTTCATAATTTTCTCCTTGGGGGGTGCCTTTGCCACAGCCCATTAAAGTATTTGATTTTCCCTCCTTGGCGGTGAGTTTGTAAGGTATGTTATCTGGTTAGTAATTTACCTATCCGGAGGAGGATATATAGACAGAAGGAGCTAGGTGCAGTAATATTAAACACGTAACTTAACCAGTGGTTTCCCCAGCCCCGAGACCATACAGCACAGGTCATGGTTAGTCGTACGTGTCTGATCTGGTAGTAGGTAGGGTTCAAAGTACTAAAGGTCAATCAATCAAAGCCCAGAACATCTAGGAATCAAGGCTATAGATCTCTAGGAGACGGGTCTATGTTATCTTCATCCAATTAAACATCTTAAATCATGATCACAAACCTACAGTACGTGACCTAACTATAATACGGTTTAGTCTGCGGCCTGATGTTTGCGTGGAAACTTTGGGTGGACGGCCCGCGGCCGCCTGATCCCAGTGATATATTTGCACCAATGGCTACATACTCAATATTTCAATATATTGTATATGTACAGCGATGGGTAATTAAGTCATCGGACGACCTAGTCACAATTTGGCCTGCAAACGCGTATTCTGGTGCATGGTGGCGCTCCGTCCGGTGACTTATTACCGGACACCGCTGTACTGCTGTTTGTTATAACCCAAATAGCTTATGTACGTACTTGGCTGTGGGAAGTGATAGCAAAAAAGCGTATATACGTATTCCCAATCTTCTCTTCATAAGATTGTTTCTATAGCCTAAGGGCTGCATGTATGTATGAAGTATAAATAAATAAATAAATAAGTAATTTTCTCTTCATAGATTGTCACTCACTATTTTGGGGAATAAGTGTACCTATATACACCTTAAGATTCGGTTTTTTTTCTAAGGCAGTACAAAACTTGATTGATTGACTGATTTCATAGCACTCGATATTCGCGTGTGCCATTGGTACAAGATTTTATCAACACTGCGTCCTCAAGCTTGACTGTGGCATGTACTTAGCTTGTACAATACTTCCAGGTACAGTATGAAAAAACAGGGTGAAACCACTACATAGGACTACGGAACTCAGTGGCGAATACCGAATCAAACCGGAGCTAGAGGAAGAATACTATACCAATACCGTATTCTTACCGCGTTACTAGAGTACTTATGGGAACACCGTACGTAGTGATCCCACTCGCTTTTTGGTACTATACAAACATATATGTAACAAATATGACTGCGACTTTCCCATGACTCGAAAGTCTAAGCTAATAGTCTAGATTAAGTTATTATTCTAAAACGCTCCCCAGGCATCAAACTCGGCAGTTAAAATGTGGTCAGTTCCAGAAATCTGAACCGGTATACGTAGCTGAGCTGGTACGTACGTAGTCTCGATCTCATGAGTTAAACAAAGAAAAAAGAGAATAAAGGAAAGCTGGAGGCTTTGGGTATTTCAAGGAATACATACACTTGATAGACGTGATACATTAGGACACAGATACCATGGATACGAGAAGACGGTATGTTAAATCCAATTTGAGAACCATTAAACTTTGTTTCCATGGGTTAAAGCTTCTTTTCTAACATGCGTTTGTTATTGACTAGCTAGAGCTCTAGATCTTTTTGAGCGTTGGAAAACTAGTTGAGAGTATCAGAAAGCTTGGTTTTATCCCCCGAGACCAAAGAAGTACTTATACTAGCTAGGTCTGTCTAATCTACCGCCAGTTCCTAAAAGAACAGCACAAATGTTCTAAGCCGTTTGATTGGTTGGTTTAAGTGAAATTAAGTCTTACCACCACCTATTACTTGAGACTCATTGGTACTAGCCTTTACTAGAACGGGGCTCATGGAACACGATGTAATACTCTAGCTAGCCAAAGCCTCATCCCCGCGTACTAGTTTGATTCTTGCCTCCATAAACTGAACCCAATATTAATACACCTCTAGACCGCTACGTACGCCTAGATAATAACCAATATACCTATTAATGACTGAGTAGCGGTGAGCGCGGTCCAGACCTCACTGACGTATTTTAATTACGACCGGTACGGGGAAGGTGTTTGTCTCTGATCGAGTAGCCCGAATACCTACATGCTTTCCACTGATATAGAGAGGAACTATTAATTAACTCCCAGCTGAAATCATTGGGTACTTTGAAGTGTTATCTATATATTAGAATGGACAATTAGTTTACATACGTGTAGGTTAGCTTTGTTCTCCTGATCACCGCCGTAAGGGCATTGAATATATACTTTAAAGGCTAATTAGCTACATGTATAGCCCGTGGAAGAATAGAACGGAACGCCCAGCCGCGTAACGTGTGTTATCAAGTCAGAGTGCAGACGACTCTTGTTACAAACATACTACATACAAACATCGGCCACAGATTATATCGATACGTTGCAGTACCCTTCTAGCTTGTTGTATCCTCGCCGAATTATATTTTAATCGGAGATTACACAATAATCAGCCAGCTGGTCCGATAATTCCTTTATAATTTTGTTCTGTCCGGGGGGCGAAGTTTCCAATCCGTGAAGAGGGCGCCCCATGGTTGCTTCGACGCCAGCAGGTTGATCGACCGGTTCACGAAGAGGACAGACATCGTGAAAGGGACACGGCTGACGAAGGTTAAGAGTTTAGGTATTTCTAAATATAACACAAAAAGATACACGTATCTATTCAAGTATCGACATCTATTAAACTATCAGTATCTATCTGCTAGACTGCTTATTGAGGTCATAGCATATATCCGAAGCCATAGTCTTATCGATACAGACGGATCGTTCTGCATGTTGGTAGGAAAAAGGCCCACAATGTACTCCTGGGGGATAGGAGAGCTATTGAATATGGGCGACTTGCTATTAATCCAGAACCTCAGTAGAGGGTATAATTTAAAAGGTCAGAATCTTGGGTATATATTGCCAGGCCGCGTATTTTAGTAGTACACTCTTAAGATCTTCTAGCTTAACTTTTATAATTATCAATACAATCATTAATCTTGAAGTACTTCGTAAATAGAATAGCTTCGTGAACAGGTTGACCGAGCTAGTAGGGTATTATATATACTCCTTGAGGTCAGCCTGCTAGCCAAGCAACCTGGCTAGGGCGCCCATCTCACGAGATGGAAAACTTCGCCGCCCGGATACGAACAGAACATACAATATGTATATATATACAGCCACTCATAAAAAGTGTCCATGATTCGAATTTAATATGACATGTCCGGCTCAAGTCAGTTACCAAACTATGCATTGAAATGTTCAAAATCTCAAGCCATAAGTGCTTAATGGTTGCTAAAATTAATATCAGATGTTCATGTTTTTATTCTCTGTTATCAAGTTTCTATAGTTTTATAATTACATGTATACTTAGATACATTTGAGTTCTTTGATTCAACTCTGTACATGTAAGCCACATTGAGCACTGACCATCTTATAATGTATGTATGAATCACGAACACTTTTGAAGAGTGGCCATATATACAAATGATGGATCTAGGCTGATATACATATAAAATCAATAGTCTCCACGATCAGAAGCCGGTGCCGATATATACTGATGCTCGGAAATTAAATTTAAGAATAATTATGTTCAGATATTTGAGGTACGGGTAGTTCTATGATCTTGGACTTGTTCTTGAAAGTGCGTTTGTAATATTTGGTGATCATGATGAGGCTGAGTGGCATAGTATATGTAGGAGTCATCAGGAAATTAACACATTTGAGGCTGGCTCGACGCGCATGGGAAACTAGCTAGGTTGATCTAGCTAGGTTCCCTCCATATAAAGTAATTGCTATATACAATTTAGTATAGTAAGCTGTGCTCAAGCTGTGTTCTGACTCTACATACTTTGTGTAGTCAATAATAATATACTACGACATAATGAACCTTTAATTACCCCGTTTCTCTGCCCAGTGAATTCCATGCCAACTGAGCCCTGAGGACTCGCTGAGCAGGGAAACGGAACACAGTTAACTACGGCATGTAGATGTTATCATATAAAGATAGCGGTTTTTAATTGTTTTATAACATAGTATAATCTGTGGCTAAGCGCAGTACTTGCAACGACTTGCGACCGCAAGTCTACACGCTTACCAGCAAAAGAACCAGGGATTATTTGTATGAGAGAACGGTGCCACTCCATACAAATTATCCTTGCCCTGAGCAACCGCATTTTCTGGTTCTTATGCTGGTAAGCGTGTACAATTTACATTGGCGCAACACCAAAAATTTGAGGTTTTGAGCAGAACACAGAAATTCCCATAGATATACCAAAGCTTGACTTTCCAGCTATAATATAATTTCGATACAGGAGATTCATATATTAAATTCCTAGGGTGGTAGCAAAGTTATAGAGAAAAGCAGTAAAAGGACATCTTTGGACACCATTTAATTGACATGTACTCCTTTTGGTGCCTACTAAGTATGTAGATAGTACTACATACATGTAAATTCTCGGGATTCTGTGCCAATACATAATGGATATGCGAGTACATATATAATTATACTTAACTTGAGTTCAAAATGAATTATGTAGTTGATTATAATATACATGTAGTTTAATACAACTGATTTAAAAAAATAATATCGATTGATATTCATGTAAGGGTTAGGGTTTCTGGCGAGGACTCCGCCGACACGTGCAGGCTTTTGAAACAAGCCAAGGGGCTTACTTGTAGGCGCTGACACCGCCTCGCGATCGCGCAAGATGACATGCAGTATTATCTCCCTCCCCCACCCCACAGCTGTCAACGTCGTCTAGCTTCAACCTCAACAACGTGCAACAACTACAGCCATCGACGCCATCGACTCCCGCTCGGGGGAATATATATTTAAAAAGGTTCGACATCTACGTCTTAGACCGAGCCTCTAAAGGCGGGCGTGACAAACAAAAACAGCCAGTCAACTAGGCATCGATATCTGGCTTGGTCATATCATATAACGTCGCCGAGCGCGATTCGATATTCTAATCCCGAAAGCCCGTGATTGCGCGATCATTCTAGATTAGGTCGAAGGATTTTTGACAGCTTTAAATTGCGCCACTTTCCCCCCCCCCCCCCTCCCCCCTCTCTCCCAGATTAAAATTTAATGTACGTGGCTTTTACATTTAAACTTTTGCGTCAAGAAAGGAAAGAAGAAAAAATATAATGACATGAAGCTACATGTTGTATGTACTAAATGTAGCAAAAGTATTCGAACTACATGCTCAGCCGGGCACTGCTGTTGCCTTTAATGCCAGTGCTTGTTGCCTTGCTAGTTGTTGAATAAATAATATCTTCCACTTCACTATCAAATATCTACTCACAAACCTTCCACATTCCTATATCACGTTATATATATTTGGCGAGGAATCAACTAACCACAGAATGAGCCCTCTTAGCACTTCGCTCCTTGCTGGATTACTTATTGCATCAACTATGCCCTTTATCCTCACCGTTCTCATAACCCGAGCTTTCACAAAGGCCTACTTTCCAGGAAACATAATGCCAAGAGTGAAAAACGGAAGGAAGGCCAAGGAAGTCAAAGTTCTACCCAGGGATGGGAAGTCATTACTGGGTATCGAATATGTCGAGATAAAGTAAGCGCCCCGCTCCGATCTTTGATCTAGCAATAACTATATATACATGTACCTAACACGGTTAGAATTGAAGGAAGTAAAGCCATGGTTCTTGTCTGCCATGGCCAACAAAGGACACTGGATCAGAAATCAGTTGAACAGTGGAAAACATGGGGTAACGAAAACGGGCTTTCGGTACTGCTCCATAACTACCCTGGGTACGGGGAAACCCCGGGCCCCGTTACTGAGGATAGGATCGTGAAGGATCTTGAGAGACTCGTGGAGTGGCTAAAGGAGGGATCCTGGGAAGAGGATCAAATATGTCTACTGGGAAATTCTGCCGGTAGGTGCTATCATGAGACTTTGCGGAACTCTTAAACCTTGCCCCGTAAAATATGGGGAATCAAGTTCGAGATTACCGGTCTAGGCCGTCAACATGTAGTTGCTGACAAATTCAGGCTGTGGACCAACTATAGCACTCTCGGCGAAGGAGAAGTATCGATTCAAGAAAGTCGTGCTCATATCTGCCTATACTAGCTGCTTTGCGTGGGGGTTAAAGTGGATATCATTTATGCGGGAATCACGGTTCGACATTTTTGTATCGACAAAGATTATGGACAGGTTGCGGGACCGACAAGTTCTCATGGTTTGTGGAAATGTCGATACGGTCATACCTGCCTCTAATTCAGCGGTAAAGGAGAAACTCGATATCATAAAAAATAAACCCAATTCTAACCATTTTGATATTCAATAGGTCTTGTTTGAGATGCTCGGAAAGCACAGTAGAAACCATGAAAAGAACCATCTTTGCACCTTGCCGAACGAAAATCACGTCTACACTCGGCTTAAAGCTATGAAAGCTATTGCACACTTCTTCAACGACGAGACACATCTCCTAACTGAAGAGTTGCAGTTACTGGCGCAAGGGGGACCTGGGGAGTCATATAATTCTGACTTGGACTAGAATTACGTAGGGTAAGGGGTTGGTATTTTTATGGAAGTTTAATGGGGGATCGACAGGATGATCGCTTTAGGGGCGTAATGAATTCTAGTATACTTCATGATGGTTTGTGGGTTAGGTATTATTAATTTCAATTCTAATATAGAATGTATTTTATATTTTATGTGGTATTCCGTAGATTGCACGCAAGTAATGGAAATATCTCATACTTTATGGCGTTGAGAGCTCGAGGGCTATGTTATGTACTTATGTATTTCTATTTACATGCTACTCCTTTCGACAAACCCTAACCCACTCATACTTGATATACTTAAGAAGTATGTATATATGTGGGTCCAGTTCCTATCTGTCTCGAGGCTCATTTAAAGCGGCCGCGGGGTAACCTTGACCTATTGGGATCGCGTATGGTACCTCGGTCTACGATGGTTAGTTAAATCAAATCATAAAACCTAAGTGAGATTTGAAATCAACGGCACTATCACCGACGTCCTCATTGCATAGCAAGAAGAGGGGGTCCTCGATCATATAAATACATGTATTGATTCCCGCGGTTTAGAGATATATATACATGTACTTTGTAGCTACATCTTACCTGATCAGTTTCTAGACTACATGTAGCCTGCGCTGCCAAATGATCGCTTTTAATGTAACGTGTGTTCCCGGCAGGCAACACGTACATTATATAGCACAGGTCATTGCCGTTATCATTCCGAGTGGAGCATACATGTACGCAATTATATCAAATGTTCTAGCGATATATGCTTGGTTTAAGTAGTGTTTTGCAGCCTGTTCCCCGAATAATTACAATGCAACCAATGATGCTAAAGAAATACCACTTTTAGAGGTCTCACAAACCATGAAGACACTTGCTCGTCATGTTTCATATAAAATCTCTCCGCGAATACGCAACTAGCCAGACCTTGTTAACGTCGTTGAAAAAATGAGGAAATAACCAGTGGACAGACTAATTAAGGCAACATACTCGATCCCATATACGATCAGGCCTTAGAAGATATCATACGCAAATGCCACGGTCTATGACTACACGCGACATTTTGTACCTAGAAATAAAGATATTACCATCTTGCCAAAAAATTGGCGTTGTGTGTTTTAAGTGCGGGCCGAAAACTTACACCAGGAGTGCTAATAACAAAAATGGAATCCATAGATAATTTACATTGCATATACAACCCTTGAAATTCATCACCTACATGTTTATAGAACTAACAAAACTTTCAAGATACTCGGCATTATATTAGACCTTTTTCCACCACCCCCACCAATCACATTAGAAGGATCTAGTGTAACGATGGCATGGATATGGAATGCCATTCAAGTGGCCTTAAGCCTCCCCCTTGGCAAGGCCTAAACTACAATACCTGCACAAAAAATGCGGAAGAGTAGATTGAATTATCTATTTAATAATTAATAGATACAAACTTTATGTTCCCACCAAAGAACTACAAGCAAGTGATAGGGCATAAATCTAACGGCTACTCCTAAACTCTAAAGGCAACAGCAGAGACTAGAGTACACAACCACTGCGGCGGAGAATCTGGGCCTGCCTCAATGCGCCTAGACCTGAGCAGGTGGTCCCGAAAAGCGTGCATAGTACCTGGAGCGGCAACACCCCTCACACCAAATACAGAGACAGCGGGAGGTGCGTATGTGGATTTTTTTTGATGTGATGGTGTGTGATAGATGATGCTGTATGGAGTGGTTTTGGGGGGTGGGGGTGGTGGTGGTGGTGGTGGTGGTGGTGGTGGTGGTGCATTGGGTGTAGTGGGTGGGTGGGTGTGGTGGCCATTCCCCGGAATTCAAACCTTCTCGCTTAGTTACGGTGGAATCTCTGAACATAGATATGAAAGTTATATATAACCCTTACCCTGGCGATAACGTATTCTTCCTTTAAAGTCACATCCCTCCCACCAAATTTCATAAGAGCAGTCCGTCTCTTACATTCGTCCTCATCCTCATCCTCACCCTCACCCTCACCCTCACCCTGACCCTCATCCCCATCCCCATTTCCATCCTTATCCCCCCAAACCATTATCTTCCTCCACCATGCCCCCAGCAGCTACAACAGCCGTTTCCGACAATACCTCACCGCCAATCAAGGCGACGACGGTCGAGATTGACCCATCAACTCTTAACCCCGCTACGGTGACAACTATGGTTGAGGTCCGAGTCGGTATTGATGACTTGGACAGACGTATCGTAACCTTGTTGGGTTTGTCTTCCCTCGTTCACCCTCTCTTCTTGCTGCCTTTCCCCTCCACACCCACCAACCATATTCCTCCTCCCCACTGACTGTGTGTCTTAAGGTGATCGAATGCGCTACATCGAGGCGGCAGCACGGATAAAACCGAGTCGCAAGACCGTCCGTGATGAATGGCGTAAACAAGACGTCATCACAAAGGCTGCTGCTCAAGCCGAAAAGGTAACCCTCGTCTTCTCTCTATTTCTCAGTTCAAAAGAGCTAACAAACCCTCTCCATAGGTCGACTTTCCACCTGAATTGGTGCGCAACATCTACGAAGTCCTCGTAGAGGGCTCTATCGCTCACGAGTTTGTCAAATTCGACGCCCGTACCGGCGAGAAACCCGAGGATGCAGCTGAGAACTAGTTGTTTCTTCCTTCCTCCTCCGAACCCGGCGGTTATCCCCGGCTCGAACCATTTTCTGTAGATACTGTGTGGAATGATGAGATACGGTTGTTTTCTGGCTTTTTTTTTCTTTTTTCTTTTTTTACCTTCTAGTTATTTTTCTTGTAGAGATCACACATTCTTATCAGTTCCCCATATCAAGGGAAGCTCTTCCTTCTCTAGCTTTCATTTTTCCCGTTAGTTATTATCCGGTATATTTTTCTACCTGCTTTGAAGTCAGGTCCACAAACAAAAAAATAAAATACCTAAACAAGCTGCAGCTCAAACTCATCACTCGACCGTTTCCTCATCACTCAACCAAAGTTGACCGGGGCCCGCCAATGATCCGTCCACCCCTCTAGTGATATCACAACTCGCAAAAAATTGCCGCCCGATCATTGGTCGCCTACCAGCTCACCAATGACGACCGCAGTCGCACACATGTTCTCCTCGACCGCATTACCAAACGCGAACAAGCGCCATTCGTGCTGTACCCAGTGGGAACGTAAGGATAGCCGCCCGGGGCTTTTGTGCCGCATTTCCTCTGTCCAGTAAGGAGTAAGGCAGAGAAGAGAGATCGGGACTTTTGCTCGGCGCAGTCCGGCTGATTACTGAGGCTGCTAGCCTCGCTCGGGGATGGGGAAAACAGGTGGTCTCTTGTCTCGTCTCGAGGGTCTTATCTGTCTCAAAAGTGTCTTGTATGTACCTACTCGTCTACCAGCCTAAGAACCAGAAAATGCGAGTGACAGAGTCAAGTGTTCTGCCATACAAATAATCCTTTCGCATTTTCTGGTTCTTACCCTGGTAGACGAGTAGACCCCGCGTAGAGCACGCGCGGGGAAAGACTTGAGTGATCCCATCCTGTAGAAGAGTGGGTGATAAGTGTCGCGGGCGATAAGTCGATTGAGGTGAGGAGTGTGTGTAGAGCTGGGGCGAGGTGCAGAGGTTCTGATACCCCGTCGATATCCGATCTTAGTATAATGTTATACATCTTCCATATAAGATGTAACTCTCCGACTAGCTACTAAATGTTTAAATATTTGAAAAATAGTTTTCTACTAATTTGATACCCTTCTGGTTAGTTTGCAAGTAATCTAACCCTGTATTTCCAGTTAGAATTTGCGCCGGGGTTTTGTTATTAGAGTGGGGCAAGGTCATGGCTTTCAACCCTAACCCTGATATCAGGTGAATGGGGGATCGACTTACATGTAATTGTATTGGATCGATCATTGCTCTTGGTCAAGATACGAGATGTAATAGAGTACTCGGATATATACCTACATAGGAGAGGTGTGAATCTCCACCAGAGCTGGTAATATTCGATTGCATATATATTGCTCATATAAGACTTTCCACATCTACCGCGCGCCTCGTGACATGAGATGAACTGTTTTCTAGAGCTCATGTCCCTGTCCACTCTGCTCTTGGCTCACGGTATCACAATTTATCAAGGCGGCCCTTGCATGAACTACTCTACACTCTACTCTACTACTCCCGTCTACTGCATGAGCTCATATCGCTCCCATATTCTTCCATCGGCGTTCTTTCACACATCCCCGCTCGTGTCTGTGTCCGTCCGATCAGTCCCACCCGAATCTACCCCCCTGCAAGAATCTTGAACCAGACATAGCTAACGTATATACCCCGATGTGATATATTATAGCTTCAATGGCCCTCTTTCTATCGATCCAGCTTGATCGATGCCGTATCAAGTCTCGTCGTACAATGCACCCAGGATTTATTCTGAGTGAGAGACCTTCATTGAAGCACCAAGAGGCTTAGATATATGTGAAACCCAGCTGGTCTGGCCCAACGACAAAAATAGAAAAGATAGGAAAGGTCCAAGGGCTAGTGGAGGGTGGGTGGGTGGGTGGATGGTAGGTTTACATCATAATAGTTATACTTGTGTAGCTGGTGCAGGTACATCCTCACGGCTTACTGGTCCTGAATATTGCCTGGTGCCGTCAGTATTAAGATATTGAATTGGAGGACTGGAGCTCTAACTGGTTACCCACGGAGTTCTCTCCATATATCGACTCGGGATTCTATTTGTTCACCCATATTACACCAACAATGTCATCGTTCAAATCTCCCTCACATGGAACTCCAAAGCCTTTCCCAAGGTTTATACCAACTACATACCTGGGCGGCTCATAGAATTTTCTAATAGCTAACCTTATGAATATATAGTGCCGCTGAGTTCATCCTTCCGCCACTATATATAAACGTCTCTCAGGCCAGAAAAGAAATATTTTACACGTAGGCTACGTACCCATATACTAGCTAGACACAACCACCTCGGTCCATAGCCAACCAAACCCTTATGTTGCGCGCTCTGGTAATGGCCAGGATACGCTTAAGGTTGACCAGTCCTATCTTCCTGATTCTACCAGACCGGTATTAATTTCCAACAATAAAGCGATATCCATGGCCAGGCTCGGTACCTAGGGGTTTTTGTTAGATCTCGCTTCCGGTATTTGGGTATTAACGTATTCAGCTATGCAGGAACCATCACAGGTAGAGTACTAAATTATCTGCATTAGTATATATATTCCATGTATATCTGCAAGTGTACCGCCCAATCCACCCAAAACCGACACCACCCAAGACCTACCAACCCGAGCCCAACAGCTCTCCTCCGGTTATCGATAAAAAACCGAAGAGATACTCAGTGTTGGATGTTGCTCCGGAATGCTGTTGCTATCCCGAAGGTCGGCCTCATCGCATTGCATATACCACCGGTGGTATACGCGCTGAATTTCAGCCCTTGTGCGTGTATAAACACTGAATTTCAGTCTTTACGCTGCATGATACTAAAAATACGAAAGTTTCTCACTGGTGGTGAAATACCTGCCACTAGTAGTGAAATACCCTGCCACCGGCCACTGCCCTTCGCTTTAAGCCCTACCGTGTGGCATATATGCATAATTACCACGAATATACTTACCTATAGGCATCACATTTACAAAGTCGAAGCTCACTCTGCGAAACAACGGAATTCGAAAACCAATCATCATCGATACTTCACGCTGATAGGGGAAATGGATCAAGTGGTAGGCGCACTAGCAGGTGGTGGTAAACCATCAAATTACCATAGGGAAACGAACCTAGAAACCGTTCGATAAGTGTATAGTAAAGCTCAAACCCGGTCTCTCCAATTTTTGCTGGCGCCTTCTTTGGCCCCTTTCTGTTGGGGCCTTGGTCGGTGCGGTGTGGAGTATAAATAAATAAATTGTAGGCTTTGAGGTACACTTTATCAATTAATCACCTACATAGTATATCCCAAAACAGGTACTCTTAAGAAAACGGAGCTAAAAGGAAAAAAGAGAAAAAAAGAGAAAAGGCATTGAATAGAGTAGTAAATAAATTAAAACCCGGTCCTCTTTTTTATAACCGTCCTCTTAAAACGGAATAATTGATTCCTTTCGAATTCCCCCAACTCCTAGTAGGCAATTTATCCAGCCAGTAAGGTTTGATCATCACCACCATCCCATACTCTGAGCTAGAAGCCTAACACTCCAAAAACCTTCAGACACACCACAGAAGCCAACCCACGAAAGGACGGACATGTTGGTTTTTTACTTCCACAACACAGTAATACTAAAATATTATGCCTGGGATCCTAGTCATAGCTAGTACGACCTATCTAGGAATATTGATTAATTGATCGATAAGTGCCTATAGCTAGGGGGCGCGCACATTGCGCGATACTACACACATATGTGAGTACTATGTGGAGTCGTGTGCAGCATTGTGTATTTCCAGCCGTAATGATCATACCCGCCTCTATTCATGAGCGGCCCGATATGACCCCCTAGTAGCACAGCCTTGTCCATTCAGTTCAGTTCAGTCTCTCTGTTGTTAATCTTATGATAATACCCCCCCTTTAATAAACAGCTCGCAGTAAGATTTACTAGCAACTAGCTAGCATAACCCTCTCGATCTTAACGTAGTTTCCCTTCCACCCACGGGATCGAACGACCCCTTATAAATACGCCCCCTAATAACGGTAGACAAGCTTATACTGTTTTGATATAACTATAGGCCACCTTTTTTGTATATACTCAAGGGTTAAGTCTCGCACTGTCTGTCCACTCCCCCAAAAAGATCAAACCCCAAAAGAGACCAGCTAGCGAATGCATCGAGTGACATTCCATGACCACAATCCCCAAAGCTACTCAACGTCGGGCAAGACTTTAGATCCTGGAGTGCAGGTAGCTAGCCAGCGAGAGATATTACTATGTAGCTATGGTATAGTTATCACTGTCATCCCTCAGCTATCATATCATTCTGCCGAAGAAAAAAAAAACCACATCGCGGAAGCTCCGCCATGACCGGAGATCAGTTACCAATACCGGGGAACTGCTACGCGTACCAAGCTTCTCGCTTCCTGCTTCTCCGTCATGGCGGCCCCCTGTTTGGTTAGTGGTGTGTGGAGCGTCCCTTCCCCCGCACACCTTTATTAATCAGTGTGGGTGTGTGTAAGAGCGGTGAGTGGGGGGTGAGGAATGGGATATTGTAACTATAGATTTTAGAGAACTACGTTTACGTATTTAGGTCTAAGACTGTGGGCCTAGTTCAGGGTATATGTAGATTTCTACGGATGTAGCACCGCCAGTGAAAGGTAGACTTCTGGGTAAATCTTCATGTCTGGCATAGTATTGAATAATATTTGGCGGCGAAGGATAATATTTTGACCGCTATATAGAAACTCGGGATGCAGAAAGCCCATCCAGAAGATATACAAGCCAATAAACATATCCAAGACCCCCCTCCCCCCTTACACAAAAATCATCGTACCGCACCAATTCCAATACAGCGCCGAGTGACCGCCCATGACCACTCCACCTCAACAACCTTACGCTCACGCGGCCAACAGGCCCATCCCCAGAAGCCTGTTTTGCGCCTCAATGAGATAGTAGTCCCCATACACCAGCCCTGTATTCGAGCTCGCTGCCGTATGCGTCTTTGCCGGATTGTTGTCGATCGTCCCATTCACTGCCCGCACGCATCACATTAGCCCCCATTCTCTCTCCCCCCCACCAAGGAGAAGAATCAACTTACTCAAAAACGCATTAAACCCTATATCTTGCACCGCAAACGGGCTCGTCGTATACACCGCGGGTGGCGATTGACTCAACGCTATCGTATCATCGATCAAATCGATCGCGCGCTGTAGATACTTATCCTTGTACTGCGGTGCCTGCTCGACCAGATACAGCAAGCCACTAGCAACGATGGTCCCCGCGCTCGTGTCGCGCAGGCCCGTGACGGGAGCATTAAAGTCCCAATAGGGGACGCCGTCGTCCGGTAGACCAGCGAGGAAGTAGTCGGCGGCCTTGATGGCGGTGTCGAGGAAGGCGGTGTTCTTGGTCCAGCGGTAGGCGCTGACCATTCCGTAGATGGCCCAGGCCTGACCGCGCGACCAGGTGCTGCTGTCGGCGTAGCCTTGAGAGGTGTATTTTGCGGTGACGGCGCCGGTGACCTGGTTGTAGTTTAGGACGTGCCAGGTGCTTCCGTCAGAGCGGAAGTGATTGTTCATGGTTGTGGTTGCGTGGGTGGTTGCGATGTCGTAGAGGGTGGTGTTGCCGAACTGTTGGGCAGCCCAGTAGAGCATACCGAGGTCTGGGGGGGGTGGGGTGTTAACTTCATGAACTGCCCGTAAGGGAGGAGGGAGGAGGAGGGAGGAGGAGGGAGGGAGGGAGGGGAAGTACGCACTCATCATGTTATCAATAATGACCGTAAAGCTTCCTGTATCTGTAATGCTGCCCCAACTACGAATAGTCTTGGTGACGCTGTTGTAGCGCTTGCTGAGCGCAATCGCAGCATCGTGCACAGTCTGGCGGGCGGTCGCATTGCCCGTCAAGATGGCATCCCAACCAAAGCAATCGTGGATCATGAAACCCAAGTCGTGAGTGTCGGTACGGTCCTTATTTGCGCGTAGGGGGGCCTGCCATGTCCGGGCGAGGGATAACAGCTCAGCGGATGATACTTTGAGAGTACGAGAGAGGGAGCGTTGGTAGAGGAGCCAGAGAGTTCCAGGGAAGAATCCGGTAGTCCAGGCACCGGATGATTGATAGGTGTATGAAGTTGCTGTACCAATCACGTATTCGGGCCATCCTGTTGGTGTTGGCTGGTGATGATGGTTAATCAATGGAGATGGAGGGGGAGATGGAGGGAGAGAGAGAGAGAGAGAGGGAAAGGAAGGAAAGGAAAGAAACACTCACCACTACACCGTTTGTCGCGCCTTTTGTAGCGACACCGTAGATTTTTGCGAGAATGCGGTCTGGGAATTATAATTAATAAGGGTCTAAGTTCCATGATCACTCGTTCATTGAATCCATATATTCATTCACTGTGTATGGGAATATATGAAGTATAACATGCATGTTCAAGTATTTATTTTATTTACCTTCGATAACATCACCGTTCGCAACCTGTAATTTTTGTGATAAATCCCACCGTCAGCACCGTACTAATTAATTACCTTCAAGATCAATTGGAATGAATAAAATGGATTAAAATAAAAATAAAAAAAATAAAAACCCACCCCGGAAAGTTGAAGCGCAATGGCCACGACTGTAGCTTTCAAGAAATGCATATTGATCGTGCTGGTCTCTATATCATAAAAAGTAGAAAACAAGAAACAAGAAACAAAAAAAAAAACAATATCCGATCCCACTACATGTACTTATATATACATTCTCCGACGCACCATATACATATGGCCATATATATGGTTATTATCCCCCCGGAAGCACGGGGAATGGGCACCCGACGCCCTGATCAACATCTAACCTCAATGTAAAAAAAAAAAAAAAAAGTCGTCCAGCCCTGCCATTCTCCGCATCTTCTGCATTCACCGGCGGTCGCCCGGGCGGTACCGTACAAAATCTCTCTCCAGATCTAGACGCCCGCCCTCGACGGATATTGAGATGGATACCCCCCCCCCCCCCTGGCAGATTGCATATTGGACGCGATGCGGGGTAGCAGGACATGATCATCGGAGGGCATTAAACCGGGCGACGATATATATATTGTTGTGTTTTTAATTCTGTCCCCTGGTGCTCAGGGTTAGGCAGAGAATAGAGTAGATCAGTCGTCGATCAGGTACTGTTGAATTAAGAGTGTCCGTAAGAAGGAGCTGGAGATGTTGTCGGTGTTGGTTAATGGCATGGGCAATATCGACTTTGCCACTGGTTTTAGGCTAGAGCTGCTGGTAAGTTAGATATATGTATGATGGGTAGAGTATTCCCTCTAAAAATCATAGAGCAGAGCGGGTAGAGTAGGGTAGAGGGGGAGGGGAGGGGAGGGGAGGGGAGGGGAGGGAAGAGAGATAGCTGCCCATGTTGTCGTCGTTGAGAGATTGTTTTAGTTCCCGGAAGATCTCCGAGAGTGGAGTAGAGCAGAGTAGAGCAGAGTAGAGCAAAGTAGAGCTGAGTAAGGTAGAAGTTAGAAAAGTACACACATGTACCATAGATGGTTAAAATTAAAATGTAGGTAATAGGAATAAGGTTACCCCAGGGCTAAGGGTGCAGACGTGGGGGAAGTGTATGATACAAGTCGAAGAACACACTGACATCCTTTTGAAAAAAAGGGTAAGACCTCCCTCACCCAACCTTCTTCCCCCCCTCCCTCCTGTCTTAATTGTCTTGTCTTGTCTTGTCTTGTCTTGTCTTGTCTTGTCTTGTCTTGTCTTGTCTTGTCCTGTCCTGTCCTGTCCTGTCCTGTCCTGCCACCACCACCACCCACCCACACGGCTCGAGTCTTGTTTCAAGCACGGGCTCATACAAATACGAATATTTACTACATACACTTAATTCTCCCCCCTCCATACCAGTCCCCCGGAAAGCTGTTTATGGCCGTGATACATACATACACATTGACTACAATCAATCTATGATGGAGGACAGACGTCTTTTTTTTTTTTACTGCCCCCCCACATACCCAAATATCGGCACCGATCAGATCAGAATTAATCGGGGCGTGCGGTGTTGGTCCTACCGAGATTTCCCCTCACCTACTCACAGCCAGCTGTTAATCATTGCTCCGGTCGGCTCGGCTCGGGGAATGTTCTTCTACTCGGGGGTAGGGGAAAGAACCAGAAAATGAAATAGGGTTATTTGTATGGCAGAGCTCCGCCACTCCATCCAAATAATCCCTGTATTGTCACTTCATGTAGTTCTTATTCCTGAACGCGAGTACCCTCATGATCAGTTAATGTCTGAGAGACAGACAAAATCGTATATATTATATCAATTATGTAGTAGGGGCGGCGCTTTAGTTTGTGTTCTATCATGTAACTCCATATATATAAGTATATATACAAAGTGTCTACAGCTCTACCTAATACGCGGAGAGCTCTGTTTCGGTTTCAGCTAACCAGTACCAAACCAATTGATTACCAGCTCTGGCATTGTCGCGCATCCGCCACAGACAGCATCCTAATTGGGAATCGGGGTTCGGTGGATCCATGGAAGAAGATGTGTGGCGCCGGTGAGACGTTCCATCACACCACATCACCCGCTTACCCGCCTGACTGGACAGACGTGTGCACGAGCCCGTTTCTCTTGAAAAGAACCCTTTCTCTTCTGAACGTGTGTGTGTGTGTGTGTGTGTGCGTGTGAGGACAGAGTGCGTAGGTGCTACTCGAGTGATAGGAGGTGCACCTGGATCGATGTCTCAGTTTAAATAAGAGTGACAGCTCAGGCAGAGGATGCTTGTACTAGGTAGTAGGTTTTGCCGGAGCTTTATTTCAACCTATCTGGGGAAGGGGCGTGTATGGTATTCTGGATATACAGTCAAGTTTCGGGTTTGATGAGTGATATATGTGGCCATGGTGGCGAGCGTTATATATTTAGTAATTCTTAAAAGGAAATCTAAACTGTCTGATTGGTTTCCTAGCAAGTTTGCTTTCTATCGTCGTGCTAATTCTAGATCAGAGGATTGGCTATGATATCTTGTCCTGGCTAAGCTGCTTTCATAACTCATAATTAATTTTATTTTTAATGTTTTTACACAAAAACTTTTTGTTGCTCCTCGCCCTCCTCCCCCAGCTTGCTTTGCCTATGGGCTACATACTTAGAGAGTAGTGTGTAGCTAGGACATGTAGTGATAGTACATAGTACGTAGAGCCTATAAGCAAAGAGAGTAACTGCCAAAAAATCAAACCTGCCTGCCCAGTAGAAATACAATCGAGAAGAATAAAATAAAATAAAATATTGTGTGCAGTGCAAGCACATATAAAAAAACCCAGACCCAAAAGAAACCCATCAGCAAAAGAAAGCACAACTCCCTCAATATAATATTACGACGATATATGTCCGCTCACACCACCGTCGCCCCCGCATGCGCTCTTGCGGTGTAGCCCAACCCCACATCCTCCCGCACAGTTTCTTCGTTGTTCTCGTACGTCACCTCGTACGTCTTGCTCGTCGCAATCTCCAGCCCGCCCTCTTTCCCCACGATATGCTCCATGCTGTCCGAGTCGGTCCCGCAGATCTGCCTCTCGCTGTCATTCGAGTGATGGCCTCCACCGCGGTTGCCCAGCTCCACACTATCGTTCGTGCTGCTCCCCTTCCCACTCTTCTTCCCGTTGGTGCTCAGGGTTGAGCCGAACCATTTGCCGCCGTACCGTGATACAATGGGCTTGATCATGGGGACATTGCCGACGATCATGGCGACAAAGGCCTCGCGGCAGGACCAGATGGCAATGACGAGACCGTTGGCTTGCGTGTTGGTGAAGGCGTAGATGCAGCGGAGGGTGGCGGCGATCATAACGAAGAAACCGGCAGAGAACATAGCTATGAGGACAATCTTACGGCGCATGGGAACCTTGACCTTGAGGAGAAGCTGGAGACGGGCGTACAGGATTAGTTCATGTGGGTTTTAATATTGGCTTTCCAAAGATCAGAGATGTGAAACTTACGGGCATGGGAATGGCCATAATCAGGATATCAGTAGAAAGATTGAGGGCAAGACTGATGACGTAGTAGAGGTTATACTCGACCCAGCATTTTTCTGTAGATATATATCTTTAGTAAATTGTTTTGAAAGTTCAAGGAGGGATTTATAAGAGGGGAGTGGACTCACTGCCAGGATCAGGAATAACCTGCCACTGCTTATGATATGGCCGACATGTCAAGTACAGCGTCAATATCATAACCACATATGTCAGTGCGGTTGATGCAAACGCATACTTGATCATTGAGGCTCTCTCAAGTCCAATGCTATAAAGAACAACCAAATCAGCACTTTCATCCCCCCGCACCTTTGTGCAGAAAAAAACTCACGTAACCCTGCGGAAGAAAAAGATCATGCACAACTTCAGCGTCCACACTGTTCCACAGTACGAATTCCATCCCAGCAGGAACGCCTTGCTGCCATTAGTACGGCGCCAGAACTCCTCGTCGGAGAGGGCTAGTCGCTCTTCTTCGGTGAGATAACTATTAGTGCCGCCCCAACTTATAACAAGATGGGCTGCTGTAGACTCGAGAGTGAAGCAGAACTAAATGAAGTCAATTGTTAGTTTCATGGTTGCTTTTTTTCCTTCTATCTTTTTTTCCTTTCCTTTGGGGAAGGGAAACTAACGAGGGCAAAGAACATGAGATAGTCATCAGGCTTAAAATTCCGGAAGCCCACTACTTTCCATCGGGCAAAAGTGCGTAGGAAAACGAAAATTGCTGCTGTACCGAGATAGGACCAAGATTCTGTTAAAAATTTCTTTCCTATCGCCGCTGCCGCTGCCGCTTCCTCTGGGGACATGTTTGCTGTGGTTTGCGGGTGCTAGCTAGTTGGGTAGGTCTGATTAAGAATATCCGAGTGGTCGTAAGTGATTATATATATATATTGTAGCTTTCAAGGCCGTTGTTGTCTAGCCGTCTATTCTAACTCTGCTGACTGGATTACAAGTAGGACGAGCCGGACCGGACCTTTATATACAAACCAAACCATCGGCTTCCATTCTTCCTTGAAATAAGATGAGGTGAAAGGGACGAGCGTTAAGACATTTGTTCTCTCATGTGCACACGAGGGAAATTCGGAAAAACTAAATAGTAGAAAAAGAAAAAGAGATCTTAGAACTGACAAGATCCGCGGGTCGGTCAGTGGTTGGTACCCAGATTGGTATGAGGCCCACTAAGTCTTAATAGCTAGATTCATAACTCTTATCCTCCAGGGACAAATTACTAAGTAAACAATACCTAAGCTGGGACAGTAAAACGCCGCGCCACCTTGGTCTGACCCCTAGGATTATTCACCCATGGCACACCAAGCCTACCCTGAATGTTATTAGTACGTTGTCTGCCTGTCTGCCTGCTGCTGTTGACCAACTACATAACCAGGGGTGTCTTAACGGCACTGCAGTTGTGGCTTTGCTTTTTGTAGTCCTGTTTATCTTTTCTGCCGTGGAGGTTGATGTCTTAACTAGGCCATTTCAGGGGAATTGAATAATGGTGAGTTTTATCTATGTGCACCTGATACATACCTATGCAGTTGCAGTCTGAAGAAACAATAACAGGAGTGTTGTAATTGGAATTATGGTGCGAAATATTCCAATTCTTCAACCTGTCTGAGCTTTCCAGATGGTCTTGAGTTGTTGTTTTTCCTCTCTTCGAATAAAACCAACACTAACACCTGAATCCCACGGTACCTTTCTCCTTGACTATCATGCCTCTCATTTCAGGCGGGTGTTCCAGCCAGCTAACTGCCCTATAGAGAGACAGACTGTCAAACCTCAGTGTTGGGTTCATCGATTCAACGACAGCGCGCAGATCCCGGCTGTACCCGTGACATTTAATGGCTGGTACATGGTCTTAATTGGACTCTGCTTCGCTTACGACAGTAGAAAGTAGCAGTCTCAGTTGGTGTGAGACTTAAGTTTCTACTGCAGCATGAATTATCCGGGGAATTGGTCCTGAGATGCAATTGCTATTTAAAAGAGGACAATACACCAGTGCTACGGAACCGCATTTTCGGGTACCTTTTGCCTATCGCGACTGCTATCTCGGTAGTTTGCCCCTTTGAGGTAATGCAGGTCGGTTACCTTAATATTGCAGCCCTACATTGAGTACATAGTACATGTATGTAACCCCCACCGGCACTACCACTCATCGAGGCTTTAGCAGAAAATGCTGATTACTGTTATTGTCAAGCTTTTACGCACGGCTAACTACTACTTTTCTGGAGTAAGTAGACATAGGGATACCGGAGAGGAGGTAGTACATTCCCGAGTAAAACGAAACGAAACGAAACACGAAGTTCCAAAGAGCTATGGCCTATCTGTCTGTGCTATTAATCAACGAAATTACTGTAGGATAGTCATAATTGCATTCCACGGCTCCAAACTAAATGGAACACCGAGGACCTGGTTAGGGACTAGAGAATTGGTATGCCAAGCTTGATGTGCACTGAACGGTTAAATGCTTAGGCCAGTAAACTAACTCTCGGGTTTTTCTGATATTCGTATCGGATTACTCTAATCTAGATGAGCACGCACTATTCATATTCGCACTTGATCCTCCGAGCCCACTTTATTCTGGTGGTTGGGCCAACAGTCAACGAAAATCACCGTAATCTACAGCCACTATATGCATCACAACCTTAGGGTAGAGGGTTATAATTTAAGAGTTGAGTTAGGTACTAGGTCTAAAGTAACGGCTATATCCAGCCCTCAGCACAGGCTCATATGCCACCCAAGGATGCAAAGTGCAACCGTGGATCTTTCCCCTACTACCTACCTACTCCCTCCCCACGCCCACCACCCAATAAGCATACCCTACGCGCTGGGAAATAACTATATGTAGCGGCAGTTGAGGTTCATCTCTGAGACATGGTACCTAGTTAGTGAAGTTGCACGGTGCTTTGACCAGGTGATGGTTATTCGGGCTGGCAACAAGCCTTGCTCAACGAATCACGGTAAGGCTGGGCACGACATATACATATCCAACACATAACGGGGCATACCATACCCTGGAACCACTGTTCACTCCCTTAAATGTTATTATTCCTACTCAAAAGTTACATAAGCGGCCAGGTGAAGAATAGAGCGCGAGCTATATGCCCACGTGTTTTCTGCCGTGCCGTGTAATCGAGTGATATTCTGTGATTCAAGGAGTTCGGATGAAGGGGTATGTGTGCATGTAGGTAAAGGAGCAAACTTTCTTTTATGACTTACAGGTCGCCCTTCCTCTTTGGGCAAAACAAAACCAGTTGCCCGCATGAAAAATTGGCTGTGCATGAGATCAAAATTACTATTAACAGACAAGATCTACACCCTTCAACCAATCCTGAGAGGCATAGGTAAATGTTTGGTTCAAATCGGCTCCTCGGAATTGATCCATTGCTCGCAAATAGATCTAGATGATGTTAATCATAATAGAATCTCATCGTGATATAATTTTGTATTATACCCCCTTGGCGCCAGGGTATGTAGGTTCGTTTACATGTTTGATCGGCCACACAACCCGAGCCGGCAAAGGGGTTTGGACCACCATTGAAGATTGGGTCAAACATAGGGTTGGCCGTTAAGATTCTCGTCTAGGACATAGCCGAACTAAACTGCCAAGCTGCCAAACGCACATACCAATGAAACAGCGTATGTACCCGTTTCTTCCCAAGGAAACTTAGCCTCCTATTCGCTCGCTAGAATTTTCCGAGTTTGCTTATCCCCCGTGATTAGTGCAGAGCCTAGCAGCGGGAGCTAGCTGTGCATGTATGCAGAAAAATTAAAATGCTTGTATTTGATGTTGATTGTCTTTTTGTTAAAGATACGCTGTGAAACGTTCAGGAAGCACTCTTCGGGGTTTTCCAACACAATTATCATACGTACGTTGCTTTTTGTTTCCTTTTTCGCCCCCCTGCGGATCTGAATTTTAGCTAGATTCGTAATATCACCCCCTCGGTGCCTGGATAGGCCGATTTCGGTAGGTTCCTCTGCGGTGAATGTATTTTTCCATGAAACACTGATGTTGCCATTCCCTATCCGCACTTCCGTCCGGGAAGTAGCATTTAGGGTGTAGAATACCTCGAGTGCTAAGAGGAGGAGTACCTAAGCTGTCTCCTGCGGTCGAACCTTCAAAGGCTTACACGAGTTATGTATATGATATAACTAGATTAGTAGTACTCATTCACTTACTTGAAGTACGAGTAGACTCGGGGTTGAGTAATGATATATCTATCATGTAATATCACTCGTTATCAAAGGCCCTGTTGTTGTTGCTGTTGTCCCTGTTGCTGTTGTCTACGACTAGGGTATACCGTCTGTATATTGATTAGCTTAAAATAGTAGTACACATTTAGGGTCGTGCGCACGGTATCGAGATTCCCCTTCCTAGTGGCAAGAGATATTAACCCGATCCTAAGGATAATTAGCACCTGTTTTGGTTCTGAGTAGTAATAATTTTTCGGTTCGGGCCTAGTTTGGGGTGCCGCTTCCATCTCGACGGCGACCATTGATTGCCTAGTATCATTACGCCCCTAAAAAATAAGAAGAGAAATCCTTGGCCTAGGAGGCGGTGTCGGCTTTGGGGGTTGTTCGTCATATCGATTAGCATCTCCATGTATGGGCGGAGATTCTTGGGCCGGAGACCTATCCAGATTGGATGTGCGTTCAGACAAAGCTTAGACCCTTTTGATTTCTAGAAAAAAGCACGGGACGTCGCCGTTTACCAATTCGATGGTTCTTTCCATCACATGAAGTATAAGAAAACTCTCCTGCATAAATCAGGCAATGCCGATCATTGTGGGAGGAAGGCTGGAACTCTAGGTACGGTCGTAACCCATGGTGGCGGTGGTTCTCTTCAATGGCGAGCAGGGATTTCAGACCAATAGACTCTGGCGGCGCCAAGTTCGATCATAATGTAGGACACCCCTAGGCTATCAGGCCATTAGCGACTATACTAGAGACTTTGCGCAAAGTGTCTACTAACCTGACATCCTCATGCATTAGCACGCTAGAAGGTATTGAAACGGCAGTTAGAATTATTCCCGAGGCTGTAATACAGATTCCCCGACCTCCCGAGGGGCAGTTATATACAGTGACGGGGTCTGTAACTTGATCTGTTGAATGGCAAAGTGACTGGGCCACACCCCAATCTGGAAGTCCGTGTCTTGACAGTCCGAGGAGTAGATGCGGTCTCCTGGTTGTACGTAGAGTAGAGTATGTAGAGCATTATAATATTTTGAGTACCTACCGCCATTACTCGAAAAATTGGCTATGCATACGAGATCAAAATTACTATAAGCAGACCTGATCTACGCCCTTTAACCAATCGTGAAGGAGGTAATCCCTGGCCGGAGATAGCTTTTCGGGTTTTTGCGGTACATACCTGTGTGGTTTGCTGATCCCTAAATTGATTCTTTCTTTCTTGGACTCTATCCCCTAAGCTGTCAGTAAATGCTAACCTCCCAGCAAAAAGCAAAGGTTGTTATCTCTTATCAAATTATGTATCTTCCATACAAATCCTGACCCTCTTTTATTATAACTTATGGGGTGTCGGCATCGAGGGTAAGTTCCGGTGCTTTCTCGCCGGGATATAACCCTCACCAGACTAGCTATCACTAGCCGTTAACAACGATTATTATTATATTGGATTTAGCTAATGAGGAGTTAAACTATACCTGATTCCATCTGCATACAACCCTTGGAATACTTTGCAGATCTTCTTGTAGTCATTCTTAGAGATGTCGTTTGTAATGACTTCGATTACCACCACCTCTGCAGACTGAGATAGGAATAATCCTTCGGACATACAATTCGATCGGCTGGAGACACATTCGTGAGACGATGTCATTAACAGATTTCTTATTCGAGTTTAGGATGAGCCTCACTCCCCAAGAAGTGGGGGTCCTGTGTTCAAATCTGTGCAAGTACGGCGATCATGCATGATGGGGGTTTTCGTGATTTGAATTTCTGATAATTCATGAAAGGGGTAGAGCAGAGCTAGAAGGAGTGTTGGGAAAGCAGTTGATGGTAAAGTTTTACCAGCGGTCGTTACGTACCAAGTCAATTTAAAGTTCAGACTAGGACATTAGCCCCGAAGCTCTCAGTAGTACCGCATTTCATTATATATAATGAGATGTAAGTGCTAGGTTTCACTACGAGATAAACATGGCAATATCCATATTTTTCGTAGTTTGTCAATTGCCGGGTTCTGCCGGACAGTAGTTAATTGTGCGGCGAACATTGAGTCACGTATAATGACTTAAAGTGTACCGGTGCTGAAACATATTGTGTCTATTGCTTAATTAACTGAATTGATTAACGCCCCATGTGACAGGAAATTTATTAATGTAAATAAGGTATAAATAGGTACTTAAGATATATATATTCGGTTATGGCTCGAGAATCAATGCCCCCTAGGCCTATATATGGTTCTGTGGCATACTGTGGCTTCCGCGTGAAGACGATAGGGGGACTTGGGTTCTTGCGCCATACGCCTCCGTAATATTAGTCAATACATGTGGTGATTCGTACTTTTGAGGCCCTATTCTCGATCCTCCATTATACGTGCATACTGATACTCGTCACATGGCTCATCAAATTGGGATAACGGTACGTGTATAATTGGCCCTGCGGATATGTTTATACACCCGCTGTAAAGTATGGGGACAATCTATAAATTATAACATAGCATAATTATGTGCAGCATCCTAGGAAAATCAAGGGGGTATTTGAGCCAGGTATAAGATTCAGCGCTATATATAGTATTCATATATCAAAGGGGATTGCCATCATCGGGTATCACTCGGAGGTATTGTAAGTTTCACTTGGCTAATTTCCCTAGATGGCAGCGGTCTGAAGCGGATCAAGAACTGGGAACTCGTTTTGGAGTCGGTACATATAGAATCGTGCTCTCTTTGCCGAAACTGGGGGTTGTTATTGAAACGGGGTTTTGGGTCGGTGGTGTGCCGTTCGGAGTCGAGGTCGAATTAGTTGCAATAAGTAATTTAATTACAGGTACATACGTCGACTATAAGTATGTGTTTTATACAGTAAATGACTAAGGATTTTCAGAGATTATCGGTTGGTACGTTGTTATAACCTTATCTTGTGAAGGAGTTGAGATGTAAGTAGTGGACTTCGCTTGTGCGAACTATCCCCCTCGCCCTTCGTGGTGAAAAGTAGAGTTTAAAGGACATTGACCAGAAGCTTTTGGGCACATACGTACGCCGGTTTTGGTCCTTGGGGGAATAGTTAATGGTAAAGACAACTCTTCAGGTTAAGCCCTTCAAGTGAAGCCTAACAAGAAGATCAATGAACTAATAACAATAACGATGGCAGTTGTAATCTGGGTGTCAGCTCATGCCTAATTCTTGTGAAGGATAATGTTTTGATATATAAAATTTATAATTATAAGCTATAATAAACAAGGCTAATAGCTCTCTATAGAGTAAAGTGGGTATATCGTCCAAATAACTACATAATTAAAACGAAATCTACATGAGGCCGTAAATACAAACCCCCCACATAAACACCGTTCCCCAGCTCCAAGCATTATTCCCACTCATCCCGCCATTCGGCTGTGCCTGGGTGTTGTTTGTTGAGGTTTGATTCGATGCTTCACCCCCTGCAAGTCATTTACAATCACAGCTCTGGCCTACAAGCAAGACTGCTGTATCATGTCTTGCCACCTTCGCCTTATAACTCTCGCTTACACACCCCAGGTCTTCACCCGTCCATACATTGGTGACCTGGAAACATTTGCCCTTAGTCTTCAGCTGTGGGACCTCGCTCCACACCGCCGCCTTTTCTGTCTCGGTCTCGAGTGTGTTGAGCATTAGTACTAGAGTTCCAGCCTTACTTGCACCACTGT
Organism: Morchella sp. 2018-W16; assembly: GCA_024713755.1. Classification (NCBI taxonomy): domain Eukaryota; kingdom Fungi; phylum Ascomycota; class Pezizomycetes; order Pezizales; family Morchellaceae; genus Morchella; species Morchella sp. 2018-W16. Next base: position 3,792,673 of record JAMGYY010000003.1, on the reverse strand, counting down.
AGAACTCAGCAGGGTGGGTGTCGTTATAGGTCCAGTCTGCGTTAATTCCCCATTTATAAGGCATCGCTGGAGCGCCGTTCTCATCGTCTTGGTTGAAAGCGAGAAGATACTTATTTTTAAGGATGGCGAGGTTATCACTCGATATGGTATCTAGGGAAGTGCCAATGAGTAGAGGACTCTTCATTGCTGCCCAAAGCGCGAAGTGTGAGCGCGTTTCCTCGGGAGTGAGGTCGCCGTTGCCGACTTCGAGCATGTCCTGTTACGATGTTAGAAAGTAGGTTTTCCAGAGGTCAGGGCGGGTAGAAGCTTACGGCATCATTGTGGCCCCAGAAGTCGACATAATTAAGTTTAAAGCTGTTGTAGTTGATAATGTGGATGACCTCGCTCCATACGGGGAAGATGTCATCTGTCATTCTCCAGCTGTGCCCGATATTTGTTCCGTAGGTCTCGATTGCGGCCTGCCCCCAGTTACAGATGGAGTACAAAATTGGTCTGTCCTGCTTCAAAAGTGCCGTCGTCATGCGGGTATACCGCTCTGCCGTACGTGACTTAGACCAGTCGTATCCTGGCGGTGCAAGGCCGGGGTCGTTGACACAGGTGGCGTTGGGGCCTGTGGGGTGATTGTAATCTGGGTGACAGGCGTGGTATTCATCACCGGTCCAATACTCGGATGGAACATCACAGTTATCATATTTTAGATCTGCAGACACGAGATATTATTTTATGAGGCGCCCCCCTCTGCTTAATCTTGGACATTCAATGCTTACAGTCAATTTTCCACTCAGCCCATGTTGCTGCATCAATATCCTCATAATATAGTGATCCAGGATAGCCAGCGCAGGTCGTCTTCCCCGCGTCGCTATAAATCCCAATTTTAAGCCCCATGGCATGAATCTTCTTTGCAGTACCGTCAATGCCATCAGGGAACTTTTTCAAATCTGGCAGTATCCTTTGGGTTGTGTTGTCTCTCCCCGATTTTACGGACCAACAGTCATCGACTTGATAAAATTATTAGTAATGAGGCAGAAGCCGGTAAGGGATATAATGCGTACTGTTAACGTAATTGTAACCAGCTTTTGCAAGCCCAAGGTCAATGAGCTTTTGACCGGCTGTGAGGAATTTCTCTTCATTGATATCGCAACGGAAAGCCTGGAAAAAAGGTCAATTACTCTGTTCTCATAGAGGATTTTTGTTGCCTATTTACATTCCAAGAATTCCAACCCAAGGCTGGTAGTTTGCCCTGTACAATTGTCAATAATCGTTTCATCCACATGGGGGGTGGCGGTTAAACATACAGTCACACCATCCTTACTGACGAGCGCCGAAGCAACTGAAGCTAACAATGAAGCTTGGATGAACTGTCTGGTATACATATTGCAGGAATTAAAGGACAGTAATTGATCTAAGGGCGATTAAGGGAAAAGAGCGAGGTCGCACTTGACTCTTATAACAACAACTCACAAGCTTAGTGATACGGGATTGACCCTTGCATCATGATCATCAATCCACCCCTTTATGGCCGTTTCGAACTGTGCTTTTGAAAACAATTACCGGTTTTGTTCTGTAGCGCTAGCTCAACCTATATTTGGCGATGAAGACACACCACATAGACGCCTTCCCGGGCCATTCGGACACCCCCTTCACTCGGACAGTTAACGTAGAAGAGAAAAGATCATCATGTTAAGTAGCTTCAGCACCTCTTTTCAACCAATCATCATTAGCTGTCCGAGTGAGGGGGGTGTCCGAGTGGCTAGGGAGGTCGTCTATGGTACATAGGGAATTAAGGGAATGCTTAGTTCTTGCGTTGGTAATGAGGCACAGAAACCGGTGAGGGGGGAGATTTAGGGCTGGTCGCTGCTGTCGGCACGTGGCGTCATGTACGTCGGTCTCCAACCTACAATGCGGCACAGTAAAGTTCACATCCATGAAAAATTCCAATACCCAAGTGCAACCGAGACCATTTGAGTATGAGAAGAATTCTAAGCCTCACGGGTAATTCTATACCAGACAAATGTGGAATCAATGCCTAAGTACCCTAGATAGCTGTTCCTGCAGCTGTTAGTTTTAAAACACCAAGACGTTAGTGGCTTTATAAGCTTAAGGCCAGGGGCTGACTTGGCTTTCTTTACCCGGTCGACAATAATAAAGAAAATGCTTGAATTCATTCACTCGAAATATCCAGTCAAGACATCAACCCCGTAAAGTACATACATGTATGTATGTACTACATTACATGTACTCTAGAAATGAGAGAGCTCATGATATACAAATGCATAATGATCAACGGCAGGAGTGTGCGAGGTATTATGCACAATTAGCGGGGAGAGTTGGTGATCGGAATTACGGAGTATTAATCTGATTTTATCAGCGCTCGGTATCATATTCGTCGAATATAAAATATTGGATTCACTGGCCCGGTGGCAAGGTTCCGGGGCTCTTAATGGAAAAGAAAATGATCTTCTGGTGTTGATCAAAATAGATATCTCTCTGGCGGGGAATTGAACCCCGGTCACTCGCGAACCAGTTGATGACAAGCGAGTATACTAACCACTATACTACCAAAGATTGTGACAGCCGTTTGAATATAATAAATATAACCACATATTTCAAATCAACAAACCGCACACATTTACATATCGAGCTACTATACTACCAGAGATTTCTTTGCTACTTCACTATTAAACTCAACACAGAGACACAAGCCATCCCCGATTAGGAGTGGAATGGACTTGCAAAATAATCAATCATAAAGTATCACTCGGTCTACTACCTGGACCATCTTTTTGTAACCTGACTGTACATGTAGGGAGGCAATATGCGCCCATATGCACAGCACTATCTTACCCTCTAGATCCAGAGAAGGTATCTGTTTTTGATATAGCTATCTTTCTTATGTACGTACATATATATTCACGCACGCATCCACTAGCTGGCTGCTTGTCATATCCACCACGGGGGGCTGCACGCCCATGACATGACCTCTCGTTCTATTATACGTTTTCAAAACAAGTACATAAGTGGTGAGTCTCGCACTCTCTACCGCCGTCAAGACTAGCTGGGTTCTTCGGACCCAATATGTACCTAGCGGGATTTGACCCAGAGCTAAGTATCTTCTATGCACCTCTGTTTCGTTTTTCGGTTAGATTGGATCCGTAAGGGGGGATCTTTTTATTGCCAACAACTAAATATATTTGATTCTCTCTGCCAGAAAAGGCTGTCCGGTCATATTGCCCCGCTGTTCCAACTCAACATTCCCCAACCTAGGGAGGGAACTCGCTACCCTGGAATGGCGTCTTTCGGAAGAGCCTTTTGATGCCCCTCCCGGACCTCGGTGATCTTGCCTATCCCATCATCTTATCGCCTCCGGCAAGCCCTCTCTCGCTGGGCGCGACTTTGACCCCGAAATGTCTGCTCGTCTAGGCGTCGATTTCCTCATCCTCGAGTGTAATCTTGTGCTCATTTAAATCTACCCCAACCACAGCTTCTCACCCTATAACTGCGCCACCGCCAAAACCCCAAGCGATCAGGACGTTCCGCAAATTCGATCTCTGCGTGTGGGTCACTGGCCCCATGAACGGGAAGGTTATCCAAGTGACCGACTGGGTGTTTGGCTGTGGGGTGGGCCGTAGGGTAACTCTGTTGATAACCGTGCTCATGCAACTCAGCGATCATCCGTGAACGCTGTATCCAGCCCATAAAACAAAATTTAGTTGCGTAAGGCTATGATACTGACGGCGTTCAATATCGTTTCGTGATGATATCCACCAAGGGCACTGCCTGCCCCCCCCCCCCCCCTCTTCCTAGCACCTATCCACTCTTGCCTGGAAATAGACATCGCAATTGAGACTATAGAAATCCACGGGCAGCCGAAGACGATCCTTCGCTGCTGGAATCCTTGACGTCGCGATAAAGTCTTCCCCGAGTTTATCACCAACAAAGGATCTTTATGTGAGATAGAGGGAGTTACAGAACCATCGCAACGAAGTGTAGGCTCACAGGATCAAAGATAAAGAGCAGCGCGAGCTAGTACGCGAGAGCGAGGGGTATAGGGTCTTGAACTTGATGGTGAAGTTCAGGGTTTGAAATACTGGCGTGCACAGCAAGTATCAAATTAAATAGTTCCGGGGGTATCATCTGGTAGACTGGGTGTAAAACATCGACCGAAGTAAAATTTTATTGCTTGGTGCATATTTATGGGATGCACTATCCTCAACGTACCCCTACATTCTTGCGCGTGAGAATTGTGAACTGGGCGGTGGTGTTCATAACCACCCGGAAGTTTAGTGGTTCGGCGGTGCTCTAATAGACTAGCTTTATGTACCTATATGGGTTTTCTTTTTTCTTTATTGGCTCGAGTGGGTTGAAACGTTTTCTCAGCTCAGTACAAAGAAGATAGAATATTCCATGAATTGTTCTTGACTATAGTTTTTAAAACTTACTCCAGCTCGTCAAGCTATCAAGCAGTAGTAATCAATACAGCCAAAGTATCATGGCTTGCCACACTTGCACTGTAGCTGCTTGTAAATGTCCCCAAATCCAATCCGCTCCACATATCGTGCACTTTGTAACTCACCCCAGCCGACAACCCGGGCACTTCGCTAAAGGTAATGGTCCTAGTCGATGCGGCGCTGGTAAAGTTGATAATGAAGACATGATAACCTTTTGAACTCTGACCGCTATAGTATTCTGGAGGGCTGGTTACTTTGTACTGTTTTGCCGCGGCGCCATAGGTGGCGTCTTGGTGGAAGGCGAGAAGTTCCGTATTTTTGATGACCGCGAGTTCACTAGCAGTAAGGGCAGATAACTAAGAGCACTTATAAGTGTGTGATTACGGGGTTGAAGACACAACTGTCGCTTACTTCAGTTCCAAGTAGTATAGGGCTTTTCATGAATGCCCAGGCTGCAAAATGCGTTCTTGTTTCCGCGATGGTCAAGTCTCTATGTATATGGCGTTAGTTGTGAAATCACAGTAGGAATAGGATAATACAAACCCGTTGCCAATCTCTGCAAGTTTGAATTTCACATGTTAGCATATTTAAGTCACCAAAGATGATTCGGTTCTTTGACAAGGCAATTCTAACCCATCATATCTATATTTCTTGTCAGCAGGACTTCTAGGTAACAAAATATAAATGGAAATTGAGTATACCCATATCATTATGCCCCTAATATTAAAGTAAGCCTAACTCCCACAACTCTTGCAAGTAGGGTATTTACTTACATAAAAATTCACATAATCCAGGTAGTTTGCATTGTTTGTAATGGCTGATTGAATGTACGACCAGGTTTCGCTAGAGTCTCCGGTCATTCTCCATGAATGCCCCTATCAAGAATGTCAGGAGGGGGTTTGTTTTGCGGAGAGAGAAAGGGAAAAGGGTGCATACAACTTGTGGGCCCCAAGTCCATACTTGTGCGTTGCCCCAGTTGCAGATTGCATATTGGATTGGCCTTGTAACAACATTCAATGCATCGCTGAGTAGATTTCTTAGTGAGATGTTCCACAGAATACCAAAGGTATTGACTCACGTCATGCGCTTATATCTCTCATATGATTTGGAGAGAGTCCAGTCGGTGTAGTACTAGGTAATATCAGCATTCTGCAGGGTTAAACCTAGTAGAAGTAAACACACACAGAATCGCTCCACTCGCTGGGAACATTACAGTTGTCGTACTTTAGGTCTAAGGCGCGTCAGATTACATTTCGTTAAATTGAAACCATCAGGGAGATTATAGATACAGTCAATTCCCCACCCCGAGAATGTTTCAGCATCAACAGTTTCATAGTTTAATGATCCCGGAAAGCCTTTGTGAGTCAGTTTATTGGTTTGATTGATGAACTTGGGGTTGGATTTTAGTTACCGCTGCAAGTAGTAAGACCAGCATCAGAGTAAATTCCAATTTTTAGACCGAGGGCGTGGATGGTTGTTGCCAGCCCGCTTATGCCATTGGGGAACTTTGTAGCATCGGGGACCATTTTCCCGTCAACACGGGCCATCTGGGCCCAGCAATCATCGATGTTGACTGTATGTAATAGATAAGACCTCCAATATGCGTATTTTGATATATGGAGGCTATTAACGTACCGTACTCGTAGCCAAGATCCTTAAGGCCAAGTGAAATAAATGAATTGGCTGCATTGAGGACCTTTGTTTCGTTGATATCTGACCAGGTCAACAAATATTTTTGTGGTTAGACTTAGTTTAATTAAACTTACCACCTCCATAGGCATTCCAGGTGTTCCATCCAAGTGCAGGAAGCTTTCCAACCTCTTTTCTTGGCCCCCCACTGGCCACTGCCGTAGATGAAGAAGTAGTGCTACTAGCAGTCGTAGTTGTGGTGGTCCTTGTTGAAGTCGACGTGACAGCACCCGTGGAGCTTGTAGAAGCCGAGGTCGATGTTGCCGCAGTGGATGTCGATGGGATGCACTGCGACAAAAATACTACCAATATATCATTGATTCTAACATCGGGGGTTACTTTATATCCATACCTGAGAGTAGTAAGCATTCAGATAGCTACATGTATAGCCCGTAACACAAGTAGTAGCGCCAGTCCAGTTAACGCCGCCTTGATAATAGAAAGAGAGAGTCAACAATAATATATTACCAAAAGATTAGGCTTGGGGAACATATAAATCTTACCACACTGTGCCCACGCAGAAGCTTGAGCAATAGCCACTTCGAAAAGCGCCGCATAGGAGAAAACAACAGCAAAAGACTTCATCCCAATGTTTTTAGTTCTATCTCGGAGTTGTGAAGTGTCAATGGATGTGGATCTACATCACAAACAGATCTCCCTATATATGTTTCCAATTAATATAATTACTCCCCGATGTGTTGTACGCGTCAAATCAAGCTTCGGACCGAATGACGCGGGGCCCTTTAGCCGTCGTACGAGGGATTCAGCGGGCCGAGAACCGCAAACTCAACGGGATCTCCCTCCACGTTTACCGGTGCTATAGCTACACGTAGATATTGGGTTCGGTGTTGGTAAGTGGGTTAGTGGTATGATGGTTGGGATATATATTAAAACTCACTTTAATTAAAAGCTTCGCCAGATAAATGGGGCGACCCGAACACCGCGCCACATCCTACCCTCGCCCATATGGCCATATCAGCCCCTAAGTATTTAATCTACTAGCTCCCTAATTACGTGTAGAGAAAAATACTTTCTCGGAGCTCATGGTTCGGCGTGTGAATGGTCGTAAACATTGGAGTGCTGGTATTCATAATTCATTAATTGCATGCAGCCCTAATTATAAGGCTATGGCAATATCGCACCATTTTATCCCCAGAACGCCCCTCCTTCCCCCGCCATCTGAAAGAAAAGAAAAGAAGTAAAAAATAGGAAGCAGAAAAGAAAGTAGAAGCGCAAAGCACAAAACGACACCGCACATCCCAAAAGCTCCTCCTCACATTCTGGCCGACATGGTGCGCTCACTGTCTCGAGCCTTATCATTCACCATAATTCGAGATAGTATTTATATCCAAATTTGATAATATACCGACGATACCGCAAGGGTGGTCTAGCTGATCAAATCTGTAAACACTACATACATGTAGCTGCTAGTTTGTTAATCATAAAGCTAGAAAGTAAGGCAGTTCTAAGTAGAACGGAGTATCTAGTAGCTAAGTACTTTGACTTAATGCGGACCATAGGATTCAGATATAACTCGTTAATGTGTTGTGTAGATCGATAGACACCTTATTGTAAAGTGGAGTATACATATCAATACATCAGTGTAGTCGGGAATCAAGTGGGGTTGGGGCTTATCTCAGGTCCCTGCAGTTCTACAGTCGACATTAACGAGTTGTTTTCCAAGGTTGTATGCCCTGCTACATATGCATGTAGGTATATGTAGGTACTTACATCTTATATATTCGCAAAATCACAAGGCCTCGATCTTAGCTTAAACGGATATCACGGCCAGTGATTTTCAGATCTTTTTTACTTCCTGCCACAAACTGGGCCCGGATTTCTGGTGTTTACCCCTCTCCCCGGAACCGCCCCCGCTTCTCCCATCTGTAGGTAGATGAGAAATGTAATCCTTTTCAAATATTGGCCTATTCCCGGCCAGACAATGGTGATGGTGATGGTGATGATGTAATGACCGACACTTTTCTTTAATGCCGATTGGGAGAGACCGATTGGAAAGGATGAGTACCTCCTTGCAGTCTCGATACCAATCTATCCTCTTTCCAAATGACGACGACATTAGATGCATTGCCATCGGTCCAACCGGGTTTTATTAACAAGTTCATGGTTGAGTTCATCGTATAAGCAAGAAACTGTGGCTCTAGAAGGGGTTGATTATAGAAAGCTGTCACGTCAGTACTACTTATGTAGCTAGGGATGGGCGTTTAATTTACAATGGACTCAATCACAAAAACTTGCAAGGATTTGGCACATGTATGCATACATGTAGTACGTACCCTACGCTACCTCAAGTCTACATGCCAATTTTCATCATGGTTTAGGACTTCATGCTCACTACATGCTCACTACATGCTCACTACATGTATGTATGGCTGCAGGGACACTACATGTATGTACTACATGTACTTTTTCGTCCCATCCCCAGCTGTTGTTCATCCCGTTACTTCCAGCAGCTCGGCCCGTGCGACCACCCGTGATCCACATACAATACCCCTTGGTACTTGGTACTTACTTGGTACTCTGCATGGAAACTCGTACCTGAATCTCAACCCGCCCCCCCCTGAGCTGGCTGCGATATCACTTCATAATTTGTCACTCGAATCAACACTCTATATATTTCTAGGTTTCATTAAATCTTCTACATATCAAGAGCTAGAGGGGGGACGTAGTTGGCTCTAGTAAATATTCGGATTGACCTCTCTCATATATATCTACATCTTTCTTTGGAGATGGAGTGTTTTCTGAAAATGGTTACTCGGTTGCAGGCATCTCGATGAGTTTCTACAGCCTCTATCCTGAAACGTGCCCATTGGCGACCTGCATGTGCATCAAAGTCAACATCTGCTAAAATGTCAGTCCCTACCATTCAAATCTGCCCAAGTGTTGCTCTTGGCAAAGATTAATTTCATTGGGATTGTTTTTGTTTTCTCGTAGGCGCCCTTCTGGATCCAACCATTTGGTGAGCCACGGGTCGCTCACCAGGCTGATTATAATTGGCCTGCGCGATTCAGCTATGACATACTCTACGTAGGTACTATGTACTTAGATAGATGGTGGCAGCCGAGGCAGGCACGTATGTAGGTATGTATGTATGCTGGACTGCCGCCTGTAAAGGTAAGCGGGGTTTATTCATTGAGGTGCACTGACAACTTTTCCCTCAACCCAATATCTTCGTCCTCCCAGGTGGATCGTCAAATCTTTACGAACTGTGAGTTTGATATGGCGGCAAGAAGCGATCGCACCCTTTCGGACCCTTTGGACTCAGGGGAACACAGTGATATCACGCTCAAAAACGCAAGTTAACGATCCTTTTCCTTGAGCCCCCTTGAGCTGTTGCTTACCTTCCCCGACGAGGTCGAGATAGAATGCGCAAACTTCATATGGACTCAAGACTCTACATCCCGCTCAGAGTGACTTCTCAATAACCCAGGAGCACGGCAATAAAGCAGTGGAGTAAGTTTTGCCCCTGTTTAACCCCATCCAGTGCGATTGTGTGGTGTGCGCTCGTCGTAGTCGCGCACTTCGAAAACGTTTTATATACACCCACAATCGTTCGAACCGGCTCGTATATTGGGGGATTGCACTGATGGGCACCCTTTGTTTAGTGTTATTGCGGTTCATGGTCTGGCAGGACATTTGACGAGAACTTGGACTCACGATTCATCCGGAAAACTATGGCTCCGGGATTTTCTTCCGACCGATCTCCCAGGTGCTCGTGTCATGACTTACGGATATGATTCAGGCCTGGTCAGTAGTAAAAGTGTTATGGATATAATGGAGAAAGCGGAGAATCTTTTGAGCGAGCTCAGATTCCGCCGCCTATCAATGGAGGTCTGCACTATAATTCCATTCTCCCGGATATTCGCTAAAGGTCCGTAGGAGAAAGAAAGACCAATAATATTTATTGGGCACAGCATAGGAGGGCTCCTTATCAAGAAAGTAAAATCTCTTCACCCGCACTGTGCAATTCCCAGTTTAACGTTTCTTAGGCTCTCACGATCGCAAAAAGGAAAGAAAAATACAACATGATTCTTCAGTCGACCTGTGGCGTGGTGCTTATGGGTGTACCTCACGATGGCGCTGATATTGCCAAGCTAGCAAAGCGTATTAGCAGGATCGCTCAAGTTGTGACAGATCTCGGCGCGACAAGCATCAAAGACCTTATTGAGCACTCCCGTTCAGTACAAGCTACCGTCCGCGCCTTTGGGTTTCTCGAAGGCTTCTCTGTTCTTACGGTCAACGAGTCAGAAAAGACGTCAATACCGCCCAGTAATAGGAAGAGTACACTAGTGGTTCCACCAACGTCGACAAAATTAAATATTGGAGACCGCGAAAAGACGCTCAATATCGTGGGAGACCATCGCTCGTTGCCCAAATTTCCATCCGCTGATGACCCACATTATCGGGGGCTTGCCTCGGCTTTACAGGATTTGTTTAAACAGGGCGCTGTGCCTCAAGGTAGGCACTCCGACGAAATACTGTTTTTTTTTTATTAAAAAAAGCTAATTGGTTGTCTCTTCCACTAGTACTTTCTGAGAAAGAGAGAGGCTGTTTACAGTATTTCTGGACGTCGGATTATATCGCCCACCGCAATCAAATACCCAATCGAGGACCAGGGACGTGTCGATGGTTTTCACAGCAAGAAGTCTTCGTTAATTGGGTCACTGGGGAAGATTCAGTTGCCTTGTGGGTTTCAGGCCCAACAGGGTGCGGGAAGACGGTTCTATCCTCATATATTATTGACCAATTGAATGCCGTCGAATTTCGCTCCAGCATCCCGTCAACTTCATGCTACTTTTTCTGCGATACAAAGAATGGCAAGGCAAATACTGGCGAGGCTATTCTCCAAGCCATCTTACACCAAGTCTTCACTGCCCATCCGTTCTTATTACAAAAACATGCCCTTCCTTATTACCAACCCATGGGATCCCGAATTTACCTTTCTTTCGCAACTCTATGCGATATTTTTGAGAAAGTTTGTTTCGATATAAATATGGGGAATATATATTGTGTGATTGATGGGTTTGACGAATGTGAGAAATCGTCAAGGAGACAACTTATCCGGCTCTTTAAACGGATAATTGAAAGAAAAAGAACAAGAGACTCTCATGACACCCAGTTTCTCAAGGTTATCATGGTGGGACGACCTGAAGAAACAATTCATAGCAGTTTTCATGGCCTTAAATACGGATATACGATCCAGCTGGATATCCATGAAATAAACAGGGACATCACCGGGGTGGTGCACGCAGAGCTCGGGGAGTTAAAGCATCTGTGGTCAGAGCGCAATGACATGACCTCGGTGATTGAGTCTACACTTATTGCACGGGCTAATGGATCATTCTTGTGGGCTTCATTGGTCCTTGGCATTCTTCGAGAACCCCCCGAGTCTGCCGAGGACGATCTTGAGAAAGTACTTCGAAGTATACCAGGGACATTGGAGGGTATCTATGAGAATATTCTAGAGGCAATACCTGCCAGAAGACAGAGGATAGCAACCAAAATTTTGATGTACCTTGTCTGTGCCAGTCGCCCGCTGCTCCTATCTGAGATTGCTCTTGCTCTGGCAATAGAGCCCGATGATGGGGCGTTGGTGCCCGTTATCCGCAAGGTTTCTACTGATATCAAGCGACACCTTCGACTTCACTGTGGTCCTTTGCTCAAGATATCCGGGGGAGCAGTCCAGTTAGTCCACAGATCAGCGATGGACTTCTTAAAAGATCCGTTATCATTTAAACCTGAAACATTCCTCTTCTATATCGACCCTGTTAAGTCCAATTACTCCGTTGCGACTGCATGTGTGAGATACATTTCGATGCTTCGCCCTGCCGATGTTTTTGAGGAATCGGATGGGGTAGCACGCAACAATCAATCACCGCAAATGAAATCGGAAGCCGCATTGGCACAGTCATCAGGCAGTGCCCTCGTTCTTTACGCCGCAACATACTGGGCCTACCACCTCCGCCAAATCGGAATTATCAACGATGTCAATTTACTAGAGCTAGTACGGGTTCTTTGTGACGAAAAGATGCCTTTCCGCCTCAAGTGGTTGAAGCTTTGCTCACCAGACTCAAGTGCCACAAGCTTACGAATGGCAGAGAGTTGGAGAACCAACCCTCAAACTGTCCCAACCATCAATATCTTGGCTAGGTTTGGCCTTGTTTCGGTTGCTCAGGAGTTATTTAAGGCTGGAACATTGGAAATCCTGCTGCCAGATATTCACGGATATACCAGTTTGCATTGGGCGGCGCATGAGGGTCATGATGATATGGTCGAGTTTCTTCTTAAAAATGGGGCAGATCCAAAACTCCAAGACAGAGATGGATATACCGCTCTGCACACCGCAGTTTTCTCGGGACATGATTCTATCGTTAATCTAATGCTGTTAGCCAAGGGCCCCGAAATCGAGATGCAGAGCAATGCAGGGTGGACTCCGCTGCATGTTGCGGCATACGCTGGCAGTGAAAGCGTAGTGAAGGCATTGATCAGAAGCGGGGCTAACACAGAGGCCAAGGATAAATGCGAAAGATCCCCTTTGCATATTGCTGCTTTCGCTGGCCATCTCCCCATAATCGACATGCTTCTGGAAAATGGCTGTTATAGACAGGCGCGAGACCTGGAAGGGGAAACTGCATTGCACTACGCGAGTCGCCTGGGCCGCGATCCTGTCATCAAAGGTTTAATCCAGGATAAGAACGATAGAAAGAGTAAGGCAAAGCTTGGTCGTACGGCCCTACACGTTGCTGCAGAGGCAGGAAGGGATAGTAGCATTTCGGTGCTTCTCCAGAAGCGACTTGAAGTAGAAGCTCGAGATGATGACTTCCGTACAGCGCTTCATGTGGCTGCCCTGACCGGTAACGATTCTGTCGTTCAGGCACTGCTTGATAATAAATGTGATAAAAACGCCCGCGATGCTATGGGAATGACCCCTCTACACCTTGCTGCGGATGCTGGACATGATAGCACTGTCGAGACGTTACTTCGGGCAGGCGCAGACTGCGAAGTAAGAGACACTCAGGAACGCACACCAATGCGACTAGCATGCTACAAAGGACATTTATCCATCATTCGGATGCTTTTAGATTATGGATGCCATGGGGATAGCCTAGATGGCCAAGAACGGACTTCGATACACATAGCCGCAGAACTTGGGCACGATTATATACTTGAAGCCCTCCTTCAGAAGGGTTGCCAAAAGATAAATTTCCGCGACAAAAAACAGCTAACGCCATTGCATGTCGCAACCTACGCCGGACACGAGGCTGCTATGGAGGTTCTGTTGCATTACGGGTGTGATGCTAATGCCCGGGATAATCTTGGAGAAACCCCTCTCCATTTCGTTGCCCGTTCAGGGAAAGATACAACTGTCAAATTGCTGGTTGAAGGGGGCTGTGATAGACATGCTAGAGACAGCAAAGGACGGACAGCGTTACACATAGCATCACACGAAGGCCGTGACCACATAATTAAGACGCTTCTCTCAGAAGACTATGACAAGGAAGCTCAGGATGAGTTCGGATGGACCGCACTCCATCTCGCTGTTCTTGCTGGCCATCATACCACCATTAAGACACTTCTTCAAAGTGGATGCAGCGGAAGTACTCGGACTAGTGATGGCGATACCGCGCTTCACATGGCAGCTAAGGGAGCGGATGGGTCTGCAATCAAGGAGTTGCTTGAAAATGGGGGGGATGTGGAAGAAAATATCAGACGAATCACAATTCACGTAGCAAGCCAAGTTGTGCACGACTTCAGCATCCGAGTGCTTCTCGAGAATGGTTGTAACAGCAACGCTAAGGACAGAAAGGGGTGGACTGCGCTGCATCACGTAGCAGGAGAAGGTCGGGACCATAGCATCAGAGCACTTCTCGAACACGGTGCGGATCCAAACGTCCAAACCGAGGACAGTGGGAGAACTGCGTTACACTACGCCGCTGCTGGAGGCCATCTTTCTAGTGTAAAATTGCTGTGTGAAAATGGAGCAGACCCAAAGGTTATTGATAAGAAGGGCTCGGATGTGTTGGAATATGCGACTATCGAGAAGAAATTAGATATTGTTGAATATCTCAAGTCAATAAGTAAAGCTCCCCCTCTTCTCGCAACTAGGTAGCTGTGCTAATACTGGGTATAAAAAAAGAGCCCGATGATGGTGCAGAGAGTATCAATGAATCTGTAGGTCACACAGAGGGACCCACAGAATACTCTCATGATGATGCGTCTCGCGTCCCTGAACCAAGTGCGACAATGGGTAATATCACTGAAAGCCAGGTTGGTGAGTCCGTAGTAACATCTACGGACGACTCACGTGATGATACTACTACTCATACTCCTGGGCTCAGTGCAACGGATGTGCCCATTGAGAGCACCACATTATCTTGGCCGCCTCCCCCCACAGTGACGGATGGGGTAAACAGCAGTGTTAATGATAGCTCCGATACAAACACGACCTACCAGCGGCATGAGGACGAGACTGGTGCAACAACCACAACTGAGGGGGGTCTAATGGGTCTTTCCGACATCGACTCAACGACGATCCCGGCAGTCGACCGGCGGAAAGTTGTCGCCTCTAGTTCTGAATCTTTCAAAAGTCCAGCGCACACAGACATGACTACACATCGATCCCCACCAAGTTCCATAAATCACGGCTCCGTGAGCGGTAATCGTGGCTTCACTAGCCCATCGCAGTCTCGGGAACCAAAGCCGTCTCGTTGGCCAGCATGGTGTTTGTGCGGGAAGGAAGGGAAGGGGGATGACGAAGAAGCAGTACCTGCTCGCCTGAGTCCATCTATGCGCTGAGAGGTGCCACCAGAAATGATAGGGGCATGGATCGTGGACAATTATGGAGTTGGTCATTTCCTATTGTAACACTTATTGCATGTAATTTTATATTGATCTGTTGGAGGATTGGAGGCGGTAACTTAGTTCATTTTACATCTATTTCTTTCTCTTCATAACCAATTCTTTTGGTTGGGGGCTGGTTGTTCCTTGCAATTCTTTATTAATTCCTCACGTGGTGTATCAGTAAATACAGTCCCTAATTGACAGTATAGTAAGGTCGGTTAGGCAGGAAGTATGTACTTGGAATTGATTGTTGGAGAACTGAAACAAAATGTTAATAGTAGAGACTTAATACAAACACATCCTTCATGAAGGTTTCGGATCGGTATATGTACCCACATAATATGTTCAATATTGAGACAATCGTATGTATATGTCACTGCGCGAGACTAGAGAATTGATATAATATCCCTAACCCCTGGACCCGGGTGCTCGCAGAGGTCTAGATCATTATATACATACATTGCACCCAAGGCAATATAGCGTTATAACAATATTGAAGCTCTTTGTCACACGCATGATTTCCCCAGGGATATTCAGTTACATCCGTTAGCTAGATAAGCTATATGTACATGTACATACATGTAATTTGGAGTTTATGTACAAGGGTTGTGACTCCAACAGGGCCGCTGAGACTACATGTACTTCTTACATGTACAGACATTTACTTATAGCGTGGGTGGTCGGTTGGTGTTCTTTCGATCTTGAAGGGGACAGCTTGCGCATGGATTTCAGTTTTGTATACATGTACTTTTGCTTCATTGCCTTAAAATTGGACGACACATGTAGCCTGTTGGCGATAGAGACATGATGTTCTGAGCGCCTCGAACCTGGGTTTGTAAGGTATGTATGTACATGTATGTATGTATGTACATGTATGTATGATGTAGAGTCCATGAATGGGGTCTGTAAACCACAATTCCTTTATCTCTAGCTGATTTGTTTTACCTTATTTGCTCACAATCTCGTAATCCGTTTTCCAACCAACTTAGGGTACCGTGTATAATACAACCATGACCATTGAGCTCGTTTTTTTAAGTAAATCTAGTCCATCCCCGGCCAAGCTTTCGTCGATCAGATCTGTGAATCGTGTACATATCAAGATATACGCAGAGTGAATCCATCTGAATATTCGAATGTTTGATCCGGTGATTCTGAGGAGTAGAAAATTCACTGCACCAGTCATTGAGGTTAATTAATATAAGACGCCAGACCAGTGTCAGAAGGAATCAGATCCGTACCCCAAGGAAGGGGGATGGGGAGACTGATTTACGAGGCTCCGAAACGACTGAAACTTATATATATACTACATGTAATAATACGTAGTGATATTGATCAGATCTGTACTGCTGGGTTAATATGTTAGTGGAAATAAAGTGCTTGTATTTACCAAATTCGGGGCTACCAGAGATTCGGGCTGTAATATGTACCAACCTCCGGCCATAGACTGATATACGTGTACGTATAAATATTACACGTACATTACATGTAACTTACATGTATGTGCAAGTGCAATCCACATACGTTGTATGTTCTCAGACATGCAAATCCCGTCTACGTATGGTATATTGCTAGATTGGTGTCATGTACTCAAGTAGTGTACATGTGTTTTCGTCAAGTATTGGGTATAAAAACCCCTAGATGACCCACTTAATTCCGAAAACCACTCTCTACATCACATCGCATCTCATCTCTTCTCAAATCGAGCAAATATGAATATTGCAATGGATATTATTCTAAATATCTTCCCTATCCATAAAGCCAACTACCTCATCCCCCTCCTACTCATTCTCCTTACCAGTCCCACTCTTGCATCTCTAATCCCCCGCGCGGATGGCCCCCCTTCCTATGGCGTTGGGAATCCAGATGATTGTGGGTGGGAGAACCTTGGGTGCTGTACTGAGGGGTCAGAAGGATCGAGTATCCTGCCGTTTTACTTTGTTGATCCACGCATGACCACAGAAAGTTGCTTGGATTTATGTGGTGAATATGCATATGCATTGGTTAAGCTCCCAAAGTAAGTTACCTCGTCGCTTTTATGGGTGAGGCCATCATGACTGACTGGTGGAAGTGAGTGCTGGTGTGGTAATAATCTGAACTATGGCGTTGGGGCAGAGTGTAGACTTGCTGCACAGGGATACGCTAATTATCAGTCATGTGGTGGAGGATCAGAGTGAGTTCTACTCCTAACTAAATAAAACCTTCAATAACTCTGTGACATTAACTAATATCGATGTATTGGTAGGGGTCAACTATGGTGGAGAAATCCGAATACGAGCACTTGTACTGGCACGGCTACTGGCACAGCTACAGCTAGTACTATACCTGTTGATAATACGGTCATAGGTACGGAGACGTCTATAAACACAGGTACTGGTGCCGGTATAGGCACTAGTACAGCATGTGTGGCCTCGACATCGGTGGTGACTGCCACTACTACGACTACCGACACTAGAACGATCACAATTTCTGGAACTAGGACGGCCGCCGCGAGGGGAACCGTCACCAGTACAGTGATCCGATCAAGTGTAAACACTGTTACCGCTACAGGCACATATACTAGAACCATAACCCTTCCTGTAACTGAAACAGTTACAGCAACACGTACGATCACAGAGGGGCCAAACACCGCCATTGTGACCAGAACATATCAAGTGGTCCCTACAGTTACCGTAACAGAGACAGTGGGTATTCTCACGATCACCCGCGCTCTACTCACTCAAACTGTCAGCGTAACGGTCACAGCAGACGTAGGATTAGCCGGTACAGTGACCGAAACGATCACCGCTTTTACAACCACTACCAGGACTATCACTACAGCCCAGCAAACAGTTACAGTTAACGTTGGAACCACCATTACCGTCGCCACTACCGCGGCCTCTGTGACTATTACATCAACTATGACTGCTACTCCTACTCAGGAAACCAGTACAGTAACTACTACTGGGTATGGTCCTTCCTCTTTATCTCTTATTATGATTAATTAACGTTAAAGTAGAACTGATATTATCACATCTACCAATCCAATTAATCCTACTGTTCTCAGTACCGATGAGGCTATTAGCAGTCTCACCGGCATGATCAATCCAACTGACACTAGGATTAATCCTAGTGGTAGTGTCACAAACCCCACTGCGACTTCCAGTCTCACAATCATTGACCCAACCTCTATTAACCCTACGAGTAGTACCGTTGGCCCCAGTGGCTCTACCACCCCAGGTGGCACCGTTATAGTTGTTACTGTCACTGTTGATCCCTCTGGCAGTACTATCGGCCCTGGCCCCAGTGGTACTGCTCTTCCCACCATAGTTGATCCTAGTGGCACCACACGCCCTACGAATCCCAGCTCCAGTATCACTACAAGCCCCACCACGCTCACCACCCGCACTACGGCCTCCTCTGCCTCCACCTCCACCTGCTCCGCACTTCCCCGTAAATTAAGCTTTGATACGCCAGACCTTTCCCCATGGAACATGGCTTTCTCCCCGTCCATCACTGCCACAATCACTAACGGTATCGCATCGGTTGACCCCCCCAGCTTAGTTTTAAGGTTCGAACCTTTGATCTCCTTGAGTGGAACTCTGATACTTCAACAAGACTTGATACTCTGTGCTGGGCAGAGCTATATTTTTTCGGCCCTCACAAGAAGATCCTCACGGGCGTGTCGACTTACTATCTCTCTTGGCGGTCTCCAGGTTGCGGTTAGCATCAATGATCTCTCCAATGGGTGGGCACCGACGAGATCGATAGCAGCAGTTCAAGGCAGTGGTGGTAGGAGTCGCCTAAGTATATCTTTGACGTGCACACATGCGGGGTACGGGTATGAGGCTTCGAGGTTCTGGGTGAATTTCATCCAAGTTACTCCTGTATGAAGGCCAAGAGTTGGATCTTTAATTTTTTTTTTTTTACTTTTCATTTAGGGGTTTGAGGTCGAGGTCTAGCTAGCTAGCGACGGATGATAATTTGCTGGGATTAATTGTTGGGTCGAGTGACGGCTCATGAATACTTTGTTTTGCTAATTTGCTAGTTACTTGTCAAAAGAGATAAGTGGATTTAATAATCGAAGCATGAGGATAGGATCTCATATTATAACGCCTTTCCTTTGCGCTATATAGCCTTTATTACCGGAATAAAGTGACATGAAGCATATGATTTCAACAACGATAGAGACCAAACGTTGACGTCATGACCCGACTTTTTGTAAGTTGAACAGTACAAGGTAGTAGACTTCGCTATCATATCAATCTTGGATACAGGAGATGCTTCCTTATACCTACCGACAAAGGGATAACATGAGTATAAATAAATAAATAAATAAACAAATAAATAAATAAATAAGGGATGACATGAAGTATCAATCAATAAAGGGATAACATGACAAACTACTACTACATCACCGAGTGACGGATCATGAATCGGCAAGTATGGTTAATAGGATCGATAAGATTGTTAGATGGGGCTTATACACAATAGTAGCTCAATTAAGCGAGATGTCGCAAAAGACCAATCTAAAAGGCCAACCCAGTCAGATCTAGTGTGGGGAAACTCAGTCGGGAAGAGTAGATCGAATCAGTTCTCCATGTGGAGGATTGAGGAGGAGGAGATGGTGGTGGTGGTGATGGTGGTGGTGGTGAACCGTGGATCCGGAGGGTAGACTCAGATCAGTGGAGTAGCATGAACTCAGTTGGGTGTCAGGAGGGATCACAAGCTCAGTCCAACATCGAGCAGGCTAATTGGTCAAACAGTAGATATATCGACTTGAACTCAGTTGGACTGAACTCAGTCGAAATTGGACCAACAAACTCAGTTCAACACGCAGGTTAACTCAGTCGTATGGAACAAACTCAGTTTTGTAAGACGCCCGACTCAGTCGGGGGTAATTGGACTCAGTCGTGCAGAACTCAGTACATAGTTCAGTCTAGTTCTAGAATTTGAGGGTACATACATACAAGTAAGTACATACATACATTTAATTACATGGGGGCTCGGTGGGATGTATGCTGTCTTTGCAATTTGCTTTGTAAATTATAGCGTACCCCGTTTGAAAAGTCTTGGCACCCCCGGGTCAAAAGTACGATCGCGAGGGTGTTTGTTCTATTTTCTAGTTCCCCCATTACTGTGACTATAACAGAGAGCTAGCTACAATATTTGAGTATGCGCAGGAGAAATGGTTGTTGGTGGGTTAGTAGGGTGCCGACTACACACTCGTCCCTTCGTGTACCATTGGATCACGTCAAACAACACAATTTTCTGCCTCCCCTTAGAACAAATCAATTAACTCGACAGACAAATTATATTACAGATGAATATGAACCCCGGAGAAGCTCAGTTTGGGTAACGCCAACTGATCAGTCGATAAGGGAACTCAGTTAAGGGAACTCAGTTAATAGGTGGGGTGCAGACTCAGTTTGGCGGGGTAGGCATTGGCTCAGTCGGACGTTAATTGGCTGGACTTGTTAGGATCCATCAACCGGACTCAGTTCAGCGTCGGGAAAACTCAGTCCTACAGAGAAAACTCAGTCCGTTCGATCCATTAAACTCAGTCGGATCTCATAGACTCAGTCCGGCTGGTGTCGACTCGGTCCGGCAGATACAAACTCAGTCCGGAAGTTGCCGACCGACTCAGTCGGGTACCAAATTAAGCTCAGTCAAGCGTTTCACAGCTTAATTGGCCGGGTGCCAGTTAAGCTCGGTCGGTCACCAATCATTATACTCAATTTTGCTCAGTCAAACCCCCCAAACTCAGTCCGGCAGATCCCAGCTCAGGCAGCCGTCAGTTAAGCTCAGTCAGACTCAATCTAGCTCAGTCAAACGACACATCTAGTCCACTCAACCTCTCGAAAATTCCCAAACTCAGTCGGACATTAAATCAGTCGGCCATCGACTTAACTCAGTCAGAGAGCGCAAACTCAGCCATCATCGTGTACACTAACTCAGTCTGCCAGCATCAACTCAGTCAAACACTTATTATATCGACTCATGATCAGTCCGATTCCTAGCTACATGTATGTATGTATGTATGTATGTACTGACCCCAAAACCCACAATCCAGTCCCATCGTCCCTCGTCTCCATGTGTAACCACACACGCTTCCTCCCAGCTTGGGCTTGATGGGAAGGGTCCTATTGGCCGAGCCAGCCACCGAGACCCTACCACGACATAAGCGAATGCGGAGATATTGTGCCTGGTCGGCGGCGCATGAGGTCATGGGTGTATTTTTGGGCTCCGAGAGCTAGCCTGGCTAGCTGGATGGACCGCCGACCGGTCGGTCGGTAGGTTGGATACTAAGCTCACGAGTCTAGTAGCAAAGTAGCGTGGCAGTAACCCTCACGGGCGCTCACTCGGGCTGGATCTAGTATTGGTACGTTCTGAGAACTTGTATATAAGGTAGTTATGGACTTGGCTGCCAAGAGAGTACATATGATGGATAGTAGATTGATTCAAATACAGACATATGAAAGCCCTATAATACGAAAAAAAAAAAACTCCCTCCGTGTTGGTGAGCGCCGTCACCCCCTAGATCTAATATCCCCCTCGCCCAGCCCTATCTGCCGGCCATGGCCACTTTACTGAAATAATCACACAAAAAGAAAGAAGAAAAAAAAGTCGAACGCCCAAAATACCCACAAAAGAAAAAAACGAAAGTCGAAAAAAAAAAGCGCCCACTAGCTCCCCACATCTATTTCCCCCTCCCCACGCCCGCAGCACTAGCAGGCGCATACACCATCCCCTGGGGCTGCTGGTACCCCCTCGCCACGTTCTTCTCCTTCTGCCTATCGCGCACCTCGCGCTCCTCCTGGACGAGCGAGCAGCACGAGCAGCACAGCGAGCGCCAGTAGTCGCCGCACCCGCCGCCGGCAATGTTGTACCGCTCGCGGATCTCGGCGCGCTGGCGCATGCCCATGATGACGTAGAGCGGCGGCAGGCAGGCTGCGAGCACGGCGAAGCCCATGCACTATATATATATCTGTTAGTTGCCAATCAATTGCAGGAGGGAGGCGGGGGCGGGGACGGGGACGGAGGAGGAGGAGACGTACAGGAGCGTTGCAGCACGAGTATTTTTCCATGGTGCCGTGGCGCATGCGGTGCTTTGTCTTTCCGTGGAGGATGCAGGGACACCAGTAGCCCGTACAGCCTGGAAGGGGGGGTTGTTAGTTCATCGATATATACTTTGTATATATACCTTATATATATACTTATATATATATATGGTTATTGGGGGAGCCACTTACAGACTCCGCAGTCACTGAAACATCCACACATCCCGTACTTCCAGTTCTGAGGGTGGGAGTGTCGGTGGTCCAGTGGGTAGTCTTCTACAGGAAGGCCCTGGGATCGGTCCTGATTGTGGTGGTATTCTTGGTGGCGGGGGTTGCTCATGTTGGGCTGTGATATATGGGGGAAAGTTGTATAAAGGAGTGTGTAGGTTCCAAGTAAGTCAAAGTCTACCTGGAAAGTTTGAAAAAAAGGAAACGAAAATAAACGAAACAAAGAAGAAGAATAAGAAGCTCGTTGCAAAGGGCAAAGGGTAAAAAAAAAGGAAGGAAGGAAGGAAGGAATCGAAGGAATGAAGGGATCCGGAAGGGACGTGAATGCTATTTGACCAGACGTTAAAGAGAGAAAAAATAAATGTAGGTACTTGGTTAAAAGGTCCGATCACCCCTTTATATTGTAAAGCATTAAACGATACTATTTTCCCCTCCCCATTCCCGATATATTATGTGAGTCGCCTTTTCTCCGGTAGGGAAATTTTAATACAAACACCAGTGCCAGAGTTATCATCATCATCTGCACTCTGCACTGCCCGTTGCGGATTAGCGCGTGAGCTTGGCACATACCGAGCGAGCCCTACGCTACTTGAAGTTTACATGGAGGGGATCGAGGGGTCCGGTGTACTGCGACATCTCTCCTCCCACCTCTCATCCATATCCATATGCAATGGTTTTTACTGCGCCCTCTTATAATTACTGCAGTGGTATACTATCAAGTTTAACAATATCCCGGAATTAATCAGGATTGTCCCAGGTCTTTAACGAGGTTATACAACCACCCTCCCCCTCCCCTTCGATCCCCTTCCCCTCCTCTCCCCCCATATCCAGAGAGCTAACTCCAGTCAGGAGGACCCCAATAGCAGTAAGAACCCGTTTCGTTCTTTTTCACTTCCAATATAGCGATCCACAGTCAAAGCCTCAAACACTAGTGTCAAGACGGCCTAGTTTCCCCAATTGACGGGAGCTCCGGTCCGGCCGGTGGGTGCGCGCGCACGAAACATTCATTTTAAGTACTTGTATGCATAGAGAGACTGTGTGTGTGCATAGATACGTACTATATATACAGCCAACTGCGGATCAGAATTTGCCTGGAAATGATGTTTTGCGAACGGATGGTTTCTTTTTCTCCTGGAATGGGGTTGACACTGGATGTGGAGTAGTAGGAACGCGCGTGTCGTGTCGGGGTAATCAGAGAAGCACGACATAAAGTGGTGGTGGTGGTGGTGGTCTATGCTTCTTTTCGGTAATATATCGTGAGGTGAGGTTTTTCCCTTTCTTTTTTGTTTCTTTCTTTCTGGAAGGCTCAAGATCGACCATGGTGCAGATGTCGCGAAGGCTGTGCATGGAAGAGCAAATATTTGGAATCTGAATTGGGTAAGCGCCTGGTTACATAAGGCGGGTCTCGACCTGATTTGGAGATGGCCAAGAAATACTAAAAAGAAATTTATACCTGTGGTTTTAAAGGCTAAACCAGCTTTGAGGGGTATGGTGATGGTCTAGCTAGAGTTGCATTATATATACCTCCATTTCATCTTCCATGGTACCCGCAGATGTGCCCTCGTGGTAACAAGTAGATAGACCTAGCTCTCCCCCCGAAGCAAAACACGCGAGCAGTATGCCCGAGTGGATGTGTTAGTTTCAAGAAACCAGTTCTTACATATCTCCAGCCTCGTCACTATGGGTATTTTCTAATATAATCACCTCATACGATCGAAAACACGGAGATGTCCCATGCAAGCCTCAGTCCACATCCACAAATCGCTTATTCTCTCAAAAGCTTGACTCCTACCCGGTAGAAGATGGTACACTCATGCATGCCTGGGAAACGTGTGTTATCGCTTTGGTACGTTGACCGGGCTGCAATATGGGGGCGCTTCACCGGCCTGCCAAGACATTCGAGTGATTATTTGTGATCACTCCTTCTTCCAGCTGGGAGGTTTTCTTGGATCGGTGGAGGGTGGGTGCGGGTGGTGGAGGGAATGTTATGTCTAGGTTGCTTGCGTTGGGAGAGCGGGCTGATAAGCACGAACTGAAATGGGGAGGGGAAGAGGGTCTCGACATCCGCTTGAAAAGGAGAATCAAAAGGACAGGTACATTTTTTGTTGGTCAGGGCCAAACCACGCAACGCAATAATGAGAACTATTGCAGTTTAATGGTGCCTTGCCTCTTTCCTGGTGTGTCTCTCTCACCGTCTCCCCTCCTCTCCATAATCGCACCAATCTCACCTTCTAGAGGTTAGTTCATGATAATCTATATGAGACGGATTGATCTGAGGTGGCAAGCGCAAATCATTGTCATAACTGCAATATCATCATTCGTCTAACTACTTGAATACATACACACCACCCTATAAACCCACATACTGCCACCTACAACTCCTCCTGCCTCTTTGATCCGTCTCCCATATAACTCAATGGCCCCTTCTTCACCATAATACTCATCACCTCAAACAGCACATCCGCCGCCGCCATCGTCGTCAACTCCGCATTCGTATCATACGCCGGCGCAACCTCCACAATATCCGCACCGATCAGGTTGATGCCCTCCAGGCCCCTAACGATGGTCCTCAACTCCCTCGTGCTCCATCCGCCGGTCTCGGGCGTCCCGGTGGCGGGTGCGAACGCCGGATCAAGGGTGTCAATGTCGATAGACAGATATACGGGATTGGTGGTGCCGACCCGGTCGATTATCCTCTTGATGATGCCGTCGACGCCGATGCTGTCAATCTCCCGCGCTTCAACGATCTCGAAGCCGACATAGCCGTCGTTCTCGTAGTCGCTCGGCCCGCTCAGTGTCGTGCGGATTCCGGCGTGGATGTTGCTGTCGTTCTTGAGAAGACCCTCCTGGGCGGCGTGGTACTGCCTAGGTGTTAATACTACACACGGTATCTTTTAATCCCCCGGGGTGGGGGGGACACAACTCACAAAATACGTCCCATGGTTCACGCTCGCCGTTTTCGACAAGCTCCCACCAAACACCTTTGGCTTCCACGTATCCAGATGGCTATCGAAATGGATGACACTAATGGGCCCATACAGCCTCTTGACGCTCCTCAATATCGGCAGCACAATCGTGTGGTCCCCTCCCAGGGTGATTACTCTCGGCAATGTCTTTCCGCCCAGGCTCGGGCCGCTTTTGCCCGCGTCCGTGGCGGGCGTGCGCGACAGCAGTGCGTGGTGCCCGTTCTCAATCTGCTTGATGGCGTAGTCGTTGTCGTAGCTACATACCGGCCGTCACGTTAGTCTTGTTTCACCCGTAGGAGAGGGAGAAGGGGGGAGGGGAGGGGGGACAGACGAGGTAACCGGTATGTCGCCGCAGTCGAGGACTCGGGCCCAGGAGTTGAATGGGTTGGTGGCGAGCGGGACGTTGTATCCACCATAGAGGTTGAGGCGGCGGGACCCTTGACGGATGCCGGAGGGGCCGAAACGGGCACCGGGGCGGTAGGATGTGCCAGTGTCGAACGGGGCGCCGAGGAAGGCAATATCAAACTTCTCGGCGTCGGAGGCTAGGCATGGGTAGTAGGGCAGACGGCCGAATGTCGAGATGCCCGAAAAGACAGAATCCGCCTGTCAAAAAAAACTGTTATAAAACTGCTATTGGGGAAGAGGGAAGGGGAGGATGTACTTGAGTGCCGCCATCACCTGGCAGTGTGTTATACCATAACCTCTCACGATGCGGTCCTTGTGCGTTAAGATGTTCCTGCAGGCTGCCCTGATGCTCGTGCCCCGCGACCGAGGCAATGGCAGCGAGGAAGAGAAGGGCGGTGGTATGCATAGTTAATGTGATGAGGGTGGTCAGGTACATCTATCTCGATGTTTTGGTGAAGGTAATTCCTGGGGGGATTTTGGTGGGTTATATTGTTCTCATTGCTAATCTTGGGTATAGCTTAGAGAGGTAAATATCTGTAGATCTTGGTCAAATATTAGTAACAAATAAACGAGCAAATCAATCAATCGACCAGATCTAAGGATTCATATCCATTAGGTAAAAGAAACTGTCTCTGGGGGGAGAGAGGAGAGGCGATCATTGACATCACCGGAGAAACAGTGCGGATGCCAATCGTATCACGGTATCGGTGTCAGGCATGCATAGTATAGGACCAATAACGGCATCAACGGCCAGCAGTAGAGTACGCCTATCATCTGAATCTGAGTAGATATATCGATCGAGGACATGTTCGGAGTTTAGTTTAGGTAATACCGGTTTCATTCTGGGGAGTGTTTGCTGCTACTCAATCGTACTCCTCCATGTAGCAGTACAAAGGAGAGGTGTGAAAAAGAACAAACTGCACTCATGTATGAACTCCTCCCCCGGGTCACCGGAATTGAACAATTGGGAGAAGGGGGGGGGGGGGGGGGGTACTCTTCCGTATATCCCGATGTAGCAACACAATGGAGGTTTCTGATCTAAGTGTATGTACCTACAGTATCTAGTTAGTAGGGCCAAAGGGAAGAGGGGAACCAGCCGTTGATATCACATTAGGTCGGAGAATAGTATCAAGCAAGCATGTATGCTTCTCGAGTATAAGCATCTGCCAACTGTCAGAAGCACGCCTATCATCAAGATCTAAACATACCGATCGGGGATTTTATTCGGAGTTTAGGTAATACCGACCAACTTCTGTCCTCTCTATAGGCAGGGCCACTCAATCGTACTCCCACATGTAGCAGGACGAACGAGGACGAGAACAAGAACGCCAAAAAAACAAAAAAAGAAGGTTCTAATGGATGTACTTCTCCCCCGAATCACTACTTGGGGGGGTACTGCTCTTCCGTGTAGCCCGATAGAGCAATGGTGGTGTTTTCTTCTCTGGGTCAGACAGTTGAGGCGATAGGAGACAATCGAATCCCCCAACCCCCCTCACTAGGCACATAAACGTCAAAATCACAATTCTCCGAATCAATCCCAGCACCCCGGAACCACCCACGCACGCGAGCCCCAGAAAAGAAACCGGTAGAGGATGAGTATGTATGTAGATATGTCGTTGTTGTTGTTCAGCTACACCCCCACAAGATGGTGACTCTGTGACCCGCAACTTCTCTATTGAATATCCCAAACAGGAATCTAGATAGTAGCACTCGACCAGTCCACTAGAGTACCTAGTTGGCCCGTGCATACATCCCTACCCGGTCCTTCTCACCCCAGTTACCACATCGGGGCATCCACCACCTATCAACTCTGCACTGTCGGATTAACCCGCGACTGCCAGCCAACCCTTATCCATTCGCTGGGACTCCTCCCACCCATCCTTATCGTATATTCGCGGTGTTTCCTTTCTTCTGTTTACCATGGTACTCTACAGAAGATCAATCGCCGAGAAAAGTACATACAGCGGCTAGGGCTGGGCTGGGCTGGGCTGGATGATACGTAAACCTCTTATCTGAAAGCTGGTTGCTAAGTGGGATTGCTAACAATCCTCTCTATACGAACGGCCAGTTGGTGGACGGCGGATGTAGGAGTGATTGCTTTTCTCCTCAGCCTTGTTTCCGGAGGTGGGGCCAATTGGGTGGGTTGTGGTTGAGGACGTCATGTTAGTTTCTGCACATATTGTTGGTAGGATAAGAAACACATGTTTCCTAATGGCAGAGGGAGTATTCGGATTAATGTTTTCCCGGTATCAGATAGTAATCCGTGGCCCATGGTTCAAAGTTTTGGCTGCGTTCCAAGAAGAGCGAATAGGTTATTCTATACAGTCCAAAAAAAGTCTAAGTTTCTATTCGTATACAAAGAAAAAGCAAAGGCATTGTATCAAATTATGTTGGATATGATGATCCAATTATAATCCGCCCTCTTCAATCTGCTCATCCACCTCCATCCTCTCAAACGCCTTCCGTACTTGTGCTTCCCAATCACTCCACCTCACCAATACCCACTCGGCCGCACCCACCAAGTAGAGCGCCAGGCACTGTCCCACCCACAACCCCTTCAATCCCCATCCCCCAAACGCCAACCAGATTCCTAATGGCAGCGCTCCGAGGTAGTAACACCCCAAGTTCACTGCGGCCCCAATATGCTGCCTTCCCATGCCCCTGAGAGCACCACCGCAACTGCCGACAAGTCCATCTGCAATCTGGAATAACGCAACAAGCGGCATGACCTCCGCTGTGAGCTTTATCACGTCGACATCGTCGGAGAAGATCTTGGCGTAAACGTCCTTAACTGAGAGCATGGTGACCATGACGATAGTACCGGCTACAATCGAGAGGAACGCAGAGGTATTGGCGGCACGGGAAGCACCGCGAGCGTCACGCGCTCCAAGAAGATTGCCAACACGGGTGGAGGCAGCAACGCCGATGCCGAAGGGGATGGTATTAAGGACTTGGTCGGTAGTCATTATGACACTCTGAGATGCAAGGGGAATGGTGCCCAGGCGACCAGCTACAAGCGCAACAATTTCAAATGCCCACTGATACAGGTCGACGTCAGTAAATTGTCCAGTTATTTGAAGCTGATTAGCGTTTTTCATACCCATTCAGTTCCCACCATGACCACCCCTAGTGCTGCTAGCCGGGCGAAAATACCCATATTTTTCAGGCAGGCCCGGTCCCATCCACCCCAGCTTTCCCACCCTTTGACGAACCTTGCGTATGCCACAATTGCCATAAAACTTGCCCAGTATGTTACCCCCGTAGCCACAGGCGCTCCAATCAATCCCCACCCCCATGTATAAACAAACAGGTAGTTTAGCACTGCGTTTGCCGGGGATGTAATCAACAGGACATACGTTCCCGCTGCCATGATCCCCTGCGCCTGTAAAAACTTCTTCATGGACTCAAAGTAGATATATCCCAATCCCCCTGGTATTAGCCACCGCAAGAATAATGCAGACTGCTGGGCCAGCTCTGCAGGTTGTCCCAATCTCAGAAACAGGCCCTCGGAGAACCACCATATTGTTGCGACTGGGACGTAAAAAAGTCCCAAGACAATAAAGGCTCGTTGAAGCAAAATTCCAAGCTCGTGCGGATTCCGTGAACCGGTGAAGGTTGAAGAGCAGAGTGTGTCTAGGGCCGTGGTACCACCAAGAGCAACTAGCCACGCGGTAGACATGGCGAACATGTATGAGAATGCTGCGGTGGCAAGATTTTCTGGTGACAGCCGTCCAACTATTAGGACTGAGACGGTCTGTAGTGAGTTTTGTAGTGTGTAGGCCAAAATGACAGGGACGCTCATTTTGAGTAGAAGAAGAAACTCCGCCAGGACAGAGTTGGAGGCGACGGAGTGTGAAGAGCCATCTAGAGGCTTTGGAAGTAATGCCGAGGCCTCATCAGGATTTGTTTTGAGGGTGCTACTCGACCGAAGAAACGGTGGTAGCCATGTTGATGTGATTTTTGTCGTATCTGGGGGAGTCGTAGGGTCTCGCATGGTGAACTCTGACGTAGTATAAGTAGAACGGACGATGCCGAGGAATATCACTCCCACCTATCGTTGATACTGAGAAGTAACGAATAATCTGCGTTATGCTATCTTATATACGGAATTATACCCAAATGTCAGCTTCTAGTCTAGAGAGGGAAATACCAGTCATACAAAGATAGTGAACAATAGAAGGGACCTCATCATACCAAGCTTACGGAATAAGGGAGCCGAAGATGTCAATAGCGATGACAAAGGTCTACTAGTACGAGCGAATGTCCCGTAGGAAACTGTGCTGGAGTAGGTAGGTAGACAGAGAGAACAACATTGTATCTTACATAACGGGTGAAGTGGACCAGGGCAAAGACGAATCAACGCACTTGGATTCGAAAAAAAGGGTAAATCGTAGCATCAAGCAGGGACTACGTGATGGTAAATGAGTGCCCTGCCTACCCCAATTGCGGGGCATCGATAACTACATAGCTGATTCATAAGGACTTGAAACTTGATAATATTCGCATCGGACTATCCTTATGGGCAAGTGAGGGCAGTTTAGTACGGGTCCGGAAAACTTCCTATTGGCCTGCTAATCGAATTTTTTTTACCTAAGAGCAGAATAGAACAAGATCGTCTGCATGGGTGGTTGGGTTAGCCTGAGACATAGTAGATTCACAATATTTGGATTATCGAATATCTACCGACTTTGCATGAAGAAACTCCTAGGCTAAACCATATGTGATCCTGACAAATGTTTTATATCATCTACCAATAGCGACCCCAAAGAAGAATGTCATCGGAATGTATTATTTCATCCAGTTAGAGGAAGGAGAGACGGGAGGGATTGAATATGGGATCCAGACGTTGAAAGGAACCAATCTCAGGCTCAAGAGTTATCTGGCGTGGTCTTACGTAAATGAATTGATGCCTAGCAGCCCTAGCTTGGATATGTGGGGGCCTCATGGGTCCATCCGCACCGGGTGGTTACGGACGTCGAGAGTGGTAGGGTAACAGCATGTAGACTAGGCCATCCAAGAAATTCCTTATGTATATGTATGTTTGTGGTTGTTGATATCCCTAAGCACATGTACCTTCATAGAGTATAAATATGAATACTGTAGAGTACATACTTTAAAGTTTCTGATGGCTTGACGCTTTGTCAAGATAAAAGCCGACCGCATAAGGAGGTTTGAGATTCATGGGCTGACTAATTATAATCCCGATTAACTAGCTACACACAGCCGAAATGCTTGGCCACTTCTATACTAGTAGTTTCCGCCAGGGCTAGTGTATGACCTACGATATCGATAGGATACAGGGTACTAAATAGTACAGTATGAAAAAATGGGGTGAAATCACTACCATAGGACTACGGAATTTAATGACAAATACCGAATTAAACCGGCATTAGAGGAAGAGTACTGCACCCGGTACAAATACC
Organism: Morchella sp. 2018-W16; assembly: GCA_024713755.1. Taxonomy (NCBI): domain Eukaryota; kingdom Fungi; phylum Ascomycota; class Pezizomycetes; order Pezizales; family Morchellaceae; genus Morchella; species Morchella sp. 2018-W16. The sequence continues at coordinate 3,761,618 of JAMGYY010000003.1, read as the reverse complement.
GTATTCTTACCGCATTGCTAGCGTATCAACTAGAATACCGTAGTGATCCCACGCCTCTTTTTGGTACTGTAGTTATATCGCCAATCTCAGGCAACCATATTGGAGCTCTGAAGAAATGAGGAATTGTCTAAATGTAGGAAACTCAGCTATCTAGTTTCTGAATACAGTGCCGTACATTAAGGTGGGTAAGGAAGCCAAAAGTAGGAACACCGGCAGTACAGTCGCAACTCGATATGGGATCTCAATACACCAGATCCCTCGCTGTCCCGTATGAAATACTCGGGAACTTTACTGCAAAACAAATTTGCTCTCCCAGATTCCTAGGAATATTTGCTATCCCGTACGACATCTGGTGAATCATAGCCATCCGGCATAGCGAGGTGCGACTGTATATATATTTGAGTACATTTTAGGAATCACATCGTTTAAACTCCTCAAAATCAGCTTTATTGCCATTCCGGTTTGACTATATTCCGACTTTAAAGATATTCATCAATACCCGCCAGAGCTCGAAAAACTGGCAATGAAAGCAAGATACTAATAGTGACTTCTGAGGCTGATCAATAGCGTTCAACCAATTGTTAAAGAGAAATAGGTCCTTTGCGCAAAGGGACTAATATAGTATATCAAGCTTCTTCGGCCTCGGTATATTGGATGCGCCTTAGGCTTGTATGTAGGTAGCTAAGCACAAAATCAATAAGTAATTGACCCAAAAGCGGTGTGAAATAGGCTTAATTCGCCCCACGTAGATACATTACATTGGAATGTGATATGCAGTATCCTTGTAGGTCAAGTCTGTGAAGCTTTTTCTAGTTTGTGACTGAGGTCCATTAGGAAATGTATGCTCTCCCCTCCAACAATGTGTTAGCAATGTATCGTGTAGATAACAGGAAGTCGACTTGATAATAATCAACCCCAGCTTTCGCTTATCCCACGTTTTCATTGCCGCACGCGACGATGCACACAGTGCATAGTCGATCCGAGTACATAGGTGGTAGCGAGGTTTCTCACGGCGGCCCAATACCAGCCTACCTACGAGCAATTGATTGCTTTTCAAATTGCCTATGCATCGTTTACTAAAAAGAGAGAAGAAAAAGAAACACAGTTCTTGGTATCCCACGTCTCTCTCAGCCCACTACAGGAGCTGGAAAGTAGACCAAGAAGCCGTTATCTTTCATAACAAAACAAGGTGACTGATAATCTGTGAATCCCCTGGTCTAACCCGTTTATTTATATTGTTTATCTCTATGTATCTGTTGATAGAATACTTTCCGGCAATACCATAATTAGAAAACTACACATGTATTTAATTTCAATACCTGTAGATCTACTGGTGCGGTGGGGATATAAGTAAAGTTACTTATCGTTATCACGGGAATCACATGATCTCGATCTCCGAGCGTTTCAAGCCCTAACTAGGAGTTGGGACCGTGAGGATTTGCGTCCTGTAGCATAGCAGATTGCTGGCTATCAAACAAGATATAGATCGGACGACTTCCCCAAGAAGTCGCAAGCTACCCCTAATCAACGCGTCACTCAGACCTGTTAATAGGAGGTAGTTCTCACCGCGTCATTTGTCGCTTTTGCCTTTCGATTTGGATCTTAATAGCGGGCTGTTGTAGTCTGTCCCGTTTTGACCAGCTATCCTCGACTACCTCCAAACGGCGTGCCTGGGTACCTTGGGTGGTCTATTCAGTATTAGACATGGCGCACAGAATGGCAAGCACTAGCGGAGGCAGTACTAGCGACAAGACTCCCCATGGTGCCTTTCCATCAATATCTGAGAAGTTGGATAGAAAGAAAGTATTCCCTGGAGAAATAAACAATGGTAGCGAGGCGGTTGTTGGGTATGTCAAGGAGTTTACGCCGGCAATAGGGGGAATCGAATTGTGTCCTAAACCAACAGAGGACCCCCTTGATCCACTGAACTTTTCAAGAATGGAGAAATGGGTGATCTTAGGGATTGTGATGTGGATGTGAGTAGGCCTTCTTTCCGCAGGGTACCGAGGGGCTGAGGAGTGGTGAGCGGTGATTGCTAAATTCCTAAACCAGGTATTTTCTCTTCACATACATCACAACAACGACTGTCCCATCCTTCCCCCTCCTCCAAGAGCAGTACTCCATATCGTACTCCCAGGTCAACTGGACCGTTGCCATACCAGCGCTTGGGCTCTCGGTGGGTCCACTCTTATGGTCCTCCCTGGCAGATATATATGGTCGGCGTGTAATTTTTATAGCGGGGACGATAGTAGCGTTTATCGCTACTATAGGATCTGCCGTAGCGCCAACTTATGGTGGGTATATGGCTGCAAGATTCTTTCAGGGTCTGGGCGTTAGTCCTGCGGCTACCGTCGGGCTGGCCATTGTGAATGATTTGTTTTTTGAGCACGAGAGAGGTCAAAAGCTAGGCCTGTGGGTGCTAGCGCTGGATATGGGGCTATTAGTTGGACCATTGAGTATGTATAGCTAAATCCTCACGCAGAACTGCGATTGCCTAGTTACTAACTGCGCTTGGAAAGTTGGCGGCTTTATATCCTTGGTTGATCAGTACTGGGTGGCCTGGCTCACAGCGATTCTGTTCGGTATTCTTTTGGTTGCTGAAGTACTATTTCTGCCAGAAACTTTATATCCCCGTAAGTTCATAATGTCGCGCCTTCCAACAACCGCAACGCATGTTGGTTCAGGACATGATCCCGAAAAAAAAATTGTGGGGGCACCGTTAGAAGATATCAGGCGGACAAAGAATCTTCCTTTCATCAACTTTGCGAAGATTGCTGGTGTTGAGCATCCTAAGCCCTGGACTGCTTTTACACAATTCTGCAAGCTCTGGGCCTTCCCAAATGTAGCTGTTTCGGTCTTCTTTTACTGCTTTGCTTGGTTTGTTTCCCCTTTTATGTTCCCAAAGAGTTGAAGCTGACAATATCCTTAAAGGTATTGGTGGGTGTTGTCCGTCATCACTTACCTTCCAGTTGCGTATCCACAGTACTCCGCGAATATTCAAGGGCTTCTCTTTCTTGGGTTAATCCTAGGGACATTAATTTGCGAGATATTTTTCTCTGGCACGTTGAGCGACCGAATTGTCTCATTACTAGCCAAGAAGAACAATGATATTCGTGTTGCAGAAATGAGGCTGTGGCTAGTATATCCTGCAGCAACCATAACTGCTGGTATGAACTTCGTCAAAGAGCTTCTCGCTCATATGCTAATTCCATATGAATAGTCGGCTTGGTTCTGTGGGGTATCAGTGTCGATAAAGGCTATCACTGGATGGTTGGTCAGGTTGCGCTCTTCCTCTGTAAGTGTTCCCATAATGTCTCTGCACGTCGATATTAACACTGTGTCAGTCGCAGCAGGAATCCAAATCGGCAACACCGCCATTTCAGCCTATATAGTTGACTGTTATCCGTCCCACGCAATGCCCGTGATAATCTTTTATAGCGTACTCCTTAACTTGAGTGCCTTTGTTAATCCGTTTTTTATTGCGCCATGGTGTGATAGTATTGGGTTTACATGGACTTTCTCGGCGCAGGGACTGTTGACTTTTGGAGTGATGGTGCCGGTGACAGTGATACTCCAGCGATATGGGTCACAGTGGAGAGCAGCGAGGGGCGAGCCCAAGTGGTAATACTTGGGTCCGTACAGTCGAGGCTTTGTGGTGATACTGACAACAGCATATTCCCATTTCTTTTTTTTTTGTTGGCGTATTTTGGTCTTATTTATCGATTATTTTTGGCGTGGTGAATTTGTTTGGTAGTTGTGAATATAGTTCTGTCAGTTAAGTTGGTTTTTAGTGAGTGATGTTGAGCAAGGTAAAACTTTAAATTTCCTGGGTGATCGACGCGGATTTTTAGGATTTTTAACGTGAGCCCAACAAACCCTAAAACTCCCAACACCTCAAAACTGACGGTACACTAGCACTTTAACCCTAAAAGAGTGGCTGCGGGGGTTCGATCCTTCCGATATATACTTATATATTACAGTATATATATATATATATATATCGATAGGTGGATACCTAATATCACAACAACCGCATTAACAACCCGCCAGGTCTACGCATCATCCAACACAACTGCGCTGGGAGCAACCCTGTGTTCATCACTCTCTTTTCACTCCACATGGTCCAGACCGCTCATATTATCGCGATCCAGGAACCGCCCCTCTTCAACAACAGGCCACTACAAGCCCCCTCCTTCACCCTCTACTCCCCCTCCCCCTCCACACCCAACGACAAAATCTCCGCCTGTCTTTACATAGCCAACACACTCCTTGAAAGAAACTCAGCCTCCCCCATTCCCTCCACAAGAGGCGATAGGATCTCGGCCAACATTTTCTTCAGAACCTCCCCCTCACTCTTTACCACACTCCACATAACGAACGTGTACAACCGCCAACTCTCAAACACCTCCCGGTCGATAGACCCCCGGGACATCTTCACCCCCTCCCACGACCCTTCCATAGTCCTGGGAGATTTCAACATCCACGGCCCACAAGCCGACCCCCTCCGCTCCTTCTCAGCTCGGGAACTCTCCCTCTCCCAACCCTACTTCTCCGCAGCCTCCACCAACGCCTTCCTCCTCATCAACAACCCAGGCGTCTACACCAGGATCTCTCCCTCCCAGTCCCAACGCCACGGAGTCATCGACCTCGCCTTCGCCAACCCCAGAGCCAGCGCCCTTGTCCGCAAATGGCTCCCCCTCTCTGCCGACACTGGCTCCGACCACAGAGCCCTGGCCATCTCCCTAGCCGTCCCCGCCTCCGATCTCACCCCCCTCACAACCCCCAACTGGTCCGCCACAGACTGGGGAGCACTAGCCCCCCACCTCAGAGACCTCCACATCCCTCCGCCCCCCACCACCAACATCGACCAATGGTTTGAAGCAGAACTCTCGAACCTCTCCAACCTCCTCTCAACCCACACCCCCCTCAAAACAATCTGCAAATGGTCAAAACCATGGTGGAACCCAAACCTCTCGCAACTAAGAACCATCTTCCACTCCGTCCAACGCGCCTGCAGAAAAGGCAAAGCTCCCCCCTTCGAAGCCAAGGCAGCGAAAAACGCCTACTTCAACGCGATTAAACGAGCCAAACAAAACCACTGGAACAACTTCGTGTCCAACGCGTCAACCAAAGACGTATGGAAACTAAAAAAGTCCACTACCAGGACCGAAGACCGGATCCCCACCCTCCCCAACTCCCCCACCCCCCACGCCCTCAACACGAACCTGGTTAACGCCTTCTTCCCCCCCCGCCAAGACCCTCCCCATCCGCTACAACGACGCGTCATCATCACAACTGAGGAAATCCATACCGTCCTCAGCACCACCAGCAACCTATCCGCCCAGGCGATGGCATCCCCTACTCCGTATGGAAAGCAGTCCATAAGGCCAACCCCCTCATCCTCTCAGCCCTCTTAAACCCCCTCCTCAAACACGGCTACCACCCCCTCACTCTCAAACGGGCGAACGGTGTCATCCTAGCCAAGCCCAACAAACCTGACTACACCCTCCCCTCCTCATACCGCATCATTGTCCTTCTCCAGACCGTCTCAAAGATCCTAGAGAAGATAGTAACCCTCCGCCTCGCCTCAATCGCCAGAAACACTGGCCTAATACACCCCCATCAATGCGGCTCAGTGGCCGGACTCTCCACCTCCGACGCTGCCACCACCCTCCTCCACGAGACACGCGCCATGCAGCTAGCTGGCCTCAAAGTCTCCACCCTCCTCCTTGATGTCAAGGGGGGATTCGACCACGTCCTCAAACAGGCACTCGCCCCTACCCTCACGTCAGGACACGTCCCACCATACATGGTGAACTGGATCCTGTCCTTCCTATCAGACCGCCACATCACCCTCCTCTTCAAAGGCTCCCCCAAGATCCCCACACCCGTACAAGTCGGGGTCCCCCAGGGGTCCCCCATCTCCCCCCTCCTCTTCCTTATCTACGTTAACTTCCTCCACCTCCACGACCCCTCGCCAGGCATCACCCTCTCCTACGTGGACGACTTCGCTGACATAATCGTGATCCCAGTCCTACGAGGAAAACATAACCGCCCTCACCTCCCACTACAACCGCCTTACCCACTCTGCCTCCCCCAAAAACATCAGCTTCTCAGTCGCAAAGACTGAACTCATCCACTGGAGGACTCCCAGAGACAGGAGCCCCCCCTGCCACCTCACCATCACCCTGGAAGGCCACACCTTCACGCCCTCCCATAAAGTCAAATGGATTGGCTTCTGGCTCACCCAAGCCTTCGACCCTAACACCCACTTCTCCCACCGCCTCGCCCAAGCCGCTGGCCTCATCCAACGCCTCAGCCGGCAGCCTCTCCGCAAGAACTGCCTCCGCCTCACCACTATCCGCCCCATGCTCACGCACGGGCCACCGCTTTCTCCTCCGCCTCAAGGCCCTCACAAAATTCTGGAACTGGTACACGCTGGGCCACAGGATGCTTCAGGTCCACCAACCTAAAAGCCTCTATATCGGCGCCTCGACCTATACCTCACCTTCCTAAAGTCCAAGTATGCCATTCGATACTCTTAGCCTCCCCTCAACAACCGGTCACAGGAAGATCCCCTGAACTTCCCAACCTCATCCACTATATCGTTCCCACTGACGCCTCCTCTTAAAGGACGCCTAACCACCAGATGGGACTCCAACGCCGTAAAAGGCGTCGCCCCCCTCCCCATCGAAAAACTCGCCGCCCTCATTCGCCCCCTCATCGAAGAGGGCCACCCAAAGGACAGACTAGCCATTAGAGCTAAGAAACTCCTCATCTCACACTGGGAGGCAGCATACCCCCACCCCCTACTACAACTTCACCCCCACCCTGAAACTACCCATCTTCACCTCCTCCACAAATTCACCGCCTCCAGGATCCACCAAATTAGGGACAGCCAAGAGCTACCTATACAAGACAAATCCTGGATCAACATCGACTTCGACTCATGCGCGATGACAAGAGCCGAAACTACGAACCACGCCATCCTCACATGCAAGGGCCCAGGAGAGATTCTCTTCTTCCACCGTGATCACCACTACACGAGGTGTGGGACAGCCTCCCACTCACCCTAGCCCTCGCAGCATATATTACCGCTACCAGGACCAACTACCCAACCCCACACCCACCCTCCCCACTACTCTCAGGGTCGGACCTTTCCACCCTCACCTCCCTCTCGTCCACCAACTCCTAAAACCAGCCACTAAGGCACCCACACCACCAAAGCCCTAACATTAGGCAAGGAGCCACAAGCTCACAGGAACCCGCGGAGGAAGGTTAGCCACCGGCGGTCTCCTTTGTAAACACTCGCGTTTTTCACTTCGCCTCTGCTCAACCGATTCTCTCATTTGTCTCCCTTTTGTCTTTCCTTCCTTCTGTGCTTTTTGTCTTTCCGTGTTTTTAGGGGACGCCAGTTTGTACTACGATAGGGGTCAGGTCTTTTATGCCATAGTCTTCGACTGCACGCAACATTTGTACCTAGAAATGAAATGAAATGAGTTAAAAAAAAAAAAAAAAGGATACCTAATATCCATACATGGCCAGTCGACAATGTAGGTACCTACTGATCAGTCACCCATAATATTACCTGCATCTCGCAGCAGATTCTCGCTTCTTCGATCAGATCTATTAAAGGGGTTGGACAGCATAGTAGATCTCGTAATGAAAACTAAAAAAGGCAGGACGGATGTTACGTAACTTTTTGGACCCCGGCACTCTACTGGTTAAATGAACATCGCTGATTCCTCGCATGCGCTCGCCATAGATACGCTCAGACTAAATGCATACATGTATTACTTTTATCTAGTAGAAAGATAAGCAGAACATACAATCGCACCTCGTTATGTCGTTGGCGTATTCTGGGGGCCAAACTCCTACGAGATAGCAAATATACGAGACAGCAAACAGTTTTTGGTGGAGGAGGGCAGTACCTGTCCCTCAAATCCGTACGAGACAGCAAGAGATACGAGATATCGAGATACGAGATAGCGAGGTGCGACTGCACTTACATGTACTTCATGTTGCTTCAGGGCCTCGCCTTAAACATTTATAGCTAGAGTAGGCTCCAGATAACCCTTGAGATATAGATATTAAGCAGTTCCCTTAAGTGCTTTTAAGGCTCCAATTATGTTTCTCTAAAAGGACACCTACTCAGGATAGTTGCAGAAACAGTTCGAATATTACCATCAATTCAAAACGGAAATTTCCCGAGTATCCCCACGCATGACCATCGCGAAATCAACCTTCGCATCTCCTGTCGACCGGGGCAGTTGGGAATCACTGGATGTCTTGTATCTTGACTATCTTCATATCAATTAGATTAGGACTAACTTGACCTAGTGACGCGATTCGAATAATTACATGACCCCGTAAATACATGTAGATGTACACTCAACGTAACGAAAACAATATGTTCGTTTCGAGGGGCTTGGTACAACAAGGCTCGATGCCGCATATTTAGAAATTAACTACTGTTGGCGAGAAATCAGTAGCAGTTCTTGCTAGAATGAATAGTCTAGGTTTGTGCTCTTTTATAACATGTTTCAACCGGGACTGCAAATTGTATATGTCGTTGAGCTACGCAAGTAAGTGAACGCCATATTCCAAAACATGAAAGATTCGCTTGGGAAATACATAGTTTGGTTCGATTGAAACTCCGGTCATATATAAGCTAGCGATACATAACTAGGAAAACGGAGCAAATCCACGAAATAAATTCACACCCTCTCTTCACGTGGATTACATATAGCTATGCGTAATTACACGAATTTGAAACTACCATTTTTCGACATACGGCCTGATATCAATTTCCCAAGTAAACGCTGTCCTAGGCTGCGTATGCAAATGCCAGTATGCATCCGCAATCTGGTACTGTCAGCTCGTCCCTACACTCTTAGTTTACTTTGAGGAGGGGACCTACCGCATCAGAGCCAATCTTGGCATCAGGGACCTCAGTTAACCACCCCTTGGTCCTCGGAATATCAATCACTCCGTCAACTACTGCATGAGAAACATGGACTCCTTTGGGTCCAAATTCTCTAGCAAGAGATTGACTGAGTGCTCTTAGTGCAAATTTCCCTGTGGCAAATGTTGTAAAAAGTGCTGAAGACTTGACAGATGCGGTTGCACCGGTAAAGATCAATGTTGGCGGGTGAGGAAGATGAGTGCTTGCTGATAGAAGAGGAAGAGTTGACTGAGAGAAAAGGAAAGCTCCATGACTGTCATAGGTATTAGCAGTCATCTCTGTTAATAAGGTCATGAATACAAACCCATTAACGGCCCAAGTCCCATCCCATTCCTCCACTGTAACCTCTAAAAATGGCTTTTTGACAAATCCGCCAGCGGCATTGAAGATTGCAGCAGCTACAGGTGTATCCGTATGTTTTGACTTAATTTGTGCGAATGCATCCTTCACGCTTTTTTCGCTAGATATGTCGGTCGGGATTCCGTAGGCTTGTCCACCGTTTGATTGGATCTCGGAGACAACTGAATCAAAGGATACAGCGGTGCGTGATAGAAGGATTACAGTGTATTCGCGGGCGAATTTTAGAGCGATAGAGGCTCCGGTTCCTGGACCTACACCGGCTATGATAGCGAGAGGTTTAATGGCGGCCATTGATATACTGTCGATATATTATTGGAATAGTACTTGAATGTAGGCTGAGAATTAAGATGTGTATGCTAATGAGAGTAGACTTGGTGGGAATGCGAGGTATAAATAACAATTTATTGTTTATATTTTGTAAGGCTTGGATTGCATCAATAACTCCAATATTGTAGAATATTACAGCAAAGGGCGGTACGGTTTGTTGATTTGAAATTCACAATGACGCAATTAACATCTTAGATGAGGCTCCTCTAGCTTCTCCTATCACCAAGATCACTAAGCCTACGTATGTACCTCGGCCGAGAGGGGATTGTACATGTATGCATGCACATAATTATATAAGTAATCTATGAAATTTGTCTTTATAATCTCAAAGAATATTCCAGCAAATATTTCATATGTGTAACTTCGGGTTACAAATACAGAGAGAGAGGGCATGAGATGCTGTGACATGAAGTATCACTCACCTTATGTTTCTCTGCTTATATAATCTTGCATGTTCAACCGCATGCAGAAGTTTCGCATGATGTATCACTCGTTTAGTGCCTAGGACTATTTGTCCGATACGCACATATAATATGTGACTTCTTATATGGATATATAAGACAGCTCTCTTGTTCTGTGGTCAGTCAATCAACTAAGCCCCGTACTGTCCAGTCCTCTCTTTAGTCAGATTACAAAGAGACAAGACATGTATGTACATACATGTACTTGTATCTTTGTCAAGTTCCTGCTTGTGGCACGACACGTATTTTCAGACAGGTGGTATTTTCACCTAACTTACCATTCACAAGTCTAATTGTATAACAACAATCACGCCTTTGTCTTGGATTCAATCCAATTCTTTTAACCCAATATTAACTCATACACCTCAGGAAGGTGAGAAAGGGAAAGCTTTTTCCTCTCGAATTTGATACTCTCGCTGGCTCGAGAGGCATCGTTCGGCCGGCCCTTTTTGTCCACCACGTTTCTGGAACTATCTACCTAGACCTCGTTCACCGACCACTCCTTTGTATCGGTGAAGAATGTGTTCCAATATGCTGATCAAGGTAGTTGATTCTTCCTCGAGTCCTTTCTTCCATTCCCTAGACCGTTCTCACAGCGTGCCTCCTGACAAAAACTGTGAATCTGCGCAAGAGCAGGGATTTCTCGGGAAAAAACATGAGAAGATGCGACTTGAAAATGATGAGGGAGATGTCCCCTTGAATAGGACTATTATCGCGATCTGCCCTAACTGTGGTTACCAAGGGAAAAACTCCCCAACCGCAGCTGCTATTGCAAAACGGTCCCCCATAAACACAAAAAGATCTACCTCTATCTCATTACCAACAGGGCTTAATCCTTCCATACTTCTGGATAATTCACCGACTCCTCAAATTTTGATCTCCGACAGTAACGTGGTGGTATATGCAAATAGATCAGCGACACGCCTACTGGGGCGTGCTTCTCTAATCGATTTAGGCGACCCCACGTCCCAACCTCCACCTATCATTTCTACTAGTCGTTTAACCGGTGGGAAGGGTTCATATTCATCAACAGGCTCGCAGGGGATACTTGAGCATGATGGAAGGATTGAGGGGCTTCATCTGGAGGATTTGCCAATGGATCTGGCACGAATAGATATGAGGAAATGGATTTCTCTTGCCCAAGTACTCAAGACTGTGAAGGCAAAGATCCAGAAGCAAAAAGAGCTAGACACATATGGCTACGATACTAGTGCTTACTCTGAATTCTACGATACAGGTAAAAGGGATGATGATTATTCCGGAGACACTGAGGTTAATGATACCGAAGATGCTAAAAGAATTGATGAGTATTCTCGCAAGGAAAAGATCCCGATAATCATTACCAAACAGGATGGGGAGTTGCTTGGAGGTGAACTGTATATGTCTATACTCAAGGGCAATAATAACTCCACGAATCCTGAAGTATTCATAGCTCTGTCCATTGTCCCAAACTCAGATGATGTTGACGCAGGATTCAATCCGCCCTTAAGAGGAGCAAACCGTAAACCATCGGCAAGGCAAAGCGTCGCTGCCGGAACTACTGGGATTGATGTTGTCGAAAGAGTGTCCAAGCTAAAAGAAATGGTCCTTGATGAGATGGAGTATTCATTTGCATGTATCACCCCAGATGGAGAAATTTGCATTACGAACAAAGCGTGCCGGAGAGTGCTGGGAAAAGACATAGCGTCACTTGTTGGGTTTGTCATCTCTTTATGACTTTAAACTCTGGATTTAGATAAATCTAATAGTTTGATCGAATCAACTAGAAATAATGGACACGATTGGATCGCCCACCTGGACATCTGGCGTCCCGACTTTTCTGAGAGAATGCCATATGATGAGTGGTGTACGAACAAGCTTTTTATTACAAAGCTTCCACAAAGGGGTACAATAGGCCTGTTCGTGGACGGTGAACAACGCATATTCGACCTCAAGGCTACTCCTTTATGGGAGGACCCGGAAACGAAAGAAAATCTACTGGCAGGTCTCACCGTGATCGTAGAGCAGACAGAACGTGCGAATAGAGAACAGGAAATCTCTAGGAGTGCAGACATACGGAAGGTATTTTTAATGAATTTATCCAGGGGCCTGAAAACGTAAGTCAAAAGATTCATACCCCTCAATTAACCCCGGAGAACATGCTTTCTTAGCTCCATATCACTAATTATGGATCCTATCTCTAAATAGGCCGGTTGCAGGTATTATCTCTTTTCTAGAGCTCTTGTATGAGATTCAGACTGGCAAAGAGCAAAGATCTTTGGTCCGCCAGATATTTAGTGGTGTTAACTCCCTTCGTAAGCTCTTACGCCTCTCAATATCCGAAAAACAAATTCTAATGATTTAGTCCTTTTTATCAACGACCTGATCGATTTCAACAGAATCGAATCGAATGACCTTAAAGTTGACCAAAATGTTTTTGTTTTGCAACACCTTGTGGAAGATTTGGAAACACTATTCAGGAATAGCATGAAAAAAGAAGGTGTCGAGTTTACGGTTGACGATACAGAGGTCATATATAGCGCCTTTGGCGATGGCACACAACTACTACTCAAGGGCGACGATGCCAAGATTCGGAGGGTTATCATTAATCTACTATCGAATGTTTGTCAGGTCTACTATGAGCTTCTGCATATATTTATTCTAACCTCTTGGTAGGCATACAAGTTTACTTCAAAGGGGACCGTTAGTCTCAAGGTTATGACGAAGAAAGTTCAAAAAGGGTCTTTGGAGCTAAGATTTGAGGTCAAGGTAGTGCTTCTTGCATTGTCTGATGTCACGCCAATATAACTAATAGTCATAGGACACTGGCATTGGAATCCCCGAAGATCATGCGAAGAAATTGTTTCTTCCTTTTGAAGAAATTGCAGCTGCCGATATCTCAACTGGTCATTATGGCACAGGATTTGGCTTAGCTATCGCAAAAAGCGTGTGTATATATCTTTTGTGCATGTCCATGAGAAAATCTTACTAATATTGGTAGTTTGCTACAATTCTTCGAGGGGATATTGGGTGTCAATCCATTGTTGACCAAGGCTCCATCTTCTGGTTTTCATTACCTTGTCTCCGGCCTTCACAGAACTCGACAGTAACAATTCCACGAAGGGAGGACAGCCTCTCTCGTGACATGGGAGTTGCTCTCCGGATCGGTGACTTACACTCTGCGATCAGACATGACCATAGTAAGAAAGTAAAGATCCCGATTAAGGGAACTAATGTCTTGATTGTTGAAGATAACTGGTCACACCAGGTTGTGACTGCGAAGAGAATGGAGAGAATGGGCTGCAATGTACAAGTCGCAGTTAACGGACAGAATGCAATCTCTAGAATGAAGAAAGGGGAGCTCAAGGCTTTGGATATTATCTTCATGGATCTTCAAATGCCGTTACTGGTTTGTCCCTATTTTAGCGCATGCATGACTCACACATTTCTAATTATTATACAATATAAATAGGATGGCTACGAGACTACCGCGGTAATCCGCAAGGCCGAAGACCCTGGCTTAGTCGCCTATAAGGATGTTCCAATTGTCGCCGTTACTGCAACAGAAATGGCCGGTGACCGTGATCGTGCAAGAGAGGCTGGGATGAATGACTTCACGCTAAAGCCACTAAACAACGACACCTTAAGAGAAATCATTGAGAGATTTCTTGAAAAGGAGGCAGCGAAAGACTTCTATGAGGATCTCTCCGTACAATCATTTCTACCTCGTCTAAACATCCATGGTTAGAACTGATACTAACAGGCGCGTTCCTCGGGTTTGAATGTCCCTTTTGTGTTTTTCCAAGCTTGCCTTATGAGACAAGAGGCAAGGTATCGTTAGACAAAGGCACAAAGATTGTGCTCCGGGCTTTAAAAGTGGGAATGAGTGAGTTCCCAAGTATTTGTCCGTAGAGTGCTCTCTTTGTCAGAATAGCCGTATACAGAACAGCTGTATACATATTACGTACCAAACAGCACATAAATCAGAATAACACAGTCTGTTTCAACCATATTAACTGGAGTGACACGGTTTATGATTTTCATTCGCATTGCTTACTATATATGGGTCGCCCTACCAATTAGTGTCTTCCCTCTAGCATTACACGGGGTCATAACAGCAGTACCTGCAAAGTAGAATTTAGTAAGACGCTGTTAGACCTTGCTCACAGCTCCTGAGTCTCGAAAAGAACCCAAGCCTAGTTTACGGACGGAAAATATAGAAGATTGCATTTAATACCGTGTAATAAACAGCTTTGGAGAACTATATATATTATATGTACTTTCTGTCAAATGTGTTGTTTCCTTGAAGGGTATTGTATATTGCACTTCCAATACATATATAGCTTATATATATACGGAGGGATGGGGTCACTACAAATACGGTATTGGTGCAGTACTCTATATCTAATTAATTCCTAAATTCCGTAGTAATCCCACCCCATTTCTTCATACCATAACCCACTCCGGGGCCGGCGCGACTACCAAATACCGTAAGCGTTCCCTTGATTATATATATTCTGTGGATAGCTACTAGCTAGCATGGACCTGGTTGATTGACCTGAAGCTACAACAAAACAAAACGAAGGTCCCCCACAATCCTGAGACGGTTGCTGCATATATATAACTTATACAATAGTATGTATCTCAAGTACATAGCTACTACATGCAGTCACGTCACGTCCCGCCGGCCGGCCACGGACAATAGTCCCCCCGGCACTGACGAATAGTGACTGTATTCCCCCGCCCCCTCCCCCCCGGGCCTCGGACACTCTTTCAGTGGGTTATCCTACGGGGGTATGTATATATCCCCAGCCAGAGCACACCCCTTCTCCCCCAACGCAGTCCAAAGCGACTAGAGGGCCCACGATCAGGGTCTCTGCTTCAGTGAGGATGCCGGGCAGTCAACCAGCTACCTGCATCCGACAGCTCGGGAATTAGATATAGCTTAGTGCAGATATGGTACCCCGGGTGGCTTGCTTACATGTAGTGCGGAAATAGCCGTCCCCATGCGCCGGACGGCACCAAGCGCGGGAACACGGGCCGATCGTAGCCGCGGCTAGCAGGGTCGGATATTGCGCTATCGGAGAGTCGAGGGAGTGGGGCACAACATGTCGGCCCCCGGGTATGTAGCGTAGACAAGGAGCGAACCCCGACAGCACGCAGTGGAATCAACACGGCACATGCTCTCGGCGCGGAACAGAGTACCGGGGGCAGACATAGTTCCAGAGCCAGCTAGGGCCGCCTGTTGGAGTTGTGTGCGTATACTCTGTTTCCACCGTATTGTAGCTATAAACGCGTACTAAACCCCCCCTGCATACGACAAGAGCTTGCTCCGCTGCTACAGTACATTTGATATACATAAAGGGAGTTTTAAGCCACAGTTTATGTTACGTTCTATAGAGAGAGGGCTGCATGCACATAGATGGGGCAGACATCAAGTCAAAGACTACCAATACGCATGCATCAAGGCTCCAGTTACTGCTACATGACTAGATCTCACGCACGACTAACAAATGTGTGCCTGATGTCATTAGAGGGCACCCCTCAGCCATACGCACCAACATAAGCCTCGAGTGATACCCCATGATCCAACACAACTCCAAACCCCCAGTACTCCCCCACAAACTTTCACCCACCGTCCCAAAGTCCAATTACGTATCTACTATATACCGCTACATAAACTGGAGGAGAGTGGGGAGAGGGGGGGGTTGGTATTCCTTTGTCTGCACGGCTTAACATTGTTCTTGCTGTTAGTATTGTCTCCCGCAGCCCACAAAGCAACATGAGATACGTATCTGGATATACGTTCTCTCTTTTTATATTTTTCTGAATCCCCCCCAAGAAGTACATACTGCGATGACGATACTCCGGCCGAAACTGCAGCGGATACTGGCCATCAATACCGGGCTCCTGCTCACCATGTAAGTCATACTTCACTGCGGAACTCATATCTATATCTATATGTACCTACTCACCCACTATCTAGCACCTTCTTCGTCCTTCTCCCACCGCTGCCCACCCCCACCCCCACCAGCTCACCCATGCACCCCCCACGCCCGCACCACCGCCCCCCTCCCCAGCCTACAACGCCTCCAAGCTGGCCCTGCTCATCGAAGACCGGCCCATTGCCCACCTGGCCCCTCTCCTACTCCACATGATGAGCGTTGTGCCCCCCAACTGGCCCTTCCTCTTCCTTGGCTCCCCGTCGTCGCTGCGCCTCCTGCGGCGCTCGCAAGCCCTCACCCACCCCGTCGCCTCCGGCAAGCTCGCCCTCGCCCGCATCCCCCCGGCCATGGGCGCCGTCGCCGGGCAGGAATCGCTGTCCCGCGCCCTGACGAGTAGATGGTTCTGGGCCTGGCTGGGCGGCGCCGAGCACTGGCGGTGGGAGGACCCGTGGCTCCCCACCGACACGGGAAGGCGGCACCAGGTCGAGTGGGTGCTGCTGTTCCAGAGCGACAGCATCCTGTGCGCCAACAGCGCCGTGTCGCTGGACGACTGGCTGCACTACGACTGGGTCGGTGCGCCATGGTACGCCCCCCCCCCCCCCCTAGTGATGGATGGCACTAACACCCAGTATATAGGAAACCCACAGACACATACGGCGGCAACGGGGGCCTCTCTCTACGGCGTGTATCACGCCTTCTGCGCGTCCTACGCACGCAGCGCCGGCGCGCCGACTCCTGGGAGCTAGAGGACCGGTGGTTTGTGCGGCGGCTGGGGACGCTTCCCGGCGCGCGCATGGCCAACGCGAGCGTGGAGAGCGCCTTCAGCGTTGAGGCGCTGTGGGCGCGCGAGCCAATGGGGTACCATCTCGGCGGGTCGGGGCGGGTCGTGGCGCCGCAGGTGTGGGCGCGCAGAGACCGCAGGGAGGAGGTGTGGAGGTGGTGTCCGGAGATCAAGATGATCATGGGCATGGAGCTCGAGGGCCTTGGTGCTGCTGCGAATGGCAGTGGGGAGGCATAGGTGGTGCGGGGGTAATGATTGTTTGGACCGCTTTTTTTTTTGTGTGTGTGTGTAGGTTTCTGGGATAGTGGGTTAATACCAATTCTTCCACATTCGTTCGCTCAATCAGTAGATAAACGGGACACGGGCACTTACAGATCATGACTGACACCTACCACAGTCAGAGAGAGAGAGAGAGAGGGAGAGAGAGAAGAGAAGAGATACTCCCAGTCCCGCCACATATCTCTCACTCTGGCCACCTCACCTGTCTCAAGTCAAGTTCCTATGTCCACAACTAGAACCCCCGGCATATACACAAAGAGCTCTTGACCAGCTCCGTATATGATATGTATGTAAGTAGCCATAGCTATAGCTATACGTAGTAGCCCTCTCCAGTACAGAACACAAACCATCACTCGCCCCCCCCCAGGGTATTGGGACCCCGTCTTAATCTCGCTTATCTGGGAGTGATCTGCATACATGCATGTCCCAGCAGTAATAATCAGGGTGTAATTTCCGGTCATCATCGTTACCGGGTTTGCCGCAATCAACACAGAGTAGACAGACACCCCCGGCACAGGTATATATGTACTGCAATCTCTCAACTCTCGCCTCCGGATAAGTGTGGTCATGAATCCTAACGATTGGCTAGTTACTAAACGTTCTATATACAAAGATCGACCGACCCGCAGCCACCACCACCACCACCCCAATTGCTACCACTTAGTCCACCCCTTCCCGGGGAGTCTCAATCCCTCATCCCACGAGATCCACACTCGCCTTTTGGACCTCCTGCCGCCATCATCGCTCGAGACCGCCACCTCCCACACTCCATCGTCCCCTCCCACCACCGTCGCATCCCTCAGCACCTCCGGCAACCACCTACACACGACGCCCTCCGGCAGCGTCGGCGACTGGGTCCTGCACAATGGCTCCTCATCGCCCCCCAGCACGATCCCCTCGCCAACTGCCGCCGGCGGCCGCACCCCAAACGCCTTCAGCAGCATCTTGAAGCGGCGCCACGACTTTGGCGATGAGCCCGTCGGCGAGTGCAGGTGCTGGTCGAGCGGCGTGCTGGGGAGGTAGCAGGCCAGTGGTGCGCAGCGCCGCAGGCCCTCCTTCGCGTCGGGGATTGTGGCGCCGGTGACCACCTCCTCGTTGGAGCCCGAGACGTTGTAGACCCAGCAGCGCTTGCCAAAGTGGTAGTAGTCGCCCACGGCGACGCCCCAACGCACCGCGGAAAGGTACGACGTCATCTTGGCTGCGTCCGTGCCGATAATGTTGTAGCCGTCGAGCGGCGGGAGGTGGATGGAGGAGCGGCGGGAGAGAGAGGTCGAGTTCCAGTTTGTGTAGACGGTGCTGTAGATGTCGCGCTCCTCGCCGGCGGTGAGGGAGATGTCGGCGAGTGTTTCCGGATGCGGCTTGTATGTGCTAAAGTGGTGGATGCGGGATGAGGGGCAGGTAAAGATTGTGGAGTCGTAACGCCAGTGGTTGGAGGCTGCGACGGCTTCATTGACCGGGGAGAGGACCACCGTGGCTGTGAGGTCACCGGTGTGGGCGGAACGCGCTTCGTAGATGTGGTAGCGCGGGCCGCTGGGGGTGTTTGTTTGGATCTCTGGCAGGTAGAAGGTGTCCGCATCGTCAAGGGTGATGTGGGTGTGGTAGTAGGAGGCCGTGGGACGATGGCACCATGCGGATCCTGGTGGGTATGAAGGCGGCGCGGGGAGCTCAATTGATGGTATGGGCTGGGTGTGTAGCTGCGCGCCAGTGCTGACTGAATAGGTGGTGATGTGGTGTAGGAGATCATCGCAAGCATCGAGTGACTGCGGTAGAGAAGTGACGACAAGCAATATCGTCGAGGTAAAATGCGCAGATATAACGCGGCCAGCAAAGGAGACCTTCCAGCTCCTAATAAGATCTCCTGTGGATAGAGAAAACAACAGGAATATTCTGCGCACGGGAAGGGGTTAGTAAGTCGACCAAATACAACTTTGGGGATGAATACTGATGAGATGATAATACTGTATAGACTATACAATGCAATATGAGCTACATACTTTGGGTGTTTCGGCTTTCGCGGATTCCCCGGCTCACCCAGAACCAGCAGGACACATCCATTCTCGGCCCACAGGTAATGGATCACCAATCTAAAAGGGATCTCCGACCTGCGGTCTCCTCCCGAATGCTGCTGCTGCAGCCCATCCGTCACCTCCAAGAGATCCCGCTCCTCCCACAGCTCGGAATACAGCTCCTTTACGAATTCCAACAGCTTGATCCCCCCCATGACACGTCCCTCCGTCCCCTTGGGTCTCTTACAATCCCAAATTTCCAGCCGTCCGGGGCCCCCCGGCCTGCTATGTGCCGTCACCACATAGCCCTCGGAATACAGCGTCATGCTCTCCTCTCCCTCATCCTCGTCCCGGATCTGCACGGGATCACCGCGGAGCAGCCTCGTCCGCCGCAACAGCCGCGAGCGTAGATCGGGCGCGGTGGTCGGGAAGAGAAGCGATAGGTTGATGACGTGCTCGATCTGGGGAGAGGATAGGATCTCGTTCCATGTTGTGCATACGGAACGGAGCGCGAACACGGCCGTTGGGGGTAGATGTAGCAGGATCTGGATCTGGAGCTCGTGTGGAAGGGTGTGGAAGCCGTTCATTGCTTGATTAGTTGTGGTAGTAGGAGTAGTGGTGGTGGTGGTGGTGGTGGTGGTGAGAGATGGTAAGGAAGAAGAAGAAGAAGAAGAAGAAGAAGAAGAAGACAAGGTCGCGTTGATACTTGTATCTATTCTCTCTCTCCCTCTCTCTCTTCTCTCACTTCTCACTTCTCACTCTCTCTCCCTCTCCAGGTTAGTCTGCAGCTAGCTGATTAGTTTTTACCTTGTGTCGGACGAGTTATTTTTGAATGGGAGGGGGGGGGGCGGATGGAAGATGTTTTGTGCAGGGTTTAGGGTTAATTGGAGGGATATGAAATATCTATCGTGTCTGTCTGTCTGTACTTGTTCTTGTGCTTGCATGTAAGAATGTAGTGGAATGGAGAGATGGAAGGGTAGAGTAGAAGTATATGAGTGCAGTGTCGAGGCGATCGGTGACATGCCCGTGGATCAGTGCGGGAACAAGTACGTGAAGATACACACATTTACTCTCCCCCGGTGGAAGGCCACCAGCATTAATTCTGGAATGTGTGTATTTACCTATCTGCATACCAATGTATGTATGTCAAGGGCTGTATGAAGTACATGAGTATGTACATGAGTATGTACATAGCTTTCAAAACTCCCCACATCCAACGATCGCTACATGCACTACTACTACATGTACTATACTCTCCTACCTGGCCGTTTCAGCAGCCAGAGAGAGAAAGGAGAAAGTGTAAGAAGCCTCACTGCTCCATGTAGTAGAGACCAACATGCAAACAGCTTAAACCGACATCATGTACTACATGTCCTTACTCTATGTAGGGTGGGCCAGTAAACCTGAAAACCAGGATAATCCGAACACGATCGGTGACACGACGTCGGCCCCCATTCTACCCTACGATACCAATCAGTGTTGTTGTTGCTGTTATGTATATCTATATCTACATGTACTCTATAGACTGACTCACATTGTTCTTCGAGGCTCAGAATTGGGTTGAGACAAGACTCTGACCAGTGCCTCGGAGTCTCTTCGGCGTCGGTGCCGGGCCGGCGGTGGTGGTCGAGTACCATTCAGACGGATATGTAGCTTACGGGCCTCCCCCCCTACATTAGCACTAGCCCCAGTTTCACCTCGCGACATGCAGCCCTCATCCCCGTACATATGTACATACCCTAACCCTGCTGCTGCAATACCATTCCCGTTCCATTCCCCGGCGGCTGTCAGATACGATACGATACGATGGGGGATGGATGGATGGATGGATGGATGGATGATGGATGATGGATGATGGTTGATGGATGATGGATGATGATGGATGATGATGGATGATGGTGGGTGCCGAGTCTTCCTGTCCACTCAAGATGATACTAATACATATATACATAATAGTTACATGCAATTGTTTAATAGTCCATGCTATGCTTTACATGTGCCAACCAACTACATGTACAGTACACACTGGATTATAAACCGACGCAATCACCCTCATTCGAGCGACATCTAACTCTCTCACGACCCATCCGTCCCACCACTACCCTATAGCTACATGTAAAGATATTGAGAGTAGAGAAGACTTATCATTGCAAACTATCGGGGGAAACAACCCCTTATTTATACAGAAGTGTCGTCGTACAAAGGAAATATAATGAGCGTTGATATACCCATACAATGTGACTCATCACAGTCTTCATGACTAATGTGAGACCATTATAACCCTCATACTATTGCTCATTCGCGATACTATTTCAAGACTTCCTCGGGAGTGACAATGAATGATAGTAGAAAATAAGAGCATGTTTTCTTTTTCCAATCCTTTTGTAAATAAATCGGCAGCATTCTCCGATGTGGAAACATATTCAAGACTAAACAATTTTTCCTCAAATTTTTCGACAAGTGAAAGTTACATCGATGTGTTTTGAGCGTTTGTGAAAAACAGGATTGAATCAAAGAAAGAGGTTGTTATCATGAAGTATAAAGAGATCTTTGGTCTTTTCAATTCGTAGTCCGTTCGTTAGGATCGTTTGTCATGGTATCGAGAGTCTTAATGTATTAGAACTTCATTGTGGAAGTGGCGACGGGCGTTGTTTGTAAGAGGGAGATGAGGGCTTCACTAGATAAAGCGATGGCCTGAAGGATCGTCTGTCATCGACGTCTGGCGTAGCTTAGCATCGCTGTAACCGATGAGGCGGTTGGTTGTGTTTTGTTGTAGAAGCGTCTAAGGTTCGCTTTGAGGTAGCGGAGAACGCGTTTCTGGCGTTTAGGTGAAACTTCGGTGGGGACATGTGATGAGTATTGGGATAGCGTTGTGACGGTGTAAGCGAGGTCGGTTCGGATAAATCATGCGTCGAGGGATCCGATGATCGTGATAGAGTGTGGGATCGTCGATTTGTTCTTACAGGGGTTCGCTTTTGGAGGTGGCGTTGTGATCGATTGGTGTGGCCACGGTGAGAGTCGTTGAACCCATATTTGATTAGCAGCGTTTGAGGTGAGAACTTCGCGTGATAGGATAATGCCGGTCTTTGTGTGGATCAGGTGGATTCCTAGTCTTGCATTCTTGAATTCCAGCCTCAGTCGTTTAATTCGTGGAGTTGTAGGCTGATTCGGTTTTTTTCGCCGGTGTTCCAATAGAAGATTAGGATGTCGTCGCGTATATGGGTATGACATAACTTGTTTTGTGTATGAAGGCCTTGAAGTCCGCTTTTCTGAATCCCATTTTAATTAGCGGAGGAGAGTTTGGCATACCATTCCTTGAGGATTGTTTGAGGCCGTAGATGCATTTGATGAGTTTGCATGCTTTGCGGTGGGTTGGTGTCCAGGTGGAGGTTTAAATGTAAATGTCTCTTTGAGTTCTCCGTATAAGAATCTTACTAGTGACATCCAATCTGATCGCATTTTCATGGGTTTGGAGTGGCGAGGAGGAGTCTGATTGTTTCATAGCGGAGACAGGAGCGAAGACACTGGTCAAGTCTTCTTGCAGTATTTGTGAGAATCCTTTTGCGACAATAGAAACTTTATATCTGGTCGGGTTGCGTCTGGGCCGATTTGATTTTGTATACCCATTTTGAATCCACGAGTTTTATCTAGACTTCAACCATCTTCCATGTGTTGTTGCGGGCTAGTGAGTCGAGTTCGATTTTCATGGCTTGTTTCCATTTATCGGGACTAGTGATCATTTGTTGGTAAGTGGTTGGTTCGTTGAGAGGAGATTGATGCGTTGGTGATGTTGCCGTATCTTTCGGGTCTTTGCGTTCCGTATTGGTTACGTCTTGGTTGGATTGTTTCTTTTTGTCCTTTTTCCTCCTCGGTTTTTCTTCTTTTTCTTCTTGGTTTTCTTCTTGGTATTCTTCATCTTGGTATTCTTCTTCTTCTACTTAGGTCAGGAGAAATATTGTTGGGTTTAGCGTAGTATCTGTAATTGTATGTCATCATCGTCGATTATGAGTATAAATGGCGGTTTCGGAGACGTTGATGGCTCGCCCCACCATACTTGCTTCATCCAGAGAGGAGATCCTTTTTAGGGTCCCTGTAGGAATCCTTTGTGGTGGAGATTGGGGTTCGATTTTGATTTTTGCTTGGTGGGTGTATCCGTAGTTCTTGGTATGTTTATTTCTTCCCTACGGATGGACCTTTAAAAGCGAAAACGACGTGATAAGACAACTTTTCTTTGTGATGGTATGTAGACGCGGCAGATTTTGTCGGAGTCTCCGTATCCGCAGAATTGCCCTGTCATAGGCTCTGGCGTCAATTTGGATCCGTGGTCTTGCTTCAGCGGAGTGTGTCTGACGTGGTTTCACCAAAGAATCTTGGAGTCTTGCGATAAAGGGTTTTCTTCCGTGGAGTCTTGTATGGTGTCATGTTGGTTAGTGCCGAGTGAGTGAGTCTGTTTTTACGTGTACCATCATGTTAATTGCTTACAGTGATTTTGGTAGTTCCGTTCCAAGAGTCTTGTCTTGTATTGTTTATTGTTGATTGAATCTTTCAGCGATCCGTTTGATTCATGAGTAGGGGACCGTGAGTTCGTGTTTGACGCCTTTGGAAAGAAAAAGTTTTTGAGATGTTGAGGATGTATTCGCCACCATTGTCGCTTCGAAACCGTTTGATTGTCGTATCTATTTGATTTTCCATGTATGCGATGTACCGTTTGATCGCATCTGCTGTGTCTGATTTTGATTTGAGAAAGTAAACATGTGCGTATCTGGTATGATCGTCTATGAAAGTGATGTAGTAGCTGAATCCGCAGGGAGGTAGTGGAAAATTCTTGTCGGAGTGTATTAATTCTGGTGGTTTTCTGGATCGAGGTGCGGTGAGGGAGGCGAGGTTATTTTTGGTAGATTTGGCGAGTTCGCGGGTGTTCTGGCGTTTAATATTCTGTTGTGGGGAGTGACTTGGGGTCGGACCGTATTCATTAACGTTGCGAGGGGCGGGCGTGTGGCCAAAGGCGTTGGTCTTGTCAAAAGAAGGTAATGGCGATGGTGTGATGGGAGGTTGTATCGCTGTTTCAAAGATGTAAAGTCACGAACCGTTGGCTGTGGCTTTCCAATGATGTCGTTGCGGAAGTACTGTAAATGGTGAAGCCGTTTTAGATTCGTCGTTAATGAATCGCTGCGGCGATGCATGACCAAGGCATTAGGTTTCGTAGCTCAGGGATGACAAACACATTTTCAAAGTTATTGGCCCGTATGACCGTTGGCGTGGACTTTCTATTCGGTTACCTTAAGTTTGCGACCTCCGCGACGATGCTTGTCTTGGAGTGTATGGTTTAGGATTTTGTACTTGGGTTCGGTCGTATGGTTAATGGCGCCAAATTCGAATCGCATCTGAAGAAGTCGGTTGGTGTAGTCTTAGGAGGTGAAAGCGTCTGCGTCAGTCATGTCAATATCAGGGAGGCTTGTGAGTTCATCCTCTTGAGGGCGAGTGGTTCTGAAAGTTTTGTCAACAAGGTGGGAAGGTTTGACCATGTATGGCGAAGGCAGTTCCTGATCTTGCGGCGTTGCGGATGCAGCGGATCTCTCGCTTATCTCTGAAAACTTTGAGCTTCCGGCATTCTCTGTGTGTGTGTCTTTAAGCGTAGTCGCCGTTCTTGGTGCAGTGCGAGGTATTATCCGACTTGTTACGGTTGGGCGTGGCGTGGTTTGGATGGTCGTTTGGTTTTGTTGTAAGGGTTCGGTCGTCGCATTACCATGTTATATCTTCTCATGAATTTCTTTCATGTGGCGTCGTCCGTCGAGGTCATTAGTTTCTCATATATTTCTTGAAGGTAATGTTCTCTTTGGATTGGAAGTTGTCGACGGCGTATTCGAGGATTGGTGGCCTTGATGAGAGGAGGAGGAAGGAGGCGCTTAATTTGCGAGCAGCGATTGAATGAAGATGGTAGAGGGATCTCTGGTTTTCGTCGGTTGAGTTGGAGGTTAAATAGAAGTAGTGAGGGCCAGAGAGTGGTGAATTCGGTTAGATGGTCTTTCATGCTTTCTTATGCAGAACATGTATTGTAGGGTAGTTATGGTCGCTAGCGAGGAATGGGCGAAATTTACCGTTTCTTGATCGAATCTTTCATATTTGAGTCAGGGTTAGATTGGCAGTAGTCGAAGGAGATAGGGTGACGATCGAGGTCAAATTCTATATTATTTTTGAGAAGGCGCTTTCTTAAGGTGTCGCTTTTTGTCGTCTGATATCTCATCCAGGAGTTATCGCTTTATAGCTTCTTTGGAGTGTACATGTCGTCCGTAGTGATTGTTGATTGACGCAGGGCTGTAAATCATGCGCGAATAGTCTTTGTTTCATGTATTTTGACGAAATTTCCTTGGTTGACAACTTTCAAAGATCGTAGACCTTGATATATGCAAGGTCCTCCAAACCGTATAGTGGCTGACGACCAGCAAGCTTACATGGTAAGGTGGGAAGTTTGTAACCTTCAGAAGACATTTTAGGTGGACGATGAAATGTACTAGTGTGTTTGAAGTAGTATTGTTTAGATTTGGCTTGGCCGGGCTCATAACCTAAAGATATTGAGAGTAGAGAAGACTTATCATTGCAAACTATCGGGGGAAACAACCCCTTATTTATACAGAAGTGTCGTCGTACAAAGGAAATATAATGAGCGTTGATATACCCATACAATGTGACTCATCACAGTCTTCATGACTAATGTGAGTGATACAATTTCGTCATAACCCCTCATACTATTGCTCATTCGCGAGCGCATACTATTTCAAGAACATGTACTAGCAAGCTCTTCATATTCACACTATACTACAGTGGTCAACGAGCACAATTCAATAACCCACCAAGGTTCCCATACCTCCCCGTTAAGGTTCTCAATTCCAAACCAACTAGCTAACTCTGGTCTAGAATACCTACAGAAGAAAGAAAAAGGGGATACAAACAGCCATGCAGATCCTCCCATTTATATTGACCCAGCTCCCACAGTTTGTGCTCAACCTCACGAGCCCATCCTCCACCACCACCACTTCCTCCATATCCAGCACTAGCACATCTCTCGCAGACGCAACAATGCCACCCCCCACGGTGCACACAGGCTACTACACTCTCCCCCCGCTCCCCTACGCCTACGACGTCCGTTCCCCCCTCCCTTCCACACCCCGCTAACCAACACCACAGGCACTCGAGCCCTACATCTCCGCCACAATCATGACGCTCCACCACACCAAGCACCACCAAGCCTACGTCACCAACCTCAACGCCGCCCTCGCGCAGGACCCGCCCACGCTCTCCGCACGCATCGCGCTTCAGGCCACGATCCGCTTCAACGGCGGCGGCCACATCAACCACTCGCTGTTCTGGCGGACGCTCACGCCTGCGGGGTCGGCCGCCGCGGACCCCAACGCGGCGCCGACCCTCGTGGCCGCCATCGCCGCGCGGTACGGCGGCGTGGGCGCCTTCAGGGAGGCGTTTGCGAAGCTGCTGTTGGGCATCCAGGGGAGTGGGTGGGGGTGGCTGGTGGTGGATGCGGGTGGCAGGCTGGAGATTGAGACCACGAGGGATCAGGACCCGGTTGGCGGTGGGAGGAGGGTGGTGCTTGGGGTGGATATGTGGGAGCATGCTTATTACATCCAGGTATGTGCATATGCTTTCTTTTTAGTTTCGCTGCCGGTGGCTAATTGTGTGGTCGTGGTGTAGTATTACAACAACAAGGCGGCCTACGTCGAGGGGATCTGGAACATCATCAATTGGGAAGAGTGCGAGAAGAGGTTTCTAGGAAAGGCGGAGCTGTCGTTGTAGGTTCCCTTTCTGGGTGTCTTGCGTTGTAGGTGCATCAATGGTATTGTGGGCCTTCAGGAAGACTCAAGCGTAGCGTAGAAATCCCAGCCCACCAAAGATCCAACACTTCTTGAAGCAAGTGATTAGAGTCGATCTAAATACAAGCACAGTGACTCCCAGTCCAATCCATCTATAAAATCCAAGAATCATTAGTGCGAGCTACTACATAAGCGTATGAGTGCACGCGCGCGCAGGGATATGAAAGAACTTACCAGGTTAACGAACCTGCACCTGCAGGCGATGCGCACCCCGACTACCCACCTGGACGCAAAACACCAATACCTGTGGAGGTTTCGAGTATACAACCCCCTCCTGCTACTCCCCGGCACGCACATTACCCCGGGATCGGAGCGACAACTCTCTCTGGTAGCCTACCGAGTGTGCACCAATTACAGAAAGCCAAAAGCTTAGTGGTTAAATGCGTCCTAGTGGTGCCCCAGGGGTAACTAACAGCCACTGAATGGTATCGACGGCAAAGTCGTTACTGCATGCACCTGGCTTTCTTTCTTTCCTACAGCCCAAAGCAAAGGTTGTGGTGTCTAACCATCGTCGGAATACCTTCGAGGGTTTCTGCCTTGGATACGGAAAGTAGGGTAGGTATCTATAGAATGAGCTATGTGGCATGCGCGGGTTCAATGTTGTATCCCTAAGACGGGTCGTGACAGGGCGTACTCAAAGACCGGAGAATGTAGGACCGGAGAAGGGGAGAAAAGTGAGGGTACTAGATCTGTAGCATCTGCTCACGGTAGTATCGTAGGGACGGGTTATGGTTTTAGCAACGGGAAAGCCCACCAAAGCTCTATCGAAAAGTACCAGCAGGGGACACCGTGACTGTTTTTCTTTCGAATATGCCGCATTGGTTGGGGTCTCCAGCGCTAGCTGAGGCCTTGATACACCAGTATATCATGTCTGCCTTGGGAACCGTCAACTATAGCTAATACCCTAGTCGTGCCCATCCCCTATTTTGTGTCGGTATTGATCGAGCACACCACATGAAGAAATACCGATTAGGTCTGGGAACGAGACTACTAACTAATACCCCCCTGAGCCCATTTCGAACAAAGGCCTCAATCCGAGACAAAGTGTTCGTTTAATCACCATATATCACTCAGCCCCGTCATATGATGTAGTTCACAGCCAATGATATTCCCGCCATATTCTAGGTTGCTTCCAGAATCCTTTCCGGTCAACTTGGGGCTGGGCCCCTCCAACGTCCCCATTGGCCATCATTTCCCCGGTGAGTGGTGCAGATGTCGATCGATGTGGCTATGGATTAGAGATTTTAGGCCAAGCAATATCAATTTTGAGAAATGCTGTTTGCCCACCCAGCGGAAAGATCCCTGCAGCTAGTGGTTTTGGCCGGAAGTGATGGTTGGCCTAAGGTTTCTACTATATTACCTAGGTGACTGGCTGCCTAGTAGGTAGGTAGGTACCATATCAAACCTCTTGAACTCGGGGTCGTATGTAGGTGTGGCTGCAAAAATTTAGGCAGATGGAATCGAAGGTTCTGACTCTTTTTTTTTTTTTTTTTGCCGTTCGCTTGATGGACGAATGAGGGGTAGACTTTTGACATGTGTGGTTGAACAAAGCTTAACCCACATATGCGGGCAGATGAGATCTAAATGGTCCACATATTTCCACTCAAGATCGTTTCGGTATTGACAAGCCCCCCCCTCAGCCCTTAATTGCCACATAGTACATCTACAAAAAAGAAACGTTGGGGCTTATGTACACTATGCAATACGGCATTGTAGCTAGGGAGTAGCTTACATGTTCTGATCTACGTTTGTAAATCCCTCCAGTAGCGTGTCTTCGTGGGCTGAGTGTGGGGGCGGTGATATTTCGTTAACATATCGGGGCCTAAATCAGTATAGTGACCAGCCAATATTCTCCTGGCTTGAGGACTTTGCAGAGTAGCTGTATCTTGAGCCCCTGCTGGGCGCTTTCATTACTGTGTTTGTAGCTTCGATATCTCTAAGGGGCGCTGGTTATATAAATTAAAAGTCCAAAGTTCCCGCCAGGTGCTTCATATGTTTCTATCAGATTAAATATCAAAGCAAACACACTAGCAGCCGAAATGGACTCTTCCTCTGCTAATACCTCCTCCCCCTCTTTCGTGACTTCCTACTATCATCATCTCCAGGATAGTAATGCAAGAGAAGTCAAGCCCACATCTTTAAGTCGTTGCGATGATGACTTCCTCACCATCATTGGACTGTATGACGGTTTTTGGAAAACAGTCCCAGAAGATCCGGAAAGCAATTTTGGACACTCACACGGAGGCGCGGCTAAGAAAATGTTTGGCTCGGGTGGTTTTTCGAATGCCGTACAATTCTCAGATAAAGGGGTAGCAAAAGTTCCACGGATACTCCCGGGGGACGATCAATTCAACGAAAGGATATTCTACCGTAACCTTATCACGGAATTACGAATTTGTCTCTGGAAACCCATACGGGATCATCCAAACATCATAAATCTGGAGGATATACAGTGGTTTCCGGGACCGCATCCATCAATTGAGAAGAACTGGAACTACATGTGGCCTACTCCGGAATTCGAAACTGCCGAAGGAACCCTATCCGGATTGATACGTGAAAATCCGGGGCTCCCGCTCTTGGAAAAGATGGGCCTTCTTTTGGACATAGCTAAAGGCCTTGATTGTATTCATCAGCATGGCGTTGTTCATTCAGACATCAAGCCCGACAATATATTCATATTTCCTGATCCTCAGCGCAAATATATTGCGAAGCTTGCCGATTTCGGGTGTTCCACGATCCTCAAGCAGGAAGATACCCATGGCTACCTATCAGGAGGGACGAAGGCTTGGAGTGCTCCTGAAGCAGAGGAACGGCTGAGCCACGAAGAATTATATAAAACTGACCTTTACTCGTTTGGTTTGGTGGTATGGTATGTCCTTACTGATGGCCATGCGCCCTTCAAATGGCTCGAATCCTGGTGCGATACCACATCCCTGACGTATGAGGATGTTTCAAATTTAAAGGGAGACGGCTGCTTCCTCCCGCTTTCTCTGGAGTCTTTATCAGAGCTATCGCTACCAGAGTTTGGGATGATGTTCGCCACGAAGATGTTAAATGCTACCTTGGGTCCCAAGGAAACTCGAGTCCGGTATCTGGTTCCTTTATTCGAAGAATACAGCCAAGCTCTTCCATTTGACAGGTAAGGCCACTCCACAGGAACCTAATGCAGTTTCTAACAAAAGGTAGGGATCTGAAAACTTGTCCACCCAAAGCACCTGAGCCAGGGTTTCTGGGACCGATAAAATTAGTAGATATCAGAGTGTGTTCTACTATCCATATACGCAATAATCGTAAAAGCTCCACTTACTGACTGCATACTCCCATAGACATTTTTGCGAAAGGCAACTATCGATGACCGATTACGTGAGAAAATCTTTAACAGCATCAAAGACATTGCTCATTCAAGCCATGACGCGGTTGAAGAAACTACCCCTGGATCTATTTTATGGCAGCTCTTTCTATGCTATTACCACGGTTTTGGGACGCCGAGAGATTATAAAATCGCCATGTCCACGTTGATTCAGGCCTGCAAAGCTGGCCACACTGAAGCGCGAGGAATAGTAGTTCAATTTCATCAGGCCCATGGCACTGAGTACCCTCCAGACCTTCCACTTGCTGAGTGGCTGGAAGAACACATCCAAAATAATGATTTGGGGGCTTCTAAAACGCTGAAATCCATCGACCCTGAAGCTTATGAACGGATCAAAAGGAAAGCGCATAACACGATAAAATCATGTGACGGCTGCATATTTCCAGGTGGAGATCACAACACGTGCGACTATGCTCAATCCGCAGAGGGGGCACTTGCTTTCGTCAAATCCCTTCTTGATCACTATGACCCTGAGTCGGAAGCCCTGATAAGAGATATTGATCAAGACCTTGGGGTAATTACTGGAAACCGTATCATACATTTTGCAGCAGCAACTGGCATGGAGGAGGTTGTGCGAGGCCTTATCGACAACAACCTCTGCGAACACCGAGTCAAGAACAAGACCGGACTGA
The DNA here is from genome assembly GCA_024713755.1 of Morchella sp. 2018-W16. NCBI lineage: Eukaryota > Fungi > Ascomycota > Pezizomycetes > Pezizales > Morchellaceae > Morchella > Morchella sp. 2018-W16. Next base: position 3,730,630 of record JAMGYY010000003.1, on the reverse strand, counting down.
CACCTCTGTGTCTTGCGTTTAGGAACGGGCATCGTAATACTGCTCTTCTGCTGTTGTCCCGCATGCCTTCAAACACGCGGGAAACTTCCTTCACAAACCCAGTACCAATATTTGAAAGATTGTGTCTTCAAGACTTGTCCTCCTTTGAGCCACAAGATGCCTTGGATGTTCTGACTCAGACTATTAGAAAGGTGCCAGACGCTATATTGAGGCCAGCTCCAATGGATGGAAAGCCTTGTGATCCTATGATGAAAGCTATATTGCGAAACAGCTTTGAATCTGTCAGAGCTTTGTTGGAGCTAGGCGGGCGTATTGCAATATCGCACATTAATACCGCTGCAGAACTTCTTGCCGGTGATATCCTCTACCTCCTTTTGTGGACTTGTGCCGATAAAGGAGGCCAACTCGGCCCATCCCAGCTTGGTGAAATTTACTTCATCGTAGGAACTAGATCTGACCCGTTGGATATTATACAACGAAACGGATTCAACCACAGCTATACAATCATTCGCACTTATGAAACGCTTGACTACTTTACTCGGCTCTGGTGCCCTGATCACCTCCTAGAGATACAGCAGACGGGGTTTATAGCATTATTTGTATACCGAAGGTACGACATAATTCAGCTAGTTCTGGACCCATTTTTCACCGACTGTCTCTTTGCCACACCTGATGACAAATACCCACCGCTCTGGTGGGCAATGCGTTTGGGTGATATGGAATGCTTCTCCCTCTTTATGGATTATGGAGCCGCGACCTGCGACGATGTAGCCGTCGTATTTGCAAAATCGGTCAAAGTGTCGAATCCTTTTTACGCTTCAGAGCTCATAAAACGCGGGTGCCTCCTGAACGATAGAGACTTATATCAGTATGGCGATGCAGGTCTTGGTATAAAGCTTCCGCCCAAATTGGTCTGCTTTACCCCCTTTGAAACTGCCCTCTTATATGACTGTTTCGACACCGCTGCTCAGCTATACCGGGATACAGGGCGGCATGTTGGGTTGGATTGGGACGAGTATCTCAGGTTGCTTGTCACGGGGAGTCAGCACACTGGGCTTAGCAAGATTGACTTCCTCCTAAACTTTTATGAGAAGGAAAAGTTAATAGTGTTGCCTCCCTGTCAGGGCGGCAATGTGCTTCACCGTATCCAAGATTTCTGGAGTGTGGAGCCTGAGGAGCGAAGTGGCGATATTCGCAGATATATCATCCAGGTCGTTAGAAGATTTCCTCAACTTGTCAATGCCCGGAGCTGCTACGGTGGTACTCCGATATTTGGCGCGGCAATTCACCATAATGTTCACCTCGTTGAGGCACTCATTGACTCGGGCACTGATCTGGAAATTAAGGATAACGAAGGGTACACCGTCCTTGACATTATCATGATGCACCGGATTTGGGAGGTTCTGAGGGCCGATCCAGGCGGCACAGCTCCTCCACCACGCGCACAGCGCAGAGGGAGGAGGAAACTGAAGAGAGATATAGACCGCATTATTAGTTCTAACCCTGGCCGCCTTGATGGTGCTAGCTCATGGACCGATTCAGACTTTGGTAAGAGTTTATGGAGCGGCCCTGAAAACCTCCTACACAACACCTACAGAGGCGATGCATATGACCAGCGACTGGACAAGATATATAGGATGATCAAAGCAGCTGGCGGGTCAAGCACTATCAATGGGTCGTACTCACGTGTGGCAACACTTGACGAATGGACTCAATTCTGGGTGCGAAGAAGTAGAGACCGTCTTTCCGGTACGTTGTGTGTTGATGAAGACGAATTTAAGCTTATGGCTCGATTCGTTCGGCTCTGGGGGCCCCGGTGGGAGGTTGAACTTGGAGGCGGGATTTATATGGAGTTTGTAGTTGAGGAAGCTTATTGCGAGAGGGTTTTCGGAAGTTGTAATGTTGATGGGAGCCATTTGAAGACGGCGAGCGGGAAAGCTGAAGATAAGCCGGGATTTAGTGATGCGTCTCTAGGCCTAGAAATAACACAAAGTTAGAATGTTTATAGTTTATAGATTCTAGATTAAAAGATTATAATATTGCTACATATTCCCAACTAACATGAAGGGAGGGACAACATCACATGGACCCGTCTGGTGGAAGAGTCAATGTCAATGGCTGTATTCTACTACTCGACTGATTTCGCCCAGGCTCGAACCGGGGACCACAAGTGAAACTACACCACGAAACCACCAAAAATCCTGATATAAATTTTTTAACTCGGCTACCAGACTCAAACTTTGTGATCTAGCTTGTTTAAGAGAGCAGCACCTATATGGATTTGGTGCTACTGCCGCTCTAGCTAGTGAGAGATTCAAAACGCGATAGAAATACGCAGTTGTCTCACACACTCTCGCTGCAATTGGTAAATCCTACTAAAAAGCATAGTATACCACTCGCTCATGCTCCACAATCAAGGATCATAGCAAGGAAAACTACCCCTCATTCCAACCGATTAGATGTATAAAGGCCTATCTATTTAACAAAATTTATGGGTGGACGGTTTACCTTAAAATCGGCCAGGCAAGTAATCGTTTGGTGAGATGCACCAAAATACAATCCAAAGAGACTTGAGTGAGGAGCCTTGAAGTTCTTGATGAAGTAATTACCGCAGCATCCTTTCTTATTCCAAATGTAATCCTAATCAAATGACAAACAGTCAGTGTTTTGGGAGGCCTTCTTAGGCCAGCCTTTCTCTGCTGCCCTCTAGCAAAAAGTGATAGCTTGTATGTAACTTTATCTTCCGGACTGAAATTCGCATAGCCTTTTATAGGGTAGGTGGTATAGCCTGAGAGGCGGAACGACCTGTAGTGGAAAGGTTTCTATTAGTTGGTTTATCGACGGGCAGTGATTCAATCATAGATGTAGGTAATGATTGCCTTCGAGTGATTTCTTGTGATCATGTACGTCGAAGGTTGCGCACACATTATCTCATGCAGCTGGGTAAGTACTTACATGTACCTACCATATCCTCTTAAATTCACTTGAGTTAGGTTAGAGCTTTCAAGATACTCCCCGCTCTATGTTATTCCCTCGAGTGTAGATGATTGATGACGTGGAACAGTAACCGAGCACGCGACAACGGCAACGCGTTACAGTACAAATTGCACAACTCGCGGAATATCTCATACCGTGCACTTACTAGTACAGGTGACTTTCCCGGCCTGGTCGTCATAAGCGATATATAACCCGTCGCAGCCATCAGAGCTACGAACTCTCTGAGCTCGTACTTCACCACAAATGAAGCCATTCACGAAGTACACCCTTGCTCTCACGCTTGGAGCTCTGCCTGTTTGGTCGAGCATTGCTGGGCCTCCCCAGCAGGCTCTCCCCACAAGCTCTACTGAGCGCCCCAAAAAGCACCCCCACCACCACCACCACATGTCGCTGAAGGATAAGGAGCATGTAATCCTGAAGTCCCTTAGCAATGTATCAATGGCCGAGTGGTCCTATTACTATACCAACGGGGTCCACCTTGGCGGAACAAACTACTCTCAAACTGAGTGGACTCGCGATAAATTCACTGAGAACGGGATACCTTCTCGTATTGATGAATATGATGTTTACCTGAACTATCCGCTTTCTCACAAGCTGTCACTTTCTTATCCAAACGGTTCCATTTTCAATGCAACCTTAGAGGAGGATATTTTGAAGGAAGATGAAACTACTGGCTTTGATAATCGCGTGCCGACTTTCCATGGGTATTCGTTTACAGGAAATGCATCCGCGGAATATGTCTACGTTGGGTAAGCCCTCTTGTTGCTCAATGTACCAAGTCAGATCTAACTAGAGAAATAGGCGAGGTCGTCTAACCGATTTTCAGAGGCTCGTAGACCTCGGTGTCCCTCTTGCCGGAAAGATTGCACTCGCAAAGTACGGTGGCTCCTTCCGCGGCCTTAAAGTTAAGAACGCCCAAGACTTTGGCATGATCGGTGTCATCATCTATAGCGACCCCGGAGATGATGGTAAAATCCGTGAGGAGGAAGGGTATGCCCCTTACCCTAAAGGTCCCGCTCGGAATCCGTCGTCGGTGCAGAGAGGATCAGTCCAGTTCTTGAGTACGTTTCCTGGAGACCCCACGACGCCTGGGTACCCGTCCAAGCCCGGTGTTCCGCGAGGGGATAAGTTTGTAGTGACACCGAAAATCCCGTCCCTGCCAATCTCATTCAGGGAGGCTAAGCCCTTGCTTGAAGCGCTCAATGGAAACGGATTTTCGGCGAAGGACGTTAATATCACAGGTTGGGAGGGTGGCTTGGCAAACGTATCGTACTCAACTGGGCCGGCTCCTAATGCTGTTCTATACATGGATAATGTCATGAATGATACGATCACGCCGATCTGGAATATTATTGGGACCATTAACGGAACAATTGAGGATGAAGTTATCGTTATCGGGAATCATAGGGATGCTTGGACTATCGGTGGCGCTGGAGACCCGAATGCCGGATCCGCCATCTTGATTGAGCTGGTAAAAGCCTTTGGGAAATTAGTTAAACATGGTTGGAAGCCTAGGAGGACGATGTAAGAATTAACCTCTAACTTTCAATCTGATAAGTATACTAACCAAGCCTCTAGTGTGTTTGCGTCTTGGGATGCCGAAGAATACGGTAGAAAGTCATCTATAGCCTCCAGAACCCATTGCTAATACTTTTCAGGTCTTATCGGCTCCACTGAGTGGTTCGAGGAATTCTCTACATGGGCGGTTCCCAACATGGTGGCATATCTCAATGTTGATATTGGCGTCTCGGGACCCAATTGGGCAATCGCTGCAGTCCCCGAGCTTCACGACATCGTCCTCGAAGTCATGAAGAAAGTACCTTCCCCAATGCACAAGCATAAATCAATTTACCACGACTGGGCCGCCAAAAACCAGCATATAGATGTTTTGGGAACTGGAAGCGACTACACCGCATTCGTCCATTCGGGTATCGCATCTGTAAGACCCCTGGAACTGAGGGGGAAGCCGAAATCTAAACTGACGACTGTTACCTAGATTGATTATGGTTTCTCATCGTCCGTGCGCGATCCTGTCTACCACTACCACTCTAACTATGATTCCTTTCACTGGATGAGCACTTACGGTGATCCCACCTTCAGTCACCATGTCGCCTCTGGGCAGTTTCTTGGGATCCTTGCCCTAAACCTTGTGGAGCAGCCACTGCTCCCGTTAAATGCGGCAACATATGCAAAGTCTCTGTGGGGATACTACAAGGTTCTGAAGGAGCATGTCGCAAAATCCGATATTGATCTGGATCTGGGTCCGCTGCACCATTCACTAGTGGGCTTCGCGAAGGTTGCAAAGAAGCTCACGCGATTGGCACGCCATATAAAGGGTCGTAATTCTTATTGGAAGATAAGGGCGGTCAATAACCGTCTTAAGTTGTTTGAAAGAGGCTTTGTGAGTCAGGGCGGACTACCTGGGAGAGAGTTTTATAAACACTGTAAGCACTCCCAGCCCCCGTCTAGATAGAATATTCACTCACAGCGATGATAAGTAATCTACGCTCCTGGACTCGACACCGGCTACGCAGCGGTCACATTCCCTGGTATCACGGAGGCTCTCATAATTGGCGACAAGGCCACAGCAAAGGAGTTTGTAGATAAGACCGCGAAGGCTGTGTGGCATGCGACGGCCATCCTGGCACTCGGGAGGTGGGAGAAGCATGGTGGAGAGGAGCAGCCGAGTGAGATTGTGTTTAGTGAGGAGGAGATGAACTTTAATGGTCATTTTGAGTTCCACGAGGATGATGAGGATCATAGTGAGAATGAGGGTCATAGGAGCCGTAAAGATGATGATATTTTGGAGCATAATGAGCACGAACTTTAGGTTGAGCACTGTGGAGCAGATTTTAGTACATACACTAAATTGTAGTATTACTTAGTAATGGCGGCCAAGAGCTGAGAAATATTTATTTGAACTCACATATCCATTCCTGATTTCACTGCTCTGTACCCTACATAATATGAGCCTTTGTGCCTGGGGTGATAAAATGTTATAAACAGTCCTTGAAGTTAATTCTAGGCTGAGCTGTGAATAGCCGGCACCGCGGTGGTAGCCTAATACATGCCCCCAGGCTGTGCTTAAGACGTTCAAACAAACATACATGTAGTTGTGGCCCTACCAGGGACAGCTAAGCTTGACACTAGCGGGGACCATTATTTGATTTCACGTCAATATTGTGAGTAACGCGACGACTATAGTTGAGGTTGAAAATGGGTCATTACATTAATAATAAATTAATCAACTTACTCGAAGCGCTAAGACCTTGAGTGAGTGAGATTTCATGATTAGAAAACTAACAGGTGGTTTACAATTGGACCTACATACCTACAGATCGAGAAACGATATTATTTACCCCCTAAACGGCACAACTGGTAGGTACATGCAGATTATGTGGATAGCTTGAATCCAGATAATTAGATGTATATCCAGTACAAGATTCTTTATTTTTATCATTGCCAACTACAGGATTAGGGGTTGTTACTCCACCCCTCTCTACCCGCGATAGCCCCAGTGATTGATCATTACGAGGAGGGATTACGTTTTGTTCAGTAGTGGTAGTAAACGAACCATTTGTGTAATCTGGTTGTTTGGGGTCTGCCACCTACCTTATTAAATCAGTACTCCACCCTAGGATAGAGCGCATAGGCGACGAATTGACTGACGACGAATACAAAGTAATAGCGCCTACAAAAAAATAGGCCAGTATGGCAGCAAACCGAGTTGTTGATCAGTTACTTTCCAATTTTCTTATTCGTGCAGCTCCATCTGTTGTACACATGTGTAGTAATTTTGGCCGACGCCCCTTACATAATTACATATGCTTCTGCTCTTTTTCAGTCTCAAGCTGATCACTATTATAATACATGTAATTAAAGGCTTAAGAGAATGCGAGTCCCTTTAAGGCTGTACGTCCCATAAACTACGTCGCCCCGAGCTAGAATAGAGTACGCTATTAAAGGTATACATGGAGTAGCTAGAGTTTTAATGGGGAGATAAGCCCATACATGGTATGCTCATCATACTAGCCCGTCCCTTTATCATATCTACACTGTACTAGACAGTCACCCCAGGACCTCCGTGCACTCAATCGCTAATTGGGATCCCTTGCTGGTCCCATAACTTATTGGGGATCCTCAGTGCGTATAATGCACCTCCTCAGAGGCAGTGGCTAGGCTGACTTATTATCTACAGAAAGTCATTGAGGATCAAGGCTGGCCGTTTATTACCTTGATGACTATTCAGCAGCTGCCTTTAATAAACCCGTTATGACTCCACATACATACGCACTTACAGTGCCATGGTGTCTCACATCAGTCCCCGCTGGGTCTTATTCACCAGAAATCACAATACCTCACTCGGGAAGCAGCGGATAATCATTTTATTCTGGGGGGGGAGGGGAAATCATTTTTCTGCCTAACAGCTACGATAAAGCACAAAATTATGGACCACATGACCGATTACCTTTACGTGAGCGCTTTCTGCCCCAATGAAAGCTGCACCCAGAGAAAAGACGGCATCCACACAGTTCTGCGAACCAGTAACGGTGTGGCGGGGCGGATGCTGCACTGTTGAAACGACACGTACCTACAGCAGCAACTTTAGCATCGCTAATCTTTGGGTCGATAGGGTTGACTGGTGTTTTAGGATTCCAGTAAGGTTTTGAGGCGCTCGTTGCAGGCTCGCGAGCAGGTGCTTTTTTGTAGATTCTGGGGGAGGGGGGTAGCTACTCTACTATGCGGCATGTACCCGTCGCTCTACTTCCATACGAGTTGCCGCTTTACCGATAGGCGAAGAGTGGCATGAGCTCCGCTTTACTCCCCGGACGTAAGGTATGTAAGTATCGCGGCTCACCTTATTTATGGAAGGTTTCCACGACCAATCCTTTGCAGAGCTGTGTAGATCGATAACAGTCCGATAGTGTTCGCCTATCGGCTGCAGTCAATAATAGCATCGCCGTTGGGAAAGAAGTTTACGGTATAGAAGGTATGTAGATAAGTAGGCAGATAATTTTACCCTGCTCCTCCTCCGCTGTATGACACTCTCATCTTGAGTATGTTCAAGGTTTGCACTTGCTTTTTTTTGTTTCTTTTCCTTCACCATCTCTGGTCCATGGTGCAGCTATAATATTAACCTTATCTTTTTTTTTTTTTTTCCTCCTCCCAGAAGGCCAAAAGGTTGCAATCACTATTCTAGTAGGTATGGGAGAGAAGCTGTCCTGGGCCAGCAAGGAGCTCTTTCAAAGAAATCCCCATACCATCCATACATGCCAATAATCGGCTGGCCGCGATAATCAGACCAACGAGTGGTTCGTGCGCCTGATCCCTATTGGTTAGAAATGCTCGGAATGTGAGCTCACATCGATGCGCACAACTCATCTGGAACAAGCACACCAGTAATTGTTCCCAAAACGGTACACAGATACCGCACCGACGTTCCCCACCCTAGCCAATAAGTGGACAGCTCATCCAGACTTCAGAGAAGGGCGGGGTACCTTTGCCATAGGAGGATGATGGATACCAGCTAGAGTTACTTACATACATTCGAAACCACACCCCCCCCCCTTCTCACTCCCCCCCCACCACCACCACCACTACCACCAACCCACTACTAACACCCTTTCTCTCCGGTATCTTATCATCGCCCCAACATCGACATCAGCATCATCGTCTCTGCAAGGAACATCGTCTCTCTGTCGCTCGATAAACTTAAGCTTTGCGGCGTCAAGGTACCAGAAAGACAAGGAAGGAAAAAAGAAAAGGAACCTCTCACAGTGTAGTCAGGAAAGCGCAATGAACGGCGACGGCGACGGACTACCCATCGCCAACATACAACCTTTGCGCGAGGATCCAGATCGTGTCTCACTGGAAGACCACATCGCCTACCAGCAACAACTCAACCAAACCCAAAACCAAAACCACAACGGCAACAACAACCCTCAAATGCGCATCACATCTGAGAACATAAGCGACCATATCATGTCCGACGCTTCAAGACTATCGCGCCTTTCACCCGAGCGCAACTCCATATTCGAAGACAGGCTTTCGCCCGAACGTGAGCTCCAGCCATCCGTACCCCGACTTTCGCCCTCACGACACGTTTCACCAGCGCGCGACTCGATGTCCCCTGAACCACGATCAGAGCCACCGCACACACCAGCCCCAACCGCAGATTCCAATACACCGCCGCCAACATTACCTCCATCCTCATTTGCGTCCTCAACTCGTGCCACTTCCACAGCGGGGACATCGGAGCAGTCGTTTGAGATGTTGTCGGGGTATGATCCGATCTCGCCTGCTGACAGACACCGACAGTGGCAGCGCGAGCAGCGGAGGGAAATCTACAATAATGGGGGAAATTTACAGAACGGCGGCGGTGGATTTCGGCCGAACGCTGATTTGCCGTTCCCAATCACGCCACAGCTTCTGCAGTACTATCCTTACCCTAGTCACCCTAGTCACCCGTCATCACCCCAACAGCACCAGAGAACTCCGCTGAAGGAGGATTTTGTTAATAATCTTCCTGGACGGCGTTATAGTGAGGTTGGGCATTATCAGGAGCAGCCGATTCAGCAGAATCAAATACATAGATCGCATGCAGGACAGCAGCAGCAACAGGGCATGATGTATGACAGTCGCTTTTCTAACCACGGCAGTCTGCCACCACCGCAAAGACCAAGTGGAAGTGCTGTACCAAATGGACTAAATCCACATTATAGAAGTTCTTCTAGTGAGGTTTCCGTAGGTGGAAGTTCGTGTAGCGGGATCCCAAGCTTTGCGAGGGAGTTTGAGGGGAGAGGGAGAGGCTGGAGGTTTGGTAAGAAATTTCCATACTCATTGAATGATTTGAAAAAAAAAACGTGCACTGTGTCCTGCTTGAAATGTCAAATTTCCTCCCTTTCTACTTCTCCCACCAGTGATGTTCTTGGTGTGGACTATTCCCCACGTTGCAATATTGCCCCTTCCTGTTTCCCTTGTTCGGGACATTAACATGGTGATCCCCGAACTTACAGATCCAATTCATACAGCAGAATCTTCCCACCATTCACCCCCACCTCCCCCTTCTTCCAACTTCTCAACCCCTCGCAAAGAAGAGTCCATAGCTTCCGTCTACGTCAATGAATTCGCCTCCCAGATAGACTCACTGCTGCGCTATGCGAAACGCCCCTTTGTGGCGATAATGATACTCGGGTTTTTTGGCCTCATGCTTTCAACATTAGTCAATAACTTCTCTTCCTCGTCTGCCGAAACATGGGGTGAAAACACTTGGAATATCACTTACTCTGGGGGACCGGGCACTCGCGCAAGCTACGCCGACTTCCCAACACTGATGAATATAGAGTCCTCGTTCGAAAAGATTGTCGACTCCGCCGCCGGAGGAAGTGCTCTGGCGCGCGTCATGAAACAAAGCGAGATGGCTGTGAGCGACTTGTCAACCGTAGTGCGCTATTCCGAATTGAAATGTAAAGAAACACTAGCCGAGCGGCTAGACGTATTTGCCCGGGATGCCAAAGGAAATGTCCGGGCACTACAAGGATTTGGGAGCAAAGTCGGTGGAGTTCTAGACCAGTACGGATCTCTTCCTTTGAATTTTAGAAGAAATGCCATAATAAAGAAAGGCAAAAAATAAAAAAGGGACCAAAATGGAGACAGAAAGTTGACATTGAGTAAAACCCATTAGGTTGCTATCTATCAATCAATACGCTCTCCGTGAGCTATCAATGATTAAACGCGAATCCCAGCACCGCCCATTCCTATACCGTCTTCTAACACCCACATCGTTCTTCCGCTCCACCTCCCACTACTACTCTGATGAGCCTGACGATCCCCGCACCCGCGCCCGCGTCGCCGAAACCTTCAACAAGGCCGCCGAAGTCCTCGAGTCAAACCTTCGCCTCCTCGTCGCTGACGGCGAAACAATCTTCACGTCCCTCACTCAGCTCACCGAGCAGCACAAACCTATCTACGACGAGATTGTCCGTGAGGTCGTCGATATTAAGAAGGAGGAGGCCGTTGTTCTCTCATCGCTCTGGACTAAAGTTGGCGGCAACGCTGCCCAGCGAAAAAACTTCCGCGAAAATGCAGAGTTGCTGGCATTAATTGGCAGTTATGAGGAGCAGGCGCGAGGATACGTCGAGAGCACTGTACTGGAGCTTGATCGTATGACTGCCGATCTAGAGAACCTACGACGAAGAGTCGCGGAGCCACTATTAATATCTAGTGGTGGCAACGGGAAGGGAGGAAAGAGAGGTCGCGACGACGACATTGCAAGCATCCCACTAAGCGTACATTTAGACGCGATCGAGACGGCGGTGGAGCGGTTAGTGCGGAAGCGGGCACAACGTAGGGAGAAGGAGGGGAACTGGCTAAAGAAGATACACGAGGAGCGGGCGAGGAAGGACGATATCCTAGTTGAAGGAACCGGGACTATGGCAACTTAGGGGTGGGGCGAGACTCTGGTGATATAAGTTGACACGGTATTGGGCGGTGACACCCTAGGGTGGGTTGTATCAATACTCTCCTTTCTTGGACGTAAGGCGTTTCTTCAATTTTTCTACTTTCCTTTCGGGCTTTTCTTTAGTACCTCTCATTCTTCTACTGTATTCATACCACACTCTTTTGATATCACACTATCCTTTTTCATATTCCCTTTGTTTTTGTTTTTTGGTCGGGTCTGGGCATGCTTTCCTTCCTTCCTTTCATCGGTGGCTGTTCTGCTCTTTCTGCGCTTTCCTTTTAGAAGGAAAAAATAGGGCTCACCTTTTTTCTGTGCTGAGCCATGTAGGTGTGCATTGATAGTGTGTAGTTTAGTTTGGGGGTTATCATCGCTCCCAACTAACTAGTGTTGTCTTTATTTTTCCTTATCTTTACATATTTCATGCTTGGGAAAGGGAGAATCATGGAGTACCTGCTTACTTTTGTTTGGGGTTTGGTGTACATATCCTCATATTTTATCTGTCTTGTACGGGGGTTATTATGGGGTTTTTGCTGATATACACATACTCTACTTTTTGCTTTTGCTTTTACCACTATGTATTGGACTGGACTCGGTGTTGTGTTGTCATATTGGATTTTAGCTTCCTTCTGTTTTTGTTGCAATCATATCTAGCTTAGTACCTTTACTCATGTATATCCGCTTTTTCTTATGTATTGGGGGGCGGGTCATTTCAAGCTTGTATTGCCTATTGTCTGATTGTTTGTTTAAGCGTTTTTTTTTTTTTGCGTCTTTATTACTTCCTTTGGTCAAATTCTTTTACTCCTCTCTAGCGTATGCATGGTTAGGAATAGAGAAAAAACTTTAGGATTTTTGATATGTTCGCTTGCACGCAGTGTTGTGGTTCATGGGGCGTCACTCGTGGATGCTTTTTTTCTAGTTTTGTAGATACCCATAGATTTACAATCGTAGATTTTTAATATTAATATTTAACTACTACAACCATATTCGGGGTGTGCGTGGGAGGAAAATTATCGAGACTGCAACGAACCGTCTGTAGCTTTCCTATCCAGATGTGTACCAGACAATCCTTTGTTGACAACCAAACCGCATTTAGTCTTGGAAACGTTGGATCAAACCACGAGAACGGGACCGGGAAAACGGGATCGACGTCATAGTTTCGGGTGTTGGCTTTTTTGGGTGGGGTCCCTACTTTAGTGTTAGCTCATTCTCGCGACGAAAAACCCTTCCTTATAAGATACGATTCTAAATGTATGTTGTAGAAGAGTTGCGATAAAGAGCAAACAATCTTATTTTCTTGAGGAGTTCATCCCTACTTTTTCCTAACATTCATGCAGGTAACCTTACCTTGGAGGGCATGTTTATTTTCTTTTTTTTATCACTATTTTTTTCTTTTTCAGCACCATCCAGCATCAACAACTGCTTTCAGAAGAGACCCTTGCGATGATCCGTCACATTCAACATAAGTCCTCCTCTGTTTGGTATGGCATGTAAGGCACTCCTGATCTCCTTTACTTCATCAGGGAAAAGTCGTGGCGGAAGCAGCGGGCACTACTGGCTGGCTGGAGCTTCGTTCTTTTTTTTTGTTGCGAAAGTGTAGTCTCGATTCCCATATGATATTTCAGTTTCGACTTATGCGCGTTATCAACACCTCCATCTAGGCAGTGGGGGCCTGATCAGCTTAATTCAAGCCCTTGATGGAACCGTCCATACAAGGAGATTCCCCATGTTTCAAGACATTTGAAAACCGCCCTTTGATCTTTGATTCTATCTATACCCGGTAGAGCCAGACCCGCCTTATCTGACAACAGGCAGGGACAGCCCCTCCAGGGATTTTCGTATGGGCGTCAGCACGTGTCACCTGGACCATTCATCCTATGAGCACGTGCGGGATTCTTTTTCCCGAGACAACCTCTATGTGTGTGATCACCGCCCATGGCGCAACCTCACCTGAAGGATTTTCACCTGGATCAAGCATCACCAAAGAAGGTGGGAGAATGAGACAATGACATCACAGTAGAGGAGGGGGGGGGAGAGAAGAGGGGGTACTTTGGTACTTTGAACAAAAGGTGCTTGCAGAATAATGGGGGCTTCCTTAGAGGTGGGGAGGTGGGGCGGGCGGGGGAGCGGAGGTGATTTTGTAAGAGCTTGATAGTAAATTTCGGGGATGGGACCTCGTGATCCGAATAACGAAAAGTCAATCATGAGAGGAGAGGGGAACACTCATCGCTGCTTTTAGGCGCCGTTGGAACGAGCAGGGGGGCATGCCACAGGTGGCGGAGCTCGAGGAGGGGTCAATGATCATGAGTGATTTCACAGGGGTTTCGGATACTAGCACTTGGAAAGTATTAATACGAATGTTATAATATTGCTAACGATAAGACTAAACAGGTTTCGCCTGTTTACTTTTCAAGGAAATTTTCTTCTGTCATATATAATCAACTGCTCCCTTTCAAAACACTCACCTATCTAAGTGCCGGCATCGACTTCCTATTCGCACCAGCCCCACGCTTAAGGAACGGATGAGTTACTATGGCCGTCTGAGACTTCATGTCATCTTTCATTGGAGAAATAAAGCTGGGACCTCGTAGGGATGAGGTACCAATACGCCGGCGGAGGTGATAATGACTACCTCGTTCTGGGGTATTCTCAGATGGAGGTGTTGTGCCGGAGAATCGAACAGTGGTACCGCTGCTGTTGCTCTTGCTGGTTTTCGAACCTCTAGACTTGAGTATACCAGGGATGGTCTCGGAGGAGCTATTCGAAGCATAAGATGAAGGAGGAGAGGGCCTAGTCCTGGCACGTATACTACTGATGACCGGTGTATCAGACTGATTCTCACTCTCAGGGGAGGTTTCATAGGGGATACCCCACATGTCCCTGCTATTAGTACTACCTTGGTCCATGGTTAGGACGCTCCTCCTCACGGAGCTACCGGAAATCAGAGAATACTCGTCATAACTGTCTTCAACAACTGACCAAATCACATCCACTTCAGACACATCCATCCACTCCTTTTTCCATGACTCTTCATCGATGATCCTATCAGTCCACTTCTCCCTTACCACTGCCGTGCTAACCAAGCCAAATATTTCACCATCAATTAAGGTCACCAACTTGATTGCCGCAAACATATACCTCCTCAAATCATCCCAGCTACCCTCAGGATGCACAACCGCCACGGAAATCATCTCCTGGTTCTCATTTTGGACGACTATATGCATGCATCTCTCGCTCAAACACCGAGATAAGCGACATATGTCATTCAGTACCCGTGGGAGCCCGTGTAGTCGGAAAGTCAGCTCTCGTGGGCGCAGCGTTCCAGCGCAAACACTGCCAGCTTTCTCAGTATACCACTCTATGCATGCGGGGGCCAGTGAATCATGCTCGTTCTTGCAGCGCCTATGCAGCTTCTCGGCGCTGTTGGTAAAGCCTGAAACAAGCTTCGAGATCTCACCGAGGTAATTTTGTTGAATATGAGGATACAGGGAGGATACCGTTTCCTGGGAATCTGCGATTGTCTGTAACTTTTTGAGGACGGGTATAACATCCGAAATCTGATCTGATAGGTCTGCTCCCCCCGCCGCATGTGGAGGAGAAGCTGCCTCCATGAAGTTGGTTTTGAGATCTTCAAATTTTTCCAGGATCTCGCGGCGGTAGGTGTTTAGTAGAGTAAGGAGTAGATGTTGGTTCTCTTGGTAGAGTAGTCGATTTGTGTCGACTTTTTCTAGAAGCTCCTGGGCAAGGTCAGAGGTGGTAGGTTTTAGTTTGTGGTAAAGGGCACAGAGCTTATTGAGCATAGTGGAGGGTTTGAGTGGTGCGTGGAAGGCACTGAATTTTATATCTTAGGCGTGTTAGGATTACCGATCGGGTTGATTATTGGTAAGGCTTGCTGATATGAGTGAGCTATATATCGCATCTCTCTTGGTGGTTTGAAAGGTCCAGCACTGTACAGCACTTCATCTTGATACGACAAATGCTCATGGGTTATTTGAGTCATCAGACTTGAATATTTTAAGCAACTTATTTGAAACCCCAAGATGTTTCGGGAGGATCTAATATTATCAGAACTATACATAAATGCGTAGAGAGTAATACGTCTTGAAAGTCTCGGCACCTGAGATATCGGTCTATAGCATCATTAACCACAGAGGAGGGGGGTGTATACAAGTTATGTTTTAAAACCTAAAGGTAAGTCAAAAACTGATGGTTAACCAGGACATTTACACTCACTAAAAATCTTTAATAACCTTATAACAGATGCCCTCTAGATTAATAAATGATTTAATACCCGGGAAAGCCCTCTATCCCTTTTGCTGGCGAAGCTGCCAACATTTAAGGAGGCCGCAGAGTGCACCGTGCACCCAAAATTCCCTCTGAGAACTGGTTCTGTCAAAAGTTGGCAGCATTTATCTAATCACCAGCGAAAGAGATAACCAAATACAGGGTGCTTTTATAACCACGTATACAGAGACCACCCTAATCATTTTAATAGCTATCTCACACTCGCCAATTCCACCCTCCATTCTTTCTAAGGCCTGGCCCGCCGTCCCCTCTTCCAAGAAATATCGAAGATTACATACACCAGCTTTCTCTTACAAAACTCAAATAACCACTAAGACATATGCAGATCTACTACCAAGTAGTATGTGTTGGTTGGTCTCGGTTGTGTTTCGGCCGCACCAGTAACAACTACATGTGGATCATGGATACTCACTCGCGCCAGGCAGCCAACCGATCTCTAAAGTATTACCAACGACGCCCTCTCCTAAACTACGTCTTTGACATAAAAAAGGCTGCCCACCATATCTTGCACACACTAGGACTACCTACCAACCACATCCTACCCGGGCATGGATTGCCACACTACCAGAGAACCAAAAGACCTCTATCAGGCGAGCTCTGCACGAACAACTCTACTCGCCACTTGTTCTCAACTTGTAGATCCGTAGTTACTCAGGCGATGTAACTGAAAGGCGGCAAGAGCTATTTCACTCGAGTGACATGTAATGAGCCAACCGGCAGTGTTGATTGATTGGTCCTTCATTATGTGTATGTAGCTTTAATGTGCTATACCACCCTCCCCCACTAACATTCACCCCTCCCAACCAAGCCACTTCACCAACCACTAGTCCACCCACTACCACTCTCCACTGTCTCTCCGCTAGCCACCACCAACACTGACGACTATCCTGCCATTATTCCCACCGGGTATCCCTTCACTCACATTTCATCCTTGCGGCGACCGGTTGGTACAGCAGGCGACGTCTACTTAGTTAGGGGGATTTATTAGCACGGCGGCTACAACCCCAGAGGTTTAGTACTACGGGTAGAAGGGAGGGACAAACTGTTTGCAAGGGTATCTCGCCGGTCTTGGAAGCAAGAATTGCACTTTTTTCTGCTCAGTTCCACTCATGGTTCGTGTAGATCGTATCAACTCAGTTTGCGTAAAATGCGGTGCCCCCACTCCACTATGAATCAACATACTACAACCACCCTATGAATTTATCTTATCATAGACCTCTGCTCCCAACCTTAAACCCAAGGTTTGGTCTCTTGGTAGGTCCGATCAGCGACTAGAGACCACCATACATCTCAGGAACTCTATATCCTAAGAGGAAACCTTAAGATCTAAATACTGGCCTATTGTGAATAGGGAACTATTTACCACAACATAAGGCTTGAGATACATGTAGCCCCGAATTCTCTCACTACTATGATGGATCTCCTGACACAACAGACCCAATTCCAGCCCTTTGCACTGATTGTGTAGCCGGGAAGGGCTTTAGTGTGTGCTTTATTTTATGAATTAATTAATTACCAAAGGAAATAATCAACATGTAGCTACGAGGCATGGGCCCAGGGAGCATAAAACTCGCTGACAAAAGTCCTCAACAGAGACAGTCCCAAATACACGCCCATGTGAGTGCCAGACTTTAGAGTTTCAGTACGCCTTTTTCGCCTTTTTTTAACGTCTAGCTTAAGCCTGGGTTTCTCTTACCGATAAATAAGGAGAGCGGATGTTGTACTTTTAGGCAGAGGGCAGGGGGGTTCTTATTACTGAAAAAAAGTCTTGCCCGACATTTATATGGGTACGATCTTGATAGCTCGCTACTCTACGACCGCAAGCGACACAAGCCCGCCGCCCGCCCAGCAACCCGCCCACCCCGCAAGACGACAGAGCCCTAACCCTAGAACAACCAACAATTAGCAACATACTTAGATAACTTATCTAATAAAACCCTTCCTCCAAGTTGTAACCCCGGCACCTCCAATTAGTAGATTTACTTATCTGGTTAGTGCTTAAAATAAACTTTCCAGCTATCCCTTTTCTGAAAAACCACTAGCAGACCATTCTTCCTTCCGACTGCGCTACCCTGGTTTTCTAGAAAAGTTGTAATTACGGTCATTGATGTGGCTACATAATATACCTTTACCTTTACCACGGGAAGTTGCAGCACAATGCAATATGCTGGAGGTCTTTGGCAATCAAGACTGGCCCTATGAGTGATGTATATAACGAAGCCTATTGCTCTATTTCTCCCACGGAGCTTCTTCTTCAATTAAGTTTAGCGATTATCCTAGTGACTACAGACTTCAACGGGAACTTTCTATCAACCAAAACCCCGAGCTAGCTTGAGGAGGCATGATATAATAACACACGCTACCCAAACCACACGCTACACTGCACACATTCTCCACACCTTCCCCGTATAGACACACCTCTACACTTACTACATATGCAGCCCCAACGTCATTAATAGCTCATCTAGTAACATAAAAGGTCCATATAGGGTTAGGTTTTCCCCACATCAGCAATCCGCAGTGCTGCTGCAGTTAATAAGATGGTTGCGAAACCAGGATCCAGGCTCTGAGGTCGCCAGCTCCTATCCGTAACTGCATTTCGGCGAATAGCATGGATGGGAGGCTTATGCGTTGGGAATCATAGATCTTGGAGACCGATAGAGACCGATGGCATCGTGTGCGACTTGGGTGGCTACATGTATAGTTATAGCTATAGCACGGTGAACCACATAGTAGCTATTTTTGGAATTAGGTGTATTGTGGGAGATGTTTTTATAGCGATAAGTCTTGATGGGGTTGATATAAGTGTGTTTGGATAATAGTAGATGTCTGGAGGGCCTAACAAATTGGATTTGGGTTTGGGTTTGGATTTGGATTTGGGGTGACTTGCGGTTGGGTTGTTGCAAGAACCGCTGGTTATGTGTGTGTGTGAGTTCACGTGTGAAGGGCGGGCTAATGCTAACGAGTGGATTTATTTCAGCTACTGATGCTAGCTACATAAGGCCATCTACTCCCCCATGATTTTCCTCGTCACCTCCCTTGGCATACAGTAAACCGGGTCGACTTCTTTCAACCCTTCATACCCCAGAAGACTCAGTCCAGCGACCCCAAACACTGTATGGAACACATCCGCCACATCCCCACTCCTATCCGCAAACCCACCTCCCTCCACATCCTGGCACCCCAATATAAACTTCACCAACGCGCCCCCATCAATCCACCCAACCCTCCCAATCATCGCCAAACTACTCACAACCCACCACGAATAGCACACATCCTCCAGCTTCTCCGGCCGCCCGTTCAACCCCCCGTTCGGGAGCTGCCGCTCGCAAAGCCAGTCCCCAAGAACGTTGATGTCGTCCTCGCTCATCAGCCGTGACAGAGCACCCCCAATCCTCAGTGCGCCGAGGCACGTGAAGATCTGGCCAGAATGGGACTCGGCTTGCGGCGCCATCCCGAAGCCGCCGTCGGGGTTGCGGCATCGCATGATGTACTGGAGGGCGGCTTCAACGTCGACGGCGTCAAGACGTTTGAGCAGGCTAAGCGCGTTCAGCGCGCAGTATATAAAGCGTGTATCCTTCTCGCCCCACTCATCGCCTGTAAAACAGCCGTCGGGGGTCTGGAGGCCAGCGATGTAAGCTACAGTTTTCGAGACATCGATGGCGTCTAGGGCGTCGATAGTTGCGAGGATCTGCACAGCAGAGAGGGTGTATAGAATGTGAGGGTCATGGTTTGGAGAGGCACCAAAACCGCCAGAAGTGTTCTGGCAGGAGAGGACGAAGGATATAGTTGCATCCCGGGGGAGGGCTGTGGGGTGGTTGAGGAGATGGAGGGCTGTGAGGCCCCAGTAGACGCCGGAGAGACGGAGGTGTGTGGTGAGGTGGTAGTCGAGGCGATCCGAGTGCGTATCGAGTGTTTGGATGTACTTGACGTGCGCAGCAGTCTGTAGGATCGGAGCGGCCATGGTTGGTGTTGGGGGTCTTGAAGTGAGGTGGGGGGGGGGGGGGGCAAGGTGAGGTCATGTGGCTTGGCGCATAGAAGGTCACTCGGATGTGGCGGGGGAGTTGTGGTGAGTTTGTGTGCAAAAGCTGCTTGGGAGCTGATTATTGAGAGTAATAAGATCTGGCCAGTAATTGTGATATGCATGGCTAAAAACCCAGCATTGTAGGTCCTGTTGGGCAGCTGCCCAGAAGCTCGAAACATTAGAAACATTCACAGACTAAGGGATAAAAGATCACTAAGATCCACGAGTTCCATAGAGTACTCATATCTAATTGAGAAACCCGTTTAGACATTCATTGATATAGAAATTCTAAGACTCCAAGCACCCCGAGCTACTGTAATCGAGCCTCTAAGCTGAATCTCGATATCGTGCACCAGAACCGGCGTTGGGATCCTGAGTAGTTGTTCAACCTACATTCTTCTAAGAAATACCCATGTATTTCTCATCTGTCTAAGACCCACTCTTCACTGAATCCTATATTTCCGTACCTCCTATACATATACACCTATCATACAGCTCTACGCACACTCACGCACTATATAACACTAACATCAAACCCTCTCATCATTATCTTGTTGCCTATAACGCGTTCCTTTTATATTGGCCAACATATAGTATATAGTATATTCTACCCCTCTCCGCCCCCGCTTATAAATCCACCAACACTTCCCCTAAAACTAGAGTCATCATACGTCATCACTCGACTACGGGTGACTGCTTTCCAGCGTCCCTACGTTCTTTCTTTCTATTGCTAAATCCGCACAGAGCCAGATCTAGAGCGAAGGACGCCACACGCACCGTACAGTCAAACCATATGAGTATCAATGTATAAACTATCTCACTTTTACCCTTCTTTTTTTTCTACCTCTACACTACTGCCCCCTTTCACAGTCACATCGACAGCTCGGCTAATAATAACAACATCACGATAGAAGATAACACAACCTACTTAACTTTCTTTTGATAACAAGTTCGTTTACTCGTGCAAATACACACTTTACTCATCTTGGTCAGATGAAACATTGAGCTAGCAGTAATGCGGCTCAACCACCACGCAGCAAAAGAAAAACAAAAAAAACAAAAAAAACAGAAACCACATTCACCTGTACCCAGCGGACAAAGACACGAACAAAGAAAAGGGAGTAACCACATATTCTACTCACCCACCACCTACTTCCTTCTCCCTTCCAAAGTGTGTAAAAAACCATTTTCAATCCCTATCACTCGGCTGCTTCATACGCGATCACCCACTCGAGTGATTTTCCATGTCCACCCGGATCACAGCTCCATACTCGCGTCATGGTTTCATACTCGGACTAGGCAAACGAAACTGCATAGAGTCAAGTCACCCATCATCCCCTTGTTTTTCACGATGTTTGCATAAATTCTAATGGACTTCATTCTTCATAATTCTCCATTGGAATTCATATATATCAATGTCGTTTCTCCACCGCCGCCACCACCTAAATAACCCTCTCACCCCGACCCCGCCGCCACTCCGGAAACAACCCCCGACCCCCAACGACCTCCAATCAAAATCTCTTCTCCAAGGAAAAATAAAGACAAAAACCCATAGCAAAACTAGGGGAAGGCTGGAGATACCCTATCCCGTTACTCCTCCAAATCCTCCGCCCCCTCCGCCCCCTCTCATAAAAATGGTAAAGTGGAAAGAGGAAGTGGAAAGGACAGATGAAAACATATGATGAATCAAGTCTCAATATCTTTCCAAAATTTACCTCCGAGAAGTTTGTCTAAAATGAGAGTGCGGTAGTACTGTGTGCTGGCCACTGTATACGTAGAACTCGAACAATAGAAAAAGAATGAGAATAGAAGAAAAAAAAGAAGACAAGAACGTAGAAGAGGAATAAAACGAGAGACAGAGATCGTTATTGCGATGATGATCAGATACACGTATGTAGTGTAATTGCGTTGGAGGAACGCACGAGCAAAAAGAAGAAAAAGGGGGAGAAAAAAAAAGAAATGACAAAAAGAGAACAGAAAAAAACACAGTACTCCAAAGTATTTACAACCAGTCCCTGCCGATGTGAAACGAAGCCTTGAAGGAGATTATTACTGATTCTTCGATGACTCATTCTTTCATCGGAGGTTTCTTTTTTTTTTTTTTTTTTAGCGAGTTACTCGAAGGCAGAGAGAAGGATTCCAGAGAAATACTATATTTTGTCAGTGAGTAAATAGATGATGGAGAACTGTGAATTGAAATATACCTCGCTGGCTTCCTTGGCCTGCTTTTCTTGCCACTCCTTCTCCCACATATTGACCTTCTCCTCAATCTCTTTCTCACTGGTGAGTCCCTTTTTCCTGGCGCGGGCGCGGAAGTTTGAGAGCCTTGCAGAGGTTTTGGCCCGCTCGGGATTCTTCTTGCGGTAATCAGAACTAGAGATTCGGTTACGCTCGACAGGAGTTCCCTTTGGTTCTATAGATGACATCAGTATATGAAGTAGGGAAAACGACCAATGATGTAGGGGCAACTAACCAGCTTCCTCTTTCATCTGAGAGTGAGCTTCTCCGTGAGCCTTCTCGAATTCCTCCTTGTCTGGCAGACCACGCGTCGCGTAGTACTTGAGGTGGTGCCACAGACTCTGGCGGGGGTTTCTCCCAGTGAAGGTTTGGCCACATCCTCTAACAGGACACTTGAGGGTGGTGGTACCAACCGAGGAGCTACCGCCGGGAGAGGAAGACTTTTCGACACGCCCAGTCGCGACACGGTTAATTTTATTCTTGGGAGTCTTCGGGGTCTTCGGTGTGGTCTTGGACCTAATAAGAGGACGGGGAGGAGGTGAGTTTTCGTCGGGCTCGTATTCAGACGCGGTGGGCGAGTGATAAGCGGTGTCCGCAGGGTCTGCCGCAGGATCACCACTCGGTGTTGAGGGCCGAGATAGTGATGGCAACGGCGCTACGGGAGCCGGAGCAGACTCTTCAGCGGCGGTAACAAGCAAGGGGGCTTGAGGAGCAGGATTATTTGAGTCCGTCATAGGTTGAGTAGGAGAGATAGGAACGGGGACAGGGACAGGAACATTCTGAGGAAGAGGAAGAGTTGGTTCCTGTTGAGGCTTGACATCAATATCCATGGCAGTGGTACCGTTGTCCATGGTGGGTGCAGTTGTGGTTGCAGCAGTTGTGGTGTTTGGAGTTGGGTCGTCCAAGTCCATGGTGCCTAACTGGTTTGTGGTTGGGGCGGGTGGTTGGAGGGTGAGTGAGGGTTGGTGAAGAAGAAGTGGGGAGGGGGTGGATGAGATGGGGGGAGGGGATGAGTGGAGGGGAAGTATTTAGGTATGGTCTAGATAAAAGAGAGTGATAATGGTAACGGGGAGAGGAGGGGATGGGGGTTAAAATAAAATATAGTAAGATGGTTTAGTTCGGTTGGGGGGTGGAGAACATAGAATTTTGAATTTTTAGAATGCGCAAAGAAGGTGAGTGAGGGAGGGTGAAGAAGAGGGAGGGAAGAAAGAAGAGTGAGAGATGATGCTTCGAGTGAGAGAGAGCGAGCGAAACCCTGAAATGCCGAGTGCGAGGGTGTGTGTGGACGTGTATTGTATGGATGGGCTGACTAGAAACCCCATCAGGCTAGGCGAGGAAATCTGGGGGGGAGGGGGGTTGGAAGGGAAGGGAAGAGAAGCGCACTGGGGAGAGAGAGCGAAAAAAGAGGCTTATGTAAGTGGGATGGTGGAAGGTGGAAGGGAAAAAAAAAAACGAGAAGTAAAATGTTGTTTTTGGAACGAGCCACGCGTCATTCCCGGTCACTCACTCACTCATTCATTCATTCACACACTTGTTCTCGGCAGAAAGCAGCCCCCCCCCTAAGCCTCAACACGGCGCTCACTCGCTGCTTCCTATGTGGTACATGCGCATTGAAAGGGTGAAAAACGTCGCCAGCCCTAGCTGATATTCATGAACCGCGCTTGCCGCAACACAAACCTGTAGGATCGGAATTCTTTTAGGGATTCTTTTAAGGATTCAAAGGTTTCCATAACTTGGTTTTGGTTATTGTAATAAATTTCCCGGATTGGAACATTAATTATCAAATACATACGGTTAGATCTTCTTAACTTTAGCCACAACGCCCCATAAGATCAACCAACCCTGAAATTATCAAACAAATGGTAATGTCGAGTGAGCAAGGGAGTAAAAAAGATACATGTCCATATGATATGCCACAGTTCTCACTTCCCGCTCCTTCTATCTTTAGGCCCCCAACCCACCTCGACTACCTAGCAAAAGCCACACCTGCCGATCAACCAAGGCTGAGGGTGATAAGTGCAATTAATTCCCCACGCAGGATCATCTCGAATAAATAAATAAAACCCCACCAATCGATTACCTAAAAACCCCATGTATGATGTATGGTTGCAGAAGTTCAAAGAGCAATCATGGTGTCTCGACTTTAACCTTTTAGCACTTAATGAACAAACACCAAAACCACACAATTACAGGATCCTATGTCTTGTCCGGATCCTCCTCTCCTCCCCCCTCACTCGGATGTCTCGGCACTAGGAATAGTTGGTCATCTCGATGTCACCCACGGTTTCACGTACGCACGCACAGACTTCTGCTCCTCCTCCCCATGGACCCGCGATCGGTTGTTATTGACATAAGTAGCCAGGTTTTTTTCTTTCTATGACAGTCATGCGTGATCACTCATGTGTCATGTGTCATCTTACTAGACGGGAAGGATACCTACATGTACTTAGTTAGGGAAAGGCCTCAAATTACAATCTAGAGGGCGCGGCGGCGGTGGATCGACTGGGCAGAAGGTGGAGATAATGAAGGACGCGGGAGCTAAGGTATGTTGAAACACCATCCTCCCTTTATGAAAATACCATCCTAAACGCCTATTCGACACTGTAGCACCTCTCATGGTCGTAGGTAGCTCCGCCCCCAGGAATAGGGGCAACACTACTCCCGCGTCCCGGTTTCCCCAGCCACGAACACACCCCATCACTCGCGGCTCAAGGCTGGGTCCGTGCGGTGATGCTGAGTGATAGGTCATGATTCTTACCAGCGAACGTTTGGGTTACTGATTTTTTAAAACGCCCCCTTAGTTGATGAGATTATTTCCTCTATTGCTACCATTCTGGCATATAATCTATATAATGGCTTAGACAAACATGCATGTATGTTGCCCTGATAGTCGTACGTACATGTCGTTGAACCAAGACTTATAATTATATAAATATTCATGACTAAAATTTTGTTCTAGAAATCTAGGAATAGCCGAAGTCGTGTATTTTATGAGTGCACCGCGTAAGCAGGCAGACGACCCGATACAGCTTTTCTAGAAACATTCTTGCAAAGTTAAGCAAAGTTACATCCCCATTAGAGAACTCGAGATATCTCTTCATGCGGGTATCTTAAGTTAAGGTTTTGGTAGGATTGCCTAGCGAAGCTATAAGAATTACTAAGAGAGGCAAGTAGCCTACAGTATCAAAAAGGGTGTGGATTCGCTACGATATTCCCGTCAATGCGCTAGCTATAGCAAGGCAGCAAGAGTACGGTACGGTATCAGTACACTGTATTCTTTCTACAATGGCGGTTTAACTTGGTATTCCTCACTAAATTGTGTAGTACTGTTTGTATATAACGTAGTGGTTTCAGCCGTTTTTCATGCTGTATATTTGTTGAGAATTGCACTATATGTTAGGACGCTCGGCTAGGCCTAGTATTACAATGTACACAGACAGCTATATATACTTGTACATAAGAGCTACAAGTAGCTTCAAAAGGGGTCAGGGAAGTACTGCAAATATCAGAAGGGCTACTAATGGACCTACAAAATCTGTACTGTGCTGAAGGCTCTTACCATACTATTAATTATGTACATGTATGGCGCGAGAAGGCATAGGGGATGGGTGTGTCAACTTCAGACCAAATCTGTAGACTGATTGGCTGCAAACGCCGAAGTTTACACACCTACCCTCCATAGCTTCTCGAGCTATATGTTGCGGTAATACGTCATGCGTCATGATTTTTGCACTTAAACAGAGAATGGATACATTATGTAACCATTTACCAGTATATGTGGCTTTGTAAAATACATGACGTACGTAAGCCTACAGCTAAAAAAAAATAGCATTAAATCTTCCCTTCGATCCACGACCTCTACATAACCAACGTTACCATAGCACGGTCAGCTACCACTACACGAAACCACGCATAATCCGAGGCACATTCAACCTAAAATCACCAAAAAATTGAGTGGCGGGTATTTGGATTAGTAGTATATGCGCAGACTCTACCACAGGAGGGGTGCATCAGGGAATTCATCATTTCGATAGATCTAGAAAGACATCAAAGTGATACCTTTCTAGTAAGAAATCATTGGAGAGAATTGTTTTGATTCCCCCTCCCCCACTTACTTGGTCCTTTTCCTGAGGTAATTTTCCATGATGCCTTTCATAGGGCATCACCGACGGCCCCCGAACCTTTTGACGCTAATGTGGCTAAATATTTAGATCATCAGTAGCTAAAAGCATCAAATCTATCAGAAAGCCAAAGCTTAGTATAACAATGATTAAAGTCTGGTGGTACTGCAGCTGGCATATGGTTCAACCCATTTGTTCAGAAGACACTTCTGCCGTCGGTTAAGTCCATGACCCCATTTCCTGATTTTCTCACGACCCGCTCCCAAATCAGATAAAACCAGCATCACACCAACGACTTAGCTTGAAATCGTGATTATATGAGTCAGAGCACAATCTAGGCTTACTTATATAATTACCACGATCTGCCATAGTGTTGTCGGGTGTAGCTCCTTGGTTTTTTGGATTTGCGACTCCTACTTTTACTTCGGTTTCCATTGCAGGCCCTCGCTGAAGTGTACCGAGGTGATCTAGGGGTTTCACATAACTACATGTTAACTCCGGGAGACCCCGAGACAACTCCGGTCAAGTATATGGTGGGAAATTCCACGATAGTTGACACCGTGGAAGACACTTGTTCAGGACACTACGCGGAAAACACAGAGGAGCCGTCCAACATCCACTCACAAGTGTTTATGAGCTTTATATCACATGGCAGCCCCACCAGCTGAAATCTCGCCATTCTCGTCTCCATTGGTCCATATTTCTGCGAGAGATTAAAGCCTTTGAGTAACCAAGCCATGTCCGGTTCCATCTCGACCCTCCTGGCTCTTACTAGCTATTGCGGGGAGCTGCTCATATATAGGGAGGGTATCGGCACGAGAATAGTCTTGGATAAAATGTCTGGCTATGTTTAACTCGGACTCACTACTACTGCTAGCCTCAGCCTAAGCTTCAGTATCAGGTAGCATGATTCACAAGGACGCTCCAGGCGAGGTTTGAGGGCGTCTTCAAAGTGCCTTGTCCTCGTTAACTTGTGTCCTCAAGATGCCTCGAGATCCCGCAGCGGCAATAATAAATGGGGTGAATTAACTCACAAGTATACATTTTGAATGGCCCAATTTTTTTTTCAATTCCGGTTATTTCCACCAATAAGCAGATTTGGTATCCCATGGACGGATGAAAGTTGTCAAATTCGCGACCTCCCTCTTTCAGCTAATATTAACTTAGTGTGGTAAACTATTCGAAATTCTTGTTTGCTTCTCTGGTTGCTATTTACCGTAACAAGCAATATAGTTCCTCTACTGAGTGGTGCACGGTCCAGGTCGCGAATTTGACAACTTTCATCCGTCCAAGGGATAATAAGTGCGTAGTTCTGACTCATTTACGAAGTTGATTGGCTCACGACGTTTCGTGACCGAACCGGGTTAATAAAGAGGTGCCTGCTATTAAAGGTAGATATTTTCCTAAGATTAATAAACATTGACACTGACGTAGAGGAGCTATAGATATAATGATACACAGAGTTTGACATTGATTATGTTCCTACAACCCCTCAATATAGGGACATAGCTCACCGTATTGAGTTTAACAATCAATGTAACGTACTGTATAGATTTGTATGATAAAATAAGGTACATTGACACTAACCTAGGTATATATATAAGCTCTATGTATTATTTTCGTATTCCTGTGCTGCAATTGGGATCAGCTACAGATCTGTCAAAATCTCTCGATCTATAAACGCTGACTTCGCGAGTGGACTGAGCCGACTCCGGTCTATATCTCATTTCCTGAATTAACTACATGTGGCCTAGACTTCGTTATATATAGCCAAGAAGGATGCACATCCTCATTGGCCACACTGCACGATTTCTCGTGCTACCTACACCCGTATCCCCCTGCATTACTTCCATATATCCAGTGCAAGTACACACTGATCTGGAGCAACATATGATTTTGCTCCTTCCTCCCTGAGGCGACAAATGCTCAAGACCAACGCGCGCTAATTATACATAAGGATATAACTTCATTTCAAACACCAGCTCCTGCCCACCTGCTTGGTCCCAGCTGAAGAAAATCGGCTATACAATTATTAAAAAAGTGAAACCAAAAAATAGGAACCAGAAAGAAAAGCCATCTTCTAAAAATGCTTTATAACAATAACACCCCCACCAGTCCCCAATGCAAACCTCTAACAAACACCGCCATATATACATCCATGCACCCACCTTTTTTAGAAAATTTACTTACATTTGACTAATCTTAGCTTAGACTTCGTCTTTTCCCAAGGCCCAGTAGGAATATGCATTCCCGCTCTCGACGTTAGAGATTACCTCCTCACACTTGGATGGCTCCCCTCCCCCAAAAAAATCTGACTTCTCGTTTAGGCTTAGTCGCTAGTTAACTTTTTTGCTGATTCTTCTCGAAGCTCTTGCACTTCTTTTGCCGCATCTTCGGGCCCCATCCTCAGTTGAAGGATCACATTCAACTTGCTCCTCCAGAATACCTTCCCTCCAATTGCTACGTTTATTATCAACAGACCTCTCTTTCAGTACCCTTTGCTCTTCCTCTCGTTTTCGGTGGTGTTCCCTGAGTTGGTCTTTGAGGTTTTTTCCAACAAAACTATCATACTGAATCTCATGCATGCGTCGGGATAGGATATCGTGCCAGACGCGAGAGTTCACACGATCCGCCGAGCGCGAACCGACACTGTAGGCATCAGAATTCCCCGCTGGTTCCAAGTCCTCCATATCCCCCCATCCTTCCTCCAACGAGCCAAGAATCCCGACATCGTCCCTCTTAACTATCCTTCTCATACCCCTAATATGTGGCGTTTTGTTGGTGTTTCTAACCCATAACCCTTTGGTCTTGTCAATGCGGTCTAATAACTCTGATTCCTCAAATCCTCTATTAATAGCCAAGTGAAGTATCTTTTTGTGCATCGCCGGCTTCTTACAGTCTCGACACAACCTCAACATTTCACGGAATGCCCTGAGGTCAGCAGGCATACCTACTCTGTCGTGATTCCACTCCTTATCTCGCTTCATGATATCCCTCCAACAATTGAGCCCTTGGTCCCACCCTTTCATTTCCCGCCACATGCGCATGATTGATGTGTACAATGGGATACTCGGCTTCGGATCATCCGGGCATTCCCTCGACATGGCACGTAGGTAAACCCTCACCTGTTGTGCCTTACCGAAGCGAGCAGCGCCATGAGTCAACGCTTCGAGAGTCAGCTTTCCCCTCCTCTTCTGCTCCCTAGTCTTAAGAGTTCGATTTCTCCCAAAACCCCACCACCGAGCCATATTTCGCTCATTCGTTATTTTGGCGATACGTCTATACCCTTCCCAATCGGCGGTTTTGACACAGAGATTGATCATGCGGACCATCGTGTTCTCGTTGGGTTTTGTATTACGACCGAGATCTCCTTGAAGCATATTTCGGAATACGATGTGGGCAAGAGATCCGCTGCGAATATGTGTAAATCGTTCAATGAGAATGTTGTAAGTCTGTACGTTCGGTGGGTGTGGGGAATTGAGTAGGTTGTAGCAGATCCTTGCAATGAGCGCCGGAGGAGGAGGGCGGATGCCTAGTAAGCGCAAAAGGGATCGATTGAGAGCAATACTATGAGGACTTGTGGAATAGTTTGGGAAGGGGGACATGTAGGGCATCAAAACAGGGTTTTGGTTTTGGGAAGGCTCTAGATTGATATCTGCTGAAGAAATAGGTTCGGGTTCCGACTCAGGTAAATCATAATAGTGGGTAGAGATGTACACGAGGGTCTTGTCCAACAAGGCCATTTCGTCGTCCAAGGACTTCTTGATATCTTCAATTTCTTGCTCTGATTCGGGATTTCTTTCGATAACTTCACCCTCATTCTTATGTATCTGGCGTCGTTGCTTGGATAGCTGCTTGATTTTTGCCCGCAGCTCTCGGCTCAGACGACCATGCTCGAGGAACCGGGACGTCAACCTTGTAGTAGAGCTTTCGATCTTAAGAACGGTCTCCTTTGAGATTAAGTCCGGCTTGCGAGCTGATTTGAGCTTATTCGGTGGATGGCGTGTGGGTATTATCTGGTACTCAGGTACCCTGCTACTTTGGGGTAGTGTCGATATTTGTGATGGCGAAAATTGACCTTTCGTCCTTGCGCCCTGAAGTCCATTTTCGTAGATCAAAGCCAACCTATGCCTCCTCCTCCTCCGAGCCTTCGAACGTGTCACTCTGACTTCCCCGGACTCCGTTGTGCCACCGCTGCCAGCGCCCTTCTTTGTCAACCTTGTATCCTCACTAACAGCAGAGTAGAATCTTTTATAGAACTCGCCAAACTTGCTCTTCAGCAAGCACTCGGCTCCGTCTGCCCCGCTAGATAATGTCCTGTAGGAATAGGAGATTGCAATTGATGATGGGAAACCGCCGCAGGATGGTCGAGTAAGAGAAGAAGAGGCTCTGAAAAGGAAAGGTTGCATATCTTCTTCTCCTCCAGCGCCATTTGGTGATGCAGACAAAAAGTTTGTGAGGGTGTCTGGGTAATGCCGGAGATTGGCAGCGGGGAGAAATATGTTCGTGTGTGACAGGCGGGCAGAAGACGGGTGGGGGGCGGTCAATTCATGACCAATTGAGGGCGTTGGTTAGTAGTGGGATGTTCCATAGATGATCATCCGATGTTGTATCAGCGTTTTTTTTTTTTTTTGGCAGGGGAACTTTCCCTCTGTTGCTGAGTCAGGTGGGGTGAACGGATTCCCCTCCTCTTGGCAGGTGCCGCGGGTATTCACTTCACAGAACACCGGAGTTATGATATGAAGGAAGAGAAATGCTAAACCTTATACCGAAGCAATTGTGAACTTCAGAATTCAGGATATTATGGAGAGAGAAACCAATCCAGTCACCAACCACTGACTACATGTACTCTTATATCACAAGCATAAACTACATGCACCCTTGTTAAGTCTGTCTGGTGAAAATCATCAGGTACAGGTACGTACTCTACATGTATTATCACCTCATAATGCAAGATGTAGTTGTAAAGTAGATATTCAGGCTCATATATAACCCCCCAGGAAAATAAATAAAGGAATAGTTATTATGCACCTGCTTTTCTTGATAGCAATGGCTGCTTAGGCGAGGTGCTAAATGGAAGAGATTACAGGAGAAAGAACTACAAAACTTATCGATTACATGCATAGCGCTCCGGAAACAGGATATCAAGCTGGAAATTATAACAAATAGAATATTGTTGGGAGAAAATTTAGAGAAAAGAAAAGTTATGGATTTTATTTTCTTCCTTTCTCGAGTATCTCTCTTATCTTCTCCCTCGGAGCTATCGGTTTCCTCTCCAATAGGATCTCTGATAGCGGGTCGACTATATCCCCCTCGCCCGCTGCAAGTGCTTTATAGATAGTCACAAAAGCCTTGACAATCTTCTCATTCTGTCCGGCTTTCAGTGCCGCTAGCACATACGCCTCCTCCGACACCTCGAACGACAATGGTTTTCCAGTGACCTCGGTGATGAGTTCGGCAATCTGACGGAGAGTGAGAGTAGAGGAACCGGTCAAAAGAGCAGTGGTATTCCGGTACTCTTTGCTGTTGCTAAGGAGTATCCGTGCGTTGGCTTCTGCGAGTTCTTCTCGTGAGATCCAGGATAGGGGGCCGTCGGCAGGGACAACGACGCGGGTGGTGTCAGGAGTCCAGTTAAGCATTACAGGGAAACTATCAGCGTAGATGCCTTCACGCAGGATCACATAGTTGATCCCTGATCTATCAAGTTTTAGACTCATCAATTAGTAGATATCTCTTAGCATCGATTTAGAACTCTAACCTTTTAATGTACTCCTCGGTCTCCAAATGCAATTGCTGTACCTCTGATACGCTCTTGTTTTCGTATCCTCCATAATAAGAGCTCGTGTAGTAAACGATCCCCACACCTGCTCTCTTCACTGCATCGATGGCGTTCTTGTGTTGCACAATTCTCTTTTCGTTATCAAAGACATCCGTCGATATGAGCAACACCTTTTCAGCACCTGCAAAAGCTTCCTCTAGGATGGCCGAATCATCATCGAAGTCGGCATAGCGGAACTCCACTCCTTTCAAGTTTTTGAGCCCATCCGAGATTTTCCTTAGGTCGCGTGATGTGCCAATGATCTGCTTTGGATTCTCGAGCTCTTGGTTGAAAGCATGTAGGTGCTTGATGATGGAACTGCCTAGAGCGCCAGTTGCGCCAGTGACAACGATACTCATTTCTGTGGTTTGTGACTTTTTGTGTGGAATACAGAGTGTGGATAGATGATTTTACGGATGGACTTTTTGAGGCGGGGCTCACTCTAAATAAAAGAACTTTTACCGCCGGACGGGAGTAGTATATTTGTGTCTATAACATTATACAGCCTTAAACAACGCACGGCATCGAAACAAAAACTTCCTGCAGGATTGGTGGTGGCCCCATGTGGTGGGTGTTGTCCCTGCGCATATATGCGGGGTACTAACTGAAGTGCGGGGTATCATTGGTGAATTCCATAAAATTTGCATGAAACTATTTCTGCTAAATATATTTTAGCTAGAGTTGTTTCAAGTGTCAAAAAAGTCCTGAAAGTTGATCGATCTTGAGCCGGGATGGATCCCGGTGCAGCTCTGATACATGTTGCGAGTGATGTGTCATGACTCGTTATGGTTACTGAACTCGCCCCCACAAGTTCCTAGGATCTCCTAATCTTTTGACGGTATTTGAAGTCAAAATAAGGTAATTTGTAAGATTAAGTGTATCCATAACCTCGGAATATTACGTACATTCCGGGTTTGATAGGAACTGATAGGCGCCCTAACCTAGAACGGGAATTTTGAAACGATATCCCATTAGATACATACCGTTAGCTCTCTTATGGGGGCAAAACAAAGCAAAGTTCTTCGTATTTGAAAAAAAAATCCCGAACAAAAATAAGTCGCCCGTCCACACGGACATGTATCCGGTGCTGGACCCATTGAGCCGAAGGGCTCTTTAGTGGGAAAAGGAATATGCAGCTTTGTACCAGATTTTAAACAACAAACCCGGCCCGGCCGGCCTCAAGACAAACATCACAGGAAGTCACTCGAAATACCATTAGGTTCAGTAGTTATCGAGATGTGGGATTCGAGTGTTTCCACGGGTAAAGAAAGGTGGATCGTGGGGTTAGATCAGGAACGCATAAGAATAAAGTGGCCTGCAGCTATTATTTAGTAAAGTGGACCCTTTGTTGGTTAAGACTTTGTTCGTTTTTTCCCCCCCCCCCCCCCACCCTTTTTTTACGCAAGACATTTTCCCCCTCATCGACGTGGCAGCTTAGTGCGATCTCTTGATCACAGATAATCACTCGCACATTTGTTTCCCCCATAGCACTAAACAAGCCGCATGGCCAGCGCGTCAAGACAACAAACATACGTGTATGATGATAATCAACAAGAGTTGATGTTATAGCCTGAAATAATTGAGTGCTTAAAGGACTTTGCATCTTTATCCGGACCCCCGGACCGGACCGCTGTGATGGTGCTCTGGAGGAAGAATTTTTCTCCGACATGCTCCTCAAATTTTGTATATGCCATAAAAAAATACATATATTTCGATCACTACGAATTATGATGCGTGCGCGGGTGCACGGAGGGTGTGTATGTGCTGGCTTTGGTTCAACGTTCGGTGCTCCTTGGCGAGTATATTAGCAACCCTAACCCTGGGATGCGGGTCGCATCGCATTTAAACGGAGTTGGTGAGCTGTTGCTTCCCGGAGGCTATCTCGAAATCAAGGAAAGAAGATTTCAAATATGCATCTCTGGTTGAAAGGGATGATTGTGACGCATTTCCATGTGATAATAATACGCGGACTCAATTAGCAAAGCCCAGACCGGCAGATATCTATAGATGGAGTGATGCCTCATGAGATCTCATCTGTTTTCTGATCTTATTCTTGCACGTGGATATCTACCCCCTCAGCTCTGAGCTCCATCAGCCTTAACATCGTTCACCCTAGCATCGCTCTTCAGATCGGGATGAGTTGGCATTCGATTGGAGCAATATCTCGCAAGTTCGTCATTAAGCTTGAACAACAACTCATGTAGCTTACTGCAAAATTTAGAAGGTAAGACTCATCTCTGCATCTGATCTGACTACGTATCGGAATAGAATCATAACTTTCTTGTTTCATCGAGTCCTGAAGTCACTAACTGTAGACCCAGAGCAGGTGTTGGGCCGGGACTGCCGATGTCTTTGGGTCTATGGAGTGGACTTGGACCTTAGATAGCTGAGAGGTGTAACGGAGAGCTAAAAAGAGGATATGTGATTGGGAGAGTACATGTATGTACCTACTATAATAGGCCCCAATACGACCTGTGACACGTACCCCCAAAGTACATCCATTAAATTTCGGGTTCTCCTCAACTCCGGAAAGCTAAAATTAACCCTCAATTGGGGTACCTGAGTTCCGGGACGTAAAATCTCCCAATTACACAAGATTTGAGTTGAGCCTTTAGGGAGTATGATGGGTTTTGCTACGACGGGACTTTAGTTACTCGACATAGGAAGACATCCGTCTCGTACGTATAATAGAGTACTCCTTTAAGATGGATATATATATATATAGCTGGTCACGGTAATACAAATTTTTTACGATCTGAAATTTCGGATGTCTTAATGACGGTCCGATATCCAAATATTTTCACTCTTTAATCACCTGTTATATCAGGTTTTATGAGAGCTAAAATATATCTCATAGCACCTGGTCTCTTATCTATATAGACAATTGCCTCTCCACAATTAGGCCGGCCGTTATACCTCCCTTGTCCTAATATAAATCTAGACGTAACATACGGCCGCTCTACGGAAGTATTTGTTCCCGTATCACGAACACTTTTGCTGAGTACTGGTTGTACATAAACCGCAGTAAAATTAAAGGGTCAAAGCCAAAGCTAATATATGAATAACGATAACGTGTGGCACCTAGACATTTTCTCCCCCAATATGGAGAATTTCGAACTGGTTGATATCATTTCTTTCGATTTAACTACATGGACGGATTTTCTTTCTTTTTTGTTTAATTTGTTAATTGCATTACATGGAGTTTAGACTTGCGGGTTTAACTAACAAGGTTGGGCACGGGCACAGCGGGTTCGGTATTCTACATTCTCGGCCACAATAGCCTATGATTCCGACTGAAGACCGGAGTATCAAGGAGATTTAAGACATTCTCCATTCGCCTAAAACCAAGGCATGGACTTGTTCTACTATAAATATTCAAAAACTATGCTTATTATATCTCCAAACACCCCTAAATGAGCGTTATTGGGACACCCACGACGTGGTTGTGTACCTTTCAATCTCTATAATTAGCTATCTTAAGGCGAGTGTAGAGAAAGCTACATCTTATATTTCAAAGATCGGGCGAGTTACTATTCATGATCAATCCGAGAGCAGCAACGAACATAGAAAGCCAGAAGTGACTCTAGACGAGAATGGGTCTAGATATAGAGTACATGGTCAATCTGAGAGCAGCAACGAACATAGAAAGCTAGAAGGGCTCTAGACGAGAATGGGTCTAGATATAGAGTGCAAAACCCCAATCAAAAAGGGGAAACCTAATTACAAATAATTCTAGTTAGGTTCACAGCTTCTCACTCGACAGCCCATGATGTTAGTATGATACTCCCAATCTTGCCGCTTCATAAATTAGTCCTACCCAATTTATGCCAGTCTAAGCTGGCCGAGACATAATCCTGCAAAGATAGAAGAAGGTTTTCAAGGCCATACAATTTAACGCACTCATAAGTAGAACATTACTCACTACATGTACGTATGTAGCTAGTAGGGAAACTAGGAATCAAACTTCATAAAAACCCTATATGAATTCGATCGAGTAAAGATTGTACGGTCATACTTGTGCACCCATGCATGGTTGAAACTATCATCCCTAATTCCCACTAGCGCCCCTCACTCACCACTTCAACGCGTCTCCCCTCCGAGCCCTCCCAACGCGTCCCCCCACCAGCAAGAAATGTCAAACCCCAACTTCATCATTCACGATTCCGAAGACGAATCCGACGCTGGAGCTCTAGACGAGCCACTTGAAGACCAGCAGCTGCAGCCCGCCCCCATCCTGTCTGAGTCTACCAACCCTGCGAGCACCGCTGGTATTAACTTGCCCCTCGATCCACCCCTAAAAAAGTCAAAGCCCTGACACCCTCTCTCTAGAAATTCGCAGGAAAGAGATTGATGAAGCACACGCAGCGCTTCTCTCGACCGGAACGGTAGCTTCCCCTACCCCCGCCGACCCCCCATCAGAAAGGTCAAAGGCAAGGCGGTCACAGACTACGGGTGGAAGGTTAGAGTGGGATGTATATGCTCTTAATGGGTCGGATGAGGATGGAGGCATTCGTCCAAGTAAACGGAAGCGGCTGTCGCCGGAAGAGCGGAAGAGTAAGACGGCGTTCAGTCGAGATGACTACGAGGCCTACAGCAGTGACCACAATGACCAGAAGAGGAAGAAAAAACCAGGCAGTAGTAAGAAGAAACCGGCGAAGCGGGCAAAGTCTACTGGTGAAATGTCGATTATAAATCTCCTCAACGACTCGGATGAGGATTTTGACTTGCGGCTCAGCATGGCCAAAACCCCAACTTCGGGGAGGAAATCTACAAGGAATAATACGCATGAAGGGGATTTACTGCCGCCCTTGCCGAAGCCGAAAAGGAAGCCTAAGGAATCTCCTAATATATCTACCGCTGTTACCACGGATCAGAGCTTCGATGGGAATCTCACGCTCAACTTCAACCGGAGCACTGAGAGACAAGTCACTGGGACAGGAGAGTCCGTTCCACCAACACCACATAACTTCATGGTGGATCTTAGTAAGGATCACCTAGTCCTCCCCGAGGAGATTCGTGCAGAGTATGATCCAGTCCCATTAGGGCACTCGCCCACTGAGCTACCAGAGGATTCACCTGGTAACAGCGGTGTCCATGACTCGTCAGACCTACTCAGCACGATTCCAGATCCCCCATATGATCCCTCACTGCTACCATCCCAAATTGGCCTTGAGCAATCAAATCCTCCTGGTGGAGCTCCGCTAGCAGCTACAACAGTGCGTTCCAACAGCGCACTGTCACCTCCCCATGGCAGTTCCCATAAGAAACCACCAGTAAACAAAGCAGTAAAAGACAGGAAACGCGCTGTTACAGACCAGAATCTTGAATTTACAACTGACAATGACCCCGGTGTATTCCCAATTGCTTCTGAGTGGCGCGCAGCAAAGGGTAAAGCACGACAAGGGATGTCCCAAGCTGCCCCCAGACGCAAGACAATGAATGATCTTAATGCTGAATCGGATGATGATGACGTCACCTGGGCCGGCGAGGTAAAAAACACAAAGAAGAAGAAGCCTGCAGCGAAGAAGCGGAAGTCTGCAGTAGCAGGAGAGGATAGAGGCGTAGAAGTGCAGAAGCACAAAGCGAAGAGAAGTAAAAGCAAACCAGTCGAGACTATGACAATCTCCGATTCAGAGGACGAGTTAGTTGGTTCTCCCGCCGTGAGACGGTCAGCCACAGTTCAGGTTTCTTGTACCAGTTCACCCATGGATAGGGCAGGGGTTAAGGTAGACACCAAGATGAACACCACGGTAAACCCTGGAAACGAACCCTTGGGCTCAATTGCAGTAATTAATTGTCTCCCATCGGTTGACCCCGGTGAGGACCAACCTACGCCCCAACCCAAAAAAGTACATAAATGGCAAATGCTCAAGAAGAAAACCGCCACAGGCGGTGAAGAAAGCGGAGCTCCGCCTTTCATCTCAATCATGAACATGGATGATGCCCCTCTTGCCCCTCCAATCCCCCCTCCTGCCCCTGCTCCTACAGTCATCGAGTCCAAAGGGCCAAAAAAGCAAACTCCCGCGCAAAGACGCAAGAGTAGGAAGGCGGGCTCAGACGAAGAAGACTGGGACGGCGATGCCGAGCCCAAGAAGCAGAAAGATGGGGTCAAGGCCAAAGCCACGCGCATGACGAAAAAAACTGCTGCAGAGGGGAAGATACAGTTATCGAACCAGATAGTGAAGGACTCTGATGAGGAGGAGGGCGATGAGTGCCTTACTCTTGTGGAGCCCATAAAGAAGGCGCCTGCAAAGAAAGAGTCTGCAAAGAAAGAACCTAAGCTCTCTAAGGTTGCAGCTAAGGCAAAGGGAGGAAGGGAGAAAATAGAAGCGGAGGCAGAGGAAATTGCCGGCGAAAAGGAAAGTGAGAAGGCTACTCCACCTCCCCTGCCCCCTAAGTCGGGGCCTCAGCCTCAAACGCCGAGTAATATGGTTGAGAAAGGGAAATCCAAGACTTCGCATAGTCCAATTAATAAGGGACCTATTAAGTTTAGAGTGGGATTGAGCAGGAGGGCCCATATTGAGCCGTTGCTAAAGATTATAAGGAAGTAAGTGTGAAATTGTTACCCTTCTCTCTTTTTTCTTAATACGAATGGGAGCCCATTTGCAGTCATGTGCGTTTGGGTTTTGCATGTGGGTTGGGTTGGGGTAAATATCTTCTAATATATGAATTATCACCTTTTTTTTCATTACCTTGTTTTATGTCTGTATTTAGGGCTAGTGGGTATATTTCCCGTCTTTTCTTAGTCGCTAAAGGTTCTTGCTCCCGATATTTCAGTAGTTAACTGTAGATGTTGTAGCGACGCATGTATGTTAGTCGATCAGAGTAGCTGGTTGGCTGCTTTGTATATGTTGCGGTAGATATACATAAAAGAGAGTCGCCCTACCCAAAACTGGATGGATCGAGTGATATATTATGATGTTATACTGTTGAGAAAGAGAAGGGGCCGGCAAGATGGTATTTCCGTGGGCTATCCGTCTCCATTAGATGCACAATGATCCCCTAACCCAAACAACTGAGTAAATCGATCTCCTTGCACACATTCATACTTCTCCCCTCCTCTGGTCTGCCCTCAATTTCTTGTATCATTGCTTAGGAGCATCACATGCTGTCACTCGTCCGGTGTGCTACGGCGAACAAAAAGGGGATTGGTGGAGCCGGGGAGCCAGTAGATTCGTGTAGAGATGGTATTGTTAGCAGCAGCGCTACCAACCAAAGAGTTATTTCCACTTGTCTAAACAGCCATACAGACCATGTAGCAATACCATCTGATGACCACCCATCCCCTATTATACTGTTCAATCGAACCGTATGACCCAAAGTTCGAACGTCTACCCGTCCGTAAAACAATTCCTGGTATCTCCTTGTCATTATTCCTCAAAGCCAGTGCAGCATATCACCCATCCATTTAAACGCCAAATAAAAGAGTAAACTAAAAAGTAAGAAAGAAAGAAAATGGACGGGGTCTAGAGTATCTAAGCGCGTCTAATCTCCCACTTAATATCCTTAATTATGACCTCCTCACCGGCCTTCTCATCATAGTCAAACCAGTCATCGTCGAGTTGGATATCCTCAAACTTCGTGCCCGACTCGATCCCCTCTGCCAACCAATTCCCCTCCGCGCTGAATTCAACAAACTCGCAGCCGCGGCACTCGAACTCGAGGATGTTCTGTTTCTTTGGTGGAGAGCACTGCGTGTATGGTTTAGGGGCTCCGCGGATCACTATGCGTAGCGTAGTTAGTATCCCACATAGGAGAGGGGCGGGCTAGGCTAGCTTACTGGCAGAAGACTCGCGCTGTAAGTAGTGTTAAAATTTATCCGCATTCTAGTGAGTATGTGGGGAATTGGGAGCTTACAGTGCAATTCTTACACTTCCAGACAAAGTTGGACTCGCCGCGGCTGTTGGACATCTCTCTTTCCTCCTATATTTCCGGCACCATATCAGCCAGCGCTCCCACCCCCCACGTTAACTCAAGCCCATAACTTACAAATCTACTAATTCCGACCATCTTTTGATGGGTCTCGCGGCACGATGTACACTGCACCTTCAGCATGTAGTAGAATGGGTCCTCCTCCGTATCATTTGGACGAAGGTTTGTGACTCTACCAATATATGCTCGTCAGTAAAAGATTTTTCGGCAGGGAGAGGTAGCTACCCGGAGAGGTCTGCAGTCAGGGTAAGGACTAGCATCTTGTGGATTATTTGAAGCAGGCCTAGGTATTGGGTGTCGCAATGTGGGTGGGGGGGTAGCTACAGAGTCGTGCGGGGAATGGGCCGGGTAAGGTGGTGTGGGCACGTGATGTCGGTCATGGGTGCTCACTCGTGTACGGATGGTTTTATGCCCGAGCGGCCCGGTTCAAATTATGTGGGAACTTAGGTAGTGGGAATTGGGTCGGTAGGATTTAAAATAATGAAATGTGCGTGTTTAAATATAAGATAGATGGTTATGTAGGAAAGATCGATCAAGTGAAGTTAATCCCCCACCTCTGCAATGAGCATTTTTTCGAATCTCGATCTGTATGACATACACATATTTGGATGTGAGATCTTGTTAACCGATTACCGCGCCGATGTAAATTTCGCTAGACCTCAGATCCATCGAAGCGAGTTATCAAATATCACGACCACTGGTTCATCCTGCTTGGACCCTTCCAGTACCGCAACTACCAAGATCGGATATTTACTTAAAGTAGAACAAGAGTCAAACTGTCACACCTTCCTCTAACAAGAGCTGTGAATTGAGACCTAGACAAAGTACCTCGGCCCTCTAGTAGCTAGCTTCTAGTAAAGATCCGTTATCACTCTATTCCTGCTATGACCCATGCATGGCCAGACTCGCGAGCTTATCCTTATCTACTGATTTAGCTTTTGATTTGTATTACTTATCTCTTGTGTGCGAGAAATTGTTTGGCTTCATAGTAAATCACCCGATGGTTTGATCGCCAGGGAGGAAAAGATTTTTCTACCGGGTTGTGTGGGTGTGCATGCGTTTGTTTAGAGTACTTCTACTAGCGCCACCTACTTTTTCCTTATCCATTTTAACACCTATGTATCTCACTGATACTATACCCACCAATCACAGTTAGCGGGCTCTTCACCGTAGATACATGTAGCCCCACTAACCAAACATCAACTGCATATCCTACCTTATCACCTATCTACTGATATACCCGGTGTACCTGAACACATCACCTCCAACGCCAGTTATTCACCCGCAGCAGCTCAATTTCCATCGATGCTAGTACACTCAAATATATGTGGGTACCCCCACAACTCGGTACACCTGTATCTACCTCGAACGAAATCTCTCCACCAAGTTGTATGCTGTAAGTCTGTAACACGCAAGTTGACATGCACCCCAAAGTCTAACAAGCACTATAGAAAGTAGGACCCGACTTATGGCGGATGGTACATTAGTACATGGAAGCATATTGCTATCCATATATGCCGCTATATATCAATCTCGGTGCAAGCTCAACTCATTAAGGCTGACACGACATCTATATCGCTCACTCTATGGAAGAATGCTATTCTAAAGAAATGCACCAAAATATTTATGCAATTGGGGTCTGTGGTTTTCTTATCTTAGTTGAGGCCCTGCTATTTTCAAGTCTCAGTCGGTTCGCCTCAGTCGGTTCGCCTTAATTGAGCTACACCTATCAATCACCCCATGCATATGTCATTCCCAGATAGATCAATTGCTTAGCTGTCAACACGGGCAAAGATACAGAATCCTTACAGGGGTTTCAATTTTGGAATCACATCACAGTCAAGGTTAGTTAGTAAGCTTGTCATTCCGTTTCCCCTCCCCTGTTCTTGCTGACTGTGTGCAGCAGCACAAAACCAAATCAAGTCCTCTAATCACGAGATTTTACCTATCTTGCTGGCAATAATATATTATTTGCCGTAAGAGCTTATTCTTACCGTACAAAAGTGCTACGCACTATACACCTTGCAAACCAGCGAAAACTCCCTTCACCGCTGCATACTCTAGGGATGCACCCCCCCTTTCCAGGGAGGAGGGGGCTCTTCCCCGTAGAGTCTGATTCTGTTGGTCGAATAATGCGCAAGGCGATGTTAATGCCAGGTCACCACTTTAAAATTTTGCAAATACTCATGGTATATCACTCGACCTTCGAGAAACTGTTACCTACTAAGACACCACGAAGATAGCTGGCACTTGTTTTAGGGAGGATAAGTTTTATACATATCTCACTAACTAGGTCAGGATAAGATCAGCATGTGTACATACATGCTCTAAATGCCGAAGGCCAAATCAGGCTGAAGAACAAAGGTATATACGAACTGCAGCCAGGAAGAGCTTGAGACGCATCTACAACGCAGCCTACGATGGGGGCCTGAGGCAGATCAGAATGAAGCGCTAATCACTTTCTCGCCGCCTCCCCCAGACATACCTAGCCGCCTCGATCGATGAGACAGTTACAATGGATATAGATCTTGAAAAGTAAAGTGACTGTTTCTCTTCTCCGCCAGTATATGGAGTATCATAAAGGTCTATACTCAGTTATACCCAGCATCGAGTTTCAAAAACTATATATAAACACAGCCTTCCTCCCGATCCCCTGGTTCACACCACGTCACTCGGGTTCCCGAATCATGAAACCAGCTACTTACCTACGAATGCCACTTCAATCTACCAATGTACCTGACAACTCACATGTCCCACTTGTCCAGCTGGCTGGCTCATTTACATAGACTATAGAGTAGGCCTAGTACTCTACACCCCCCGGTGAACACATGAAACCGACCCAATACAATACCCTGGCCCATACATACATATATTTTGCCAATGGTAATTGAGCCGCAAGGTGGCCCTATGTATATTGGATTGGAAAAAACGGTGAAACCGAGGGCTAATTTCTCAACGGGGCGGGCGGGTTTAACGTATTCACATGTCCCGATGGCGATGTGGCTTGATCCCGTGGGTGTTGATTGATATTGGGTTGGGGGCGGCCAAGCGCCGGTACATTATTCTAACTTACTTGTCAATAACTGCAATAACTAGATCCTGGTTGTTAGCTCGCTTTGGTTTGAATTCTGGAACAATCGCCAGAGCACTCTCGACAGATAACTACCACTCTAGCTGCGGAGAATTTGCTTGGGCCGGATACGGTTCTTTACCGCAGGGTAGAACATCTACTCTACGCTAGTGCGGAAGTGGCCGCCGGTTGGTAGAGACCTGGAGCTGGAGTCCAATATACCTAGAGCAAGCTAGAAGGGAGTATGAAGCTATTACATACAATTAATCAATAGCTAGGCATGAGCAAGCATAACTAGGGAGAGAAATTAGAAATTATGGATGCCGATTTTTTTACTCTTCATATTATATAATTGCCATTTGTTTATTAATTACGGGTTTTCATTGATCTATTACGGAACATAGTCCAATCCGAAACAGCAATTTGTTCTGTTCCCGTTCTGTTTGACCGACTAGCCGGAAGAAATAACACACGCATAGAAACGGCCGGCCCGTTTCCACGAACACACACACACCCCTCCAGCAGATCATGATGGCCCAGTTCCCCACAAAGCAGGCAAACCGATCCGACCCGATTAAAATATCTCCCGTGGCCGCGGCCGCGGGGGTGGAGGAGCGAGGAAGAGCGAGGAGCGAGGGGGAGCGAGGGGGGGGGGAGGGGTCGTTACTCCTCTATTCTAAAGTTGGGCGGCCCTACAGTACATCGCAGCGGTCAATCACACCCCAGGTTGGATGGTAGAGTAGGAGGATCTCGCTGTTTTTCTTTTTCACGATGATACCCCGACGGCAGTTCCTCCTCCTCCTCCTCCTCCTCACCATGCAGAGTGAATGAACCCAACGTAAAAAGAAGCATGTATGTAGATATGTGCTCCATCAAGGTTCTAACCTTCTCTCTTTTTGGTTTTGCAGGTTGCATACATTTCTCACC
Organism: Morchella sp. 2018-W16; assembly: GCA_024713755.1. Taxonomy (NCBI): domain Eukaryota; kingdom Fungi; phylum Ascomycota; class Pezizomycetes; order Pezizales; family Morchellaceae; genus Morchella; species Morchella sp. 2018-W16. Next base: position 3,686,740 of record JAMGYY010000003.1, on the reverse strand, counting down.
GCCGCCGCCGACAGACCGAAGACCCGGCCGGGAGATATGATGATGATGATGATGGGCTGGGCTGGGCTGGGCTGCATCATCATCCCCTCACGTTCTAGCCCTAGGAGAAGGACGCCCTAAGGCTACTAGCTATCACTGGCGATCCCGATTTTCCTGGAAGGAGAGGAAGCGATCTTTTTTTTTTAACACCCCCGCAGGAATTGCTACGGCAACGGTTGCTAGGAGACGGGCGGCCCGACCCCGGCAGCGTTAGTTATTATGCTTGACGTTTCGGCACGCTACCCCCCCCCCCTCCCCAGTACACCCACACATATATTATATATATATACATGTAGGTATCATGTAATAATAACAATAACAACCATAACCTACCTACCTACCTGGACCTAGCAACATAGAGTAACGCCGGCGGACCATCACCACCACCACCACCACCACCACCACCAGAATTGCTCTCGTTGTTGTGGTTGTTGTTGGTTGTTGCTTTGCTTTGCTTTGCTTCGCTATCGGTATGGTCGATGATGATAATAAAATAGATATGTGGGGTTCGCGTGCATTGTACAATTAGGGGGTCATCCCGAGCTTTCCGGTTCCGTCCGGACAAGAGACCGTTAAACTAGAAAGCCAGCCAGTTGACAGAAAGAAAGACAGACGGAGGGAGGGACGCTTTCAAAACAGATCTATGTAGTTTTAGCTACATGTAGGCTACATACATACATACCTACTGTGGTCAAGTCAAAGTCATCTGCCCAATTGTGCGCTTGGACTCTTTGGCCTGGGGGAAGTGTTATGTTCCATCTGTCACAGGAAGGAATCCTTCTCTGCAGTTACCGAATCCTGCACTGTGGAACCCCCCATAATACCCTAACCCTGACTATCTGGTTGGGTGGTAGGCTGTGGTTGGCTGGCTGGGCTGGCGTCCATTGCTGCAATATCGCATCATCACCAACCGCCAGCATCATCAACATCAACATTGTCAACGCCGTTAACTTCGGAGATGCCCAGTTAAGAACCCCCCCAGGCCCCACCGACAAAGAAGCTCCCAAACTCTAGAAGACTACTACATCCATCCATCCATCCGAAAAAAAAAACGTGACTGAGACTGGCCAACCCCCCCCCAACACGTGCCCAATACCGCGATGCCCAAGGGGTAGGCGCAGGCAGGCACGCAATTGAGTGCGAGAAAGAGAGATTTGGTAACAACAATTAAACGAGTGCGATCTCATGACATGCTCTAGTAGTAGCAGCACTAGAGCTAGCCCGCGCACGGCCAGTCAGCCACACATATGTAGAGTAGAGCGATGAGGATGATGATGGCGATGAGGGCGATGATGATGGGGGGCCCGAGGACGGACACGCCTCTCTCGCTCTTGCTCTTGCTCTTGCTCTCCCCGCGTCCACGGCCGGCCCGGGCACCTGGTTACTAGTACTAGTACATACTTCAGTCGGTCGGTAATCAAAGACCCGAAAAGGGGGAGAGAGGGGAAGGGGGGAGAGATATTGATTATACATACCTATAATAATAATAATAACAACAATAATATCAATTGAGTTAAGTATAGGTCGAGCCCCACGCGTCGACGTTCTCCACTGTGGTGGTCTGCTCCGGAGCGGAGGGGTGGGGAGGGGGAAAAAGGGAGCTTTGGGCGCCGGAGTTGACTATGACTCTATTGTTATGTCCATCCTTCCCTGGACGGATGGATGGATGGCCGGTTGGTTGGAACGGTAGGTGTAGGTAGGTGTAGGTAGGTGAGTAGGTAAGTAGGTGGGTGTAGTAGACTGCCTGACTGGTTGGCAGTGTAGCAGATTTGGAATTGCTTTACTCGAGTCGAGTGGCGGTTGAAACATTTACCGTGTCGTATCGTATCGAATCGTATCGTGAGATTACATGCAGGTTTTGTTTGTTTATGGAATATGTCTTCAGGGAAGATACTGGGAATCTTGTTAATGCTAAACGTAGAGCAAAAGACTGGCTTGTGATCGTAACTGTAGGGTACTGTACCTGGCAGACGTCATCCACCATCCTGCGGCAGATCTCATAGCCCACTGCCTCGTCTCACTCTCTCTCTCTCTCTCTCACTTTCTCTTTAGATCTCTCACTCACTCACTCTCGTATCTTTGTGGCTATCGCCAACCTCTCAAACACCGCCCTACACTAATACTACTACTGCTACTAATTATTGCTACTAACTACTGCTACACCCTACCTGTCTGTGTCTACCCCTTACGACACACACGCACCTACGCATTACTGCAGGTCCACCCAATCACACCGCCTGCTTTGCGATGCCCACGCAAAACCCTGTATTCCCCTACCTTTCAGGCGAAATAAAAGATCTTCACTCATGATAGAAGGTACTCACGATGCAAGCGAGTCAGTCAGTCAAGGTCCGACCGCATCGCACAATCAGAGAGGTTGAGTCTAGATAGGGGAGTATCGCCCACTCCCTCGTTCGCTCACAGAGTGAGCACGCGACACACAATCACATGGTCGGGACGTGTCTGACTGATTGACTGACTGACATGGGAGCATCCCTGTTCACTTCAACTCAACTCCCGGACCTGCCTCCAGCTAACTGTCTGGCATCTACTATGGAGTTATATTATATGGTATGGTCCATTATCGATCCTGGCCTGGCCTAGCCCTACATATCTACTCGTAAAGTGCTGCCCCTGAAATGGTGGCAACACCGACGTCATTTTATAGATACCCCAAACGGTGCGCACTCGAGGCGCTCACTGGCTTGGTTGGGTACTTGGGTCTGGGGCGGAGGTTTTCGTTGGGATGAAACAGGACGGACGGGGCCGGCGCTCAGGCCCGTCAGTTGGGTTGGGTGCGCGGCGCGGCGCGGCGGCGAGGGGTGGGAAGGGGGTGTCTTGCTCTATCCTGTTCTAGAAATGGGGCGGGCGAATGGGCGGGCCGGGTATGAGATGAGGTGGGTGAGATGGGCATGTAGGGTGCAAGGCTGAGTGGGCAGCGCTTACCTAGTAAGTGGGTGAGTGAATGAGTGAGTGGGTTAGTTAGGCATATACATGTAGGTAAGGGTAGTTTGATAGTTAGTCAGGGGCGAGCAGGAAAGAGATAATTTCTGGATCGACGATATATTGGACTGCCAAACTTTCTGGTTTGTCTGCCAGCCAAGTAGAATTGGACTTGCGTGTCGCTTGATCGCTGGCCATATGTTCCCTGGTTTTCCTGACTCATTTGCGCCTGCAGGCAAAAGGAAAAAAAGACAGAGTCGTAAAAAAAACACTGCCCTCCTCCCCCAACTTCTTCTGCTCTTCTATTCCCTATCTTTGTTTCCATTCGTCCGTTCCCTGGATCCCCCGAATATCTTCACATGCCAACGGACGAGCGAACGCGTTCGCTCGCGTTCGAGTGAGTGAGAACTCGGTTCGGCTGTTGCATGTGAGTGTTGGGTGAGGGTGTGGAGGGAAGAATAGCAAACGTCAAAGAGTATGAGCATGATCGGTGGGCGCTGGGCACCGTTTATCAGTGAGTCCCTGAGGCGTCCGGGTAACGAGAGGCGGCGGCGCGTCATTCGCTTAACCAGCCAGTCAGCAAGATAAGCTTTTATCACGTGAAAAGCCCCCCAGAGATGCTTATGAGTCATCAGCACACCTGGATGGTTGGCTAATCCAACAGTTGAATTTGGAGTGTTTCGCGAACTTCGTGACCACACGACCAATATCTCTGGGGAAGTTTTTTTTTGGAGGGACAGAGAGCCCTGATTTGCGGGTTTAAACACGTCAGCGCATATAGTGCATACCAGGACCTTCTCTCTGCTGCTTTTCTTTGCTCTCGCGGTGACTGGCAACTGCAGCGAGGGTGTTTTCCCAGGGTACTTGTTCTGTGACCGGGCCAATAGCGAAGCGGAACTCTTCTCGCTTCACCCCTCTTTTCTTTTTCTAAATTTTTTTTTCGCTCCCTCGCTCACCGTGGACCAGACTGCTGGGTTTTGATTGATTGATTTTATTGAAACCAACCCTGGGCGCGGCGGCGTTCGTTCGACTGGACAGATGGACAACGCACCGTAGGCAACACGTATAAAAAGTAGTGGTGGTACTCTACCGGTATGTGTGTGTGTGGTGTGTGTGTGTGGATATTTTAAATTCCTACATACGTGCTGAGGAGAACCAGAGGAGGCTTTGAAATGTCAATAGTAAGATACGACGGGATATGTGTTGGATTAGCTATTTAGAAGCATGTAGTGGGAAGTAGTAGTCTCCAGAACGCACTGGTAGAGGAGATGACTATTTCGGGCGTGGCTGTGGAAGCAAGAAAGAGGAGGGTTTTGAATCGAATCGGCGGCGTTTATTTGCTAGGTAGCTAACGACATCATACATCATCAGTTTTGCTCTGCATGGGGGTGGAGTTTGCCGCCGTTTCTGGTAGCGATTCCCATAGGGCAGGACTGTGAGTTACCTAGAGTAGGTACAGCGACGTAGAGTAGGTACATGGCTCATCATGCTGATTCATGCAGGTAGGATGTATATGCAGTAGGTAGATTAGGTATCTCCCCAACAACAACAAGGCTGAGGAAGTACCTACTTTAGAGTATGTCCTAGTAGGTATGTGGTAGAGGAGAAGTTGAGATCACGGAGGTCCTTAGCTGGTGACTTGTTCGAGAACATTCTGGTCACGGGCGGTGTGGTCGCTTTGCGGAGGTGGCCTCAGCTTTTTGCTTTCAAATCTGGTGTCAAGGGCACGATAGAGTGTATGTGGGTGGTAGAGTAGAGTATGCAGGAGATATCACTCGGGGATGGAACAGGTCTCAATGATACGCACAGTCCGTATGTCTGTGGGCACTACCCCATTATGCTGGGTTTGTTTTGTGGTTGCACATCCTATCTGGGTGTTCACGATCACTCACACGCAGTTCACTCACTCAACAGCATCATCATCATCACTTACTCCCTTCTCCCCCATACTCTACTCCGTCTTCCCCAACATCCCATCAATCACCTACCCACCACCATGGACATGCACTACCGCATTTCGCTTGCAGTCTCCCCGCGCGGTATCTCAAAGCTGGTAACCCTCCGGATCCAGCCAGAGTTGACATCCATATCTTCTTCTGACAGACTTCTTTTACCACCACAGCCAGCCCAATCACCAATTGGCACCCTCACACTCTCACACTCCAGCAGCATGTAAGTAAATATTTAAAACCTCCACCACCCATATCGTACATATCCGCGGCAGCAGCGCAGCGGCAGCCATCAATCAAATGGGGGAGGGGGAAGGAGAATCGTGCGTCGCTAGCCGTAGATGGGGACAGAGGAGAAAAACTGTCAAATAAGAATCACCATTTCGAAAAGGCAAGCCGGGCGACAGCTCAACTCCCAGTTTACCTACCTACATGATAGGTACTTAGGTACTCCCCCCCCACCCCGCACAGTACTGCCTTGTACAAGACAATGCAGACAGCGTCATTGTGAACAGATTCCCATTGTTCGGCGGTACACCTACGTCTTGCTGCATTTCGCACCGGCGCTCGCGCGCCCGCCCCGATTGTCAGGCCGAGAGACCGGCTACGCGGCGCCGTACATCCTATATCATGTACCGACCGGCCTCAAACAAAAGTGGGTTGGCAAGAAAGGAATCAAGACAAGAAAGAAAAAAAAAGTAAATACCGGGATTTTCAAAAACTCCTACCTCTACCGAACAGAGGCGATCAAAGCGGATTTTTTTTTCTCGCACCAATCTTGTGAAAGGTAAAAAAAGGGAGGTAGTGTAAAACAACCCCCATCCTTGGGCCCAGGATGAATCGCGATGATCACAAAAATGGAACACACTCTCGAAACAAAAATCACTCAAGTTGGTGATGCAACAATAATAGCAGGAAAGAAATTTTTTCCACCTTTTTATTTTAGTAGTAATGGAGGGATGGATGGAAGATAAAATATTGCGATGAGGGTGTGTAGAAGAATCTGAAGGGGATGAAGCGCAAAAGATTATTATTTACTCTACTCGAGAGTAGAGTGTTCTCCTCTGCTAGAGAGAGCTGGGATACTGCCCTGAAGATCTGTATATCGGGTCACATCACTCTTCGGCGGCTGTTAAAGCGCCGGGTGGTGGTGGTGGTGGAACACTGGTGGTGGTGGTGGTGAAAAATTAAACATATCAAACAGGACCTGTATTTTTGCGGTGGGTCCGGCTCACAAGGAACACTATTCCCTTTTTCCAGATTACTGCTCTAGGATTGGTTGAGTTGCAATCATTTATCTGTATCTAGGAGAACTGAAGACACAAGTTACTTTACTCATCAATTGATAAACGAGGTAACTCCCGGGGGAAGTCGGTTTCAAATTCTGTAAACTTTGTTGAGAACGAGTCTCAAATTTCCGGACCCGATCCGCTGGAAAAGGGGCAGGACCGGTGGGCCTCGTTAATATTTTTCAGCGCACGGAATCTCCCTTTTGTTTCTGCAACGGCCAATTGCCATGGCGGGAGCTGTGTCACCGTCGCTCCTTGTTTCCAGGACAAAGTGAAAGAGTACTAGGGCACCAAAGGGGGGAGTTGATCAACCCCCTGTTTAGATAGATTTTTTCACCTATTTAAAATTAGTTCATTTCTCAATATCCCGGCCACTTGTTTGAAGTTGGGGGGATGATGGAGTTGGTTCCCGTCTATCTCCAGCTCTGAGTTGAAAGTGAGAGCCCTTAGGTTGGGGGAGGGGGTTAGTTGGATAGATACAGACGCGTATCGCCGAGAAGAGACCTGGAGAAGGAGCTGGAGGGAGCTGGAAAGCTACAGTTGGTACTGTTGAGTGCTGAACAATAGTATCATATGTAGCAGCTGGGGCGGCGAACGGGCGAGACGTGCTGCATCTTATGTATGTAGGTATATGTAGGTACATCATGTAGCTAGTAAAGCGACGAACGAAGCTGACAAACAAACCTAGTTCATGATGGCGAACTTTGCTTGGCCCGAGACCTCGCTTGTAATCCGGACGGTAATAACTGAAAGTCCATGACATTGAACTTGGTTGAGTGCGCCATACAACGCCTTCGGTTTTTTTTTTATTGTTTTTTTTTTTCTTATTCCTTGCACCACTCCTTCTCAATCAATCCCCCTTGCCTCATCCATACCGTACCGCCGTCGGGGGGAGAAACTTTGATAAATCCGCATTTCAATGGCTGAGCACCGTAGGTTTTAAAGGGCAGAAACGGTTGCGCAGTTCCGAATTCCAGGGGAGATGCTCAGCGAAGGAGAAGAGATGAGTATGTATTTTTTGTTTTGTTTTATTTTTTCGGGGGTGGCACGTTGCACTCATTATGTGTGAATGCGCCTGCGTAAACGAGTTTCTTTCTTGATGCTGCCCTGCTGCTGCTGCTGCTGTGTGCGCCGTTGCATAAAGTACATGTACCTAAGTGATGGTTATTTGGAAGGCTCCACTGGCGTACAGAGGTTTGGTTCTCATCTTCCTTTCAAAGACGGCGTAACTACAGGTCGCAACGTCCTTGACCTTGTGCATAGCCTCTTGACACGCACGGTCGCAAGTCGCACTCGCATTCTCTATGCAACCGTGTTCCTTGTTCTGGTGAAGAAGAGACTGGTTGGTGGGACCTAATGGTTGGTGTGGACCTAAGTAAGTTATTTGGGGGGGGGGGGGAGAGGAAGGGCGGATATTGGTAGGGATAACCTGACTTTGCGAAATTTCTCTGGTAGAGTCACACATATGCCCTCGGTCATCGCTTGTGTGTGTGTGGATATAGTGGACGGGGATGTAGGGGATGCTGCACACTTTCTTGGTGTGATGCTGTGTCAGTAAGTGAGCGAGAGAGAGCATCCTGTCTATGGTTAGTTTTAGGGAATTTTGCGGTGGTGTGGGTGGCTATCGAAGGTATAATAACATACACAATCCCCGCTTGCATTCACGCCTCTTTTCTCTTTCACTTCCACTTTCTACTTCTACTCACTTTCTCTTCTCGAGATCCCCCCCCATTCCTTATCATTGTGCATCCCTAGGTTCACCTCTGAGTGACAGTTAGCACTTCTTCTTGAAGGATTGATTCTTACTACATCTAGAGAAATTTCGCTTGTCGTCTTTTCCCAGCAAAAAAAAAAAAGCATCGCAACCATATTTACCCATCACAACCTTATTTCCCCCTCCTCTCATACTTACATGCTAGAGTTACGAATAACAGACTTATCGTAACTACCTATCTCTCTACGTTTTGATCAATAAAATCGAAACGTATACTACTATTACCACTAAACAACATACATTCACATAATGCAATTCGAGCATCCCGCCTACTCTAGTCCATTCTATCCTCCAGGATACGGCGGCTACACAAGCCCGCCACCAGGTGGAATGCCTCCCCGCGCGAACTTTTATGAAGGCGGCTTCGGCGCCTCTATCCCCACTCCTGCCCCATCTCCAAGAACCCCGAGTGCCTCGAGGCGTAGGACTCAAGATTTTAGTGGAGGAGCTTCGGCGGAGTATGTTCACCACAAACGTCCTTCTTCTTCTAGAAGGAGCGGCCATGAACATAGCGAATTCCCCCATGACCAGTACCACACGAGCACATCCTCTCCTCGTCCAGGTGCGGGCCACAGATCGGCCGCATACATGAACCCGACTCCTCTCCACACCCCACCACCATCGGCACATGCCCACCACTCTAGCAATGGTACAATGCCGAACATCTACTCCTACGTACCGGGCTTCACGGCTCAACAAGCCGAATACGTGAGTCCCTCCTCCCTTCCCTCAGAAGATTATCGTCGTAGTAGCTCCAGTCGTCATCGCACACGATCGAGCAAATCCGGACGCCGGCGTCCGCGATCCTCCTCCTACTATTATTATAATACCTCCTCTTCCTCCAGGCCCGTCGCTGACTCTTACCCTTCCCATTCACAGTTTCCCCAATCATACACTCCTGGCCCTCAATCACCTCCCCCTACCCGGGATTCGGATGGTAGGAGGTCAAGGACCACCAGGCGTCAGTCGACTTGGCAAGCCGGCGAACCCACCCCGCGCTCCCCGCCACAGCAATCAAAGCCCAAGTTCAGTCGATCCCAGACTGAGCCAATTAATACCGACGCCGAGGCGGTTAGACGTAAGGCCGCGGAACAGGGTATTCCTCCAGATTACTCTTTGAAAAACTGGGACCCAGAGGAACGACCAATCATCCTTTTGGGATCAGTATTTGATGCCAACTCTCTGGGAGAGTGGATCTTCAACTGGACCAAGTATCACCATGGAAAGACCCACGACGCCACGAAGACAGCTGGTGGATTATGGGAGCTTCTTATTGAGCTAAGCTCCAAGTTGAAGCGTGCTAGGGAGTTCTTTGGATACATCAAGGCACCAGAGAACAGGGAGATCTTGGACGACTTCATGGAGAGTGGAGAAAGGCTTTGGCAGAAGTTGAAGTCTTTGTTGAAGAATTGCGAGGAGTACATGTGGAGGGGCGCGCGAGGTGTCGCTTCGCCAGGTCCTCAAGATAAGCCAGCTGTCCAGATGGGAAAGAGGTCTGGAGCTGAGTTCGTTGATGCGATGTTCAACGGCGAGAAGGAATGGGAGAGGACCGAGAGACTCATGAGGGGCATGGCTACATGGTGTCAGAGATTCGAGGTTAACTGCGAGGATATCCTGCGAAGTCCCAACGCTTAGGTGGAAATCAACAACCAAAAGTTTGCATTGCGTTCTTTTCTTTTCATTGGAATTGAACAAAAAAAAAGTTTTGGATCGGTTTGTTAAATATTTAGATATTTGAGGCGTTATCTCCTTATTCAATTTTCTTTCTTTTTAATACCCACCTTCGATACCCTATTCTTTTGATATTATCTTTTGTCAACACCCTTCTCATGTTTTAATCATTATTTTGGTTTATGTAAGTTCCTTCCGTTTCGGTTTTCATGGGCTGGGAGCATTTCCACAAAAGCAATCGGCTGTATTTTTAGTTTCCTACTTACACGGGTGTGGGTTGGTGGGCGGGGAACTTTTATTTTCGTGACGGGGTTTTTTTTATATCTTTTATGTATTGGGAAAAGTTATTGGGTTCTTTTCTTCACTGGGAATATTTTTTGGTCCTGTTGGTTTTCATTTTCTTACTACTGTTTCTTTCTGGAAAAGTTATTTGCATACAAGGGGGTCCTTGATTCTTCTGGCATGCTTTGAAACTTTAGGGTTTATTATATATTGGTCGGTTTTTTCGGGGAGGGGATTAGTTTTCTTTTTTTTCCTTTTTTCCTTTTGGTTTTTATTTGCGAAGATACCACTTGTAGTTTTGTTGCTTGTTTTTTGGGGGAGTGGAGGAGTCTGAGATGGTCAACCGTACTCCAGTGGCGAGATGAGTGAATTATCGCGGGGTACGAAGGAGGATTATTTTCTGACGTTCAAAATTCTGACAGGCTTGTTAGAATATTGTGACTGGTTATACGCTTTCTTTCTTTTGTCATAATACGATTCTCTTTTGTTTTATTTTGCAAGTTCGCTCAGTCCATTCTCCCCTCATTCCTCTACCCCTCCTCATGGAGACCTTCCTGCATGCATGCACACATCATCGTTCATCGTCATCGTCAGCACACCGAACACCAAATCCCTGCTTCATCTTTGTTTGAATCTCCCAGATCGCGTGGTTGGCGGGTGTCTTGTTTTGTGTGCTTGGTAACCTTTGACGTCTTGAGGGCGGGGTTGGGTTGATCCAGGGTCTAAACTAATACATTGAAGGATTTATTGTAACAACAGATGTTTTTTTGATTTTCACAGAAAAAGTTTTTAACAGAAAAAAAAGCCGTACAAGTAATTGATTCATGTTTTTGCGAAGAATTTACTGATTTCGAGATTTTGTTTTTATTTCTTTTACCTGTCTGCTATGAAAAAATAAAATCTTTTTTAAAAAAATAAAAAAAAAAAACCATTCGCTGGCCGATGATCTTTATCTTTCCCATCTGTGCTATTTTATTCATACCTACACAATAAACCGGAAAGTAGTACTTATCTATCTATGTGCTGTAAAGGGCCGATAGATACTATATAGATATGCCGTATGCTGCTTGCTTTCTGTATGGCCAGGCCGATGATTGATTGACCCGAAAGTCAATGTGAAGCATCGTAGGTTTCGGTTAACGAACAAACCACCCAGCACTGATATGCGGCGATCTCTCCGTCCGACATTTGTACCCCTCAAATTAAAGTCTATCCTGTGCGCGCGCGTTCATGATCATGGCCGAAGAGGTCCCTTTCCCATTTTCCCTGCAGACCTTTCAATATTCGCGATAATATGTTAAGTGCTTTTTTTCTTTCTTTCTTTCACCTTTTTCCCTGTGTAATTTTAGGACCGAGACTAAAGATCGTCCCTGCTGCCAATCATGGACAGTGTTGGGGAGCCTCATGTAGGTTGTAGGTACGTACATAGAGAGTATAGACCCCGCCCCGCCCGCAAGAACCAACCATCCCCCTTAGATGCACCCCCCCTCCTCACAAAAATAAAATATAGCTACAACTTACAAGGAAATGTGAAATGGAAATGCAAACGTGGAGCCCTTACATTGCGTCACAGGAGGGGGGTTTGCATCAATTATTAGTTCTAGAGTATTAGTGTTCTAGTACATATATTGGTAGAAGGCTCCTAGACGACGTTAGCCCCGCGCGCCCTCGCTGTTATGTTGGTTGATTAAATATTGTGGCGGTAGAACAGGTACGTAGGTATTAGGATTAGAGGTCACGTTCTCAAGTCTTGCTTCAAATCCATGACATGATATGATTCAATGCGGGGACGGAGAGAGAGTGTGTGTGGACGTTCGAAATGGAGCTCAACATCTATAGAGAGAGATCTCTCCTCTAGATCTGTTTCGCCTCGCTACCTGCGGCGATGCCCCCAAATTCCCATATATTTTACCCCTCTCCAGCTTGTGGAGCTAGCTATATAATAACATACATCATGTAGTAGCTACATAAATAGGTAGATGGTATATATGTACATAGCTACATACATCAAGCAAGATCATGATCGTAGCAGGCGCGCGCGCTCACTCGGTCGGTGGGTTAGGGTCGGTTCTCCTCTAGTTATGTATGCGTTTACTTACCCCTCCATTCTCCTCACACTCACACTCTCTCACACTCACACTTAACCTCCCACCCCACCTCACCACAATTCTGCTGCAAAGTACTCTTCTGCTGCTCTGCACAGCGGCAGTGCAGGCACGTGCCGGAGTGTTCGATATTGGATTGGATACCAGACCAATTGTGCGGTATTATGACGGGCCTGGGGGAATTGCGATGCGAGGGAACCTTTCAATTGGGGTAGGGTCATAGGGGGGTGGGTGGCTTTGATATCTAACCACCTTATTTTTATTCTTTTTTCTCTCTTGTGCTTTATGCAGGCAGGCAGGGAGGGAGGGAGGTTGTTTCCCACCGGACGGAGGACGAGTGGGAATATGTTTCGTCTCGTCACGGAGAGACAATTTGCGAGACCTGAGGAAGGGTACCGGTCGTGCCTAGGGGTACCTACTCACTCTGCCCGTAATTCAGCATGTATCATGTAGGCAAGTAGTAAGACCCACATATAGATAGACAATAACAACCTACATCGAAATTTCAATGTAGAGCAGATACATGTACATAGTTCTGCTGCGCTGCTGCTCAGCCCGCGTATTTTTGCGGCTTCAAGAGGAAAAAAAAAAAAAAGTCCGTCGTATACACTGCGAGTCGGAGTCTACTTAATTACCTCCACGTACCTACCTCGCAGTACCTATGCTCGCTGCTGCCAGTAACCTGTAAGCAAGGCGATTTCAAACCCGTGATCACAATTAAAATAATGGCGAGAGAGAGAAAGGGAAAAGAGCTGAGTCCGGTTCAGTTCCTGAGCGTAAACGTTCCCTTCCGGATCCACCGCCGATCCTGAGGTTGAGGGTTTTTTTTTTTTTTTTTTTTTTCAGGTCTCCCCCAACCCCAACCAGACGGCCGGCGCGCGCGCTGAGGGGGGGGGGATCTTCATTTTCCTCCTCTCTACTGTCTCACCAACCCCCCCCCCCCCCCCTCCTCCCCGTCGGGCCAGGGCTCCGTAGGGAACAAACTTGTTCCCCCCGACCAAGCCACCAAGTTTTTCCCATAGAGAGAAAAAAAAATTTACACACATCTCTGTGAGACGGACTCAGAGATAGAGGAGGGGGGGAGAATGAGGTTTTACAACCTTTGCGGGAAGAGGGGTTTTAGTTGGTCTAACCGCATTTTTTATGCAGTCAGAGTTTAGTCGAGTGGGAGTGGGGGTCAATGACCAATTGGGACCCTTCTGGAAGAAGTAGCAATGATGCTGGTCACATAGGTACTCCATCCGCCGCCCTCCTATGCGAGTTCGCGGGCGTCAAGAAACGTGAGTGGACTCGGCGCCAGGCAATCAGGCTGGCAGGCAGGCAGGCAGACCTTGTTCGGCCCGCACGCGAGCGAGCGACCGGGCGGACCATGGCTAAATTATAAACTCATGATAAAGCACGCGAAACCCCCAAGTCACCCGAAGAGATACTTACTTGACAGGGAGGCCATTTCTTATCTTTCCGAGAAGAAAAGCTAGCTTGTGGCGCCGCCAATACATGTCATGTTTGTTACCTGGTTCCGTTCGAACCCCTTAGCTTTCTCTATTTCTCTCTCACCCTCTCTTGTTTTGTTGGGTGTCTTGATCTTTGGGTGACGAGGGAATAAAAAAAAATATTGGGACTTTTCTGGACCTTGTGCTCGGTGGGACGGGGGTTACGGGGATGTGCGTACATACATTCCTGCAGGAATTGGCACCGAGTATGTACATAGGTAGGGTATAGATGGCATGTAAGAAAAAAAAGTATGATGTAGATGTTACTCTATGTGCTCGACGGTGTATGTGAGTAGCTTCAGAAGAGTCACATATCTCCCTGTTCTACTCCACTTAGATAATGTTCTACTCCACTTAGACAATGTTGGGAAGCCCTGGAGATGGAGTGTGCTACTCCTCCAACACCAAGAGTGTTGGTTCCCTTTTTTTATTTTTTCTTGATACCACAACACCCACAGGTCGAGATTCATGGCAGATGTCTAAACTGACTTACCTCCTCCTCCCCCTGGCAGCTACTCCATCACATGAAAGCGAAAAAAAAAATCCAAGCAAAAAATTTAAAGCCTACATATATCTGCCGTGTCTCGCCAGTCATCATCACGGAGAGTATATTAGTCGTCCACGCTATTGTGAAACGAAACGAAACGAAACATCCCAGCTCCCGTTTCCTCGTGGTGTCAGCCATCGGCGGCGGCGGCGCGGCGTCGCGCGGCGGGAGCTAGTATACCTAGCTATAGCTTAGTAGCCTAGTTAAGTTCAGGGCTATGTGGGTACAGCCTAGAAGCCTAGCTACACACATAGCTATAGATGGACTCCTCCTCCTCCTCCTCCTCCGTAATCATATTGCTACAGCGTCGAAACGAGGTGGACGGACCACAAGCTGCCCATGTACGCCCTACCGCGCCGTTATCATGCCCTAAAGTTCGTTAACCAGGGCGTAGAAGCTTATGCGTGTGGTCTGACGAAGATTGAGGCTGCGAATCTTTCTTGCTCAACGGTGTGGTGGTTCCTGACGAGGCTTTGCGCAACAACTCTAAAATTGTTTTTTCGCCCTTTCGGCGGCCTTGCTGACTGACTGACTGACATGACGCAAGAGAAGGGGAGAAAAAAAAGGAAAGAAAGAAAACGGCGCGGCGGCGATGGATGGAGGGATGGAGGAATGGATGGATGGGTGGATGGGCGGATGTTTCAGTAAGCAATCTAATCGCAAGCGCCGGGAAGGAGGGATGAGTTACATAAAGCCCTAATTTTAGCAACATCACAGTTCAACCCACAGAACAGAAGCAGGGCAGAGTAATAGATCAAGATCAAGAAGACCAAGAAGAAACAGAAGAAGAAGAAAGTTTGCAGCAGATTGTAAACATGGGGGAGCCGGAGGGGCTGGGAGCCGACGATATTCTCATCAAGGCGGCGATGAGAATTAAAGACAGCTCTAGGGATATCGATCATGGTGATGATGATGTTCCAGAATCTCTCTCTCTCTAGCTTCCAACTTTTTTTTTCAGCCGCGCGCGTCATTATGCAGTAGCTATCACCTGTAATGTACTTGGGATCACCAATTCTCAATAATGCGGTCTTTTTTCCCCATGGGATGGTTGGATGGGAATTTTGTTTATTTGTGCAACGGTCAACTCGGTCCAGACCCAAACGGTTAGGCATGGACATGCATCTGTGACCCGCACATTACAGAAAAAAAGGTGTGACCTTGATTTTCGAAGATGATGGAGGATAATACCTCCAGGAGCAGGGTTATTGCCTTGGTGATCGGACGGGATCGAGAGGTTGAGGTGGGGATGTGGTTGTCAGTCAGTTGCAATTGCAAGCAAGGTTTTTTTTTAACACCTTCATGAGGTGTGATAGGTTCAGGCACTGAATCGGTCATCGGTGAGAGGGGGGGGGAATGAGTGATGTGCACGACAGACGGGGGAATTGAGATAAATAAATGATTAAACAATTAATTCTCATGGGCTGTCATGCCATTGAGGTGGTGGTGGTGAGAGGTGTGTGTTCGTGGTGGTGGTGGTGGGTGGTGATGGTAGTACACACACAGGATCATGAGCCGGAGAGAGGCATCACGATGATTTCAGACACAACTATTAGATAGAACTATCAGTTTTTATGCTCCTATAATAGCCGAAGCCGAGATATGGAAGAATATGCTGTGCAATCATGGCGGGCAGGATGCTCTTTCTCTCGGAATATACAAGTGCAGTTTATGGGTTTTGTTCAGTCTGATATTTCCCGGTAGTGTGTGCCTATAGCTATATAACCGCTTAATTACTAGACTACGGGTACGCTTTGCATGCTCGGCCTCAGGTCTAGACTCAAAGTTCCCCACGGCACGGGCCGACATGGTGAACGACAGACTATAATACCCCCCCGGTATACTTTACATCTAAAATTGTATTCAGGAGTACATGCTCTAACTCACTAGCTCGGGAACCTCCATTCAACTTCAGACAGACATTGACTCTGATACCAGGTTCTCGGGAGCTGTCACTGTTACAATGAGCATCAATACAGCATCGCCCACGAAGCTTAAAGTCGTGATACAGCTTCCACAATACTTAATTGTGCGCAGTGCAATAGAAGCCCCAGAGAACAATTAATCCCAGAACCTGCGTCGTGGAAGCTCGAGAGGCTTCGCACATCAACAATCTCAACTACAGACCTCCCCCACCCCCACCCCCATTCCTCAATCTCCTGAGTCCTAAAGGATCTACAACAATAACAACATAAGACATTCCTGCCAAGAATCTCTAGATATGACCACGTTCATTCCATGGATCCTAGCTAGCTCCCAGAACTGAAACATGTCAACACGATACCAATCATCGTCGCTCAGCAGTCGTCAAATTAACCTGGATACATGTATGTATAGGGCTATCTGCCTAGAGTAACATCCGCCCACTCTAGGCCACCCCGTTGATAACCGGCAACCAGTTGCGGTTGGCTAACCATTGGGATTTGCGCTCCAACGACCTATGTGAAGGTAGGTAACCAACATGCAAAGAGAAAAAAAAAAGCCATTCACTCCCCCCGTCAGTGGGGGCCAATTAATTGCTGAAAGGCAGACCGAAACGAGATAGCCCACTCTTTCAAACGGCACGGCAAGGGGCAGCGTGCCAACTGGCACCCTCGGGGGAAAGGGAAAAGGTCAGGAACCGTGGCTCGTCTCCACTGGTTTGGGCGTGCATTGCGGGACATCGTCGAACGGTCCGGCGCGGTAATGCACCTCACCGAATTAATTCTCCTGAGAAGAGGAGGATCTTCGGTCGTTCGCAAGAGGGCATATTTTGCCCTGTGCAGTCATGGCACGGAGAGTACGGGCAGGGGTTTTGCTCAGAGAGGTCGGGAGGTCCTAGGACGCTGGAATAGGAATATTTGCACGCGGAGTTGATGGTGCGGCGTACTGTACTCAATAGGCGCTAAGGTCGTCATCTTGGTGGTCCTCCTTTCTCTCACATAAGCGCCGGCTGACATGCTGCTTGCGCTGGAGAGTACAACCTCCTACGGGTAGTACGGCGTGCACCAGGTTTCTGTAAGACATGGACATTGCACTCAACAAAATTAAATCAGTCAAATCCACTCAATTGCGAATCTGGAACAGCCGTGCTTGCCCCACATATTTTCCCCCCATGCACCATTCCCCCCACGTTTTTTTCACTGGAGATCCGGGGTGCGCGCGCGCGTATCGATAAGCTCCCCCACATATGTATACATACATTGCGCACGGACGGGCTCTTGCAGAAATTCCTTCAACTACCGGGGTCTTATATATCAGCCCAGTGAGAATACTTCCCTCTGGATCTAACATACCCAGCCAATGCCTATTCTTGCATAAATCTGAGGTAGACTATCCCTTATGCAGGGGGGTTAGGGGGTGAATATTTTTGCAAGCAGGTACAAAAAAATGGAGAGAAAGGCCAGAGATTCATTCTGAGACCGGTTTCTGCTCTAGCGGGGGAATTGGGGGGACGTGTCACTACATAAGTCGAGAATTGTAATTTTGGCTTGTTACCACGGGACCGGGTGTATCAGGGATCTCCCAATCGCTAGTTTCCCCGAAGCCACATCTCCAGTGTGGAGGAGCTATGACAGCTTGAATTACCGTAGTTCTCTACTGCTTGACACTTGCCTAGGCTGGGGGGGAGGGGGGGTGCCTTGGTAACTCGGTGTAGGTACATACTTTGGACATATGGATGGACCTCCTTGTGAACCGTGGGGGGTCAGTTTTGAGGGGGGGGGGGGGCGTAATGTATCTGACCCGATTTCTAGCTTGATCAGTATATCTGTAAGTACATTTAGGGTAGAGTGCATAAGTGTAATGCTTTTCAGCGGTTACGATCTACTATATACCATACGTAATTAGCATTTTAACTCGTAAACAGAAAATATGATATGAACCTGAGCTCGTTAATCAAGCTAACCAAGTTCGTGGTAGTAGTGATTGGAGACTCACAGTAGCTTTGTCTTTGAGGCAGAGTAGGCGCGGTATTATAAATAGCATTGTCCTCTGGTCTTTATCAGCTGTGCTTTACATACTCTAATTCAGTACATGCTGAAGATATGTCTCCGAGTTTGTATGCGGCAGATCATACCCACGGACTGCCTAGACTAGATTACCCACATATATGTATGTGTTCAATCAACTGATACAGCATTGGCGCGAGCCCATAATTAAGCCTCCAATAGAACAAAGCATAATATACACTGTTCTCGCTCCTTCCTGCGCGTGAGCCCTGAACTTCATTTCTTCAGAGACTAGAGAACAGTAGAGAGGATAAGGACGCCAGCGGGAGCTAATGGAAGGCGCACCGGGTGCAGCAATTCACCTGCCAGATTACATCATGATATGACCTCGAACCGCTTTCTAGAAAGTAATCAATGTAGATTGAGGACGCAATGCAGGTATGTATGTACTCTAGTTATGTAGTTGCATAGTTGCCTTGTTTCTTCTCGCGCTGGTGGGGGGTAGGTACGCTGTTGGATATATGTACCTAGGTAGATATACTCGCGGTGTCAGCGAGACAATTCTCTGCTCGGTATCTATGTAGCCTCAAGTTTCTTGCCTCCTTGCAGAATCATGCTTCTCTAGAGTATGTTGATCGGGGTTTGAGGCTGAAGGCTCGAATCTGCGGTGGTGGAGTGCAATGTGTATGTATGTGCAATTCTTTTTTCTTCTTTTTTTGGGCCAGGCTGCGATATGCAGTTAGATCAAATCATCAGATATCATTCGCTGCCGATCCGGGAGTGTGATACTGCTTTAGATTTCAGGGAGTGCTTCCTAATTACATGTAATTATGAAATGCACCTTTCCTCCGTCGATTGGCGCTACCGCCTCAGGGGGGCTGTTGCCCAAGACGAGACGACGTTGGGGGCATACATACTGTAGACTGTAGTTACACTTAGGTTATGTAAGTAGGAAGTCAAGATGTAGCTGAGCTCGAGACATTTCTGCCCAAGAGGGCAACTTCGACGTCTTGTGTAACGAGTGTACTCTGATTAATATCCATGGGTGACTTGACTCGAGTCAATACGGTATGATGTAAGCGTTTAAACTTTAATTTAAATATTAGTCGACGACGTTGATGCGCGTGTGGCAGAATTAAAGAGAGACAATAATATTTCAGCACAAACGGATTATATTACGTTACCAGAGTTATATGTAGTGTCTCTTGTGCCCTTTTTTTTTTTTTTTTTTTACACTCCGTAACGTTGGACCCACGGTTGCCGGTTGAGCCGGCTCCAATCTCGGGGAATGTTTGGTAACGTTAGGCAGGAGCTGGGAGAATAAGCGGAAATTACATGCACTTACTCGGCCTATGTAGCCCCAAGCTCAGCTGGCCATCATCATCATCATCATCATCATCATCTCGGCTCTGTGGTGGCTCACCCAGTCGGTTATCAGCATCATAATTTGGATAACAACGGCCTGGCCGTGGTTATTTCCGGACATTGGTTGTGAATGCGCAGCCAGCTCGGGCGGAGCCGCATTGAGGAAATAGGATGCAAATGTGTGAGTCTACACAACGTAATATGGTAATTACATTTTGATTTGATCTGCTGGGCCATTCATATTTTTAATCTAAGCTCTCCCCCCTGGGTTAATTGGCCCCTCTGGGCTGTAATGTACAAGTGCACCTCTCGGTATTCATGGCCCTGGTGCGGATCATGGTAATGTCACGACGTCAAGAGCACATGTGTCAGGGTCAGAGGCCGGTGACTGAGACTCACGCTTAGAAGGGGACCTTGACATGCCTCTTGGGTCCCGCCGGTTTGTGGGAAGGTCAAGTGGTGTGTTAGCGGCGGGTGATATACTAAAGTATAAGTTTTGTACTCGGCATGGAGAGATATGTAATCATAATATATCACTCGAGTGCACTCAAACGCACAAGGAGGATGTATCCGTGCATGCGCACCCCCGCTCAGTGTTACCCCAGAGCCTTACTAATAACTAAGGATATTTTGTGGTTTCTCAAGAAGATTAAATGGACATCGAGGCCCTGTTTGGGGAGTTGTTGAACAGCGCAGCCCCGCCAAACGCAAGGGGGAACTCCTCCTCCTATGGTGACAGGAGAAAGAATGTGTTCTCGATGGCCTCTAAAGTATAATATAAATTAAATCACTTGGAACCGGCCAACTGGTGGTAATGGTAGTTTCGAGCAATCATCCTACTAGAACAACCGATAGGGAACAACGCAAGACCGCGGCCCACAATTCGAGTTTGTAAGAATCGGTTGCGAGCTTGAGAGTTACGGGAAACTCGGCCACTACGAGCGTTATGTACATTCTACGTACCCTTCTAGCCTTTCGTATATTGGGACCGCGCTCCCCACAATCCACGTCCATAACAGCACACCCTCCCGTTGCTGTGAGTTTTCGAGGGTAGGCACAAAACACCCACACGCAATGGACTGCTGTTCAGAGGCATCTATATAGGAGCAACACAATACCAACCGACGCGAGATACAAGGCCCCCCTCCCGCTCCGCCAAAGGCCCACACGAGCCCAGAAGGCCCGGGCTACTCCCGTTCTCATTTCGGGGTGCTACTACTCGGGTGGAGGCTAGGTTCCAAACGTAGCGTGCAACGGTACCATCGGCCGGAGCGCAAATTCCCACAAGGGCTACGCACTTATGTCGAGCAGCCGCGGGGGAAGCAGCGGGAGGAGGAGGAGGAGGAGAGAGGCATCTTTGTATGCGAGGGAGCCCGTGTACCAATGGTCTTGATCAGGTGCTGGGTAGGTATGGTGCTAGGACGAGGAGCTTTGGGCCTCAACCCATGGTAGGGGAAGCGGATCTGTACGTACAGCTGCAGCCGCTATTTGGAACCAGAATGGAAGGGGGCGAAGTTCGGCCTGTGACCATATGCTCTAGCTGCCAATCGCGAAAACCAGCCCCCGTCTCTCCCGCAACGGTAAAAGAACATATACATCACAATCCATCACTCGGCCCCATGGCCACCCAACCTCAAAGGCGGGCAATAACAGCAGTTCGGCTGGACTTTTGTAGTAATACTTCTGTGGCGCTGCGGTGCCGCGCTCTGGGCGGTTCGGTATATAGCACGTATGTAAACAGACCGCCGGTGCCTTATTAAGTACGGCCCGTAATTAATAGACCGATCTGTTGGTCTTGGACTCTTGTTGGGGTCACGTGCTCGTGTCCATCTCGAATTAACCTCACGGGGGAATCACGGTCTATCACTCGTTCGGACTAGACTTTTGAGAGGATCGATCACAGCCGGCCTTGTAATTGTGGGTTATAATCTTGGATATTTGGATATATATGAATGCCAACATACGTAGACAATGCACTCAATTGGCTCTCTCCTTCCTGGTAGGCACCACTCCAAGTGAATACCACAAGACTAGGGTAAACCTGCAGATACATGTAATTAATAATAACTGACATCTGCAAAGTAGAATCATATCAGTGTTTATTAATTTATTAATTCGAGTATTACTATATCATAAAGTCTTGGCAGCGCTTACTAACGCCAACCTCTCACTTTCACATCTTCACAACAACTCACAACTCACCTCAAGCTCCATCACACACACACACACACACACACACACACATTATCCCCCAACAAACTAACACACAATGCCTCCCGCCGGCCCCAAATCCGACATAAACCGCTCCGGGGCAGAGGTGACCGACTTCCCGGCAGTCTGCAACGACTGCCTCTCCGCCACCGACAACCCCTTCATCCAGATGATCAAGGAGGACCGCGGCCTCGAATGCAAGATCTGCACGCGCCCCTTCACCGTCTTCCGCTGGGCCGCCGACCGCACCTCGCGCTTCAAAAAGACAAATGTCTGTTCCCCCCTTCTCTGCTAGCTTGAAATGTGACCTGACGGTGGTAGATCTGCTTGACCTGTGCGCGCCTCAAGAACTGCTGCCAGTGCTGCATGCTCGACCTCTCCTTCGGCTTGCCCATCGCCGTGCGCGACGCGGCACTAAAGCTCGTCGCGCAGGGCCCCAGCTCCGGCATCAACAAGGAGTACTATGCGCAGAACCACGAGGGCTCCCTCGTCGACGGACAGGTGCCGGAGGAGTACGACAAGACGGACGCGGCTGCCCGCGACCTGCTCAAGAAGCTGGCGGGGAGCGAGCCATACTACCGGCGCAAGCGTGGCGGTGGCGGCAGTGGAGGCGGCGGCGGCGGTGAAAGCTCTGGGCCGGGCGAGGGCTCCGGGAGTGGTGGTGGTGTAGGGCCCGTGAGAACTAGGGATAGGGAGGGTCGGGGGTCTGGAGAGAGGGGTAGAGGCGCAGGGAGGGGACTGGGCGGCGGCGGTAGAGGGAGGGGCGCCAGGTTCCCGGGCGTGGGGCAGTTGCCACCGGGGCCGCAGGATGTCATCCCGCCGGACGATCAGACCATCACGTCGCTGTTCCTCACTGGGTAAGTGGCCCCCTCATTTACGTTGGTCTCGTTGGTTGGTTGGTATCTAACAAATAAAACAGAGTAGAAGACGACCTCGCAGAGCACCACATCCGCACCTTCTTCACCGCCTTCGGCC
Organism: Morchella sp. 2018-W16; assembly: GCA_024713755.1. Taxonomy (NCBI): domain Eukaryota; kingdom Fungi; phylum Ascomycota; class Pezizomycetes; order Pezizales; family Morchellaceae; genus Morchella; species Morchella sp. 2018-W16. The sequence continues at coordinate 3,664,171 of JAMGYY010000003.1, read as the reverse complement.
CCCTAAAGTCCATAGTGTGCGTCCACCGCTCCCGCTGCGCCTTTGTAAACTTCCAGACGCGCTCGGGCGCCGAGGCCGCCGCCGTCTCGTGCCAGGGCAAGGCCGTCATTTCCGGGTGCCCCCTGCGCGTCCAGTGGGGCCGCACAAGGCCACTGGGGAACCTGGACCGCTCCCAGGCGGCGGCGACGGCGGGCAGGCCGGCGGCGGATCACCAGCAGCACCAGCAGCACCAGCAGGAGGCACAGGAGGAGGAGGAGGTGGGCGATACGGCGCAGGGGGATGGGTTGGAGGGGCTGGAGGTTGCGCCGCCGCCCGGGAGTGAGGATAGGATGTATCCTAGCCAGGTGGCGGGGTAGTAGTGTTTTTTTTTGTCTCCTCTTCTTGTGGTTTGTGGAGTGGGCGGGGGTGGATATATGTGCGTGTGGGCGTTTCTTTATGTTTTTCTTTTGCGTCTTTTTTTTTTTAACTTTTTTTTTCATAGCAAGTGGGTAATTGAATCGAATTGGATTGTACAATAGTAGCTGCAATATTTGTTTGTAGAAGGAAGAAAGAAAGAGCCAGAATGAAATATATATATAGAGAGAGAAGAGAGCTGAAAGGCAAAAAATAAAAAAAAGGTTGTTAGCTACATGAAAAAACCCTCCCCAACCACACTCACTACCTATATCACACCACAAGCCCCTCCCCCGCCACTACGCCGAACAACACCCCTTCCCCGGGCCCTGCGTCCCCCGGGCCGTCCTAACACTCTCATTATCGCCCCTCTCAGTCTCCCCATGAATCCTCAGCTCTACCCGCCGCACCGATTAGCCCACCCCCCGCTCCTCACACCCAAGGGAAGAGAAGAGAGAAGACATACTGTAGCGGCCATCAGCGCCCAGACGGCCCTGGACGACGTTCCTGCGCAGCACGGTGGCCACCTCCTCGGCGCTGCGGATGAGCGAGCGTGTGTGGTCGGTGCCGGGCGGGAGCGCGCGGTTGCCCTCGAAGCTGCGCCGCGCCTCGGCGTGTGCGGCTGCGAGCGTGTGTGTGTCGCCTGTGCGGGGGTGTTAGTTGGGAGAGAGGGGGGGGGAAAGGGGCGGGGGGCGGACCTTGGAAGGCGGTGCGGGCTGCGCGGAGGAGGTGGCGGTAGGCTGCGAGGGCCATTTTGTGGGTTGGATGGGTTGGGTTGGATTGGATTGGGAGAGGAGAGGAGAGAGTGAGAGAGTGAGAGTTGTGTGCCGGAGAGGGGAAAAGAAGTGTCGGGTTCAAATACCCCTGTGCGGCTCTGCGGGTGGTGGGGAGGGGGTGATGATCATGTCAACATAAAAATACTCAATTATCTAAATACACGAATAAACAACAAAAACCACCCTCAATGCCAATTCACCCGCAATGCCCACCAACACGACAAACAGCATGCGGCGTCAAGCCCTCGCCCGCGCCCGCCACACCCACGAATGGACGACCATCGCCGCCGAAGCAGCCCTCACCCTCCTCCGGAAACGTGCCCGCGCCCGCTCCCGCACGCCACACCCGCCGCGGCGCATACGCGGGCGCACCACAGTCGACGAGCCGCTCCTGTGGGCGCTCGCGCGGCGCTACAACACCGCGCACGCGGACGCGCGCGGGCTGTGTCCCACGCTGCGGCTGTGGCAGGCGGGGGGCCTGCAGCTGCAGCTGGGGACGGTGTATTGGGGGCTGCGCCACGTGCTGCGCCGGCACGGCCTCAACTTTGCTGCTGCGTGCGGCGTGGCGGAGGGGCAGGTGTGTGAGCTTGTGCGGTGGCATGTGGCGAATGGCCGGCTGGTGTTTGCGGACCAGAGGTCGAGGTGGTATGAGCTTGTGCTGGGGGATGGCGGGCACGCGGTCAGCGGGATGTATCTGTGCGTGATATGTGCGCCGTCCGCGATGGGGGAGGGGGCCGGCGCCGTCCTGAGTGCGTATCCGGCCACCCAGAAGAGGCTGTATATGGAGCGGAGGAGGAATCGAAGCCTCAAGAGGGTTCCGGAGGTGGCACACCCGCAGGGAGAGGTAGAGCCCATCACTTGGGTCTCGAGCCTGGCAAAGGCCAATGATACCCCAGAGGGTATAGGGGAGTCCAAGCCGGGAGTGACAGGCCCAACAGAACCCGCCCCCGCGATCATTACCCCCGGGCCCGCAGCCACCACCCCCCCGACCACCGCACCACCCAAGAAGCGCTTCAAAATCAAGCGCATCTGGCACGCCTTCAGCACCCCCCAAGTACGGCGCCTCTTCCTCACCGACGAGGAAGCCGACTCCCTCCCCGGCCCCACCCACGAACGCAGCCTCCGCCGCCGCTCCGGAAAGTCCGTCCACGCCACCGCCACCACCGCACCCCCGCATCATCGTCCCCCCGCACCCCGAACCCCCGCAACACCTCCGAATCCACCGCTACCCCGGCAAGGAACCACCACGCCTCGCCCACCGCGTCCTAGTGCGCCCTACGCCCCGCGCCCACGCATCCACCGCACCCGCGCCCCGCCCTACCGCCCCCGGCCCCGCATCACAAAGTTCACCACCCGGCGCCGCGCCCTCGCGCGGCGCACCCGCGGGCGCCCGTTCGCGCGCGTCGACCGCACCAACAAGCTGCGGCGGGCGCCGGCGGCCCGGCGCGCGCAGGCGGGGAGGCGCGAGCGCTGGTCCGTGACCCGCGGGACGCCCGGGGACGTGCTGGCCGTGCTGGGCGCGCTGATGAGGGCGCGGAGGGGCCCGGCCGCCGCGGACGGGAGGGGCGCAAGGGCAGGCGTGTTGGGGCTGCTGGGGCAGCGGGGGGCGTTCCCGAGGTTGGGCTTGGGCGGTAGGGGGACGGGGACGGGGGCGGGAGCGCCGCCGGTGCTGGTCAGGCCCTTGCATACGCTGGTGGGCCTCCGCCCGCGGCGGGTGGTGGGGGCGGGCGTTCTCGCCGCTTTGTGGCGCTTTGCTGGGAGGAGGCTGTTTTGATGGTGAGGAGGACACGGTGATAAAGCCCCCAGCAAGAGAGGGACTAGCCCGAGGGGCTATCTCGTATCATGTATATAGAAAAAAATAAAAGTAGATCTCCACCACAGAAGCACCAGACCAGACCAGAATATGTAGTTAAAGCAAGGCAGCACCTATTGCATTACCCCCGAGAGCATGACGGTCAGATCACAAAGTATCACTCGCCCCATGTCCGGAGAAAGAAAGAACCCGCCATCCGTCCCGATGTGGTCCGGGGTCCGGCTGACTGCATGCAGACGGACGGCCTACGGGGGGCTGTGGCTATGTGCCGGGTGATAGCGCATGATCCGGTCCGGGTCGGTGCACATAACGTTATATACTGTATAAGGGGCTGTAGGTTGTTGGTGTTTTACCTTGCATCTGTGTCCATGGAAGGAGTTGGGTTCTTGGTCTTGTTCCTTGGCTGGCATCGTGGAGGGGGGAGGCTGCTCTGCTCGTAATCACTATAGTATTGCTATTCTGCTTCGCGGGTTATATATACAATGTGCATTCTCAGCGGACGGGGACGGTAAAAGAATTACTATATACAAATGATATCTTTTTCAAGTGATGAGGGGGTCAGATTTCTACACATCCCTCTACCCCCTCCCTCTACCCCCTCTCCCACCTCTCCCACCTCTCCCACCTCTCCCACCTCTATTCCCACCACCACCACCCCCACCACCTCTATTCCCCCTCCACCCACCACTACCCCCACCGCCGCCCCTCCCCTCCGCCCACTCCCTCCCCCTCTTCAACCTCCTCTCCTTCTCCGCCGGCTCCTCCACGGTCCCATCCGCAATACCCACCATCTCACAAAACGCGCCCGTCTGCGGACTCATCCACTCTTCCGGACCCCTGCCCCACAGCGCCTGCGGCACCCCCTCGTGCGTCGGCGCAACCCTCACAAAGTTGTCTGGCACGCCCAGCCTGCCCTTCTGCACGATGTTCTCGTCGACCCATGCGCGCTGCCGCGCAATGTCCTCTGCGATGGCCGCCTGCTTCGCGGGGTCCTGGAACGCGGTGTAGGGGTGTGACGCGGGGTTGTGAAGGTAGGGGTTGAGCGCGCGCGTGATTGCGAGCCATTCGGGGTCGTAGGAGAGGCCGGTGGGCGTGCTGGTGGCGAGCGCGGGGGCGGTGGGAGTGATGGAGAGGATCTGGAGGAACTCGCGGCGCGGGAGGCACTTGTCGAGGGCGAGGAAGCGGGTGTAGCGGTTCTGGCTAGTGGGTTCTGTGGCCTTGGGTTCTGTGGCCTTGGCCTTGGTCTCGGGGGTGGTGGTGGTGATAGGGGGGACTTCGGTCGTGACGGCCGTGGGCGCGGGCGCATCGTCGTCGAGGTCGAGGTCGATCTCGTCAGCATTGGAGGCTGCAGCGGCCGCAGCAGGTGGGGGGTTAGCGGGCTCCTCGTCATCAATGTCAAGGTCGATCTCGTCGGCGTTAGGGACCGCCGCAGCGGGCGGAAGGTTAGCGGGCTCCTCGTCAAGGTCGAGCTCTATCTCGTCCGAGTTCTTCGGCGGGACCGACACGCCACCATCCTCCTCATCCAGGTCCAATTCCAGCTCCTCTAGGTTCTTCGCCGGCGCCGGCCCCTCACCCCCATCCAAGGCTATATCCAGCTCCTCCGGGTTCTTGACCTCCACCCTCTGCACGCCCTCCGTCTGCTGGACCCGCCTCACACCCCCGCCGCCGTCCGCCTCATGGTCCACGATCGCCGCAAACTTGATGTGCAGGTGCGCACTGAACCAGTAGCGCGGCCTGAGCTTATAGAGGAGGCTCCTGGCCGGCGGCGACCCCAGGTCACCCCTATCAATGTCCGCGCGGAAGAACGGCTTCTTCCGCAGCAACCCATCCACATCCCCACACAGCTCGATACCCTGCGGCCAGTCGTGCGAGACCATCACGTCCACCGGCTCGCGCGCCTGGTGCAGCTTAAACACATCGTACGCCCTGACATGATACGCGCTCTTCACATCCTTGTCCTTATACGGCAGTCTCTCGTAGTGCGTCATGGCGTAGTGCGCCGGGTTATATATCCCGCTCAAGCCCCCGATCCTCAGTCCCCGGAAGTTGACGATCGAGGATGCGCCCAGGTAGTAGATGTTTGGTGCTGCCCATCCGCCGTAGTAGAGCTCCCAGAGGTGGCTGCTGGCCTCGTGGTTGCCGCCGACAAAGAGCGTCAGGTAGGGCGCGCGCTTGGCGCCCGAGTAGTACTCGTGGAAGTCGCCGAGGGCCCGGTACTTTTGGGGGCAGGACATGATGTTGAGGTCTTGCATGTTGCGGACGGCTTGGAAGTCACCGCCGATGATGAGGAGGTCGACGCCGGGCCATTTGTTGGCGTGGCAGACTTTGGCTATGGAGTCGTAGATGGCGTTGAGTGTTCCGTGGCCCTGCGGAGGGTGTTAGTATTTTTATAGTATGGGTAGTATGGGGGAGGGGGGGGGGGGGAAGAACATACACAGCCCTCGACAGCAATGCGGAGGGGGCTAGCCATTGCAATTACTGCGTGTGTCTTTGGTAGTAGTGGTGATGATGATGATGGTGTTTCAATTGTCAGTCTGTCGATGAGGTCAAGATGTGATAACGCAGGCAGACAGCGATAAGAAAAGAAGAGCCTCAATGCTTGGATCTGCAGAACCCTGGCCCTGGTGTAACGGTGGGGGTGATTACATGATGTAGTTATGTAATATCGACGTAAGCAACTCTTCTACACACAGATCTTGAGGAAGGTTCTGTCTGCAAGGAGTGAATGTCTGTACCAGTGAATGGAATGTCTGCACCAGAGTGAATGAATGTACGTACCCATTCTAGACTGTGCTGTGTATGTAGTAGAGTGCAATGGTGTTTACTACATGTATTCATCCACACACCGGCACCGATGCCTTCTCTTGCGGGGATAATCAGTGCGAGTAAGGCTTTTGAGGATTTACTACATGTATATTGTAGGATATCATGTTAGTATTCAGTGGAACCTTCACTCACTGTTCCGAGAGGCAGCACTCCATAGGGTCGGGCCCGTGACTAATCGGCCGACCACATGCAGGGGTCAGAGACACTTCAGAGGTTCCGGGTGAGGTGAGACAAAGAAAATATGTAGAAAAATACAGCGAACCCCACACACAGCTACTCTACTCTACTCTGTTCTGCTCTGCTCTATCTACTCTACACCCACATCCTTCACAAGAAAACCCTTCCCTCCTAAACTGCAAACTCTCCCCCTCCAAATCCCAAACTCACACGAACCATGGACGGCTCCATTGACCTCCTCGACGCTTCCTCCGCCCTCGACCTCAACAACATCCGCTACCAGCTAATGTTCACCCCCCGCCCCCCGCCACTTACCCTCATCCCCCCCTCCCCCCGCCCTACTATCATATATAACAATTGCTAACCCCCACCCGCCAGCGCAACAGCCGTCTCGAAGACACAATAATCTTCCACCTGATCGAGCGCGTCCAGTTCCCCCTCAACCCCACAATCTACACCCCCGGCGCCATCCACATCCCCAACCACACGGGCAGCTTCCTCGACTGGATCCTGCACCAGCAGGAGCGCATCCACGCCCAGGTGCGCCGCTACCAGGCGCCCGACGAGTACGCCTTCTTCCCCTCCGACCTCCCCGAGCCCATCCTCGCGCCGCTCAAGTGGCCCGTGCTGCTGCACCCAAACACCGTCAACGGCAACCAGAAGCTCAAGGAGTCCTACATCAACCACATCCTGCCGGCGGCCTGCTCCACCACCGCCGCAGACGACCACGGCGAGACCAGGGAGAACTATGGGAGCACGGCCGTGAGCGATGTGGCGTGCCTGCAGGCCCTGAGCAGGAGAATCCACTTTGGGAAGTTTGTCGCCGAGGCAAAGTTTAGGGAGGACCCCGAGAGGTACTCGAGGATGATCAGGGAGAGGGATGTGGCGGGGCTGGAGAGTGCAATCACGAACACGGCGGTGGAGAAGCAGGTGCTCAAGAGGTTGGAGTTGAAGGCGAGGACATACGGGACGGATCCAATGGCGGAGAAGGAGGGGATCAAGGGGGGCGCGGCACCAAAGATTAATGTAGAGGCCGTTGTGGCAATGTACAAGGACTATGTAAGCTTCTCTTCCCCTCCCAATCCCAGGAGGCCAATGGTGCTAACTATATCCCCCTTCTACTAGGTCATCCCCCAAACAAAGGAGATCGAGATCGAGTATCTTCTGCAACGACTTGACGAGGATATAATGTCAAGACCAGTCAATGGTTCTGCGGCTGTCTAGATGGCGCTTCTTTCTCTCGGGCGCAAAATGGGGCTCTATACAAGGTTGGTTGATAGGCACAATAAACATGCAATAGATTCGCCTTTTCTCTCTCTCATCCTCCAGATCCATCCATTGTTTCAACCACCTTCGCGCGCATGCGAGTATGATGTAAACAAAAAAAAACCACCTTCGCGCCGGAGCTTGTGAGCCGAGTGATAGTTTGTGAAGAAAGCGCCCATACACAGTGTAGCGTCTCGTATCAAAGGTATGTCGCCCCAAGACGTGTAACCCAATTGTCACGGAGGGGGGTTACTAGGAGTGCTTGGGTGAACACTTGTTTCGGTAGTGGTATTCTGCTAGGTTCTTGTAGACTCCTGTGTACTGAACTCCTAGTGGGGTGGGCACAGCCACACATAGGAGTAGAGTAGCCTGTCCCATGGGTCCTCCGGCTTGTAGTTTCGTTCCGGGCTGGTTGTCTGGGTCCCCAGCTAGGCTGGATAGATGCCAATGATGGCGAATACAGAAGCCATATTAATTCGAGACAGGGTAATTCGGACCTTGTATGTACCCGCATATCCAATATGTACTGGCGCACACACCAAAGGGCACAGAATCCCCATTTCTCCTCATGTTATGTATGCACATGTAGTATCTAGGCACCAAAAGGAGTCTACATGTCATAGGCCTGGGGGGGGGGGGGTCCTCGGGTAAATGGTGTCCACCAAAGATGTGCCTTGATTCTCTACCACTTTGCTACCGTCCTAGCTAGGGATTCGGTATATGAATCTCCTGTATCAAATTATACCATACCTGGTAAGCTAGGCTTTGGATTTCTGTGTTCTGCTTAAAGGCAGGGCGCATAATATGTTAGTCTTGGACATGCGGTATATGGTAGGGCTTACGACGCACATAACACTACAGTAGAACCATCCATTGATTAGGCCCGTCGTTCGGACACTGGGTTCACCTGTTACAGTGGGCCATATGTAGTTATATAAGTATTGCTGTAAGGCATATTGTAACTTCTGTGTTCCAGTGGCCGATGAAATCTTCATCAAACTATTGAATGGCGGGATCCGAAAGACAACAGATGTATCAAGGGGACTAAGAGGTATTCAATCTTTATAGACGTCAATTAGGGGAGGTTCTCACACCACCTGTGCTCTTCTCGTAAGTCTATAGCTGTAGTATCCCATATACTGTTGAAGCTGCCAACTTTGCCAAGCCCTAACTCTGTGGCAGCATTCAAGTAGCAGCTTGTGGGATACGCGACCTATAGTTACGAATCCAGTACGATCTAGTACTCGGGCCATTGATCTTTCCTAGCCCATTTCGAGACCATCACAGATGAGAACGAACAGAGTATATATATACATCTATGGATGATATATAATGTGTCCACGCGGTTGACAATACCAGTGCTATGGGTAAAGTTCAGTGTTTTTACTTGCTACGTTTCACCGTCACGTACAACACAGCATCGACTCTTGTCACACAAGACGTTGCAGTTACCGTCTTGGGTGATCTTTCACGTCAGTCTAACATGGTGTCGTCCAAACCAGTCGTAAGGGCCTCTCATATGGAATCTTAGTGGCTCATGGAATCGTTGTGGCTCATATGGATTTCTCAAACGTTTATATTGTTGTACTTGTGTCTGAAAATATAAGCAAATTCCCGATATCATAAAACAATGACTCTTCATGATTCAGAAGGCTCGACGTTCTGGTTCTGGCGACCTATTCCTTTCCCCTGAAGCATGATCATGATGCTTGGGTTCGAGCCTAGAAACGTTAATGCAGGCACCCGGTTGTTGTAGCTGTAGATATAGATATAGCTAAAATTGATACTCTTCAGCATTACTTGCCAAATTTCTAAGTTTAGGACAGGTTGGGTGGCAACCGTCCTAAACTTGAAAATTCGGCAAGTAGTGAAAGCTCGCTATAATTATTAGGGGTTAAGGAACCCCATTGTAAAGGTATAAAAAAATTCCGGTCCCGAGCGTATCCTTAGGTGTATGAGCAGCCCCTTGCATGTATGGTACTTCGCATAGGATATAAACACCGCGAGATATGCAATTGAACTCAATCCAACTTGAAAATTGAGTATGCGATTGATGTTAAGATATATTTAGCGCATTGACGCGTTGCGCGGTCAATATAAGGTTGCTTATACCTCTGTCTGTGGCTTGTGTAATTTTCGGTTTGGATCGGGATTTCCGCGCGCTTGATTGCTTTGAATCTAGATATATGATCTAGCGGTGCAGAATTATTCGGGGCCGTGCTTTGCGTAATACCGATGATACCAAATGCTCGATTCTGGTATGTAGCCTTGATTTGAAAGCATCATCAAGCAAAAAGAAAGTTTGGTGGGTTTATCTAACGAAATAGTGACTCCATACCACTGGTGGGATTAAATATTCAGCCAACCCCCTTACCTCAAGGCATCCAAAGCAAATGACTAACTACCTACTTGCACTTGCTCATAGTAAGCAAATTTTGCACCGGCCAACCGAGTTACGCGTTGTGATTGCTCATAATGCCATAACGCACAAGTTTTAGCACAAGTTTTGCCTCGAAGAGTTCTTTGGTTGATCAGGCGACATTGAACAAAGCAAAGCCCACCAGGGTCACCACCCACGATGATCCTTCCGCATAGGTAATCTCAAGATTCTCCTTTACGTATCTATGTAGGTATACCCAGGAATGCACAGCACGGATGAGAGGTTGTTCCTAGAGTCCGTGTGTTTGTGTTAGACGTGGTAGAGTAATTGTTTCATGTCAGCAGTTAAAATCTAGATGGCAAAGACATTCAACGTTGTATGCACCCCGCATACCTAGGTTCCGTACGGGCACACTTCGCTTCGGATGCCCTACGGAATCCAATGGCCACAAGCTGAATAAGTCACAAGACCAAGGGATAAAGCTCTAGAAAAATTGAACACCGGACGAAATGTAGCTAATCCGGTGGTGGCTGAATATCACAAGGTACATAGCGCAAGGAAGGGGTAAGCTTGAAGCAACTGCCCAACTATCGTGAGATTTCTTTTGAGTCAGGTGTTGGTGTTTTGGGGGTAATTGGTTAGATCAGGGTCCTTGAACAAGCATCACTGCATTCTGCCGCACCGGATCCGAGCTCTCTGTTGATAGGCTGCTTTTGAGCACACCACCTCGGCATTCTTCAATTGACCGTCTACCAATGTCAGAGGTGCTTCGGTCTAGAGTAACAAGAGATAGAAATTTAGAGATGCATATACCTATTGTGGGTTCTAGGTTGATTACTACGTGTTCCGGTTTTTCTGCCGGTTCCAATCGTGAATCTACCGAGACGAGGGCAGGGACCGGTACTGGCCAGTTCCGGGTCGTGCTACCTTGTCCAGTGAGGAGGGGTGTATCATCTATGCAAGTAGATGTTCATCATGGTCAGAACGGTATTGAGATGGGGCCGTCAAGGGTTAGGGTTTGTATCTTGAGGAGCTGTTGCATCTCATATAGAAACCAACTTCTGAGTCCAAATACTTTTTACCGGTTTTTGTGTGGATTGCCCGCCAAGAGCCTAAAATTTGAAATGTGGCCCGTTCTATTGCAGAGCTTAATTTAATCAGGAAAGGCGCGTATTGGTATCTGTGACACTGGCGACTGCATTCGCCGCCAGGAAAAAGAAAGAAAGCTATAAGCTATGTCCAATAAATACTTTGCGGGGGCTTTTAATGAGCATTGTGCCCCTCGACCCCGGGGGTTCAGTAACTTAGAAATTTTCACCCACCAAACTCTCGAGATTCCTGTTATTGAGACCAAAGTGTGAACTCTTCCTAATTTTCCCGTGGCCGGAAGAAAGGGTGTTACTAGGAAAGGAATTGAGTTGAAACTTTGAGGTGATCCCCCCCCCTCCTAGTTACTTGTTTCCTTGCATTGACGCGTTGTACTATGGAAAGATAGCTGACCAACCGGAGATTTTAGCTTCGACACGATCTAGTTCGGTTTGTCGACAAGCTTACTTAAAGCTCACTCGAATTTTCTTGAAAGAGGCGCAACATCCTTCCGGGACAAGATAACCGCCCCAATTCCATCGCATCTCAATCGTCTCATCTACATCTCATCCCTCATAATTGTTCCATTTTTCCATTTCTTTTGTGCGCTTTAAAAAACCAAAGCTCTGAATTCCACCGCGATGAAGTTCGGCAAATCGTACGCCATCCCCCCGAACTGCCAGGATCAACTGTCCGCTTACTTTTATGGCATTCATTAGTTTACCCAGGAACCAGGTTCCAGAGTGGTCTTCAAGTTACATCGATTACAAGGGCCTCAAAAAACATATCAAATCTGTCACTTCTGATCCACGTGTCCCTGGAGAAACCGATTTAACTCGTAAGCTTGCTCATTTTCCGGGAGCTATTCGGTCACTGACAACTCAAAACTAGCATTCTTTTTTGAGCTTGACCGTAATCTCGAGACTGTCGATTCTTTCTTCAACAAGCGTTTTGCTGAGTCTCAGCGACGACTCAAATTATTGCAAGGGCGTTATGGCGGGCACTTCGATTGGGCTAATTCTGAGAGCGGTAGTGTGAAGAGTGAAGATTCTGGGGAGTCAGCTCCAGACGGCTTTGGTATGGACAGCGATGAGATGTCTGAGCTTTTGGGCGCTCTGCTTGAGTTGAGAAGTGGGCTTCGGAAGCTACAGTGGTATGGTGGTAAGTTTCATAATAAAGTTACGCCCTCCTATAAAAGCTGTGTACTTACACCTCTTAATATACAGAGGTTAATAGAAGAGGGTTTATCAAGATTTTGAAAAAGTATGACCACGATTTATATCCCGCTGTGAAGGGACCTCATTAATATTCTAATAGGGTGGATAAAAAGACGAATGTCTGTGCCCAGAAACGGTACCTCGATTCAAAGGTTAACCTCAAGCCGTTTGCTTCGGCAACAGAGGTTATTGCAGCCATGCAAACTGTCAATACTTGGCTTTCCAAAGTTGGCGGGACGGATGGCGTTGAGAACGATGTTGATCCTTCTACCCGGCCTACATTACGCCGCTTTGCATCGGGTACGGCTCCAGGAGCCCCGGATGGAATAGCAGATAAGGTCGATCTTTGTATTCGTGAAGACGATTCGACCAGCCTATCGGATGCCCTTATCGGCGAGTACGTTACACAGAAGCTGTTGCTCATACTTCTACAACGTTCAATCACCAATAAGGCTTTGGCATGCATCGACTTGCTCTTGGGACGCATCGAAACATTGCATGAAGATGATGATATCAACGAAAGGAACATTATTCATCGTTTGGTTATTTCTATCGGGAGAAATAAATCTCTTATTGATTCATCAATAGACTTGTCCTTGCTGGATACCCCAAGGCCAGAGTCAACCCTACTCCAGACACCTTCAAACCTCCCGCTCTTTATTACCCCAGCAGAATCTCCAATTTCGTTGCCTCCTTCATCTTTGAATACAACTGAGGTTGACGGAACCTTGAAGCTATCTGCCCATGATAGTTCTGTAAAAACATTGGAGCACCTGCTAAGCAAGCTTCGTCCCCATCAACGGCCTGCTCTGGCGGCTCGGGACTCTTATGGTCGGCTGGCACTTCATTACGCTGCACAATATGGGTTTGTGGTAATCTGCCAAGTCGTAATCAAGTACATGCGGCAGTGGGGACAATTTGATGTTTCAGACGGGATCGATTCACCAAATTGGCAGGATTCGGATGGGCTTGCGCCATTGCATTTAGCCGTCATGGGAGCACATCCTAAGACCACGAAACTTTTGCTACAAGCTGAGAGTTGGGATGGCGGCCTGGGTAGCGACGATAAAATCGTGTCAGCCAGAAAAACCGTTTCAAAGTCATCTGCAGTCTTGGCCTTAGCGGCGAAGGCCAATGCCACTATCATCGTCAAACTTTTGGTCGAAGCTGGCGTTGATATCAATTACCAGGATGATAATGGAGAGACTGCGTTGCATCATGCTGCAAGACTGGGCCATGTTGGGTGTGCTAAAGCTTTGTTAGAGGGGAATGATACTCAGCAGGCGGATTTTGAGCTTGCCGAAAAAACCTATGGCTGGACGCCGTTGTTTGTTGCAGCAGTAGAAGGGAAAACTCAAATTGTCGAGACCTTGCTGGAAGCGGGATGTGAGTTGGATAAGATCGACTTATCTGGGTGGACAGCAGCAGAACACGCAGCCCTTAGAGGTCACCTTGATATAACTAGGATATTGGCAAAACATGTTTCTGTACCAGAAGCACCAGCCGATCCTATCACACCTTCCCCACCATCAAGCCTGGAAAAGATGGCACCACTTAGCGCGTCTCCGGGGAAAACCGTAGCACCACTTGCGCAGCCAGTCAAGAGCTTTGGACATCGTTACTTGAAGAAAGGAGAAACCATGATTTTGGTTACTCTAGGAAGCACGGATACTCGAAAGAATATGTCTGCAGTAAAGTTAGACAAAATCCCACTGTCTGAGGCGCATTCAACTCAGTTGGATACTGCACTTTCGCTCGTTGTCTCGGCTCAAAATGCGACCGGCGAGCCATCGATCATTGACCTACCTGTTCACTCCAATGCTGTTTCCGACGATCCAATCTGCTTTGAGACTAAAGACGCTAGTAAGGTTAAGCTTATGTTTGATCTCGTACCCACATATGCAGGCTCCAGCGATAGGATCATAGGCCGTGCCGTTGCTCTCCTAAGCTCAATCAAGCCAGGTCTGGGGAGGAGTAGGGTCGCTTTGCAAGGTGATATCCAAGTTCCGATTCTTGCCGTGAACAGTCTAGAGATCATAGGTTGTGTCAACTTTGAATTCCGGGTTGTTACTCCGTTCGAGCACCCGAATATGGAAGTCACCAAAAAGCAGACTTATTGGAAAAGCTTAGCACCGACTAGAGTTATTGGACATCGAGGTTAGTAATACTTCAGTGTTTTTATTAAACATACATTCAATTAATGCTTGTGAAGGTCTTGGAAAGAACACGACTACCAGAAAGTCGCTTCAGCTAGGCGAGAACACTCTGCTGGTATGTTTAACACGCAGTCAAATGTTGAGCAGGATGTAAATAAACTAATCAATTCCATAGTCTTTTATTGCTGCTGCCAATCTGGGGGCTGAGTATGTAGAGGTGGGTTTCTCCTGCATTTTTCTGCTGAAGCTATGCTAACATGATTCACAGTTTGGTATGACCTGCAAGAATTAATGTGATCGTTTTAATATACTAACTGTTTTCAGATGTGCAACTCACGAAGGACCACGTACCCGTCATTTATCATGACTTTCTTGTTGCAGAAACAGGAATCGATGCTCCTGTACACACAATGACACTGGACCAGGTATTTTAAACGATCCCTCGCATGTTAAGAGGCTACTAAGACTTTGAGTTTAGTTCATGTCAATCAGTGAACATCAGAACCCACGTCCCCGAAAAACAGGCTCTCCTACTCGCCCCTGGGACAGCGGAAATACCCCTGACACTATCCCCGAAGGCCAAAAAGTGTCGGCTCAGGGTCTTCGTAGGGCTCGCTCCATGTCCTTGCACGAGCATGATGACCACCATGTTGAGTCTCATCATGGCCGCATGAAGCACACGAGGGGGTTTATCAAGAATGGTTTCAAGGCCAATGTTAGAGGCAGCAGTATTCAGTCACCATTTACAACTCTCGAGGAAACTTTTAAGAAATTACCACAAAGCGTTGGGTTTAATATTGAACTTAGTACGTTGTCTGAGCCTTATAATAAATATTATATATGATTACTAATCTGAGTGGTAATATAGAGTACCCTATGCTTCAAGAAGTTGAGGAACATGAGATGGACAGCTTTGCAATTGAGATGAACTACTGGGTTGACACAAGTGAGTTTCTGTGATTCTTATTCTGGTGGATTAATCCACTGACATTCTCGATAGTTCTCAAGGTTGTTTATGATAATGGCAAGGGACGGGACATTATTTTCTCAAGTTTCAATCCAGATATATGCTTGTTGCTCTCATTTAAGCAGGTATTTCACCTGAAATCTCATGATATAGCTTTTGTAATTACTAACAACTCTGAAGCCATCTATCCCCATCTTATTCCTTACTGATGCTGGCTCTCATCCCACGGCGGATATAAGAGCCTCTAGTGTTCAGGAGGCAATTAGATTTGCAAGCAATTGGAACTTGCTAGGGATTGTATCCGTAGCCGAGCCATTTGTTCTTTGTCCACGTTTGATCAAGTTTGTCCTTCTTCTTCATTGTCTCGGTGCAGCCTTTACTAATATATCACGCTTTATCCACAGAGTTGTAAGGGAGTCTGGGTTAGTCTGTATTACTTATGGGGTCTTGAACAACGATCCGGAAAACGTAAAAGTTCAGGTAGACCAAGGCATTGACGCTGTCATTGTCGACAGTGTCCTTGCTATTCGCAAGGGTCTTACTGCTGCGGGTGCTCGTACAGGCTATGCCCTTCCAACAACTGAGACAAAAGCGAACAAAACGGAGGATGTTCCAGCAGGACTAGCCATCCCTTCTGTCAATGTTTCATCTGTTGTTTGATTGGTGTTTTCTACACTGGTATAACAGTACAGAATCTGTTATTTAGACATTTCCTTACAATGGGCTCTTTTTTTTGTCTTCTTTTCGTTTGCTTTATGGGCATATAGCCTTAATTGTTCATTTAAATGAATTCTAGATGGTTATGTTAAATTGTGAACAAGTGACCCTGAAAAAGACAATTGCCTAATTACCATAGTGGGAGATGGCAACATTGTATGGCGGCTTATGAGATGACTAATATTGTTGCAGTGGTGGGAAACTCACATCATCCTAATGAGCGCAATCACAGCCTCTCACTCGATTGACATATTCCCCCAAAGCTTGATTGGTTGGTTGGTTCATCTCACTCCCTAGGAAGTTTTATTATAGGGTTGGCCCATTCTTCCACCCATGGTATGATGCTGCAAACTTTGACAATCAGAGCTACTTCGTCAAGCGATAATTAATTATCGGAGAAAGAGAGGCCGCCTGTGAGGCTATATATACAGGGTTGCCTATATAAGCTTAGTGGGCAATACAAGTGTTGACTTTTGGTTTTCGCGCGAGCCTAGAATTTTTATCCATGTTTAGGCCGGGGTTATAATATCCGTTAAATTAAATATTATATATAGGGTACGTATACCTGTGGATAAAAGGCTTTTAGATCAGAGTTCTACGCGCCATAGTGTTAGAAGCTAGGTGTAGTTCTCAACCCCTCTAGTCTTGGGTAATAATAAAAAGGCCGGCTTGTTAACCCTAGACACCAGATGATGGCGAGGCCGTTGAATATATGTTTGTAGCTTGACAGAGACAGGGCGACATGGGGGGATGCTCGGTTTCAAACGGGACTAAGCAGGTCAGCTGGTATCTTCTGTTCTAACACACTCAAGCTTGCAGGAAAATATAACATGGGGCTAAGTTATTATTGGCTCATTTCCTCGCAGATTGGTTTGGGGCTTCGCGGAGTATCGACAAAGTACGTCCAGATATCGTTATATATAATTATCGATATCATATATATATATACCTATCAGACTCGACACCTACCCAACTAAGTTGGTCCAGTAACATTATTGCTTTGACTCATATTTTGTTAATGAATAAACCAATCAATCAGCCAACTCATACCTTGTTTCCCATAAGTACATATGTATCTTCACTATGCGAGTGATACTTTGTGATCAAATATTGTCCTCCTATTTGCTTCTATACTCCCATTTGCTTTCCTGGTTAGAATTCTGGATTATACACTGGCATATGTATTAGATCGTATAGGTACCGCAATCACTACCTCACAAAAACTCGAAATTAACGAAACCTCATATGCTCCCCAAGTAATGTATATTTTATACATACATACATAGCTATAGGTCCATGAACTTTATGTGGTCGTTGACATTTTGTAGCAATACATGACCTGTATATCATATAATTAGCTATATTTCTTCAATATTCCCCCGGCCATATATAGACCATCTCTTTGGTCATGTAAGGTAGGGTTCCTCGTGAAGATTGATAGCTTGGGCCAAACAAATCGTGTCATGCAAGCCATGATCATAGCTACCCTCAACAAAGCAGTTTACAAGTACGGTAGTGTCGGGTTTCTCCCGCGCAGTCCAGCGTAAGGAAACAAGCCATGTACTTGAACGCCCCCGAAAGGATGGAATGACATGTTGAACAAGTCAGGCCGGCTCTTGGCTCTCCAGTGCGCCTCATACCTGGGCTGGCGAGGCTGCCAATTGGGAACGGGGAAGAAGTGGTAGGTCCTGGAGGGTGAGAACGACCCGCCCTCTTACGCTCTTACGGGAGGTGTCAAAATCGGCTGCGTCGACATTCTGGTGTACATCGCTCTCCCAATCGTGACCCCAAAGTGATCAGTCCCCAGCCAATGGTTTGTTAGAGCCCGGTGCTGACACGATTACCGGGGAAAAGATAATCTTCCGAGTCCACTTCAGCTTTTGACAAGTGGTGTGAGGGTGATGCTTCTGGACTACGAAGCGGACCCACATAGCTGCAGCTGTATACTAAGCTAGAGCCCCCACAAGGCAACCGTTTCCCATCAAGCAGCCACGGAATGGAGGACTGATGGGGAAGCTGTTGGAGGAGGGTGCTGATTTCAGTGCTGTAGGCCGCAAAAAATTATACCCCATTTTATAATGTAATCATATCGAAAGGCTCGTCCCGGGGTCGTCCCCAATCTTGGGAGAGCAGCGGTATAGTTATGCAAGCTATTAATGCACATGCGGGTCTAGATTTAGAGTTAGGGGATAAAGAAGCTGCTAAGCTTCAACCTCTCGATACTGGTACTGATACTTATTAGGAGGGCTAGATAGGCTTACCACCCTAAATTTCGCGATGAAGATAGAGCATGAATTGATTTTAAAACCTTTCATTAGAATATGTATATAGTGCTAGAATTTCAGTTCGAGCACACCCGCTTCATTACACCGCACAAGTAAATGGGGCGACAGTCGCCAAAATTCTTTTCACCACGGCGCCGAAATCGATGCCCATAATAAGGGAGGAGGCGCCACATTCTGGCAAGTTTTTACGACCTCCTTGCCTTGGATTTGTTGGTGGTTGATAGGGTTAGCAGATATTAGAATTTGGATTCATTTAAATTCAACGCTTCGATTTTATAAGATTACTAGCTAGAGGCTAGAGCTATCTATAGTTAGAACTATCGTATCATTAGGAGTTGGCGATTCCGCTAAGGGCCAGCATGGAAAATATGCATTTGCTGTAGTTATAAATTATGGTAGGTGGAGTGCTTCCTTTTGGCACTGATGGGTGGCTGAGCCAAATTCTGGGAAAGATACGGGCCTAAGTGAATATTCTAGTCATTGCGCCATTTGATAATTTTGTTTTGTCTTCCCCTGCTTCTCCTATTGGCTCGTACAGCAGTTATTTCTTCTCTCTGACGGGCTTTGAATACTCAGGGTTTTAAATCCACCCGCAATTAGAACATGGCATGATTTTGCTAATGTAGTGACTGTACCCCGGAGACAGTGAACCATAGCTAATGAATACAAAATCCAGAACTATAAGGAATCATCCCACTATCGCAATTTAGTAACGCCCTAAATTGCATATCTATATATTGTTGACCCACGGGCTGTATGCAGTCCGTAGACTAGGTCTATTTTCTTTCTATTGCATCATATCTATGATTATTCTATGGAGAACACCTCTAAGAAAAACCGACTTATAACTGACGTTTGATTTTCGCTTCCTATATTATCAAAAGGTGGACCAGTCGACAGTAATCCCGGAACAGAGTACCGTGGTGTTGGACTTGAGCGGTTTACCAGCCATTTCCCTTAGATGGATGGAGTCTGGCCATTGAGTACTATTTTGGAACTATACTCTTGAGATATTTATCGCGCCATTCTGGTATATAACCGAACAAAGTATGTAGTGTCCCTAACTGTCTCGATGAATCAATCTAAGGTTTCATTCTGAGGTAATAAGCATAGATCTAGATCTACTCTCTGCGCGCTTATAGGTTCAAGGGTTTTGAGTATTATATAGCTATGTAAGCTGTTTAATACTAACTAATTTCTCCCTGTATAATGATTAATCTTCGTTCGTATCAACGTCAGATATATGTCTCGGGGAATATTCTCTTAACGCCCCCCGTCTCTTTGTGTGGGGGTTTTCCCTCTCGATCTCCCACCGCTTGCAAGCAGAGTTTTTTTTTTAACGACTCAGACAGTCGACAATCCGCTTGGAAAGCTAGCTAGTTTATGGAACTTGGGACTAGTGGACCAATCGTACGAACATGCAGCTCGGGCCATGAAAGGGGTCTATGGGAGATCAACCTTTCAATGTCAATTGCTTATATGCATGTAGATATTCGTGTGGCGATACTAGCGCCATTTGGGGTTAAAACTTCTGCTCCCACAGACCCATATATAAGGGCCGTTTTATTTCGTGGTTCTGACTGGCCCGACCATATATGTATCCACAGCCATCAGGCGATGTTTGGTCAGGACCCTCCCAGAGTTGGAGTGGTCCGAAAGATAGGACCTACGAGCTATTAATTGGAAGCTTTATGAATCTAGATTAGAGCTCAGTTTTAGCCATGTGTGTAGCATGAAAGCTAACATGTCATTATTATGCTATGCAAGTCTCAAAAGTCTCATTTCAAAACAGGCTTCAGATCGGCCCTCTCGACACTCCAGATTACTCTCCAATAACCCGCAATCCTGATAAAACCAGAAAGAAAAAAAAAAGAAAGAAAAAAAAAAGACCGTGCATCTAATCGCCGAAGTGAGTATCCATCAATAGACAGCCAAGTCGCAGTACCCCACGCCCTCAGGTAGTCCCCCAAAAAGAAACAAAAGAAGGATAACGAACGCCATGTGCATCCCGGCCCGCTAGATAGGGCATCAAGTATATTGTAATTAGTCATTTCCACCTGTCCTACCACGCGACGACTTCTTCTTCCATCCATACATCATACGTTCCCCTGCTTCTCTTCCAAATAAATTTATTTTTAGTGTTCAATACTGAGGAAATCCTTGCTCCCAAATCTTTGGAAACGATTATTGGCTCAACCCCCCCCTGGACGACGCTACCGGCAAGCGAGTATGTAGCTACTGAAGAGTAGGACATACATGTATGTACATACTTTCACCCTTCCCTTCCCTTCCCTTCCCTCCCCTCCCCCCAATCCGTGATCCAGAGACCCTAGCTACCTGATCGAAAAACGAAAACTATTGACGTTGCCGAGGCAGGGTCCAATCAGTGTCAACCTGCAGCTGTCATGTTTCGTTCGGTACGCATTGACCGACCGACCTTGCCATTACAGTTGCATGGGTTTCGAAACGTTCCTGTTCCTACTTTTCTACAAGGGCTCTCGTTTAAGGGTGGAAGGGGATGACCGGATCTTCATCAGCCTCGATTTCGCTCCCCCCTTTTAAGTAATATTGACAAAAGTGGAACCTCTAATAAGCCGTTGGACGCTTAAGACCCCCCACCTCCCGGTGGGGGCCCTGGATTATGGCCGAAGGGGGTTGCATGTATTCTGCTACATCATACGAGTGAGGATTTTCTGTGATATGCACTTAAGACTCGCTCTGGAACTGTCGCTAATGTATATTGTTCATTGCATAGATTATCACTCGAGGGACTAATGCATAATCAGGAGCCTGGGCGCGATTGGTGCGGGCACTAAACTCTAAGAAGAAGATAAATATTTGCTTTTAGGTATATTATATGTCAATAGGATAGCTAAACTCAACCCCTAAGTTTCCATCACACGATCACTAGTCAATCCAACCACCCTCATATTACATTGCGCCACTTGAACGTCCTAGAACATCAAAGCTCCATCATCGCAGTTCCCAACAACTCAGCTCCACTCTGGCCCGCATTCACGACTACAAACCAAATAAGTCCCATTGCAGCCCCAAGGACAATCGAAAATGGTGCGGGAAACCCGAACCAAGCGGTTCCCACAAAGGAGGTTGCCGTGATAACGACCCACCAAGGGTCTCTCCCCAATGACGATCCACTTGCATGGTTCTCGTCAACATAACCCATCTCCCAGAGCCTATAGACAGCGGTATAGATCAACCCTACCGCGGCAGCATTCAGGCCTCTGAGAATAGATGCGACCCAAGGCCGGCTACGGAGTTCGTTCCAGAATGTAAGGGTTGCTGAGACGAGCAACATCCCTGGGGAGAATATAGCAATGAAGGCAAGGAGAGCCCCGATAGCTGATGGCAAGGAGCCCGAGTTAAGTGCTGTAAGGGAACCGAGGTAGACGGCAACTATTTAAGTTAGCCTCATTATTGGCGGCAGGGAACTAGGATATTGGCTACTTACAATTGAAGTTTGGCCCTGGAAATGCCTGAATAATTGCCAAACCGAGAAGGAAATCACGAGCGGACACCCATCCTTCGTCAACGATGTACCTGTGGTTCGCCGGTTAGGATTATCTCAAAGAAATTTTACAAGCACAATTTTACTCACTGTCTAAGCAATGGAATAACGACAGGTCCTCCACCGAAGATGATCTAGAACAATTAATTGGCGATTGAGCTATACATGAGGACACGGAGTTACTTACTGTTCCAGCCAGATACAAATTCGCAAACAGAGACAACCCAATCGGCCGACTTTTTAATTCCGCCCTCAAGACCAAAATCACGATAAATGAGATGAAGAATCCGACCACTATCGAAATAGCAAGCGGCATTGAGAAAACCTTGTTCTGGTTGGCTGCGGTGGTAGTAGCTGCTTCCTCGACCACTTCGTTCACTTCATTGGCTCGACTTTCGGGGACCTGTGATACTAGCTCTTCATTCACGGATGGTGCAGCACTGGCTCTTCGGTGGGCAGCAGTTGGTTCCTTGACGGCCGAGGAAGCCCATGCCCCGTCACCAAGCCCTTCCTCAACAGGTCTGTTGCTGTTACTTTGTCTATGGCGTATCCTCTTGAAAAGGTTCTTCGTATAAACCAGAGCTTTAGGTCCAAAGCTGCCATCATATGACATTGTGAAAATACCAGCGATGGACATTAAGAGTGGGAAATACCATAGTGCGTTATACAGCATTCCTGCTGTAGCAGCTAAGAACAAAATTGCTCGGGAGACCTTATCAGTAATAGCACGTTGGCTCAATTGGACAGCAGCCAGAGCAATAATCCCTACGGTGGCTGAATTCAAGCCACAAAGTAGTGCATAAACAGGTCTTGGGAGGATTTCATCCATTTTCGACACGCCGAGCGAGAGAGCAAACATTCCGAATACTCCCGGTAAACTATGGTTATGTAAACATCCAAGTAAGTAATCAATCAATCAACCACCTGATGGGGAAGGATAAAGGTTAGTACAAACCTGAACAACGTAAATGCTAAAAGTGCGGGTATGAACCCAGAGTGAATTAGAGTTATGCAGAACCCGAACTTGGTACTGGCAGGACCCGGAAGGGCCTGACAAATGGCAAACAATTCCTGGTACTGTTTCGGTTGATGCAGCGGTTAGCGTCCGAATCCAAATATCACTCGGTTCTCTTTTACAAGAGGTTAGCGAGATTGGGTGCCCCTAAGGGAATCATACCGTTTGTTCATCGATCCACTTGTAACCGTCGACAAATCGTTTGTGGTACTGTATTGAGGTGTTAACCGCCCCGCCTTTCGTTTCAATTCCCCGTCAGCACTCGAAAAAAAGGGAGACTTACAATTTGGAAGTGGACTGGAGGTCCTCCAAATGAGGTGAACCCCAGATCCCACATTGTCCTGACCACTTCAGCAAGCCTACTCAGCAGAGGCCTGCGCCTTTGATTGGTGGTTGACGAGAGCGACGGTGCAGACATCTTTTATTTTTTTTATTTTCGACTTCACTCGGTGGTAAATGTGCGTTTCAAAATTCTATCTAAGTATTTAAATTTCCGGGGCCTCCAACGTGTCCGAATGACTCCTGGGGAGAGAAAGAAGGAGAGGGAGGAGGGGTGCAAAAGAACGAAATCTCTTGCAATAAGTAATGGCGCCATACCTACCGCCAAGCGAGCCATTCAACACTTGGCGAAAGCCCTTTTTGCACGTTCTCTCTTTGGATTTTCACTTTTTTTTTTTTTTTCGCTGTGGAGGAGGGGGGATTCGACTCTTGGCCGTTACTCAGCGAGGGATATTTGGCGAAGGGTTGTATGTATCCTGAACACGTGCGACGGGAGATCAACTAAGCAACGAATAAGGTGCGGCTTGTGTGAAGTCAACTTACAATTGTCAGTTCCGGGAATTTGTCGTCCAAGACACGGAAATCTCGAATCGGTAAACAACTAATAATTCCTAACAGTAGCTAATCCAACTCGGGGAACCTACAATGTCTTGTTTTTTTTTTTTATTAGAGGGCGAACACGTGTGTGTATCATGTACATACCTTTGTGGACAGCATCTGTGACATTAACTACTATACGTGTGTATGTACCGTACTTGAACGGAATTTGCCTACGGCTTGACTGTTAGCACGTGTGGTGGTGGTGGCATGTATTAGTTACATGGTACCTACCGCCTACCCTGCCTTACGTCGTGACTTGATTTGCGAGATTTGCAACGGATGGATGGGACCTCCCGCTGGACCCTCCCGGAATGTGTGTGGAGGGAGGGAGGAGGACTAGATAGATATGTGCTAATAAATTATGTTAGTTATTTTTCGCAATTTAAATTTTTTCATGGACATCTGTCCGGTACATATTTTTGGAAATACGGTAGCTGTAGCCTGTATGTACTTATTATGTACTTATTATGTAGGAGCAGCCACTATATGGAGAGCAGCTTGCTCAGGTAATCTGCGAAGAGGTGGTGGCCATGGTTGCGGGGGAGAGGTCGTATATGAGGTCTAAGGTACTCAGGCACGAGATCCGTAGCCTTGCATACCGAGATGGACCGAGTGAGATATGTGCGACTGAGCAACTACTAGCATGTAATCAATTCCGTCCGATCTGATGTCTCCCACAGTTGATTTGACAGCCTTGCTGCGATGCTAGTGCACTTATAGCTAATCTGGAATATATCTGAGAAGTCTTTTATTTAACCTTTTGGCCTGTAACCCACGTTTTTTTTTTGTTGTTGTTGTTTTGCCCACACCCCTACCTACCTCTCTCTCTCTCTCCCACGTTCCCTCCCAGATGCAAGCACGCAGACATCCGAAACATACAGGGAAAGGCTATATACAGTAAATTACAAACCAAAAAGAAACTCCCTCCTTTTTGTCCACGCGCTTTTTAGAAATTAAAAGAAAAAGAAAAAGAAAAGACGTAGAGCTGAGAAAAGAAAGCCTGGACCCAATAAGAAAAGAAAAGTGCCGATACCTAGATTTTTACCCCGACCAACCAATGACGAAATAAAGGGGAATATATGCTAACAACCACCTTTTTTTTCACCCCGTTCCCTTGATACTGCGCTGCAGGTAAACTGTCTGAATAAAGAAAGAAAGAAAAGAAAAACAAAAGAAAGAAAAAGAAAGGAAAGGAAAGGAAAGGAAAGAAGAGAGAAGGAAAGGAAAGGAAAGGAGCGGAGGGAAAAAACATAAATCATAACCAAAAAGCCAAACCAAAAAGAAGCCAGTGACCGATGTACTCCAAACCATTATGAAACATTACATGTATAAACCTTAGAAAACCCCGCTATGCCATTTTTGCGTGCGCAATCCTTTTTCCTTTTTTATACCATCAAATACTCGACGTCCTCGTGACCTGTGACTTTCCTCCACCTCAAACCTCTCCCTCCAACACTCGGGCTGATATTCCCCATTCTCTTGGCTCCAGCAAATATTCCGTCGCCCGTATGGCCCTGGTCCTCCTCAATGATATCTTCGCGCCAGATTTTTTCCAACACGTCAAGACTAGAAACTTTGTTGAAGAAACCACATTCACGTTGCATCCCTATACACCGTTCTCGGATCATATTTCTGTGAGCATCCACAACGCACTCTGTCCCAGTGACAAAAAGTGGCCAAAGGAGTCTGTGACTAAGCCCAGAGTTAGGGATGCAATTGACATGGTCCAAAACCTCTCTGACCGTGTTCTGAAATATGGAATGCGATGAAGGTAGGTGTGGATAGGCAAGTCGGTCGACATACAGAATGGCTGCGTAGCGGTAGACATTGGACGCGTGCAGCCAATGATTGATCTCGACAGCTTCATGGGCCTTAGAAGACTTCCGTTTAGGGCTTCCAGTCGATAGTGGTGGTGAAGGAGATACTGAGTAAGTAGATGAAGTAGGAGAAGGAATTGGTACGTTCAAAGGTCCTGGGGTATTGGTTCCCACCGATAAATGGCGAGAGGGTGTGGCTGCATAGGTAGCTGTGGGTCTCCATCGCCGGAGATCTCTCTTTATAGCGTTCCAGGCCAACCAGAACTCATCTCTCCCATCATTCTCGTCTCTAAAAGGCTCTGTGACTCCATCATCCTCTTCCATATTTCTCTCAAGGCTACCACTAGCAGTTGTTGGCATCTGACTCAACATGTTGATTCTTCCTAATCCAGCCAATCGCATAAACAGTTCCCTATCACATCCCGTTAAACTCTCCAGGTCCCAGTCATCGCTCGATGAAAAAATCATATCAAGGTATCCGCCTCTTAATTGTGCCTCTCTGTTATTGATTGAAGCACTCATGTTGTCAAGCCACGTAAACACAGTCTCCATCCAGCCCCATATACCAGTCTCCTTTCCAACACATCTCATTCCCATCAACTTTTTGACTCCCGCAAGATGTGTTTTGAACTGTCCGATGCCTGTCTCACTAATGTGATAAAACAATAATATCAAAAGCGTGGCCATCGCCGAGTCTGACTTTGCTAGCTCAGGAATAGTAAGTTGCGCATTGAGAAGATGGATGGAATTATTCTTATGGCTGAGTGCAGTTGAGGACTTCTCCTTCACCACAGGAGCAACTGTAGATAGTAAATGTAACCCCCGATGAGAATCAGGGAAGGATTGGTGCCCCGGAGACACCGGAGACGAAGGTGAATGGGAGTGCACGGAAGAATTGCTTTTTGGAGAATCTGCAGAAGATTTCCTATCGAGCGAGAGTATACCCTTCTTTTTTGAGTCTAGATGGCTGGTGGAAAGTGCATAAACCGCCTCCATGAGAGCTTCGTTCTTGAATGCCATTGGGATGATTTGTTGTCTATATGGATTACCAGGGCCGTCGAAGACAACTATTGAGGCGCAGACTATTTTGTCATAATATTCGATAAGGAAACGGAATTTGGGGGAAATATTTGCTAGCTCGGGAGGAGGAAATTGTATCGACATAGGAGAAATAGAAATTGGAAGAGATTGGTTTGTTGGGGTTGGGGAATTCGGGTTTTGAAATGAATTAGAGGAGTAGGAAGGTTCGGGGCCACGAGCCACTAAAGAACAAAAACCATCTTGTTAGCAACAATTAGGGAGATTTACTAGAGATGGGGGAGAGGGGTATGTAAAAATGGAGGGGGAAGTGTACTCTTCGCTTGAGTTTAATAAAACAGTAAAAAAAGAAAATCACAAGACACAAAAACGTTTTAGAACGTACCAAGCATATCGTCATCGTACAACAAGTCTGACAGGTTACCTGTTCCCGCTTGTACATGTTGTTGATGAAGATTGCCCACTCCGCTAACGCCATTCCACGATCCGTTGTGGTGGGGGTGTTGGTTGTGATTTTGATGTATATGATCACCACCCATCATCCGGGAGGATGTTTGCATTATTGGCGCGGTCATAGGGGCATAAGACACGCTAGATGAAGTGACGGTCATTGAACTTGTGGGGTGGTAAGTAGAACTTGAAACGCCAGTCACCATGTCATACAAAGGAGCAGTGGCTGGCGCGGAAGACATGGGGTAGTGCTGTGAAGAGGGGAAACTAGGCTCATATTCAGACATTGGGGACAAGAGTAGTGAGCTAGTTGTTTGGTGTGGAGGAAGTGAAACATGCGAGTATGGTGACTTGTGGTAGTGCTGAATTGGTGCCTGGTACTGCTGCTGTTGGGGTGAAATGTGCGAGTGATACTGCTGCTGATTTGAAGGATACGGGGAGTACGAGGGCGGATTAGGCGATTTCCGTGCTTGGCTTAATCTCTGAGACGGGATGCTAGACTGAGAGATTGCGGATAGAGCTGGGCTTGTTCCAGCAGTGCTGGCAGAAAGAGCAGAATTGGCTCTGGAGCTAGAACTCGATGGAACTTCCATATTGACAAAATCGTAACTGGTGATAATGCTTAATTTTCCCACACCAGTATTACGCTGGCTGTCGTAATCATATGCGTTGCTTTCGGAAGCCTTTGACTTCTTCGGCTTTGCGCCGTTTCCATCTGTCGATTTATCCTCAGACTTTTTTTTGACAACCTTTTGAGTGTTCTTGCTGTCAACAGCAAGATTCACAATAGGCAAATGTAATCCTCGAAGCTTCCCACGGCTGGCAACACCAACACCCCAGGTGAGTTGGGTCCTATAGCCTCTACAATCACTTCCAACCTCGAGACATGGGCCACAGTAGGGCCGACGACGGTCACATTTGATACCGTTTGCTCTGCAAGTGAAGCAATCCTCTGCAGCACCAGTGGCTGGAGCTCTGCGGCGACGCTTCTTGGTGGGAGAGGTAGGACTGGCGAGTGACGGGGGGATGGAGACAGCTGTGGGTTGAGAAAGCATTGCAGTTGACATTTTTGAAAAAATGTGTTATTGAAATAAGAAATAGATCGAGGAAGTTATTTGTGGCTGATTCCTGTTTTGTGGGAGGTCTTTATATATATTTCCTGGGGGCGAATGGCAAGGACGACCGTAATCAAGAAATAAGAGAATCCTTGGCTTTTAAAAGGGTGGGGGACGTAATTGGCTGGAGTGAAGTAAATTACAGGCAGGATTTGAGTATGGGATGGTTCAAGTGAAGGTATCAGCAGCCCATAGCTCGACTTGCACGTCTTTCTCAGCTTTCGTTTTTAGAATGGACGAGGGGAAGTTTGATTGGCGTTTGAGATTGTTTGTGCAGTGGCGATTGAGTTATAGATGACGAGATTGATAGAAATGTATAGACAAGATGAATGGGGGGGGGATCAATATAGAACCCGATCAAATAGGGATAGAAGTGGAAACAAAAGAGCGGCAAGAGACGGGCAATAGATCTATATGTAAATTTGGGGAGAGGATGAGGGGGGAGGGGGGGGAGTAAAAGACAAGTGGGAGTAGGAGGAGTAGAAGGAGGATGAGGATGAGGGTGTGGAGTGAGAACCACACTACTATGAGAAGTTACCAGGGAAAGGAAAGACGAGAAGAGAAAATAGGCCTGTCAGGCGCAAGGTGGAGGAGGAGGAGGAGGTAGTAGTTAGACGGAAAGCTAGGTACTATGTAGGGTCCTAAGCGTGCAGAGAGTGCAGAGTTTCGCCGAAGGACGACATCGCTGTGGGACACACAGCGAATCCATATTAGGAGCATGTACATACGTCTTTAGTCACAAAGTGCTGTGTGTGGGTCCTAATTTTTTACCCCCCCGGATCTATCTTGACCCACCGTGGACAAAGCGACAAGCATGCGCCGGCGGCGACACAAGGACACCTACAAAAGATACATGCCTAGATTCTAATATTTATAACCTATACTTATAGAATTACAAACATATTATTATTATACCTTGAGGGGTGCAACTAAAATAATTTGCCAGCTTAATCGGCAAGAAACAGCTGATCGCCGGCGGCGAAAGGAACTTAACTGATGTTATAACATACGTTTTCCAATGGCCGGCACCGTCCTCCATCTTAGATCGACCTCGCTCGCCGAGGCTCTTCAACTTACTCTAGCGTGACCAGGGGGTAAAATCGAGGGTGAGAGAGTGAGCAGTGCTTGTCCACAGGTACACACACAGTTCAGGCTTGATTGATTGCCTGCTGCTACTGCTGCCGCTGCTGGTGAAGTGTGGACTGGGGTTGTAAGACAGATGAGACAAGCGGCGGCTGTTCCCTGCTGCTGCTCGTGATGTCCTTGGCATCATCATCCCCCTCGTCCAATCAATTCTACATAAGAATTATCAACACCGCCAAGATTTGAAATTTTGAGGAAAAACTCCCCCCCAGTTATCCCCAAACACCGCTCGGTAGGGATGCACAACCTTCTGGCCATGGAACACCCTTGGTCCCTGCCGCTGTGCTGCACAACTCTCCACACCTTTAAAACCCTTGAGGGGGAGTGTGTTAACTGGGCCAGAAAAAAAAAAAGCCGTTGCCAACGTCTTGTCTATCCGCATGCATATTGAGCACGACACCAGGCTGTCTCGGGAGTGGCTTCATGTCCACCGCGCTGACGAATGGGAAAATCAGATGCATGAGACACCGAGGCTTCGAGGGCGGGGATCAACAGAATATTCTGCAAGAGTTCCAGAGACGCTGCGGGGACAGCTGTGGCTCCCCCAAAAGAGAGATCACAAAATCCACAGTCGTAGTAAAAAAAGCAAATAAAATCATTGCCACAATACTACTTTAAGAAAACACAAGAAACCCATGATCTACAACTACGCAATCAACGATCGATCATGGCTTCATGAACAGCACGCTACAACTTACCATGATCCCCTTCACTGGGTCTCCAATCAGATCAAGTAGAACATTGTTCTATCAACGATCAACTAAAACCCAATAAATATTTCCAAGCCGATGCCTACATAACAGGGTGCATGAATACTATCTGTATGTACCTGCAACCGAATAATGGCGCACGTGTACCAAGGTGCGCGAGTGCAAGACCACGACAGACCCTTTCATTAAACACACAGGATTAATGCGTAAAAACCCGATCCCTCTTGCGATTCAGGCTGTATTAATAGTACAGACGAACCCCGGACTTCCTAGCCTTCTTTACCCCAGATAATTAAAATAGTACCGACACCTTTTCGGCCCCGACCCAATCCCCGAATCAAGCCAGCAATAAATGCAATGCAACACACGAAAAGTGCAAACGGAACACGGCCACTGCGTTTTGTCGTGATGCGTTTCTCCTGATCTCCTGAAGAGCATGTATTCATAAATTATTACATGGCCCAAGGGCGTCTGCCCCCACACATAGCGTCAAGATGCTCGCGGCTGACCGATTCTAACCCCCACTTCCACCGCTCGTGTCCCGGCCGGGAGGGTTTTGACCCGGTACAGTGGGCTTGTTGGTCACAGCATCGGACATCCCGCTTCCCCTTACACCCATCCATCCTCGAACGATTTTTTCTGTCGGCGCAGTCAATTGCGCCCCGGTAGTGTCCCAGTTCCAACACCTAAACCGGACACACGATGATCGAGCCCCTGAGCTTCTTCGCAGCAATGATCCAGCCGAAAGGAAAGCTTGGACCAGTGCACATAATTAATCTAGCAGAATCACATCAGGATAGATATTTAAAGAGGTTCACAACTAAATAAACTAAAACGATCAATCACTCCTGTCTTTCAAATGTTGAAAATCAATTACGTGCTGCCTGTGGGTACGAACATCGCAAACATCTCAACATTCTGGCTAGCGGGGGTAATACAGCCATAAATGGGGAGTCCCTCAGGTTCTGTCTCGGGGGGGATTCCGTTAATATAACTGGTCGAGGAGGGTAATCTAAGTCATATCGAACCTAGTAAGAATTGGGAATTAAGGTTATTGATGCCCTGGGATTGGAAATATATGTGGTATCTCAAGTCATAGCGTGGGTTAAACAAGATCTTCAGTGACACGACACCCAGTTTTTACTTTATTATTACCTGAGTATTCCGATCATATAACGCCAGTATTATTTTATTACACTACTATTTGGAACACCTACCTACCCTAGCTTGGAGCCCAAGTTATTGGATATATGTAGATTTCACCTTTGAATAACTACGTATCCGCAGGCCGGAAGATAAGGTTTCCGGGACCCATCATTGAGCCCGACCCCAAATCCGAGCACCGAGATTATCGATGGCATTTGGTATTTTAATTGCAGTGGGAAAGCATAAACACGGCTATTCATGGCTGTATTTCCTAGCGGGGTAACCGTTGCAAAACGCTAGGTTATTAACCCCGGCCAAGTGTTTCCGAGTTTTGGTTCGGCGCGCATGGCATGGGTGTATTCTCAAAAACTAAAATCTCTACTCGCTATCCTCCATAAGAACCTGAAAATGCAGGTGAATAAGGCAGGGATAATTTCTATGGGAGAACGGCGCCACTACATACAAATAATCCTTGTAACTGTCACTTGCATTTTCAGGTTCTTATGGAGGATAGCGAGTAGATATCACAAAACGCCAACAAGGCAAGCCAAGCGAACCCCGCAGACTGACTTGTTTTTTCTCCCGCACCAAAATGATCGGGGTTTCAATTCATTACCTAACATAATACGGAATCTCAGCGGGTGGTATCTGATGAGCTTCATCTGACCTATATGCATACATGTATGTGCGGTACACCGCAGTGCGAAGCTTCTTCCAAGCTTCCAGGAACATACTTCCCCTTATAACCTAGCAAAACTGCCAAAACGATACTAGCATATAGAGCATAGAATTGATTACTGATATTTATCTCTGTTAATTTGATATGATAACACCCGTGCTACATACTTCTTAGGTACGGTGAGTTTTACCGTTATCAAGCGGCCTACCTGTAGGTATATGTAGTTAGCTACTAACAATATATCTCAGATTTATTAAGATTTTCTTCATGTATGGTACCAAGAAGGCCGTCAGCCCATGGTCAATGATAACTGAAGCAATGGCATAATCTGCAGCCTTTACGGCACGTAATGTTTCTTGAACTGGCCCTTATGGCACTATCTTAAACTTCGTTCCTTGCATACTCCACCGGTCCACCACACCGTCTCATAAGGAATTTAGGGTTAATGCCAAGTAGTGTTCCGGGAACCGTGGAGAGAGAATTAACGTGCAAGCGTTGGTGCTTTTTTTTTTTAGGACTTTGATAGCCTTCTAGATCATACAGCCTCTTGGCAGCCCGCTCGGGATTACTCGAGTACGCTTGGGAGTTGTCTCAAACCCATTCTATATTACGCTCTGGAGCTGGTCAGATGTGATACGGGGACATAGTACGTCTCTCTCCCTGCTCAACATGCATAAATACCAGTAAGTACTCTCCGGCCCAGGCGAGCACGTGGAGGATCTTTCTTCTGAAATCTGGTGGAGGGGGAAAGACAAAGCATGCTGGGTGTATACCGAGATCAGGTATCTATCATGTCCCCTGGTTTTCAAAAGAAATTTAAGACAGTCGGAAAAACAAAGCTACATACAATCTTAATTAGTTGGAGTGCGCGAGATGCACGTAATGCGGCCTTTAAAGTAAGCTGGTATGTTATATCGATTTCCCGCGATAAGCTTTTACCTTTACCAGCCTTGAAAAATTGGCTTGCACACCTGCCTGGGGTCAGTTAATACGACATCGTGATATAAGTATCTCTCAGTGTCGGGCCCCTCCGACCAAAAAGACAAGATCTGACGATAACCCACTGATTGGGCCCTGCGACCCTCCTACGCTAGTAGAAGCAAATAAACGGGTGAGTGATCAAGATGAGATCAAATTTATGCATACCTCACTGTGGTTGTGGTACGGGTGCGGCCATTGATGAATCGGTATCGCATCTCCGCCCCGCCAAAGCAGATAATTGGTCGATCAAACCAACCCGATTATTACTTCGGTTTTGAGTTTTATTCGGTCGGTAGTAACCACCGGTTAAGGAACCAGTCCGTTTGACCATTACCACTGCCAGTGTTTCCCACGAGGGCGCAGTGCATAGCAACCACGACACAACCAAACATACATGTACGTAGGTTGGGATCGATTGGGAGACACTCTCTACCTACAGTACATCCTCACACCGTAAAACTCACATGCGCAGAATATTCCAGCTGCTTACATGTTGCCACCGGCATTTTAGGGCATAATCAGGTTTAATGAAAGGTTTTACCCTACTCCAGCCCACTGAAGGCGCAACTCGAACCCCAAGGACCGGAATTATATCCGCCCGTTTTTCCGACGACCAGAGAGGCATGACAAAGGAATATGAGTGAGAGTATATGGCCTAAACTCCGTAGATCTATCCAGGGAATGCCATGGTAAAGGAGACTCGAGTCCAACCCCCCCTCATATTATATTGCATATTGTCGGCGTCTAAATCCTATACTCTACATACATACCCAGTTATAGTTCGGATGAATGCGAAACCCGCCCAACCTCAAGATCCAAGCGAATAGTGGATGTAATTATGATACGAGAAGCATGTAGGTATGTATGTATGGGGTACAGGAGGACAGAACGTCCGCGTGCCTTGTGAAAGAAAAAAAAAAAGTGCAGACAGAAAATTACGCCGTCATGTTGGCATGTAAGAAATGATCAGTCTCCCTCCCCCCCATTACAACGCGTTGTTCTAACATAAGTACTTGCCAACACCTCAAGTCCTAATTCGGATTCACGATGTCCCCCCTCTCCTCATTTGGAGCGCGTTTAATATCGGATGCGAGTTGGCAAGGTTTTCGGGGACTGACCTGCTTACACGTGAAATGCCTCGCTAACTACAGTACCGTAACCTAGCTAACTAGCTAGAACGGTATGTATAATTATCTCCTCCACTCGAAACTTTACCCCATTGTGGCCATGAATCGAAACCGTAGAGGTGTGAGAATTAACGGGAGATCTAACATGGATCAAGTCGAGGGCTCTGCTCTGTATCACCCAATCATCCACAGATCAACCAATGGTCCCAAATATGCGCTCTATTTCTTGGCTTATGGTGGGGGAGACATCATACACATCGTGGATGATAGGTGGTATCCAGTCTGATAGCTTGAGGACCAAACAAGCCTCCAGCTATCCAGCCTCAAGGTGTGTAATTACGGTCCGAAAATCGTCATTTGCGCAATAAAAAAAAGCAAGTAAAGACTTGTCTCCAATTACCACCACCGCCGTTGCCTGAGAAGGAGAAACATCTGCCATCAGCACTATCATCAGCAGCAATTTCACAGGGGCGAATTACCTAACCATGAGTTCGTTTCGTTTCGTTTCGTTTCATTCACCGAATAAGTACCTTATTTAAGATTACCTCCCATGAGTGTGA
Organism: Morchella sp. 2018-W16; assembly: GCA_024713755.1. Lineage (NCBI taxonomy): Eukaryota > Fungi > Ascomycota > Pezizomycetes > Pezizales > Morchellaceae > Morchella > Morchella sp. 2018-W16. Next base: position 3,629,926 of record JAMGYY010000003.1, on the reverse strand, counting down.
AAGAATAGGTCAAATTGAAAATATCAACGAAATAATTCCGGATATGTAATACTTGCATCCAAAACCTAACCAGCCCATCTGCAGTGGGGGCTATCCTCTAAATGCTTCCACATATCTAGCTATAACATCAGCCAATTATAATAACAACTGGAACTAACATACGGTGTTAATTTATTTCCCTCCCCCTAAAGTGGATACGGTAGATACAGAGGCAAAGTACCTAGGTAATCACAGCAGCGGTGGTCCGCCTCATGCACACCCGCGTTTACGGAAACTGTGATCCACACCGTCGGGAATCAGACGTCAGTTTTGTGACCTAGTGGGGGAGGGGAAGCAAGGGGTGGTTGGCAGAGTAACAGCATGCATGCATACGCCGCTATGGCCGCCTCCCGTCACGCCCAGGTTCTTTTCCCTCAGTAATCCATATCCTGCCTTGCTCAATTGTCTGATCGGACCATGGTAGATAAAATAATAAAACATCACTTAGGAGCCTTTTCTTCTTCGTTGCGGCAGTTCTGTCATATCTAGGTAGAGTGGCCCCTGAGTTGAAACTGGGCTTGTCTGGGGTGGACTTGAAATTACTTCCCATACATTAACGTTACCCTTCTCCACATTTCCATCTAACTTGTATACTGCTACCGTTGCTTTGCTACCTGTATATATAGCAAACACAGCCCCACAACTAAGCAGACGGAGATCTCAATTTTCTTCGCTCTGAAGAAAATGTTATAGGTGAAACCCGCTAGTGATATAAGCTCTGAGAGGTACTTTGGTCAATCGGACCGTTTAAACAGATCGAGCTAGCTAGCAGAAAACTACGGCAACATCTAGCTCAAATTAACACGAGCCAGAAGTTGTTGGGACTGCTCATTATTGGCTCACTTGGTCCAAAATCCCTATATCTTAGACCTTGCTTGTACGGCCTGCAGGGGCAACCGTAGTTTCTATTCCAGTGGTTCTCTTGGAGGGTCATGTCTACCGCCCCAAACAAGAATTGTGCCAGTTTTCTCAGGAGGCATTTAATTCAATCTGCAAATGATAGCCTATATGGATAAACCGGGCCAGATATACATATCCTTCGAGCTAGTAGCTAGTTAAGTTAACCTTTAGGTATGTATGTAAGCAGGAGAAATTCGTTCCATATGCTCACCGTTGCGGCTTCTAGTTCGTTTCCAACCCGACAATTACATGCGCTCATTGGTTTGAGGACGTGGGGATTCAATATATATCACCCCAAGTCTGCACAGAGTTTCGCCCTTGGTATGTGATGCGGTGGTATTAATATAAGACCCTACTGATCTTCTAATAATCAAGAGGATTAAATATTTAAGCACCACAATAATTTATGAATTTGATAAGATATATAATACCCTAAATTCAATCAGGCTCGACTGGTCGTGTTTCGTTCCAAGGTCTAAAATATGAGGCGAAAGCTTTAAGAGTCACGCACTTTGAATAGTATGCCGCCACCCACCTTCCTACCCAAATACCCACCATTCAACATCAGTGCCAGAACGTAAACATACTCTTAGGCAAGGGAGCAAGGTTTGAGATCTACCTTAATCTAGTAGACAGTTTATAGCTAGCGGTGTGATCAGGCCAGTACAGGAAACAAAGTTCTCTAAAAACCATGCATAGCATGAGATTATATTCACAATTCCATCAAAATAATCTGCGATAATGTGAGTCAGACTGCAATATTAAGCTAACACATATTTTTAAACTCAATTCTTCCCCCACATGGTCCGTAAATTCCATACGTACAAGTACATAGTGACCATTACCCCCCCCCCCCCCCCCCATCCCTTCCATCCCTTCCATCCCCTTCCCTCCACAAACTTCGTCCCTGCAGTAAGAATTAGCTATTTCCAGTAATGATACAGAGGGGATAACTTATCAAAAAAAAAGTTGGAGCCGCTCCCGTAGGAACGGCCCCGGCCCAACCCCAGCCAGCATCAACCTCAACACGCCATCACTTCTACCCCCAGCCCTTCATCCTCACTCAACTCTAAACCAGCCACGTCCCAAGTTTATGCGAAAGGCAAAACGGACCAGTCGGAACTGTCACATCGAACCTGGCGTCCAAGTGCCGCATGCCCCTCACAAAAACCAGGAACAAATGGCTGAGGAAACAGGAGAAGTGTGTGGAAACAGGAGCTGTTGGTTTTCGATGTGTAACATCGGTCGCTCTCCTCCGTTTAGTATAACCATTTTAATCCAATTGCCCTATCGCCTTACGTGGTAAAATCTCGCATATCCTCACCAACTCTCTCGACGTTTGAATCCCGCAGGACGCCCATTTTCCTCTCGGATACTACCTGCACCCCCCTGGCCCGAAGGAGAGGGGACCTTACCCCCGGCCGGAAGGCAAGAGTCCTGTTAGTCATGGCTGTTGGCTCCTTTCCCTTCTCTCCGTTTGTAGTGGCAGCACTGTCATGATGTATTTGGTTTCTTTGGTCCCCGTTTCCGGAGACCAAACACGGGCAAAAAACACCAAAAGCCGTGGAGTTTGCCTTTTTAGCATCACCGTGTGTCCTACCCCCAAGAAGCTCCCCCGAGGTGCGTACATGGACGTTCTCGAAGCATTTCCAAGGAGGTTCGACACAAGCACAGTTGGCTAGTCTTTTCCCAAAATGAGAACTGGGCCTGATGCAAGATCAGTCCAGGTGGAGGGGCCGGATGAGGTCATTTCTAATGACCACTACATTGAAGTTCGATGATGCAGGCTGATGATGACGGTTGCCCGTCACCACCAACGTACGCTGTAAGGACTGTGGCACGAGGTTTGGTATGCAAGTGGCCCACTCTGGAGCTTGTAACCCACGCTGATATGACGATGGGAGGGCTTCCGTATGTAAACCTGAAAGGTTCGCTGCACATCGCGTAAAGCTACTATTTGCGTACATGCATTACCGGCAATTTGCCTTTCAGGTGAGTATGAAGCCGTTCCCATGTCCGTTTGTAAAGCGTGGGTTAGCTGCTGGGGCGCAAGCCCTCGCGCACAATCCTAACGGTGCACCGGCCTGAAGGCCGGCGTCGTCAGCGGACTACCAAACACCACCGAGTTCCAATGACGTCCAGCACCAAGCGAAAATAACTATGCAACCGACAGATGAGGGGTGCCCCCGCTGCCTGCAGTAAAATTTCTCTCCACAAGACCGCATTCCCATCCAAAGGAATGCCTAGAGCCGGTCTAGCAGGACTCGACGAAACGTGAAACTATCTGTAACACCGCCTGGAAGAGCCCCGTTCGACGCTACTGTGACACAAGTGACGGGGCTAGTTAGGGTTCAGTCCCAGTACCGACGGCGAGAATAACACCCTATTGCATAACCCGGCCTATTCTTTTTCCATTGACAACAACGGTCGGAAAGTGGTAGGTGGATTTGCGGGTGCCATAGCTTCTCTCAAGGAACGAATTCCCTGCGCCAATACTAGAGAGCTATGGGGACAGTTGAGGACTGCTGGAGTTTATGTTTTGTCTCAGGGAGACGAGAAAAGGAGCGGGAGCCAACAAGACCACGAAGAACAAGGACGCAGAGCAGCGGAACGAGCGGTATATGAGCAAAACGAAGGGGGAAAGTTGGCGAGAAGAGTTGAAATAGTACCAGACGATTTGGCAAAAGGTACCAGTGACGAAGGTTGGAGCGATCCGATGGTTGAGGGCAATCTGGTGGTTGTTGAGGTGGGCAAAGGAGGAAGCAGGAAGTTGGGGAAGACGCGATGTTATCAGGACAAGCGCGTGCCCCACACTGGCTTGGCAGAGTTGATTACGACCAATATGGCAACTACTTGCGATCCTTAAGCACCTTGGTGGTATTGATGTAGGCACTAGTACGGCATAAACCTCCCGAAGCCGAACTCCGTTAAAGTATATATTTAGGGCATACATATAGTTTCTTACCAGCTGCCTACATCACCGCCACCAGGACTAACTATCCGGCCTCGCACCCACCCTCCCCACTTCTCTCAGGGTCGGAATACTCCACCCTCACCTCCCTCTCTTCCACCAACACCTAGCCCAGCCCTCCAGGGCACCCACCGCACCAAAGCCCTAGTATTAGGCAAAAGAGCAATAAGCTCACAGGAACCTGCGGAGGAAGGAAAGCCCACCGGCGGTCTCCTATGTAACTTTCTCGCGCCTTCATTTCGCCTTCACACAACCTGTCATTTCCTTTGTCTTCCCTTTGTCTCTCCTTTTTTCAGTGCTTTCTTTCGTGTCTTTAGGGGTCGCTTAGTTTGTATTACGATAGGGGTCAGGTCTTTTATGCCATAGTCTTCGACTGCACGCAACATTTGTACCTAGAAATGAAATGAAATGAGTTAAAAAAAAAAAAAAATATAGTTTCTTACCAGCAAAAGTACAGTCTCCCTCCGCTATAACGAACGTGCATATTGGGCTTTTCTTCGTTCGGTACAGCAGATTATTCGGTATTATTCAGTATAGCAGACCCAATTCTTTGCTGAAGCTGGCCCAAGTGGTTCGGTACAGCAAATATTTGGTATGGTGGCATTCGTTAACTGTACATTTACCTATATAATTTCACTTAACATCAATAGTAATGGCTCTCATTTTTGAGACACAGCCAGGTACTCCACTTGATTATAATTATTAAATCCCGTCGCATAACTGTCCGCCGAGTGGTAGGGTCCTCAAGGTATACATCACTATAAGAGGTATCTCATGTAAGCCAAAACATAAGAACCTACATTGTACCTATGTACCTGTAGAACACAGGGCTAGGGTTCACTGTCAGTGGAACTAATCCATTCGTGGCTGATAACACCCTGTGTTGCAACTTCACCCCTGCCCAGGCCAAATAACAGATGCGGGGACGGCACAAGCCACTCTCGCACCCCGCCATAGGTGCATGTTGCGCATCGCGAACTTACTTTTATTGGTCACATGCAACGACCCTACAACACTTCACCACTCGTGGCTGCAGCTCAAGGTGCTACCTCTCCATCCACGGATACCTACACAGAGTACCTCGCCATTATCTATTACTGATTTTCTTGTTTACAAGAAATCACACGATGGATGCCCATCAGCCTGCCGAGCCCAACATTCCCGTATGGTATGTTGGCCACCATCTCCCCACCCCGAACGTTGGAATAAATATCGGCACGCTCGAAGAAGAAATCAGCAATGGCGTAAGTAACCCCCAAAAAGATATCATCACTTGCGCTGGCGTTCAAGTCTAACCAAACACATTAGTATGATATGATAACCACCTATATAACCAATGCCAACTTCCGCACACGTATTGAGCAAGCCACCTCCGGCGCTCGTGCAGAAAATAAGGCCCATCTTTGCATCCCCTCACTCGACGCCGAGGAAGTCAATATTCACCCCGGCGAACATATTCCCCAGGTCATTGCGTTTACGTCCACATGGATTGACCTGGACTCCGAAGACCCTCTGTTCGCGCATGTTTCCCGACAAGTCCTGGCGCACGAGTTGGAATATGCCGGGTTTTGCGGAATAAATACTGTAGTCATTGAGGGACCGAAAAGAAAGACAAATGTTGCTCAATATGCGCAGGTCTTACATACAACATTATTAAAGGGGTCCTACACACAGATTCATATTCTTCTCCCTATGGTAGAAGACGAAGAATCTGCAACGAATAGCGGAAACATATATGATGAATTTTCAATGTGGGATATTTGGAATACGATTCGAACAATCTGCAAATACAATTCACGATTGTCTCTTGGTACTTATCCTGCTCCTCTAAGTATTGGTTACTAAACACTAACTTTAAAACCCAGCGCTCCAAATTCCTGCTTTTATTCCTTCCCAGCATATCGTGAACCGCTGGTTCGCCGAGCCTATCCGTACCCTTCTCATCCCTTCGTCTACTTTCTGCCCTAACGCCAAAGGGTACCCCGTCCTCTCAAAGTTGCATCAAGGCCTGCTTACCCGGTACATGAAGCTTCGCCCTGTACCGTATATTCTCATATCCGACACATATATTAACCCCACGCCCGTAGTCGCTGCCAGGTCTGGATCAAACCTAAACACAAGATACGAGCCTCTCAGTTACTTGGTGTACCTACGACACCTCCAGAAGAACCAGCCCCAGCAATCGACTGTTGAAAGGTTCGGAGCAGGATACCAGGACTATCTTCAGGCGCCACTCCAGCCTCTGGCTGATAACCTCGAAAGCATCACATATGAAGTATTCGAAAAAGACCCTGTTAAGTATGATCAGTACGAGAAAGCAATCAAGGCAGCCTTAGACGTGAGGGATCCAAGTGAAACAATGTAGGTCTCCTAGCCCATTCTCTACCCTTAGTACCTGCTGAGATAGTCTCCCTGGTTACGCTAATCCAACTGGCAGTATCGTTGCCGTAACTGGAGCCGGCCGAGGACCGCTCGTTTCCCGAGCCCTTCGAGCTTCAAAATCTGCTAGCCGCGCCATTAAGCTAATTGCGGTCGAGAAAAATCCCAACGCCTATGTGCATCTTCTACGGCACAATCGTGATACCTGGGGTGGGCAGGTTACGGTGGTGAAGAGTGACATGCGCAGCTGGAACCCGCCATTCAAAGTGGACATCATTGTCAGTGAGCTATTGGGCAGCTTCGGTGATAACGAGCTTAGTCCAGAGTGCTTAGATGGTGTGCAGAGGGTATTAAATCGTATGTTTGTCATTTTGAACCAAATCCCGAGTAGGCAAGCCCACTGATTGTGCTTTCTAACTACTTAGCCAATGGCGGCATCTCCATCCCCGCATCATACTCTGCACACTATACGCCCATCATGGCTCCCAAAATCCACGCCGACATTCTCTCACGGCGAGCTGACCCGGAGGCCCCAGAAACCCCTTACGTAGTGATGCTGCAAGCCATTGAATCCCTCGCCGAGAACGAATACATTCATCGGGCCTGGGATTTCCATCACCCGTTGCCCGCCAACACCATGTCCGAGGCGGCCGCACTAGGCGGCGGCTTTATCGGACTCGGCGACGGTGGAAACGACCATAACATAAGGAAGTCAAAGGCTACCTTCAAAATTCCTCGGAGGGGAGTTGTGCATGGGTTGGCAGGATACTTTGAGAGTGTCCTTTTTGGTGATGTAGAGTTGAGCACCAGGCCGGATACGATCGATGCGAAGAGTAAGGATATGATTAGTTGGTTTCCGATATTCTTCCCGTTAAAGGTACGTAATAGGAATTGAGATTTTTTTTTTCGCCCTTCCTTTCCTCTCTCTATCTACTTTTTTCGTTCTTCCCTGCAAATCCCAGATGGTGCAGATATATATATTTATAGAACCACCACTACCACCCTCCCCCCTGCTACAGTGGTGTGGTGTGCACGCACTGCACTACACGGGCTGGGACCCTTGTTTTTTTCTTTTTTTTCTCTCTTTTTTTTTTGATTACTCTCCACAAAATGAGGGGAAGCGAGCGATAGAGTAGATACACATGCATGCATGCATTCGGATCTATTATTCGAGCTCGCTTCTTGCATACTCTCGGATGAGAGGGGGGGCGTTCAAGGAGCGGTAGCAGGGAGTGGGGGGCTTCCGGTGTATCTCACCGCATGTAGCCGAAGATGGGATGAACTCATCACTAACAACTCGTAGACTCCAGTACAGCTTCCTGACGACTCTGAGGTCGACGTGACGGTCTGGCGAGAGACTAGTGAGCGAAAGGTCTGGTACGAATGGAGCGTGGAGGCTTTCATTAAAGGGAGCGGGGGGCAGAGATTCAGGATTGGGGTCACGGACTTGCATTCAAGTAAGAAGAACGGATGCTTAATGTGAGCTTGGTCTAAGGCCGCAAGGCCGGACGAAGGCTCGGGAGAGACGAATACCTTTGATGTTGCTCGTATTATATCCTGCAACTTGGCGGGTTCATTTTAGAGGTTTTTCTTAAAAAGAGGATACTCATCTTTTTGGGTCTTATTTCTTTTTCCCTTTACCTTTGCGCAGACTGGTGGCCACAAAAGAAATAAGTAAACATAAATAAAAATAAACGTAAGATACAAAATAGATTGGATGTCGTAAGGTAAGCAATTGTAGGCTCTGCTTACCAAACTAACAAGAATTGAAATTCGCATCGGAGTCACCCGATGCTCACTTCCTCGGTCTCCTTTAGTCTTCACTCATTCACACAGACATTCTTCAAGGGTCGACTTTCCCACCCCCGTCATATAAGTAAATGATTGATTAGTCTTGCAACGGACGGGTTCATTCTCCGGCTTATTAGGTGAGAAAAATTCTCCGGGTAGGCTTATCGGCTGTTTATCGTTGCGCGCGCCGGGACCGGGAAATATCGACATTTGAGACAGGCCAAGTACAATCTTTTTCTTCTCCTCGACGACCAAGCCGGAAGTAGAGATTTCAATCTCTTCTTTACCCACTCTACTATACCTACTGTCGGGCGATTCTCGAAGTAAATAAGGAAACTAAAGTTTTGAATCTGTCCAAGCAAGACTTATATCCCTGCTTTAAGCCTCGAAATCGTAGAGTAGAGCACACCACCCCCTACCCTACTCTAGCTTAGCACTGGCAACCAATCTTGTCCCCCCCCTCACCACTCCCGCACTACCTATCATTACCATCTCCCTGACCTAGGTCACGACCCAATCGCCGCATCTCCGCCCGCCATGACCTCGAACCCCAACACCGCCCTACAGCTACGCCACCTCTGGGCCGCATCACACCTCCTTGCCACTACCTCCCCAGCGGTATCGGCACATCTCGCAACCCGGCTGCTAAGCATCTCATCTGAGAAAGGGATCAACCTTCCCGACAGCGTAGAGAGAGGGGTATGCAATGCCTGCGGGACGGTGGCGGTTTGGGGTCTCAATTCCCATGTGAGCACAATGAACAAGAGGAAAGGGAAATGCAAGGCGAAGACGATAGTGTTTGAATGCCATATGTGTGGCAGGAGTCGCGCGTCTGCTATCCCCCCAGCAAGGAAGAGGAGGAGCGCCAGGAAATCAAAGCTTAAGGCTACAGCCACAATTTCTGCTGTTCCTGTCGCTGTTGCCAAAGCCGAGGCGAAAGCTGAGCTTTCCGTGGCCCAATCATCGAAGTCTCAGGCCCAATCGTTGGCAAACGCGAGTAGTCGTAAACGGGCAAAGTCACGGAAAGGGAATAGTCTCTCGGAGATATTGAAGGCAAAGAAGAAACAACAGGCTAACAGTGGAGGGGCAGGAGGAGGCTTTGGATTGGATCTCATGGATTTGATGAAGACGGGGTAGATAGAAAAAAACAGTTTGATGATATCATTTTATGCTTTTTAGGGTGTTGTTTCGCGAGGCTTTTTCTTTTGTACCTGTACCTGGCTGGCTGTTAGCTGTGTCTCGAATTTCGTGATGTCTGCCTAGCTCAATGTAGCCCTGATGTGCGGTCCCTAGAGTAGATATTATCACTCGCACCTTTAATCTAAATATATATGAGAAAGGCCCAGATCTGGATCTCTATGCAATATGCGGCGGCGAATCCGGTCACTAGTACGAGTTTGTTAGACAATTGATGAAACTCGACCGTGCGCCGGATGTGCAGTTTTTGTGATAGATAACAGATATCTCAGGTCTGGATTCAGTGCCTTCTGGTGTCGAGCTCAGAGAATAGGATGGATTCCTTAATCCAGTACAGTTTTCTGTAGAATTAATGCGAAGGTGGGTTTTCCGCGACCCGACATACAGTCTTATTGGCCCTTAGGAGAATCTTTGTAGTATAGACCAAGAAACGTATCCACTGTTTTATCTCTGACGTCTGCAATAATTCTACTGGAGTCTGAATGTCTCCTTCGAGGCTGCATAGGCGCCGAGATATTAGACAAAGTAGTGGGCTACGCTGTATACGAGTCTTGGGGAATCAAAGACCAGAGGTCAGCATTTGGAAGGCTTTGGCGGTTACCGGGACCATGCGAGTTTATTATGTAGTGGTATAGAAGGGAGGGTTAGGAGTCTGGTCACGACAAGCCATTTTTAAAGGTCATAATTTTAAGGAGGCGTTTCTAGGAGTAAATTATATTAATAGTTCCTTAAAATAGCTATTAAGCGGGCTTAATTACCGTTATAACCTGAGCCCATAACCTACATGATAGTACGTTTGAGTACATATAGGAGCGGAGTGGGTGGGGGGGATGTTAGTAAGCGGCTCATAATCATACATACATGTATTAATCTTTGGATCCAGTTTCTGTTTGACATACATACATGTACTTACATACAGAATACCCTGGATCCACTCATCGGATTTTTTAATATCGCAACTACTAGGTATCTATACACCGAAGACCCAAGCACTCAAATACTAAATAATCTTAATCATGTAAAGTATTCCGCACCACCAGGAGCAAGCTGTTAAATATCATCACTGACATATTGCTGTAGGACTTCGCTGCATTTACCTACAGGTTGGTACCTACACACCTAAGTAGGTGCATGTAGCTACATACAAGCAGTCGTCAACCTACATCCCTAGTACATAGATCTATAGATCCACAAGAAGTCCGATGGAGCCCCGATTCAGCAATCGGCCCACCAAGCTCAACTAATTCTCCGAAGCCTGACCGAGCAACCGCCTACTTGTCGGTATCGAGCTCCACCTTCAATTACGGATTTCACTATCCTAGTTAGTACACACTATTGCCAGTTGCACAAGAAGACCTTGCAGTGAAGGAGAGGAGGCCCTCGAGGCAGAATGAGCACGCACGTTCATGTACTATCCTGTACTCATCTCGTAACAAAACACCAGGAACCCTTGTTGAGGTTATTTACACATGATAAAGAAATTCACCAAGGCCTAGGTACTTCACTGTACATGGCGGAGATCAGTGAGAAGGAAAAAGAAAAACGATGATGCGGTGCGCAACTGCATGATGACCGGAGGATCGAACAAGTGCTTATTTAATGCTTATGATTATCATGCACTTGGTTCCTTTTTCTTCTTTTTTCAATCCCCATGTGCTATGCGGTTATCGTCGCTATTAATTATCGCAGGTCTGTATTAATTGTAGCACAAGCACCTCCTACACACCTCCTCTCATGTGCCCTAAACCGCATTCCCACACTACCACATTAGCTTTCTGCGGGGAAAGGGAAACAAGCAAACAAGTTTTCCAGAACTCACGATCATTCTCCTGCAGTGTGGCCTGGCCTTGATCCGATATGTGCGGGCCTACATACATCTCCTCTCCCTGTTCACTGCTACTGCTGTGCGACCTGTATCTAAAGTTGGTTAGTGACCTACAAGAGCTTAATATCCGATACCTAATGGTAATAGCAAGTGCTCCGCTGCATCAAGTTATATTTTCCCGCACCCTTCTTGCCCTTACTCTCTTCCATCGTCCGGTCAGCAAGAGCGCACATACCTCACGGGTACCCGAGACATAACTAAGTTGTTCCTTGCAGCTACTAGCTACATGCACATATATACCATTTGTACGGGTACGCATTGTAGACTTGTACTATCACCATTTCTCTCTCCCTCTCCGTCGCCATGCCGTTACTCGCGGGGGGGTAGTCGGGATTCCCGCCCGCCCGCCAGAGGCTCTTTTACCATAAAAAAAGAAAAAAAATTCTGTGACCTGTAGAGCAGCAGCAGGAGAAAATTATACGGGCGGGTCCAGTGAGAAAATAAGTTTCTTGGACAACGCGGGGCAAGATCGTGGATCTCTGGGGAAGTGCTTCTAGCAAAGGGGGGGTGGTGCAAAACAATCAGGGGCTGTTGAGTAGCCGCGGTTTGGGTAAGCATGCTTCCCCCGCGTTATGTATGTGTCTACTCTTGGTCATTGAGCACTCGATCGAAAAGCTATGTAGTTATAACAATCATAACTAGCTATATTTTTAATTAGCCAATTATGAATTTTTATGCTAGGCAATCTCTACTCACCGCTGCTAGGTACTGAATGTATCTACAGCGAGTAAAACAGAGCTGAGGTTTGTCTACTCGAAACCAGGGTGGGGTGCGGTTTTGTAGCCGGCGTTGGGTTTCCGGCCGGTGGTGTTGCGGCAACCAATCATATTGATTGTCCTAGAGACAGTTAACAGGTGGTTGTAGGGTACGCGAATATATGTTTATTTTAAGCTTAACATGTTGGCGTCATGTTATCGAGGATGGGTGGAGCTCGATGCGCTGGGCCACATACTGAAAAGCGACGCACAGTGAGGATGGAAATTAAGGGAGTTGTTCGCGATCCCAGGAGGTTGATTAGGTTCTTGTAATTGGGTGCTGACGTCTGCATGAAATTATTCGCTGGGGAATGTAAGCCGTGGCGTATCAGCCAGATACTTATTGATTATCTCGGGAGTAAGACCACAATAGACCGATCTTGAAGTGCCATCTTAGTGAATATACCGAGGCCGATTAGTAAAATGGCACCAAAAAGTCTTAGGAGTTCGGTGTACGTGTAAAGGCCAAGAAGATTATAACTACCGAAACATCAACTCCTTTATTCAAACACCGAACAAAGAATGGGGCGAGGTAATATGTGTGCATCTTATTTGGAATAGCCATGTTGGAAAGTCTCACTGTCAAAATTTTGAATAAGCTCATAACCGAGTGAGTCATGGTGATTCAACCTTTTGTTTTTTGTTTTTTTTGTTTAATCCATTATATGTAGCGATTTAACCTTTGTTTATATCAAAAGTTTAGCCTCTAAAAAGAAAAAAAGAAAAAAAAAATTACGGCGGTGGAGACTTAGAGAGGTACAGAAACCGTAAATTACTTATGCATTTTCTTCTTTCTTAAGCGTTGAATAGAAGCCTTTCCGTTACACTCATTTCAATAGTTTCTTACCAAGAGAAAAAAGGGTTTCTACTTATCACAAAGTGTCAAAAAAAACCCACACGTATACGTACCCTTGAGCGATCCTAGGTCCATCCAAAGAACATGAATTGTTTCAACTTCTTAAAATCTCCAAACTAAGTACTTACATGTAGTTAACGAGATAAACATTGGTGCCTGAAAACTGTCTCTAATCTTAAAGGTTAGGTGATATGTTCAAAGACAGTACTTGCAAACACCCACAAACCTTTGGATTGATGATGGCGTAGATCACTAACATAATATCGGAAATTATAATTGCTTCATCGGGACGTTATTATCAGATTGATATTGGTTGATTGATTTGTTGATTGATACATATACTTCACACATACATGCGTGTAGCCTGAAGGCTTTGGCAAAAGGCCCCAAATTGATCCGGAGGCAGGACATGCAATGGCCTATTGTCAGCACAATTGAATTTCTAGCCAGATCAACAAAAGGCAATATTGGGAGCCAATTGTAAAAGAGACTTCGTTCTCTCAGAATTGTGGGCCTATAGGTTTATAATCATGGGAGGATCCTAGGATCAGCTAGTAATGCTACTGGGCACGTCGTCCAGTGGTCGTTGTCGCTTGAAACCGGACATTTTAATATATTGTGGTATAGACTCCATTCGAATTCCGTAGGAGAATGGAACTTGTTCTCCTACTAACGAGTTCAGTATTCACCATCCGCGCACCTCCCCCGCCGGCGATCACCTTCATCCCCATCCATATTATAAGTTTAGTTAAGGACTTTCAATCGGCATCCGTTGATACTTACTGCCCTTCTTTTTCTGGACCTTATTATTGGTCTGGTAATTGGCACAATTTATATCACCGTATCTCCTCTTGGTTCCTCGGTTTGTCACCTCACCTAGCCTAGTGTAACTACTATCATGCAGAGGAGCTATTTACCTAATAGACTTGGGACGATTACTGTGTACTACTGATGGCATGTTTTTCCTATGAAAATCTTACCACTAGCGCTAGCGGGATGGGGACCTCTAAGGGTCTGAACACATTCTACTTTTCTCGTATGATGTACTATTGCAAATGATCATCGTAGCCCCAACGCATCATACCATGGCCAAATTTTACATTCAATCTTATCCTCGGAATATGATAAAACAAGACAGGGGGAGAGAAACAGGCCCGCGTTAATCCATCCCGCTCGAAGGGAGACAGCTCACCCAGTGATGGTACGTGTGGTGAAAGCACAAATGTGACTGATATAACCGCTCGTGAGATATTGTTTTTCTGATATTGATTCCGCTGCAGAGAGATTGTAGACCTGCAGCTGGGCTTGGGCAAGGTCTGGGAATTTTGAGTACCCAACATTTGACGTCTGCTGGGGGCCAACGGGACGGAGGAGTCGACACCCAACAGCACAACAGCCGTCCTATAGAGACGAACCACTGTTTTTGCGGTGGCGGTGGCGTTATGCGCCGCATGGAGGTGCTGTGAGATGGGGTATGCACAGCATTGCTAGCTGTTGGATGATTTACTCACGGGGTATCACTCGCAAAAATATATCACGCCAGATCGCCTTTTTTTTAAATTACGCCAGAATACATAGTAGTATAAACTACACCGAGGTCCCCCACCAAGGTAATGTTTTAGAACGGGTGTTTAGGTGGAATCTAGCGTGATAAAGCTCTAGCACGTAATAGAATATTGGTAGGGTAAGGGGTATCTAATAGTCCAGTAGTATTTAAAATGGTTGTCCGGGGTCAAGGGGTAATTTAGATTGTATATCCATATTTTGGATAATGATACATGTACATATAGTTTACTTTTAGCCACTACTATGATATATCTAGCCTGACAAGCAAAGGTTCTACACTAGCCGGGGTGACCTAATTAATGCTGGGGGGCAGCATACTCGGGAGTCGGCAATAGAAGTATAATCCAGGGCCCAAGTCTTTACATATCTCACCACTTGAGAAAAGAGGAAGAAAAAAAAACTTTAATTTTGTACATCAGTCAGACTATTTCTTTAACCTCAAAAATAAGTTCTAGTAGCTAAAAAAAAGGGGTGAAAGAAGTAAATTACTATAGACTTTCGCCACGCAGGGCAATTCTGCCTTGAAAGAATCATACCTAGCCACTAGTACACTGTTTTCGCATTTAATTAATTTGTTCTTTCAGGGTAAACAACCGAGGGATCCCCACAACGCCTATATATGGTCACTTAACACACTACTAACCACACTGACGTTATAACTAATTATAAGCCAGCCTCCCCCGGGCCTACGAGACCAAAGCCCAACCGACTTTCCAGGGTCCAGAAATTAACAGAGCCGAGGCGGGGGAAAGGGTGCCTTCATAGTACTGGCGTTGCAATCATGACTGCCAAACCCATAAGCTATTACTTACAGCCACTCTTCAAAAGTGTTCGTGATTCATATATAAGGTGGCTAGTGCTCAATGTGGCTTATAGAGTTGAATCAAAGAACCTAAATGTATCCATAGAACTATAGAAACTTGATAACAATGAACATCTAATATTGATTTTAGCCACCATTCAGTACTAATGGCTTGAGATTTTAAACATTTTAATGCATAATTTGATAACTGACTTGAGTCGGACATGTCATTAAATCCGAATCACGAACAGTTTTGATGAGTGGCTGTAAGTGCTACCAGCATGAGACATATAACACTAGGAATTTGTTGCGCGTAAGCTATAGAATTGAAGTGGTTTGGTAATGAGATACTGCATCGCCAGTGAGTTATAAGGATTTTGGGCGTATACATACGGGTACCCATAGCATCTACAGCAGCACTTCACCAATAATCCCCCATATATGACAATCGGAAATTCAATACTCTCCATTCAAGCCAAAAGATATTCGGTGCTTCGGTTCAGATATTCTCATAGCCTATATACAAGAATGCACACAATTAATAAAGCAACAAACAGACATGTGGAGGCGTTTGGTCTTGATGCATTAAACAAATAAATAAACAAGAAAGATATTTAGTCATGAGCCGTCACTCGGTATATTCCAGCCCCGTCAAGTACATCATAAACAAACACATTAATTAATAGCACAACGTGATATGTAGTTATGTATACTATATCTGTGTGAATAACAACCCCTATGTGCAACTAATAAAAACGTGAGCCTACCGCTCCACTGGCTTCCTAACCCTCCCACTCCTCCTCTGCGCCGCAACCTCCTTATCGACCTCCAGAAACACCTCCTGCTGTTGCACACTCGCCACTTCCTCGTTCTCATCGTCGCTCACGAGCGGCAAACCAGGGCTAGAGTCGGACGGTGTGGGAACTGGCACCTTTTTTGCTGCTGAACGTTTCTTTTTGGTCCCTGTTGTGGTTGCAGTTGTAGCCGCTTCTGGTTCTTGAGTTTTTGCAGCTGCCGTTTTCTGCCGTTTTTGCCGTGACGGGGGTGGTTTTTCGGCTTCTGCCTCGACGTCCGTTTTCTTGTTCTTCCGGGCTGCGGGTTTCGTTTCTTCCGGCTTTTCGCCCTCGGCCTTCTCAGCCTTCGTTTTCCTTGCTGCCCGCTTTTTAGGGGCGGGCGGTGCATCCACCCGCCCTTCGGTGTCAGGCTCCTTTTTGGCTCTAACCTTCTTCGCCGGGCTCAACCAATGCTCACATCCCTCGGGCCAATACACCCTCCTCTCCTTACCGCCCATCGCGACCTCCGCATCCTCAACTTTAGCCCCCCCCACCGCCGCCTTCTTCCCCGGTTTCTCCGGCGGGTTCTCATCATCCCTCTCATGGGGCCTCACCTCCGCGAAGAGGCCCTCGGGGCCAATCCCGTACGTCTTGTAAAGCTCAAACACTGCCTGCTCCTTGTCCTTGGCTTCAATCATGAGGTCCATTGTATCATCGCATGGCGGCAACCTGCGCACACGTTTCGAGTGCTTACGCATGTCGCGGTCTGTGACGGCGTCGTCGCGCGGCTCCGAGTAGTGCTGCTTCTGCGTGATGTTCTTGCGGGACCATGTTTCAGCGATGGCGGGGAGAGTGGGGAGGATGTCAAGGCTGCCTTCGCGGAGGGTGGGGTCGTGGCGGATGTTGTGGTGATGCCAGTCGAGGACGAGGGGGATGGAGAGCTCCTGGCAGATGGGAAGGATATCGTGAACGGTGTAGTTCTGGGCGAGTGAGGTGGTTAGTATCTGTGCGAGATGGATGAAGGGGGAAGTAAGGAGGGAGTGTCTTACGACGTCATCGTTTTCGAGGACAAGGCGTGCTTTGATGGTGTCCGAGAGCAGCGTGGTGTAGTTTTTACGGAACCGGTCGAGGGTCGTTTGCTTATCGCCAAAGACGCCGCCCATATGTAGGATCATGACCGCATCCCTATCTGACTGTCCCTCGAGCCCAAGAAGACCCAGTAGCTGAGCATGGTACTCTAGATCTCGCACTGAAGCTTCGACAACATTGTCCTTCGGACTCGCAATCTGCGTGAACTACCCCCATCACCGTCAGCACCTCCATCCTCCTCCTACAAAAGGGTTAAACTCACCTGCCCCGGATGCGTTGTCAACCTATGCCCATACAACATTGCAGCCTTTCCCGCCTCGCGCAGCGGCTCCGCCGCAAAATCAAGTGAATAGCCATACGTCGGGTGACTCGCAAACGGGAACATCTCGCTTGAGATGCGCAGAAACTTGATCCCGTACCGCTCGTTCCAGTGTATCATCTTGACGAGGTCCCAAGCGTTGGCAAGGCCGAGAGACTCGACATAAGTCTTACCTGCCTCTACGCTTCCTTGCTTCAGGATAGTTTCGATGCGACAGGTGCGCGAGCAGAAAATAGGAGGGTTGGCACTCCGTAGGTAAGTGTTTAGACATGCCTATCCCTCCCGCTCTGCTATTAGCTGGTGGGAGTCAGGGGAGGGGGGGAGGCAAGACATACATAGCCTATTCGGCCTTTCCATGGGATGGGGATGTAGTCACTATTGAACTGGGGGTCACGCGTTATCTTGGTACCATCCTTATTCTCTGTCTTAATGAAGGTTTTGCGATCGATTGTGGGCTTCTTTTTTGGTGCGGCGGGCTTCTTTTTCTGGGGCTCTGAAGCAGCAGCAGAAGCTCTTTTCTTTCTACCCTTAGGAGGCTCCGGCTCGAACCCTTCAGACCCCTCCCCATCCGATGTCGCAGAGCTAGCCTCCCCCTCACGGACTGCAAAGGTCGCCATACTCGCCTCCGCCTTGATGACTGCAGCGCGCTTCCGTTTCGCCATTCCAGGCACTAGTGGGGGGCAATGGGCTCCTCGTAAGCTAGGGAGGCGTGTTTTAATGGCAATGTTAGAGACAGAGGCAATTGACAAAAACTGTGTCCTTGTAGAAGAAGTAAGAAGGGCAAGCATGCAGTGTTGGTAATTGGAGAGGAGATGTGGGGGAATCTTTTTGTAAATGGCAGTGCCTATGAACACAGAAGATACATGTATGTACTTATAAAAGTAGATTAATATACAGACAGGATTTTTGTTGCTGAGATGCACAGACGCAGGGGTTAGGTTTTAGATTCCCGGGTGGTGGGACAAGATCTGGGGATCGGGGAAGCTTATTACGACGTCATCGTCGTCCTGTGCGTGCGTGTGTGTGCGTGCTGTGATGGTGAGTCAGCTTTCACGGGATATTGCAGCACGGGCGGTGTGCTATTCCGCGGCTGTAAGGCGTTTTGTGTTCAAATGGCTGATGCGAGACTAAATTACATGTATTGAGAGACCTAAAAGGAGAGAGGGAGACACGAACTGATAGATCAATTAAGAAGACGTTTATAATTATCTTTATGAATGCCCTCCATGACAGAGGAGTCATACCTAAGCCTAGTCTCGTGCCCATCCCCTATTTTGTTGGGTCTGGGAACGAGACTAACCTAAGCCTATCCATGAATAAGTCCACAGTTACAAAATACGAAGTATTTTTCAAGTATCCAGTGCCATATATAGTGCCCTCACAAGAGACCTCGACCGAATGTGATATTGGGCTCTAAACTATGATACTTAACGTTCCTAGACCACTTTAAGACGGAGATTGGGGCGCAAGTAGCGTGAACCGGTACTGAGAAATACACCATCCATTCTCTATATTACGCACTCGCGTACTTACTTATAGAAGTGACCAATTAGAACCCTCATTTTTATTGGCTGCAGGTAAAGATCTCGGAGCAGTGATCGGTTACGGGCCTACCATTACTCAATCAACACCGTACTCCACAACGTGTCACTCGGCCTTGGCACGTAATGCCGAGCCACACCTCTCTCACTGGTTAGATGCTGCTAACCTTTGAGGGCCACCTCCGCCATCGTGATAACAATGAACCAGTTCTCAGAAGTACAGACAGCGTATCTCTGAGGGAACTCTCGGGTGTATGGTGCACTCTGCGGCCTCCTTAAATGTTGGCAGCTCCACCAGCAAAAGAGATACTTCAAGTCTAACTTTTTAGTCTTTATCGGCTCTTGAGCGAGTATACCGGCATACGGTCTCTGCAGCTGCTATATCTTTACCCTACTTCCTGACCTAATGCTTATAACCCGCGGACCAGTGTACATCGCGTGCGGTATGATGCCCCCCGGGTAGACATCACACGTTGCGGCGCACCTCCTGGGGTGTGGGATAAGGAAAAATTATCTGTCTCCCGTTGGCTCTTCTCCGCCGGTAGGTGCCTGGGAATAGGCAGATAGACATAAGATTAGTGTCTAGGTCCAACCCTGGAGGGAGCTAGAAGGCGAGGATATGAGAAGAGGAGGATGGGAACTCTCTAACAAAATGACAAGTGTCGAGCAATCGGGAATACTATCGATTTATTAAAGATCGAGGCCAGTGTCGAGTGTTTGAATTTCGGGTATGTACCCGGCCCCTCCTTCCGCACCAAGTATTGGGTTTGGGGACTATCGGGATATTGGGCACGTTCCTAGCTACGAAAGAGTGTAAACACCAATGTAATTGTTATTTGACGGCCCCTATATAAGCACCCATGAACAGAGGCCCAAGGACTGAGACACTGCTATTGAAGGGTGGCAGAAGATATTAGGAGCCCTTTTTAGAGAGGGGGATATAAACATAGGCTGATGCTGGGGTGTTTACAGGTGTTAAGCCGGTAGTAGGAGGTGAGTTCTTCTAAATTCATGGCTAGAAGGCCCTTGATATTGCAAACTAGAATGGGCCGAAGCTCACATGCCCCTGTTCTAGATTTATATGTATGGCCAGTGAGAGCTCCGGACTAGGTCTAGATCACATTGGTGGTAGTTCTAGCTAGCTCGAGTTATCGATACCGCGTGCGCGTTCTTCCCCCAAAACTACCTAAAGTGGAGGAAGGGTATGTATATAACACACTTAGAGTATTACTCCGTTCCCTTGTCTAGCGGGCTTCCTGTTAACCGAGCCTTGAGAGCCCCCTGCACGCAAAAACTGGTTGTCAACTCTGCAGCCAAGCAATATCTGTATATGGGGACTGGCTGGGCAGGGAGCTCGCTGAGCAGGGAAACGGAGTAGCGGTGGGCCGTCCTACCTAGTATCATCTCCTTGTTCTTGGCTTAATGACTAATTAATCGACTGTTAGGTTACACCCACTAATAGACATTCTATGCAGCCCAGCAGCTGCAGCTGTCGGCCAGGGCGCTTAGTCCTTTATCTTCTTATACAGGGTGAATACATATATATAACCAGGGAGGACTAGAGAAGGAGTGATTTCCCGACGAATGATGAGTCTCGAGAGAATGAGCGCATTGGGAAAAGGAGTAGACGGGTTGGTTGGTGCATGCTTTGTGTGTCTCGATTTGAGTTTTTCCTTTGTTTGTTTTTGATTCGATTTGTTGGCGGGAGAGTATGGGGAGCAAAATTACTTTCATCTACTCCGGAAAGAGGGAGGAGATGGTTGCCATAGCCTAAGGGCTACATGCATATATGAAGTGTAAATAAGTAAACAAAATAAATAATAAATAAATAATAAATACAATCTTTTGTGTTTGATTTGGGTTTTGTTTTGTATTGTTTTGCCTGAGGAGGTGGTGGAGGATACGGGGGAGGAAGATACGTCATCCCCGGGAAGAAGGGGATGACGGTTGCCATAGCCTACGGGCTGCATGTATGAAGTACTTTAACGCCGGAACGGATATTCCTATCAGCCTTAGTCAAAAGTTAGTCTAATAAAGACCTTATAGATTTTTTTTGAACCTGATATATTCCTTAAATCATACTTATACAATACATAAAAAGGCTTGAAAAAAATGTATAAGGTCTTTATTAGACTAACTTTTGGCTAAGCCCTCGCTAAAGCTGAAATCAGGCCCATAGGAATATCCGATCGGGCGTTAAAGTATAAACAAACAAACAAACAATAAATACAATACATATAACCAACCCTAACCCTCGAGTGATGGCTCATGATTCTTAGTGTCGAATTGTGATATATATATGCTGCGCTGTAGTAGGAACATACGTTTGTAGGATACATGTGCGGTGGCTATTCGGCCATTGTAGTTAATGTGGCGCCCATTGTACCATGACACGCTGGCGGTCATCTGTCCCGATAGGTGCGGGCTTCATACGTAGGGACGGTGCTTTAGATAGATACGTCATGTACCGAGTGACAACTTGGATAGAAAGACATCTAAAACCTCACACTTACATATACTATATACTGTTCAAAAGATCATAACTGCAATATAGAATACCGCATTAGTTCGAATGAATGAACGGCCAGCGGGTCACACAAGACGTCGAAGTTGCCCTTTCAAGCTACCGTATTAATTCGCCCTTTAGCGGAGTACTGTCACACAAGACGTTGAAGTTGCCTTTTACAGCGGGTATAAGAGGGGATTAATGGGCGCTTTCAAGACAAAACTACAAAAAAGGAAGTCCCAACTTACTGTGTAACGATCCACTGAGGCGAATTAATGCGGTAGTATGAGGGCGTATTTAAGACAAATAACTAAATACATGAACTTCAATGTCTTGTGTGACCGACCGTTCATTCGAATTAATGCGGTATGTACTCCCGACCCTCTATTAATGTCTCTGAGGTTTGGTCGGGAACGTACCTTATAATAATCGGAGTATATATGACTCTAGAATATATCTTTGTAAACGAGGGCACTCCGCTTGTTGCTGTTAATTCATCAACATCATCCCACACCTTGCCACCAAAACCAAGGTACATGTACAATATACCGCGTAGGCGGCTTTAATCGTACACATCTTTGTGCACCACCGCATAGATGATCTATCCCATGGTTAGTCAATGATAGCCCCCCTATAGTAGAGGAACAAGATTTGTATAGGAGGTCTATTGTTTGATAAGAGAGATAACGAGATCTGTATGTAAAGCCATACCAAATTTACTTTTTCTGGGGGCCAGCATCCTACTGACGGACGATGGGATAGAGGGGAATTTAAGTCATCGATATACAACTCGGATATAACCTTATTAATTACTTAGTTGTTGTGGTGTCATGTATGAGGTGGTGGGTTAGGGTTTCTTTGTTACATCTATAGGAAAGACTTCGGCCCAAATAACCCAATCAATGTATACTATCGAATCGCCTCATACATGTACAGCGGTAGGTAA
The DNA here is from genome assembly GCA_024713755.1 of Morchella sp. 2018-W16. NCBI lineage: Eukaryota > Fungi > Ascomycota > Pezizomycetes > Pezizales > Morchellaceae > Morchella > Morchella sp. 2018-W16. The sequence continues at coordinate 3,607,611 of JAMGYY010000003.1, read as the reverse complement.
TAAGTGATGGAACACAGTGATGCCTATTTTGGTAAAACGCCACCAACATTTGGTGTTTGTACCTCAGGGCGTTCCACCACTTATTACCTCTCGCTGTACTTGTATCTCGTCGTTGGTAGATTCGGGGAAGCTTATGAGACCACCCCCACACCTTCAGACTTTTATAAGAAAAGGAGTACTTGTAGATACATGTAGTCAGACCTTCAGAAAAAAATGCACAGGCCAGCTAAGTTCCTCCCAATCTCAACCAAAGCCACTGGTCTGGTTCTGCAGAGCCCTATCTCCCAAGGCATACATGTATATAAGTGTGTACCATCGATCGACAGAACCACTATATCTCAGCTCGTATCCATGATGCTTCCCCGCATAGCCTCGCCTAGAAGATACTCCAGCCGGTATTCTTCAAGTTGTTCGAATTCTTCCTTATTGCTATAGTCTGGTCCGGGATCGGACCATGGTTCAGACATAGTCGCACTAAAAATCCAGTGTCAGAAAAGAACCTAGGACGTCCAAAGTCTATCACTCACTCGTCTTTAAACATTTTCCCCATATAGCCTTTACCAATCCAACCTGAGCTCATCCATATGCAGCCCCATAATTCCGCACTCCTGGTGATTTTATGTCCCTCAGCTTTTAGTAGCCAGGAGTGATGTGCGCTAGTAACCATCCCGAGGAAAGCCGAGCCGTATATATCGATAAGCTGTGAGCTAGATAATTTCTCCGGGTCTCCCACGTGGCAATTTGGTAACTCTGGAGCCTCCACGTAGACGATCGTATTCATACTGTCAGCCTCAGAGTCGACGGATCTAGAGGCACGGTGAGATATTGACATTAGGATGGGGTGGCTAGCTACAAGATTTGTACTTACTGGCTTAGCTTAAGCTCCTGATCCGTTACATCCACCCAATCTTCAGAGATGGGAGTCGAATCTTGCAAGCTATCATCATCCTGGAAATCGGCCTCTCTTTCAGCTCCCCCCATTCTGTTACCCATGGCTCTTGTTGTATATATGTCCTCCTCCCGATCTTCACCAATGACTTCATTTTGCGGCTCGGGAGTATTGAACCCTAAATATGACGGGATATCTATGATTATACCTCTGGTTAGACTAAGATATTGGTTAAATGCCCAAAAACTTTCCCCCTGGCCTACCTTCTTGATCTAAATCTCTAATGTTTGAGTCAATACCAAAGTTATGTGTTTCGCGCGCACGCTTCAATCTATCCTCTGAGATGGGCACACCGCACAAAGAAAATACTGTTTGTTTTTTATCGACATTCAAGCGCCTATCCTGGATATGCGCCATTTTTCGTGCCATGTCCTTAGTGATATTTCTCCGAAACCCCCATTTGCGCATGCGAGTTTTATACTGATTTATACTGCATTATGACTGTAAGATTGCTGGCTCCATAAATAAGGCATTTGGGTATTGGGGGACAAAAAGTGCTACATGTAGTAAGGGGCAGCGAGCGGTACGGGCCACTATCTTCGGCGTAATGTATACTAGTAGACATATAAGTATATTGAAAGAATTCTTACCTTGCGGAAAATCTATGTTCATTAACCATGAGATACTGTATTCTAGCAAGAGTTAGCCTGCCATTGGGGCGGCCCTTGAGATAATGCTTCCTAATTATCTCACGGTGATTCTCCCAGTCAGGAGATGTCGGTCGTATGCAAGGCTTCAATCCTTGTCCCGGTTCCGTGTCCAGTGCAGGGAATGTTAAGTATGAATGCATCTCGTGCTACCTATCTTGTACTGTTGGTATGTATCTGAGTGTGGGCGAGTGTGGGCGAGTTTGAATGTGTATGAGTGCGTCAAAGATAGAGTTTGATCCACAAAGCCGACGGGTAGCTAACATGATGAGCGATAGTTTATCTATATAAGCTATTTTGGTAGGCTACCCACCCTCAGGCCGCTGAAATTGTCAACCCCGCGCGCTCATCGGTGTGCCCCTCGACATGTGAGGCAGGTAAAGGGGGTGTGTTGACGGGAAATTCTCACGGCAAAATGTCTCATTGCCCTTAAAAAGCCAATGAAATAGGTACCTATATACATATTTTATTTGGTCGCCTTCTCCCCTCAAAAAATAGCACTTGGGTCATGCAGAACCCGTACAAAATTCTCCAGCCTGGTGTATGCTTAGACGCCACAACTGCTAAATGAGGATACCACAACTTTTTCTTGTAAGGTGATTGGCCAACAAAAGTTTTGTGCAACGGAGGTGCCCGAACAACTTTTGAGAAAAACCTGTTTTACGCAAGAGGGTTAGGATGAGACATTGCTTAGCGAAAATGAAGAGATGCCCATCTTATCCAACCGGAATTTTATTTACACTCATCAGATACTTAAGCTTTCGCCGAATAAAATTTAATAGAGGGTCAAAGCTAATCACCGAGTGATACTTGGTGACTGCATGCCTTCCAGCGCCCTTAATACTAATATCAGCACCATTGCATTTAATTTATTATCTTTGGCCGGTATAATAGTATTACTTCGTTTTGGGGAAGACTATATATGAGCGTGTTTAGCTTAGTTAACCCTCGTGGGGGTTTAGGCTCATCGATTCCTTTCGCATGAAAGTTACCACGATCTCCTCTCAGGATATGTCAGGACCCGAAACACTTACCGAATGCACAGAAAGGTGCGTGTAACCAACCACCTCTTACAAACTACCGGTTGTCACACTCTTTCTGTGCAACGTACGCACTGGACACAGACCAAATTCCGGTATTATCAACACGGCTATTAGCGGCCAGATGGTCCTAGTACAGAGACAGGGCTGGGGATTGAACTTTTGCGGGTAAACCACTACTCTAGGGGTATATGTAGCAGAATTAATATATACACTTACTACACAGCCACATACATACTTAAGTGCTACATCTAGTCCCATACCCACCCTTACGGACGGTTTGCTACAATCAGCCAACATGCAATGTCAATGGAGTAAATGGATGCTTATTGACAATATCTATATGGGCTAGAGACTACTAGAATCCTTGTAATAGCTGTCAGACGTGTGTGTATATTTCGAGTGCGAAACGCACTTCTGTATTGTGCAAGTGTTTTAATCCCTTGTCTCGCTCGATCGCGCGATGATAGCAAAATTGTAATTGTCTACGATGTGGGAGACGTTGATCCTCGTATAATATGCAGTGCATCCTGTGACTGAATTAACCTAGTGCAATTAACAAGATGCACCCCGAACAGGCCCGCGCGAGTCTCAACTCTCAAAGCCCTTGTAGAGAGTATCTATCCGTACAAAGTACGTTCTGGGGTCATTTAGTAAAGGCAAAGGGCACGTAAGTTAGATGTAGGTTAGATATCCCAAGGTTCTGGTAGGGCGTGGGGGCTCCTACGAACCCAACTCCGTCATCCCCACAAACGTCGGTGTCAAGAGTGACTTACCCTAACGGTCTTCATTATGTTAAAGAGTATCTTTTTCTTTTTCTGTCGGTGATTAAACCTCTATCTGGTGTCTAACTCTAGGTCTTGCCTATCAGCCATGAAGCAATGTTTCACCTGTGCTGAGAATTGAGTCCTTGGGTGTAGGGTTAGTCTGTAGACAGTGGTCGTGGTTGCAACAGTAGTAACGGGTAAGTGAGTAGAGCGTGGCAACGCAAACCGCCGGAGTACTTTACAGTGCGCTATGCGGCCGGCCCCCATAAAGTTGACCAACAAAAGGAATAAGTGAGAATCGCCCCAAATCACATGCGTAGGAGTGGCTTGATGTAATTTCACTCAATTTCTCGAATTTTTCCCTTCCCCTTTCTACTTTTGTGGAAATCACGAGTAATCATTGACCAGAACACGCCTTGATAAACTTTATATAATAATTCCCAAACCAGGCCCGAAAAAAACAAAAATGAAGCACGGTTGTTAAAATGAAAAATAATAAGAAAAAAAACCCAAGCTCAAAAACGAAGGGAAAGAAGATCATTGGAAAATTGCAGGCATGATAAATATCAGGACTGGCGTAGACAAGTGATTGGTAGAGATGAACAAACGAAAAACTTAGATTGTGGAACGCAATTCCGCCCGAGAAACAAAAAATAGACCCCCTGAACCAGCAATACTTAGGATGGCATATCTCCCAGGAAAATATCATAAATTTACCCTTTTTCTCGCCAACTGCGAAATGCCCGATTCCAGGATTAAAAGCTTAACATTTTTTCTGATCGTAGGATGTTTCGTAATGTGTTATCACATACAGCGTAAAGAATATTGTGACGGTTTACTGTAATATAAGGATCCAGAATCAGCTTACTATCCCCCAGAGATTTGCCGGAGACGCTGAGGACATCTGAGAGCGGGAAAGACGCAGCGAAAGGTTCGGCGACTGGTCAAAGTGAAGAAACATATTTCGCTTCAGCCTAGGCCTGATCTAGCAGTGCTCTGGCAGAAGCGAAATGTGTTGTGCGCTTCTGGTTGATTGCCAGCTTGTAACACTAGGGAAGAAAGTGGATAAATCAAGGGCGATAATCAGGGTGAACCAACCAAAACATCATCATCCATCCCAACATCACCATTACTAGTACCAACCGCAGCTGGAGCAGCCGCACCTGCAGAGCTAGCTCCAGAAGTTCCACCGACGAAGTAGTCTGCCATATCAGCATCCAGTTCCTCAGCGGTTGGCTTCTTTCGGCTAGGGTTGCCGGAGCGTCCTCCACGAGCATCACGACCACCACGTCTGCCCTTAGCGCCACGTGCTGCTGCTGCTGCTGATGTGCCCATGTTTTTAGTAACAGGCTTTGGCTTGTTAGCAGTAGAATTACGAGCAGCGGAAACCTGCTTAGGTGCACTATGAAGAGTTAGAGAGGTTCCTGGAAATTTCGGGGGGAAATAAACATACCCGACACGATCTGCGAAACTGGCAGGCGCGGTAGGATCGACAACAAGTTCAACCTTCATTGGTCTTTTGTCAACCTCGACACCGTTGTACTTCTGGACTGCGGTGGCAGCGTCGGAAGCTCGGGAAAATTCAACAGTTGCAATTCCACGAGATTGGCCGTTGGGTCCGTAGGTGATGACGCAGCGCTTGATAGGGCCAACAACCTTGGTGAAATATTCCTTAAAGTAGAAAGCTGATGTTAGAATATTCGGTTCCAAAAAACTGACGCCTGTCTTCGAATGCTAACAAGACACAAAGCTACGGAAACGGGAGCGAGTTTGAACGTGAGTGAGTATTCAAATGAATACTCGGCGGGTGTCGCAAGTGATTCCAAAATGCACTGACGAACGATGATGCAGAATGTTCATAGGCAACAGCAAAACCAGAACATTGCATCATGACGTCTGCGCTAACAAAGTTCAGGCAGTTCCCCAACAGCTTCAGGGATTCAGAAGCCCCCCAGAATTTACCTTCCACATTGATCCAACCTCCCGATTCGAGTTCCGATCGAAATATGGTTGTTTTCAATCTTTGTTCGTTTCGCTTGTGGAGGGTGAACCAGAAAGGCTTCTGGAGGAGCTCTGCAATATGGCCTCATCGACTTGCGAGATATTTGCCTGCCCAGTGTTTGCCCTGAAGCTGTGCATAATGCAAAGGCACCAAGATGTTTGCAATAGACAGAACCACATGATTTTAGGAAAAATCTGTACTGGAGTCATTGTGCATGGGGAATCATCATCGTTCGCCGTTGTGCATTTGGAATCGTGCCGTTGAGTCTCATAGAAACAGGGTGGCAAAAGGGTCATCATGAGGTGCTCTCATTCCTCTCTCCCAAAAAGGATAGAGAAGCTCGCTCGCTGTTTCCCCGCTCCGTAGCGTTTGTGCCTTCGTTTCCCAGACTCATGCCGTGTGTATGACTTCGTTGTACAATCAACGTACCTTGATCATAGCCTCATCCACATCGTAGGGCTGTCATGGATTGTAAGTGGCGCGTTCAAAAAAAGTATAAAATATCATCAACGCGTGGAAGCGAGCTTACCAAGTTAGAAACAATAATTTTAGATCCAGCAACCTTTCCAGATGGACCAGTGGGGACAGTCTTGGTAGCATTCTGTGCTATAGTTGCTGACGCCTTTTGTGCAGCAGCCCGCTGAGGGCGTTTGCGGATACCGCCAGCGGGAGCATTGCCACCTCTGGCACCGCGACGGCCAGCGGCGCCGGCACGAGGGCGCTCAGCGAGAATCTCATCAAGAGACTGATCGAGTTTTGAAGACATAATAGAGCGATGAGAGGGAGTGATGATGATGAAAATCAAATAGCCTGATGTTGCTGTTTAGTCGCGAGTGATGCGGAAGCGAATACTTTATCAAGCGGGGTTGGTGTTCAGTAGCGCGAGATTTATAGATGAGGAGCGGAAGGGAGTAAGATAAGACGTAGAGGGTGGACGAGGGTAAGAGACTTTTATATGAAGAAGTTTGATGGGAGTATGAGGATGGATGCAGAGTTAGATAGAATGGACACGGGCGCGAGGACTTGAGAAAAGGAGACACAGAACACGTGTTATGTAAGCATGCTTTTGCCATGAACAGTCAACACTGATGTATTCAGCCGCAACTGAGAGCTGGCAGGACTGAATGGGCTTGGAGGGATGGCATAACAACGATCAAACTTTGATCGATCCAGTGGCACACACATTAGTAGACGCCTACACCGCCCCAATCCTCAGCAGGAATGTCTCCCTTTTTTGCGTTCTTTGTCCAATCCTGCTTTGTCCGGCTGTTTGCACACATTCTAGGAATATGCGGTCCATGTTGGTTCATGCAGCTACAATAGATATAAAAAGTATCATCCAGTATGTAGGTATCTACATCCTAGGTTTTGGGATGAGAATTTTTTTTTTTTTTTCGAATACTATCCCTTTGACGTAGCTTTTCAGGAGTAGCAAGCGTCGCGTTCAAAGGACCTAAGTAGGTAGAGTAGTATGTAGGTATCTAGAGGTTCCGACCACATTCCTTGGCAGCGATTTCAACCGAGAGCCGCTAGGCCATGTAGGTACTGCTGCGACATTCTAGCAAGTGCTCCTAGCAAGAAAGCATATTTGTACTTTGTTCACAGAAGGTGGCGCTCGAAAAAAACCAAGCTGGTAAACCAGTGAGCCTGTGCTTTTTAATCCTTTAAACACTTGGTAGATATCGTACAGATTACAAGCCCACACAAACCCTGGGCTGCTCCGCCCATTTCCAAACACCTTTCCACCATGGTTTCAAGCCTGCTGCATAGTGTTTGACCCCAAATTCCACCGACGACTGTCTGTCCCTCGCTTAGTTGAATGTCCCCTTTAAACCGCATCGTATGGTATCATATGTGTACATCTATTTAACGAGTGTGCAAGTTAGCTTCGTGCGCGCCAGTCGAACCCCGTTGCTGCTAGTATTACACACACTCTCACCGACAAGCACGCCCCTAATTACTTCCCACGATCGCGGCCTTTCCATGACCATTTGTGAGACCGTTCGCAGATGAGGGAGAAAGCTCTCGAGCGTTGACAGCCAAAAAATGGTAGAGCACAATAAGGCTCATCATCAACGTCCCCAGGAATATAGCAATTGAGTTGAGTTCCGAGTCGGTGATCATATCTGCAGTATGGTATCTTTTCTAGGAGAGATATCGGAAGTAGTATTGGTGTTTTGGATCGCGAAAAAAAAAAAATGACAAACAGTAAGTTCTAGAGAGAGCTGTGGAGGACGTGTTCTCTTTGAGCTGCAAGAGCCTCGCATAAAGCTACGTAATAACTAAAGCGGCAACCTACCGGTAATACGTCCCATACTCAGTAATACACGCAGACAACGACAAACTACACTAACCGCCGCTTTACTTATGCCAAGAGTTCACCTTTACGACCTCCTCAGCAGGAGAGAAAAATGTTCTAATGTTTCGTAGCGTGCAACAACCTCACTCGTTACAACTCAACTGTATTCAATTTTTTCGCGTACCAAAGTAAAAATCCTTTGTAAGCCTCTAGTTCACCGTGGCGATCTCAAAATTCGGTTTCGCTGTTTGGAGTTGCGAAAAAAAGTCTAACTGACCTGACTAGACACCCCACCACAATCCACCATGCCACCAAAAGGGAAGGATACCAAGGGAACGAAGCCCTCTGTCCAGAAGACCGTACAAGACAAGGTAGATTCCCCCACACACCCCTCATCATAATAATACAACTAACTAATTCTACCTACGTATTCAAGACTTTCGGGCTCAAAAATGTTCGTCCACCCCCTCTCACCTTACCAACACACACCCTCGGGAATGCGAATCAGTCCATTCAGTCACTCTAACAACATTCACAGAAAAAAGGCGGGAAAGCGCAAAAGGCGATCGCACAACTACACTCACAGGCCAGCGCCTCAGGTACACCTGAGGAGAAACGAAAGGCCGCCGAGAAAGCTCGGCGTGAGGCGGAGAAGAAGGCAGCCGAGGATGCGAAGAAGGAGGTGGCGGATCTTTTCAAACCTGTACAGGTACAGAAAGTACCACCCGGTGTTGATCCCAAGAGTGTGGTTTGTGTCTACTTCAAGAATGGTCATTGTGAGAAGGGTATGTGACTGTTTCCTTGTTGCGGGAATTAGGCGATACTAATTCCTGATAAAGGAAAGAAGTGTAAATTCTCTCACGACCTAAGTGTGGAGCGAAAGACGCTGAAGAAAAACTTGTATGAGGATGGTCAAGAAGAGGGAGAGGACGGCGAAGGAAAGAAAGAGGACGGTATGGATAACTGGGACGAAGAGAAGCTACGGAGTGTTGTTTTGAGCAAGCACGGAAACCCCAAAACAACAACCAACAAGGTTTGCAAATTCTTTATCGAGGCTGTCGAGAATGGAAAGTATGGATGGTTCTGGCAGTGTATGTACACTCTCTTGCTACTACACCTTGGGAACCTATCCCACAACTAATAGGAGCTTGACATAGGTCCAAACGGGGGTAACGACTGCATGTACAAGCATTCTCTACCACCGGGTTTCGTTTTGAAGACGAAGGAGCAACGTGCAGCGGAGAAGGCCCTCATGGATAAATCGCCACTAGCAACGCTGACCCTTGAAGACTTCCTGGAAGGCCGACGGTAACTCACCCACCTATCTCCCTAAAACACTCCTACTAATAATTATTAGCCTTGCCCTTACGGGTACATTAACGCCTGTTACCGAGGAGAGTTTCAAAAAGTGGAAGCTAGAGCGCACTTCCAAGAAGGAAGCCGAAGAGGAGGCCCGACGTGCCAAGGAGGCAACAGGAAGGGCACTCTTCGAAAAGGGCGACTGGCAAAACGAGACCGACAGCGAAGAGGAGGAGGAAGAAGAAGGAGAAGACCATGGCGACTTCGATCTTGCTGCACTTAGGAAAGAGACGGAGGCGCTAGAAGCAGATGACGCACCAATCAAGGTATATGGGAGCTAAACATACAACAATCTCAAAATAAAAAAGTAAAGGGGAAAAAACGTGGAGGGACATATGGACAGAGAGAGAAGAAAAGCGAATACATATTCATCGGTGCTCTTAGAAACGCATCATGGGGGAGCGCTTGCTTTTATGTTATCTTTTCATTTTATATTTTCTTTCCTTGCGTTCTTTGTACTGGAGTGATGTCTTTTTGTCTTCTTTTGGGTAGGCTGGATTTTTGCATTTCCTTTGGGGGTGCTGCGCGCAGAAATGGTGTTAAGATTAAGTCCATACTAGGAATACTTCGGTACGGTTTAGGGGCGTGGTTTGATTTCGGGACTGAGATTGGCATACTTAAAGTACATCCTGATCACCACAGGCCCATGGCCTAGATTCTAAATAGCGTAACGCATGCGTTTACCAACCCGAGCAGTATACTAATATCACCCTCCAAAGCATGTACTATACACTCGTAGTCATCCTATAACTCTTTTATGCACTTTAATGCGGCTATACATTGAAAAATATGGCTAGAGCAAACTAGCCTGCCTTGTTCGCAGCTTACATAGACTGGCTTATACAAATTATACAATATGCCCCGCCCCGCCCCGCCCCGGGCCTGGGCCTGGGCCTGGACTGGTTAGACACGCCACCCCGAACCTCTGGCCATATTCCACCAGTGGGGCGGCCGTATATCCTAAATGAATTGTTATGTACTCAGATCAGGGATTTTGGCTCCCAGTGCACGATGTTCGGCCCCTCCATGTTCCAAAAAGGCAACTTGACCCACTAAGATATATTTGTTGATACCATGAGACTAAGGCTATTATATTAGTCTTATAAAATAGTTACTTCTTATACAACGTGATAATATCTTACCCATACCCCTTTTACTTCGTTCAGGGTAAAGTAGCAGCCATAAAGCAATATTCATCGCGAATAGGATATCTAGATCTGTTAGAATATTCATCATAGTAAGGCCCTCTGTTTGATTGAAAGATGGCTCTTTGCTCACAATTAGAGAGAAATTGTGGGGATAATAAGGACGGAAAAGGAATTTAGGTAGGATTTAGGATAAGAGATTATTAGGGGGGCCTACTTAGTGAATGATAAGGCTCGAGTCAGTGAGCGCGCTAGGCCGGCTAGATAGCTGTCAGGTGGGTAGTGAATTAAATAAAAAAAAATTGCTCACAACTCCTCATCTAAATCATATAATGTCACTCGGAAAGGTTAGGGTTTCTCGGCGCTGTTATAGTGCACCCAATAATGGTATTATTATTGAGAGGTAAATAAACTTGAATCAAAAGATTTTTTGAATAAATTCACGAACACAATAGCTCTTATATTTTGGTTATATATGGGGAATTTTCACACCTCACGGTGCAGCGGGACTGAAGCTTATATGGAGCGGTAAATGTGTCAAAAGTGATTTTACCAACGGTGGTACAAGCGCTGAATTTCAGTCCTTGTTCCAGTATAAACGCTGACTTTCGGTCTTTATTCTGCATTATCATTAATACCAACAGTTTCACACCGGTGGTAAAATACCTGCCACCGGTGGTGAAATTCCCACCGGTGGTGAAATTCCCACCGGTGGACAATGTTCATATATACTGGCATATAGCCCCTTTTGGCGAAAAGGTCTGTGCTATTATCCATTTTGAGGTATAAATGCTAGTATTATTTTCACCACCGGTGGTAAAATCACTTTTGACACGTTTACCGCACCATAAGCTTAAAGGTATATACGTACAATAACTTTTCAGCATGCAATCCCACCAAAACAATTTTTTTTATATCTTATTACAAAGTTATTGTCGATTTATCCGGAACTTGTCCTTGCCTTTAAGACCCGCTGCACTATAACTTTGGCGCACTGTAAATAATTAATCGTATAGATTAGTGGCAACAGCCTCAGGTGTACGTGTTAGCTGAGGTCTTAAATCGCGCGGACAGACCAGCATTAATAGCAATTAGGAGACTTTGGAGTTTAGGGATATTGCGGAAACTTATGAATCCGTGTGATCCGTGTGATCCGAGTGGTCGAGCGTCGATGGACCATGAGCGATATATGTAGGCCGTATATATAAATTAGAGTTACATACACAGATAGTGGTAGTGAACAACCTAGAGATTACAGCACCAAAAAGGGATCTAGTTGGCGCCGGAGCAGTATAGAGCTTCTAGTTAAACTGAAATGTTGGCCACTATACCGTATGATACAATATAGCTACATGTATATAGCAATATCCCATGTAAGTACATCCGCGTTCAAAAAGACTCGGCACCCCCAGGCCAACTATGAGGGTCCTTTCTGCTTTCCAATTCTCCTCTAATCGAGGCCATAGTCAGAGAAAGCTGCGATATATCTTCTGCAGCCATGCCTATTAATTTTTTGGGTATGCGCAAGAGCAATGGTTATTTGTGGGCTACCATTCGTGAACAGACTCAATCTAATAGGGTGCCAGGACTTTTCGAACGCGGCTGTACGTACATATATACACAGTCTCGTATGCATCGTATAAGTATATACTGGGGCAAATCTGAGATAAGTTACCGAATGTAGATATCTACTCCTCTGGTATGTACTGTAGTCAAGTACTACGTATATACATCATGTAGTATAACCTGTGTTTATCCTTGAGGGGGCTTACATATTGTCCCTGGTTTATTATGCGGTAGCTACATACATGTAGTCTATACAGTATGAAAAAATGGGGTGAAATCACTACCATAGGACTACGGAATTTAGTGACAAATACCGAATTAAATCGGCATTAGAGGAAGAGTACCGTACAAATACCGTATTCTTACAGCATTGCTAGCGTATCAACGGGAATACCGTAGTGATCCCACCCCTCTTTTTGGTACTGTAGTCCTCACGAAGCCCGGTAGTTTTGTCAGTTAACCTGTAGGTGAAACTTTTGTGAGGAAGAATCTTAGGTTCGCGTTTTTGCTAGAGCTCTATTTGCCCGCTACCTGAGTTCCTCCACTAGAAAGGGCACATCCTCTCAGTGGCTTTCAGCGACAGCATGCTATCATACCTACATGTAACTAGCAGGTACAAATCTCAAGTTACGACGTTTAGGTACTACACACCAAACTGCAATGGTACTAAAGGCTCCTACATAACGCTTCTTATCCTTTTGCTGGTGGAGCTGCCAACATTTAAGGGGGCCGCAGAGTGCACCGTGCACCCGAAAATTCCCTCAGAAATACGCCGCCTGTACTTCTGAGAACTGGTTCATGGTTGTCACGGTTCCGGATGTGGCCCCTCAAGAGTTGGCAGCATTTAATCACCAGCGAAAGAGATACCAGTATACCAGTATACCAGAGATCCAGATCCATCAGCTGTATTCTAAAGCGGACTGGTCCGATTTTGAATATGGCTAGATGGGGAGTTCAGGGTGCCAGATAGAACAAGGCCTCCCCTCCTGGCGTTAGATTTATATGTGAAAGGAGGACATTCATTACGCGAACTCTAATGATGAGGTGAAAAGCACATGTATACAAGCACCCAAATAGTAGCCATTCCCGGGGGGCAGTAAATAGAAAATAAAATAAAAAGAAGGGACTCCTGATGGCCCACACGGCCCAAATCATAGTGCTGCACAAACAAAGATAGCAACACCACCACCACTGCGTACTACAACTACATATCTAGCTCTTCAGCATCTCCAGCCTCTCCCGCATGTCGTCTAATGTATCTTGATCCTCCTCTTCTTCTACTCCCTTCTCGGGCGTTGTTGGTACTGCGGGTGCCGCTACAACCGCACCGCCCATGACCTCCCTCAGCGCCTTCTCGACCTCCTCCTCCACCTCATCGTCTTCCATCTCCACATCATCCGGCAACGAATCCGCCACCATCTCCTCGATAATCCCGGCCTTCACCAGCTCCATACTAAGCTCTCTCATTGTGCCAGTGAGCTCAGGTAGGCGGACGAGAGTATTAACATCGCGCATAACACCCGTACTCGTGCGGATAGAGCCCTCGATCTTTCGAACCGAGAATGCCTCGTTTACCTGCATTCCGACACTCTGGAGTTGTGCCTTGCTTGTAATGAGACGGGAGGATTGTCGCCGGATGCGGACGAGCTCGCGTGCGATGATGCGTGTTTGAGCAGCGCTATTTGCAGAGCGTGATTTAGAGGTGCTGAGGATTAGGGCTTTAGTTTTGACTTCGAGGACGCGCAGTTGGCTGATGTGGCGATCGAGCTCGCGTGTATTCTTTCGGATGAGCTGGTTGCATTTGCGGAGCTGGGGGATCGTTAGTGTCTGGGGAGAGTGCAGCTTAGGGAGTATTCACTTGGACGGCGGGATCAGGGCCCCAGATCATAGCTTTAATAGACTCCATGGAGGGAGGGTTTTAGGTAGTGAGAGAGATATGGTTATTGGTGTGGGGGTGGAGGGAGGGAGGAGAGGTAGCAGGTATGTAGCAAGGTAGTAAGAATAGTAAGCTAATAAGATAGTAATAGTAGTGGGTAAGGTAGTTATATTAGTAGAGAGTACTTGGATTATTCAAATTTGCAGTTCTGATAACAGTAGCTCACCGGGGAGGCACAGCACCCCCAAATCAGACACTGCCAGAGGTTTTGCAAAGCGGTCGGTTGAAGTCTCCCCCATCCAGTCGCGATACAACGTGACGAAGCTTGATTCCCACCCCCGCGCCTCAGCAACAAAATTCATAATGTATAAAAAACCTCAATTTACCTCCTATCTCATTTCAATATTCTAATTATCTCTAAATCTGGGGTATTGAAAAATTATTAGCGTGGCGGGCGATGACGTTGCGCGGGGTGTTCCATTTGTTTCGCTGGGGTTCGCTCGTTGGTGGGGTTGCGGGCGATTCATTACGGCCTGCCCTTCCTTCTTCTAACCCTTCTTTCAACTTTAAGGCTTTCTCTTTCCTCTTCTTCACACCTTCTTCCATCGACCAAAGTTCATCTCTTTTTCTACACAGAAGCAGAGAACTATTGAATCGACACCCCACTACTACAGAATAGCGATACCCCTCTCTTCATACCATAAGTTATGGCTGCTGCTGCCTCAACCCCCGAAGGTTAGTACCAAGATCCCCCCACAGATCATCCCGTCGTTCATCTCATCTCCCCCGGCGAATCCCCCACTAACGCCCCCACCAAAAAAATAGTCCTCTGGGCCCAACGTTCCAGCGCGGATGAGCCAGAGAAGAACATCATCTATCTGTCAATAAACGCCTACGACTGCGCTAAGGAAACTATCAAGCTCGATATCCAGCCCACCAAGATTACCTTCAGCGGGGCCTCCAAGGCTCGTAGCTTTGCTGTTGATCTCGAGCTTTACGCCGAAATCGATCCCTCTCTCTCGAAGCACTCCCACTCGGCTCGCGGCGTCGACTTTATACTTAGGAAGAAGGAGAATAAACAGGAATTCTGGCCGAGACTGCTGAAGGAGCCCAAAAAGCAGCACTTTCTCAAGACTGACTTCGACAAGGTGCGTTTAATTTAGGAGGGGTCAACCCCATCCCCCGCCCCCGTTCCATTAACTCACCCCCTCCCTCATTCCTACTAGGCAATGCAACTCTAACGTAGTACGTGTGTAGTGGGTTGATGAGGATGAGCAGGAGGAGACCCCCGAAGACCCAATGGGTGGAATGGGTGGCCCTCCCGGCGGTGACGGTGGATTCGGCGGTATGGACTTCTCAAGTCTTGGCGGCATGGGCGGCATGGGCGGCATGGGCGGCATGGGCGGCATGGGCGGTATGGGCGGTATGGGCGGTATGGGCGGTATGGGCGGCATGCCCGGCATGGATATGGCCTCAATGATGGGCGGTGGTGAGGAAGATGAAGATGTAAGCTACTCCTTTGGCCCTTGAAGAAAGAGCATTTGTTGACAGTTTTCTTAGGACGACATGCCGGAGCTTGAGGACTCAGCACCTGCTAAGGATGATTCCAAGGCCGATGAGACCCCTGCTACTTCTAAGATTGAGGAGGTTAACTAGGGCGCAAAATAAATAAGTAACCAGAGGTGGCAGACGTTGTTTTCCTTTTTTCATGTTCTTACTAACCTACGTCTTGTGCGCTGGATGCTATTGTGAATCATAAAAAAATTTACCAAGTAGAGCCTTTACCTTTTTTTATTTCTCATTTTTTGGCTTGTGTGGTTGAGGGTGAGTTTTTTTTTTTTGTTTACATCATACTCGCATGGTTGAGGGTGAGTTGTAATAATTGGCCGAGTGATTCCTTGTGAAGTGAACTATTGTGAAGCTTCTTAGATATAATAATGATCGCACAAAGGGGTGTTTTCCTTTTCTCCTTCTCTTCGGTCTCTTGCAATGTATTTGTATGTAATGGTTTCAATCCTCAATCATCAACCAGGCATACTCGGACACACTAATAGGGTTCGGTTTGCACATAATGTAATAACACGCGAACCAGCGACTATTACCACAACTGCTGGTGTTCAGATGTTTATCACACAATTTGTCTCAGGCACAGTTCCCCTATGTTCTACCCGCCGCTCGATATAGTACTTCAACATCTTGACTTACCAGTCTGATTTTAGACTGGTCTGGTCCGGTTTAGAATCTACTGGGAATATAGGGCTAGTAGCGCTCTTCCGGACCTGCCGCTATATTACGCAGACCTATCCAGACTGCCGGGTAGAAGGAGTGAGCAGAAACCCTGGGGTTGGTACGGCGTTGCGGTTAGACACTTGTACTTATGCTTTATCTTGGGGATGCTTGACTGCTTGCTTGCATGTGCTTTTAATGGGGGCTTGCTACGCATATATACAGTACATCGCTCCTCACTCAGCCCCAGATCCCCCACAATGCTGGGATCTCTCTCCGCACCAGTATAAGTGCCGGCTTTAAAGACCAGTAGCCCCTCTCTAGAGTGCTATGTCCCAGCTCTCTAGGCCCTTGTTCCATAGTGTTCCCACTCTAGTGACGAGTGAGGGAATTAACTATGCCACAAACAGCGCTCTTTGCTCCAAGAGACGAGAGAGGTGGCTTGTTGGATCGCCGGATGCGTCAACTCCCTTAGATCGTGACAAACCCTAACCCTAAATACGAGTGAGCATCTATGAACGAGTGATACCTTATGATTAACTATGGAGATGGGTGGGTTAGGCTCGCCCACCGCAGGTGGGAAGGTACGGGGTAGGAAGGAAGGCCGTGGTGGACAGGACATGGCACGGCGCCGGGGACGATCGCCGTGACGGTATTAAAGGGGATGGGTAGGGCGGGTGGTTGAAGAAAGAGGGGTAGTGAGGGGCACCATAGGGAAGAGGACGATGTGGCTTGGGGCTTAGGGCTCGGGCCGGGTGGGAGACGTGGGCGAAGGCAACGGGGCCAGGCTTCCTTTGCGGGGTAAGCTTTGCGGGTCTGGATATGTACCAGCGATGTAGCGATACGGTCCTCGCTTATCCCATCGTCCGATAGTAAAATTCTGGATTTTGTGTGGCTTTACTAACAGGCCTTATTATCTCTCTTATCAATAGAGTCGTTAACTAGATTGAAATACCCAAGACTTTGGTGCATGCATTGGACGTGGCTGGCCTGCATGGTATGAGGAATACTCGCGCGCGATAATTCTAAGGATTGGTATTCTAAGTACTTGGCCGTGTATTCTTAAGCACGGCACCAAAAAAATGATATATGATACGCATCCTGCATGTACAAAAAGTCTTGGGTATTTCAATTTAGTGCTAACGACTCTTGCGGTCGCTGGCAAAAAGACTCTAATATAATAGATCTCCCATATAAACTTAAATCCCCTATTATAGGGGTCAGCATCGACAGATCTGGGATACTCTCATCCACACTGCATGTGGAATTAACGTCTCGACATCACTCGCTTGCAGCCACATCAGTCTATATAATCCACCACTATTCACTCCATATGCCACCAGCCGTCGATGCCCCCACGTGGCCGCCCTTGGAACCACACTCTATCGCCACTCCCATCCCGGGTATTGCACGGTGACAGACCGCCGCGCATACATACGATCCCCGTATCTTAGACTCTTTGGAAGCTGCAGCTCCACCGGTCCGATTTGAAACACGACCAGTCCGGTTTGGAATTGGTTTTTTTTTTTTGGGTTGGGGAAGGTTCCTAGACACCGTCAACTCTACACTAGACCGTGGCTGCGGTAATTCTGGCCCAGGGCGGACTCTGCGTGTCTACTGAGAGCTACGGCGGGGCTCTTAGAATGGGCTTGGTAAACTACTAGAGGTTTACAGGCGGCGCGCGGACGCGCTGTAATCTGACACAGACACCTACGTGCACAAACTAGATAATGGAGTATTATTTGGTTGGAAAGAAGAGAGCAGATATATTTACACGCAACACGGCTGTGTCTTGAGCACACTGTACGTACACTGTGAGCGGTAGGTTCTAATGGTTACTAACCAGACTTCTTTCGAGACCAGGTTACCGACAGCTATACGATATGGGGAGGCGGCCTAAGAGCGCAAACAGCCGCTGGAAAATCAGTATATATGGTAGATATAGGTGGCCATGGAATATCGTGTCCAGACTTATAAAAGGCGGTACTCAAAGTAGCGCCAGCCGAGTGATATTACATGATCGGCCCGGCTTTGACTTCTGACCTGATTAGACACTTGGCCCTACTATGTCGATTGTGTATGTATAACTATAATTTTACCGGCTTATCAACGCCGAGGGGTCATGGTAGGGTTCGACTTGACTGGTAATGACAAGTGTCCTGCCCCAGGACCCGTGAATACCTAGCCGTGATTGGTTCTGGGAAGAGGGACAGGGATAGACCTATACAAACACCCACGTACGCAGGACATCTTCGTTACGGAGGGGAAGGGAGCCAGAAATGGACCAAAAGGCGCAGAATACGAGGATAACAATCTATAAGATATTCGGAAACTAGAGGAGGATAGAACACATAATGTATGGATTTGAAGACGGAATAGAAGTTTGGGTGGGGCTTAGAATTGAGTAGAGAGATTGGTGTTTGGGGTTGCTTACCTGATCATGAATGATGAGGCTCGGTTGGCCAGTGTTGGGGAAGAGACAGAGTGTATTCCCCCTCCCTTTTACCCCCTTTTTCTGGTTTTCTGGGATAACAGTGCGATATTGTCATAGCTGGAATTAATGAATTAAGCAGAAGAAGAGAAAAAGAGGAAAAAAACTTGGGGAGGGAGGAAACTCAAGTGATAGACTGTAATCAGAGAGACTAGTCTCAGTTAAGGCTAGGAGAGCATCCCTCATTGCTTTTTTTGGTTGGAGGCTAGGAATTTGGGGCTTAGGTTGCATCGAGCCAGTCATGAGTGGGTAGGGGCATTAGGGCTAAGTCATTTGGATAAACCATTCTATGATTGGCTTGAAGGCTTGAAGATGTTTGATTAAGGTACAAAAACTGCTTCATCCTTTCCTTACACCTGTATCGATCACTAATATAATACCATCGTCATCATACCGGTCGCTACAAAGCCCTCAACCATATATATTATAGGTTATCAAAATTACCCGGACGCCTGATGCAAGGCACGGCGCGCCTCAAACAACAAATACAAGACCGTCAAGTTGATAAATTTCTTGCAAAAATTTAGGACTGTACTTTGTGGGCTGTTAATAACCGACGTTGTGTCCGGATAATTTTGACAAACCGCAACACCTAAAGATATAGAGAGGGAGAAAGAGTAGAGTGGGCCGGGGGAATATGAATCGAAACGTAGGTATCCCCTAGTCTCGTTCCCAGACCCAGCGGTATTTTTTGGTGTGCTTGCCCAATGCCAAAAGCCCGGTTGCCCTCCAAAATCCCCGGTTGCTATGCCAAGGACTCCGCATCCTCTACCGATTTTCCCCGCTGTGTGGGTGAAGTTGGAACGCCCAAAACGCTCAGCCACAGCAGTTATGGTAGGCTCCGTCTCTTGTCTCTTGACGTTGACGAACAGGGATTCCAAGTATGGCAGGAAACAGTCAAGCAACAGCCAACCTACGAGATCTCCAGTCCTTTTAATTTCTATTGGCCTAAGGTCCCCTGTTCGTCAACTGGCGGTATTCGTCAAGCGACTAAAAATTGGCGATAAGCGTTAGGCATTAATGCAACTAATATTGCACGCGCATAAGCAAAAATACGCCAAGCTCCTGATTGCCCAATTGGGGCTCATGTACATTTATGCAGAGAACCTTCTATCCCTTAGACGCCTTCCCGGGCCATTCGGACACCCCCTTCACTCGGACAGTTAACGTAGAAGAGAAAAGATCATCATGTTAAGTGGCTTCAGCACCTCTTTTCAACCAATCATCATTGGCTGTCCGAGTGAGGGGGGTGTCCGAGTGGCTAGGGAGGCCGTCTATATTTCTTCCGTCCAACAAAAGATGAGTACTGTCGTTCACTGAAACTCATGGGCGCATGGAGATACTGAAAGGGTCAGCTTTCGCTGACGACAATCTTCCGCGGTGTATCGGCATCGGTATAATGTACGTGAACCCCGACCTATTTTCCAGGGCACTGGACGTAGGGTCGTGTCTAAACGTTTGCTTACGTAAAAGTGTTATGCATAACGGTATGCGCGCCTTGTCTTCATGATGCGGATACGCTTCCGCCCCACTAGATACATATGTATGTATAGAACTTCTAATGTAGTTTTTAGCGGCAGGTTTTTACGGGAGCCCCATACAAACTAAAACACTTGAGTAACCACATTGAAAAAAGCCTGGAAATGGACCCAAAAACAAACTCTAGAATCGCCCGAGCCCAATGTTATATAGGGACGTTAGTTTCCAATATTTCCTTAGGAGTGGGGCTTTTGCCCAACGCTGAGTAGTTGGTTTGGGCCGCAAATGGGTACTTTGGCCATAAATGGTGTAATTTACAAAACTGTCTTTCATATATAGTTTATTACACTCAGCCAAACACATAGAACAATTACTTCAAAGTTAGCACATCTACTCTACCAGGGAACTCGAGATACCCATTGAGTTATCATAAACTAAGGTTCCGACAGGCCTAGAGAATTCGCACTATGTGCATGTTACGACCTCGAGGCTCTACCTGGACCTAATACTGTACAAACAGCTGTAATATTAGTATAACACATCAGGTTATTATTCTTTCACCCTAGACCTTCAACCTAGGCCTTTTGAGAGAGCGGCATATATTGTGTTGGCTCAGATGATCATGATCGGCGGCATAAAAGTATTATGCTTGGGAACTTAGTTATTCCTTCGTGTCTGACTTTCACAATACTTGGGCACTGAGAATGATTACTGATGATGGAAGTAATTAGAACAATAAGTACATACTTGCAGTTTTTGTGAATGACTTCGTGGTCATAACAGTCTTTAGTTTAAGTCCAAATATAGGCCCGGGTGCACAAATAAGTACATGTACCTTATTAGCACGTAACTTATGGTAAGGTAGACATTCACAAGTCTTTAATTTAAACAGGACAATGTCTGATTATTTTCTTTTCCTACACCACGCCGGCCACGAGGTGTCGATCGGGTAACTATAAAACAATACCATTGTAGGTACTAGGTCTGTTGGCCAATAGAAAGTATCAGTAGCCTCGTTTTCAGCTAACTTTGACGGTTTTCGAATTCCCGACACTCCGCGGGAGGGCGGGTCAATCGGTGAACCGTTAGGGGGACGGTCCATGTCGAAATGGGTCGAATGCCCCCGGTATGTCTCTAACCAGCATTACCCATGGCAGTAGGAACTAGGGGGCACAGTTGATTGAATATAAGGCGCACCAGTCTTGGGAGGGGTAGCCAACTAATATATCTACGAGTACTTCCTGGTAGAATCTAGTCAAATTTTAAACGGTGACATTCAAGCGTTATATATCTGGGTCTATCATCGCTGAGTTCCTCAGATCATACAAGCGATAGATCAATTGAAGCCTATTCGAATTCAAAATGCCCCTAGCTAACGCCTACGTAACGGATCCAAAGGAATGGGAAAAAAAGCGGAGTGTAATTACACATCTCTACATCGGTGAGGGTGGTACTCTAGGCGAGGTGATAGAAATTATGACAAAAAAACACAAATTTCATGCAACGTAAGTTGGAATATCTATTCATTGATATGGGCCTTTTTTTTTGAAATAGGAACGATCAACTAATTTCTAACGATCAAAATGAAGTGAGGCACAATACAAGAACAAATTTAGAGCGTGGAAGCTCAGAAAAAATCGGAATTTAAGAGATCGGGCAAAGTCAATCACGATCGGAGAGGAAGAACGTCATTTGAGTACGGGCCGTAAAGAAATTGCGCTTTGGCAGGAAAACACCCAAACAAGTATGTAAATGCATGGATCCGGAATAAATAACAAGCTTGACACTTAGAAAGCGTATACTAACTGTAGTCTACTCTTTATAGATATTCACGACCAGCCTACACAGGTTCCAGGACTACCTTTGGGATTTGAATTCGACAAGGCGGCCATAAGTGGCATCAATCTTCCTAACCCTGATCATTTGGGTACAGAATCAATGTTTGAAACCGGCCCCGTAAAAGACCCATCTGAAATATATTTCTCCGAGTCCGATGCTTCAACTATTGCTAGTGCGCTACTATGGCCTACCGACGACAGCAACATTCAAGAACAGAGCCGCATCAATGTTGACGTGTTCGAGTATAATAGCCCCATGGCCAATGGACCAGAAGTGAATCAAAATCCTCCCAATACCACCCCACCGAAGACTTCTAGGGTTGAAGAAACGAAAAATTCGAAACTATCACCTGCCGCTAAAGTTAGTATAGCGCTCCGTGGTGCATCTAAGCGCCATAGATCTAGAGCAATAGCTAAATTTACACCCAAAGTTAGCATGTGTCCTCTAAGGGAGGAGTGGCTAGCTAGGGAGCCATGCCTACATAGGAGCGCGTATTTTGGACATGAAGATACGGTTCATTTGATACTCAAAATGAACTTCAGTATGAATATTTCATCCAAGGGTTCGGATGGGGGAACAGCACTTCACTGGGCAGTTTTGGGAGGTCATAGGAGGGTGGCTCGCCTACTGCTTGGGGGGGGCATCGATCTCTCACAGAACTACTATGGGGAGACGGCTCTGCATCTGGCCGCACGCTATGGCCATGAGGAGATAGCCTGTTTGATTCTTAACAAAGATATTGATCTTTCGCTACGAGATTTGAATGGGGAGACGGCACTGCATCTAGCCGCACGCTATGGCCATGAGGAGATAGCCTGTTTGATTCTTGACAAAGATATTGATCTTTCGCTACGAGATTTGAATGGGCAGACGGCACTGGAGGTAGCATTAAGCTGCAACCACGGAGGCATAGCTAGTCTGATAGAACTGGAGGATAATAGGAGGAATGGGTTGGATAATTGGATAAGAGCGCAACAGAAAAACACTGACGGTATATCTGTTCCGCACGATAACCCCCCTGATCCAACCCTTGATACCCGTATCAATCCAACCTTAGAATGTACTACACACCGGGCGCCATCAAACAGAGGACCGTACGACGTTCTGCCGCCCCCTCAATATGAACGAGTGCTACCCGGGCTCGTGCGGTAGTCGAGAAGGAAAAATTTCATAAATCTGCATCAGCGAGTAGCTATAGATGCTTTGGTATTACATCTGTTTATGAGGGAGATGTGGTCTCCGCCCGCAGGAGATACCCGGCCCCGATCTCTTCCCGGCGGTTCACCAAGATATATCTATTCTCCGAGCCTCTACATATAACCATATTGAGTGGGTTCAAGGCGGAATATTGATGTTCTAGTCATGGCTACATAGTTAGCTAGCGGCCCGCCAAAGACACAAAGTCTTTGACCCGCATGGCCCTTAGCCTTTGACCTCCCAGTATATAAGAAAGCAGCTTATATACGGAGCTGGAGACTGTGTCTTTGCTAACAGCAGAGCCCAGCTATCTCCGAGCGGTTGCGCGCAATACTACATATGTAGTTAGCTAGGTGTACATCATATAGTTACAATTTGTTGGAATCAGGCGCCCTACTCTGCCAGTAGGTTTGGGGATAGCTCTCTCTCTCTTTCTCTTCTTTCTTCTTTTCTTTTTCTCTTTCTCTCTCTCTCTTACCACCTGTCATCTAAACTGCAACATGTCGATCAAACAGTTGTCTGCTGCTTTTCGTGCCACGTCCCAATAAAAACGTGGTTGAGAAGGCGAAGTGATGAGTGGGTTATATCGAGAAAACAAAGTCTATTATATAGCTCGCCCACCGAGCGAGGAAGCGGATAATTTCCCATTAAGCGTGTCGCAAGATGCAGCGTAATCAACTAAAGCTACCCACCCCCACAAGACAATACCGAGTTTTAATAGTTAATAGCATACAAGCCTTGCCTTGTACCCGGTTTCTAACGCTTGTAGACCAGGGGTTTTGGTAGCGCTCACCCCATTCCCAATTTTATGTATATTGCTTGTGTGCGGTTATAGGTAACTATGTACGTGACCGTATATACATGTAGTTATATATATAGCTCTTGGACATATATAGCCCACCGTTATAATTACGGAACCAAAATTTGCCAAAATTGACTGTTTACCCAGCTCTCAATTTTTTTAGCAAAGCCATGAAACTATCAGAACTGAAGGATATACCATCAATGACCCTCTATTCCAAGATATAGCTCCATCCATCAAGCATTGGGGGAGCCATGTAGATTTGGATGGATTTTGCCAAGGCCTATATGCCAGTGATTTATGTCTAGGCGCTACACATCTGGAGGAACGAACTCGTGGAGGCACGCGACCAACGCGCCACTGGGGTATAGATATATGTGTACCTTTCAAACCTAGAGGGTTATCTTTATCTCGAGACTCTTTCGACTTTCTCAACCATACAGTTTAATAATTATGAGTTCCTAGGCTAGGGCTAGGGTTTCACGAAGATTATGATCTGGTAAAAGTCACATGACCACAGATACTCTTGCCTGAGGAACAAGACCTGTCCAGGGTACCTACGCGCTTACCAGCAAAAGAACCAGGAAATTCAAGTAACGGAACCAGGGATTAGTTGTATGAGAGAACAGGCGCCACTCCATACAAATTATCCTTGCCCTGAGCAACCGCATTTTCTGCTGGTAAGCGTGTACTTGCCGAAAAATAAAGTATGGTCCCAAGGTGAGCCAGACAGTAGTCGGGGATGCTCGGGTTGAGACCATACTTTATTCCTCAGCAAGTAGTACGCAGGGGTCGCACGCAGGAGCTAGGCGAGGTTACGGGGGGATCACCGTCCTATGTACAAATTAGGCGTTAACAGGCACACACCCTTGTACTAGTACTGAGGAAGGCGGAGCACCGATAGACCAAGGGGTGCGTTGTCCCGAGCGAAAAAAAAAGAAATGTTTCTTCCTTCAGAGAACAACCGACATCAACGATCCACGAATGTGTATTAGAAATGGGGGGCGGGGGCGGGGATTGGACATACGATATGCATTTAACTCTATCCTATCATAGGGCGACCACAAACAACAACAACCCCCCCCTCCTAGAAACATGTCCATACATGTATTTCCTCCTAAGAAAGATCCTGGAGCATTTTTGGGCTCAGCCTAGCGGAACTTTGGGAGAGAGATGAGTCCTGAGAACAAGGCTTAACTCTGAGTCTACCGTTTCACAACTCGCATGTATTCTTAAGCGGTGACGCCCCCGCGCGCTAGATTCCGTCGGAATATCAGGCGGGTTTGGGTCTACAGACCGTGAACCAGCCTGCGCCTGCCAATACGCCTCCCTTCCAGTGGGGGTTTGCAATACTAGGGAGACAAAGCGAACCAGGCGGCAGACAGGGTGTCAGGCCGGGGGGGTATGGGGCTGCGCTTGGAAGTTTAATGGTAGAACGAGGCACTCAAGGATGGGGGGATAACGAGTGATACCTCATGAATAAAGGCCTTTTGGTAATGACCAAGACGACGACGTCATTAGGCATAAAGGCACGCGACCAATCACATTTGAAGAGTGCATTATCAAAACCATAAACCATTTATTGAAGTTTTTCTAGCATGTACCTCGCACTCAAACCGCATCCCAGCACCAGCTGCTGCAAATAGAGCAGCCTCTTCGGGTGCGGTCTGCGTGCAAGTCCTGAAAGCCGGATTCAATCGGCCAGGGGTGTTCACTATGCGCCATTCGTTTACCTCGCCAACCGTGATGGTAACCCGGGAGGGGCTGCGGTTGGAGAGGAGATAAAGAGGCGGGATACGGAATGGGTGGGCAATGTTATGGGTGAAAGTAAATTTGGTTTCTGGAGGGCCAGCAGGGAGGATTGGATCTTCTTTATTTTCTTGTCTAGAGTTTTTCTCCTTTCTTTCTCTTTTTACCCCAAGCTCCATATTTTGAGCGCGGGCATGGAGTGGGGGTGTATAGACTGGTGCATTTCTTGTCGCTTGCGCATCAATGGCTCTGGAGCAATCCTATCTTCACCTTGAAACGCACACAATCGAGGACACAACCGTTAAAAAAAACTAAAAAAAAAAAAAAAAATTAAAGGGTTACAGCTCGGAGAGATGGGAATGCGCTTGATGGATTTTTTTTTTAAAAAAAAAGGAATTACTCCTTGTTCTTTCCCTTGTCATCCTCCTTTCCCTTTCCTCCCTTCCTCTCTAGGATGGCGTCGCGGTCCTTGTCGATCTTGAGTTTGGTGATCTTCACCTTGGAGGGGTGGATGCCGACGGGTACGGACTGGCCGTTTACTTTCTCGCGGTTGAGGCGCTCAATGTGGATGACGTATTTGAGACGGTAGACGGAGACGACCTTTCCCTCACTGCCCTTGTGGAACCCACGGGTGACCATGACCTCATCGTCCTTGCGGATGGGAATGGAGCGGACCTGTACGGGGGACGGTTAGAGTTCTCTGATCAAGCTGTAGAGTTGAGGGAGCTACCCCGGGGGGGGGGGGTGGGGGGGAGGTACGTTGTGCTGGGCGCGGAGCTCTTTTGAGAGAGGGGCCGACATGATGACACGGCGCACCGAGGAGGGAGCGCTGAAGTGTGCCTTTCTCGACTTTCTGCGAGAGGACGCGAGGGCTATTTGATTGCGTGGTCTTGTCAGTCAGAGGTTCATATTTTTATTAATAATTCGATCCTAATATTTCTCTCCCTCCCCCCCCTTCTTCTCCTTCTCCTCCTGTCACCAGATATCCACTATCCCATCCCCATCTCTTTCTCTCTTTTCCATGTCCAAACTGCCGTCCTAGCAAACGAAAAAGAATCCCCTTGCTTGCAATTCCCGGGGAAGGAAATGAAATACGAACCGGAGTTTTGCTTTGCCATTTCTGTCGATTTCTTTGGTCGTTTGAGGTTGAGGGGGGTTGGATGGTCGTGGAAATGTTGCCGTCGTCAATTTTCGGCTGGGGGGGAAGGGGGCGGATGTGTTTTTCGCTAGGCCTGGCTCGTAGTGTGGGTTGGTAAAGTGGTGTGGGATGACCAGGATGGGAAGGGACAGTCATGGGGTTAGACCCTAATTGAAGACAGGGTAACTAAACTGGGATCTGAATGCTCCAACCTCACCTCAATGATCGGATGGAGGGATTTGGGGTAGCACTAACTAGAAAGTTTTTTGATTTCACGGTGTGGCCTTGATATTTGTGGGGACTCGTGTGGTAAAAATTGGGCATGTTTGTGCTTGGAATTGCGGTTGGAATTATGGTGATGGTAGTCCACGAATGTACCGCGCATTCTATCTGGGGGCAAGGGGCGGGGGGAAGGGTCAGCGTCGGTTCTGAAAACATCAGTGGGGGTGGAAGATACTAGTGTGTAGATATTCCTTCCAACACAGTCGGGGACTGAGTTGTGACAACCGTTATGAAATCGCGACTAATTGTGCATATAACCCTAACCCACAGAGTAAGGCAGGGTAACAGCACAACTGATTATCTTTGAGATCCTCAACACTCGATCAGATACGTGGTACAGCATATCTCGGGTAGACTAAGGGCCAGGGTTGACTCATTTTGTGATGGATCTCAAAAGTTAAGTTACAGCATGGGCCACACACACACCCCAGGCAGCCTCTGTTATGTGATTCGTGTGAGTGTGTGTGTATTATTTGTTGTATGGGTTGTGTGGATGTGTGTGAGGCTCTTCCCAGACAAACGAGTGTGCACTCACTCCACTGTTTAAGCACATCATCATAATACCTTAATCTGACTTCTCTTGTGAGACCCACAATCAACTTACCAGCCTGCTCACCCAATCATCCACATCCTCTCTCTCTCTCTCTCTCTCTCTCTCCCCCTCCCTCTCTCTCCGTCTCGTTCTCGCCCCTTCTCTCTCTCACCATCTCTTGGCTACATCAAGAAAAGCTCCCCATCCCACCAACACCACCACCCAGGTTTGCTCCCTTCAAGATTGTCCCTACAATTGCTATACGCGTATAACTAACGCGTCTATTTCTTACCATCCAGGTGGTCCTTCCTCGCTATCTCGAATGGCTTCCAATAACACTGGTTACACGTACCAGCACCAGCATCAGCATCAGCAGCATCATCACCAGCAGCAGCAGCAGCAACAACAACACACCTCGCTTCACGGCCATCCCCACAATCTCCAGAGCTTCTCGCAGCAGTCCAGCTATGGTGTAAGCCGCGGAGGAGGTGGTGGTGGAGGGGATGGTAGCGGTGCAAGTTCAAGGGCCGAATATGCGACGACGACAACAGCAACAGAGAGATGGCCCGACTATGGGCAGCAGCAGCAACAGCAGCAGCACCACGGACAGTACTCGCCGGGGCTGCAGCACGTCCAGGGCATGGCGTCGCTGGGAGGGTCCGTGTCGCGGCCGAGTTCGCGTACAGCTAACGTAGCACCTGCGTCCATTGCCTCGCGAACGTCTACTGCGAGCCCTGCACCGGGCCGCTCGGTGGGTACCTTTAATCCCGTCGGAGGAGGCGGGGGCGGGGGCGGGGGCGGGGGAGGATCAGGAGGCTACGACCAATACACTGGCACCCACGCGCAGTACCAGGCTCAGCCGTCCACCACCGCGACCCACGGGAGCTCCCGCACCGTGACTGCGGGCGCTAGTTTTGGTGGCTACGGCAACGGCAACGGCAATAGTAACAACAGCAGCTACGGGGCCCACAGCCACCACAACAACCACTACACGCAGTCACAGTCGCCCACAACCATCGCCGAGATGCAGCGTGTCCCCGCTGCCGTCGCCGCCGTCGCCGCACAGGACTATATCACCTATTCTACGGCTGCCCCTACAACAACAACAACAATTATACCCCCCCGAACCCCCCCTACTACTACTACCACTACTACAGCGGGTTCCCAGAATTACACGCCGTTGTATCAGACAGCCGACTCGATCCGCGCGCAGCAGGCAACGTCCCTGTACACGCCCACGCCCGTGTACCAGAACGCCGCTGTCGCCACCGCTGCCGTCCCAGCAGCAGCAACCTATGAAGGCGCTTACACATCCGTGGACCCGCAACCGCAACCCCAACAGCAGCACCGTTCGCGTCAGCCACAACCCCAGCCACAGCCACAGGCCGCCGCGTCTGCCCAACAGCCCGTGAAGCAGCAGCAGTCCGTGAATAAGCAACAGTCCCGGGCACCCCAATTCCAGGCGGTGAAGGGACAACACTACCAGACTACCCCCGTGACAATGTCGCAGTATAGTAATGCCTTCGCGCAGCCGCAGCAGCAACAACAACAACAGCAGCAACCAGTGATACAGCGCACGCCGACTCCATCCTCGGTCGCAACGCCGTACCACCAGTCGACGCCCGTGCCAGTGTCGCCACAGGTCCAGCACACGCACGTGACACCGTCGCAGTTGCACTCGCCTCAGCTCCAATCCCCACAACTCCAAACCCAATCCCCACGACAAGCCCAAGCCCAGGTTCAAGCCCCCCCGCAACAACAACAACAACAACAACAACAACAACAACAACAACAACAGCAATACCACCACCAACCCCACCTCTCCGACCCCACCACCAACCCCCCCATCAACACCCAACAAAAACCCACCCCTAAGTCGCGCGCTAAAAAGCCACCACC
Source organism: Morchella sp. 2018-W16 (assembly GCA_024713755.1). Lineage (NCBI taxonomy): Eukaryota > Fungi > Ascomycota > Pezizomycetes > Pezizales > Morchellaceae > Morchella > Morchella sp. 2018-W16. The sequence goes on along the minus strand of JAMGYY010000003.1, from coordinate 3,578,327 downwards.
CACAACCACCACCACCACCCCCCGCGACCCCACAATGCCCGCGCTTTACAAACAGGCACTGCAATTAAGCGCCATCGACACGGGCCGGGAGCGCCAACAGCGCGAGCTCATCGCCGCCCAGGCACGGCGCATTGAGGCGGACGTTCATGCACGGCAGCAGCAAGCGCAGGCAAGGGTGCAGGCGGAGCAGAGGGCATATGCAGAGGCGCAGAGGAGGGCTCATGCGGAGGCGCAGAGGAGGGTCCAGCAGGAAGCGCAGGCGAGGGCACAGGAGGAGGAGGCGGCTAGGTTGAAGGCGGGGCAGGAGGAAGCAGCAAGGGCGCAAGAGGCGATGGAGTATTCGAGGCGGCTGGAGGAAGAAAGGGAGGCGGGTCGAGTTCAGGCGGAGATGCTACAACAACAGCAGCAACAACAACAGCAGCAACAGCAACAACAACAACAACAGCAGCAACAGCAACAACAACAACAACAGCAGCAACAGCAGCAACAGCGAGAAGCGCGTCCGCCACCGCCGATGAATAAGGACTTGATGGAGGCGCAGATGAAGATTATGGTGGAGCGTATGAGGTACTACCAGTCCACGGACCCCGTCACGTTTCAACAGGTCTGGGAGAATGTGCGCAAGAGTGGCGGCGTTGGGGGAAACAACAGCGCCGGCGCGATTACGGGTGGGGCCGGCGGGGGAGGAGGAGTAGGAGTAGGTGGTGGTGGTGGTGGTGGAGGAGGAGGGACGATTATGGCGAGAGGGGAGAGTGATAGTAGTAACAGTAGTGGTATTGTTAGTGGTGCGGAGGAGCGGAAGAAGCAAAGTGATAACATAGATATGTACAAGACTCCACAGCAGGCACAAGTCGCCGCTCCTACCCCGCCTGTGTCCATGCCCGCGCCCACCACCAATGCCACCATCTCGGCCCCGGCCCCAGCCCCAGTCCCAGTCCCAGCGGCAGCCCCACCCCCCCAACCCACCCCCGTAGCAGTAGCATCGCCACCACCACCCGCGCAGCACCCCCGCACCCCCGGCGCCGTAGACCTCAAGACCGTAAAAGCGATCAGCAGATACCTGATAGCGCAGTCCGGCCACTGCCCCCCCGAGTCCACGATCCTGGACGTGCTCGTCAGCATCTCCAGCTTTGTGGTGCTGTGCGACCGTATAGAGGCCATGGGGTACCGCATCCACCGCGGCAACTTTTCGAGATATCTCCTGGCCGAGGTCGAGAACGATGATGATGATGTTGTGGTGGAGGTTGCGGATGGTGCGAGGGTGCTGGGGGAGGTTGAGGATGATCAGGCGCAGATTATGAGGGAGGTGGAGGAGGCGAGGAATGCGGAGGTGCAGGAGGTGCAGGAGGTGCAGGAGGTGCAGGAGGTGCAGGAGGAGGAAGTGCAGCAGGTGCAGGAGGTGCAGCAGGTGCAGCAGGTGCAGGAGGTGCAGGAGGTGCAGGAGGTGCAGGAGGTGGAAGTGCAGGAGGTGGAGAGGGGGAGGGGGAGGCCGAAGAGGGGGGAGCCGAAGACGCCGGTGTCGGGTAGAGGACGTAGAGGCGGTAGAGGCGGTAGAGGCGGAAGTAGAAATGGGAGTGGAAATGATAATATGGCGGCGACGGTTGTTGGTTCCGGGTCTCTGCCGACGCCGAGGAGTGCGGTCTCTTTTCCCCCACATACACATTCACATCCGTTCCCGAATACTTCAAGCACAAATACGGATACCATCATAGCCCCCACGGCCCCGATGTTGCCCTTCCTACCACAGCATTCCTCGCCCCCCCCCGAACCCGACGTCCCCCGACGCCGTCCCACACCTCTGAGCGTCAAGACGGCCCGTACAGCAGCAGAAACAGCAGCGGCACCGGCACCGGCACCCCGTCAGTTTGTGGCTCCATCGCAGGTGTATAGACCCCCGACGCCGCCGAGAATGGTTATTGATTTGGACGGTGATGATGATGAAAAAGAGGCAAATGTGGATGTGGATGTGGAGATGAGGGATGCGGCGGCGGCGGCGGCGGCAGCGGCAGAGATGGAAAAGAGCCTCATTGTGAAGTTGAAGGTGCCGAAATCGCCTCCTGCGGCCCATGCACCCGTGCCGATCCCGGTTGGCGCTACGATTGACTTGACTTCTACCGCTACGACACCGGAACCACCGCAACACAACAACAACGACAACAACAACGACGACGACAACGACAACGACATGCCCGCCTTTGCCGCCCTCCGTGAGCAAGACCTCGAATGGAGCTCTCCTGCCCCCATCCCGGCACCCACCGAGCACCGCCCCGTCCTCATCCCCATCCCCATCCCGCTCCCCCCACCTTCCTCCGCCCAAAAGCAGACGTCACCTCGCCCACGCCCCACCACCACCAACGAACCGCTGGTACTACCGCTACGCCGCGAGAACGCGCTCGTGAAGGGCTCCTACGACCCTACGACCATCGCCCGTGACATCATGATCGTCACGGGCCGACACCCAAAGATCCGAGCGCTCAACGCACACCTGGATGGGCTGCGCCTGCTGGCTGGCAATGAGGTCGACCTGAGTACGCTGAGGTGGGACCTGCTGGATCCGGACGGCCCAGAGGGGCTGGATGAGGGTGCAGAGATGGCGGACGATGAGGGGGAGGGTGGAGTCGCGGCCGTGGCGGCCGTGAGGGCTGTGCCGGTACCGAGGACGCAGGTGCTGGCGAAGTTGGCGGTGGCCCCGCAGGGACCCGTCGCTTGGAGGGGGAAGAAGAATCAAGGCGTGTTGGGAGCTGCGCTGAGTGCGTTTGTTGGTGCTGCCGCCGGTGGTAATGATGCAGGAGGTAGGCCGACTAATACTAATACCACTACTACTACCACCACCGCTGCCTCTACCGACGGTACACCAGAGACAACGAGGACTCAGGCACCTGCGGGCAGCAGCAGCAGTAGAGCAGCACTCCCGGCAAGAGTCACTAGCACCCTCCGCACCGTCATGACCCCCGATCTCACCACTACTACCACCCCTAATCGCACCCCCCACAGATTCTCCGTCGTCATCCACTCCCCCCACGCAAGCACCAGCACCAGCACTACCGCTACCCCGAACCCCCGGATCCCAAAACGCAAATCCGCCGATCCAGACTCCGACACCCCCCAACCGGCAGCCAAGAAACCCGCGCGCATGGCGCGCCGCCCTAAGCCCCCCGTCGCAGCAACAGCAGCAGGGCAGGAAGACGAAGACGACGCGCCGCCGCCATCGGGGTTCAAGGTTTTCCGCTGCCGTTGGATGCACTGCGATGCGCGGTTGCACAACTACGAGACGCTGCAGAGGCACGTATTGCGCGGGCACTGCCGGCTCGCGGCGTTTGGCGGATATCCGTGTCTGTGGGAGGGGTGCAAGAAGCCTGCCAGTGCCGGCGCGAGTACGGCCCAGGGCGAAGGGTGGAGGTGCGATTTTAGTACGCAGGAGGCGTGGACCGGGCATGTCCAACAGATGCATCTGGACGGTGTGAGGGAGGAGTTGGGGGTTGGGCCGGCGGTGGGGCTGTATGGTGAGTGTGATGGATAGTTGATCTGTCTTCCCCTTCCCCCTTCCCCCCCCCCCTTCCCCCTTCTTTCCTTCTTCCTTCTTCCTTCTTCCACTTCCGTTCCGCTTTCGATCATTCCTACATCACTCCGAGCCGAGTGAGAGCCTGTGATTCCGACACTAACATCGCACTCAGACCGCGACGCGGCAGTACACAGCGACATCGACTACCTCTCCGACCACCACGGCCGCCAGGTCACCCCCATCGCCCGCCCCGCGCCCGACGGATACGTGTTCCTGCCGCCGCCGACCGCCGCCGCCGCCACAGGGGGCGGCAACCGCGAGCTAGTGAGGGCGCGCAGACTGGGCGCGGGAATGGAAGGTGAGGAGATGGAGGGCCTGTTTGGCGAGGTGGAGCTGGGGGCTGTGGTCAGGAGGGTTGTGGGTCTGGGTGGTGAGGCGGTAGGGCACGAGGCCCCGGTGGTGGCGGCGGAGGAGGAGGCGGAGGTCGTCATGAGGTTTACGGTGCATGAGTAGTGGGTTTTTTTTCTCTTTTCCCCGTTTCTCTTTTCTGTGTGTGTGTGTGTTTTAGGTAGAAATAAATTTGTATCGTGCGTGTGTTTGTGGGTTTTTTTTCTTTTTTTTTTTCTTCAATGGTTTTTGTGGTGCTGGTTGTTAGTGAATGAATGGGAAGTGTATTGTGTAATGACCACCTCGGAACATGTCATGTCTATCTGTCTGTCATAGTGCGCGGTATCTACTCTACTTATCTACATCTATCTATATCTACCTCCTCTGCCAGCGAGCGGTGGTAATATGTGTCACATTACGAGTCTTTTCCTCCGCTATGAGTGATCGTGTTGGTATCTGGGTCAGGGTTAGGGTTATCTATCACTATGAGTGCGCTGGTTCTGCAGCGCGGGGGGAGGGGGAGGGGGTGGTGGTTTTTTCGGCGCTGTGTCTGGGCAACTGGTAGCGGGGTTGGTGCAATTCAGTGGGACAAAAGTACATGTAGTAATAAATACATGTATCTAGCCCAACACGGACCGGTCGGGGGCTTGTACAATTGTAAATATCTGCCACCACCCTTCCCACCCTGTTTTCTGGGCGCTTGCTGGTTACAGCTTGCTTAATATAAAGGAGGTTACTTCAAGATCACCCAACTCGGTCAGTGAGGGAATCATGCCCACATATCAACCCCCCCCCCCTATCCGATAGACGGTCAGTCCGAATTGCAACCCGAGACACTCAAACCCTTTATGGCAACGTGATAAATATAACGCCCAGGATGTCCGAATTGTAGTTTTTGGCATATGTGGCAGTATTTGAGTTCCGTGCGCTGTTTATATCGCGATTACTAGAAAGGGTTTAAGTGTCTCGTTGTAGTACAGACTGACCGTCTATCGGATAATCGGAATGCAGGTTGTACTAGAGATCTATCATCTTGTAGGGGAGGTGTTAGTAACGCCGCATAAGAATTTAGTGGGGGGGGGGGGTTAGTATCTTGATCCACACGGCTGTCTTGGCAAGTCGACCGAGTGATTGCCCATGAACATGGTGACCAGTGAGGGGGTAATGATCGAATTACCGGTTTTGGGGATCGAGCCGCTTGGGTGTGTGTGTGTGTGTGTGGGTGACGGGTCACATAATATTATTGGCTGGAGGTATGCATTAGGATCGGGACTGGGGTGGCGGCGGGATCTGGCTGGGCGGGTGTGTGCATATGGGGTATGTATGGTGCATGATGTACAGGGCCCTGGCATTAAGTGAGTGAACTGCGGTACCAAAAAGGGGGTGTGAGGTGACCAAGGTACTTCCGTCAATACGCTAGTAATGAAGTAATGTTCCTCCAGTACCGGTTTAACTCGGTACCCGACGCTAAATTCCGTAGTGATTTCACCCCACCACTCCATACTGCGCATGGGGTGTTGGCAGACGAGGATCGAATTACTCACTTAATTCCAGAGTATTTTATTCCTACATAGAGTATGTGGATGTGGATGTGAATGTATTACGGTTGCCAAGGCTCGGGATGCAGAGCGGAATTAATGTCAATGATAACGGCCGAGACTCAATACAACAAATGAAATTAAATTATCGGTGCATCTCTGATACATATATGTAGGAAAATTCAGACAACAGCCCTTAGAGACGATGAAATAGCCCAGAGATGCATGTACATGTAATATGTCCCTTTGTCTTACAAAAGAAATAATGGCCTTCTGGCCTTAGAAATGTCGATATCACAGCGGGTTGTTCTTATTGATCTATCCGGTGAAACGACTGAATATGAATATCGCGGCGATATACCTCTGGCTATCTCTAATTCTTGCTGCATATCTATTGGTGTTTATGGTGCCCACTAGGATGCCATTACGGGCGGTGAACTGCCAATATAGCTATGGCGGTATGGGATTATGCTGTAGGATGTTCGGCCTCGCGTAGGAGTTGGATCATAGGCCAATTAAGAGAGGAATAAGGACGAATTTCCGCTGGTTGTAGCGCGGTTCGCCCGGATGCTGAACTTGCTGACACATCGATACCGTGCTCGAGTAGCAGCTGGACTACCTCCTCATGGCCACGCTCCGCCGCCAGATGTAGAGCCGTTTCCTCGTAATAATTCTTTACTGATATATTGATACCGGCGTTGAGCAGCAGCTGGACTACCTTCTCATGGCCACTCCCCGCCGCCAGATGTAGGGCTGTTTCCCCGTCAGAATCTTTTGCTGATATATCGATACCGCCATTGAGCAGTAGTTGGACTACCTCCTCATGGCCACTCCCCGCCGCCAGATGTAGAGCCGTTTCCTCGTAGTAATTCTTTACTGATATATCGATACCGGCGTTGAGCAGCAGCTGGACTACCCCCTCATGGCCACGCTCCGCCGCCAGATGTAGGGCTGTTTCCCCGTCAGAATCTTTTGCTGATATATCGATACCGCCATTGAGCAGTAGTTGGACTACCTCCTCATGGCCACTCCCCGCCGCCAGATGTAGAGCCGTTTCCTCGTAGTAATTCTTTACTGATATATCGATACCGGCGTTGAGCAGCAGCTGGACTACCCCCTCATGGCCACGCTCCGCCGCCAGATGTAGGGCTGTTTCCCCGTCAGAATCTTTTGCTGATATATCGATACCGCCATTGAGCAGCAGCTGGACTACCCCCTCATGGCCACGCTCCGCCGCCAGATGTAGGGCTGTTTCCCCGTCAGAATCTTTTGCTGATATATCGATACCGCCATTGAGCAGTAGTTGGACTACCCCCTCATGGCCACTCTCCGCCGCCAGATGTAGAGCCGTTTCCTCGTAGTATTTCTTTACTGATATATCGATACCGGCGTTGAGCAGCAGCTGGACTACCCCCTCATGGCCACGCTCCGCCGCCAGATGTAGAGCCGTTTCCTCGTAGTATTTCTTTACTGATATATCGATACCGGCGTTGAGCAGCAGCTGGACTACCCCCTCATGGCCACGCTCCGCCGCCAGATGTAGAGCCGTTTCCTCGTAGTAATACTTTACTGATATATCGATACCGGCGTTGAGCAGCAGCTGGACTACCCCCTCATGGCCACGCTCCGCCGCCAGATGTAGAGCCGTTTCCTCGTGATAATTCTTTACTGATATATCGATACCGGCGTTGAGCAGCAGCTGGACTACCTTCTCATGGCCACTCCCCGCCGCCAGATGTAGGGCTGTTTTCCCGTCAGAATATTTTGCTGATATATCGATACCGCCCTTGAGCAGTATTTGGACTACCTTCTCATGGCCACGCTTCGCCGCCACATGTAGGGCCGTCTTCCCGTGACAATCCTTTGTTGATATATTGATACCACCCTCAAGCAGTAGCCGGGTTAGATTTTCATAGCCACCCTTCGCCGCCAGATGTAGGGCCGTCTTCTCATCAACTCGTGTTTTTGCTGATAGATCGATACCGCCCTCAAGAAGTAGCCGGATTATATTTTCATGGCCAAACTCTGCCGCCAGAAGTAGGGCCATCCATTCATATTCGTTGGACGCCGAGGTGTCGTGGCCCTTCTTGAGGAGTAAAGCAACCATCCCCTCACCTCTCCTGAGTAGTGCTTGATATAGAGACAATTCCCCCCCGCTGTTCCATGATATATCCATCATGGAATTCTTTGGGTGTTGGGGGAGTGGAAGCCTAGTGGTACTAAAAGAAAATCTCGGTTTAGAAGACGACGTTCTCTTCATAACACTAACATGGATCGATTTATCCGTAACTCACCCGTTTCCCTCTAGCTCTAAAATGGAATCAAAATAACTACTATCGTCTCCCTTTGAGCTGATCTGGATTTCAACTGGTTCTTGCGGTTCGGCTGATTGTATGGAGGAGGAATGACCGAAAGGCCTCTGACTTTGTAATTGCTGGTTAGGGGGGGTTGCTTCAGCTGAATCGTTGCGTTGCGTCTCATTATCGAGTACTTTTTCAAACTCCAAGCCGTCCCAAACTGGCTGAGCGCTCATGTCCTGGCCCGAACCAGCTGTGTGCATCCCATCGATAATAGAAGGGGTATTAACCATGATGCGTTCCTCACCCAGAATCCCTCCATTATCGGTGACCTGTGTGTCGTGTGGTGGGTGGTCGGTTATGGCATATTCGACTTCCGGAGGTTCATCCACTGGAGCAGGTGGGGAGTGGGAAATACAAGGAGGTGTAGAGTAGGAAACATAAGGAGGTGTATCTATATAACGTATGCATATTAGGTGTTTATCTACATACATATTCTAATATTGCAGGGAAACTTACCAGCTTGTACCATTTCCCATTGACGCGGGTCTGAGGCTAGGTCCTCATGGTCTAGCCCTTTGTGTCTTTTGCGTAAAAGGGCAATCCTATTTCCGTTTAATTCATTACCTTTATATGTAAATTTAGTGTCCTTCCCCTCCACATATTTTCGTTTGTTCCCTTTCCGCAGGATTCCCAAAGCAGTTTCCTTATCGATATTCTTCTCCAGACCCCAGACCTTGATCTTTTTCTTGTATTGCGCTTTACTATATATGATACCGCCCCGATGTCAGACAATTGGCTATCAGATACATCCTCATATGCTAAAAATGAGGTCGGATCCAACCTACGTCGCATAAAAGTTGTGATTTTGACCCATAAGTTGCATCACTTGTGCGAGGGTTTTATCTTGGGAGTACAGCTCTTCAAAGGCAGTGCGTTTTTCCTCCCATTCATGTGGCTTATATACCCGAGGCGCCGAACGAGTGGCAATAGCAGACATTAATTGGTGTTCGGATCGGTTCATTATAACCCGGTAGCGGCGTTGATGCAAAGAGTAGGGGGATATAGTGGAGGGTTTGGGGGTCGGGATATGGGGAATTATTCTGGAGTTTGTTGGCCTGTTTGTTGAGATACTGAAGAGAAGAAGTTGCGCAAAGTGGTTTATTATATAGGATTTGTTCGAGGCTGATTTGAGACAGGGATCTTAAATTCATTGGCTAGGACGGAAGTTTCGTGCAGTAGGTATGCATCTGCCAAGACAGTTCTTGTGGTACGGACGGAAGTTTCATGCATCCCGTTAGATTGCAACCGAACCATGGCTTGCAGAGGGTTGTTCCTTTCTATATAGAAATTTTTTAATCGTACCCCCAGGATAACTATACCCTAGGAGTGCGTCTACATGTAGCTCCAATAGGACACACATGTACAGTTGATATAAGTACAAGGTGGGTCAATTGTAACCTCCAGATCAGCCAGAAGGTTCTCTCGGTGGTTCTACCCAGTCAGAGGCACTTACCCTTACACTCGAGTACTTATAATTATGATAGCCCTTCGACTTAACTTAATGCTTGCCTAAGCTCAGTTAGACCAATGGTGACGTCAATTGTAAGTTCTGGTTGTCCATTCAATTCAGTTCGAACCGCACCTAAATAATTATTAACTCATTCCAACCCCTGATTTGTATCTGGCTGGCAATAAATTGGGTAGAATCGAATTTTAATAATATAATTAAAGTATATACTCACGTATTAATTAAGTCCTGAGAATTCTTGGTAGCAACGCGCTCACAAAATTTCTCAGGACTTAATTAACGCGCGAGTATATATAAGTGTATCAAATAGGAAATAGCAGGCTCGACCACCGCGTGCGCCCTACAAGTCCCAATAGTGATCATGATCACAGGTGCTGAATACATGATTACATCCTATATACGGCCTGTAATTCATCTTTCGACGGAGTTAATATAGCTTGTGGTTTAAATTTAGCGGGGTATATAAGGTTAATTTGACTGTAGGTACATGCGGCCGCCGGTACTTTTACTGAACTCATTCATATTTCATAGGCCTATATACAGGTACACAGTATTGGGTATGAGTTTATACATACATGTATCTAAGCATATATACACGTATATAAACACCCACACCTGAATTTGTACATACCCCTTTTCAAACGGCGCGGGTGGTACATGTACATAAGTTTGCCATCTATCAAACCCGAACCTGAAACCCACACGACAGAATAAATGTACATAGGCGACCTTGTGCAGAACTTCATGTATGTACACTATTTCGGTACCGACATAAAACGTCGACAACCTCCCAAAACAAACTGATTCACCAATTTCCAGAAAAAACTTACACGTTGGGTCATGAACGTAACATGGTGTGATACCACAATATATAGATGTTTACTTTCCCCCAGATCTCTGCCCTGCTTCCGAATAGCAAATTGCCGCAAGGGTGTGAAGCCCTGAAAGATACCTATGCCCTTCTAATGACGAGATATCGACACTTTTCTGAAGTAGTAAATTTACTATTCGCCCTCTATTCCGATATGCTGCAAGTTTTAATGCCGTGTGCCCGTTTTTATCCTTCAATGTTAAAACATCGAAGTTTGCGATTCTCTCGAGTAGTGTGCCTACTGCCCCCTCATGACCGCCACATACCGCGCAATGGAGTGCCGTACGCCCCTCATTGTCCAACACAGAGATATCGGCTCCATGTTCGAGTAACAAACCGATTAATTCTATATTCCCATGATACGCCGCTACGTGTAGTGCTGTTTGGCGGTGTTTGTCAACGCATGACAAAAGACCTGTATTCTGGCCTCTTTCGAGAAGTAGATTCGCTACCGCAGGATGCCCACCCTGTGCTGCCCAATGTAGTGCCGTACGTCTATACTTGGAATCTTATAATAATACATATACATCCTTCTCAAGTAGAAAAACAACAACCTCATAATAACCCTTCTATACTGCCAGATGCAATGACCAGTGTTCGTTTTTTCTGCCAGGTTCCCAAAAAATCTAAACTCGAAAACCTCTCAAGTAGGAGCTTGACCACTGCTAGGCGTCCACGATGCGCCGCCCAATGTAGTACTCCAAGCCTTTGACGGTAGTTCAGCCCTAAAATATTGGCACCTTTCTCAAGTAGCAAGGCAACAATCGATTGATGACCCCGGGCGGCAGCAAGATGGACGGCAGTATTTCCATACTGATCGCATGAAGATAATAGATGCACGTTTTTCTCAAGCAATGCAGTAACAAAGGTCTTATAGCCCTTATATGCGGCCCAACGCAATACGATACTCCACTCTGGCCGGTTCCCGCCTTGTTCTAATATAGAGAGTGTTCGACCTTCGTGGAAAGTCTTTGTCACCATCGCATCGTTAAGATCTCTGTGATCTTCCCCGTAGTAGACCAACATTTCAAACACAGTATCAAATACAATACTACAGCAGGAGGTCGAGAACCACTTGTCTCTTGATATTGTCACCGATGATGTATATCCAGCTGGTGTAAACGCAAACGGAGAGAGTCCTGACATCACAACACTAGATAAAGGAATTTTGATGTTAATTCATTATTGTTTTTATAGTTTTGGTATCATTAAAAGAGAGCGGATGGGGGGGCTCGATCTACAACAGAAATAGTAGAAATAGTTACTTACTCATCCTGTATCCAATTTCCAACAATATCTGTCACCCCTGGGCTTACCCAGGTTTCCCCAAACACGGGCGAGACACCGCAATCATCACTATTACGTATTTTTATAGGTTCGTCAGGGCGCTCCCATAGGCTGTAGGCGGGAACTGTATCGTAGTGAAACTCTTTCGAAGGCTTGTATATTGTAGGAGAGATCTGGTTCGGCGTTTTGAGGTGGTCTGAATGTTCTCGTGAGACAACTTGCTGATGGGTGGCAATGTCTTCCACCATATGCATTATCTCTAGATGGCCGTCTTCAAGAGTGACGTCTGCATTGAGATTTTCAGCGCAAACATTGGGGCTTGGTGTGAAATATATCACATCGGATGGAGTCTCTGGAAGTAAGAGGCGTCAATTCCATATAAATAAACATACTGAGAAACACTGGGATTTTGACAAAAGTCTTACTAGCTTGCGTAGGGATATCTCCGATTGTTTTTCGTGAGCGCTCCAGCTTTTTCTCTTCAATTATGCGACCATTGTGCCTGAAAACAGTCTTTTTGCCCTGGAGCCTTCGCTTTCCCCTAATGGCCAATAATGTCGAAACTGTCTTGGTACTGAGATTCTTTTCAAGGCCCCACTTTTTGATCCTCTTCTTATATTGTGCTTCGCTAATTTGTTGTGTGACCACAGTTAGTAGTTTTCTTTATTTCCGGACAATCCCTTTAAAGGCACTTACTTGGCATAAAAACAATGTTCTTCCGCCATAATCCTCCTTGTGTCTGCGAGACTTAGATCACGATGAAGGTAGAGCTCCTTGATTGCTGGGAGCTGCTCATCCCATTCCTTTGATGAAAATACCCGGGCTTTATATTTAGCTTCCCAACTGGCTAATCTCGCTTGAAGCCATGGGTTATTTTTTTTGACCGGTATTTGCTTCTTTTGGTCAGCTTGATAGAGGTAGCAGTAGCTAGGAATATGTTCAACAGAGAAACGATTGATTAAACTTAAATATAACTCACTCGGGAACTTCTCAATTGTGTGTGATATTTGAAGCTTATGTACTTTCTACGTATACCACTAGCTAGATCACCAAAACCAGGCCCCAAGGATTAGTTACAAGTGGCCCGAGCTTCCCGAACGGAACTTCTAAATGTCGAATCTCATTGGTCAGACAAAGTATCCTACATATACTTGGCACGCTAACCCACAGGGGGATTAGAGCCTCTGTGTTTCAAGACACGTGCTACAGGCAGGCCGCAGCGTTTAGGGATCGGCAGCCTAGTTACGGGGACAACGACGAAGCTGGTCGGGCGGGCGCTCAGGCTGGTATCTAATCGCTTGATCGACTGAAACCTGTGTCGTTGCCCCATGTTCGCCGCTGCCTCCAACTTGACTTTACATGTAGGTATAATAAAACAAACATACTGTGCGGAGTCCGTGTTCATGCACGAGTGCAATGCAGCTGCAGCGAAGCAATATTTGTACTCGTCAATTCATGACGTTCCCAGACCCGACCACTATTGCCACACAAAACGGTGGAAACGCTATGAAATTACGAGTATGTGAAGGCTCGCTGAGCAGACAGCTGGGTGCTTCGTTGTGCGAACTGAGCGGCTGTGCATGTGTGCGCAGGATCGAGACGTTGCTCCCTGTCTGACAGACGAAAGTTCTTCGAGAAACATATTCCCGATTGGCTCGACAAAGGTTTCCTGCATACATGTCTGTCGACTGAAGGGTGTGGGGGGCCGTTTCTGCATGAGAAGGCTACAATAGCCGTCGAAGATTGGTCGAGCAAAAGTCGCTTGCATGAGGGGTTACATACCCGAAACCCCCGCCTAGAACACTTGAATTTGTTTAAACCATCTGAACCAGATTAATGTAGCCTTACTATATTATAAGATGATTTTTGTGCTGAATAATATTTGCCCGACGAAAGTTCTTTGCATACATATTGTGCGGGAACCTCATGCTCATCCCTTGCATGCACGGTACTTTCGTCCAAGGAAATGGTTGCCAATGAGAGAGTTCTCTTCACTCATGCTCCCTCGCTCGGTGCTTATACATATATATAGTATGTAAATCGCTTCACAACCCTCTATCTGACCATCCTGATTGATATCCCCTTCAGACTATTCATCGTTTCCCATCATTCTTGAGCTCTCCTTCTTGAATATAATCGCAATCACCACCGCCTCCTATTCACAACATCTCTATCCCCGAGGAGCCTGTTTCATCTGGATCCTAGCATCTGTTTTTGCGGCTCTTAACAACTTAGCGGTTTTTGATAACCCTCAGCTCTAAGTAGCCAGCGACTAGAAATCTAGTACTTTATTATAAATGTAAGGAGCATCTCGTCACGGCCAATGGGACTTAGCTCATATACAAACTGCACAGAAACATGTTGGAGCCATTTAGTATGCGAAGCACATGGACCGGTCTTCTTGACGACGAAGCACCTATCTTTGATGGATACATGTATACTCAAAGCCCGGGACCCATTCTCGATCAATTTACGGGGATAGATGAGGCCGACTACCTAACATCAAATAACTCCCCAATACAATCAAGCGGCTCTTCATTCGATTCTCAATTCTACGACCACTCCCCCGGCTCATCATCTGTTCCCTCACCTGATAACGAGATGTCTTCGCTTATGGACCTACACAATACCTTGATTGAAGCATCGCCTCCAACGTTTGAGAATTTTACGTCCAATCTCCCCTCTCCTCCTATAGCTCATGCTCTATCCGAAATCTCTCATATCAGTCCAAAATACCACTGCAGCGTTCCTGACTGCCGAAAGCGCTCAGGCTTCACAAACTGGAGATCACGCCTAGTACACGCCCGCAAAGCACATAAAAACCTCTTTTTTTGCAGTTGTCCGGAGTGCCCATGGATGTATACATACAGCAGCTTCCCGACAATGGAGGCTTTAGACGAACACTGGCGGGAACTTCATCCAAATGTGAACCACTTCAGATGCTCTGAGTGTTCATATACGACCGACAATGTGACAAACATTCAGTTGAAACATCTTCATGTGCATTTTAAAAAAGCAGAACATGTATCGGAAGCAATGGTGAGGATTCGACGGGAGAAGGAAGACAGGCGCCGAAAGAGCAGGGGGGCGGCTTCAAATCGTGGTTGAATAACTTCAAGTTGTTTTCTTTGTGTGCCCAATACTGCCCGGTGCTTTATTGCTCCTTCCTGGCTACTTCTAGCTATTTCCTATGATTTTCGCTGGCGTTGATTCCTTTTGTAATAATTATAAGTGTCTCTAAGTTATGTAGCGATATCGATGTTTTTCTATGTTACAAAATTTATTTTCACAGACTATTATATTAGTATCTGAGAATTGAAGGGTAGCCCTAAGTACTATGGTGTGAAAAGGCCTAGCGGGCGTCCAGAAGAATGGAAATCTGAGAAAATTTCATCATTAGATTAGCCTAGGCGCTAGTACCATTGTGGGAGTAGATCCCCCCAATTAGTAATTTCTGCAAAATTGATTGGTTGATTCCTTGCCTAGTCTCGTTCCCAGCCCATACGGTGTGGTGTTAGTGGTGGTGGTGGTTGTGACCGATAGATACATGTAATTTAGGTTCATCACAATAGGGTCTGGAGCAATAACTTTTTGGAAAAAAACCGGGTTTCTAAATAACCCTGCCGGACTTTTTTTGTAGGGAATGGACTTTTGGCATAGCAACCGGGCAAAAAAAGGACTGGTACAAACTTTTTGGGCAAGCACACCAGACCCTTCTGGTATTGAACCATACAACCAAAAAAATACCGCTGGGGTCTGGGAACGAGACTACTCTGAGCCATACCCTCTCCAGAGGTATTCTCAATAATATGTAGGCCAAGCCCCCTAAGACATACATAGGTATAGTTGTCTTAGACTTCTAAAAGCTTGTGTGATACGGTCGGTACTAAAGGACTCATTATCGAATTCAGTGATAAAAGTTGCGCTTGGCATTACACAAACCACCTTCCCTTTTCGCCTATCCCTCGCTATCTCGTATCTCGATATCTCGGATCTCTTGCTGTCTCGTACGGATTTGAGGGACAGGTACTGCTCTTCTCCACCAAAAACTATTTGCTGTCTCGTATATTTGCTATCTCGTAGGGGTTTGGCCCCCAGAATATGCTAACGACATAACCTGTAAAAGGAGTCGAGTGACGGATAAATGTAGTCACGATCGAGATAACCATATAACTATACAGTCGCCCTCCGATGTAACGAATGCCACCATACCGAATATTTGCTGTACCGAACCACTTGGGCCAGCTTCTTCTTTTTTTCAGCAAAGAATTGAGTCTGCTATACTGAATAATACCGAATAATCTGCTGTACCGAACGCAAAATAGCCCAATATGCACATTCGTTATAGCGGAGGGAGACTGTATACATGTAGTTATCATATGACTTGTCACAAAACTATAGTCTAGGAGGAGATGCGGGACATCCAGAGAAAAAGATGTTGGAGGCAGTCCCCAGCCGTACTCTACCACTCCGTCGAGTATAAATGTAGCCTCTTCCCCCACACTAACTGCCTGCTAATTCCATTCCTCATTCAAGCATTCAATTCTTTACAAAGAAACTCCTTGGAACTACCAAAAATGCTTTACCCGCCCACTCTTTCATTGTCACTCTTGCTGCTCCCATTGGGTGTGCAAGCAGCAACGGAGACAGTCCACGGTGCCGTTATCTTCTCCCGTCATGGTGACCGTTCCGCAAAAGTTTTTCCGCCCACAAAACTCACAACACTCGGCAAGAACCAGCTATACGACTCTGGGGAGTTCTACCGTTCGCGGTACATTGGCAATTCGTCGACTGCGATACCGGGTATCAGTAACCAAGAATTCAAAGACGCACAGCTTTACGCAGAGGCGCCTGACCAGGTAAGTCAGCCAGACAATATGGACTCGCACTCGGGTTGGAGTGCCTTGCTAACAACTTACCGGTGGCCAGAACCTCTTGGTAACTTCCGGCCAAGCATTCCTCCAGGGTCTTTATCCCCCCATCACCGGCTCATCCGAAGCTGTCACCACCGAAACTCTCACGAATGGCTCTGTCATCTCTTTACCTATTGCTGGTTATCAGTACACAACTATCCATACAATCTCCGTAACTGATCCATCCACAATTTGGCTCAAGGCCGATGATGGATGTCCTAAGTTTACGGAAGAAAGTGAAAGATTCTATCTCTCTGAGCAATACTCCCACCTTGAAGCCACTACAAAAGACTTTTATGAATCCTTTTCGGATGTTCTGGAGGGTGTCTTTTCGTCAAGCCAGTTGAGTTACAAGAACGCATATGCCATCTATGACTATATCAATGTTGGCACAATCCACAACAGCACCATCGCAGATGTCGTATCCTCAGAACAGCTCTTTCAACTGCGAACTTTAGCCGACTCTCACGAGCTAGGGCTTAACGGAAACGCATCAAGCACTTCTGCCGTTTCTCTTGTCTCCGGGCGTACCCTTGCCGACAAGATTGTGACACAGCTATCCACGACTGTTGACTCTAAAGGCGTTAATAATAAGCTTTCCTTGCTCGTTGGATCTTATGATACATTTCTTTCTTTCTTCGCACTTACAGGCCTGTCCACTGCTTACGAGAACTTTACTGGTCTCCCTGATTATGCCTCAACACTGGTGTTTGAGCTTCTCTCCTACGAAGACAACACCAACTTCCCCACCGACACAAAAGATCTCTATGTACGTTTCCTTTTCCGTAACGGCACCAGCAGCGACATTGGGGAATACCCACTTTTTGGAAACACCGAAGTCGTCATCTCGTGGAATGATTTCAACCAGTACATGTCAAACGTTGCAGTCAATTCAGTATCAGAATGGTGCACGATGTGCGGTTCGGACGAGTCAATCTGCCCCACTACATCTGACGAGCCTGTTGATGCCGCAGACAATAAGTCTGGCGGGATTTCAAAGGCTGTGGCGGGTGTTATCGGTGCACTTGTCGCATTGGCCACTGTGGGTCTTATTTTTGCGATTGCAATGATCGGGTGTGGGTTGAGATTCGTATCGAGAAAGCGCGACGCGGGTGTAGCTGTATCAGGCGGAGCCCAGAAACCCGCAACGGACGATTCTGAGTCGGAAGGCAGCGTGAAGGCGGCCTTCCCGAGCAAGGTTTAAAATTTAGTAGAGTAGTGGATAAACTCGTTGCCCCCTCCTCTCCCCCACCTTCTAGTTTTGGCTTGCAATTAACAAGGGTCGTTTTTTTTCTTTCGAATTTTTATTCTAGTATTGTATATATTGATTTTTTATGATGTGGCATTTTGGCGGTTTGGGACTGTTTATAAGAGAATTAAGATCGGAACTGTAGTTTTTTGTTATTTGCTTCAAATTGCTTGCAACGTGAATTTAAAGTTTGCTGTTATGAGAGTTGTATTGTCGTAGAGAAGTGTTTCTCCTCGGGAATAAGACGAGCGGAGAACAGAACCCCGGCCATATAGATCTTCCACAGATCGATAAGCTCTTATCAATAGAAATTACCGCCAAAGGAATGCTAGTATCACTAGCAAAGATTGAGCATAGTGCCTGAGTGTACATGTAGCCAATCATTTCCCTAGCACATACTTTAGGGTAGGGCTTGGCGCAGACTTGAAAGAATGAAAAGAAAGTCAATGCCAAAAATAAACCTAACCCTCTGTGGAAAAGATTTTAGAGTCAGAGTCTAAGGCCAAATAGAGCTCTGTTCGTCCCTGATAGAGTCGTCTGTTATACCAGGAACTGTACCCACGATGAACGACTGAATAAGTGTAGGTACATACACGTAGGTACATACGCGTGGGGCCAGGAAGCAGTCACAACAGTGGCATTGGCTGACCCCAGGTCCACAGAGATATCATTTGTAAGGCCAGGGATAAGAGGGAAGGATCACCGTGACTCTAACCGTGCCGGCAGGCAGCGGTTCAGTCCAGCTGCAGTCGACTGTGGTCGATTGTGCATAACAGTGCCACCAGTAACGGTCCAGGCAAGCCAAATAACCCAGAAAGTAGGACGGACTGCCTGGACTGGACTGCCTGGACTTACAGCTCATCAACCACACATATTTTTACCACAGGGCCTGGTAGCCCTGCCCAGTCCATAGTCCTGACTACAGTCCAAAATCTTTGACTGCATTTGGACCGTAGCCCATTACAGCCCTGTAAGTCGATCTAACACAGTCCGAGACTGGGCGGCCGATGGGGTTGCACGGTGACGGTGACGGTACCTCCCCTCCAGAAATCAATAAGCAACCAGCGATTACACTACATTCCCTGCGCCGATTCGACGTATCCCCAGGTGTATTGGTGATAATATGTTGCTTCCAGTGGATATGACTGGCACGCGGCAGACCGGGTGCAGAGCCTTAGAATAGTCCTATCTCTGGTCAGATCAGTCATGAAATTAAAGTTCATATCTGTATGCATGACGATAATGCTTAAGATTGAGCTTGGTTCGCACCAATTTCGGTAGATATAGATATCCCAACGCTCTCTAATATTTACCCTAGTGCAGCGTCATATTTTGAAGCGCGGCCTATATAACCCTCCGGAACTCACGGGTAGCTAGCAAAGTAGCAGGGTATAGAAAATAACGTCTACGTACACTTGATCAATTAGGGACCTGGTATGTGGCGGAAGATTTTGACCCCCACCCCTCAGACGCCCTAGGATAAGACTCGCGTGCTCTTGTTCAGAAGACCTTTGGAGGCTTTCGGGTTCAATATTCCCGACGTGATGGGCCGGGGTCTCAATAGGCCAGCCCGGGCTGAAAATGAGGGTCGGCCTGGCTCGGCCTATGGTATCAGACTCAGGGCCTGGTCTAGAGTAAATAGCCTGGGCCTGGAACAAAGCCCGGGCTGACATGGCTAGGGGCGCCCGTCCATAGGAACTGGGTGTTCGCCTGCCTGGAGTAAAGTATTTGTTGATCTCATCCAGATGATGTCAGTCAATCTCCAGCCCCTCCAGCCAAAAATGTGATGTTGCATGAACTCTTTAGAGCCCGGGCTTTTGACCCTCGCCCAGCCCGGATAATCAAAAAAAAGACACTTGGCCCGGCCCGGCCCGTTCAAAAAAAGCCCCGTCTTAGATCCCGGCTCATTGAAGCCCCCGTTTATGATGGATAGCTGTGTTATGACTAGTAGGTAATACTTTGCGAATATCTTCGTGACGCGAGTAGATCTAGATACTAGATCTACGGATCGAATTTAGTAGAAAGCTTCTTGCTGCTGTTTCTCGGGAGTCTTAGAGATTAATAGGCAACTATTCAATACGCGTGTACTATTGTAGGAACGTACCCCTATGAAACTGTCGTCGTCTGTGGCATCATTATATCATATAAAGAAAGGTATACTGATTTTGGACGCCGTGAAATAGTGGCCGGCAGTGTGTACACACGTGTGTTCACCGCTACTCGAGTTAGGGGGTCGTGGGCTCGATCGATGCTGGGGCCGAAGTAGTATCAAGATGAGTTGGCGGTAATCTAAACGAAGATTCTCTAATTCCCGTATGCATCAACTAAAAAGCCCGATGTGAGAAAAACCTTTTTGCACTTGCTTCGCAAACAAACGTTTCCTAGGGGAAACTGCCTGGATGCTAGTTAGTGAGTATTCTCAGTCTGGGTTACCACACCAAGGGGCCGGCACAATCACCCTTTTTGATTATCCATGGGCAATATCCGCAGTTGAGATATCTATGTTGTGATTGTTCGTGTGCGCATGAGCTGGATATGGATGGGATGCGTTACACGGATGATGTAACTAGCCGAGTGCTTGTTGGTGATTCAGCCTGAGTTACAGGACAATGCGGCATACGTGCTATGTAGCTGCACAAGTCCCATCGTCCACCACGCAACACAATCCAACAGGTCAACCATCATTCATATCCACAATAAGAAATGGCATCTAGCTATTCCGCTCCCAAGGGCAATAGAAGCTCGCTCTACCAGCGCAGGAGGTACAGTGTTGCTGAGCTTCTGTGGATGGGCAAAGCACTGCCATTCGTGTGCTGCCCTGTAGAAAGTTTCAAGTCGGTGGCATGGACGGAGAATATCCTCGTCACTACGGTATGGACACTCTCTATCTCTGCTTTAATCCGCAGTTCCCCCAATCGTTTCATAGGTAGCTGATTCGTCTCGACTTCCCTTCAAGATCAAATCTAGCAATCCCAACGAGAAGCTCAGAGCCAAAATGATTGCTGCCAAGCTCGGCACCCATCGCCCGAGTAACCTCAAACCCCGTGAACAAGAAGTAGGGAGGTTCCTGCCCAAGAAAAAAAAGGTCTCCGTACGTGGAACCGGCCCGGAGCCGCGGATGCTGGCTACAATCCACGAGGTGCCAACGCCGAAATCTACCACCACTACCAAAGCACCGCTGCAGGCGGTCCCTCTAGATTATGGGCTCTCTGGAGGCTATGGGAAGAAGATAGAAGTTGGGAGTGGCCAGGCAAATAACGTTGGGCTGACGACTAGTATGCACGCATTTGTTCCCGGCGGGACGCTCAAGACCCCTGCCATCATCGCCCTTAACGCGACTAATCTGAGCAATTGGGAGGCGGGAGACACCCCAGTTGATCATAAGATGAATACGCTTAGTCTCGCTGATGGGCTTGGGTTGAAGAGGGCGAACGTTAATGTAGCAGTAACTCCGGGAGCATCCAGTCTCCCTCCAACCCCTACCAATAGGAGAACACCTACAGACCGTGGAAAGGAGAATGCCAGAGCTCAGCCGGCAGTAACTGTAGCGGCCAAAAACGCCGTCAAACCCAAGGCAAATCTTCCCAAAGGAACCTTTCTCCCCACTCCCAGGAATCTCATGAAGTATGTCACCCTTCACTCCACACCGTGATATCTCACTCACAAGATCAAACAGCGAGAGGCCCAGTGGGGATGAGCAGCGTGCTTGGATCGATGTGAATCCCAAAAAAATACACCTCATGAATACAAAAGTCTATTTACTAACACATATTCTCCTCTACAGTACATGCTGACCCGGCCCGTCATGTCCGCCAGTCGATCGGCCCCACAGACCAAGGAGCCTCTTGGGGCCAGCGTTGATGATGATTTCGAGGAGCCCGACCGCTTTAAGGCCCTGGATGACCTTTACGTTGAAGGAGTGATTGGTGGACATGCCCGGTAGCTATCGGTCTAGGTACTGTTTAAATATGTGGGGGGATGAAAGTCGCTCAGGGTGCTAGATGGTTGGAGGAAGCCTTGCATAATGTCCATTGATACCCATGTTTGAGGAGTTGCTTTTGTTACGTAGTCTAATGGGAATGGCACAAGACCTGTTTCTGAGGGGTCACCTCGCGGTAATGGTGTAGTTCTTTACTCAGGCGCTGCTTATTATGTCCGGACTAGTTTGTTGCTAAAACAATTTCGTTGGGCCAAGCTTACTCTTGACCAGCCATCAAGGCAGACAATGAAGTACTGCGGTGTGTGAGTCTCGTAGGACAAAAACAGCTGAGACATGCCCAACCCCGGGACAAGGAGGACCCGGGCCGGGATTGGATGGTCACATATTTAACAGTATAGGGCGAGTAGACCCAGAGAGTCTGGGAGTTCATTTAGACACTGGTTGGACGGAGCTAGATGGTGCCGAGTAAGCGGCACAAATATCCAGGTGCTGATACCAAGAGGCCGATACAAGTAGCTGACGGGCAACGGTATGATATCGAGGCTAGAGGCGAAAGCAAGTCTGTCCATGGGTAGATATTTACAAATTTGCACATGTTGATACGACGTTACTCCTGATATATTAGTATACTCATGTGTAGATCTCGAGGAGCACCCCCCACGAGGCCAGATCCTGGTTGCCGCTACCACCATAACCTGGCTAGCTATAGTTCCTGTTCAAATGTCCCCGCACAGCAGCCCAAAAATGGACAACTTTAAAAACCTATCCGGGCCGCAACAATGTACTTAGTGAACTGGAGTCTACTGAATCATTGGGGAGTCCACCCAAAATGAAATCATTGTTCACGGGGTGATAATCATTGCTACACCATCAACAATTGAAGGTTAATGCAAGATACTTTGCGTTTGCAGGGGGTACTTTGAGGCCTTCTGGGCCTAATCGTATATCCCAAGCCTGGTGATTGGTGGTGGTGGTTCCTGGAGAGTCCATGTTTTGGTGTTTTGGCCGTTGTCCCGCGGCTTTTGACTACATGTATTGTAAAGAACATACCTCGAACCGCGGAGTCTTGTTTACACTTTCTTTCCCCCAGCAGCAGAGCTGGACGGCCAGACGTAATAGGCGTGTGTGTCAGAACACCACAAGAGCAAAAACATGTGGGGTGTCGTCGATGGTGGACTGCGGAGCCCTGGGTGGGGGCGTACCTCCTAGGACGGGACGGGACGGGACGTGTCAATGTCTCCTCCGTGTAAAACAATGGCTGGACTGGATCCTGGTACCCAGGCGTCGACATCACTGGGTAGGGTACTCGTGCTTGTGGGTGGGGTGATTACAGGTTTGAAAACGAGGGCCGTTGCTGGCGTATATATAGGGCGGACTACCTGCCCAGCTTTTGTTTGAGGGACTGCTTGACTGTGGGCTGGGTATGGACGGCTGGAGTCTCCACCCCGCCCCGCTTGTTGATCCTTTGGTTTTGCTGCGGTGCGTTGGTTTTTTATATACATACATGTACTTCATATACCTACCAGCTGCACTGTGTCCCGGCCACGGCCACGGCCTGGTTGGGTGTGTGTGTGTGTGTGTGTGTGTGTGTGTGTGTGTGTGTGGGGTCGAGGCCGTAGTGTACATACGA
This sequence comes from Morchella sp. 2018-W16, assembly GCA_024713755.1. Lineage (NCBI taxonomy): Eukaryota > Fungi > Ascomycota > Pezizomycetes > Pezizales > Morchellaceae > Morchella > Morchella sp. 2018-W16. Next base: position 3,555,182 of record JAMGYY010000003.1, on the reverse strand, counting down.
GATCCGACGCCGGGTGGAGTGGCGGGCGTGTTGCGGCCACATCCATCTACTAGCGGGACTGAAAAATACCACCTGGACTAAGCAATTCCCATCTAAGGAACCACGGGCTGCCATCAGCCAATAGCATTTGGGGGGCCCCGCTCACCCTCCTGGTTATGGGTACATGTACATAGGTTTCCTGCCTGGGGCGCGCACAGTAGCTACATGTATTTCTATAGGCCCCCACGGGGTGTGCAGTCGGTGGCTCTACCTACACAGCCACACTTATGATAGTCAAGACTTCTTGGCGGGGCGCGCTATCCCGGGTGGGGCCCATGCACAGACTCTCACTCGCGGCGACGGCAGTGCTGATGTTCGGAATATTGACTCTGGCAGCGAACATAATTCTATAGTAATACAGGAGGGGATTTAATAGCCCTTTTATAACAATAATAGCCTTGGCAGACAATAACAATAGTAATGACATAATAGAAGAGTGGCCTAGACCTTGCCGCGATTATTGCGGGGGGGGGGTGTGTGTTTTCCCCGGCTCGCAATAATAATCCTAATAGCTGATGTCGGCTCAGCCTGTAGGGTCCCGTCAAACCGGTTATAAACCCAGGTCCAGTGGCAGGGTTAGGGTTGTCGGCAACGACATAGGGAGGCAAATCCGCATATACAGGTTGGAGACACACCCGCATTTTGGCTATGGCGTCCGGAGGATCATGTAGTTGTAAACGGCTTGGGTATTTTGCCCGTGTCTCTAGTATCTCGGGCTGGATGTGGTGGGTGTACAGTGTGGTGCTGTTGGATTGTCTGGTGTGTTGTTTATGTGAGATATATATATCTATCTAGGTACAGTGCATACACAGCTCTGCTACTAGATGGGCTTTATCTTGGAACTGGGGTTTTTAGAGGAGGATGGGGAGGGTTATTTGGTCTACACTCTCAAGACAGCCAGGAATAAAAACAACACAGCAAAGCCACCCACTATATTCCAGCGGTTACCTACAGAGCTACCCAACTATCTACAATACCGGGCCCTCCACCCCTACCACCTCCCCCTGCCCTGACCCCCCTCACTATACGCCTCCCCCCCCCTCCCCGCCACTCCTCCGCTCCCGCTCCAAGCTCTCGTCAAACTCCTTCTGCGCCTGCGCCTTCGCCAGCTCGCGGTCCTCGGCCGTGGCGCTGAACGAGAACGAGTCGGTCTTTGGCTCGCGGGAGCCAAACCCCTCCATTGGCGGCCTCCTCGGCCACGGCGACTGCGACTGCGACTGCGACTCGTCCTCGGCCGGTGGTGGTGGTGGTGGTGGTGGTGCTGGTGGCTGCTGCCCCTTGCGTAGGCGCTCCCACGCGCTCTCGCCGGTCCCCGAGTGGCTGTTCTTCCACCCGCCCTGCTGCTGCTGCTGCGGCCCGCGCTCATCCACAAACAGGAAGGGGTCGTCCGTGTGGCGCTCCGCGACCGCCGGCTGCTGCTGCTGCTGCGCAACAAGCTCGCTCGGCCGCCCATCCGGGAAGGCGTCGTCCGCGCCACGGCCCTCCACCCCACCAAGGCTCTGCTCGTCCCTGTCCTCCCCCCCCTGCCCCCCCGACGGCGGCGACACCCGCACCCTAAACTCCCTCGTCAGGTCGTCGAGGCGCCTCGCCCTGGCGGCCACAACCCGCGCCATGCCCGGGTCGGCCCTCTGCTCGCTGCGCATGCGGTTGAGCGCCTGCATGCCCGCCGAGGACATGCCGTAGAACCTGCCCAGCGAGCCGAACACGCCGATGCGCAGGGCCACGGCGACCGCGCGGGGGCTGACGCTGAAGATGCGGGCTAGGGCTGTCGGCACGCGGCCGGGCTTGCGCGATTGGAGGGCGAGGCCGAGGAGCGCGCCGGCACCAGTCCCTAGGACGTCGCCGTAGGACTCGTACGCGTAGAAGATGCCGTCGTAGTAGGTGAGGGCTGTAACTTCGGTGGGCGTCAGCGTGAGCGAGAGGAGGCGCGCAGTGGTGCTGCGTTTCAAGGTGGTGTATCGGGTGCGGCCTGACTCGGTGTAGCCGAGGAGGAAGGAGAGCGGGGCGAGGGGGGGCGCGGGGGGGTAGGTGGAGGTCCCACCGGTCGAGGTGGGGTCGTCGGTGTCGGTGAAGGCGGTGTCGGCGGTGTCGGCGGTGTCGGCGGTGTCGAGCGGCATTGTGGTGGTGGTCGTTGGTTGTTTTGAAAAGGTTGTGATTCTGATGTCTCATGTATATAATAACGTCATAGGTGCTCACTCTCTCTCATGTATGAAGACGTCATGTGTTGGTCTGCCTGACGGGACTTACCCGGCCTTGAATTCAGTTTGTGTGTGTGTAACACAGATGATGCCAACGTCGTCCCCCTTGTCCGGGCCCGGCATTCAATCCATTCAAATCTCAACCGCCAACGGTCCAACGGTCGGTCCATCCAACCAACCCCAACCCACCCAATCCATCCATCCAATCCATCCATCCAATCCATCCATCCAATCCAGTCCATCCGTCCCATGATCCAGTGGACCCAACACACAACACACACACAACACAGCACAACACAGCACAACACAGCACAACACAGCACAACACAGCACAAAACTCTCTCCCTCCCCCTCAGTCACCACTTCTCACTCTTGACCGAGTCAATGATCTCTGCGTCCACATAATCAAGTGTCCAACCCCCGAGTGATCGTTCATGAGGATAGAAAATACCCTTATCAGCGCACAGACCATATCACCCCTGTCGTGTGTTTCGTCGCGTTTCCCCTTGATTCGCGTCTCGTAATCCAAGTCTCGTAATCCAAGACCTTCCCGTTCCCCTCCCTCTCTTCTGCCCCACCATCACCCACATCATGTCTGGCCCTAGTAAGTCCCCCTCCCCCTCCCTATAACTAACACCCCCATAACTAACACCCCATAACTAACCCCCCAGACACCCTCCGCATCCTCCTCGCCACAGACACCCACCTGGGCTATGCCGAGCGCGACCCGATCCGCAGCGACGACAGCTGGCAGACCTTCGCCGAAGTCATGTCCCTGGCAAAGACACACGACGTGGACATGGTGCTGCTGAGCGGCGACCTCTTCCACGAGAACAAGCCCTCGCGCAAGAGCATGTACCACGCGATGCGCATCCTGCGCGAGGCCTGCTACGGCGAGAAGCCCTGCGAGATCGAGGTCCTCAGCGACACGAGCCAGGAGTTCCAGAGCGCCGGCGGACACGTCAACTACGAGGACCCCGATATCAATGTCGCCATACCCGTCTTCTCCATCCATGGCAACCATGATGATCCGAGTGGGGTTTGTTTTTTGTTTTTTTTTGTTTGTCCTCTTGCTGTTTGGTGCGCTGATGTCGGGGTAGGAGGGCAGGTTGTGTGCCCTGGATCTGCTGTCGGTGGCGGGATTGATTAATTACTTTGGGCGCACCCCCGAGAATGATAATATCACGGTGACGCCGGTGTTGCTCCAGAAGGGGTCCACGAAGCTTGCGCTCTATGGGCTCTCTAATGTTCGTGACGAGCGGCTCTTTAGAACGTTCCGCGACGGAAAGGTCACGTTCCTCCGTCCGGATGTGCAGCAGGACGAATGGTTCAACTTGATGTGTGTGCATCAGAACCAGTACGTGCATTACCCCCCCCTAACTAGTCTCTCTACTACTACTGATACAAACCCACTCCCACCCACAGTCACGGCCATACAGAAACCGGCTATCTCCCCGAAAAGTTCCTGCAAGACTTCCTCGACCTCGTCGTCTGGGGCCACGAGCACGAATGCCTCATCACCCCGCGCCTCAACCCCGAAATGAACTTCCACGTGATCCAGCCGGGCTCGTCCATTGCCACCTCCCTCTGCGAAGGTGAGGCCGTCACCAAGCACGTCGGAATCCTCACCATCACCGGCCGCGACTTTCACCTCGAGCCCATCCGCCTCAAGACCGTGCGTCCCTTTGTCATGCGCGAGCTCGCCCTCTCAGACGAACCCGCTCTCAAGCGCCTCGCGACCAAAAACTCCAACCGCACCGCCGTCACCGCCTACCTCTGCAACCTCGTCGAGACGCTCATCGAGGAGGCCGCGGCCTCATGGCTCTCGGTGCAGGACGACCCCAACATCACCGCCGAGGACGCACCCCTCCCGCTCGTCCGCCTGCGCGTCGAGTACTCTGCGCCCGACGGCGGCCGCTTCGAGACCGAGAACCCGCAACGCTTCTCGAACCGGTTCGTCGGAAAGGTCGCAAACGTGAAAGACGTGATCCAGTTCTACCGGCAAAAGGCCACGGGCACACGGCGTGCCAAAGGGGGCGCGGCTACCACCATGCCCCTCAACGCAAACTCGCTGCTCGAGGACTACGGCGGCAGCATCGACAACGTCAAGGTCGAGAACCTAGTGTCCGAGTTCCTGTCGGGCTCCACGCTCGAGATCCTGCCGGGAAACGGGCTCGGCGACGCCATCGGCCGCTTCGTCGACAAGGGCGATCGGCACGCCGTCGAGACGTTTGTCGACGACTCGCTCAGGAGCTGTCTGGCAAAGCTGCGCGAGTACGACGAGCTCAACGAGGAGAAGATCCAGGAGGTTGTGGACGCGCAGAAGAGCTACCTCGAGGAGGTGTTTGCAAAGGGGCTTACGAAGCCAAAGAGGGGCGCACTGACCAAGCCCATGCCCCCCGGGTGGGACGAGGACCTGGACGGGCCGTGGGAGGATCAGCCCGCGGCGATGGTGCGTGGCGCGGAGAGAAGCGATGATGAGGATATCGAGGACGAGGGTGGAGCGCCTCCGCCCCAGCCGGCGAAGAGAGGGGCGGCGACGAGGGGACGCGGCACAAGGGGGCGCGGGACAAGGGCCGCCGCCGCAACGACAAGGAAGGCCCCCGCTGCAAGAGCACCGGCCAAGGGCAGGGTCCGCGCGAAGAAGGTCGTCAGCGAGGAAGAGGAAGACGACGACAGCGACGACATCATGATCCTTGACGACGATGACGACGACGACGTCGTCGAAGAAGAAGAAGAGGAAGAGGAAGAGGAAGAAGAAATCATCCCGCCGCCAAGATCAACGTAACCTCTCCCCTCCCTCCCTTTTCAATAAATAAAAACTAACCCCCCTCTCCTCCAGCCGTACGCGTAAAGCACCAGCACCCAAGAAGGCCCCCGCACCCAAGAGGGCCCCAGCGCCCAAGAAGGCCGCCCCCGCGCCCGCTACCCGTCGCACTGTCCGCGCGCCGGCGCCAACGACGCGCCAGACCCGCCTCACGTTCACGCAGACACAGACGCAGCCAGACAGCCAGGCGAGTAATGCGCTGTTCCACCGCGCGGTGGTGCGCATCCCCAGCAGTGACGACGAGGATATCGAGGATGACGAGATTGTGCCGAGGAGGAGGTAGTCCGTGGGGTGGGGTGGGGTGGGGTGGGATAGTGTAATGTGGCGTGGATTGAGGTGGCGTGGGCGATGGATAGATGGTGCCCGAACTGTAACTAGTTACGTGTATCTACTATCTACTATCTACTAAGAGAACCCTCTTTACAGCGCGTAGCCCTAGAGTCCTGGCTGTGATATATAGTAGATCTAGAAAGTTGAGCAGCCGGCGGCACTCCTGGCGGCCCGGACTCTGGAATTGTAAATCCGTGCGTGCTTGCCCGTCTGGTTCCTTTGTACGGGCCGGAGTGTGCTGGGCCCGGGGGGCGGGAGTATGGGTTAGGGGCTGGGGCTGGTATCCAGCTACAGACAGGTACAGGTATATATATCCAGCGGTCCAGCCCCTGCAGTCGACCGCGCCAAGACACGCAGTAGACGGCCTGCAGCCCCCCCCCCCCCCCAGCCAGCCCGCATGAGCAGGCTAGAACAAATCGCTAGATGTGATGTGTAATTGAACCAACCAACCAGCCTCCACCCGCCCGCTAGCAGCGCAGAGTATACGCACCCCGGTGGTGCTACGAGCCCACATTAACATCCCGACCACCACCAATGCTGACCCAGCCAATTTATTTCCATTTGTTATCATATAGCTCGGTTCGGCATTACCAATTACTTCCCGACTGGACCTTGTAAGACGGGCGGTCCTTGGGTGGGTGGCAGTCGGGCTGTTGGTCCGGTCATGGCCTGTCACGCGGGCCGTGCCAAGGCCGAGTGCGTCACTGTGACTCACTCTCTTGCGGTGGCTGTTTAGTTTTGTTCATACACGTACAGCCTCACGGCGCACTTTCATCTCATCTCAGCCAGCGCAGCCCCTCATGCCCCAAAGAAAAGAAAGAAAAGGGGGGGGAAAGCGAGGGAAGAACATGTCCCCCCTCTTCCCCTCTTCACCTTGACACAACAGCTGCAGCTCCTCCGGGAGGTCCTATATTGCGTTCTATGGGCTGCGCTGTTGCACCCCCGCGGTATTGGCGTCGCCGTTGGGGAGCGGGGGAGGCGTACGACGTCGGGTGTGGCTGTTTGGTGCGTGGTGCGTGGTGGGGATGTCGTGGGTGTGGCTGTGGGCCCCGTACTGGGGTCATACTGTGGCCTGTTACGCAACCTAGAGGCCACAGCTACAACGCAGCTGCAGCTGCAGCTAGAGGGTGTGTAGCAGCGGGGCAGGAGGGTGTGTACACAGACACTCGCTAATTTTACAGATAGAATAGAAAGTACTGTATATATATATATATACACGGACCTGATCCAATGCAGTGTTCCTGCCGCACTGTGTCGAGCGCGGGCGTCGCGGCGCTGGGGGGGTGGGTGGTTGGTGGGGGTGGAGGTGGAGATGGGGATGGAGGTGGAGGTGGGGATGGAGAGGGAGAGGGAGAGGGAGAGGGAGAGGGAGAGGGAGAGGAGGAGTATGAGGATGAAGATGAAGATGGATACGGAGGGTACCAGGGCCAAGGCGGGTACGGGGGATACGCGGATCGAGGCGGGTGTGAAGGGTACGGGGGTCAAGACGGGGAGGGAGAATACGGAGATGGAGAGGAAGAGTATGAGGATGAAGATGGATACGGGGAATACGAGGGTCAAGACGGAGAGGAGGAATACGGAGATCAAGACGAGGTGGGGGAGTACGGGTATCAAGGCGGGTACGAAGAAGACGAGGGTCAAGACGAAGAGGGAGAATACGAAGAATACGAAGATCAAGACGAAGAGGGAGAATACGGATATCAAGACAAAGAGGAGGAATACGAAGAGGAAGGATACAAAGATCAAGACGGATATGAAAGTGAAAATGGATACGAATATCAAGGCGGGCATGAGGAATACACAGATCAAGACGGGTACAAAGAATACGGAGATCAAGACGAAGAGGGAGATTACGAAGAATACGAAGATCAGGACGAAGAGGAAGAATACGCAGATCAAGGCTGGTACGAAGAATACGAACAAATACCCAAGCGGCCCCCAGCCCCGGCCCCGGCTGAAGACTGGCAGCTGGGCGGCCCGTTATACGCTACGATGGGGGCGGCGGAGGAGGAGGCGGGGTGGGGCAGGGATACCGACGGAGCGCCTTGGCTGCAGATAGCTCTGCCGGAGGAGGAGGAGGAGGAGGAGGAGGAGGAGTGGGGCGGGGATACTGACGGAGCGCCTTGTCTACAGGTAGCTCTGCCGGAGGGGGAGGAGGAGGAGTGGATACACGGGGCTGGGCGCAATGGACACGACTGGACCCGAGAACGGACGCCCCAGCTGCCCACGCCACGGCGCTATGAGGGCCACGGGCGGAACCTGGCAGCGGGCGGGGCGCCCCAGTTGCATACAGACCGCATCAACATCCCGGCCGGGGCGTACATGCATATACCTGGGGTAGAAGGCCAAACACACAATCAGAAACAGGGGCGGTTGTCCCGGGCGCTGGCAGCCTACGATGCTCTGGCAGAGGAAGAGCTGGGGGGGCAAGGGCTAGCACCTCAGATGCCTGCGGAGAGGAGCGGGCGCATGTATGAAGCGTGGGGCGGAGGGGATCGTGTGCAAAGTCAGGGGCGCCAGGCACCCCGTCTACACATGGACTTCGGGCACCTCGAGCTCGAGACCATTTGGGGGCCTAGGAGGACACCCGACTATCTGATTCATGGGACGCAGAGAGGAGGCCAACCCCGCGAAAGTGTCCCGGAGCCGCAATTACAGATAGCCCACGAGGCCCCAGAAGCACCGAGGCGAGAGTTACAGCTACATGGACTACAGCAGCGGGTGGGGCAGATATATGGGGCATCGGACGGGGGCCCGATACAAGCGGGGATGCTTGACGTCGGGCCCCTAGAAATACCAGATCTAGCGTCTCGCTTCCTTGTAACACAGGAGAGATGGCAGCCCAACGAGCAGAACCAGACACAAGGAGAAAGTCACCAGGTACAGCAACTAGTACAGGGGGCCCGTGAGGTTTCTTCAGCGCCCCAATCGCCGGAGGTACAGACTCCCGAGACGCAGGACGGAGAGGACCAGGCACAGGATGAGGGTTGGCGGCCGCCCCAAGGACAGGTACTGGAATACGACAACTATGTAAGGGAAGAGGAGGCTCTGGGAGGGGCTGTACAGACACCTGGGGCGCCGTGGGTTCAAGAGCGGGGGCAATCTTCTGGGGAACGCGATGAGGAGGGCCAGGCACAAGGGGGGAGCAGTCCAGCGCTGCAGTTCCAGCCACAGGTGGGCCCCAATATGACGGGAGCAGCGCCTCGGACGCCCGAACCGCAGGGGGGAAGACAACCCGACGGACAAAACCGGGCCCAGGATGAAAGCGGCCCGGCTCCCCACTTACAAGAGGACATTGACAAGACCCAGGGGCCGCCTCATGCCCAATCGCCTGAAGTGGAATTGCGGGGATGGCTTTTGGGACAGGATGGCCAGGTGCGGTGGGGAGAGGAATTTGGGACCCAACTGCCCGAAGTACCAGAGTGGATATGGCCGTTTGGGGAACAGGACGGACAAGACCACATACGGTGGGACCTATGGGACCAAGACACCGACGAGGTCCAGGGACCGCCTCATGATCAATTGCCTAAAGTGGGATTGTGGGGATGGCTTTCGGGGGAGCAGGACGACCAGATAGAGTGGGGGGAGGAATCTGGGACTGAATTACCTGAACTGCCAGAGTGGACATGGCCTTTTGGGGGACAGGATGAGCAGGACAAAATACAGTGGGACCTATGGGACGAAGACTCCGAGACTGATGAAGAGGACCAGCTGGAGCTGTCTGGGGTGCAAGAGGAGGAGGAGGATACTCAACTACATGAGGTACAAGATAAACAAGGCAATGGGACTACAGGAGAAAAGCGCTGACCTTGAGGAACCTTAATTACAGATGGAACACGAGGCTCCAGAAGCACCAGAACTAGAACCGCAAGAGGGGGAGAGGCAACGTCCCCACCAGGTGCAAAACGGACGAACCCTAAAATGGCAGGCCGTCCGAACACCCTACTCACTATCAGCACCGCGGGTGCCAGCGCCGCAGGCACGCCCCACGTCCGGGCCGCAAGAGACCTGGCGGATCCGCAAAGAGCTCATGGAAGAACACACCGCCGCGCAGAGCCAGCCACAGCTACAAGGCAGAAGGAGCCGGATGCCACACCTACTGGTAAACTTCAAGATGTCGAGAGCAGCACCCGGGCAGAGGGCGCAGCTGAAGGTGGACTACGACATCCTGGTCGCGCCCGCGGCGAAGCCGCTCGACATGAGGTGGTGGAGGAGACAAGTCCTGGAGGCGACGTACGAGCAGAACGAGATACTGGATGGGAATAACGCGGTGTGCAAGTTACAGGTGAGCTTCGATGTCGTTGGCGTGCCGGCGGAAACGCCGCGGTTGCCGGAGGTCGGTGAGAGGGTGATGCAGCTTCTTGTGGCTCACGGACGGGAGGAGCGCCGTCGCCGAGAGCAGCGGCGGCTGCAAAGACTCGCGCTCGCCAGGGTCCCCATAGATCCGCGGGTGGTGAGGTTTAACCAGAGTCAGAGGTGTCGGCCACAAGGGTTGGGACCCCGAGATAGCATAGTAAATGTATCTGGGAGACGGCTCTCCCTGTTGCAAGTCAGGCAGTTTCTCTTTCCGTGGCTGCACATAACCCGGGCACCAGGGCAAAGGACGCAAGTACAGGAACAGAGCGCCCGGGTGCCAGAAGCGCAAAGTGAAGGGACCCCAAACCCCCAGCCGCAAGAAGAACATGTAGCGCGAGAAGTTAGGAGCCGGGACCCACCAGTACAAGTGAGACCGCAACCCTCTCCGTTGCTACAGACGGACCAGGTACAGCCCCGGGAACAGGGGGACGAAAAGAGCCAGGCACCGAAAGAGGTCCAACTGGGGCGGAGGCAGGCATCCGAGCTACAACACAGACGGAGACAAATATTTATGGAAAGCTGTCGGGAGCTTCAGCTTCCAGATGTAAGGCCCCTTCAACGAGGTAGAGGGTGACAAGCGGAAGTTTTACTTACAGGCAATACAGCCGCCCCGCCCACCAGCCTACGTGCGACCGCCCCGCCCGCCGCCCTACGTGCGGCCCCGAGAGCGCCGGGTGCCAGTGGTGGGAAGAGAGTGGGGGCCTCAGCCTCGGGAGGTAAGTCCCCAGCAGCAAGGGGTATGGAGCTCCGCTTACACGGGAGACAGCGGGTCCGTCTATCATCCTATGCGCGCGGGGTGCCAGGGAGAGGGACCGGGCAGAGCCAAACACCGGCGGATAGAAGTCGCGAGTCGCAGGTCCGGGAGGTAAGGCCCCAGCAGCGATGTGAGGGTCACTTACAGGAGAGAGAGTCGACCAGCCCAGGTGGGGGGAGTCCGCAGAGACAGAGTTATGCACTAGATATCCAGCCGGAACAGAGCCAGGTGCCTGAGGGAGAAGAGGGACTGGGCCAGGCACCTGAGGAAGAGGAGGGACTGGGTCAGGTACCCGAAATTGATCTGGAACAGAGCCAGGCACCCGAGGAACAGCAGGGACAGAGACAAATGCCGGCGGAAACAAGCCGGGGGTTTCGGCTCCGAGAGATAAGGGACCTTCAGCGAGGTAGGAGAGACAAGGAGGAGCTTCATTTACAGGGGAGACAGTCACCCTGTGCACAATCCCCCGTGCACGAGGTGCCACAGGGTGTGAGCCAGGAGCCTGTAGCGCAAGGCGCAGAGAACCAAGAACCTTTGGGGGACAGCCTCGGGGCGCCTAGGAGGCAGGGGAGGCTGTTCCTCGACCCGTGGTTCCACATGCTTGATCTGCAAGCGGGGAGGGGGAGCCGGGGCCCCGAGACGCAAGAGCCTGCAGTAGTGCAAGAACGGGGTGAAGAGCCTAGTAAGAGGGCCGGCAAGGGCACTCGGCCGCAGAGCGGAGCCTTTTGCGATCCTTGGTTCCATATGCTTGATCTTTCGGCAGGGAGGGGAGGCCTGGGGACCGAGAAGACGCAAGATAGACAGGGGGGAAGCGGGCAGCCCGAAAAACAAAAGGATAGGATGCAAGGACCTGGGGTCCAAGGGGGTAGATATCGGGACCATAATTCACGAGAGGACGAACCCTACGCGGCCCAGATGCAGCCGGCGGGAAAAAGACAGGCGTCTAGGGCGGAAGGTTGTAGAGTAGAAGGGTATGCGTCCGAGTTAGAGGTTGAACCACCCGAAACGGGAGCGGAGGCCTTAATAAATGATGATAGGGTGGGGGGTAGGGCACCCGGGGGTGAGGGCGGAACAGATGGGGGTGGAACAGAAGACCCCCGGCGGAATATGATGGAGGTGAAGAGGAGGAGTAGGAGAATAAGGGAAAAGGCAAAGGCAAAGCTCGAGCTGACAAAAAAACAAAAAACAAAAACAAAAACAACCCGGCGATCGATTGCAAACATCGACGACGCCCAAATTAAACCCATCTTGACCCAAACGTTAGACACGGAAGATGCTTAGAGTGACGGTTCATCTTAGAGCAGTGTATGTATGCTAGCCATCCCACTTCGTCAGAAGAAAGGGTCGTACATTATTATAGCATCCTGTACCAGAATATTAGAGCAGAGTAATAAAAAGGGGGCCCCAGTGCTACATGCACATACATGCATGTACATAAGGCTGCAGCAATTTAGACACATCAGGCTTAGAATCTCCCGTCCCGCCATTGCAGACAAGCCCCGGTAGTGTACACCTAGAAACTCGGCACGTAGTGACAGAGCTGTGAGGGTAACTTGGGTTCGAATCCCAGTCGAGGCATTACTTCCTTCGTCCACGTCCCCGCCTAGCACAACCTCGCCACAATGACGAAGCGCAGTAAGAGATTATATTGTGCTGCTACATACACAAGTATCATGTCGTCAAGTATTGGCTTGGCGCACAGTAAATCACTCGGTCTCTTGGTTGGTACGCTTTGGACTTCCTAAATAGGTCGCTTCCTAAGCGGGACAGGTCGGCCCCAAAGCTACCGCCATGACCAGATGTACGCTGTGGTCTACCCTCCAAGCCCTCTTGCGCAGAACTGGTCCTGTTAGCGGTAGTTATGAGGCCGGACCCGACTGGCAGTAGACACTAGCACGGCACAACCCTTCCTAATTCTAGGTACCTCTAGTCGGCTCCCGTATCTACTAGAAGGATACATGTATGAGAGAGGATCTTCCCCGCAGCTGGTACTACCCGTCCCGGTCTGGGGGACCATATGGCTCTGATCATGATCCGGTTAGAGCTGGCTATAGACGAGATCCATCCTAGTGTTGGGTTGGGGGGGTACCTCTTGAGACGGTGGTGGATGGCTGCGATAAGCTGTTTTGGTATCGTTTGGGGCAGCACACACTTGATGTTTCCGCTTGAGAAAATCGCTGTAGGAAATCCATTGGGTCAGGCACAATCACAGACATGGGTGTCACAGGTACCACTCGTTTGATTCACTACTGATAACGACAACTACCATCGAACCCCGAACAACCCACCACCCCCATATTTGTATGGAGTAGGTCCGAACCAAGGCGCGGATCAGGCTTCACTTATTCGTGCAGGTACACACACACCTCCCCTCCTCACCCAGAACTCGGACTTAGTGGAGTAGGGATAGCGGTTTGTCGAGAAGTAGTGGAAGGTTACGGCCTTTGGTGTAGGTAGGTAGGTAGGCAAATTCTCGCCCCGGTGTGTTACTTGCTTGCACTTTCGAAAGCCGAGACTCCGCCTATCAGCACCAAGCGTAAATCTGGTCTATACAGCAGTAGTTTTGAGACCACCACCACCCCTGTCGATGACAATGGCATGCAAATGCAGTAGCCTATTTAGGAAGTTCAACGCGTACGAACTAAATGGCCGAGTGATTCATGGTGCGCCAAGCCATTATTGACGACCTGTAACGTAAGCCATGCCCTTTTAGTCCGTCCAGCTTTTGGACGGACTGTCTTTGCTGAAGGGTTGCAGCAGTAGTCCAACATAGGGACCCTAAGTCTGCTTGGATCAGCCCGCTTGCCTCAGTCGAACTGAACGGCTAGCGGCCTGTAGCCAACGACCCTTTGTACCGGGCAATACACTGTTCAGATTACTTATTCCGCCTGATAAAGCCGTGGCGTTTGATATGTACAATCGATAACATGTGGGACAACATTGGGGCGTTCCAATGTCCTAACCAGCCAGATTATGCCAGACCCGTTGTCCTTTCTGTTTGGGGGGGTTGCCGGGTTAGGGCTTCGGGTAAGGGGGATGGAGGCCACGCAGACAAGAGTAGTACTGGGCACGAGACGAGACGAGACCTGGAAAACTAATCTCGCCCCGTCTTTTCCAAAGTCCCGAGACGTCTCGTCTCGTGCCCATCACTAGACCAGGGATACGCTGAGGAGGAGCTAAGGATTTTAGCCACCGCCCCATAGTGCCCCAGGCGGGGCGGAGAAAGTCATGAAGATGCTTCGCTACATCCTACCCTCGCCCTGGAACGCCCATTTGTGTTTCCCTAAATACTAGCTCTCGCTTATGCCCCGCTATAGGGCTATGCCCCACACTTCGTGGGGCACGGGAGAATATATAGGGGATACATGTAGGTACCTCTCCCGTCCTTAGTACTATAGTGGAATGAACCCAATCTCCAATTCGTTGCTACTATCGCCCCGCGATATAGCATTGTGGAATTAAACTTACAAAACAATTCCATCAAATTATAGATTAGGAGCACATTTATGCTATGTAGACTAGTGTAGTCCACGGGACGTTCCCCGCACGGCCCTACCCCGCGGTCTTTATCTCGAGGCGGCTCAAAATATGGGGTCGGGGCCAACGGGGCGTAACAGCCGATTGCAGGTAATCCAAAGTACATGCAGTCAAATTCCTCGAACACCACGAGCCACCCCGAAGTATTACTTCTGACCAGTAGTGGAGGATAAAGTCTGAAACCCCCCACAAAGCGGAGGCTCCTCGAGAAACCTGCGTCTGCTCGCCCTGAGTGCCATTGTGGGTCACGCCATCCATACCAGACGGCTAAACAGCTTCAACTCAATCCTCTCTGAGGCCTGAGGGCCACCCAGAACCCCACCCACCACGCCCGAGCCAGTTGGGGATCAACTCCAGACGTGGGCTCACCCGCTCCCTCATATTAGCTAACACAGACCGTCGAAACCACTGTAAAGGCCGGTCCGCTGAAATTGAGCATCCTATGCTGTTTATTAGTATCAGGTATGAACTGGTGGACTAGGGCAACTTGCAAGGGTGGTGGTCAACGACCTCTCTTCTGTCTTCCCTTCTCTCCCACTTCTGTATCAAGCACGATAAAACTAATAAAAAGCCTTTGTCGCTCTCAACAATCAACTGTGCGACGGCTAGAAATCTCTGATCAAGATGCCTTCCGGCGATGCCCTTTCTGTCAGATGCAGAGCAGACGATCTTGTGGTTAGTTACCTTAAACAATTAGGTATCGGCCGACGGCGCTGAAGAAGCAGGTCAGACATACACCCGGGTTGACCGATATATCGTAGTTATCGCAGGTTGTGTGGATGGTATGGTCTACGAACGTCCCATTCGAAACTTAGTCAACGGACCCTCGGTATCGGGCCGAGTGGTGATCCAGCAACGGTACTACGGTTGTAGGGGTAAGTCTGTAGACAGTGGTCGTAGTTGCAACAGCAGTAGGTGTCTACAGACTTACCCCACAACCGTAGTACATGTAGTTATGCCTGGCACCTATCTTGGCATAGTAGACACTAGAAACATTTAATAAACGTTCCCTCCGTGGTAGCCGCCTTTTGATGTGGTGTAGACATGATACCCACGTTTCAACATTAAAATATGAAATCTAGCCAGGCTCGGACGATAACTCCAGCATGTGATTTTAAACATATACCGAGTGATATTGCATGATTCACACCTAAAATCATGATCTTAATATCCTTCAGAAAGTGTCTGTTAAAAAATACATAAAATACATGCATCGTACGAACATTTCAAAGTTTACCGTAAGCATTATCCCCCGCATGGTCTTCCCTCATGCACTCCTTATTTCCGCCAAAAAGACACCAAACTCCAATACAACGTCTATATCTATCCCTTAAAGATATTTTGGTAGTTTAAAAAAGGAAAAGAGAAAAGAAACGACATGGTAAACCCTTCTATACCATAAGCTTAGATTTTTTTCTTCAATAGCGACCTCCTTTTTCTAGCACTCATATACTCCTTTTTCTCGCTCTTCTCATTTGGGGCCGACTCAGAATCGATACCCGCAATCTTCTGCGCCTCTGCCACCGTATCCCACACACCTTCTCCCATAAAATCCCTCACCTGCTCCAACAAACTATCATGACCTTGTGGTTCCGCCCCAAGCACAGGTGAGAAATCGTTGTTAAAACCTACTGTATCATCGTTTTGCCCTCTTCCACCATTTTCATCGTTCCCGAAGAGGCCTTGCACAAATTTGACTGATTTTTTAGATGTTGAAGGAGCACCAAGTGCGGAGAAGCCATTAGGCGGAGATCTCTCCCGCCTATTAATTTTTGGTGATGATTCGGGTGTAGCAAAGGCGTGGAATGGAGTAAACGCTGACTCAGATTCTTCACTGCCGAACGAGAGCCTAAATGGTGATAACTGGCGGCTTGGTGGTGTCCCCGGTGGCGACTCTTCCTTATCTTCTGGCCTCGGTTCGGCTGTCCATTGGCCTGTTGTCTTGAGAGCAGTCCCCTCCTCTGTTTCGTACGGCTCATCATTCCATCGAAGATTTGGAGTCTTCAATAGAGTCTCCCCCTTATCCTCCCCATCACGTGGTTTAGCTGTCCACTGAAAGTTTTCGGCCCCAGGAGTCTTCAATAGCGACTCATCGGGCTCAACTGTCCATTGAGCATTCTCCATTCCAGGGGTCTTAAATGGACTACTCCCCCCGAGCGTGTAGTTACTCCCAAACTGACCCGCATTTACCGGTGTTTCGGATTGGTTTTCATCCTCGAAAAAGCCAATTGGCCTCAACAAATCTCTCCTAGGTGTGATGGTTGATGGGTAGCGTCCTAGTGGGTCAGGTGACTCTTGAATGGCTTCAAAGAAGCCCTTCTGGGCAGCAGTAACAGCGTATTGTGTATTTTGCCAGGACTCATGTTGGTTTGCTGGCTCTGTCTCTGATATAAGGTTGGTAGCATCGAATTGTGTTGAAGACCTTTGGTGGATATCCCTTTGCGTAGATCGCGACAATTGATCAGGGGACCGAGGTACATCAATCGTGGGGGTATGGGATGTGATTAGTGATTTAGCCTTTTCAGCTTGTGAAATTGGAGGAAGCAGCACGGGGGTGTCGGGGGAGGCTTCTAGCGGCCTTAAATGAATAGGGCCATAACGTGGCATTGCGACTTCACCCCCATTAATTGGGGTGTCAGGGACAAAGTTCTCGAGTCGCCTGTGTACATTCCTATACAAATCAGTATCGTGAAATCTATTATCACAAATTCCTACATACCTGCGCGCAACTGGACTTTCCTCCGCCGGCGATAGAAGGTTCGCAATGGAGATTCTATTATGATCCGCAGTAAACTTTTGAGAAGCAGCTACATGACGATTAACCCAAGATTCTAAGACTGCTTCTTTTATGGAGTCTCTGCCTGAGGGGGATGCTTCTGCTCCTGTGACTTGTTCCGGTCCCGGCTCCGATACAGCCAAAACAACGGAAGACTCTTCACTTGTGGCCTCTACATTCCCGCAAGGATGGTTTGGTTCTGTAGGAGCTGCAACTCCCGTATCCACCAGCCCTGGGTTTATTTCTTTGTTCATGATCTCAACCATTTCCGGTCCATTTTCAGGCCCCGGTACATAAGTGATAGCATTTGCATCTTCATCTGGTCGAAAAACCTTTAGCTCTGCGGACCTCCTTATATCCATGTACCCTGGAACTTCCTGCTCCTCCGTTTGAGGACCCCCCCTTTTTCCTTTCTTCCCAGGACCCCCAACTTTTTGCCTCCTCCTCGCTTTTGGCCGTTCAGGCGCTACCCCAAACGGTGATACCGCTTCAAAATCAATCTTAGGCCTTTTCTTTTTCATATCTATATCCTGTACCTTAGGTGGAGGCACCACCTCTATTGTATCTAAAACTTGCTCTTGCTCTTGCTCTTGCCTTGGCGACTGAGTCTCCAATGTCTCCATTGATTTGGAGCTATTTCGTGTGTATCTGTGTTTTGGATTTGGTTGTGCTTCTTCGGGCGGTTCAGTCGATTTAGTTTTAGCTCGTGTGTTTATTTGTTTAGAAGCAGACCGAGATTCCCTGAGCAGCTCTAATTCTAGTTCAGAGGCTCTGGTTGAGCTGCGAGTGGATCTAGGCCTCGAACCTGAACCTTGCGACTGTACTGGTGCTTCTAGTATAGGCTCGGTGGTGGGCTTTTGTCCAGGCTTGGGTCTTGTAGTTACGTTTCGGGACTGCGTTGGTGTATCTGGCGTAATCTCTGCAGGGGAATTTTTCCTAGGTCTAAGTCTTGGCGTTGAGTCTCGTACCTCTAAGGGATCTCTTGTCAAAGAACTAGATTCTAAAGCCAAACAATCTGATTCTAACGGTGGTGACGATTTTTTTGCGCTCGAGGATCTTCGCTGCTCGGTGTCTCCAACCGATATCTGTTGAGGTTTATCTTTAGGTTTATCTTTAGGTTTATAAAAGGTTCCCGGGGAGAATACTGGTGCTACTTCAATGGGAGCTTTGAGCTTCTTTTTGGTTGGTGTTCTATACTCCAACGAATCTTTATCGAACGGTGAATGAGATCGAGAGTGAGACCGATCCGGTAAATTTGTTGCTTCAGGTGGCCTTATACGTAATGGGGTCGGAGTTGAGGGGGTCGATCCGTCCCAAGTAGTATTTACCCCTCTCCTCCACATATTCATCGCGTTTCCCCCAATCAGCGGGGGAGCTAGCTCAATCCCCTTTTCTATATCCTCCTGCCCGCGGTTTGACCTCTTGCTCAAGTCCTCCCCCCAAATCTCCTCCTCAATTTCTTTAGCTTTCCTTTTGGCCTGTTTCCTCCCCTTCGCCCATGGATTCTTCACCACTGGACCTCGCAATCCCGCGGAGTGTAGGTAAAGCGGCTCCCCCCGCAAATAGCTCTCTGCGTATTTCAACATACGGCCCCGTTTCGCAATAGTCTCGGTATCTGAGTCCGAGGAGGATGAGTCTCGTGAGATAATGTCGGAGGGAAGATTGTCAGATATAGGATCGAGAGGAAGAGGTGGAAACAAAGGAGGCGGGGGGCGTCTGGGTGGCATGATGAGAAACTATGATGATGAATGATCGATTCCGTCGTTACTATGGAGACGGGACTGTACGCGCGGGAAGACGGGAGCTTATCTGATTGTTGTGTGGCCTGATTATCTGATTTTAATTTACGCGTTTTGATCACGTGTTCATAAATTTTAACAACACCTTAACACTATTAGACTACATGTAGCCCCGCCTTACATCCGTTACAAACACCATTCAGGCATCCACACTTCAAGCATCAAGCCTCCCCCAATAACCTAGTTTTACCACTAGCAACCTTTGCATCAACCAAAATCTGATTCCACGAAGTCAGGGATCTCCTGGCGGAGCCAAGCAAGGTCAAATTGCAAATGCCAAAGCGGGTCTTGGTGTATTGGAATCAAACAACGGTGCTATGGCTGCCCTTGCCCAACATCTCTCAAAATGTCTCCACCCCTAACTGAGTGCTGAATTCGTGTTCCTACGCCGCAATATGAGCGAATTCCTTACCCAGCTTACAACCAGCGTTTTATTTCTTCATTAACTAACTATGCTTTTGTCACAATAGTATGCAGAGCCATTCCCCCGGAGGGCCCAACGGAATTTGACAGTGGAAGAATGTGGGCATCGGTGGCTACTGTACGAGATCCGAGGTCCAGAAGATTTTCTCTGGGTGCGATAAATCAAGCCTATTTAGAGAAATATCGAGGCGAGAGAGCTTTTTGACTTATGTGTTACTAACTCTTTCTTGGTGGGTCGGGTACCCTCTTTTGGAACATGCAAAAAAGCTAGTGGTTAAACCACCCTGGTTTTTGATGCTGGTTCTTGCCGGTGTCCGGCACCCGGTGTGGCACCCGGTCTAGGTTTATCCGCGCGGCATCGAACAAATTACTGGGGGCTTAGTATTTGGTCTTGAAAATCCAGAACTTGCTTCGCTGGTAGGTCTCAACAGTGGTATTGAGACTCCAAATCACGGAACTTTTGATTGCCCTGTTCCTTGATAAAGAACCTGGGTATCCCAGGGAACGGATATAACGAAGCCATCTCACTATCATAAACGTCAGATTGGCACATTTGAAAATGTCTAAGTACCCAAATATGCATACCTAATTGCAACCCAGTTGTTTCCTTGAACCCCGATCATGGAGTTTAAGCCCCACTAACCCCAACGTTCCAAGGAACAGGGCCAGTCTCTATCCGCCTAATTATTAACCAACAGTAACTCTGTATGGGTTTTTCTAGTATTCCAAGATTCCAACCCTAACCTTACAGGAAGGCCGGAACCTCGTATTGGGGCTGTTAAAATATACCTCCCCTGAAAAGAAGAGTTTGAAGACGTTCTAGCTAGATATACAGTAGGGGCTACGCCAAGAGGCAGAGACACCCCCATAGAGACTGTCTATAATCACTATACCATTATTTTGGTACAAATTGATTAACCCTAGACATATTTGCGGGAAAAACACCACTTTTTACGACAATCTACAAACGATTTTACAGGTAAAGCCGTCTGCAAAAGTTCAGTGCCACATTGGCAAAAGTGTAGGTAAAAGTGTCCGTAAAGTTGTAGACTGAAAAGCTCATTAGTAAAATTGTAGTTAAACCCATCTGTTGATGTACTTATATCAGACATTGCATGACGTAAATGTATCATTTATTTTATTTACCGATTTCCATTGTATAGGGAAATTTTGAAAGGCATAAAATACTCATTCATCGAGTTATGAGAGACGCCAAGAGCTCTTCGAGGCGACGCGCCTTGAAATACTTCCTGTTAGGAATGGAGATGACATAATGTGGCTTAGTTGATCATTCTAGATCTGATGACATGACGGGACATAACTGTTTCATATATATAGAGTTCGAAAAGTCTCCGAGCTTATTTGTGTAGAATAATAGAAAGCGAGCCAGTAGAATCAAATTTAGGTCCAATGATTTAGGGACCTTAAATCTTACTATCCGAGTGATCTACAACAAGAGACAATAACTGTATGTTACGAGCTAATCTGCAACACCCACAAATAATAATATTATCGTAGAGTGACAAAGGCTCTCGTGGTTTTATACAAGGACGGGTCACGAAACGGCTATAACTTGGCGACTACTAGCTAGAGATACGAGAAGGATATCGGTATGATTAGAGATGAAGGCTACTAGAACATAGTAGCTAGGCTTAAGTCCCTATTGCCGGCCTTTCGGATCAGATTTCCAGAAAGTTTCTGCTACCCGTTGCTGTGCAGAAATCACGAGAACTTTTGTCACGCAAAATACATTCTTATTATCTTCACTTACAGACCTAAAACAGCTATCTAATCCAGATTACAACATGTGAGATCAATCGAATCCTTGAATATCTAGTGTAAAAACCATATAAGTAATATATGAAATACATTATCCTAGTACGCAATATTAGTATATATGTAGTAAAGTTTATATACCTTAGGTCTCCACAAGATCCACCTAACGTATACCGGTGAGAGGCAAAGAGCAACCAATTCTCCCGTACCTTCTTGATATAATGGCCCATTTGGGAATTGTTGAATAGACCTCTTCACGGGGGTATGGTTCTCACGGCCGCGGGGTGGTGGTGCGCGCAATGACCAAGAACGTCGAAAACGACCATATAGAATTCAAGGAAAATCAGCAGAAATACTTATTATGCATAGAGATTCTATTCATGTATTGGTTTTACCAATTTTCCTTGGACTCTCTATGGTCAACCTTAATGTTACTAGGCGTTGCACATACCAGTACCGTGAGAACCATACCCCCGTGAAGAGGTCTACCGGGTATGAATGGGCCCAATTAAGACATGAGTGCTGACTACGGCGGCCCATTTCTGTGTATGGGCGCAGCTACATGCAGACCCCCTGGTGCTGCTCTGGTCCTGGTGCATAATATCATGGGAAATGTCGCCGATGGGATAAATATCTATGTATAATCCCGGGATATTGGATGAGGCTTTTTTGCTTCTCTCGCCTACCCACCATGAATCTGATATTCCGGCTGGTTATTGAACAAAGGATCAGAGTTAATGGACGACTTCTCGCAGAACCTAGATTTTCTGGCTAGTGTGGCAAAGGCTCACGAACAACCAATCATATTATATTACTGTTAAGTTTCCAGGTTTCTGAAGTTTAGAAATCCGAACCGACCCCTCCCCCCCTCTGTTCAGATTCAGATTCTGGAATCTAAATTTCCATAGGGAACACTACAATGTCTTCCAGAACCCCGGCCAACCAGCAGCGCTATTAGTGTTGTTGAGACTCGAAGCTGCAACTATATAATGCGTACTATGCATTGATCAGGTTGCTTCTGTGCCTAGAAATGCGGGGTCAAGGGCTGGATTAATATTATCACTGTCACACTAGATCTATGTAGCTACATATACCTACAACTTACATGTACATGCTGCATATGAGTAGGTTAGATACATAAGTGTATATATGTATGTAGGTTTATTCATGTAGAACATCCTATCTCAGCAGGTTGGAGGCGCTCCTGCTGTTTGAATTCGGAGATGCATATAATAGACCAACCAGAGTTGATGCTCTACCTACATGTAGTACTTATATATGAAGTACGTACATGTCTCCGTTCTAACCGCAAATACATACATATATATATATATATAAGTACCTAGCTATATACTCGCGCTATGAGCGGTACTTTATTTTATTCGTCTTTAACAAATTACAAAGTTATAGTAAGTACATATAGAAAATATATATGGCTATTAGGGCAGTTTGACGGTACAGTCTTTCGCCGTCTCTTGACAAATACTACCAGTTGACGGACAGGGATTCCAATTATGGCAAGCAGCAGCCAACCTGCGAGATCTCCAGTCCTTTTAATTTCTATTGGCCTAAAGTCCCCTGTTCGTCAACTGGCGGTATTCGTCAAGAGACGGTGAACGAACAATGCAGACCCCGCACTCATGTGGTATCATATACCGGTTCGATATGTTAAACCATCTCTAATTTTTAGATACCTGCGCATGCATGCAGCGGGCCATGTAGGGTAGATCGATCAGTAGATCATATGTACATGTATGTGGGGTACATGTACTTATCTACTCGTCACACATCACCAGCTGATACGCAGTACTCAGCGACCAAAAACAGGAAGTCTTCTTCAAATGGATTAAGGGAGGCATCAAGAATCTTTACCCAGCTGAATTTGCCGGCGTAGCGTAGTTCTGAACAAAGTGGAGGCAAAGATCCGAGACAACTATGTATATAGACCTCCATAAATATAAGGTACGTACAGTAGTGAGTAATAAGTCGTCGACAATTTTTCCTGCAAACGGGCGGCGCTACGTGCACGTGTGATGACTTACTAATAGTTTCCTGACGTTTGGAAAATGGACTGCATACCATATATACTAAATTTTGGACTTGGCGCATATTTGTATGGCATGCAATAGCGGTCATTTTTCCAAACGCCAGGAAAGTACGAGTTACATACATATAGTCCATGCACGCTGCATGATCCAGCCTTGTAGATCTAGGCCATAGCCCGTGCACTACATTTGATTAATTCGCTAGCGTTGTTTGCCTTTTGGCACGCCAAAAACAGCACTTTGAGTACTTTTTGGTAAATGTACCTACGGTAGTATTAGTCTGTATGCATCTACTAGCCGATCCCATTCCCTTTAAACATATAGTTTTGATGAATTGAGTTACGGATTTAAATACCAAGCCAATAAGCTCCCAGGACATCTTATCAGAACGAAAGAGTTTCCAGGCTGCCTTAATTTCTATGTAGTACTACAAGTAGTTCGATCTTAGTACATACACATGCAAGTATGTATACTTGTATATATATGCACCAGGAGCAGACAAATTCAAAGTGTAGAAATTTTAGCAAAAGAAATATTGGAAGTAAATACTTAGGCCTTTCTGTCTAGTTTAAGGCCACTACATGCACCTGATACAGGTTGACAATGGATTGGGGCACAATTCTTTCAAAATATTACATCTTGTAACCTGTTTATCTAGCTAGCCCTTGGACAAATGAGACAGTGGAAGCATAAACCTGCGAACCTTATGGCACATTGGTAGTACTCTAAGGACTGCAACTGCAAAATTTCAGGTGCTAATGCATGAGAGAGATTTTCTACTGTCTCATTCGTCCAAGGGATACGTACTATATGTAGTATCTCTACCGCGCCAGGAAATGCATCTTTTGATGCATTACCTGTCGAGGGCTCTCCTGAGCGGTGTTCATGATGCATTTTATTACAACCACCCTAAGAAAGGTATTAGGAAAGGTATTAGGAAAGGTGCCGGGAAAGTTACCGAATAGCTATAGACCCGCTAAATGATAGCTATTATCATATCACTATTGTATAAATTAATGGCCTAGCTAGCAAGATGTTCAATATTAATCCAGCGGAAGCACTCAGGTTCAATTCCCCATTTACTGGCCTTTTTGCTGATTGGGAGGTCGTCCAACAGGAGTGGGATGCATATGCCGATGCATTTAGGATTCATTTGCCGGTTCATAATCAAGTAGTACGAAGGGTGCATTTTATGACATGTGCGTATGTCTTGTTTTATCAGGAGACAGCCCGAACCATTTGCGGTGCATTGCCTGGCGCGATAGACGTAGTGTTCGTGCCCCGAGCGAAGCATTACCTTTGGGACCTATCAATCGCGGATACTGTCTTATACGTCTAGATGCAGAGCTGCGGAGCAGATGTTCTACATGACTGTCACAGCTGCCAAGTTAATGGATGTTAAAAATGTCTAGGTTTTCGACGTGATACATGTAATTATAAGAGTCCCCTCACCACACGATTTTCCTTACCCCTTTCGGTTCATTTCGCTTGACTTGCGGCAGCCAACTAGGAGAAACTACTTATGCACACTACATGCATCAATGGTGGGGCCCGGGGAGCGAGGGATACATATTGTAGACACCGATTACCACCAGAATCAAAGGGGCTTGACATATATAAAGTCCACCATTCCTACCTTTTATAAATTTAACGAAAACCCAAAATCACAACATACTCAATCAAAGCTACCTAAGATGTCCTTTGTCCTCGAAAGTGTCTATCCAAAAGCCTCCTCTGATGAAGACAATGCTCAACATCAGGCTGTTGGAGCATGGTTTCTCGGCCCTCAGGCTGAGAACTTTGACTGGTTCAAATCATGCATAAATTCGGTCATTGATCAACAGAGACGTGCTAGAACATCGTACTATCCTACTGATGGGGTGCCTACTCCCCCACCCCCTCCCACCCCTATAGGGTAAAGCGATATTAACCGTTTCGATTTTCCTCCAGAAATTCATTACTGCTGCTATGAAAGACTCGCCGACATACTTAGGTCAAGTAGCAAAGCTTGAAAACTATGCTGATAGGCTGTCTCATCTTCTAAACAAGCACTCGATTCCCTTCTGGTCGGCTCGCTACAGCGCACATATGACATGCGACACTAGTATGCCTGCCATTCTAGGGTACTTGATGACAATGTTATTCAATCCCAATAATGTTGCTCTTGAGGCCAGCCCGATCACTACTTTGCTAGAGATGATGGTCGGTGAACAGCTCTGTTCAATGCTTAGATACAATCTTAAACCAAAGGGTGCTGAAAACCCGGAAAACCTACCAATAGCATGGGGGCATATAACTTGCGACGGTACTGTAGCTAATCTTGAGTCTATGTGGTGAGCTCTCACATCACCCTATCCGTCTATACAGATATAATTAAGCTGATACTAATTATATGAGTCTGGTATAGGGTTGGTAAGATAAAATCCGTTCATGAGCTCGGAATATACACATAAAATGTATACTAAACTACATACTCCTCCAGCTCGAAATATCAAGTTCTACCCCCTTTCTCTCAAAAGAGCCATGGGAGAAGGACTTTCATTTATCGCTCAAACTTTCAAAGTCGAGACTTGCGAAGGCGGTGACCCAAAGTTATTCAGCCAGCTTTCCACCTGGGATTTACTGAATCTCAATGTTTCGACAATTCTAGATATCCCTGATAGACTACAACAGGAGTACGGTATCTCGTCAAAGTTTTTACAAGATTCGCTTGGAAAGCACACCATTCAAACAGTTGGAAAGGATACCCTCGAAAAAGAATTTGAAATCATTTATCCAATCCAATACATGGTATCTGCCACTAAGCACTACTCGTGGCCAAAAGCTGCTGGTGAGCTCCGCACATTATATGTCCATACTTGTATCAAGCCACTTTCAATGAATGAAAAGACTAACAGGTATTGTAATTACACTAGCCATCACGGGTATTGGTTCTAAAAACGTGATCAATGTTCCTGTTGATAAGGATGCACGCCTTGACTCGCATAAACTCGACGAACTACTAAAAGGGTGTCTTGAAAGAAAGCAAGGTGTTTTTGCGGTGGTGGCGATTATTGGCACAACCGAGGAGGGAGCCGTTGATCCACTCGTCGAGGTCCTTAACCTCCGCAAAAAATACCAAAAGCTCGGCATGTCTTTCATCGTTCATGCTGATGCTGCTTGGGGGGGTTACTTCGCATCTACACTTCCGCCAAAACACAAAAACATGTTCCATGACTCTCCGGGTGACTATGTGGCCGTAGTTCCTCTGCGAAAAAACACAACAGACCAGCTTCTCCATATGCACGAAGCGGATTCAATAACCATCGACCCGCATAAGACCGGATATATCCCATACCCAGCCGGTGCATTATGCTACCGTGACAACAGAATGAAGTACTTAGTGACCTGGACAACACCATATATCACTAGGGATCCTTCTACTGAGAGTATTGGTGTCTACGGCGTTGAGGGGAGGTTAGTTGGTGTTTATTCTTTATTTAAACTAAATAGACTTTATGGGACTGATATCTCGATTTATGTAAAAAAAAAACAGTAAACCTGGTGCTGCTGCAGGTGCAACCTTTCTATCACATAAGGTCATCGGCTTGAACGAACATGGATACGGTGGATTACTTAGTGAGAGTGTTTTTACTTGCAGCCGGGTATGTATATGCAAACCCATGAGCCTTGAGCTAAAATCCCCCGCTGATACTTTATCTAACATTATTTCATCGTTTAAAGCTATCTGCACACTGGGCCACGATGGAAAATGAGAAATTCATTGTCGTCCCTTTAAATATGCTCCCATCAGAGGAGGCCGGAGGAACAGCTGCATCTGATTCCGTCAAAAAGGAAAAGCAAGAAATCCGGGACTGTATTCTCAATAAGACCAACTGGGAAGTATCCCAAGATCATAGAGCCATGGAGCTACTTGGATCTCTGGGATCTGATCTGATCGTCAATGCATTTGCATGCAATTTCCGCCTTGATGACGGGAGCTTGAATGATGACGTGGAGGAAGCAAATAACCTCAACCGGCGCATTGTTAATAGACTATCAGTCACATCGCCTGACAAACTTCCTGCCGAAGTTCCTTTTTTCCTTACATCTACGGAGTTCTTACAGCACGACTACGGCGTCTGTGCGGATAACTTCAAGAAACGACTCGGGCTGAAGGGAGAAACAGACCTATTCGTTCTCAGAAATGTCACAATGTCACCATTCCCGACAGAGAGAAACTTTGTTGCTAAGCTAGCATCAATTTTTGAAAAAGTTGCCTTGGAAGAAGTCGAGGTATGTCTATATCCCTTGAATGACCCGATAAAAGTTTGGCTCTAATTTTGTCGTTCCTGTATTAGGCTTGCCGGCTGCGTGTTTCAATCGATGCCACCAACCATAGCTTTACTATGCAAGGCACTACAAGGCTATTTCTTGCCTACAGGCCCTTGTTCTATGAGGCAGACAACCGCACACAGCTTATTCTTGAGGTCGAGATCCCAGATGACGCAATGAATACATATGTTGAAGCAAGAAAATATAATCCAAACACCCCATTTGTTCTGAGAACTCCGCTGGTTAAACTCCCAGAGATTTTGGCAGCAGGAACCTTCAAGGCTGACATAATCTTTAGTGATGGGTATACATCCCAAATACATTATTTCCCAATTTCTTCGTGAATATTGCTAACGTTTTTTTGTTTCAGAACAAGCCTTCTCAAGAACGTCCAAGTCACTAAAGTACGCATTTTGAAGCAGCGCGACCTTTGCGCAAAGTATCGCGACCACAGTTACCCCGGGAACTACATGCCTTTCTATGTCTATGGTACACCCGAGGAGACTCATATCGATCATATGCTCCTCCGTGCGCCCAATATCCAGCTCTCGGCCGAAAAGGTCACCTTTTACCCTCCACTCACAGATTTAAAGGAGGAGCTCGAGAGTGGAGCGATCTTATATATGAAGGAAGTGTCTGAGGTCTCGATGCAGCCGTTCGACCAGATCCCCACTGCTGCGGAGTTGAGCGAATCCAGTTTCTTCTTCCGCCAGGGGAGGAGCTTCAATGTGTCTATCTATAAAGATAAGCACGGCACCGATGCTAATGGTCCGGGGCTATCAGTGGTTGATTCAGAGCTAATTTCGGCAAAAATGACACTCACTGATAATGTCTATGTCGACAAAGATTGGGTTAACTCCGACCCTCTTGCAATCAAAGAGGTGAATGCAGGCCTTGAGGCATGGAAGACCAAGATCGATCAAGAGTTCCCGTGAGTGGGGTTTTTTTTGTTTCGCGGCAGTTTATGCCTGGCTAGTCCTTGTATGAAGTATCAATCAACCTGGTTAGTCCTGATCGTGGGGTCTGAGTGCGCGAGTGATGGGGCATGACCCATACCATCCAAGTCTTTTATATGATTTTTTTTATAATATCTCGAGCATCATACGTTAATTCCACACTCATTTTCCCATGTGGAATTATATATGAGACCAACTGGTTCTTTTATCTCCATATCTCTAAACATCTAAAACACATGGCGGACAAGACTACATGTACTTGCATCAAACGAGAAAATCTTCATACGAGTTCAGTCGCATATATTCTGCCACGACGGCTGTTACAGATAGAGACAGCGATCATTTGAGCTTTGTAGTTGAGATAATGGTCCGCCATAATATACCCATCTCCAGCTTGCTTGAAAATTTTCAACGAGGTATTGGCTAGAGATCAGCAGCTAAGTAATCGCAGAATATATGTACCAATCATAATCTTCCACAGTAACATATGTAAACTGGCGATTATTTCCAGCTGAAGTACATGCGAGAGCACGTGCACCACTCTTTGCATTCTATTAGGTAGATGCATATTTCAAAGAGCACACGGCCCTTGTCCTTCTGTGATTCGATGAAAAGAATGTCGCCCGCGCTGATTCAATCATGAATGATCACTCATTCTAGGCACGACCAAAGTAGCTAAACCGAGGCATGTATGTACTATATATATGTGCTACGATCGCAATTGATGGCAGAGATCTCAAAGACAGAGTTTCATAGCGAATGTAGGCACATTAGCGCAGATGGATGAGCTACGATGCGCCCGTAAAAAGAAAACACCTCGAATTGTATGGGCGTGCAAAAAAAAACCTTTGGCCACTATTCCCCGTTAAGTCGCGTATGAAGTGAAACCTCCGATGCCCACGGCCCGTGACCGATGGCAATGCAAGTGAGCCTTCGCGATTGTACGTACGACATGTATGAGCGTACATGGATTGGCACATACATTACTCAAATCACATGAGCCTCCATTTTGTTTTTCGCATCTACGGCATCAGCAAGCCGATTGTGCAGAGTAATTTCTTACTTCCAGCTTCGGTTTTCCCCCAGAATCTGACACCCCCTGGTTTTCAGTTTAGTTTTGGGGATCAATGAACGCGGTCCCCCACAAAATCGCCCTTGAGACCGGCACTTGAAAAATATCGCGCTTGTGCCAGAGGCATGAAGTAGCTAAATTTCCCAACTTGGACTCTGTATACGAAGCAAGCATGCCTGTGAACTTTTGCCGTAGTGATGCTTGATACATATACTAATCACTTGCCGGCGGAGGCTTTCGAGGTCCATATCGAAAAATTAGAACCCTCGATATGTTTACTCCAGGCACCCAAGACAAGCCCATAAATCCCGCACCGGAGTTGACCACATTACAGGTATGATTTACCCAACAATCGAGCTGAAATTTATAACTTCTAGAGTTTGCTGGCCATGGCGGGCGACCTTAATCCGTGGGCCCCGCGGAGTCGGCACCGAACGACTCCCAATTGCGCTGGCATGCCTTCGATGCTAGTCCAATGATTGGCTCGTTTGGGTAGCTGCATCTTATGAAAGGTTAGTAGCAAAAGGCTATTCCACGGATCTTGGGTTAATTCCTCGTGTTCGTGACCCCATATAACCTTTTTACTTGCGTCAAGGCGACTATAGATCTCTTGAACTACCGGAGTATTAAGCGAGTTAGAAGAGTTTGAACCTGTTGCAGGGGATGTTGTGTTCCCTCGATGATCGGACCAGGTGAAAGACCAATGAAAGACCAAAAAACTCAAAGAGTATCGGTAGTGGATAGCCGCATAGGTAATTTATACTTGAGAGGGCATCTTGCGTACATACCTGATCATTGAGTGTTTGTGTGATCTTGTGTAATTATAAGTGGACGGGTTCAGTCCCCGTTGAACTTGGTATTTCTGGTATCACAACCAGTTGCATTCGTTTAGAGAGTGTGTGGTAGATCACCAGCTCAGCTCCATATTTTGTCAGTGGAGCGCCGAAATCCCCAAATTTACAATGATCCAGTGTGGCCGTAGGACTGGTTGATAGGCCTTAACCCTGGCGCCACCGGTACATAAATATACGAACAATTTTACTAGCAGTAATAGTAACTCTCCGCCGGGATGTTCCGGTAAGATAAAGTTTTCTTGGCAACGATCTGGCTGCATCATGTCAAGAGCCGCCCCTCTGCCGTTGTGCTCTAGGCTTTATCACATCATGTGTGAGCAAACTCTCCAGGAACCATTCGGGTATCTTAGCTCTCAGGGCTTTGGTACCTACGATTTCCCTTATCTTCCCATGCCTCCCAATATATATTCTCAGACACTTGTCTTATCTACTCGGCATATGAAGCACAATCATCAGTCCATTGCAACTTACATACCCACCGGTAAACTCGCCCAGTTTACCCGCTGCGTTTACTCCGCACTATACATCGTGCTTTTCACCATCCGGATAAACCCCCAGCCAGGCCTTCACATGTACTGCGGCCACCAATGAAGAAGACATGTCTGTGTCCAAGATAGTGAAGTAATGTGATATAACCACACATAATAATAGGCTCTGCAGTGCAAACTTCCGGCCGGTTATCCTTAACCCCTGGGTCAAGGATATATGAGATCTACTGATCAGCGCCTACCAGGTAGACATTACTGAGAAACTGCAAAGAACGTTTTACATTTCCGGTTCGCCTTCTATGGCTAAATAGTCTTGACCCAGGCAAACGACGGGGAGGACTTCTGGTGGGGCAGATAGTTCTTCGCTGCTGATAAATTAGGGAGCGATGGCTGTGGTAAACCGAAATTTCGTATAAATGGTATTTTTACCCATTCAAATCCAATTCCCACACTTTAAAAGGTTGAAAAGCACCCCATATTTCGGCAGCATGTCCCGTTGAGGGCAAACAGTTCTGTTTCTTTGAAGGACACCCTTTAAGGTATCATGATGCACATGAAGATGCCGAAAGTAGCCTAGCTGCTACTAGATAACTGACGTAGTTCCCGGATGATGGGGGAGATCAATTGATCAGGGCATTGTGGTTTGCCCTACAACCAGGAATGTTTCAAAACCGCATTATCAGGTGCAAGCGAAAGGGATTACTCCAGATGACGGAAATTAAAAAAAATCTAGGACTTGGCGCCGCGTTTTCTTTTGATAAGGGTGTTTTGTTTTTATCCATAAATCCTATCAAACCCTTGGCCGATCGGTCTTGAGTTCCCATGTTAGGCATTGTGTAGGAGGTTGAGTTGTACATATTGAAATGTGGCCGCGCTAGATCGAGTGCTCACCTCTCGCTGTATCTTGGAACGGTAGCCTATGTTAGGGTACAGGCACTGGGTTCCTTAGTTTGGGTACGTGTTGGTGTAACTTGGCTGGATAGCTGGTCCTACGAAGGGCCAATGGCGATGTACGTAGGGGGGGTGGGAGGAGCTGGGGAGGGAGTGGATTTTTCCCCTTCCTTCTCTCGATCCTGGTTGAGCGCAGTTGGCATCATCTGCGTTGCTTTGTCCGCTTCAACACACCTTGCACACACTACTGGATAAGAAGAAGAGTACTGCGTCTCTTTCTGCTGCTCTACCCCGAGATCACATCACAAGGTCCCTCCTGTTCCTGCCTACGCCTGTTCATACTCCCAGCCGCTCTCCCAGCATTCACGGCTAGCCAGGATCCACCACCCCACAGCTCCCCTTCCTTCAAAGACCTCCCCCCCCCTCACCTTCTCCTCTTCTCTCTCTCTCTTCCTTCTTCCTTCTCCTTCTTTCTTATTTCGTACTTCCGTTTTGGTACTGCTTCAACCAGCTCCGGTTATCTCATCAAGCGATAACGTCATCAGCCCCCGTATTTCTCCCATCGTACACCTGGCTTCCAGCAGGCTTCAATGACTCCCCATGCCAGTCCCGTTCCATGACCCATTACCTTTGAAGGACTCCCGCCCTCCATTCCATCCTCCTGTTCGCTCAAAAACTTTGCCAATCCTTGGACTATCGTCGACAAACACTGAAGGTGGCGTTGAAGATCTAGGAGGGCTCAACGGAACACTACTTCCATCTACACCACAGTCACAATCACATCAGTACACTTCATCTTTATACCCATCAGCATCTACAGCATCCTTTCAAGCGCTTTTAAATTCAATTCCCCTAAATACTTCACCCGATAATAACAATGGTTCCCGACCTGGTGAACCCCTTGTCGACGATAATACCCCCCGTCCACAATTCCGTCATTGGAGGCCTCACTCTACAGCTGCGTCCCCCCCGGTGGATAAATTTACACTTGCTGGTATTCTGCATTCTAGTATTCCTAACCATCGTCCCGACGGCACCGGCTACACAAACGACTCAAATAGTGATGTGCCAAAAACAACAATACTTCCACCATACATAAGTCCCGCGGACAGTCCAGACCGTCCATCCACTCCCCTCTCTGGTACCAGTGGCTTGAGAACTGTTCTAAGAGCTAATTCAACCGTTGATAATACGATTAACTGGGACGAAAAACTAAGAACCTCGAGTCCCGAAAACTATCTGAGAGCCACATCTCCTATCAAGGAGGGCCAGGTCTCGATAGATTCTGAACTA
The DNA here is from genome assembly GCA_024713755.1 of Morchella sp. 2018-W16. Taxonomy (NCBI): domain Eukaryota; kingdom Fungi; phylum Ascomycota; class Pezizomycetes; order Pezizales; family Morchellaceae; genus Morchella; species Morchella sp. 2018-W16. Next base: position 3,522,454 of record JAMGYY010000003.1, on the reverse strand, counting down.
CATATCAGCTGTGATGATGACATTACAAAAGGATCAGTCGAAAGATCCTCCTCTATATCTGCCGTCATGGCCACTGAGAGCAATTCCCGCAGTAGGAAAGCCACACAAAGACTTGGATTGTTCAGAGAAAACGAGCAGGCTATTGAGGAGCGGGGGAGAGAGAAGCAGCGCCGAGAGGAGAAGGAGCGAGAGAAGGAAAAGGAGCGACAAGAGAAACAGCGAGTCAAAGAGGCCGAAAGAGAGGAAAGAAAGAAAGCAGCGGTAGCGGTAGCCGAAGGAAAAGAGAAAAATCCTTGCGCTGCTTTGATTCCAGAGACTGAAGAAAATGCAAGTAAATTACTGCAAGATTCTCTCCCTAATTCTCTCTGCATTACACATACGAAAGACGATAGATATTCTCCATCATCTTGTGATGAGCTCTCCGTTCTTAAAGCCGTCCCTGGTGATACGCCTTCTTCGGCATCTCATTTTGTGTCCCGCCCCCTAGCAGATTTTACCCCAGTGGCTTCAGTTGATAATAAACCAGAGCTTGAATCTTCATCTCAACCAAACTGCAGGACTGTTTCCAATATTCATAACCCAACAAACATTGTCGTTAGCCCTTCAGAGTTTTCAGCTTCGCCCTTAGTTGAGGGACAGTCAGACTGTCACGAACTATCTGTTGATGTTTCCAGAAACCAAACAGGAAATGATAGGGCTGATCAGGTGGAGGATGAAGATGATGAGGATGAGGAATCCGATAAAGACGAGATCTCCTCAGCGCTTTACTTTCCACATCCAACGCCGTCAGTCCTTCCAGATCCTGCAACTATCCAAAATAGATCAGCCTCGGTAGTGGGCCTGCATAGCCAACCGATGCGGAAAGATCCGTCTATTACCGATGTTACACGAGAGGATATACTCCCACCCCCGTGTAAAACAGGGCCGGAATTTGATTTATCTATCCAGTCCGGAGATGACGAATTCCACTATCATACAGAGCGACGGAATCGTGTAAATACCGACGATGACTACAGCAGTTATCACTCTAATAATGAAGGTTATTCGTCAGCAGCATCCGGTTTTTCTGAACTTTCAGATAGCAATGAAGATTCGTCGGGCAACGAAAATGGTCAAGATGGGTCCGAAATTGACACCACCCCGACTGCCACTCCTGTCGCCCGAAAACTCGATCGTCCCCATGGCCAGTCTACGAATAAGTCACATTCCAACACTTTATCTCAGACAACCCCCCAGGTACCGCTCGGTGCTGTGGAACTCAAGCCTTACAATCACCAGGTTGGGGGTCATACTGCACTGTTTCGGTTCTCTCGCAGGGCGGTTTGCAAGAGTTTAAGTAACAAAGAGAACGAGTTCTACGAGGCTGTAGAGAAAAGACACCCAGAGTTGTTGGGCTTTTTGCCAAAGTAAGCTACCATTTCTACCCGATTCATTTGAAATTTCTCAATTGCTGATTTATCTCTGAATCCAAGATATATTGGGGTGTTGAATGTCACATTCCGGAAAGCACCTAAGAAGAAAAAGAAGAAGGAAGTTGAGAATACTTCAGGCGAGACCTCCACTGGGGCCGAAGCGACCACTCTTACTCCCGTTTCTAGTGGCACTACTAACGCAAAGGCTACACCTGCTGATTTTAAACAACCGAACTTCGCGGCAACAACAGAAAGTGGGCAAGGAAATCCGTTATTTCCCTTACCACAAGTAGTTTTTGAGAATAACAGGCATATCATTCCTGAGAACTTGTTCAGACTTTCTACCAGTGCTTCCTCCCACTCTTCCAAATCATCTGTAAATAGCGAGAAAGATTCTGGTATTGGGAATGGAGTAGAGCATGGTAGCATCGGCAATGAAACTGGTAGGACTGAGATCAATGGGACAGTTACAGGAAGCGATGCTAGTCCAAAAATCACTCCTAAAAGCCCTAGTTGGGGAGCCACCTCTGTGAATCGCAAATTACAGGAACAAGTATTAAGAGAGGTGTTTGCACCACCGCCAGTACATCACCACCGCCCACATTCCCGGTCGCGTTCTCGATCCCACCACATTAATCATCACCATCGACATCAGCATGATGAAAAATGTGCCGCAGGCGAATCTTCAAATTGTAGCAGAGGCTTCAGAAGAAGTAGCACCGACCTTTCACATTCTTACGGGAATACACCCGAGGATCGACGTATCAAATTTCTTCGAGATGATGTTGACAGAAAGTACTCCTCTAGCGCCAAGCCTAAAGAAATTTCGAAGAGCGGGGCTACTGAGCATGGCAACTTGCTGGAACGACCGGCAACTGCATCCCCAGATATTCCTACTTTTAGCGGGCCGAAGACTAAGTTGGCTAGAAGGCAATCAAGCGGGAGTATGCGCAGACGGACACGGAAAAGGGTGTCTTTGAGTCCACATACCTTTGGAGTTGAGGACGATGGTTATGGGGGTGATCGGGAAGACGAGGTTTTTAAGATGGATGAGGATGATATTGTTCCAGGGAAAAAATCATGGGCTGAGAAATGCATGTCACGAAGACCTTCACCAACTACTAAGGTCCAAGTCCCTCCAGACGAGTTACTGCCAACAACCTCCCTCCCCCCACCTGCAATATCGTTAGATCCTACACCAGATAGCCAATCGCCACCGCCGCTACCTTCGCCGCCGCCACCACCCCCGGTAGATCAGCAGCCGACAGAACAGCCGACAGAACGCGTTGAGCACTTCCTTCTCCTCGAAGACCTCACAGCAGGTATGAGACGGCCATGTGTTCTTGATCTTAAGATGGGGACTCGGCAGTATGGGGTCGAAGCGAACGAAAAGAAACGTCAGTCTCAAGCCAATAAATGTGCACTCACTACATCTCGCGACCTTGGAGTGAGGCTTTGTGGGATGCAAGTCTGGAATGCCAAGAGCAGTACTTACACCTTCGAAGATAAGTACTTTGGGCGAGATCTCAAGGCTGGGCGTGAATTTCAAAGCGCACTTACCCGATTTTTGCACGATGGGAAGGCCGAACAATCCGTCCTGAGACATATTCCGACAATTTTAGAAAAGCTACATGCTCTGGAAGTCATGATCAAATGCTTGCCTGGGTATAGATTTTACGCGAGTAGCTTGCTCATGTTGTACGATGGAATGGACCACGACCGACAAATTGACCTTAAAATCGTGGATTTTGCAAACTGCGTCACAGCGGAAGATCCTTTACCACCACTCGCGGCCTGTCCACCAAAGGATCGTGGTGGCATTGATAGAGGCTATTTAAGAGGGTTGAGAACCTTACAAAGATACATCCAAAGTATTTGGAGGGATGCAAGGGGTGAAGAATGGGTTGAAAGGGGAGAGGAAGGGCACGGTGGAGGACACCAGCGATACGAAATAAGCTCAGGTTGGGATATGATGGAAGATTTAGGGGAGGTATCTACATGAGCACGATTATGAGGTCGAGTTTTAGGGAGGGTGTCTGAGGTTTTTTTTCTTCTTCGTTTCATTGAAATTTTCTTTCATTGGTGCATTGCGGGCTTCTTTTCAACTTGGCGAAGTTGAAGGATTGGAAAGAATCGGTGCTACGGATTGATTTTTTGTTTTATTGCATGAAAGCCATTGGGCTTGCGTTCTCGTCTCTTTTTTCCTTTTTTTGAAATCTTCTAGAGGGCAAGCTCAGGGCATTATTATACATATCGGTTTATGTTCTTGCTACCCTCATCCATGTGTTATGTATCATGGTTGTGTTTTTCCCCATCTGGTTTTGGTATGGATGGTTTTGTTAGTACTTGCGCGGCTACTGCTTATAATCACTGAGTCTCTTCATATGTTCCTGTTCTGTGTTTGCAAATTGATAATGTAAAAATACCTGTGCGAATGAAATATGTTTTTATACCATGTATGCATGCATGCGCTATTTTGTAATTTAATCGATTAAATTGATAGTTAGGGTTAGGTTTATTTATACCCGAGTGATGCTCAATGATGCATTCGCATGATCTAACAGAGAACATATACTAAGGGTTAGGTCTACCGGACGAATATTAAGCCCCCCTTGAGATTCCGAAAAGAATCCTTTGGCAAACAAGAGTTACCTGTTCATACCCACACAGTGAATCTCACGATAGTCCCCAGGGCCTCCTCTTCTGCCCAATTAGGAAAAACACCCCAGTCAGGCACCAATCTAAACGCCACTTAGTCGCTTCTCGGGGATGAGAAGCTTATTCTGCCAAGTTCCGAATGACGTGACATACATAGGGCCAGCAGATACGGATATTCATATCACTATATCACTGAAATATTACCTCCAGAGTAGAGGAGTACAGTCGCAACTCGATATGCCGGATTGCCAAGATTCTAAGGATTTCGTACGGGGAATAGCTTTGCAGAAAAAATCCTAGAGGATTTGGTACAAGACAGCAAGGGACTCGGCGTATTAAGATCCGCCATATCCAGTCGCGACTATATGTGCTATGTAGTTATTCTTATCTACGGATCAAGGGGATTCAACAATTGTCTGTGAGATGTCTCACATGCACCCCCAACACATCTGAGCCCTTGAGATAAGAGGTATTCTACCCACTCTGGAATACCAACCCCCCCATACCAACACCCAGAGACCGTGCACCTACAGCCAGGCTGCAGATACCCGAATCGAGCACTGTCCCCGATAAGGCTGAGCCTCCGATCATCCTAAACCTCCGACCATCAGTGTTAGTTGGGAGCTTGCAGTTCCAACTCCAACCTCCAAAAGCTTGGTTCTACTTACGGGAGGGTTTGTGGCCGGTCAGCAGGAGTAAACAAACAAACAAACAAACAAACAAAAACAGGAATCGGCGCTTTGGCTTCAGCTGAGCTGAGCTGAGATATTCCCCCCCCCCCCCCCCTTCCTAATCAATGATAATAACGCGATATAGATGAGCATTGTGTGCACCCCGAGGTGCTTTGTTTTGCTTTGCGTGAAGGCGGTAATGGAAATACCAGTGTCACTGTGGTACTTGCCTGGTCCCCACTACCGGCTCCGGGACACGTACAATAATATGGGGCGAACCTAGATCCACAACAGTGGCAAGCCGAACTGGTATATGTCACCAGATCTAACAGGCCATTGGAAAGTTTGAACTATGGTTACTGTTACTGAAGAAATACGATACTTCTCCAGGGGCTGGCTGGCTGTATGACAAACAGGCTCCTGCCTACATTACGAACATGCCCTACCCGTGGAGAACCCGATGCTTCGTATTGGGTCCATGTTTGTGTGTCTACAAACCCCCGTTGCCATTATATGTGCACAAGTACTACAGCCAGCTGCAGTCACCGCAGGCTCTGGTCGAGGGAGAGTACCTATCTACAGCATATCTTAGTGTTTGCTAAACCCTCCGACTCGTGGGCAGTCCCGGCGTACTGTATCTATATGTACCGCCCCGGCGCTCGTGGGTTACAATCAGCACTTTACTTGTTCCTTGTAAGACCACATATAACTACATAATACACAGGTTCATTCTATAACCGCGCGCCAATTACAATAGCCCAGAAACCCACGCATGCGCTTGTAGTGTGCTATGATGTATACTTGCTAGAAAAAAAAAGTATGGTCTCAACCCGAACATCCCCGGTTGCTCTCTGGCTCACCTTGGAGACCATACCTTACTCCTCAGCAAGTACACCATCGGGACATTCCTGCCTTGTTACTTCTCCTGGATCTCCCTGCTATGACACATAGCCGGGCCCGGGCCGCACTGCGTGGTCCCTCGGACATTCAGAATTATCAGGTGAACGGTTTATTTATCTATCAGTGGCCACCAAGGTCCGGCCACACAATACCCAAAGCGGAGTCGGCCCTTTTGAGTGGTCTGGCAAAGGAGAGCGAGATCGGGGGGGAAGCTGTACTTACAATTCCGGTTAGCGTTAGAAGCGGAAATCATCGGTTTGGCATGTTTTTTTTTGGTCCGGGTGTCCGGGTGTCCGGGTGTCCGGGTGTCCGGGTGTCCGGGTGTCCGGGGCCAGTGGTTTAGTAGGTATTCCAGCTGCAGTTCTACAGATGGCAAATAGCAATAGCGGTAAGTGCGAGCTACGGGCCTACGCTGCCCCCTGAGCCCGGGACCGAGGGTTGGCTCAGTCATGAACATTCTTGTTTGGTGTTTGGGGATAAACGGGCGAGTGTTAAGCGTGGCTAGTATCAGTTCACTGCTTGAGGCTAAGGAGTTTACCAATATTTAAGTATATGTACGCCCGGTAATATATATATATGGCCTGGTGAAGTATACGCCAAGTGGTATGGTTTCTGAATTGTGTCTACTATAGGTGCTCGAAACCTTTCTTTCACTCGGGGTCTGTAAACACTAATGTTTTATTTTAGGGGATAAATATGTGCACCTCAACTAGCAAAGCACCCGCAGGCTCCGGTCTACTTAACGTTCGTAGCCGTTTTCAGTAGCTATGCCGGACAAAGCTGATCCCGAAGTCTGATGCGTATGGTTTAATCCATTGAGCTATATGCATGTAGTCCCCTTATCCATGCGATGAACATACGTTAGAGTGTGTTGGCCACACTCATATTTTCAAATTTTGAGTTCAAATTTCGAGCTCTTGGCGGGCTATCCACACCAAAACCAGTCGCCAAGAACTAAATATTCAGACTCAGAAGTAGTTGGCCACCCCCTCCTCAAACACGGCTACCACCCCCTCACTCTTAAACGGGCAAATGGTGTCATCCTAGCCAAGCCTAACAAGCCTGACTACTCCCTCCCCTCCTCATACCGCATCATTGTCCTTCTCCAGACCATCTCAAAGATCCTAGAGAAGATAGTAACCCTCCGCCTCGCCTCAATCGCCAGGAACACTGGCCTAATACACCCCCATCAATGCGGCTCAGTAGCCGGACTCTCCACCTCCGACGCTGCCACCACCCTCCTCCACGAGACGCGCGCCATGCAATTGGCCGGCCTTAAAGTCTCCACCCTCCTCCTTGATGTCAAGGGGGGATTCGACCACGTCCTCAAACAGGCACTCGCCCCTACCCTCACGTCAGGACACGTCCCACCCTACATGGTGAACTGGATCCTGTCTTTCCTCTCAGACCGCCACATCACCCTCCTCTTCAAAGGCTCCTATCACGGTGCTAATCGAGGGCGAGGACTGAACAAGCCAAGGTAAACCACCAAGGCTGAACTATGGTGAGCGAGGTAGTGGGCTACGTGGGAGAGGGGGCGGCCGGGGAACTTGGGACGAAGGGCGAAGGACTAGGTACGAGGCGAGGGTACGAGGAGGTGGTCTAACGTCCCGCAAGAACACGATCAATATCACGCGCTAAGCCGAGACAGTGACTAAACGAAAGGTAAAACCACCAAGGCTGAGCTATGAGCGAGGAGCGCGCCACGGGAGAGGGGGCGTTTAACTTGGGACGGGACGAGGGCCAGGTATGAGGCGAGGTGCGAGTGAGGTAGTCTAACATCCCCGCAAGAACACTAATCAAGGAACTACAAGATAGAGAATGTATTCTAGACAAGCAAAGACTAAAGACGCCAAGATGACAGGAAGGCTATGTGAAGAAGAAAGGAGAAGAAAGGAGAAGAAAGAGAAGTCCTACAAGAGGAACGCCCCCTATATATAGCCCTGAAAACCCTTCGCTGACTCATCCCATAGAACCCTCAGAGAACCCAAAGGAAATCCTCATTACAAATACCTGCATGGCGTTGACTCATAGAACCCTGCAACCGAAACCCATAGAACATAAGAGAAACCCTGACTAATCCTTCTCCTCAAGAACCGCATCGATATCGAGCATCGATCATGCCGCGATAGATATTAGGTCTCTCTGAGGCCTAAGTCCTCTTAGCAGCTTATGTGGGTAGCGTCGTGGAAGTCTTTCACTAACTCGGGAGTTGTCCAAGTCGCCACAAGCTGCTACGAAGGTTCGTCATACCCGATCGGATTTGACGGTATCTCCGTCGCCCTCTTCGCTTATGGTAGTCTAGGATCGTGATCGACCTCCCATTCCTGTTCTCCTTCTATCTCGACAGGTGGTGGCGGAGGTTGGGTCTGGGGACAGTAGCGATACGTGGAAGACTGGGTGGACTTTCATTGATGGGGGTAAGGTGAGTTCGTAGGCATAGGGGCTCACGACACGGGATATGGGGTACGGGCCAACTTGTTTCCAGTCTAACTTCTTCGATGGTCTTTTGGTTAATAGGTTTCGGGTGGACAGCCAGACCTTATCTCCAATGGCATAGCGGGGGGCCGGGGTTCTGTTGGCATTTGCTGACTCTTCCATAATCCGTTGAGCTCTGAACATCTCGGCTCGGAGGAAGTCAAACACTTCTGACATGTCTCTACCATGGTGTTGGCCTGATCTTCGTTGGTAGTCGTGCACGTCGAGGGGGGCCAAAGGTCATTCGGGGTGTCTGCCATAGTTGGCTTCAAGGGGAGAGCTTGGTGGATTCTGATACATGGTTGTTAGTTGCGAATTCCGCCATTGCAGTAGGTAGCCCAATTGTCCTGTTGATAGTTAACGAGCTGCGGAGGTACTGTTCCATGATGGCGTTGATTCTCTGTCTGGCCATCAGTCTGGGGTGGAAGGCGGTGGAGAAGCGGGGAGATTTCTAGTCTGTCGCAGCGATTTCCAAAAGTTCGACGTGAATTGGGTGCCCGGTCTGATACAATCTTTTCTGGGAGGCCATGGAGTTTCCATACATTCTCCAGATACATTCTAGCTTACGCCTCTGGCTCCTGATTCTTCAGTGCATGGATGAAGTGCCTCATTTTAGAAGCGGTCAACTGACGAGCGATCGCACAGAAGTTGTTGCTGAGGAAGGCCGGTCACGAAGTCCATTGATACGCCTGACCATGGTAGTTTGGGTACTGAAAGAGGGCGGAGGACTCCCTGAGGTGCGCTATGCATTTGCTTTGCTTCTTCGGCAGGTGTGACAATTCATAACGTAGCGGTCGGTATACTTCCGCATGTTTGGCCAGTAGTATTCGCGGCTGAGGAGTTCAAGTGTTTTAGCTCTTCCTGGATGCCCTGCTGATGGTTTATCATGGTATTCTTGTAGGAGTTTAATTTGTAGCTTCTCATGTTCTGGTACGAAGAGTTTTCGGCGGTACAGGAGAAGCCCCCCCGCTGCCAAGATTCGCTAATCTAAATTTGTTTTGATTGTTGGCCGTTTCTTAGCATAGTGAGAACTTTGTTTGGGAAACTGTCTTCTTGGTAAGCAATTAAAAATAACTCCTGAATGGTATGCCTTCAGCGGATTCATTTATCAAAGAACCCGCGAACAAACTTAGCTTAGAATCTAAATTTTCTTTCTTCAATATGGTCTGGTACTGGTACGCAAGGCGTTCATCCTCCTTAGGTAGATCTCCCGATCTCCTAGTCAATGCATCTGGTTTCCCTCCTTGTTTCCCTGGTCGGAATTGTATAACGAAATTGAACCGGGATAGGAACTCTGACCAACGTGTTTGTCGTCGGTTTAATAGTTTCGTTGACATAAAGTACTCAAGGTTCCTGTGATCTGTTAGGACCTTGATGGGGAAGGAGGCTGTTTCCAAGAAGTATCTCCACTCCTCGAATCCTCGGATGATTGCTAGCAGCTCTTTGTCGTAGATTTCATAGTTGCATTCTGCCGGCGTGTGTTTTTTCGAGAATAAGGCCACTGGGTGTAGTATCCCTTCATCATCTCTTTGTGACATAATGGCAGCTGAGACGTAGTCCGATGCGTCTGTTTCTACTATGATTTCGCGATTGGGGTCGAAGTGTCTGAGTATGGGTGCCGTGGTAAATGCTATTTTCAAGTCTTCGAACGCCTTCCGAGTTTTCTCGGTCCATTCAAACTTTACCCCCGTCTTAGTCAGGGCCGTTGGAGGGGAAACAACTCTGGAGTATGCATAGATGAATCTCCGGTAGAAGTTAGCGAAGCCTAGGAACTCCTGTACGTCCTTCAGACAGGTTGGTGTTTCCCAATCCCTAATTGTAGCGACCTTCTTTTCGTCCATCTTGATTCCCTTAGGAGTGAGTCCGAATCCCAGGTACATTGTTTCTTTGACATGCCATTCACACTTCTCAGGTTTTAAATGTACTTCATGTTGTTCCAGTATCCGAAGAATCTTGTCAACGTGGACCTTATGTTCTTCCAGTGTGGCAGAGTAGATGAGTATGTCGTCCAGATAGGCCGTTGCGAAATGATCAAGGTGTGGACGTAGCATGTCATTCACCCAATGTTGGAAGGCTGCCGGCGCATTGGTGAGGCCAAATGGCATGACCGTATATTCGAAGTGGCCGTACCTGGTCCTGAATGCCGTTTTCCATTCGTCTCCTTCTTTGATTCTCAGCTGGTGGTATCCATTGCGTAAGTCTAGTTTAGTGAAGTATTTGGCGGCCGAGATGCCCATGAAAGTTTCCGGAGTTAACGGCAGTGGGTGGCGGTTCTTAACCGTTATCGCTGCTCAACTTTCTATAGTCGACGAGAGTCGGAGAGATCCATCCGCTTTCTTTACAAATAGTACTGGGAGCCTGCTGGGGAGGTGTATGGCGGATTTTCCCACTTGAAAGGTATTCTGCTAGGTAATCCCTGAGTGCCTGTAGCTCCAACCGCGTCATCCCATACATAGGTCCGAAGGGTACTGTCTTGCCTTCCTGGATGTCAATGGAGAGGTCATAGTCGGATCGGCGCGGAGGGAGTTCTGCAGCGTCAGGTTCGTTGAGGAGGTGAAGGAAGTTGTGATGTTCACTTGGTATGAGGGCCCTGGGGTCTCTGGGCGATGGGGTGAGGAGGTCGTCGAGGGCCTTGAGTGTGGTTGAATATAGTCGCATTCCTTTTCTCTGTTTATGGAGCAGTCTGTGGAACGCGTACGAGGTGATGACGGAGATGTTCGTTGTTGGTTTAGTGGGGGGTTCAATAGAGATATTCTGGCGGTGACTTTGGTGTTGTTGAGGGAGCAGTGTTTGACACAGGCTGAGGAATTAAATTGTATTTCGTTGGTGGCAGGGAGAATTGTAGTTCGTGTCTCAAGATCCATGGGAGGCCCATAACAATGGGGTAATGTCCTAACTGGGTGACAAAGAAGGGGGCTTCCTCTCTGTGTCCGCTTATGTCTAAGCTGAGGATGACTTTATGGGTAACCTTTCCTGACTCGATAGGTCTTCCATCTATTACGTCTATGTGTCGGGAGGATGAGGGGTTTGCTTAAGTTTGTGGTGGCATACTGAAGTCTTTGTCTATGAAAGCGATCCTGAGGCGCCAGTATCAATGAGGGCATATGATGTGATGAAAGAATCTTTATTTTGAGAAATAGAGCAAGTTACAACTAATTGATTCCCATCCATATCCTTCTCCGAAACCGAAAACCCAGAAACCGAAATCCTAGAAAAGTCTCTTAACCGTCCCCTGAAGTGAGCCACTCAGTCCAGGGAAAAATCTTTTAACGCCTCATCGCCGGAGGCTTTTCTTCTTCTTTCTTCATTCCTAATATGTGCTCTAGCTCCCTTATCCTGGGGCTGGGTTTCTGGGGGTGGCGCCTGTGGCATTCCCGAATGAGGTGTCCTACACCTCCACAATAGTAACATCTCTGTTTTCACCCGGCGGGCCTCTTTTCCTGAGGGTCCGGGCTCGACCAGTGGACAGATCCATGGGGACTGTTCCTCCAGGTGTGTGTGATGGATGGGCGGCAGCGGCGGCCGGAGGGTTGCAGCAGGAGGTGAAGGGGAGCCGAGGGGCCGGAGGGAGTACCGGGGCGGGGCTAGCGAGGCGGGCGGAGCTGGTGTAGCGAGGGGCTGGGCGAGCAGGCGGCGCAGAGGACTGATAGCGGGGGCGAAAGCGGGCGTTGAGGGCCTGTTGTTTGTTGTCCAACCGTTGTAGGATGGTAGCGAGTTCCAAGACTGTGGCGGGGGTATCCTCATGGACCATGAGTCTGGTCAACTCGCTTAGTCCGCCAGGAGGCTTTCCACATTGGCAGCTTCTCCTAACCCGCATCGGGCGGCAAATCGTTGAACTCGGCAAAGTAGTCTGAAAATGATCGTCTGCATTGGCGAGGTTCCTGAGCTTCTGGCGGTGCCACCAAGTCCGGATCTCCAAAGGCTGTGTGTAGGATTTCAAAAACCTATCCATGGAGGAGATTAACCCCAGTGTTGGTAAGGTATGGCATGAACTGGTCAGCGGCGGGCCTTCCAGGCGCGAGAGATGGCATAGGTGAGTTGGTTTTGTAGGGTGGAGTACCGGTCGGCATTGCCCAAGAGTTTTAGTTTCAGCATGTGTTGGAAGAGGGAAGTTCTTCCGGAGGCCCGTGAACTGCTTGGGGTCTGGGGAGTCTCCGACTTCTCCATTCTTGCTTCTGGGTGTGTTATTGCTAAGCTCTGGAGGAATCGGTTACGAGGCGAGGAGGTGCGGGCGGTGCTGGTTGTTCTGCTGCGGGTGGTGGGGGCCTGGTTGCAAGTGCTTCCTGGGCGGCTAGGGTTTCTTGTTGCGCTGTGACAATTTCGGCTTGGAGGGCGGTGACCTGGGCTTGGAGCTTTGTGGTGTTTGCTTCTTCCTTTTCCAAGTCTTGCCCCAGTTCGGTGATCCTTTGTTTCCATATCTCCGTTGCTTCATCTGCCTCCTGTTGAGTCAGTCTCAGTTCGTTCGGAGTTCGCTAACCGCCGATGGCTACGCATGACGCATTATTGTGGTTAAACAACGTCCTCAGATGCGCCTGGTGGTGCTCGAAGATGCTTAAAAGCGACCCAAGTCTCTTTCGAGTCGGTCATAGTCGAGTTCTGTTGGGTCTGTCATGACTTGTTCTTGTGACATGTCGGCGGAGTTGTGGTTCGGGTTGGCGTTGGAGACGCAACCTTAGTATCACGGTGCTAAGCGAGGACAGGGACTAAACGAGCCAAGGTAAACCACCAAGGCTGAACTATGGTGAGCGAGGTAGTGCGCTACGTGGGAGAGGGGGCGGCCGGGGAACTTGGGACGAAGGGCGAAGGACTAGGTACGAGGCGAGGGTACGAGGAGGTGGTCTAACGTCCCCGTGGGGCAACACGACCGAATATCACGGTGCTAAGCGAGGACAGGGACTAAACGAGCCAAGGTAAACCACCAAGGCTGAGCTATGGTGAGCGAGGTAGTGCGCTACGTGGGAGAGGGGGCGGCCGGGGAACTTGGGACGAAGGACGAGGGGCTAGGTATGAGGCGAGGGTGCGAGGAGGTAGTCTAACATCCCCGTGGGGCAACACGACCGAAGGAACTATGGCTAAGATAGAGAATGTATTCTAGACAAGCAAAGACTAAAGACGCCTAAGATGACAGGAAGGTTGCGTGAAGAAGAAAGGAGAAGAAAGGAGAAGAAAGAGAAGTCCTACAAGCGAGGGAACGAGCCCCCTATATATAGCCCTGAAAACCCTTCGCTGACTCATCCCATAGAACCCCGTAGAACCCAAAGGAAATCCCTCATTACAAATACCTGCATGGCGTTGACTCATAGAACCCTGCAACCGAAACCCATAGAACATAAGAGAAACCCTGACTAATCCTTCTCCCCGCAACCGTACTCGATATCGTATCACGCCGTGATACCGAAGGAACTATGGCTAAGGGAGAGAGAATATATTCTAGACGAGAGAAGACTAAAGACGCCTAAGATGACAGGAAGGTTGCGTGAAGAAGAAAGGAGAAGAAGAGAAGTCCTACAAGCGAGGGAACGAGCTCCCTATATATAGCCCTGAAAACCCCTCGCTGACTCATCCCATAGAAACCTGTAGAACCCCAAAGAAATCCATCATTACAAATACCTGCATGCCGTTGTTACGGGACGAAGCGGAGACAATAACTAAACAAGCCAAGGTTCACAACCGAGGCGAGGACGAGGACGCGAGACGAGGAGCGACGAGGGAACGATCTAACCGAGAAGCAGGGTTGTGGGACAGAGAGTCCAGATGGCTGTACGGACGAAGTGGTGTAGACGGAGATACCAGTAGAGGGCACGTACTGCTGTCTCGTACATGGACTATGGCTGAGGCTAAGCGAGGACGAGGCACTAGGAGGACTAAGTTATACTAGGGCGAGGATGACTAAGGGTGATGACGTATTATATTCCAAGAGACGGAAACCGAGAAACAGATAACAACTAAAGAAACTAGAAACGTAGAGTTGACAACAGGAAGGTTGCGTAGGAAAGAAAAGAAGAGAAAAGACAAAGGAAAGGCTCGTAGCCGACTATATATACAGTTCCCAATCCCTGTCCAGGGATGACTCATAACCCGTGTGACGGAAACCCATAGAGACCCAAAGAGAAATCTAAACCCATTCCACAATATCCTTTCCTCCGCAGTAGCCCGTGGTATGCCGTGATAGATTAGGTCCTCCTTCAGGCCTAACTCCTGGTAGGCATAGGCTTTCGTGGAAACCTGTCGTGAAAGTTCTGTACCAGCTCAGGGGCGTGTTCGAGGTCGGAGGGGGGTTGCCATGATGGCTCATTGTAGCCGGTGTACCTAACCAAATATTCCAAGCGGCCGTAGCGTCGGCGTGAATCCAAAACTGCATCAACTTCCCATTCCTGTTCGCCTTCAACTTCGACAGGGGGTGGTGGTGTAGGTCGTTGACCCGGGACAGGACTGTTGGCAGCGAGGGACAGGAGTGAGACATGGAAGACCGGGTGAATCTTCATCGAGACGGGGAGGTTAAGTTCATAGGCGTAGGGACTAACCATTCTTTTGATGGTGTAAGGGCCGATGCGTTTCCAGTCGAGTTTCTTCGAGGGTCTCTTGGTTTCCAAGTTCCGAGTTGAGAGAAATACCTGGTCTCCAACCGCATATCTGGGGGCTTCCTATTGGCTGAGTCTTCCTGAATCTTTTGGGCCCTAAACATCTCATCGCGCAAGAATTCGAACACCCGTGCCATGTCTCTGGCCATCCCATTCGCTTGGTCTTTCTTTACTGTGGCTCCATGCTCTAGGGGGGCGAATGACATCCGTGGGTTTCTTCCATAGTTTGCTTGGAATGGGGAGAGCTTGGTGGTTTCGGAAACGTGGTTGTTGGTAGCGAATTCTGCCATTGGTAGGTACTTACTCCAATCGTCCTGTTGGTAAGATACATAGGCCCGGAGGTATTGTTCCATGATCGCATTGATCCTTTCTGTTTGACCGTCCGTTTGGGGGTGGAAGGCCGTGCTGTAGCGGGGTGCAATCTCCAAGCGGTCACATAAGGTTTTCCAGAATTCGGCTGTGAACTGGGTTCCGCGATCTGAAACTATGGTTTCCGGTAAACCGTGCAGTTTCCATACTGATTCTAGGTACATATTGGCCACATCGACAGCGTTGGATTCTTCCGTGCAGGCTACGAAGTGGCGCATTTTGGTCAGCCGGTCAACGACAACTAGAATAGCATTAAATCCTTGAGACATCGGGAGTCCCGTGACGAAATCCATTGATACGTCAGTCCAAGGGCCTTTTGGTACCGATAGTGGGCGAAGGACACCTTGTAAGGCGTTGCGGGAGGCTTTGCTGCGAGAACAGGTGTTGCAGTTCAGGACGTAACGATCGACATACTTCCTCATGTTGGGCCAGTAATAGTTGCGACTGATGAGCTCGAGGGTTTTGGCCCGTCCCGGGTGTCCCGCGGAGGGCTTATCGTGGTGTTCCTGTAGCAGGCGCAGTTGGAGTTCGTCGAAGTCGGGGACGTAGATCGCGTCCTGTAAAGCAGGAAGCCTTCTTCCGCTTTCTGTGCATTCCGCTAACGAGATTTTCTTGGAGTCTTGGTGCCATTGTGGAGCATGGTGAGGACTTGGTGGGGAAACTGTCAACTTGGTAGTTGGGTCAATAATTCCTTTATAGTATGCCTTCAGCGGATTCATTTAACAAAGAACCCGCGAACAAACTTAGCTTGACTCCTGCATCTAAATTCCCCTTCTTCAATACGACTTGCGACTGGTGCGTGAGACGTTCATCCCCTTCCTTCGGCAGGTCTCCTGACCTCCTGGTGAGTGCGTCCGGTTTTCCTCCTTGTTTTCCTGGCCTAAATGTGATGATTTAAATTGAAACGAGACAGGAATTCAGCCCATCGGGTCTGGCGGCGGTTGAGGAGCTTGGTTGACATGAAGTATTCCAGATTCCGGTGGTCGCTAAGGACTTTGATTGGGAACTTAGATCCCTCTAGGTTTGCGCGCCATTCCTCGAAGCATCGAATGACCGCCAGTAGTTCCTTGTCATAGATCTCGTAATTGCATTCCGCTGGCGAGTGTTTCTTAGAGAAGAAAGCCACTGGGTGCAGGATTCCTTGATCATCGTATTGGGACATGATCCCCGCGGAGACATAGTCGGAAGCGTCGGTCTCTACTATAGTCTCTTTCTCGTAGTCGAAGTGTGCCAATATCGGGGCCGAGGTAAATGCGTCCTTAAGCTTCTGGAATGCCTCTTCTGCCTTTGGGGACCAATGGAACTTTACGTCCTTCTTGGTTAATGCCGTGAGCGGGGAGACAACTCTGGAGTACGCGTATATGAATCGCCGGTAGAAATTCGCAAAACCTAAGAATTCTTGGACTTCCCTAAGTTTGGTGGGTGTTTCCCATCCCGTTACCGCTGAGACCTTGCTAGGATCCATCTTGACGCCTTCCGGGGTGATGATCAGGCCGAGGTATTTGGTCTCCTGGACATAGAACTCGTGACTTCTCTGGTTTGAGGTGGACATCGCGATCTGTAGAACTTTGAGGATTTGTTGAACGTGTCGTTTATGTTCCTCCAAAGTTTCCGAGTATATCAGGATATCGTCCAGGTAAGCCGTGGCGAAGTGATCGAGGTAGGGGCGGAGCAGATCATTAACCCAGTGTTGGAATGT
The DNA here is from genome assembly GCA_024713755.1 of Morchella sp. 2018-W16. Classification (NCBI taxonomy): domain Eukaryota; kingdom Fungi; phylum Ascomycota; class Pezizomycetes; order Pezizales; family Morchellaceae; genus Morchella; species Morchella sp. 2018-W16. Next base: position 3,505,686 of record JAMGYY010000003.1, on the reverse strand, counting down.
GGCGGGGGCATTGGTTAGACCGAAGGGCATAACATTGTACTCGAAATGGCCGGAACGGGTCCTAAACGCGTTTTCCACTCATCGCCTTCCTGAATCCTGATCTGATGGTATCCCCACCTAAGATCCAGCTTTAGATAATACTTGGCCTTGGAGAGGCGGGACAGTGTCTCTGGTATGAGGGGGAGGGGGTGGCGGTTCTTGACAGTAATTTCGTTGAGCTTCCTGTAGTCCACACACAAGCGAAGGGATCCATCTGCCTTCTTGACGAACAGGACGGGGGCACCGGCGGGGGACTCTGAGTAGCGTATGAACCCCTTTCCTAGGTTCTCTGTGATATAGTCCCGTGAAAGCTTGTAACTCTGGTCGCGACATTCCATACAGTGGTCCAAAGGAGGTTCCTTCCGTACTGGAGTACAATCTTGAGGTCGCGGGGCGGCAGAGACGTGGCGTTAGATTCCTAACAGCAGCCTGAACTCCGACAATTCCCTTGCAGACGCTTGCCAGAGGTCGGGGTTCGGTTTCTTCTGAGGAGCTTAATGGAGCGGAGGGAGGCTGTGGTTCTGGCGGCGGCGGCGGCGAGGCTCTATCGGACTGCCCCGATGGCGCGATGTATCAGTGGACTATCGGGGCGAGATCGAGATTCCTTTTGCCATGACCGGGGAGCGGGAGGCCGAGCAGTTCTGGGTGCAGAAATCAGAGTCGAAAATGACCTGATTTGTCTTGGGACGGAGGGCAAGGTCGTGGTGGCGCATCCAGGGAATACCCATATCACGGCGTGACACGATATCGAGCACGGTTGCGGGAAGAAGGATTAGTCAGGGTTTCGCTGCTGTTCTATGGGTTTCGGTTGCAGGGTTCTATGAGTCAACGGTATGCAGGTATTTGTAATGATGGATTTCCTTTGGGTTCTACGGGTTTCTATGGGATGAGTCAGCAAAGGGTTTCTAGGCTATATATAGGAGCTTGTTCCTCGCTTGTAGGACTTCTTCTTCTCCTTTCTTCTTCACGCAACCTTCCTGTCATCTTAGGCGTCTTTAGTCTTTGCTTGTCTAGAATACATTCTCTATCTTAGCCATAGTTCCTTCGGTCGTTGTCACGGGATGTTAGACTACCTCCTCGCACCTCGCCATACCTAGCCTCGCCTTCGTCCCAAGTTCTGCCGCCTCTCCCACGTAAGCGCACTACTCGCCACCATAGCTCAGCCTTGGTGGTTTACCTTGCCTGCTCAGTCCTCGCCTCGATTAGCACCGTGATACTAAGGTTGCGCTCCAACGCCAACCCGAACCACAACTCCGCCGACATGTCACAAGAACAAGTCATGACGACCCAACAGAACTCGACTATGACCGACTCGAAGAGACCTGGGTCGCTTTTGCTCAAGATACCCTCGAGCACCACCAGGCGTCTGAGGACGCATTGTTTAACCACAATGTCGTCATGCGTAGCCATCAGGCAGTTAGCGAACTCCGAAACGAACTGAGACTAACCCAACAGGAGGCAGATGAAGCAACGGAGATCTGGAAACAAAGGATCACCGAATTAAGGCAAGACTTGGAAAGGGAAGAAGCAAACACTACAAAGCTCCAAGCCCAGGTCACCGCCCTCCAAGCCGAAGTCGCCACAGCGCAACAAGAAACCCTAGCCGCCCAGGAAGCACTTGCAACCAGGCCCCCACCACCCGCAGCAGAACAACCAGCACCGCCCGCACCTCCTCCTCGTCGCCCCAACCGATTCCTCCAAAGCTTGGCAATGACACACCCAGAGACAAGAACGGAGAAGTCGGAGAAGCTCCCGGACCCCAAGCAATTCACGGGCCTCCGGAAGGAACTTCCCCTCTTCCAACACATGCTGAAACTTAAACTCTTGGGCAATGCCGACCGGTACCCCACCCTACAAAACCAACTCACCTATGCCATCTCCCGCCTGGAAGGCCCCGCCGCTGACCAGTTCATGCCATACCTTACCAACACTGGGGTTAATCTCCCCTCCATGGATAGGTTTTTTGAAATTTTGCACACAGCCTTTGGAGATCCGGACTTGGTCGGCACCGCCCGCCAGAAGCTCAGGAACATACGCCAGTACGGACGATCATTTTCAGACTACTTCGCAGAGTTCCAACGATTTGCCGCCGATGCCGGGTTAGGAGAGGCTGCCAATGTGGAAAGCCTCCTGGCCGGACTAAACGAAGAGCTGACCAGACTCATGGTCCATGAAGACACCCCCGCCACGGTCCCTGAGCTCGCTACCATCCTACAACGGTTGGACAACAAACAACAGGCCCTCAACGCCCGCTTTCGCCCCCGCTATCAGTCCTCTGCGCCGCCCGCTCGCCCAGCCCCTCACTACACCGCGCCAGCTCGGCCCCCACCTCGCTACCAAGCTCCCTGCATTCCCTGCCCTCCGGCTCCCCCGCCACACCCTCCCGCCAAGAACCCTCCGCCGCCAAGACCTGCCGCCGCCCATCCATCACACACACCTGGAGGAACAGTCCCCATGGATCTGTCCACTGCCAGCCGCCTGACCTCAGGAAAGAGAGAGGCACGGTAGAGAACAGATGCATTATTGTGGAGGTGTAGGACACCTCATTCGGGAATGCCCACAGGCGCCACCCCCCAGAAACCCAGCCCCCAGGATGAGGGGAGCTAGGGCAGACATTAGGAATGAAGAAAGGAAGAAGGAGCCTCCGCGATGAAGAAGATTTTTCCCTGACTGAGTGGCTCACCCAGGGACGGTTAAAGGATTTTTCTAGGATTTCGTTTCTGGGTTTTCGGTTTCAGAGAAGGATATGGATGGGAATCAATTAGTCGAACTTGTTCTATTTCTCAAAATAAAGATTCTTTCATCCCATCATATGCCCTCATTGATACTGGCGCCTTCAGGATACGCTTTCATAGACAAAGACTTCAGATGCCACCACAAGCTTAAACAAACTCCCTCATCCTCCCACGACACATAGACGTAATAGATGATGGAGACCTATCGAGTCAGGAAAGGTCACCCATAAAGTCATCCTCAGCTAGACATAAACGGACACAGAGAGGAGGCCCCTTCTTTGTCACCCAGTTAGCAGACATTACCCCATTGTTATGGGCCTTCCCATGGATGCGCAAAACACGCAACTACAATTCTCCCTGCCACTAACGAAATACAATTCAATTCTCAGCCTGTGTCAAACACTGCCCTCAACAACACTAAAGTCACCGCCAGATTCTATTGAACCCCCACTAAACCAACAACTAACATATCCGCCATCACCTCATACGCTGCTCCACAGACTGCTCCATAAACAGAGAAAAGGAATGCGCTATATTCAACCACACTCAAGGCCCTCGACGACCTCCTCACCCCATCGCCCAAAGATCCTGCGCCTCATACCAAGCGAACATCACAACTTCCTCCACCTCCTTAACGAACCTGACGCTGCAGAACTCCCTCCTCGCCGATCCGACTATGACCTCTCCATTGACATCCAGGAAGGCAAGACAGTACCCTTCGGACCTATGTACGGGATGACACGGTTGGAGCTACAAGCACTCAGGATTACCCAATGAATACCTTTCAAGTGGGAAGATCCGCCATAGCACCTCCCCAGCAGGCTCCCCAAGTACTATTTGTGAAAAAAGCGGATGGATCTCTCCGACTTCAAGGCCGACTATAGAAAGTTGAACGCGGGTAACAGTTAAGAACCGCCATCCACCGCCGTTAACCCCGAAACTTTCATGGGCATCTCGCCGCCAAATACTTCACTAAACCAGACTTACGATACCACCAGTTGAGAATCAAAGAAGGAGATTTAATGGAAAACGGCATTCAGGACCAGGTACGCCACTTCAATACACGGTCATGCCATTCGTCTCACCAACGCCGCAGCATTTCAACATTGGGTGAACGACATGCCACGCCCACACCTCGATCATTTCATGACGGCTTATCTGGATGACATACTCATCTACTCGCCACACTGGAAGAGCATAAGGTTCATGTTGATAAGATTCTTCGATACTGAACAACACAAAGTACATTTAAAACCTGAGAAGTGTGAATGGCATGTCAAAGAAACAATGTACCTAGGATTTGGACTCACTCCTGAGGGAATCAAGATGGACGAAAAGAAAGTCGCTACAATCAGGGACTGGGAAACACCAACCTGTCTGAAAGACGTACAGGAGTTCCTAGGCTTCGCTAACTTCTACCGGAGATTCATCTACGATACTCCAGAGTCAAGCTCTAACAGCCCTCACCAAGACAGGGGTAAAGTTTGAATGGACTGAGAAGACCCAAAAGCTTTCGATAACCTAAAGATAGCATTCACCACCGACCAATACTCAGACACTTCGACCTAATCGAGAAGTCATAGTGGAAACAGACGCCCGACTATGTCTCCGCCGCCATCATGTCACAAAAGGATGACGGCTAATACTACACCCTGTAGCGTTTTTCTCAAAAAGCATACGCCGCCGAAAAGTAACTACGAAATCTATGACAAAGAACTATTAGCAATAATCCGAGGGTTCGAGGAATGGCGCTACTTCCTAGAAACAGCCTCTTTTCCCATCAAGGTCCTGACAGATCACAGGAACCTTGAATACTTCATGTCAACAAAGCTATTGAACCGAAGACAAACACGTTGGTCAGAGTTCCTATCCCGTTTTGACTTTGTTATACAATTCAGACCAGGAAAACAAGGGGGAAAACCGGACGCTTTGACTAGGAGATCGGGAGATCTACCTAAGGAGGGGGATGAACGCCTGCATTCAGTACCAGACCGTGTTGAAGAAAGAAAATTTGGACTCTAAGTTTAAGTTTGTTCATGGGTTCTTTGTTAAATGAATCCGCTGAAGGAACGCCTACCATCCAAGAGTTGTTTGCAATCGCTACTAAGAAGACAGTTTCCTAATAAAGTCCTAACTACGCTGAAAGACGGCACCAAACAATCAAAACAAATCTCGCCACGACGCGCCAAAACGAAGACGGGCTTTCTCTGTACCAAAACTCTTTCAGACCAGAACATGAGGAGCTACAAATTAAGCTCCTACAAGAATACCACGACAAACCATCAGGGTCACCCCGAAGAGCCAAAACACTCAACTCCTGAGCCGCATGAATACTATTGGCCAAACATGCGAAAATACACTGACCGCTATGTTATGAATTGCCACACATGTCGAAGGAGCAAAGCAAACCGTAACGCCCCCCAGGGAGTCCTCCGCCCCCTTTCAGTACCCAAATTACCATGGTCGGATGTATCAATGGACTTTGTCACCGGCCTTCCCCTTAGCAATAATTATAATGCAATCCTCGTCGTCGTTGACCGCCTCACAAAACTGAGACACTTCCTCCCATGCACTGAGGAATCGGGGGCCAGAGATGTCGCCAACATGTACCTTAAAACGATGAAACCCATGGCCTCCCAGAAAAGATTGTATCAGACCGAGGAACCCAATTTACCTCAAACTTTTGAAATCACTTTATAGCGCTTGGAAATATCCCCGCTTCTCCACAGCCTTCCACCCCTGCAGACCGACGGCCAAACCGAAAGAATCAATGCAATCATGGAACAGTACCTCCGAGCCCACGCCGACTACCAACAAGACAACTGGGCTACCCATTTACCCATGGCTGAGTTTGCAACTAATAACCACGATCAGAATCTACGAACTCTCCCTTCGTTTAACTATGGACGACACCCCCGAATGACCTTTGGGCCCCTTCGCCACGGCACCACTACCAACGAGGACCAAGCCAACACTATGGCAAGAGACATGTCAGAAGTGTTTGACTTCCTCCGAGCTGAGATGTTCAGAGCACAGAAGATCCAGGAAGAGTCAGCCAACGCCAACAGGACCCCGGCCCCCCGTTACGCCATTGGAGACAAAGTATATTATCTACTGCGAACCTACTTTACCAAGAGGCCTTCAAAGAAGTTGACTGAAACAAGTCGGCCCAGATCCTGCCTCCGTTGTCAGCCCCTATGCCACGTAGCTCACCCTACCCCCTTCAATGAAGGTCCACCCAGTCTTCCATGTATCTCTACTATCCTCATGCCAATAACCCCGTCCCCGTGACAACTACAACCCCACCACCACCCGAAATTGAAGGAGAACAGGAGGGAGGTCGACATAATACTAGATTTTGCGGGGATTTATTGAGACTGCTCGATAATCGGATATGATTTAACCTTCGCAAGAACCCCACGATTTGACCTGGAAAACTCCTCCGAGCTTGGTCAAAGACTTTCACTTAACGATACCCACGTAGTTTCAAGAGGACTTAGGCCTCAGAGGAGGACCTAATATCTATCACGGCGCGACACGACATCGAAAGACGGTTATGGAAGAAGGATTAGTCAGGTTTCGCTGCTGTTCTACGGGTTTCTTGCAGGGTTCTATGAGTCAACGGTATGCAGGTATTTGTAACGATGGATTTCCTTTTCACGGTTTCTATGGATGAGTCAGCAAAGGGCTTTGCGCTTATATATAGAGTTTGTTCCTCGCCAGGTGACTTCTTCTTCTCCTTTCTTCTTCACGCTAACCTTCCTGTCATCTTAGGGCGCTTTTAGTCTTTGCTTGTCTAGAATACATTCTCTATCTTAAGCCATAGTCTCTTCGGTCGTTGTCCCACGGGACGTTAAGACTACCTTCTCAAGACCTCGCCAGACTCGCTCTTCGTTCTTCGTCCCAAGTTCCCCGGTCGCCCCATATCCCACTTAGCCCACCCCTTCGCCCACCATAGTTCCGCCTTGGTGGTTCACCTTGGCTTGTTCAGTCCTCGCCCTCGATTAGCACCGTGATAACCCATAACAATTGGGTAGTGTCCCAGCTTGGTGACGAAGAATGGGGCGGTTTCCTGGTGTCCATGGATGTCTAGCGAGAGCCTAGCGATGTGGGTGATCCTTCCTGACTCTATTAACCTGCCGCCGACACCTCGAAAGTAGGCGTGGTTTCTTCAGGGGTGTCAGGACGAGGCCGCCATGGCTATGTGTCCTTAATAAATGCGATCCTGACGCCTCCCAGATCTATGAGGGCGTAGGTAGGCACGAAGGAGACGGAGTTCTAAGCAACGGAGCAGGTGACGATTAGTTGGTCTCTGACATCTTGTCCTCAGACATCGGCAGCAATGGAGACGACGGTGGGTGCGGACTAGCCCCTTTATTTGCTATTTTCTACCAAAGGGCTTGACCTTTAGCCGGGTTTGGTTGATGACTTGTTCAACTGGCTTGTTGCGCCAGTTGTTGAGTGCGATCCTGAGAGGGAAATGAGCGGGCGGGGCCAGGCCATAGAGCGAGGGGCTTTGGGTGAAATGGCGCGAGACGGCGTGGAGGTTGGCGATGGTGGCGTTGGGATTCCCAAGGCGACGGAGGTGATGCGGATATCTTTTTCCGCCAAGGGCGGCCGAGAGTCGGCGGTGGCGAGGGCGTCTTGAGCGCCAGGCGGTACCGGTTGTTCTTCGTCGCCAGTGATTCTTCAACCCGAGCTTGAGGTCGGCAATTTGCTGAGGTCGGAGATGACCTCTCCTCGGCTGTACACATACAGCAGGTTCTGGCGTGTGAGGTTGGTCAACGTGACCAAGATTCTGAGATGAGGCTGGCCTCCGCGAGCTCAGGACCGCAGTCCTCATCGGTGGGTATATGTGCCAAGACCAGCAAGGCGCCGAGGAAATGACGGGGATCAGACCGGCGGCAGGGCGGCTGCGACGGTGTTTGCCGAGGGGGTCGCTGGCGCCACGAATGATGGCTTCTGCAGGCGGGTGACGCTGGGGGTGCCCGACATGGAGCTGGGCGAGAGGTTGGAAGGTTTTAGCCCAATGGCTTCGCACGCTTTGAGCTTATATTTCAAAGTCAGATTGACGGAGGACGGAGACGGAGGGTCGGGACCGATGCGCGCCCATGTTGAACCAATGGGCTTGGGGACGAGGCCGAGTAACAGAAACCTTCCGCTCAGGAAAGAAGATTCGAGGGACCGGGGAGAAGACGGTGGCGACAGTCCCTCATCGTGACGCCCCAGCTGAGGTCCACTATGATGGTCACCGAGGCTAAGCCGAAAAGGTTGGTGGGTTGGCGTGAGACGAACCTTTATCACGGCAGACTACGTAGCCTACTGCGAGGAAAGCGATATTGTGAATTGGGTCTCGCCCAGGATTTCTTCGTGTTCTATGGGGTCTACACATCGGTTATGAGTCATCCCTGACAGGATTAGAGTTGTATATATAGTCGCCATGAACCTTCCTTTGTCTTTTCTCTTCTTTCCTTTCCCACGAACCTTCCTGTTATCAACTCTACGCTTCTAGTTTCTTTAGTTGTTACTTGTTCCTCGCCTCGCCTCTGGAATATAATACGCCATCACTCTTAGTCATCCTCGCCTTAGTGTCACCGTCCCTCGCTAAATTATAATAGTTGATGATATACAGCAGTGTTCTCTACTGGTATCTTCGCTACATCACTTCGTCAAGATCGCCATCTGACTTCTGGTCCCACCACCGCTTTGCTAAGTCCCTCGTCGCTCTGTCCTCGCCTCGTTCGCCCTCGTTTTGCTGTTATAACCTTTATTCAGGTCTCCGCCCAGAATAACCTTAGTGTTACGGACGTAAGCCGGAGACAATAACTAAACAAATGCCTGCTCACAACCGAGCGCGAGGACGAGGACGCGAGACGAGGAAAATGACGAGGAACGATCTAACCGAGAAGTATAGGGGACAGAGAGTCCAGATGGCTAGACGGGACGGTGGTGAGACGGAGATACCAGTAGAGGCACGACTGCTGTCTCAGACATTACGCGGCTGAGTGCTAAGCGGACGAGGCACCAGGAGGACTAAGTTATACTAGGAGGGATGACTAAGGGTGATGACGTATTATATTCCAAGAGACGGAAACCGAGAAACAGATAAAAACTAAAGAAACTAGAAACGTAGAGTTGACAACAGGAAGGCTATGAGGAAAGGAAAGAAGAGAAAAGACAGCGAAAGGCCAGAAATTATATATACAGTTCCCAATCCCTGTCCAGGGATGACTCATAACCCGTGTGACGGAAACCCATAGAGACCCAAAGAGAAATCTAAACCCATTCCACAATATCCTTTCCTCCGCAGTAGCCCGTGGTATGCCGTGATAGCCGTTGACTCATAGAACCCTGCAACAGAAACCCATAGAACATAAGAGAAACCCTGACTAATCCTTCTCCCCGCAACCGTACTCGATATCGTATCACGCCGTGATAGCTCCCCCAAGATCCCCACACCTGTACAAGTCGGAGTCCCCCAGGGGTCCCCCATCTCCCCCCTCCTCTTCCTTATCTACGTTAACTTCCTCCACCTCCACGACCCCTCGCCAGGCATCACCCTCTCCTACGTGGACGACTTCGCGATTACAATCGCATCCCAGTCCTACGAGGAAAACATAACCTCCCTCACCTCCCACTACAACCGCCTCACCCACTCAGCCTCCCCCAAAAACATCAGCTTCTCAGTCGCAAAGACTGAACTCATCCACTGGAGGACTCCCAGAGACAGGAGCCCCCTGCCACCTCACCATCACCCTGAAGGCCACACCTTCACACCCTCCCATAAGGTCAAATGGATTGGCTCACCCAAGCCTTCGACCCACACTTTTTCCCACCGCGCCGCTAAGCCGCTGGCCTCATCCAACGCTTCCTCACGCAAGGGCCTCTTCCCGAACTGCCTCCGCCCATCATAATCCGCTTATCACGGCGTGATACGATATCGGCATGGTTGTGGGAAGAAGGAGAGTCAGGTTTTCTTACGTTTCTATGGGTTTCGTTGCAGGGTTCTATGAGTCACTGGTATGCAGGTATTTGTAAGGAGGGATTTCTTCCACGGGTTCCACGAGATGAGTCAGCGGTGGATTTTCTAGGCTATATATAGGTTCTCTTCCTCGCCAGGTGACTTCTTCTTCTCCTTTCTTCTTCACGCAACCTTCCTGTCATCTTAGACGTCTTTAGTCTTTGCTTGTCTAGAATACATTCTCTATCTTAGCCATAGTTCCTTCGGTCGTGTTCACGGGACGTTAGACTACCTCCTCAGACTCGCCTCGCCTTCCGCCCTCCGTCCCAAGTCCCCTGCCGCCTCTCCCACGAATAAGACTACTCGCCACCATAGTTCAGCCTTTGGTGGTTTACCTTGGCTTAAGTCCTGTCCTCGCTTAAGATCAAGGATACTAAGGTGCGGCTTCCAACGCCAACCCAAACCACAACCCTACCGCCATGTCACGAGAACAAGAAATGACAGACTCACCCGACTACGACCTACTTGAAGGGACTTAGCCCGCTTGTCAAGATATCCTGAAAGACCACCGGCGCGACCGAGGATGCGACGCTTCAATCATGGCATCATTCTCCGCAGGATAGTCATAGCAGAACTTCAAACTACACCAGACAAAGAAGAAGCCGATGAAGCAACAGAGACATGGAAGAAAAGGATCACAGAACTGGGACAAGAGTTGGATAAGAAGAAGAAGAACCTCCAAGCCCAAGTCACCACCCTCCAGGAAGAAGTCGCCACGGCGCAACAAGAAACCCGCACCGCCCAGGCCGCGCTTGCAGCCAGGCCCCCACCACCAGCAGCAGAACCACTGCCCCGCTCAAGACTCCTCCTCGCCGCCCAACAGATACCTCCAAGGCCTTAAGAACAACCCATCCCAAGAAGGGTAGAAAAATCAGAAAAACTCCCAGACCCCAAGCAGTTCACAGGAGTGAGAAAGGAACTCCCACTCTTCAAGCACATGATGACCCTCAAGCTTTTAATGCCGACTGCACCCCACCCTACAAAACCAACTAACCCACGCTTATCTCTCGCCTGGAAGGCCCCGCAGTCGACCAGTTCATGCCATACCTGACCAACACAGGGGTTAATCTCCTCCATGGAAAGGTTTTTGAAATCTTGACAACAGCCTTCGGAGACCTAGACTTGGGAACGCCCGCCAAAGCTCAGAAACATCCGCCAGTACGGACGCCGTTTTCGGACTACTTGCCGACCTAACGCTACGCCGACGCCGGGTTAGGAGAAGCCGCCAACGTGGAAAGCCTCCTAGCAGAGCTAAATGAGGAACTGACCAGACTCATGGTCCATGAAGACACCCCCGCCACAGTCCTGGAACTCGCTACCATCCTACAACGGTTGGACAACAAACAACAGGCCCTCAACGCTCGCTCGCTCCTCGCTACTAGTCCTCCGACCGCTCAAGACGTCCTGCCCTCGCTCACACAGCCCCTGCCCGCCACACTCGCTACTAAGCTCCGCCCGCCACTTCGCCGCCTCAAGACTCGATATACCGCCTGGCCAAGAACTCCCCACCAGACCAGCCGCCCCATCCATCCCATGCACCCGGAGGAACAGTCCCCATGGACCTGTCAACTGGTCGAGCCGCCTGACCTCAGTGAAAGAGAGCCACGGTGGAGAACAGATGTTATTATTGTGGCGCAGGTAGACACCTCATCAGGACTGCCCACAGGCACCGCCTCAGGAACCCAGCCCCCAGTGATAAGGAGCTGGGCAGACATCAGGAATGAAGGAAAGGAAGAAGGAGCCTCCCATGATGAAAGAAGATTTTTTTCCCTGACTGAGTGGCTACCACCTGCGACGGTTAAAGGATTTTTTCTAAGATTTCGGTTTCTGGGTTTTCGGTTTCAGAGAAGGATATGGATGGGAATCAATTAGTCGTAACTTGTTCTATTTCTCAAAATAAAGATTCTTTTCATCCCATCATACGCCTCATTGATACTGGCGCCTCAGGATACGCTTTCATAGATAAAGACTTCAGATGCCACCACAAACTTAAAACAATTCCCTCATTCTCCTCGACACATAGACGCATAGACGGTAGACCTATCGAATCAGGGAAGGTCACCCACAAAGTCATCCTCAGCCTAGACATCAACGGACACAAGGAAGAAGACCTTCTTGTCACCCAATTGGGACACTACCCAATAGTTATGGGTCTTCCATGGATGCTAAGACATGCAACAACAATTCTCCTGCCACTAATGAAGTCCAATTCAACTCCTCAGATCAAGGCCAACCATTGCTCCTCAATCACACCAAAGTCACCGCAAGGGTATCTCGATTGAACCTCCCACTAAACCAACCACAAACATCTCTGTCATCGTGATCATACGCATTCCACCGACTACTCAACAAGAAAAGAAAAGGAATGCGACTCTACTCAACCACACTCAAGGCCCTCGACGACCTCCTCACCCCATCATCCAAAGACCCCCGCGACCTCATACCAAAAAAACACCACAACTTCCTCCACCTCCTCAACGAACCTGACGCTGCAGGACTACCACCTCGCCGACCCAACTATGACCTCTCCATTGACATCCAGGAAGGCAAGACGGTACCCTTCGGACCTATGTATGAAATGACGCGGTTGGAACTACAGGCACTTAGGGATTACCTAGCGGAATATCTTTCCAGTGGGAAGATCCGCCACAGCACCTCCCCAGCAGGCTCCCCAGTCCTATTTGTCAAGAAAGCGGATGGATCTCTCCGACTGGCCGACTATAGAAAGTTGAACGCAGTAACGGTTAAGAACCGCCACCCATTGCCACTAACTCCGAAACCTTCATGGGCATCTCGCCGCTAAATACTTTTACCAAGCTAGACCCACGAATGGGTACCACCAACTCAGGATCAAAGAAGGAGATGAATGGAAGACGGCGTTTCAGAACCAGATATGGCCATTTCAATATACAGTCATGCCATTCGGTTACCAATGCGCTCGTCAAGAGCCTTCCAACACTGGGTGAATGACATGTTACGCCCACACCTCGATCACTTCGCGACGGCCTACCTAGATGACATACTCATATACTCCGCTACACTGGAAGAACATAAAGTTCATGTCGACAAGATTCTTCGGATCTTGGATCAACACGAAGTACACTTGAAACCCGAGAAGTGTGAATGGCATGTCAAGGAAACAATGTACCTGGATTTGGACTCACCCCGAGGGAATCAAGATGGACGAAAAGAAGGTCGCCACCATTAGAATTGGGAAACACCAACCTGTCTAAAAGATGTACAGGAATTCCTAGGCTTCGCTAACTTCTACCGGAGATTCATCTACGATACTCTAGAGTCGCCTCCCCTAACGGCCCTCACCAAGACAGGAGTAAAGTTTGAATTTTACCGAGAAGACCCAGAAGGCCTTCGATAACCTAAAGTTAAGATTTACCACCGCACCAATACTCAGACACTTCAATTTCGACCGAGAAATCATAGTGGAAACAGACGCCCGACTATGTTCTCCGCCGCAATCATGTCACAAAGAAACGATGATGATACTTCCACCCAGTAGCCTTTTTTCTCCAAAAAACACACGCCGCGGAATGTAACTATTTAAATATATGACAAAGAACTGCTAGCAATCATTCGAGGGTTCAAGAATGGCGATACTTAGAAACAGCTCTTCTTCCCCATCAAGGTCCTGACAGATCACAGGAACCTTGAATACTTCACGTCAACAAAGCTTTACTGAACCGACGATAAACACGCTTGGTCAGAATTCTTATCCCGCTTTGATTTCGCTATACAATTCCGACCAGGCAAACAAGGGGGAAAACCAGATGTTTTTAATCCAGGAGATCGAGATCTACCTAAGAGGATGAACGCCATGCATCAGTACCAGACCGTGTTGAAGAAAGAAAATTTGGATTCTGTTTAAGTTTTGTTCATGGGTTCTTTGATAAATGAATCCAATAACGCCTACCATCCAAGAATTATTTGCAATCGCTACTAAGAAGACAGTTTTCCTAACAAAGTCCTAACCATGCTAAAAGACGGCACCAAACAATCGAAACAGATCTCGCCACGAATGCACCGAAAACGAAGACGGCTTTCTCCTGTACCAATAAAACTCTTCAGACTTCAGAATACGAGGAGCTACAAATTAAACTCCTACAAGAATACCATGATAAACCATCAGCAGGGCATCCAGGAAGAGCTAAAACACTTGAACTTCTCAGCCGCGAATACTATTGGCCAAACATGCGAAGTATACCGACCGCCACGTTATGAATTGCCACACCTGCCGAAGAAGCAAAGCAAACCGCAACGCACCTCAGGGAGTCCTCCGCCTCTTTCAGTACCCAAACTACCATGGTCAGACGATCAATGGACTTTGTCACCGCCTTCCTCAGCAACAACTACAACGCGATCCTCGCTGCCGCCGAATCGCCTCACAAAACGGAGACACTTCATCCCATGCACTGAAGAATCAGGAGCCAGAGACGCTAGAATGTATCTGGAGAATGTATGGAAACTCCACGGCCTCCCAGAAAAGATTGTATCAGACCGGGGTACCCAATTCACTTCAGACTTTTGGAAATCCCTCTGCGACAGACTAGAAATCTCCCCCCGCTTCTCCACCGCCTTCCATCCCCAGACTGATGGCCAGACAGAGAGAATCAACGCCATCATGGAACAGTACCTCCAAGAGCTACGTCGACTATCAACAGGACAATTGGGCTACCTATCTACCAATGGCTGAATTCGCAAACAACAACCATGTATCAGAATCCACCAAGCTCTCCCCCTTCGAAGCCAATTATGGCAGACACCCCCGAATGACTTTTGGCCCCCTACGACACGGCACGACCACCAACGAAGATCAGGCCAACACCATGGCAAGAGACATGTCAGAAGTGTTTGACTTCCTCCGAGCCGAGATGTTCAGAGCTCAACGGATCATGGAAGAATCAAGAACGCCAACAGGACCCCGGCCCCCCGCTATGCCATTGGAGATAAAGTCTGGCTGTCCACCCGAAACCTATTAACCAAAAGGCCATCGAAGAAGTTAGACTGGAAACAAATTGGCCTGTATCCCATATCCCGTGTTGTGAGCCCCTATGCCTACGAACTCACACTACCCCCATCGATGAAAATTCACCCGGTCTTTCATGTATCGCTCCTCTCACCCGCCGCCAATGACCCCGTTCCTGGACAGCTACAACCTCCACCACCACCAGTCAAGGTTGAAGGAGAGCAGGAGTGGGAGGTTGAGGCAATTCTAGATTCTCGGAAACGACGCGGACGATTGGAATACCTCGTAAGGTCGCCATGCATTTAACCTTTCTAGCAACCTTATGATGACTTAGACAACTCCCGAAGTTAGTTAAAGACTTCCACGAACTCTACCCATGTATAGCTAAGAGGACTTAGAGGGGGGACCTAATATCTATCACGGCGTGACACGATATCGGCAGTTGTGGGAAGAAGGAGTAGTCAGGGTTTTCTCTTATGTTCTATGGGTTTGGTTGCAGGGTTCTATGAGTCACTGGTATGCAGGTATTTGTAAGGAGGATTTCTTTGGGTTCCACGGGGTTCCACGAGATGAGTCAGCGGTGGATTTTCTAGCTATATATAGGGTTCTCTTCCTCGCTTGTAGGACTTCTCTTCTCCTTTCTTCTTCACGCAACCTTCCTGTCATCTTAGACGTCTTTAGTCGTGGCTTGTCTAAAAAACATTCGCTATCTAAGCCAGAGTTCCTTCGTCGTATTGCACGACGTTAGACTACCTCCTCGCACCCTCGCCTCGTACCGAGCCTTCCGTCCTCCGTCCCAAGTCCCCCGGCCGCCCCCTCTCCCACGTAGCGCACTACCTCGCTCACCATAGTTCAGCCTTGGTGGTTTACCTTGGCTCGTTTAAGTCCCTGTCCTCGCTTAGCACCGTGATACTAAGGTTGCGTCTCCAACGCCAACCCAAACCACAACCCTACCGCCATGTCACGAGAACAAGAAATGACAGACTCACCCGACTACGACCTACTTGAAAGGGACTTAGCCCGCTTCGTCGAGTCATATCCCAGAGCACCACCGGGCGCGACCGAGGATGCGACGTTCAATCATGGCATCATTCTCCGTTGCAGGATAGTCATAGCAGAGCTTCGTAACGAACTACACCTAGACAAAGAAGAAGCCGAGGAAGCAACGGAGGCATGGAAGAAAAGGATCACAGAACTGGGACAAGAGTTGGATAGGGAAGAAGCAAAAGTAGCAACCCTCCAAGCCCAAGTCGCCAGCCTCCAAGAAGAAGTCGCCACGGCGCAACAAGAAACCCGCACCGCCCAGGACGCACTCGCAGCCAGGCCCCCACCACCAGCAGCAGAACCACCGGCCCCGCCCGCACCTCCTCCTCGTCGCCCCAACAGATACCTCCAAGGCCTAGTAACAACCCATCCCGAAGCAAGGGTAGAAAAATCAGAAAAACTCCCAGACCCCAAGCAGTTCACAGGAGTGAGAAAGGAACTCCCACTCTTCAAGCACATGATGACCCTCAAGCTCTTGGGCAATGCCGACCGGTACCCCACCCTACAAAACCAACTAACCTACGCTATCTCTCGTCTGGAAGGCCCCGCAGCCGACCAGTTCATGCCATACCTGACCAACACAGGGGTTAATCTCCCCTCCATGGAAAGGTTTTTTGAAATCTTGACAACAGCCTTCGGAGACCTAGACCAGGTGGGAACGGCCCGCCAAAAGCTCAGAAACATCCGCCAGTACGGACGCTCGTTCTCGGACTACTTCGCCGAATTCCAACGCTACGCCGCCGACGCCGGGTTAGGAGAAGCCGCCAACGCGAAAGCCTCTCAAGCTAAATGAGGAACTGACCAGACTCATGGTCCATGAAGACACCCCCGCCACAGTCCTAACTCGCTACCATCCTACAACGGTTGGACAACAAACAACAGGCCCTCAACGCCGCTTCGCTTCTCGCTACCAGTCCTCCAGACCGCCAGACGTCCTGCGCCTCACACAGCCCCGCTCCGCCGCCACCTGCCATTAAGCTCCTCGCCGCATCTCCGCCTCGAGACTCGATACCGCCTCAGCCAAGAACCCCCCAGCCAAGACTAGCCGCCCCCATCCATCCCACGCCCGGAGGAACAGTCCCCATGGACCTGTCAACTGGTCGAGGCCGGACCCTCAGGAAAGAGAGGCCCGCCGGGTGGAGAACAGATGTTACTATTGTGGAGGTGTAGGACACCTCATCAGGGACTGCCCACAGGCACCGCCCCCCAGGAACCCAGCCCCCAGGATAAGGGGAGCTGGGGCAGACATCAGGAATGAAGGAAAGGAAGAAGGAGCCTCCGGCGATGAGGCGTTAAAAGATTTTTCCCTGGACTGAGTGGCTCACTCCAGGGACGGTTAAAGGATTTTTCTAAGATTTCGGTTTCTGGGTTTTCGGTTTCAGAGAAGGATATGGATGGGAATCAATTAGTCGTAACTTGTTCTATTTCTCAAAATAAAGATTCTTTCATCCCATCATATGCCCTCATTGATACTGGCGCCTCAGGATACGCTTTCATAGATAAAGACTTCGTATGCCACCACAAACTTAAAACAATTCCCCTCATTCTCCCCCGACACATAGACGTAATAGACGGTAGACCTATCGAATCAGGGAAGGTCACCCACAAAGTCATCCTCAGCCTAGACATAAATGGACACACAAGAAGCACTTCTTTGTCACCCAATTGGGACACTACCCAATAGTTATGGGTCTTCCATGGATGCGAAGACATGCAACAACAATTCTCCCCGCCACTAATGAAGTCCAATTCAACTCCTCAGACTCGCCAACCATTGCTCCTCAATCACACCAAAGTCACCGCAAGGTATCTCGATTGAACCTCCCACTAAACCAACCACAAACATCTCTGTCATCGCATCATACGCATTCCACCGACTACTCAACAAGAAAAGAAAAGGAATGCGACTCTACTCAACCACACTCAAGGCCCTCGACGACCTCCTCACCCCATCATCCAAAGACCCCCGCGACCTCATACCAAAAAAACACCACAACTTCCTCCACCTCCTCAACGAACCTGACGCTGCAGGACTACCACCTCGCCGACCCAACTATGACCTCTCCATTGACATCCAGGAAGGCAAGACGGTACCCTTCGGACCTATGTATGGAATGACGCGGTTGGAACTACAGGCACTTAGGGATTACCTAGCGGAATATCTTTCCAGTGGGAAGATCCGCCACAGCACCTCCCCAGCAGGCTCCCCAGTCCTATTTGTCAAGAAAGCGGATGGATCTCTCCGACTCTGCGTCGACTATAGAAAGTTGAACGCAGTAACGGTTAAGAACCGCCACCCATTGCCACTAACTCCGAAACCTTCATGGGCATCTCGCCGCTAAATACTTTACCAAGCTAGACTCCACGAATGGGTACCACCAACTCAGGATAAAAGAAGGAGACGAATGGAAGACGGCGTTCAGAACCAGATATGGCCATTTCAATATACAGTCATGCCATTCGGTCTTACCAATGCGCTCAAGAGCCTTCCAACACTGGGTGAACGACATGTTACGCCCACACCTCGATCACTTCATGACGGCCTACCTAGATGACACATACTCATATACTCCGCTACACTGAAGAACATAAAGTTCATGTCGACAAGATTCTTCGGATCTTGGATCAACACGAAGACACTTGAAACCCGAGAAGTGTGAATGGCATGTCAAGGAAACAATGTACCTGATTTGGACTCACCCCGAGGGAATCAAGATGGACGAAAAGAAGGTCGCCACCATTAGGAATTGGGAAACACCAACCTGTCTAAAAGATGTACAGGAATTCCTAGGCTTCGCTAACTTCTACCGGAGATTCATCTACGCATACTCTAGAGTCGCCTCCCCCCTAACGGCCCTCACCAAGACAGGAGTAAAGTTTGAATGGACCGAGAAGACCCAGAAGGCCTTCGATAACCTAAAGTTAGCATTTACCACCGCACCAATACTCAGACACTTCGACCCCGACCGAGAAATTATAGTGAAACAGACGCCCGACTATGTCTCCGCCAATCACGTCACAAAGAAAGCGATGAAGGGATACTCCACCCAGTAGCCTTTTTTCTCCAAAAAGACACACGCCGGAATGTAACTACGAAATATATGACAAAGAACTGCTAGCAATCATTCGAGGGTTCAAGAATGGCGATACTTCTTAGAAACAGTCTTCCCCATCAAGGTCCTGACAGATCACAGGAACCTTGAATACTTCATGTCAACAAAGCTACTGAACCGACGACAAAACACGTTGGTCAGAATTTTATCCCGCTTTTGATTTCGTTATACAATTCCGACCAGGCAAACAAGGGGAAAACCAGATGCTTTAACTAGAGATCGGAGATCTACCTAAGGAGGATGAACGCCTGCTGCATATCAGTACCAGCATCCGTTGAAGAAAGAAAATTTGACTCTGTTAAGTTTGTTCATGGGTTCTTTGATAAATGAATCCGCTGAAGGAACGCCTACCATCCAAGAATTATTTGCAATCGCTTACCAAGAAGACAGTTTTCCTAACAAAGTCCTAACTACGCTAAAAACGGCACCAAACAATCGAAACAGATCTCGCCGCCGAATGCTACCGAACGAAGACGGCTTTCTCCTGTACCGAAAAACTCTTCAGACCAGAACATGAGGAGCTACAAATTAAACTCCTACAAGAATACCACGATAAACCATCAGCAGGGCATCCAGGAAGAGCTAAAACACTTGAACTTCTCAGCCAATACTATTACCAAACACGCGGAAGATACCGACCGCCACGCTATGAATTGCCACACCTGCCGAAGAAGCAAAGCAAACCGCAACGCACCTCAGGGAGTCCTCCGCCTCTTTCAGTACCCAAACTACCATGGTCAGACGATCAATGGACTTTGTCACCGCCTTCCTCAGCAACAACTACAACGCGATCCTCGCTTGCCGCCGAATCGCCTCACAAAATGAGACACTTCATCCCATGCACTGAAGAATCAGGAGCCAGAGACGTCGCTAGAATGTATCTGGAGAATGTATGGAAACCCACGGCCTCCCAGAAAAGATTGTATCAGACCGGGGTACCCAATTCACTTCAGACTTTTGGAAATCCCTCTGCGACAGACTAGAAATCTCCCCCCGCTTCTCCACCGCCTTCCATCCCCAGACTGATGGCCAGACAGAGAGAATCAACGCCATCATGGAACAGTACCTCAAGAGCTACGTCGACTATCAACAGGACAATTGGGCGACCTATCTACCAATGGCTGAATTCGCAAACAACAACCATGTATCAGAATCCACCAAGCTCTCCCCCTTCGAAGCCAATTATGGCAGACACCCCCGAATGACTTTTGGCCCCCTACGACACGGCACGACCACCAACGAAGATCAGGCCAACACCATGGCAAGAGACATGTCAGAAGTGTTTGACTTCCTCCGAGCCGAGATGTTCAGAGCTCAACGGATCATGGAAGAATCAGCAAATGCCAACAGGACCCCGGCCCCCCGCTATGCCATTGGAGATAAAGTCTGGCTGTCCACCCGAAACCTATTAACCAAAAGGCCATCGAAGAAGTTAGACTGGAAACAAATTGGCCTGTATCCCATATCCCGTGTTGTGAGCCCCTATGCCTACGAACTCACACTACCCCCATCGATGAAAATTCACCCGGTCTTTCATGTATCGCTCCTCTCACCCGCCGCCAATGACCCCGTTCCTGGACAGCTACAACCTCCACCACCACCAGTCAAGGTTGAAGGAGAGCAGGAGGGAGGTTGAGTAGATTCTCGAAACGACGAATACCTCGTAAGGTACACCGCCATGCATTTAACCTTCTTGGCAACCTTATGATGACTTAGACAACTCCCCCGAGTTAGTTAAAGACTTCCACGAACTCTACCCATGTAAGCCTAAGAGGACTTAGGCCTCAGAGGGGGACCTAATATCTATCACGGCGTGATACGATATCGAGCATGGTTGTGGGAAGAAGGAGTAGTCAGGGTTTTCTCTTATGTTCTATGGGTTTCGGTTGCAGGGTTCTATGAGTCACTGGTATGCAGGTATTTGTAAGGAGGGATTTCCTTTGGGTTCCACGGGGTTCCACGAGATGAGTCAGCGGTGGATTTTCTAGGCTATATATAGGGAGCTCTCTTCCTCGCTTGTAGGACTTCTCTTCTTCTCCTTTCTTCTTCACGCAACCTTCCTGTCATCTTAGGCGTCTTTAGTCTTTGCTTGTCTAGAATACATTCTCTATCTTAGCCATAGTTCCTTCAGTCGTGTTGTTACGGGGACGTTAGACTACCTCCTCAAGACTCTGCATCGAGCCTTCCGTCCTCCGTCCCAAGTCCGCCGCCTCTCCCACGTGAATAAGACTACCCGCTCACCATAGTTCAGCCTTGGTGGTTTACCTCATTTAAGTCCCTGTCCTCGCTGAAGACCGTGATACGCCCCCACGCTTACGACGGGCCACCGCCTTCTCTCCTCCGCCTCAAGGCCCCTCACAAAATTCTGAACTCGATGCTACCACAGGATGCTTCAGGCCACCAACCTAAGAGCCCTATACATCGAAGCGGCCTCCCCCCCCCTCGACCTATACCTCACCTTCCTAAAGTCCAAGTATGCCATTCGCATACTCTTAGCCTCCCCCTTCAACAACCCGGTCACAGGAAGATCCCCTCAGAACTTCCCAACCTCATCCACTATGCGATCCCACTCACACGCCTCCCTCTTAAAGGGACGCCCCAACCACCCCCGCAGATGGGACTCCAACGCTGTAAAAGGCGTCGCCCCCCTCCCCATTGAAAAACTCGCCGCCCTCATACGCCCCCTCATCGAGGAAGGCCACCCAAAGGACAGACTAGCCATTAGAGCTAAGAAACTGCTCATCTCACACTGGGAGGCAGCCTACCCCCACCCCCTACTATACCCCCACCCTGAAACTCCCGGTCTTCACCTCCCTCCACAAATTCACTGCCTCCAGGATTCACCAAATCAGGACAGCCAAGAGCTACCTAAGGGCGCACAAATCCTGGATCAACATCGACTCCCCCGACTCATGCCCACGATGTGGACAGGAACCGGAAACCACGAACCACGCCATCCTCACATGTATCACGGCGTACCACGGACTACTGCGGAGGAAAGGATATTGTGGAATGGGGTCTCGGGTTCGGGTTTTCACTTGGGATTTCTATGGGTTTCCGTTACACAGGTTATGAGTCATCCCAGGACAGGGATAGGGAACTGTATATATAGTCGGCTTTAACCTTTCCTTTCTTTCTTCCTTCCTTTCCTACGCAACCTTCCTGTTATCAACTCTACGTTTCTAGTTTCTTTAGTTGTTACTTGTTTCTCAGTTCTCAGAATACAATACGTCATAACTCTTAGTCATCCTCGTCTTACATTGCTTCGCCATTCCCTACCTCCTCGCTACCCATAGTCCTAGTTCATGACCGTCGCAAGTCCTCTACTGGTACCTGCGCACATCACTTCGTCCGCATCGCCATCTGGACTATCTGTCCCACGACCTGCTCCTCGGTTAGGTCGCCTCGCCCCTCGCTTCGCCCGCCTGCCAGGTTGTGAACTTATTAGTTATAGTCTCCGCCGCTCAGAACACTAAGGTTGCGCCTCCCACGCCAACCTTCACAACACCAACCCCACTCGCTTAGCTCCGTCGCCACTACCGACCTCAGTTGGGGACGTCTCAACGGCGACTGTCGCCACCTCTCGCTTTCTCCCCGTCCTCGAACGCTTCTTTCCTGAACGGAAAGGATTCTGTTACCTCGCTCGTTCTCCCCATTGGTTCAACATGGGCCATCGACGTCCCGACCCTCCGCTCTCCTCCGCCAAGACGCTGAGATATAAGTTCGTGCTGAAGCCCATTGGGCCAAGGCCACCTTCACTCCAACCTCGCCGGGCAGCTCCACATCGCACCCACCACCGACGCCCCTACCCCAAGACATTAATCGGTTGCTATTCGTGGCCTTCGTGACTCAAGACTTCGCTAACCACACGATCGCCGACCTGCCGACGGCTTATTAGTCCCCGTCAAGGCTTCCTCGAGCTCGAATTCGACATATGGCCCACTACCCACCGACGGCGACTGCGGTCCTGAACTCACGGAGGCTCACAGCCTCATCTCCAACGCCTGGTCAGTATTGACCAACCTTCCCGACACCCCCGCACAGGAACCGGCCAGTATGCACGCCCATGAGGAATCATCATTGACCTCCAACAAGAAATTGCCGACCTCAAGCTTGAGGTTGAAGAATCCTGGCCGAAGAAGAACAACTGCACCGCTTACGCTTCCACCAGACGCCTCGCCACCGCCGACTCGACCTCGCTGCGGAAAAAGATATCCGCCACATCACCTCTGTCGCGAAAGTCAATCCTGCGCCAACGCCACCATCGCCCACCTCCAACGCCGCCGCCTGCCCCGCCGCCCCACTGCCGCCGAACCGCTACTCGCCTCCCCGCCTCCAGGATCCATCAAGACTTCAACAACTGGCAGAATGAGCCAGTTGAACAGTGTCAACCAAGCCGGCGCTAAAAGGTCAGCCCTTTGGTAAAAATGGCACACCAAAGGGGCTAGTCCCGCCACCACCCACCTTCGCTGCTCTCGCCGCTGTATCCGGCGACAAAATGCTCGAGGACCAACTCGTCACCTGCTCCGCGTCCCAGAACCCTGTCTCCTTTGTGCCAACCTACGCCTTTCATCGACACGGGAGGCCAGACGCCTTTATCGACCAAGATTTTGCAACCAAGCACGGCCTCTTCCTGACACCTCTGAAGAAATCACGCCTGCTTGAGGTAATCGACGGCAGGCTGGTAGAATCCGGAAGAATCACCCACATCGCCAAGCTCTCGTTGGACATCAATGGGCACCAGGAAACTGCCCCCTTCTTCGTCACCAAGCTGGGACATTACCCAATTGTCATGGGTATTCCCTGACGCGCCACCACGACCTCGCCCCCAAAACGAACCAGGTAATCTTTGACTCGAGTTCTGCACCACGAACTGCTCCGTCTCCGCACCGGTCACAGCCAAAGGAATCTCGATTCGCCGACAGCCCGCTTCATACATATTATGGCCATTGCAGTCCCGTCGCAGACGCCAGAACCACCTTTTTCGCCTCCCTCCGCCGATCGAAGCTCGCGAAGAATGCCGGGCGGATCCAATGGTAAACGTCAAGGAATTGTCGAATTTAAATCGCTGTTCCAGGAGTCTAACGCCACGCCTCTGCCGCCCACCGCCATGACCTTAAGATCGTGACTGGGATGAAACAACCCCTTCGGACCACTGTATGGGATGTCACGACAAGAGCTACAGGCCTTGCGGGACTACATCATAGAGAACCTAGGAAAGGGATTCATCCGTTCAGTCCACGCTGGTGCCCTGCATCGCTGTCAAGAAGGCCGATGGATCCCTCCGCTTGTGCGTGGACTACAGGAAGCTAAACGAGATAACGGTTAAGAACCGTCACCCTCTGCCGCTCATCCCCGAGACTTTGTCGCGTCTGTCCAAGGCCAAGTACTACACTAAGTTGGACCTTCGATGGGGATACCACCAGATCAGGATCCAGGAGGGTGATGAGTGGAAAACCGCCTTTAGGACCCGTTATGGCCACTTCGAGTACAATGTCATGCCCTTCGGTCTGACCAACGCCCCCGCCACCTTCCAACACTGGGTTAACGATCTGCTCCGTCCCTACCTCGACCACTTCGCCACGGCTTACCTCGACGACATCTTGATATACTCTGAAACTTTGGAGGAACATAAACAGCATGTTAGGCAAATCCTCAAAGTTTTACAGATCCACGATGTCCACCTCAAACCAGAGAAGTGCGAGTTCTACGTCCAGGAGACCAGGTACCTCGGCCTGATCATCACCCCGGAAGGCATCAAGATGGACCCTAGTAAGGTTTCGGCAGTCACGGGATGGGAAACACCCACCAAGCTCAGGGAAGTCCAGGAGTTCTTAGGGTTTGCTAATTTCTACCGGCGATTCATATACGCGTACTCCAGAGTGGTCTCCCCACTCACGGCATTAACCAAGAAGGACGTAAGGTTCCATTGGTCCCCAAAGGCAGAAGAGGCATTCCAGAAGCTCAAGGACGCATTTACCTCGGCCCCGATATTGGCACACTTTGACTACGAGAAAGAGACCATAGTAGAGACCGACGCTTCCGACTATGTCTCCGCGGGGATTATGTCCCAATACGATGATCAAGGAATCCTGCACCCAGTGGCTTTCTTCTCTAAGAAACACTCGCCAGCGGAATGCAATTACGAGATCTATGACAAGGAACTACTGGCGGTCATCCGGTGCTTCGAGGAATGGCGCTCAAACCTAGAGGGATCTAAGTTCCCAATCAAAGTCCTTAGCGACCACTGGAATCTGGAATACTTCATGTCAACCAAGCTCCTCAACCGCCGCCAGACCCGATGGGCTGAATTCCTGTCTCGTTTCAATTTCGTCATCACATTTAGGCCAGGAAAACAAGGAGGAAAACCGGACGCACTCACCAGGAGGTCAGGAGACCTGCCTAAGGAAGGGGATGAACGCCTCACGCACCAGTCACAAGTCGTGTTGAAGAAGGGGAATTTAGATGCAGGAGTCAAGCTAAGTTTGTTCGCGGGTTCTTTGTTAAATGAATCCGCTGAAGGAACGCCCACTGTAAAAGAATTATTGACCCAAGCTTACCAAGTTGACAGTTTCCCCCACCAAGTCCTCACCATGCTTCGTAACGGCACCAAGCACTCCAAGAAAATCTCGCTGGCAGAATGTACGGAAACGGAGGAAGGCTTCCTGCTTTACAGGAACGCGATCTACGTCCCCGACCTCGACGAACTCCAACTACGCCTACTGCAGGAACACCATGATAAAGCCCTCCGCTGGACACCCAGGACGCGAAAACCCTCGAACTCATCAGCCGCTACTACTACTTACAATACGATGAACACGTTGACCGCTATGCCATGAATTGCAACACCTGTTCTCAAGAAACGCGAATGCGCCACAAGGAGTCCTCCGCCCACTCTCAGTACCCAAAGGTCCATGGTCCGATGTGTCAATGGATTTCGTTACAGGACTCCCAGCAGACAACGGGTTCAATGCTATCTCGCTGTTGCCGAATCGATTAACCAAAATGCGCCACTTCATACCCTGTACTGAGGAATCCAGCGCTATTGACGTGGCCAACATGTACTTGGAATCAGTCTGAAACTCCACGGCCTCCCTGAAACCATAGTCTCCGATCAGACACAGTTCACGGCAGAATTCTGGAAGACCCTCTGCAATAGGCTAGAAATCGCACCCCGTTACAGCACTGCCTTCCACCCCCAAACGGACGGGCAAACGGAGAGGATCAACGCAATCATGGAACAATACCTCCGGGCCTACGTTTCGTACCAACAGGATGATTGGGCCAAGTACTTACCGATGGCAGAGTTCGCAACCAACAACCACGTCTCCGAAACCACCAAGCTCTCTCCATTCCAGGCAAACTATGGAAGGAACCCAAGGATGTCGTTTGCACCACTACAGCATGGCACCAGGACCAAGGAAGACCAAGCCAACGGTATGGCTAGGGACATGGCACGAGTTTTCGAATTCCTACGTGACGAGATGTTTAGGGCTCAGAAGATCCAGGAAGACTCGGCGAATGCGAATAGGACCCCCGCCCCCCGATACGCGGTAGGAGACAGGGTATTTCTCTCAACTCGGAACCTAGAGACCAAGCGGCCCTCGAAGAAGCTCGACTGGAAACGCGTCGGCCCGTACACAGTCAAGAGAATGGTTAGCCCCTACGCCTATGAACTCAACCTCCCCGCTTCGATGAGAATCCATCCGGTCTTCCACGTCTCGCTCTTGTCCCTTGCTGCCAACAACCCCGTACCAGGTCAACAACACCCCCCGCCACCTCCTGTGGAAATTGAAGGCGAACAGGAATGGGAGGTCGACACTGTGTTGGATGCCCGCCGACGCCACGTCGCTAGAATATTTGGTCAAATACATAAGATTCTGACGAGCCATCATGGCAGCCCCCTGGACCTAGAACATGCCCTCGAACTGGTGCAAGACTTCCACGACAGGTTTCCACGAAGCAGCCTCTGGGGAGTTAGGCCTGAAGGAGGACCTAATCTATCACGGCGTACCACGGACTACTGCGGAGGAAAGGATATTGTGGAATGGGGTCTCGGGTTCGGGTTTTCACTTGGGATTTCTATGGGTTTCCGTTACACAGGTTATGAGTCATCCCAGGACAGGGATAGGGAACTGTATATATAGTCGGCTACGAACCTTTCCTTTGTCTCTTTCTCTTCTTTCCTTTCCTACGCAACCTTCCTGTTATCAACTCTACGTTTCTAGTTTCTTTAGTTGTTACTTGTTTCTCAGTTCTCGGAATACTATACGTCATAACTCTTAGTCATCCTCGTCCTCGTGTTACTTCGTCTTCGCCTAGTCCCTACCATAGCCTCCTCGCCACCATACCCTAGTTCATGACCGTCCAAGAAGTCCTCTACTGGTACCTGCGCCACATCACTTACCTGCCATCTGGACTATCTGTCCCACGACCTTGCTCCTCGGTTAGGTTAGGTCGTCTTCGTCCCTCGTCTTCGCTTCGCCGCCTTGTGAACCTTGGTTTATTATAGTCTCCGCCGCTCCAGAATAACAACCCGCAAGCCTGAGGAGAGATTCCTCTTCTTCCACCGCATCACCTCACTAGACGAGGTTTGGGACAGCCTCCCACTCACCCTAGCCCTCGCAGCATATATCACCGCTACCAGGACCAACTACCCAGCTCCACACCCACCCTCCCCACTACTCTCAGGGTCGGACCTTTCCACCCTCACCTCCCTCTCATCCACCAACACATAAACCGGCCCCCAAGGCACCCACACCACCAAAGCCCTAGCATTAGGCAAGGAGCCACAAGCTCACAGGAACCCGCGGAGGAAGGTTAGCCACCGGCGGTCTCCTTTGTAACCATTCGCGTTTTCACTTCGTCTCTGCTCAACCGATTTTCTCATTTGTTTTCCTTTTGTTTTTCCTTCCTTCCGTGCTTTTTCTTCCGTGTTTTTAGGGGACGCCAGTTTGTACTACGATAGGGGTCAGGTCTTTTATGCCATAGTCTTCGACTGCACGCAACATTTGTACCTAGAAATGAAATGAAATGAGTTAAAAAAAAAAAAAAAAAAGAAGTAGTTGGCCAATACGCTCTATGATCGAAACTTTGTAAACAGTCCAGTCGGGCCCTGAATACAACTGATCTTGTGCCACACCCGTGTTGCCAATATGTGCCCCGGGTACCGTCGGATATCGTGCATTGACAGCTGTCGTTGTTGTTATTGCTTATAACCTGTTTTTTAAAAGCCTTATTTGAAATTCGAAGGCACCCAGATTCTAGTATTAATGCTAACCAATAATCACATCTCTTGGCACCGCCTACCCCGGTCAATGATCGGTCACGCCGGTAGACCCTACCTGCATACAGCAAGCACTTATCAAATAGTGGGGGAGGAGAATTAGTAAAGTATACCTTTGACTCACCGCCTGTCCGCCTGCCCTTTTTATATAGTTCCCACCCGAATTGCTACCTCACCGCGAGCAGTAAACAAAAAGGAAGAAGACAGGAAGGAAGGAAAGTGGGAAACCAAGCAGGAAGGACAAAATGCCCGTCTTCTACGATTCCCTCACCCCCGATCTGACGGACTGGCTCCAGCAACAGAGCATCTTCTTTGTCGCCAGCGCCCCCCTGCGCGGGGAATACGTACCCCCTTTCCCCCTCCTCTGAGTCCCAACACCCAATTAACACCCACTAGATTAACGTATCCCCCAAAGGCCATCCTCGCGCATCCTTCGCTGTGCTTGGCCCCAACGAGGCCGCATACCTGGACGCCCCCGGCTCCGGCAACGAGACCATCTCGCACATGTATGAGAATGGCCGCCTGACGGTCATGTTCACGTCCTTCGCGACCAGCCCACGGATTCTGAGACTTTTCTGTAGAGGGCGCGTGGTGGAGAAGGGGGAGAAGGGGTTTGAGAGTGTCTTGGAGAGGATGGGCTTGGGAGGGGGGAAGGGTATTGAGGTGGTAAGGGCGGTGATTGTGTTGGATATATTTAAGGTGAGTGCTGTTTTTAGCGGGGGCGGAGTAGGGGCGGGCCAGGTGGGCGCCGGCGGTGTTGGTGTGTAGGTGCACTCATACTAATATCCATATCCTCACAGGTCCAAACTTCCTGCGGCTTTGGCGTCCCCATCGTCGGCACTTCTGAGCAAGACGGCGAAGTCAAAGCCGTCTTCAATGAGCGTGAGACCATGGCCAAGTGGAGCGCAAAGATGATTGATCAGGGAAGGATGGGCACGTACGAGGTACAGTGGAACTCTGACTCGCTGGACGGGCTGCCAGGGTTGCGGTCGGCGAGGAGGCGCGGTGGTGAGCGGTGGTTATGGGTCGGGGATGCAAGGGCGAGGGCGAGGAGGGTGCTGGCGGAGTGGGATGCAGTAGCAATGGGGATGGCGGTCGGAGTGGTGGTGGGGGCGGTGGGAATGAGGGCGGTGATGGCGGCGAGTAGGTAGGTGGTGGAGGGGCGGAGATGGGTTAGGGCAGAAGGGGGGGGAGGTAGGTTAAGTACATGTATATATAGAGCTACTTTATTCCTAGTCCTGAGACAGAAAATGGTATTCGGGGAATATCGGAGTCCCGGAGAATCAAGCAAATAAAAATATACCTCATTCAATCCTAAGCTAAGTATGAGACTCACCGATTCATATTCGCCGTAATTAAAGAAAGGAAATGTGTTGTTGTTACAATACTCACCAACTATCACCCGACCTCATCCCTCTCGGCCGCCACTCACCCGAACTACCGACCTACGCTACTAGCCAAAGTCATACACAAACTAAAAGATAGCCCTAATAAGCGAGCTGATTTACTTAGACTAGACTGCCGCATCGTGTGTTTTGGTTGGCAGCCGCCCGGCTATGTAGGTACTCTGCTTAGTTACATGTATGTAGACTGGAGAAAGGACCCTTGCTGGTGCAGGGGATCAAAAACGTGGGAAAGTGGGTTCCGGGGAGAACAAAGATCTGGTCGATGCCGCTAGGGATATTGATTAAGTCGCGGTTCAACTGAGCGCTATCTTGACGGCATACATTTGTGCGGGAGAGAGAGTGGTGGACTTGATGGTATGCGCAGCGCTGGGGGTATTGCTTGCGTCAATTAAAGATTTATAGAATGGTGATTTTTGTAGCAGAGTGGCTATGTACATGTAGATACCTGGTGATGATAGGGTTGATGGCTTAAATTTAAAAGACACCGACATGGCGTAGAAGAGCTTATATCGATTACTACATGTATCTAGTAGAGTTAAGATATCTAGCTGAAGATTAATTGCTGCTCATACCCCCCTCACCAATCACCACGCAAAAGCACATTTGCAATATCAATCGCCCCTCTCATCGCTACGTGCAGCCCGATAAGCGAAGCGCAAAAAAAAAAAAAAAAAGCAATCCAATATCAAAAGCTTATTTTTGCGCCCTGTAAAAAAGCCACTCTCCCCTCGTGACACAGCCATTCCCGGTTTCGATTCAAAAGTCTGACGACCGTCGCTGTTTATTGGTGCGCTGGGCAGTGCCACAAGATTATTGGTGCGTACCCCACATTTATTTGGCAAAACAAATATGGACATACAGGTGACGAAGGGGAAAAGGCTTGGAGCTAGTTGGGAGGCGCCCGAGGTATCTACGCCCACGCTGTGGATACTTGTGGAGCTCTTGAGGACATCGTACCGTGAGGCGTCGACTGTTTTATGCTCGAACGAAAGACTGTCCCTTCCAGAGAAACCAACCCAACCTCTCCCGAGTGTGAAGCTCTACTACATAGTCAAGATTTAGCTGGAGCAACGACCATCAATCACCTCACCCCCACCTCCAGTGAGAACGAGAACGTGACAGTCACGGTGCACGCCCATTGTCTGAGCGCACGGAGCAGCCTGCGATAGCGGCGGGCAGGAGTCTGGCGGCGGCCCGGCCACCAATTGTCCAGACTAATATCAAAGCAGGACGAGTAGCTAGAGCTTGTTTCCAGGCACGTATACTCCACATAGGGAAGCCAGATCCACAAGTGTGGCCTTGTAAGGTTGTGGTTTTTTTTTTTCCTTAACCGCGACCGCCTAGAAAACTGGGGTATAGTCAAGTGTTGCGGCTTGATAAAGGGATAGAAGAGTAATCTGCCTCTGCCGATGCGCTGGGAATGTGTACAACCGGGGGGCGAATTCTGGGTGGTAGGATATGATGAGTAGACAACGTCTTACAAAGGACCATACGGCGCAGCGGAGAAAGTACGGATAAAAGGAGCCCCCACCATATAACCGCGGAAGGGCATACGGATGGAGGATTATGCTTTGCTGCTGCCTCTGAAACGCTTTTTTTCGTGGTTACTGTTACACCTTGATGCGAATTCAGAAGGGTCAATGATTCCATACACGTTCTGGTATTCTGTTGTAGCTTGGCTGAGCTGGGCATCTCGGAGATTATTTAGTATTTTCACTTAGCGGCTGCTTGGATTAATGAGGTGGCTGCTTCCTTTTGTTTGTTTGGCCGCCCTCTGGAAAATCCCCCAAGAGCTTGCCCAGGAACCTATGAGGAGAGGAAGAGCTCTTGCTAGCTAACTAGCTCCCAAGGTTGAGGTGCTTGACTTGAGAAGGAAAGTGTTGAGTTTGGTCCCAGCCGCTCTAGGGAATCTGTTTCAACATTGACAGTGAGAACCCCCCGGTCGTCCGAGCTCACAAGAAAGGAGTCTTAGGCTTAGGCCAATTGTCATAGTCGGGAATACGTCTGTCCCATGCAGTATCTCCGTTAGAGCGCCTCCTCCCTTCCCCCACCCCCCAAAAAAGAATCGATGCAGTTCGTGATGATTCCGGATCACTCCTGATTTGTAATTTTCGGCCTTGATGGCCGATCAATGCGTATGCATGCCGTCAAAATGGATCGTAGAGGGACGGACGGAGGTGTTCATCTAAACTTGATGCAACGCGACTGGATTTAGTAATCGACTTGCAGCATCACCTCTTGGATTGCAAGAAAAAGAAGGTAGAGTAAAAGATTAATCATATAATCATCTCCAATCCAATTTCCTTCACGATGGGCATCACCTTTTACCTACAGGAAGGCAAAGCTCGTAAACTCGCCTAACGGAAATTTCCGTTATCGGCTAGTGGAGGGGGAGGGGCGGTTGTGCGGGGCAATCAACGGATACGCTAGGGCCTAAGTGGAGTAGTTGCAAGAGACCCTGGACACCCTTCATCTCTGAGATTGAAAAAAAAAAAAAACAGATACCGCTATCGTCATCAGCTACTAACTGGCTCCACCCCCTTCCACCCCGCCATTCGGTGCAAAGGGTCGCGAATTGTCATTGTATCGAGGGGTCCCTGGTAAAAGTGTGGTGGAATAACTTCAACCACAAGGGTGGCCGGGAGATATGTTTCTGGAAGGAATTGCAGTAGATATATCGCATTTTGGGGTTGATGAAACACTGGATGCTTCATGGGTGCTTGCCCTAACTAAGCACATGGCTCTGGCGGGCGATGGGGAGATGCTTCAAGCCCAATTGTTTAATATCAACGAAGCTAGCTTATATTCGATCTGTAGAGTAGGCCGGCGGCGGCGGTGTGCATGTGCAACCACATAACCTTTCTGGGGTGTGTCCCGTCCCTTAAATCCTTAACCCCACAGTTGGTGGTAACCCCCCCAAATTTCCTCCCTCGGTTACCCTAGGCCCCATCCCCTCCTCTCGCCATATATAGCCTTGAGATCCCCCCTCCTTCTAATTCCTATTCTTCCTATCCAGTATCACAGAGTATCTTCACACCCGCAATTTCCATCTACCATCTACATCCGAAATCATGAGCCTTACACAGACTATTGAGTTGCCCAATGGCGTCAAATACGAGCAGCCTATTGGATTGTAGGCTTCCCCCTTCCCTTGCCCTTCCCCCCCTCCCCCTCTTCCTATATATCATTGGAACCTAATGATGGAATTGGGACTGACTGAGCACCGGATAGGTTCATCAACAACGAGTGGGTCAAGTCTGTTGATGGGGGCACCTTCGAAGTTATCAACCCCACCAACGAGAAGGTTATCACCTCCGTATATGAGGCATCCGACAAGGTAACCAGAAGCACTCAACTCTCCTATTACCAGCCATCATTCCTAACAAATCAATCAAACAGGATGTCGACATTGCCGTTAAGGCTGCCCGTGCCGCCTTCGAGGGCGAGTGGGCCAAACTCGACCCCCAGGATCGTGGAAGATGTTTGAACAGGCTTGCGGACCTCTTCGAGAAGAACAAGACCCTTCTTGCCTCCGTCGAGTCCCTCGACAACGGAAAGGCCCTTTCCCACGCTGAGGGTGACGTCCAGGCTGCCGCCAATGTCTTCAGATACTATGGTGGTTGGGCCGACAAGATCCACGGAAAGGTCATTGACACCGCCCATGGAAAGTTCAACTACACCAAGCAGGAGCCCGTCGGTGTTTGCGGACAGATCATTCCGTATGCCCTTCTTCCTTCCCCCCGTTTGATATGAGGTTTGAGAGGAGTGATTTCTGACGGAGGGTTTCTAGATGGAACTTCCCCATCCTCATGTGGTCATGGAAGATTGGACCTGCAATTGCCACTGGTAACGTCGTCATCATCAAGACCGCCGAGCAAACTCCTCTTTCCGCCCTTGTCGCTGCCAACCTTATCAAGGAGGCCGGATTCCCCCCCGGAGTCGTCAACGTTATCTCCGGTCTCGGAAGAGTTGCCGGTGCCGCCATCTCCTCGCACATGGACATCGACAAGGTCGCCTTCACCGGTTCCACCCCCGTCGGCCGCATGATCATGAAGGCCGCCGCCAACTCCAACCTCAAGAAGGTCACTCTCGAGCTTGGTGGGAAGTCACCCAACATTGTCTTTGACGATGCCGATATTGATGACGCCATTAGCTGGGTCAATTTCGGTATCTTCTACAACCACGGTCAGGTCTGCTGTGCCGGTTCCCGTATCTACGTTCAGGAGGGCATTTACGATAAGTTCATTGAGGCCTTCAAGGCTCGAATCTCTAAGAATGTCGTCGGCGACCCCTTCCATCCAGAGACCTTCCAGGGCCCCCAGGTCTCGCAGATCCAATTCGACCGTGTCATGGGCTACATCGAGCACGGAAAGCAGGAGGGCGCTAAGATCGAGTGCGGTGGTGGCCGCCACGGTACCGACGGTTACTTCATCCAGCCTACCATCTTCTCAAACGTCACTGAGGACATGAAGATTATGCAGGAGGAGATCTTTGGCCCTGTTGCTTCCATTGCTAAGTTCAAGACTCTGGACGACGCTATCAGGATTGGAAACAACACCAACTACGGTCTGGCCTCTGCTGTCCACACCACGAACTTAGCCACCGCCATTGAGGTCTCCAACCGCCTCAAGGCCGGAACTGTTTGGATCAATACCTACAACGCCCTTCACCACGCCCTGCCTTTCGGTGGGTACAAGGAGTCGGGTATTGGCCGTGAGCTTGGAAAGGCCGCCCTCGCCAACTACACCCAGACTAAGACTGTCTGCATTAACTTGTCAGGTGGATTGGATTAAGTGGGTTCCATCCGAGGCTTTGTATGTAACTCAAAAACTTGCAAGCAAAATGGTGTCCCTTTTTGTGTGTTAACTGGGCTGGGCGTGGGTTCTTCCTTTCTTTTATTTTTCATGGATTCTTTGTGTTTTGGGCCGTTTTATTTCTATTTTGTGTATAGCTTTATTATGAACGAACGGTGTATGATTTCCCGTGGAATGAAATTGAAGGTCTTATTTGTAGGCATGTTCAAGAATTTTGGATGATGCGAAGATGGCTTTCGTGAACTTGTAGGGCCGTGAATGATACTAGCCGCTGTGTGAATTACAGTCGTTTTCATTTGTTTTCCCGACCCGTATCAATGATCGTTCGTACCACTTTATCCCTTAAGCTGCCAGTAAAAGGAAAAGGTTGTTGCCCTGGCTAACAGATCTTGTTATCCCCCTTATTAAATAATTGATTCTCCATACAAATTTAGACCCTCTGTTATAGGGGTCAGCATTGACAGCTTAAGGGATACCCATTCTATCAATGTCCTCGCTTATAATGAACAACTAAATAATATTCCAATATTCCAATTGAAGCAATCCGCAGCTAGAAGCCGGCCCTTTTATTTAATCTATCTACAAGTCTACCTTAAAGATATCTAGCCCCCCATTAAACACCCATATCCGGCCTCGCCGCCATCACCACATCATCCCCCAACACCAACCACCCCACATCCTTAAACCTGGCCCTCGGCACAGGCCTCACCCCCACTCCTCCCCGTCCCAGATACACCGGCGCCACCGTGACCACCACCGAGTCCACCAGCTTCTGGTTCCTCGGCTCCAGCAACGCATTGATCACCTCCCCGCCGCCCTCCACCATCACACTTTCCACGCCACACTCCCTCCTCAAGAACCTCAGCACCATATCCCACTCCCACCTCCCGTCGCCGCCGCCGGTGGGCGGCGGCAGATAAAACACGCGCCCGCCAACGCCGTCCAGCGCCTTGGCCTTGCTCTCGTCGGCGTAGTCCTGACGGACAAGCACGAACGGCGGGTGTCCCTCGCCGGCGGCAGCGGTGCGGAGCACCCGTGTGCTGAGCAGCGGGGACCACCGGAAGTGGGGGTCGAGGATGATGGGGCGGGGCTGGGAGGTGAGAGGGGTTGAAGGGATGCGGGAGTTGAGGCCGGGGTCGTCGGTGAGGGCTGTTGTGACGCCGACGAGGATGGCGGAGTGGCATGTGCGGAGGTGGTGCGTGAGGGATTTGGAGAGCGGGCCGGAGAGGTGGGTTTGTGTGCCGGGGGCGGAGGAGAGGTGTGCGTCGAGGGAGGTGGCGTAGGTGAGGGTTGTGAAGGGGTAGTGGCCGGCGGTGGGGTGTGGGAGGTAGGGGGCGAGGAAGGTGGTGGTTGTGGGGGAGGGGGTGGTGGGGGCGGACATGGTTGTTGGTGGGTGGGGAGTGGTGGGTGGAGTTATGGTTGTTATGAGATGGGCGGGGCTATATATATTATGGGGCCCACAGGGAGGTTTGGAGATGGTACTAGTGGTGCAGGTAGAAGATTATTTGTTATTGTTACGATGGTGTGGTTGTTGTGGGTGTAGATATCATTTCCGGCTTTAGTTTTCGGCCTTGTGAACATTGGCACCCACCACCACTATCACCCGCGTTACATATCATGGTGTCTCAATCATTGACACCCACAGGCCGCGTGTATATAAAGAGAGAAAGGCTGTGATTGTGGGTTTGGGCCCCACAATCATGTAGATCTTCTCCCCGTAATATTGACGCGCAATTGCCCCTCGTATTACCCGCCGCCTATGTCTAAGGTACATACCTGGCAGACGTAATGGTAATGGTTACACACGCTGAATAAGCCAGATCCCCACCCATCACACCCCCCCCTCCCCACCAGCTCCGCCACGCACGCGCAAGCCACATACGGCACCAACCAAACCAAGCCAAACGGCCAGTCCTCCGTCAACCTAACACCTTACCTCTCTAATTCCCCCAACTCTCCCCTACCTCTCTCTGCTCCCTTCAGTTACTCTACCTCGCCTTCACATTACCTCTACCCTCACCTTCACCGCATCAAACACACATAAACACACAAGCACGCATATACACATACACACACCCATAACCGCGATGTCCAACATGTCCAACATCTTCCGCCTCGTCAACCTCGGCGTCGGCGGCGTCATGGTCTTTGGCGGAATCTCCCAGTTCTTCCCGCTCGGCCTACAGAGTATCATCATTGGCTGCTACGTCATCCTCTTTGGCCTTGGTATTGTCCCCCCCCCCCCCCCTCCCTTCCCCGATTGCAGGCAGGCAGGTCGGCTAATAAGATGTGATTTGGCGGATAGCGACGATGCTGCTCGAGTTCCAGATCCCGCCGCAGCTCACGCGATATGCGAGTTTCCTGTTCTCGTTCTTGGGGAGGGGTATCTGTATGTATCCCGCCATGTCCCCTTTTTGTCTGTCGCAGGGGGAAGGAGGAGGGTAGTTAATGGGGGAGGATAAAAAAAACAGTCTATATCTTTATCGGCAGCATCCTGCTGCACGACCATATCCTGCGCCAGATTGCGGGCGGCATTGTCGGGATGGTTGGGGTTGCCTATGGTTTGTCACAATCTTCCCTTTCCCGCTCCTTTTGCTTTTTTCTTTGAGTGGTTGTGGGTGGTGGTGCTGGTGCTGATGTGTGGTTGGGGTTGTGGCAGTCGCGCTCGAATACGTCCCGTCCATTGAGCCCCCAGAGAACATGCGCGACGCCCAGTGGGACGGCGAGCAGGTCTAAGGCCTGGTAATGTAATGTAATGGTCTGTGGTGGTTATGTACGCGCGTTGGGTTAGTGGGTTTGGACGGGCTGAAAAAATTTGGCGTGGGATGGCCATGGTGTTGTGGGGCGTGGCTCAGGAGGGAGAGGGGGGTAGTATAGATTGAGTATTTAAAAGGCGGAAATCAATCAGCGGGTTCTTGTTTTTCTGCTCTTAGCACTGCGGGCGTGGATCGCTTTTTTGGTAGTCAATTTTGTTGGCCGTTGGCGTCGTGTAGCTTGCTGCTGTCGGGTGATGATAGTGAAGAAACTCGCTTGCGAGTGACGGCTTGTGAACTTCGGGCGCTGCCTGATGATAGTGGCGTGCGAGTGATTGGATGTGATGTTGCTATGAGCCGGGTTTAATCACATGTAGTGGCGGTGAGTCGTAAAATGTGGTTTCATGCTCTATGATCATTGACGCTACGCTCGTTAGTGCCAACTGGGTCGGTCGGTCGGTTTTGGCTTGTATTATTATATGCAGTGTGGGTTGTTTTTGGCTAACGTTTATGAGTTAAGCAATATTATGTATGTAAAGGTTTTTTTATTTTTTATTGGTACTAATTTTTTTTATATAAGAGAGGGCAGGAGCCCGGCAGGGATGAAGCTCAGGCCCACCCCCTGAGAATATTTCTTTTTGATATCTTTTTCTCTGCGACTTAATCTCCCCTCCTTCATGGGAGATGAGACCATGCTTCCTCCGCTCGGCTCTGCTCTTGAAACTCCGGATCCATCCCACGTATTGAAAAACATAGCGCTCCCGCAGAAAGACAACTACCCAGGTGCGCCCACCACACGTTGTAGGCTGTGACGTGTGTAGGAGGCTTTGATAATATCGGATTTAATGCACCAAGATCTAGTACACCAAATCAGATACCGTAAATGATGTATTAAGTAGACAACTAGCCAAAGAACCCGCCTAGAACTACCTTATGATGCCACGTTTGCCACTCACTAATAGTGCCTGTGCTGGCCACAGCGATAAAGGGACTCCAGGGGCCTTCTATCGCTGCCATACCCTTGACGGCCTTCATGCTGACGATTTTGATGACCTCCTGATGGCCCAAATGGACCCCAGAAACGAATGGGAGGGGTCACGTCGGGTCACCACGTTGTTGGCTGTATCACAGTCCCCGAGACCCCCCCCCCCCCCCCGGGGACAATAGATACTGTGCCCAAACCGCTGTAAAAAAAAAACGTTAGTACCCGAAATTTCTTGATAGCCCCGCGTGGATCACGAGGCACAACTACTTACTGAGGGAAATCTATCCAACCGCTAGTGCTGTCATAGCTTCAGTCATTGTCTGCTCCTCACGGTTGTTGTTTGCCAGGGACAGAATAAAGTGCTATCACTTCTTGTCTGTATATATTGGAACATGGACCAAAAAGATTGATATATTAGTTTATCTTGGAGTTGTCCCATTATGCTCGAGAGGCTTCTCTTGCGATCAGGTTGTGTTGGGTAGGTACCTTGGCGAAGAAGACGAATATCTAAATGGATGGTGTCCTCGATGTTGACATATCAAGTTGACAAGAGTGGCCTTTCCATCTCGGCACCGATTCTAGACTAGGGGACTTGGTAGCCATTTCCCTTGGTGTTCTAGAGAATGAATCATTTCTTTATGGGTTTAAGAATATGGAGCGGGTCTAAGGGTCTAAGGGTGCTTGGGGGTGAGATAGTTGCATCCGAGCCTTAAGCTAGAGAACACGTGGTAAAGGTATGAGAAATACAGGTACTATAGCCCGTAAGTGATTTATGGGAACGTCATTCGACGTACTAGACCTAGAAGCTACCGGCACATGTGGCGCGATATCTCTAGAATAATTGAGTGCATGTAGATTGATATTACTTAGGGTTCAAACTACATGTACATACATGTACTCTATACTTTAACCTGCTCTTTTTTAAGATTTAGTGTATGTATAATTCGCTTTAAAGTTCGCTGGGATGTGGTAAATGCGTAGGCCATAATGTACATGTAATGATACGAGGTGAAAAGCTCGGTAAGCCTGATGTAGCATATGTGGTAATATGGTTTATAATGTTACATATTTGCTTACGGGAAGCCCGGTGTGACTTGTGGGCTGATATGACCTGCTTTGTATCGTTTATACATACATGTATCTGGCCAGGGTGTTGGAAAGTGATGCACATTTTGACTAGACAACGCCCAAATACTTTATCACAATACAACCAAATCGTACAGAACCTCTCTACCATACCTACAAAGTACTAAGCATATACTTGAGGAGTATGTGCACACCTTGAAATAGCTTGGTGTGGAGATTGATTCCCGTGTGGCTATGAAACCACCGAATGTGCATCACTTTCCGACACCCTGGGTACACAAGTACATGTATTACACCCTAATAGAGCGAACCTCTGAACCTAAATATTTAGTTCTTGGCGATAGTTTTTGGTGTGGGGATCCCGCCAAGAACTCAAAATTTGTGCTCAAAATTTGGGGGGCAGGGATTGGCCAAATCACTCTAATAGAGGTTTTAAGACGACAAAACCTTTACGTCACATGTATGTATACATACATGTACTTACACTCACGCATTTTAGAACCATTTCTTTGAGCCGGCCAGCAATAATTACTACTAAAGTAGATGGGGCTAAATCAAGCCTCAAGGCAATTCTGCAGTACGACAACGTCCCATGTGTAACAAACATTATGATCCAGACCGAGTGATACCCGATGATGCTAAAGATTTCC
This sequence comes from Morchella sp. 2018-W16, assembly GCA_024713755.1. Classification (NCBI taxonomy): domain Eukaryota; kingdom Fungi; phylum Ascomycota; class Pezizomycetes; order Pezizales; family Morchellaceae; genus Morchella; species Morchella sp. 2018-W16. The sequence goes on along the minus strand of JAMGYY010000003.1, from coordinate 3,465,773 downwards.
TCTGACCCAGTTTGCACACTCTTTAGGCCCCACCGTGTAACTCTCGAGTCTCTTCTATTAGATAACTCCACAATCCAAACAAGCGAGGAGCCAGTCTCCGTCCACGGCTCGCGTAATATCAGGCAGAGTAGGACAGCCCTATCTCTCCCAGGCTACCCTCAGTACCACTCACGACTTACTCTCTGGTGTTTATTTTGTCATATTAGAGTGGTTTGGCCAATCCCTGTTTTTCAAATTTTGAGCTCAAATTTTGAGTTCTTGGCGGGATTCTCACACCAAAAACTATCGCCAAGAAATAAACATTTAGATTCAGAGGTTGTTGGCCAAACCGCTCTGTTCATATTACCCCCTAGACAGATTTGAGTGGAGTAGGTGGAGTGCAAAAAAAGAAGTGCACAGGTCGTCATGCGAAACAATGAGATCTGAATCCAATTGTTGGTACTTGTACTTTAGGACGCTGCAATCAACCCTGTCTTAAGGGATCGATATAACAGGACAGTTAGCGAGACCGGGGTTAGATTAAAGGTTGAACACGTAGCGATGCGGCAAACGAATAAAACGAAACGAAATGCTGAGAGAGAAAGCCTGACTTATCGTAACACAAGGATTATCTTTCTTCCCAGCCAGCAGCTGAAAGAAATCTTTCTGTTTACCAGCGATGTAACTCTTGATTCCTTCTCGAAATTCCCCATTCTCCGACTTTGACATTCCCCCATTCCCACCAATTGATTTTCGTTACCATAGCAACAACCCCCAGCCAGGAACCGAAACCCCCAACCGCTTCCTGCTGCACAGGCCACACTTTACAAACACATCGATCGACTGGACTGACAGGCATTGTGGGATCTCTACGGGCCAGTCACTATTCGACCAGCCAACTGCTGCAACTAATGTCTCTACCTAACCTGAACTGATTGAACCCACCTTCAACTCTACTTACCTATCTACACTACACTACTCACCATACACATCACCATCAATCGAGTAGCAGCATAATTCCTAATCAGTACAACCTACATCAACGCGTCCTAACACCACGTTCAACGACACTTGAAGCACTGCGAATGTTAATGTGAATAGAGTAATACGAACAATACAACCTGCCAGGCAGATAACCACAGACAGGCAGATACGAGTAACAATATAAACACGTACGTGCGTTCAATACAACACTAATATACGAACCATAACGACAAGGAATACCTATCGGCCAGTGCACAAGTACCCCCTCCCTCCCTTCTTCACCCAGCCAACCCCAGCCAGCTAACCCATCTACAGCCATACAACCCCTCCCCCCCTCCCCCACCACCACAAGCCCATAATGTCGGATGCCTGGGCCGACTCACTCTCCGAGGATTGGATCTCACAACCCCGCGACTCTCCGCCCCCTCCCCCGTCAACTCGCATCCTACACGAGTCTAATACTACCAATCGGCGCCCCACATCGTCAACCTCCTCGACTGGCACCGAGAATATCCGCTCCTCCTCCGGGAAAGACACTCCAGAGTGGAAACGCATGGTCATGGAGGATTTCCGCGCCCCCGGTGGAAAGGATCTCTTTTCACCAATGCCGCTGGAGTGTATGTTTCGCCCACCGACAATTGGCGGCAGCCCAGATCCCATTAAGAAGCGCCAAGAGGCTGAGCAGCGGTGGAGGGCCAGCACGTCCCCCGAGGGAGGAGTGTCTACATCGCCGGAGAGGAACATTGCCGTACCGCGCAATATGAAAGTTTCTTGCGCCGTTCCACTGCTAACGCCGGAGGGTACATCGGACCGCAGAAATGAAAATTGGACTTCAATAAGAGCTCTTGGCGATGCTATCACGGAGGAGGCAAAGAATAAGGTGGATATACTAGAAATGGTGGATCGATTACGAATGCTAAGGGATCCTGGTAACCATTCCTTCGGGAGTTCGCCGGCTCTAGGCACAGTTGGGGTCATGCCTACAAGTGACTCGCAATATCTGCCTATGGGTTCTGACGATGACGGAGGCTCCGAGGCCGCAGATACGGTACCTGAGCTGGGGTCGGCACCGCCAACGGTCCCGAGGAGGAGGAAAAGTTTGGATGCCAATGCCAGCGAAATTAGCTCAGTATACCCGAGTTCTCCGCCTGTGCTGGGGTTGGGGTACCGCTACGATTCAGATGCGGAGGATGATAACTACGATGCCTCCTACCTTGACGGCTCTGGTTCAGAGGACGATCCCCCCTTCGTATCACCTCTGAAGAAGTATCCACCCGCCCAAGAACTCGCACAGAGGCTGCAGCTAGCATCCCCCTTCCTCCCCTCCAGCCAGGACTCCCAACCTCCCAACCTAGAAGAACCCAGCAAGCGCGCCGCTCCTGCCTTCCCGCTGCAGGGTGAACCCCTAGGGCACTCCATCCTCGACAACATTCGACGGCACAAAGATGCCCCCAAATCACCTGTCAAGCCAACGCCACCCAATAGAGATGATTCTGCAAGCCCGGACGAGCGCGAGGACCCTTTCTTCACACCTCACGCCTTCCGCCATCAACTGCTGGATATCGAGCTCAACGGCGATAATAAAACACGCACTAGCGGCAGTCCATTGAAACTTTTTGCAAGCTACTATGACACGTACACCAATAAGCGGCTCACGCAGCGGTTGGGGGAGTTAGAGACAAGTGCGAACGTTTCAGGCAGTGAGGAGGAAGAGTGGGAGGAGGAGGAAGAGGAGCACAAGGAGGAGAAGAAGGTGGAGGAAGGAGTACGCGCCCCGGAGGCTGTTAGTCCTAGCACCACAGATATTTCGTTTTCCGGCGCTGGTGCATCGGCAGTCGTCAACCGCCTTGAGAAGCTAGTACTAAAACAAGAGAAACGGCGAGCTAGACCTGGAGAGCCGCAACGTCGCGGTAGTGCTCCAGAGGTGCGAGTGCCAACTGAAGAAGGTCGCAGGAAGCACCGTAGGTGGAGAAGTGACGAGAGTGGGACTGCAACTGCGGCTGAGGACACGTCGCGAACCCCTGTGAAGGAGCGGACGCCGAAGCGGGTACGCAGGAATATTAACGGCGTGTATAACCAGCGTGGGCCATCGAGCGGAGTGCCACCAGTACCAGGGCTACTAGGTTCAGCCAAGACCGACGAGGCTAGAGCGGTGGAGTGTGTCACTCCGACTGGCGGTGCGAAAAGGAAAGACCGAAAAGTACCTGTGTTGAAGAAGAACTACGAGTACGGCGACATTCTCCTCTCTCCTGGTGCATGCATAGGGCCACGAAAAGACCTGGTTGTCTTCTCAGGTAGTCACGGCGACGGTGCAGAAGGTGAAGCCTTCGAGATGCCGAGTCCCATGCAGCCAGAGACTGTTCGAAAAGGCAGTGTAACAACACAAGATTTCCTTGACCAGGCCGATGCAGTCATGAACCGAATTCGTGACCGCGGCCTTCATGGCGTCGCACTCGATTTTCAGAGCCCCGACCGTAGCCAAGACGGCTCCTTCTACGACGACTCCTCTGTCCGTCGCCACTCCCTCTCTCCACTCCGCAACGAAGTTGAGGGCTTTCACGAGGGCTCCTTCAACCAAGAGCAAGAGGCCGGCACAACCAAAACCGCAGTATCAACCTCCTCGCGTAAGAGCGCAGTAGAGGTAATCTCCCCGCGTGACGGCGTTATGTCGCACCATCTCGCTCTAAAAAATAATGGCATGCGCTTCGATGAAAAGAAGATGACGTGGGTGAAGCGTGACGACGATGGTAATGAAGTAGCGAGGGTTGAGGACAGTGATCCGTTTACGGGCATCTCGGACTTGAGTGTCGATTCTCAGGAAGAGGCACGCGCGCTAGAGCTGGCGAGAAGGAACTGGGAGGGCATGACAAGCGAGGGTGAGAAGAGTGGGCTGTGGCCGAGTAGCCGCATGATAGGTGCTGACGAGGAAGATGAGGAAGACGGCATTGGCGATGAGACATGGGACCGTCAACAGTGGTATGGGGATCAGAGTGCGGTGGGTGAGCGGGGCGCGGGTGGTGAGGGGGGTGAGGGAGTTGTGGGCAGTACTGTGGGGAGCGGAAGCAGTGAGCGAAGCAGCCGTTCTACCAGGCCTGGATCGGGTGCTGAAACTCGAACAACAAGCTATGGCAGCGATGAAAACAAAGAGAAGCTTCTGGCTGTAGAAGAAGAGGGAGACGATGAAACAGAGGAGATAAAACGAGTTTCCACTTCCTCTGCCGAACCACTGCATAGCGCGCCACGCAACGTCTACGCGGAAGATTACGAATCACCAAACGCTATGATAAGGCAGGAGCAGCATTCTTCGAGCCCGGGCGGGCACCCAGTATTATGGACAGATGAGGGGGACTCTGCAACTGATGGCGGTGCAGAGGGTTATGGAGCGCTGCGAAACCCGCGCAGGAATGTGTCTCGTGCTTTCTCCGGCGTTGGATATCGCGGTGCCGCCAGAAGGAGATCCAGTGGTGCAAAGACTTTCATTGGGAGACCGATATCACGGATTACAGAGGAAGAGGAAGATGATGGGCACCAACATCAGCATCATGGACATAACCATGGCAACGCTATCCTCAACCCAGCGCTACAGCGTGAGCTTAGCAGAATCAGCATGAGCAGCGCGCTCACGCCACTGCCATCCCCCTTTATAAGTAAGATGAGTATTAATAATAGTATCCGCAAAGTTGGCGACATCTCCTTCCAGATGACCCCCCTTGCAGACCTAAGTTACCAATTCGAGACTACGGATGCCCTAATAAACCTCGAGCTCTCCTTCTTTGCCACCCGCAAAGGCAAAGCCGGCACCACCGACATCAAGTCTGTCGAAGCTTCATTCAGCACCGCACGAGCCAATCTGCTTAAAAACCTGACTGATGTACAGCCATACGAGCCTTACTGGGACCACATGAAGGTTCTCGACCTATCTAAACGGAAGGTGGAGACATTATTCACGCTGAATGAGTGGTGTCCACGGCTTGAGAAGTTAGATGTCAGTGATAATGAACTAGGGCAATTGTCAGGTGTGAGCGAGAGTGTGAGAGAGCTCAAAGTTGCAGGGAACTTTTTGAGCTCGATTACACATTTTGGTCATTTAGTCAATTTGCAGTATTTGGACGTCAGCAGAAATGGGTTGGAGAGCTTAGACGGGCTGAGGAGTTTAGTCCATTTGAGGGAGGTGAGGGCTGATGATAATGTTCTAGAAAGTGTCGAGGGAGTGGTGAGGATGGAGGGATTATGTGTGCTCAGGGCTAGGAGAAATAGGTTGGTGACGGTCGATTTTGGGAAAGCAAGAATGTAAGTTCTTTAGCTACAGCTTGAAGGTCTTTGGAGATAGGCGCTAACCTTGATACTGTAGGCACCGATTGACGGAGCTCGACCTCCGTGGTAACGCCATATCACATATCACCGGTCTCCAAAATCTGCCCGCCCTCATTAACGTCAATCTTGACCAAAACAACCTAGAAACGTTGAACCTCCCCGCTGCCACCAAAATGGACACGATCCGCTGCATAAAGCTGACGCAGAACTACTTCACTACCTTTGACGTCACGCCCTTCCCTAACCTCCGCATCCTATATATGGATAACAACCGTCTTCACACTATCACTGGCCTGACTCGTGCCAAACATCTTGACGCCATCTCCGTCCGCGAGCAAGACCATGAGCTCTCATTGAAGCTTGAAAGAATGTATGAGGCGCGCAAGATCTACATGTCAGGCAACCCACTGCGAGAGCTGTCGCTCAAGCTTGACTTTCTAAATCTGCAGTATCTGGAGCTGGCGAGCGCGCAGTTGACAGTACTTCCAAGGGACTTCGGAGAGCTGGTGTGCAACACCAGGGTCCTGAACCTAAATAACAATGCGATTTCAGATCTAAAGCCGTTGTTGGGCATTATCAGATTGAAGAAATTACTCCTTGTTGGGAATAGGGTTAGGAGTGTGAAGAAGATTGCGTCTGTTCTGAGCGGGTTCCCGAGCTTGAGTTATCTCGATCTCAGGTATGTTCCCGTTGCTAAGCTGAGGATCCTGGTTTATTTACGCTGACCCGTGTGTTACAGGATGAACCCTCTCACAATTGGATTCTACCCTCCTTCGTCCGTTCGCAAAGCTATACAAAGCGCAGAAGACCCCGATGAGTACGCCAAGGATCCATTTACCATGATGCCTGCAGATGAGAGCGTCGATGCCACGTTCCAGGCTCAGCTGGATATCGACTCCGCGGTCGTCAGGCGCACATATGAAATCACTATTGGAAGGCGCTGCCCCAGGATGAAAGAGCTCGACGGGCTGCCATATAGTAGAGAGGGATCGATGAGAGAGGATGAGGTGTGGGCTGAGTTAGGGAGAAGAGGTTTAGTGAAAATAGAACCCAAGGCGGCGGAGAGGCAGGGGTGAGGCAAGGCACCTTTTGGTACGGCGGGCTCTAAACTCCCGCGTTTCATCACATTCTTTCTTCTCGTTTAATCCTCGGTAAACTCCATTCGCCCCCTCTAGGCGACAGCGTGCTCTATAAAAGTGGCCATTCTTTGCTTGTTTTCTTGTACCATTATGTAGTAGTTACACTTGTTAGATTCCCCTTTTTATATTTCTTTCTCACTTCTTCTGTAACGGGTTAATTGTCTTTTGTTGGGGTAGTTCGGAGTTTTGGGGCGGTAACGTTTTGTTATGAGGTACATGTTACGAGTTTTTGTTATTCTTTTCTTGGATTATTGTTCGATTCTACATACATTACTCATTACTTAGTTTAGTTACCTTTTACCTGTATACAGTATACTCTTTTTTTTTTATGACAATGCATTATGACGTTGGGGAGCATGTTCATTCGGATCAACAGTAAAAGAGTTTTCGGATCATAAAGGATCACTCGATCCCGGGTATCTCATAGTCAACACCATCTTATTTATTTACTTATATTTCATACATAGTCAACACCTTATGGATATATGCATGAACGCGAACCTAAAGGATTCTATGTAGGATACTTAGATTCAGTACCCCGTGAGCCATCCACTTGACTTGTAAATCCATCTTTTATAAGGATATAGCCTTTTAATATCGGCCGTACTTATTTAACGAGTCTACTATAGCTACATGTAACTACCTTACCTATTCGCCGTCTTGGGTGAAACAGGAGCTACTAGTACAAACAAGATGCTACAAAAAGGATTTCCACGTGGTATAAAGATGGCTTTAGCTCAAGCAACTATTACATCTGTCTACACACAATACCTTTATTTTTAGAACCCTTCTAGCTGTCTCGTGCAACGGGCCGCTATCCGATCAATGAAACACAAGTTCCACCGACTCATCCCCTCCTTATGATTATAAAGAAACCCTCCGTCCCAGCATCAACCTAGGAATATTGTTTTACAACCGTCGGAGACGACCGTTTCATCTTTCAGGGGTCGGGTTTTTGTGTTCGGATAAGATGCATGCATATGTAAGTTATAGCCGTTTAGAGGCTCTTTTATCTCTTTTAGGCTAACCCGGCACAATGATCTAATCATGATGGAGCATTGCGGGGTGTTTGAGATTTGGTACATACTATCTGGCTATCACTGTATGTAGGTACCTATATAGGTAGATTCTGACTGGTATTACAACCATATCCGCTACTGGCAAACTATAATCATTTCCTCCGTGGATGACTTCCTTTTTTTACTCCTCCCTTCATTGCCTTTAAATTTTATATTATTCTCCACCCGTTAAACCCGTTGGCTGGCTCATGTAGTGGGGAACTTGGTTAAGCCACTACGAGTATTACACTACAGTGGGGATAAATAATCATGATATTGGCAAATTATTGACGCGTGCACCGTTTTACTATAACCCCCCCTCTTTGACTACATTCATATGTGGTCAACTAACATGAGCTTCATTATTATTTCTACTCTTCCTGAGCTTTAAACTTTACTACTTTCACATTCGTTCTCCACGTTCTTTACGTCCTCCCTTCCCATAGCCATTAAAACCCAACCTGTGTTCCCTCCTTGACAATTCAGGGTTAAGGGTCTCTTTCTTTTTAAAGAGATGCTTGTCACCCTTGGACCTTCGAGCTGGGCTCTTGGAATTGCTGTTGCAGTATTTACATTTTTCTCTGGCGTCGCCAGCATCCTCCTGTTGACTATTAACATCCGAGTTGGGCAGTACTGCAACTGTGGGTACCATTGTATCGTTGATACTAGATTTATTGTTTGTTTTCTGACCTTGGACTCGATGATTTAGATGTATCTGTACTAGCCATCGTTGTGGCTTTGGGTAACTTCAACAGCTTTGCGCAGCAGATATATACTCTCCTGCATTTCTCAGACCTCATGCTTGAGGCTTTTAGATTGGCTACACGGATGTTTCAGTGCAACGGCAGTGAGCCATTTCCTCTCTTCCATACAGATGACAAGAGTGTCTCTGTTTTCCTCTCACTACGTAAGGCCCGCTTGCCTAAATCTCTTCTGTGAAATATACATCCTAATCATACTTTGCTACTCAGAAATATTTTTGGTCAATTCGCAAGGCCTTCTATTCTTCTACTGGTCATTGGTGCTCTTCGCCTCCTCTTGGTCCCTTAGCCCTGTCTGGTGGAAAAACAAAAGAATTATCATCGTTACAAAAATCTCTTGCTTCGCTCTGCCTGCACTTCAGCTGGGCCTCCTGCGCCTAAAATCGCTTCGTGACAACGATTTTGCGCAACTAATACTCATGAATTGCATCAGTGAGTATATATCTGTTCTCTTTAACGAAAAAGAAATCAATGATTCTGACAATTGCCCCTGAAAGTCCTTGTAAATATCGGCATGAGCTCTGTCTTTCTTGTTCTCACCCTTGCACACGTTATCACGGTTCATCGCGAAGCAAAAGGTGCCACTGAGATTCGCCTTTCCCGGGCCTATGATGGAGTTGTCGAGTTCCGCCCGCGGCTCGATCACACCCTAGAGAAGGGTAACAAACGCACCAGTCTCGGCCGTCTCTACATCGGCTCTGACGGGTGGCTTATAGCGCGCATCGCACTAGCTTTTATCATGGTAGAGGGTCTACAAATATACATGATCGTAATGCAGATTTTCTTCCTCCAGCGGTGGATGCACTTCCGGATAGAGTGGTCGCGTGGACTACTCGAGCCAATCATTGACCAGAGCGAAGAATTTGCCAATATCTGTTCTCCAATCCCAGGGAGCTTCACAGGATATCTGTTTTTCTTTGTTTTTGGGACGACAATGGAGTCGAGGGCAGAGTTGCGGAATATGAGGGCCACAGTAAGCCGATGGTTTTACCGCGGCCAAACTACTCGCCCAGGCGGTGAAGAGGATCAAGGGATACAAAGGATAAGGTCGAGGTCTGGAACGGACGCGGCGTTACCGGCAGTGTATTCGCCAGCGGGGACTATATCGTCGACGACGTTGGCTTCTGATGGGACGTCGCCTAGGCTAACCATGCCATTAGCTTCTAAAACCCATAGAATGGGGTTTGGATTCCAGTTTGGACTTGACGCGAATAATGGATTGCGGATATATACACCGCCACAGATATTGACGGTGCCTGTTATGCGGACGCCGTCACCACAGATTAGTTTTAGGGGGGAACAACATCATACTGCATTTCACTACCCAAGATGTGAGTCTGACTGAGCTAGTGGATATATGTGCCTGTGTATGTATTATTACTGAGAGGCAGCGTCCCACAATCAATGAATTAAACAAAAAAAAAAAAAAAAAAAAAGCAGCGGCGTCCCTTACGCGGGACGGCGCATTAGATACATGTATTCTACCAGTGGTTAGTTGACCATAATATATCACTCGCTGGCGGGCACAAAGTAGTGGCTTTGAAATGATTGGTTGATTGATAATTTATACATGCATGTGTTGGCTTTGAAATCCTACTGCGTACCTAAAATGTGTGTATTCGGGATACCGCAGGGGAAAGTGTATGAAAGACCGCAAAAACAAAAACCATCTAGGTGGCAAGGTCAGTGCAGTAACTTTGATAATTTCATGAGGTGAAAAAAGGGCCCTCCATTGGATGAGGCAAGTAGAAAAAAATAGAATGAAACGAATTGAAACGAACTTAAGCATTTGTCATCACCGTCCTTGTGCCGCCAGCCAGTTCCTGCACCCAGACTAGAAAGAAAGGGGAAAATGCAGAGATATAATTCGAAAACCACCAAAAACACCACATCAAAAGTAAATCTCACCCTATTTAGCATACAAAATTATAGCTCGCACAATGTATAAACGCAACAAAATAAACCGGATACGCTCTGTCCATAAAATAAACGAAAGAAAGTAAAAGAATTCGTAAGGCTAGAAACAAAGGAAAGGCATCTTCTTAGAACTGGTTGGTGCTTCCAATGGCCTCATTGGACTCCCTTAGCTGATAATGGTTATTACGACTATGTCCACTGTGTCCACTGTGTTGACTGCCTAGGCTTGGGCTTGCGCCATGTCCTCGCAACTGCTGCATCTCCATCTGGTAACGCTGCGCTTGCTGTTGATTATAAAGGTTCTCTTCCTCCCAGCGGAGTGCCGCTTCGTGAGCGTCGAGACCAATAGTGATGTGTTGCTCGTGGTCTCGCAATACCCCGTCAATAGGGTTCATATATTCCTCCTGTCTCTGCCTTCTCACAACCCTTTGCTGCCCCTTTCGGCCGGGTTGGCTGGGAGCAAGACTCATGTCCAACAATGGGTGTACCGGAAGGTCATGTGGCAACGGCGGTGGTGAGTCCGGAGGCAGCTGGGGTGGGAGCTTACGGATCAACGGCTTGAAGTTAGGATCATTGGAGTTGTTGCGCGAGTGGCTTCCCCCAAAAGGGACTGTTGGGACATCGGGGAGAATTGGTTTTCTGGTCGCATCGTAATGGTCTGGCTCCTCGTAGTAATGGTTCTGAAGACGGAGGACGGTCTCTTTGGTTGTACGGTTAGTAGATACCTGACTGTCAGAATCTGATCTGTCCCTCAAGGGGAAAGGGTTCGCAGTTGCAGCGCGTGGAGGCGGTGAGAACATTCTTGGGCCTGGGGTCAGCCGGGGACCGGGTGTCATTTGTCTACTAGGAACCTGCTGAAACTTTGGGCCAGGGGTGTTCTGCCTGGGGCCTGGCGTGAATGTTCTCGGGCCTGGTGACATTGCCCGAGGGTTTGAAACAGCACCCAATGTTGATATGGCCGGAGACATTGCTCTTCCAGGCTGCATGAACGGCTGTGGCGGCGGCGGCGGCGGCGGCGGCGGCGGCGGCGGTGGTGCGGGCGCCATAGCCATTGACGCAGCGGGAGAAGCCGATCGAGGAGCGGGTGCCGGTGAACCAGCGCGAGATTCGCTCCCAAACTCATTCCTCCATGCACGGGGGTTTGGAGGAAGGCCACGGACTGAGGTATTCCGTTTCATCATTCCGGAGACAGAAGGTGCACGTTCTAAGGCTCCAGCGCGTTCAAGAGTATCGCTCCATTGACGCATAGTAGCCTCTGAGCGGGATCTCCTAAGTCCTTGTAGACGGTTTCGAGACTCTTCCCTAATCCCACGGTGCGCCTTGCGAGGTTGTCTTTCTTCATATTCCATCTCCTTAGCCATCTCTGCGTACATCAGCGCCTCTGGTGCCATCGGAAGTGGGCTAGAGGGTGACCGCATGTGGGCCGCTTGCCCAGGAACTCGCAGATGAGACCTGCCTCGAGACCTTGCCCGGGAAGCCATGTTTGGTGGGCTAGAGGTGTAATACCTCTCATCATCGAAACTATCTTCCTCCTCTTCGCGGTAAAACTTGGCCTGGGAAGACGAAGGCAGAGGAGTAGAGGGCGACCTGTACAATGATCCTCCAGGTACCCTCAACTCTTCACGACCTCGGCTTCTTTGACGGCTTCTTTGACGGCTCCTCTGCCGGCTTGGTTGGCGGCTCCTCTGCCGGCTTCGCTGGCGGCTTCTAGAAGCAATACGACGTCTCGAAGGTTCCCGCACTGGTGGTGGTGGACTAGAGGTGTAGTATCTCTCATCTTCGGAGTCCGCCTCATGCAAGTCTTCCTCCTCGACGTCCTCCCTGTAAAGCCTTGCCTGAGGTGACATCGGGAGTGGACTAGAAGGCGAACGCATCAAGGGAACTTCCTGGCGGGCTACTTGTCTACCCCTCCTATCAGTGCTTCTATCTCTGTTATTTCGGCTTCTGTCCCTTCCTCTAATATCAGGAGACTCTGCCCGGCGCCTGCTCGCAACACGAGGCGCAGCGCGCTGAGTATCCATCCTCTTGTTATTTACGTTATCAAGCAAAGTAAGGAATCCATCCAGATCATTAGTTTCTGCCCGTGCCGGGGGTCGTCCACTAGCAACTGGGGGCGTATTACGAGAACCAGTGCGCTTATGCTTGGAACCGGCTGATTGAATTGGAGGTGTGGCTTCACGAATTACGTTATCCATCGGGGGCCACTGAACCGACTGAATAGCTAATCCAACTGGTTTTCGAGAAGCATGGCCTTTACCACCGCTATCTCTATTACTGAAAGCATCTAGGGGCGGGGCTGGAAGTGCACCAGTCGGAGCCTGTGATGTGGGTGGGGCGGGGTTCTGCGTGTAAGCCAATGCAGCCAATGTACGAGGGGGTGGAGGTGGAGGAGCAGGCGCCATTGCTAGGGAAGGTGGTCTAGGGGTGACTGTTCTTGATCCAGTGCCAGGAGCGGGTGTGTTATTGTTAGACCTATGTTCGCCGAAGGAGACTGGACCTCGACTTTCAGAAAATCCCATCTCATTCCGTGCCTCGACTGGGGATGAGATATTAATTCCTCTTTCTGCTTGTGGAGGAGGAGGAGGCAAAAGTTGCTCAATTGGGAGATTAATCTGCTGACTAGGTGTATCGGGTGACATCTCTGTGACAGGTGGAAGCTTTGCTGCTCCTGGAATCACTGTTTTCGCAGTCATGGCAGCGAAAGGATCGCGGCGTTGCCAATGACTGCCCTCAACTGGTGATATTGCAGACATTGCAATTGGAGTTGCAGCCACTGGTGTTTTACCTCTATCACCTGCCCAAGCAAAAAATCGCTGAACCCCTCCCATTTTCCCTTCATTACTTGGAGAAGTGGTAGCCGAACGGGCAATTGGATCAGCTGCAGCTGTCGGGAAAGCGGTAATCAACTTTAGGGGAGAGTTCTTTGCAGTCATCCGTAGGGACGCTTTGTTGTGGCTTGGTGCGCTGATAGAAAGACTGCGGACAAAGTGCGGGGTAGACTCTGTCTCAGACTTAGAGCGTGAATGAGAACGGGACATTGGTGCAGCTGTTGGCCTTTCTGCAGATGCCTCAGAACCAGCACAGGCAAAGCTTCGAGGAAGAAAAAAAAATCAGCAACTAGTGTGAGAATCTATGAAGGAGATAAGGCACATACCAACGGGCAGCAAGCGGTGCGTCCGCATTCTCGGCACAATGCTCACCCCATTTCCGAACCAACTGAGATTGTCTCTTCCAGTCTTTCTTCCAAAGAAGGGAAACAAGCAAAACAGCCTCCCTAGATTACCCCGTAAGCCTCTGTTCGTATCAGCTAGAAGTAGGTTGGCTCCAACTTACATATATCGTTTATGAGAAACATAAACTTCCACGGCGTCGTTCTTATCTCCAAGGGCGAGAAGACATAAAACAGCTGTGTGTAAGTCACCTCTTTGAAGGAGGCGCATGACAAAGGCACGGACAACATGGTTCCATGACTTTTGACCGCCTGTAAGGGTTGAGCATCAATATTAGCCACAAGATAACCCACAGGACGAAAGAATATATTACCCATAGCACTCAAGGCAAGAAACATCCAGTCGCCAGTTACCATGAAATCGGCTCCTAGTAAGACTGATAACGAATTTTGGTCAAGGTCGCCAAGCCACATTCGAAGCATGATGGCATTCAACGAGCGAGAGTCAACAGAATCAACTATTAGAATAGATCAGTCATCTACTAAGCATAGGGTGAAGCCTGATAATTTACTTACGTTGATCCATAATCAGATCCTCGATATCGCCCTTCCAGCCAAATATGCAATATAGCATTTCCTTGCGATGATCGTCCTCGGTCATTTTTCCTTTGGGGGAGTCTGCGCGTGGACTTTCGTATGTAGCAGTAGCAAGTCTCGCTCGGAGGCCGCTAAATGGATCTTCATCTTTAGGTTGGTTTGCAACCTCTTCCTCCTCTGGTGGACTCTGGTGAATCTCTTGCCGAAGGGGATGAGGATGACGTCCAGGAGAATTCATTGAAGTTGATCCTATAGAGGCTTTCCGGCCGGGTGAGATAGTTGTAATTGTAGTATGTGAGAGCTCACTGTGATCACCACTAGACCTTTTTGCGCTCATAATAGACGAGGACGCTGAGGCATTATGGTTGTGACCCTTGCCAACGCTATCGCTTGACGATCTTGAGCTGATGGACGCCGCTCGAGGAGCTGCGTTTGAGATGCCAAGGCCGCCGTGTTCATGCTCCATCATCTCAAGTTGCTCCAGCTCATGAGCTATTCGTCCGAGTGGAGACATGGTTACTCCTGCGTAATCCTCACGCTCTTCCATCTGATTGAAGATAGTATGATCATGGTATTGCTCCTCTTCTTGCTGCATGATTCCCCCTCCTATTGATACTGGAGGTGATGGTGGTGGGAGGCCTGGAAGGTGTTGCTCGCTATGTACATAGGTAGGTGGGTATAAAGAAAATTGCTGCACTGTATGATCCTCACCGAGGGTGAAAAGAACGCCCTTCGGCCCATAAACTGTCATACCGAATACTTTTGGGAATGTTGGCACTTTTTCCCAAGTCACTTTCTTTGTCCGTACATCCCATATTGTAGTTTCACTAGATTTTTATAAAATTAGCTGACCATTATATTGCTATTTCCTCCTCGAGTCAACAAAGTTATCAAGTTCTGAATATACATACCCATCGGAGTACTGCACGATCCGACCATTTCTAGACCATGCCATCCAGTTATCTCCCCTCCTGTTATTACTGTCGGGCTTTTTAAGGATTCTAACAACTCGCGCTGGTTCGTCTGATTCCAAGCTTTTAGGGATGCTCCAGACTCTGAGGTCTCCGCCCCGAGTCTGTGTTGCAAGCATATCGGATTTCTGTCGAGAAGATGATGCGTGCCATGCTAATGCTGCGATAGGTGAAGGCGGCAGAGAAGTTGTTGTAAGAGTGTGAAGGATAGTAAATGCGGGTGAAAGCGCCGCAACCAATATCGATCCATTCGCGTATCTTGGAGTAACGTTAGAATTTCCGAGCTTTCGTGAATACTGACGGACACTCACCCCAAAGCAAAGCTCTTACAATCTGCGGCAGGAGCTATCGAACATAGTGGATCGAAAATTGTCCTGGCAGATATTGATTCAGACCTCAGAGGATCAAATAGAGTTACGTTTCCCATAGCATCGCCTATAAATTTGTCAATGCAGGAACAGTCAGCTTGCATGCATCACTCAAAACTCTGAATGTTTCATAGTGTGGGTAATAGACGTACCAAAAGCTAGGTTCCCGTTCTTCATCCAAGCAGCAGAGGTAATATGTTCGAATGAGGCATATCTCGCGATTTCATGCCCCGTTCGTGTATCCCAAACAATTGCCAGCTTAGATGCGTCCACCGAAACAACCCTTGAGCCTTCTTCTCCCTCAGTGGTGTCGCTTGTATTGTCCACCGCTACTATAATCACATCCTCCAAATGACCCTCAAACCGTCTTTCCAAAGCTAATGATTCGTATTGAAGACACAATATCGAGGTGCCCTGCGCAAAAATAAAAAGGTGAGGTGTAGCCCCACATGGCCCAAGGCCGTTACTTCGCGAACCTCCAATACTTCTTAAAGACATCGGCGAAGGTAATGGAGCCGATAATGCTGAGCTCACAGAGCCTGAGCGCGAACGGGGGTGCATTGTAGAGTAAATCGTACGGGACACTATATAAACCGTTGCTTCGTAAGTCAAATTCGTTTCAACAGAAAGGAAGCTGCATTAGAAGGGACGCCGAGCAACAGTGAGATCAGTAGGTTATTATGTAGTTTTTTTCTTCTTCACGCACTACACACAATGTGACCACCCAGGCGAACGGTTCGTCAGGGTAGGCGGCAGATGGGTGTGGGCTGTGTGAGGGGGGAGTGGAAAAAAAAAAAAAAAAGGGACAAGTGGTGAGAGAAGAGGAAGAGGAGGGTGGAAAATATGAAAAAGAGAGAATTTCCAAGAACCAACAGAACAAATAACTATGCCGCTACGGAAGAATTATCATGGGGCTTTTTTCGGCTGCAAAGGTTCGGTAACAGGCCAGCTCTGGGTAAGTGATGACAGAATTGGGGAATTGTGGATAAAAACCGAAATAAAACATCAAAAGCCCGCGTGGGCAGCACGCAGGCTGAGAGGTGGACGAGTTGGGAGACTAGGTACTAAGTCCAGGTACTCTGTCATCGTCCCCTGCAGCCGGTGGCTGAATATGGCCTATGTATTCCCTTCTTGCGACTTTGATTTGTTCGTGTTGGTTTGCCTTCGTTAATCCTAACTACTGTTGGAGATGGGATTCGTCCCATCGATCCAGCCAAATTCTCCAGTGGCCCATCAGACTCATCAAAGCTAAACACACTCTACAAGCAGGCAGGGAATCCTAACTTTTAATAGGACAAAGACCCTTGAAGCGAGAGGAGCAAAAAAAAACCACTACTTAGAGTACTATGGGGCGCACGAGATGCACATTCCGCCCGTGGTATTGATCAATTGTAGGTATGTACCCTCGAATAGCTTGCATGAGAGTAGAGCAGAGCACGACTCGTAGTAGGCTCTCATTTAAGTTGTCTAGGTACATACATGTACCTATATGTCCTTCTCCAATCACTCGCTGCAGGGGGCGAGGGATCTCAATTCGTAGGTATTGGCTGAGAGCGATTGCCCCTCCCTCCCTCATCACTGAGGCAGAGGGGAAAACAAGATGTTGATCTTTTTGCTGAAGTCCTGTCAGCCGGCAATCACAAATTGAGATTGGTGAGATTGTGAGCGGCCGCCAGGATTGGGCATATGCACGTGCATCATACTCGAGTGGACGGCCGCTACTGCACAACACGCAGGTGCAAGGGTTAGGCTTAACAATACCATATGCAGTCAATTGAGCTCTAAGCCTGGGAGCGTTTCCTCTCGTTCCCTTCGGAGTTCCATCAGATTCACCGCCATTTAACGATAAGTATTTGTACCTCTTTTAGAGCAACATCCTTTCCTTTTTCATAGCACAACCGACATCCCCCATGTTAGTGTTTCCAAGCCAGCCCTGTCAAATGCACCCCGGCCCGTTTCCACTCTACTCTAATCGCGGAACCCATAAAAAAAAGGCGTGGGTAGCCAACATCGCATCATCCCTCGCGATCGCAGGCCTGTTAGCTCGATAAATAAGCGCTGTGTGTGGTCCGTGGTGCGCCAGGGTGTGGGGGGCGGGGGAATTTGGAAATTAGATGAGGTACGTAGATGTTATTGGTGGTTTACTCTAAATCTGGAGTCTACCAGCTATTAACGTTCATAGGTGCATTTATGGTGTACCAAATGCATACATACATGTATTTAGATATCCAGAATACTCCTACCACCAGATACCAGATGAGATGAGAGACAGGCCTATTTTTTTGGCTCAATAACAGCAATTGTCATCACAGACCTCAGGCCCTGGTAAAATTCCTTCAGCGCCCTCGAACTTGATGAGTCTCTGGCTGCAGCACATGCAAAAGTACTACCTAAGTGTAGGTAGCCTATTCTCTCCTCAAGTCTGGGCCCCATTGTTTACCTACTTTTATTGACGAGTTTCGATACGTTGCTCGAGTCCTTTAGCCTTATGCCGCAGTCTAGCAGACTCGACTCGAATGATACGTGTACTGTATGCGTCGAAACGTTTCCTGGCCAAACAAATAAATGTATGATCAACCACGCGATGCCATTTCCCGAGAGATCTTCCAGCTGTTCTCGTGCATATTGGCCTGTACATACAAAAACATCAGCGACACATTCCACCACGTCTTCCTTCCTATGCGCCAGCCCTACCCTACTAACCTTTATCCCCGGCCCTGACACTGGGAAGCAGAAGTGGTGGTGCAGGATTTGGTTATGGGTGTCGCCCAAGTCACTTGACCCCCTTCCCGCCGAATTTCCCGCGGGGGGGTTTGGACATCTGCATGGTGGTTCGAACGAATTGAGTTGTAAGGATGAGGTCCCAGCCTATCGACGTTAGCTTCCAACCGCAACCAGCCTACATGAGCAACATCATGGACCAACACAAGATGAACCATGATCGATAAGACCACTGTCACCACACAACACTCCATTCCTTGAGGTTGTTGCCAAGAGGGGAACATATTATCGGTTTGTCAATTCGTCATTTTTTGCAAATTTCGGCAGGTAAACTTCCGTAAGACACCCGGATGCCTGTGGCTAATCACACGTGGTTTAAGATATCTGAGAGCTATCTGAGCGGGGCTTGACTGCGCGCAAGAACATCACTCACAGCACAGGCACACATAGGTACGCAATTACCTCGGGCGGAATAGCTCCCGGTTATCTTCGCAAGAAAGCAAAACATGGTAGCGAACGCGTCCTGTGCCCCTCCAAGTAATAACATAATTAACTACATGTATATATGCCGACCCTAACCCAGACATCCAATTGCAAAGGTCATTGGATTTTCGTGAGCTGAACCGAGTCATTCTTATCATAAAGCAAAATATCATAAATAAGGACTCGTACCCCAGTATGCCGTCCCTCAATGCACGAGAACCTTTTTGGCACAGGCTTAGCAGTCTCGTTCCCACGGTAGAAACTGACCGAGATTGCTTCAGGACTAATGGGCAATTGACAACAAAGATCGATCAAGACCATTCACTTCTCCCGGAAGAAAATCAACTGCATGTTGGACGCTCGTGGCGATGCGCCCGTGTCCGCGAGTCGTCTCACGGTCACTAAATTTCCTTAACGAGGAAGTCATGTAATATTACATACATTTACCTACCCACTCCGTTCTAGCCGTTCGTATTCTAACTATTCGGCACAGGAACAGAACCGCTTACTTGCAGTGATGGGTAATAAAAATTCCCTTTTCATGGGTCATATTTCATTGTCAATTGAGATTGTGGATCTGGCTGCCTAGTCGGCCAGGCTCTTAAAGGCAAAGCTAGAGGGTACAAGACCGATGTCTTAAAGAAGTTTCAATAGCCACGAAATAGAATCTGCAAGAGTGAGCTTTTGGTCCTGCGTATTTGAAGATAACTAGAGACTTGGGGTTTGTCGTTGAAGCAAAGGGGCTAGACCATAGATTCTTAATGGTCTGGATTTATGACCTTAAGGGCTATTTAGTTAGTATCAAGGCTATGGCTAGCTGGTGATCGGGCCCTTTCTTTTATCTTTGATCTATTTTTCAATCGTTTACCAGAGCTAGATTCTTCAACTATGGAACATTCTAGCCAAGGCCCTCAACATCCCAGCGGCCAGATCTAGGAGCTAAAAAATCGTTTACGAACCTACTCACAGCTCACTCATCTATATTTGACTCTTTTGTACACCAAGGATTTCCCCCTTTTTTTTCTCCGAAAATTTAGAGGCAATAAAAACACTAACGCCTGTTTATGGCCTTAACCAACTTCAGCCGTGTGATTGGTTGAAATCTCAAACTGATCTAAATCGGGTTAGACCATATTTCTAAGGACGGACGCGCCAATGATGTGTTTTCTAACACCCATTCTCACTCGACCTATTTGGTGTCAACTACAACCGTGCGCCGTTGGTGGATGTACTCTACTTATCTCGCTAAGAATCAGCGGATCGGAAAATGACGGTGCCCCCGAGACTCAGGACAATTTTTACTCGGCCTAAAATCCAGGACTTGATCGTAATAATCTAAATGAAGCTACATGCACATGCATCCATGCGATGCCAATTTTATCGAGTCAGAAAGTGCGGATCCTACACGACTTCACTTTCTAATCCTTTCGCCGTAGGCGCCCCCGTTGGCATAAGCTCCAGCCACCATCCCGCGTGTGAAAACTTCTACCACCCACTACCTAGAATATGTGGCTGAAAACATCATTTACCTACATGTATAGATCTGTTGTTGGCTAGGGTAAAATCAGTTTAACCAACCGAGAAGAGTCAGTTGATATCTCTCCTGACTGATGTTGAGGCCCATTGCTCTATTTTAGATTCAAGTGTGGAAAGGGGACGAGTTGGAAATACCGGCAAAAGATATTGTTTCATGCCACGCCCTGTAGATTTGGGGTACTCCATGAATAGGAACGGGTTATATGGTTGATAGGTTATCGATGAACGGACCGAGACCGAGGCCAGACAGTAATTACACACGCCCCCATTCTAGGTGCTCTATCCAGCATACATGTAGTATCATAGTATGCGTATTTCGGGCAAGAACAAAAAAAAAGACTTAGTAAGCAGCCCTTCCCCACAAAAATGAAGGTTTAGGTTCGTGGCTAACTTTAAATCTCGAACCTTGGAAGCGAAGGAGAACCCCTGGCTAGAAATTAACGTTTGAATCGCGAGATAGGTACCTGGGCAAAAATTTAACTGCCGCAACAGGCGATACTAATACTGGATCTGGCGGGGAGCCGTAAGCATAAAAGTGCAATTACCATTGTATGCATATATCCTCGCAAGATATCAGCCAATTCCAGGTACTTTCAACCACGCGGATAGTATCCTAGCCTGCGCGAAAGGTGTCGTATAGGGCGGTAGCGATGCACATTAGACGCGCATTAGCGCATTACCCACAAAGCATGTACCCGGACAAAAGTACATACATGCAGCTAACATTACTGCGTGCCCTGATTAGTCGGGATTTTTCCGACGCAGCTGAGTACTCTACTCTACAGGGGATTGCAGAAAAGGGGGGGGGGGGGTTGCATCTTTTTTAAGGATCTTCCTGCAGAATCAGATCTCTATATAACTTTTTCCGCATAACATTAAAAACGGTGTCCATGGAAAAAGAAACTCTGCTTGATGCACACAAACCGTTACAATACGAAAGGCCGGTAGATTGGTGTGAGAGAGCGAGAAGAAGAAATGTTTCCAACGGAGGGGAACTTGGAACCTGACGTTCATACGAGAAAAAAAAAGCCTTGGTTGCATTTATCGTTGAGACCTACCGGGCAGCCGCCCGATCTATCACCTATCACAATTTGCCATCTTCCTGCAGATTTGTGCAAAAAGAAAAATCGCCGGCCATGCTTGCGATCACCTATTACGCTCTTGGAAATTCTCAAGGTGAAAAAGTACTTACCTACCACATCCTGAGTCGGCAAGGATGCATGTGCAATATGCATGACCAGATGCACTACTAGCAGTCGTATGGGACGCTTCTTCATCCAAACGTAGAGTACTAACTAGATCGGTTTTAGTGAGCCCAGTTCCCCCCCCTAAAGTATTTGCAAGTACCAAGAACCAAGTATTCTGGCCTGTACAATTTTCACCCCACAAACCCCACATCACCGTTAGCATGTGTTTTTTGCATACTCTACTACATCATATTACCCATGGGGAGATAACTTAGCGCGCGCCACGGTGAAATCCACAGGGAATAGTGACAGGGCAGGGCGCCTATATATCTCCCAAAGATCAATAGTTGGTTAGCTCTGGTTGACCAAAATGTAACTTGCAGCTGCAGACAGTAGGTACACAACTACATGTAGTCTTGCCTTGTTAAAGTAAGATTATGGGTCACTGGGAATCACTCGTTTACCGCGGGAGGCGTTCCCCCACCCCTGAACTTCCACCGGTCTGTTAATTACGGGCCGGGAATAAAGGAATAAAGGTGTGCATTAAATTTGATGATTCAGTGTGTTCGCCACATGGATAGAAACCCGTCATAAGGCAGTGCCCAGCGTTTAAGTCGTAAAATGTGCCCTTCAGACGTTGGCGCTGGGACTATTATCTGGGGGAATTATAGTGTAGATTTTTGTGGTCAATCATGATATAATGGATCGCGCGGCTATTTTAATTCCTACAGTAGATAAGGTATTAAAGGGGGTTGCGGCAAATCACTTAGGGGTTCATGTTTTGACAAACGAGTACGACAATGTGTAATATAATACATGTGTTTATTAAGCACGCAAAAGATACTTATCTAATATGGGCATAGCATCTAATATGGGCATAGTATCCGGGGCCGGCCGCGGCCTTGTAGGTTTGGCAGCTTTTTACCTCTTAGACTTCCAATGAACAGTATTGCGCAAATGCAATTGCTCCGCTATTTTATAAATTATTTAAAATAGGTATAACGTTAGTACTGTACACATCGCGCCATACCTCTGGCCACAATTAAACAACAAGAGAGTTTGATATTGAGAATACCATGGCACGTACGTGCACTATAGCTACCCCAAGGCTCATTCTTCTTTAAGATCCTGTTCCATTGATCAATTGAGACTATCTATATATACAAGGTTACAGACTTGGTAATGCAGTTTAATCTCACCAGGTCCATACCGACGATGGTGATAAATCCGGAAATCGTTTTGGATGGTTGGCTGGCCAGCCACGATTAAGTCGGTATATAAGGGTGGTACGTTGGCTTGTGGTTGTTCATGCTTAGGATATTGTTCCCTCATATAACTGTTTGCTCTGGTTGTGGTAACTACGCTGATACACTGGAATAACCTTCGCGGGAAATTGCATCGTCGTTGGTCAGTACTCATCCTATCTGGCTGAACTGAAAAAGGGTTAATGTTTGACACATATGAGAGATGTAGTACAAGTACTGCTAAACTGTGACCCTAAGGGTACGTCTTTTGGCCGCGTGATAGTGATGTTCTGGTTGAAGAGAGAGGTAGGAGAAGTACGCAGAAGAGTGCCATTAATGGTAGCCAAGAGGTATACTTTAGGGATGGGCCCATTCAGATTCACTTACAGCTGCGGGTGTATCTAATAATGGAGTCATATTTTATACAAACTTAAGTAAAGATTACATGTATAGTAGGACAGAGGGTTTACAGCCAAAGCTTAAGTAGCCAACTTTAGCGACCTGGATAAACCGCTCAGTACTGACCAAAAGATTCGACCTTTGGGCAGAAGCTCAGGACTTATCTCGAGACCGTGATAAATGAGTTCCAGAATTTTAAATTCAATTATAATGGATTTGTGAAGCATTTTCTAAAAATCAAATTGAAATTTTCCAAAATTTGTATGTGTTCCCATGCGAATTTCTGCGTGCATGGCGACAGGCTCAAGACCACAAAATACATCACCAACACTACAGAAGTAAATTTAAATTCTAGAACTCATTTATGACAGTCTCGAGATAAGCTCTGAGTCTTTGTCCAAATTTCAAACAATCTGGCCAACGTCGTGTGGTTGATCTAGGCCTCCAAGTATGGCTGTTTTAGCTGTAAACCATGTAATCGCCAAAACTTCTGTAGATACAGTTGATCCACCAATAAGGGTGTTAATAGCCAGTTACATGTAATCTACTGCAACTGTATGTTTATGGTATGCTATTTCTTAACTTAGGATTTGTCGCGAGTGTAAGAAGCCGCGTAAGTCTCCCCATTTTCGCTCTTACTTGTAGTACTTGGGACACGGTTGATGTGGCGTTACCTCGACCCGCTATATTTGAGAAGTGAGAGTGATATCCTATGATGCTGAGTATCGAAAGAGTATTCTAAAATAGGCCCAGCGGATGGAGATGAGCTACAAGTAAGTTACACCGGAGTAAAAGGTTTGGAAGCTAAATTCTTTATTCCCGGACTGCACACTTATGTGGATGTTCATTTGTGCGCACACGAGTCGACTGTTAATGTTCGAGCTGTACTCATACTTGATCGATGCGCAAGCACGTGGAACCAAAGAAATAATGAGGGTGAAAATTCTCTAAAGCGAACGTGCGCCTTTATATATTAATCGATTTTTTTGTATGAGGCTGCCCAAGCTATTGTCCTCGCATTTAGTATCTGAAGGCTCAGGGCGAGTGATAATCCATGCATAAATTGCTTGTCGAAATTTTTTGGTTGATTGATACATGTACTTCTCATGTCAGAAATACTATCACCCTTATAACTTACAGTATATAGTCTTATGCCCATCCCCTGTTTTTGGTGTGGTCAGTGTTTTAGTAATATTATTAGTTCACCTCAGATAGTGCACCATGGCCACCTAAAGAAATACTGATGGAGTCTAGGAATGAGACTACAGTACGCAAAGCTCATGAGGAATAGATTCTAGCTAATTCTTTTCATATTAATTTGGTATATGTATACAGTACCGTAGGTTGAAATGTTTATAGTCGGTCATGTACATGTCATGACGTCAGCTAGTATATAGGGGAGAATGACGTGAACGGATGTATAATATAATGTACTTTATACCCTATATCTGTTATCGTTACCGGCATCCTACTACCATCGCGATCGGTCGCTATAACCTAGGAAGATATATATCGTGATTTTAATTTAATTCTTTGTTTGGTTAGCTACGCTTCAAAATTAATTGTGGGCTAAATGTAGAGACTAGGAGTTTACCGTTTAATGGGATACCCTCGATCAACCAAAGGAGTTCAATCTATTTTACGAATAAATCAGTCGGTCGATCAGGGAGTTCAATCAACCTAGGGACGCAGATCTTCGAGGCGAGGACTCTTGAAGTATGAACTTTTCTCCCTGGCCTCGAGTGGTAAGTATAAGTACGTACCCTAATCTTATAGCTTCACAACCCCTGGAGGTTTATACTTGAGATGAGTACTAGTGGCTATCATTATGGCGGGCTTATATAGACCCTGTAATATGACTCGAGTTTAATTTAGGAATCATTTGCCATGTGTACATAATGTTTGGTAAAGTTTAACCACAAATTTGTGCGAGTATGATGTAAACAAAACAAAACAAAAACCACAAATTTATAGTTAATTGAGTCACGAGTAGTCACTCGAGTTTAATTTAGGAATCATTTGCCATGTGTACATAATGTTTGGTAAAGTTTAACCACAAATTTGTGCGAGTATGATGTAAACAAAACAAAACAAAAACCACAAATTTATAGTTAATTGAGTCACGAGTAGTCACTCGAAATTTAGTTCCAGGTATAGGATAAGTCTGGCGACACTGGCCGTAGTTGCAACAGTTCTTACTGTCGCCAGACTTACCCCTACACCCGTATTATATACAGCTGCAGTAGAGGGCATCTTCCAGGTAGGATAGAAGAAAGCCCTCGTCTGTTTATGGTTCTTGAATAGTTCAAAACCTGAAATATATATGTATATGGTACATCCCCTATATATAAGTAATTAACTTATATATAGTAACTAATATAGACGCAGCTTATATTGTATCGACAGTGTACGCTTGTCCGTGTGTTCTAGATCTCACCAATTGGAATATCCATGCGTAAGTCAATATCTTCTACATAATTAGCCGTGGCGCCTAAACTACCTTTTTTGAGAGGATGCTCCCAGGGGTCTTCTAAGTATACATATGATATACATTGAAGTACCTGGTGACTTCCAGCTTATGAAGGCTACTGCAGCTAACTAGTGACCGTAACACGTTGTACATGCTACCAGGTCCGGGTGACCAACATGCAAAAAGTTTCGACTGCGCATAAGATAGAAAGAGGTTAGGAGAGGGGGAATCGGTTTTTACGGTAAAAAAAGTACCGTCCCAACTAGCGGGCGGTGTGCAGATAGGTGGCAAGAGATTCTACATGTCGTGATATGTAGCTAGAATATATATCGCTAATTTAGATAAGGTCTAGATTCTACTGTGTAGTACACAGTGATGATCAGTAATTTGCGGGCCTAGGCTTTTTTGGTCATCAAGAAGATATGGCTCGAGAAGCCATGTCCCCTATGCTAAAAGATTTCATGCGGAAGCCACAGTACGCCACAGGAGGGTGGGGCAATAACAACGACTTTAAAGCTCTCCAACTATGGCATCACCAGCTGCGCGCTGTGGCGCAGTCAAGATGACTAATAGTAGAATAGTGAACGGGAGAGGACTAAGACACAGTAGCTACATTTAGTTGGGGAGACGGTCACATCACTTATCTTAGTTTAGTCCTGTCATACACACACAATACAAGACACACTGGTACGACTAACTCCTCATAAATTTGGATACTATGTTCAGAATCAACAAAACAATGCTCTTGGTGGGTCCTGACAGTTAAAAAACATTTTCCATATTCTTAAGGATTTCGTTTAATTCATGGTGATATTAGTCATACCCCTCGTTTAACCATATCTCGAGGAGTTACGTTTGTCTATAGAGAGCGATTTGGAGAAAATCAGACATTGAGCTAGAGCTGGAGCTGGAGCGCGAGGTCTAATAGGCTCAAAATCTAAGTATCTTGAACTCCCACACAGCGTTAAAGTGTGTACGTTCTACGCACCCGGGTCAGTAGCCTGCAAGGATGTACTTATAGGATGTATCCGGCCCGGGGGTCCTCAAAGTGATGCAACGACGATAAAGAACCATATAGATCGATCAGACAGAGCTATGTAGTAGCTGGAAACAAAAATGGGAAAAGTTAACTGGGTCTAGCTTTGATGGTGGTCGTAACACCAATTCAGAGAGACCTGACACCAATAGTCAGAGAAAGCTGCGATATATCTTTTGCGGCCATACCTATTAATTATTGAGTATGCGCAAGAGCAATGGTTATTTGTGGGCTGCAATTCGTAAACGGACTCAATATAATGGACTTTTCGAACGCGACTGTACTACGGGTGTAGGGGTAAGTCTGTAGACAGTTGCAACAGCAGTAGGTGCCTACAGACTTACCCCTACACCCGTAGTACCAAGATGTCGTCATGTTGCAGTCTGTGTTATTGCACAAGCCTGTTGTTTCAAAGAACCAATCAAGCATGTTAGATTATGATTACCGCTGGGATTGGTTAAGGTTATGCGGTTACTCCCACTGGCGGATGCTGCGCTAGGGAACAATACCAGTTAATAATGCTGACTCCTATTTATAATGAATTATGCTTTGCCACGCTCTTTGACGACTGCTTCTTAGTGTTTCGAGTCACAAAGCCTTATTCCAGGCTCGGAGGCCTACCTACATGTTCCGGAGTTTGGCACTGGAATCTGATGCTCTGCAACCTCTGCAACATTGGTTGTGGACATAATTGCACTTAAGTCTTGAGAAAGCACTCGGTATGTTCTTTCTTTCTTTTTTTTTTCTCTCTTTTGATTCCGTAGGTGCACTTGGTCCGGAGGTTGCAAGAGAAAAGGAAACAAACCCCGGATGGCCCGGGGATGAGGTTTTTTAGTGATCTGTGAAACTATCATCACAAGATCCTTCTTAAGAGCAAGTATCCCGGCGCATCTCAGATAAGGTACATGTAAGTATGCAAGGCACATTAACTTCTTCATCGCATGTGCACTTAATCCGGAGGTTGTAAGAGAAAAGGAAAAAAAATCCGGATGGCTAGGATCTAGTTTAGGATTGTTCTCTGAAACTAACCATCACAAGATCCCTCTTAAGAAGTATCCCGGCGCAGATAAGGTATGCAGGCACATACTTAGCTTCCTCATCGCATGTGCAACCTTTCGCGCTAAACCAATAAGGGGATCACAGCCTAGATAGGATGACTACACCAGCCATACTATATAGACATGTCCTCAACCTCCCTTCTCCCTTCTGTCCTTTATATACCATCGGTGTGAAAAGAAAGACTATTGACTTTTTCACTGGATACAAGGATTCATCTCCGTCGCAGCCGCTTGTTGTTTATCAAATGACTACAACACCAAAAACACATCCTTTCGAGAAATGGGGAAGGTGGATAGCTTTTGTTTCTGCCATCTTTAACTGGTTCGTCTGCCTCTAAATCTGAGTCTAGAAGACTGCAAGGAGGGGGTGAGTGGAGGTACCATGAGAAAGACCACACGCTAACCATTTCTCCTCACAATAGCTTATCTGCTGGAAGTATAGTCCTATTCTCATTATGGGCCCCGGTATTTCAGCAAAAATTAGGATACAGTCAGATGCAGGTGAATGCGATTTCTATCGCTGGAGAGCTAGGACTATATCTCCCGTATGATAACAAAACGCCGTCCTCTTTATCGATATTTGTTGGACTATGATTAACATACCCCAGAGTCCCAATATTCGGTTACATATGCGATCAGCTAGGGCCTAACAAGCTCAGTATCCTTGCTGCAGTTCTCTCCGGCTCCGGATACTCCTTGGCATCACTCGCTTTCTCGGGTGATTTTGTTTATCAATATATGGTTATTGCTTTTGCTCTGGTAGGGATGGGTACCAGTGCTATGTACTTCTCTGCTATCACAGCCTGTGCGAAGAACTTCACAAGTAACAGGGGTCTGGCACTGAGCGCCCCAATTGCAAGCCTTGGGCTGAGCGGATTATGGCAGAGCCAACTTGTTTCCCGAGTTTTTGTGGATAAAACTGGGGCAGTGATGGTGAACGCTGTGTTTGTGGCATATTCCATCTACCTATTCTTTGTTGGGATGGTTGGGGGTCTGCTCCTTCAAGTTTTCCCCGAAGAGCAGGTCAGTAAACCAGATGAGTATTATGAAGGGGGAGAGGATGAGGAAGAAGGACGACTATTGCGAAGCGAGGCAACGAGCTACGGCGCCAGCATCAGTTGTGACAGTGTCGATAGCATCATCGATGACAAGGGCTGGGTCAATAATGCCACACGAAGCTTCCTCCTCGATAAAACTATGTGGCTCTTCGCCACTGGAGTCTTCCTCGTCACTGGCCCTGGAGAAGCCTTCATAAATAACATGGGTTCTCTCGTCCTCTCGCTCACTCCCCCCACTACTACCAGCGTTCATATCGACCCTGCAACCCACGTCTCACTTATAGCCGTATCCTCCACTGCTGGGCGCATAATTGCAGGTGTTATATCCGATTACCTCGCCCCCCCATCTTCTCATACAGTGCGCAGTTCTCGCCCTCGCTGCTCCCGTATTGTGTTCCTTCTCTTCTCTGGTGCCATCTTCCTCATGGCGCACTTGCTTCTGGCATCAGGGTACATTCAGCACCACCCATCGAACTTTTGGATCATCTCTTCCTCAATCGGTGTTGGCTATGGTGCGACATTTACGCTAGCACCAACAGTCGTGAGTGTAGTATGGGGGACTGAGAATTTTGGCACAAACTGGGGAATGGTGTGTATGACCCCTGCACTGGGAGCGACGGTATATGGTGTGGTATACGCGAGTGTGTATGATGAACATGCTGGGGATGATGGGAGATGTTTCGGTGAGGGGTGCTACGCCAGGGCGTTTGGAATGATGGCGATGGGGACTGTAGTGGCGATGGTGGGCTGGGTGTATGCCTGGAGAACGTGGAAGAAGAGGGGAGTCATAGTTTAGGTGAAGGGTTTTCCTTGTATTTTCTTCCCTTTTGTATCTTAATTTTTTTTTTTCCTTTAGCATTTCCGCAGGGCTCAGGTTTTTCTTTTTTTTCATTTTCCTTTCCTCCCGGTCTTTTTTTTAGATATTAAAGGCAGATAGATAGAGCATCATTTGCTTGTATTGCTTTCGGGCTTAAGCTATTTATGATACACACGAAATTCCTATATCTCCATCTGAAGTTTTTGTGTACCCGTATAGTTACTGATCCCATCCGAGTGACCAGGCATGATCCTGTCATGTCAACAGGGTGCGGGCAGGACAACACAACCTAATCCATGAGTTCAGCCCTTCACCCCCAGAGTTTCCATATGTTGCCCAAATGTGCATCAATGGGACAAGCAGAGGAGTGTGACTAAGCGAAGGTGTTCAATGTTGGCCTAGATGTCGGTGCTAACGCCTCATATGGGTGAAACCCTGCACTGATTGCTTGGTGCGCCGTGAGGCTGCATACGAACAAAAAAAACAAAAATGATGCATCCATAGGGCAGCGGTACACATATATACCTACATAGGAATCGGGAGGGATCCCTAAAAAGTATGTTTCCCGTAATTGTGTCCATCTCGAGTTGACATTGTTTTACCGACACAGATCTCCACGTATTGCATGGCCTCTAGTTTTAGTCAGAAAGGGCGGCAACATATCGCTATCCTATCAATCTTGGGAGATCTTCGAGTGAATCGAGAAGTACTAAACCTTGATGAGAGGCCTTATGACGCAAAAGTAGATAGACCACTTCCCCCGAGCTCCCCAGTGATGGACAGAACTAACCACATACCTGAACTAATGTCGTGGGCCCTAGCTCGATTGGACCAGTCTCAAGCCAATGGTTGAGAAGTTACTCGTTTCGACAGGCCTGAAGGCTCAGCGCATTGTTCCTCCTAAGTGGATTTAACCTTTCGCACATTGTTGTGGGTCGAGATTAGTTTTTCGTGATGTGTTTGTAATGACACATGTACCAGCCATGCTCACGGGGCCGGGATGTGGTCGGGACTTGGGTGGATTACGTACTTGAATGGCTCGTGATCAAAGGCATATACAGATGTGTACCAGTCAGGGTACAAAATCTTTCCTGAATCACCCATTCCACAGATAAAGTAGGCATGTCTTCAACCAAGGCTAAAAGTTTCAAACACCATGGGTTACCTTGGCGGGCCTACAAAGAGTTTCGGGGTGTTAAACCTAAGTCTGGGAATGTGTATGTATCTCTCTCGCTGCTGGTGGATGTTCAACAGTCCCAAGTGCCTAGAAGGCATAGAAATTATAATAAGACTCCCGCGGCTCAGCTTTAAGGTGAAATACACATACATACATGCTTAAAGACATTAGAGAGCATGTACTTAATCAGCAGCCTATAGATGATGGTGGCATTTACTAAAATAGTGCATTTTCCTAATATTGTAAGAGGAGACATATTTGAAGCCATAGACTACCCAAGAAATCGAATTCCCCACCAAAAGAGATAAAAAAACAACTCGTAGTATAGTACATGATTGCCGTCGATATATGATATCAAACTCTCTCGAGGACACATATCAAACTTGACTACACTCTTACAAAGGATGTAAAAGACTTTTTTCTTTCCCTCGCGCGTAAAGCAAACCCAGACAAAAGAGCAATATATGTTAACAAGCTCCCCGCACATTCTCATGGAATAGGGCGTGAGGAACCCGTTAAAATAAAAGAAAATGAAGAGAAAAGACCCAAAACAACTCCAGTTTACATCCCCCTACTAATGTCTCCGCTCCCAAACGATACTTTCTTACACATACGCCCTATCGCCCCGCCTAACTGTACCCTCTTGATCAAGAGCATCTCCACCTTGATTATTATTAAGCGCTCTGGTTGAAGTCTAATTAGCCGTTCTATCTTCAAAGCTTGGGACATCTAGGCCCATTCCCATATCTGCAGTCGGCGCAACATCAACCGAGGGAACATCAGTCTGTGGGTGATTCGGCGGCGATTGGCTTGTGCTATCCATCATGTTTACACCAAGCTCCTGACCATCCATTCTCTGTATATCCGATGTGCCTATACCCCGCACATTGCCAAGTGCCGTTATAACATTGACATGAGCGATCTCTTCACTCGGACTTCTTTCATCCCCAACCCTTTTAGCGGCATTTTTAGCTGCTTGGCCCGGTGCACGAGTCTTCAATTCTCCTGTTACAAACTGGAGGTAGTAAGGAACCTCAATACCACTCTTAAGGAAAAAGAGTTTAAGATTGCGTGCCTTGTCTTTAAGCTGGACTTGGTTCCGGTCTTTGAGCATTTCATTGACCGTCCCACCAGGACCGAACATTGCAAGAATTTGGCTCCAATGAGGGCCTTTTACGCGGTCGAGACCAGCCATTAGTGCATTCTCCTCGTCGGTTGACCATGGGCGACGTTGCGATGGGAGGCCAGCACGGCGGGAGCTGGGAGATGCCTTGGCAGTAGCAGCAAGGCGGGCACGTTCGTAGAGTACTTGAGTGGGTGCCGACTGCTGCGGGATCGGAGCCTGAGCAGGAGGAGCACCAAGTGACATGGCGATTGATGTGTTGGAACCAAAGAGCTCGGCCTCAAGGTTAACCTGCGCGGGAGTTACTGCCTCAGAGTTGATGGGGGGCTGAGGGGCGGTTTGGAGCGAATTGTGGGTTGCCAGTGCAGAAACATTCGAAACATCAAGGTTCTCGATGTTCGCATTCATCTGATTGACCATTTGCTGATTCACTATCTGTTGGTGATGAATAGGAGGGGGGGGGGTCTGGTGCGACATCGGTGGGGGGGTGCGCTGTGCACCCGACGACTTTCTTTTACGTGCTCTCCTCATCTAACACAGATTAAAAAAAGGGTTAGAAGCATAATAATGACAAAGGATCGTTCAAAACCTTACCGGTGCAGACACTATTACTTCATAATTTTTGCTGACATACCAGCTGACCTCTTTCAAAAAATCTTGCCAGACATACTTCTCGCTGAGGTTAACATCGTCAGAAATGTGCATAAGATGCCCCTTCCTTTGAATCAACCGAGCAACAAAATCAGCTTCGCTGGGTGTCAAAGCCTTTGCTCCGGGTCGTCTATGAAGAAGGATCTCTTTCATATCGTCAGGAAACAGGTCAGTTAAAATCTCGTCCTTAGCACGTTCGTTGGTAGACATGGCTGAAATGTATGCCTGTGTCTTTAAATCGAGATATAAAGCGCCTTGTGACTTTAGGAGGCGGCCTCCATCTGGGACAAATGTATCTAGGAAATGCTCATTCAAATGGAAAAA
Organism: Morchella sp. 2018-W16; assembly: GCA_024713755.1. Classification (NCBI taxonomy): domain Eukaryota; kingdom Fungi; phylum Ascomycota; class Pezizomycetes; order Pezizales; family Morchellaceae; genus Morchella; species Morchella sp. 2018-W16. The sequence continues at coordinate 3,433,232 of JAMGYY010000003.1, read as the reverse complement.
CCCAACTTCTTGGGAACCGAAAACAGACGAAACAAATGTTGCAAGATTAACTTTGCGCACAGTAGTGCGTTGTTCGGGGAGATCAAGCTTCAGATCATCGGCACTGAGGAATGCCTCGGGAGTGTAAAGTTTCTTGGTTTGGTCGAAAAGCGACTTCATCGTGAAGTAGGCCTGCCCCTGGTCGGATTCGGGCTGTGTCACGATACTAAGGGTCTCCTGATATGGCCCTTTGCCGAGAGTTGTCAAGATTTGAGAAGACTAGTTCTGATAATAAGTGCGTTGTTCGAAACCCCAGCGGAAACAGCTTATCAATTAAGTAGGTGAGACATACCAAGTTGTCAAGAATAGGTAAGCTTTGAATTCTCAAATTTTGGTTCGCATCCCATAACATGCAAGTCGGATCGCCATAGCTCAAGTTCCAAACACTAATATGATTAAGGTGTTCGTTCTCGTGGTCAGAGTCGTCCAAGTCGAACTCTTGTTCAAGGCCATCGTCTTCAAGCGAGCCGTTCTGGCTGCCGTCATGCTCATGATGTTGGCTTTCGTACTGGTTTTCGGTACTAGGTTGACCGGCCTTTTCTGCGAAAACGGCAGTAACGTTTCCAATATCTTGAATATGCGGCTCGGCTACTTCGCCCTGCATTTCATGGGAATTTACAGCAGGTACGACTCCGTCGTGGTGTTGTTGTGTCTCAAGCCGCTGACGTTTTGTTGGAGGCGGATCATATGAGGCCTCAAAGGCTGAAGGCCCATTAGCATCATTGTGTCCGTCTGGGCGCTTTTCCCAGGAAGTTGGGGCGTTGAATGAAGCATTAAAAGCGGCGATTGAGGATAAGGATGGATCAACAGACTCAAGCTCTAAAAGAATGAAGGGTTAGGTTAAATGTTCGGTCAAGGTCAGATGTCGACGAGGGGTGTCGGGGGCGGGGCAGGGTGTGGAGAAACAAATTGGGCTTCAAGGAATTTGGGCGAAAAAGAAATGAAAAGGAAGGATCAACACAGTTGTTCATGGATTAATGGGAGCTGAAGGACAGAGTAATCACATACCAGTTGGAGGTGTGAGCTGCTGTGGATCTTGTATTTGTCCTTGCTCCTCAGCAGGCAGTGGGAGGGAGTTTTGCTGTGACGTCGAAGACATAGCTTTTGAATTCGGGACTTTGGTGCTGGCTGCTTGCCCTCTGATTGAGCCCGAAGCCCTGTGTGTAAAATATTGGGAGAGAGGGTTGAGGGCGAGAGAGGAGGGCAACGACCAGAGACAACCGTGGGGTCGGTTACAGGGGTGCAGTTGTTGTTCAGGATTATACAATAGCCTTGTATATATTATTATTATCATTACATGTATTATTATCTTGTAAAGAGAGAGCATGCAAGCGAGCCATCAACTCGCGAACAAAAAAAAAAAGCGCCTATGACCAGAGTTACTTAAGTATATGCACAAAAAGTTTGTTTACCTGGCATATTGACAGGAATCCCTTCCGAGCTGAACGATTCCCGAGCATTCGCGTCATAGAGTTACAAAAAGAGTAAGTCCTAGATCAAAGATAGTCTAGTCATTTAAATTCTCTTCGAAAATTTATGTAATTATGATGCATAATATATTGGCAGTCATTACTTAGGCGTTCAATATAAGGCCATCCATTTTCTTACACCATAAAAAATATCACACCAACCTTAAAGCCCGCGGCCGTACACGAACGTACTTTCTCCGTTTTAGTAACCTATATAACATGTATGGATAAGGCTGTAATCGAGCGTCAATTCGAAAGAGGCCGATAATACTGGTAACTACAATATAAGATGACAGGATAAGAAAATAGATTATTCCAGCGACAACAATATATAAGTATATAGAAAGGGCTGAAAACATGAGTACGTGTAATAATTATGGCTATCCGGATTTTTTTTCTGAGGGGGGGGGGGGGTGTAGTCTTTTTTGAACTTGAACTTTGACAACCCTCTGTATAACTGTTACTACATCATCTCAGCTTGCAATAAGATGGCCAGAAAACCCCTATACTACTCTGGGATATTTAGTTGTTCACCTTCTTCACGAGTCTAATACCCGGGCCGTCAGCCGAGATCGACGAGTGATATTTTGTGATCCACACCCTGGTATTGTTATAATAAAGTACTGTGAGTACAGACGTGCACATGGGAAAGATTTCATCTTCTCTGGATACATAAGACATATATACAGAGGGCTGTATCTACACAGCTAAAGGCCTTTGATCATATGTGTATGCGGCAACGCAAGCCTCACCATGGCCAGGGTGACTCACTACCACACCCTACAGGCTCAGACTGATGTGACAAATGGCCGAAAAACTCATTCCGAGCCCTTGTAAAGGTTCTTTGAAATTTAAGTGGCTCCCTGGTACAAAAACCGGATCGGCGCGCTCATGTTGGATATCTAGCGATAGGGTATCAGATTTCTCATAGATGTCGAACCCTGAAGGAATAAGAAATCGTAAATCTAATAGGTCAAGCGAAGTTTATTATATTTGTACACGTAGTAAAACTTTCGGTACCGATCTCACTTTCCGCTGTCGTCCCCTGGGCGAAAAAAAAAAGCTACTACGTGTCATCATTGCTAGTAACCATGCATGCTTCGACATATATTCTTCGGAGCCTACCGAATATCCATTTGCTGATGTGCGTTTTAATCCCCTCCACCACCACTGGCATTGACGGCCGCATTTGCATTTGCGGCACCACCCCTTCCCTTCCCACCGCCACCCCCCCTGCCTCTCCCACCTCTAAACCCGCCTCTCCCACCTCCTCCATCACCACCTCCACTGTTACTTCCCCTCCGTCGCCTGCCGCCGCCGGACCCACTGGTATCGGCCGCTGGGGCAGTAGGAACCCCTGGCTGCGTCTCCAAAGACGTATGCTGAGAGCCACGTCTTCCTCCACCACCACCACCACCTCCCCCATTAGGGTTCCCACCCCTTCCTTCGCCTCTTCCATGACGTCTCCCACCACCAGATCTTGGCGCTGTTGGTGTTGTAGGGCTCTGTACCTTGCCAGGACTAGCTGGTGTAGTTGCTGGCCCGCTTGGTGCTGCTGCGGGAGTGTCAGCAGCGGAGCTTTCACGTTTAAGCAGCGTTGGAGATATCGATGCAGATGCTGGTGGAGGGCCAGTGGAGGCTTGTTTCTTAAGAATTGCCGTAGGTGCTGTATGTGCCTGGGGTGACGAACTAGATGCAGTGGAGGCGGTGCTTTCTTCGCGCTCTAGACGATTACGTCGATCACGACGGGAGCCGCCACGAGGACGGGATGGTTTAGTCGATGTTTCTTGTTGCGTCTGGGGACTACCCGGGGAAAAGGTCGCGTTTATTGGGGGAGGCGCATCAGATTGGACGGTAGCGAGAGTGGGGGTGGAATTAGTGCCTTCAACAACAGAGGCAGCAGTTTCGAGTGCAGTCTGGCTAACACGGGGACGACGAGGAGCGGCAAGACCAAGATCACGTCGAAGTATTGCTGCAAGGCTACTTGCATTTCCGCGTTCCCTGCGCCCTCCTCCCTTTGGTTTCTCCGCATCAGCAGCTGGACTTTTGTCTGGTTTTGACCCGGATCCAGTGTTAGACATATTGCTGTCTGCCCTGCGAAGTAGACTTCCAACACCCGATCCTTCACGTCTGGCTGTTCCAACGCCTGACCCCTCACGCCTTAGGATAGTGGTTGTCTCTATCTCAACAGTCCTAGCTGCCTGCTTGGTAGTCTTGTCTTCCTTATCGTGATCATCCTTTTCTTTTCCTTTTCCTCTACTCTTCTCAAGCCTCCGTTTCCCTTGCCGCCCCGAGGAGCTCTCCTTGCTGTCTTTACTATCTTTTGACTTATCAGACTTGGATCTGCCTCCTGTTGAAGCCTTTTCAGAGGCTGCCGCAGCCTTTTGCTGCTTGATGAACTCAACAAGAGGTGTTGTTTTGGGCCTCACTTCTTTCTCTGGAGTTGGCAAAGGAGCAGATAAAGGATCATCTTGGGCGACTGCGCGTCCACTAGCAGTCACTGTGCCGTCAGTGACGGTCCCATCGGGTTGAGCGCCATCGCCTGCTGCAGCAACAGCAGATGATCCATTGAGAGATGCAATGAAAGAGATAAAATCCGGGTCGCTATCAATAGTTCCAGCCCTAGCATCTACACGAATGCCTTTTTTCGGGAATTTTTGAAACGGTGCATATTCCATCTGTGGACTTGTGGCATTGCCCCTAGAATCCACAAACTGACCATGATTACGGAGGGCATCGTTAAGAGCAGTTATTTGTGCAGGTGTTTTAAATTTGATATAACAGCGTGAAAACGTAGGTGACTTATTACGACTACATTTTAGAGTATCAGTGATGCTGTTTTTGGCTTTGATATGGAGGGGACTAGGGGGACTAACTCTGACGGGATCTTGCCTTGTACCCAAGTAAACCATTCCGTAGTTTCTTCATTGATGTATTCTGCTAGCACCTCTTTGAATTCTTCCTCTTTAAGCAGACTTGGGAGATGACGGACGACGATCCTCAAGCGGACAGTAGCTTGATTTCCGCCTCCACCACCACTCCCACCGGTACCACCGCCTTTACTACCTCCCCCGGTCCTTGACCGTAATTTTGGTTTTTCTAGAATAGTTGGAGCTGTTGCCGACATAGCTAAATAGCTAAGAAAAAAAAAAGAGAGAGAGAGAAAAAGTGCTTGTTTTGATCGGCTTATAGACGAAAATGGATGATGGGTGAATGTAGTCAAGGACTCTTGGTGGGAAGAGGCGAGGCCAACAGTAATGCTTACGTAACAATATACTTACTAGGGCGTATGAGAGTGAGAGAGCCGAAGTGGGATATGTAGAGTAAGAGCCCCACAGTTTGTGTTTTTGCAGATTCCAGGCCAGGAACCTGCGTTTATCGTTTGCCTAATCGACAATAAGCAGTATCTAGTTCAAGCATCCGGCCCCAAAGCACTGCCCTACTTCCTTAGATACCAGCTAAAGTCGTGCGTGACATTGGTCCCCTAGGCAATTTACAAGCCATCATCACTCAACTCTGTCCAATAACCCCTCTCTACCTCATCCTGTTCAGCTCCATCTGTCTTCATCCCGACTATTCCTAACTGTTTAAGGCCAGCTCATCTCGGACCGCTATCGGGGATCCGTCTACAAACCCCTCCACCCCCCAAATCTCGCGACCATACCGTTCAGTCAGCTCATCCCAGTTTTCCTCCCCCTCACACACGTACCGAACCCCCCATCTCCCACTCAGTCTAGTAGTGGTAATAGAATCCCACCATCCCGAACCAAAAACTACACATCCACAGTCCTTACTAGCAGCAGCATGAATCCGGCCGGCGAGAAGGGTGGTGGCCCAGCTGCAGCCACTAGCGGAGGCCCTGATCAATGGTTGGAACAAGCAAAAAAATGTAAATATTTGACGGAGGGGGATATGAAAAAGTTATGTGAGCTCGTGAAGGAATGCTTAATGGAGGGTTCGTATCTCAAATCTACTTTTATATCCCCGCTACCTTATCTATGAACCATGTATAATTTAGAACGAATAGACTAAATGAATCCGTTTTTCGGGGGTGCGCCAATAGAGTCAAACATTCAACCCGTATCAACACCCGTTACGGTATGCGGTGATATCCATGGCCAGTTCTACGATCTCATGGAGTTGTTCAACGTGGGTGGAGGCTTGCCGGACAAGGTCAACTACGTTTTTCTAGGCGATTTCGTCGATCGAGGTTATTTCTCGCTGGAGACATTTACATTATTGATGTGTTTAAAGGCAAAGTCAGTCTCCCAAAACGCCATAGAAAGTTTCGCCAAAGAATGGAATGCCAGGGCCATATTGGAAATCTTTGTGGTTACTAACCGGATGAATTTGTAGATACCCCGACCGGATAACTCTTGTTCGTGGAAATCACGAATCCCGCCAAATTACCCAAGTCTACGGTTTCTATGAAGAATGCCAAACGAAATACGGCAACGCTAGTGTATGGAAATCATGCTGCCAGGTTTTTGATTTCTTAGCGCTTGCAGCAATTATAGACGGAAGTGTGCTGTGTGTGCACGGGGGACTTAGCCCGGAGATCAGGACATTAGACCAGATACGGGTTGTTGCAAGGGCACAGGAAATTCCTCACGAAGGAGCATTCTGTGATTTGGTTTGGAGCGATCCAGAAGGTGCGTCCATTACGTTTAGAAGGCTAGATAAAACAAACCTCGGAGAACGGTAGCTGATGGGATATGCGAGAGCAGATGTAGAAACATGGGCTGTATCACCTCGAGGGGCTGGGTGGCTATTTGGTGATAAAGTAGCGACAGAAGTACGGGGCCCCATTCTAGAATCTTTTTGGAAGGAATGCTTACTCCTAGCCGCTAGTTTAATCATGTAAATGGCTTGTCTTTAATAGCGCGTGCTCATCAGCTGGTAAATGAAGGATATAAAGTAGGTCCCTTCTCCTATTCCTCCCTGCCTTGGGAATTCCGGATTTTGATAACTTATTTGTGCCACAGTATCACTTTAAGAATAAAGATGTAGTAACTGTTTGGTCAGCACCAAACTATTGCTACCGCTGCGGAAATGTGGCAAGCATTATGAAACTTGAAAAAGACCTCTCACCGAGCTTCACGATATTTCAAGCAGTCCCGGACGATCAAAGGGTCATCCCAGCTGGGAGGGGAGGACGAAGCGAATATTTCCTGTAAACCTTCAAGTTATACATTTTTACTACATGGAACTTTTATATATGCGCAAAACCCCAACGAGCGATCCTATCTTTATGGGCCTAGTTGAGGGGAGCGTGCTGGATACTTACGAAGCGACGCATCAAGCATTATACCTTTCGGTGTCTGGGTTGTGGGTGGTTTTATTTCTTGTAGGCTGTTTGTTCTTGTAGGCTGGGTGTGGGTTGTTTGGGGCCGGGGGATAAGAGGGTCAATGCTGGGAGTCTTGCTGCGATTTTGTCGTGTTTTCTTCTTTTTTCTTTCCTTCCTTCCCCAACTGTTGTCTTCTCCCTTCTATGTAAGAGGTTTTTTCTGCAGTGTTTGTAGCAGGGGCTTTTGGGTGGATTGCTGCCTTTATATTCTAGATTCATACAGTTAAGATGGTATGCAATGGTAGTTATGAGGTTCTGGGTACATACGAATTCACTTTTTCCGCAGTTGACCGTGGGCTTATTTGGGTGCTTTAGTGGCCCTTTCCTAGGGAAACTGGGACATCATATGAGTTGAAAATGACCAGCCCATTTCTAAACGAGTGATAATTCATGAAGTCTCGAATATCATGATCTATTGATTGATTGATTTTCAAACAGTATCTTGATGTATACTCCACTTGTATTTAGGCCTCCATCGGGTCTTGCTGGTATAATCATAACCTTACACACTTTTATAGCCACCCTAATAATAAGGGTGAAAAGGGTGAACAGACGATATATAAAAAGAAAAATGACTCTTGGATGGGACCTACATGTACTTATGTAAGTACATGTATTTACTCGGGGTATATGGTACGTAAGAGCTCATAGCGGGATGATACGTGGCTAGTAGGCGGGTATCGATATATAACGATTTCGAGTTAGCTCACTAGATTACTATTGCATCACCATGTACTTATGTACTACCCCTCATAAGATTCCAACTCGCTTTCCCACACGACGCATCAACCCGAAACACCCTGATATCCAGTAGCCGGTTAACAAAGATAGTGCTCTGCCCCGGCTCATGCTCCCCGCTTAATTATGTAGGTGGATTTCCGACTTTAGAAGATGACTACTTGCATACATACATATAAGACATTGGTAGCATGAAAATAGCATGATAAAAATTAACTGGGCTAGCAGACAATTGGGATCTTCCTCTGCAACTACCACTGGCGGGAGGTGTTATGTGAGTATCTAAAATATGGTCGAAAACATCTCTAACCTAAACTGCTATCTCTCATGAGCCTTGTCTAGGCCCAGGATTTCTGCCTGGGTGGCCTAGCTATTATTACTGCTATATTCACTAGTATCTTGTTGAAACCTGGAACTGTTGCATATCAAAGTTAACCTGTTACTTGTTCGACCCCTTTTCAGGCACTAAATATACCAGCACGCGGTGGTGGATGTCAGAAGAGTGGTGCTGATAAAGACCTTTAGCTGCGCCGATCGAACGAAAGATTCGGGCTGGTTAGGCACAAGGCCTAAAGATTTTCGGCAGGGACTTACCGATAAAGGTGCAGGACTTTTGTTCAAGTGCTCAATTTTCTGTTAAATTGGCGAAGCCAAAACACAGTGAAAAACACTATGTTTCGGCAGTGGGTAACCTCCATCGCAACAGTGAGGCCCGTTGCAGAGCCCAAGTCCAACCACACCCTTGCTTTTAGCTGCCTTAATATTAATGGACGGGCCTTTTTATTGGATGTTGGGCTACCACTAAACCCAATTGGGAATTTATTAAGCTTTACTAGACCGGTCCAATGGGGTAATAAGCTAAAGACATTGAAGTACGTTTCATGAGTCTAGATTGATTGCCTGGTACCTACAGGGCCGTTTTGCTGCATTAAGTTCTATGAAACCCTCATAGGATGAGAAAGCCAGCAACTTCATGTATGTTCCAGTCGATCTATTGAGTTATTGATCTATATAACTAATGATCGCGGATTTAGGTGAAGTTTCCTCCGGTTGTGAAGCACCATCCGTCGAGTGATTTTTCATGACACTCAGCACGACAGGGTCAGTTACCAGCCTCCCCGCCAAGGCATCCCTGCCTTACATACATTACTGCGCTGCCCATCTCCCGGTGATCACAACAAAACAAACAAAGGTACCGTTTAAAATGGAGTCGGACTTGGCAGGCGTTAACGTAAGGTAAGTGCGTGGCCTATCTATCTAGCTATATACATCTATGTAAAACTATAACTGACTCGGTATTTAGACACCAATCGATATTCGCCTCGAACCGATCCACCGCCGAAGGTACGTTGAGGCCGGTCTGCATTGCATTGCAGGGAGCTTGGGCAAGCAAGCACTGACCTGACCTGAGCGCAGTAGCAACACCATTGGGGTCGGGGCTTTTGAGCCCGAACCAGGCGGGTTACCTCAGTGAGATTGACTTTGAGAGCTCTCTACTGGACTCAGGAGACCCATTTGGCGGTATCTTTTCGCCCTCCTCCACCTGTCACAGCCAGAGCCCTCATCTCAATTGTCTGACAGTCATCTGTGAATGTAGATGAAGAAACAAATGTTAGCACCCGTCCTGAGAGGGTGGCAGCCGTCGAGATCTCCCCGCACGGCGACCTAGTGCTCGAGCTCGCATTCAAGCGCGGGCAAGCCCGCTACCGCGTCTCATCCCAGGTCCTCTGCCTTGCATCGCCTGTCTTCCGCGCAATGCTCGGCCCGAACTCGTCGTTCCGAGAAGCATGCGAGCTGCGCGCGCACACCACTACCGGCGGGGGCGCTGCAAGTGCTGAGCCGTATGTGCTGGCCATAGAGGACGACGATCCGGAGGCCCTGGCGATCGTGCTGTTTGCGCTGCACCTGCAGAACGCGAAGCTACCGGCATTCATTAAGGAGAAGCGCACGATCTGGAATATGGCAATTATATGCGACAAGTATGATTGCACGTCAGCGTTCAGTGTGTGGGTGGATGGATGGGCGGATGGGTGGCGGCGCAGAGCGTTCAGGAATAGCGGCCATGGGTTGTGGCTTTTTATCAGTTGGACGTTTGGGCTGGGGGATGTGTTTACGTTCATCTCGAAGAAGCTTATACTGGAGGGGTATTACCAGGTTGAGGGAGGGAAATTTCTTAGCAAGGAGGGATGGAACCTGGATGGGTTGGCGATTCCGAGCCCAGTTATGGGTGAGTAGGAGTCCGCCGTTGCTCCACGCAATTCCAACCAGCAGAATTCTAACAGATGCGGCAGAAATCATCCTGCAGCAAAGACGAACAACTATCCTGACAATGATCGAAGATGCCCTCTCCGTCCTCGACAAGTTCCTCATTGGTGGCGAGGCCGGCCGCCCCCTCTGTTCCGCCGTTGCCCCAACCGACGAATGTGACCTCGTCATCCTCGGCGCCTTAACCAGGGAGTACCAAGTGCGCCTCGGCATCTACCCTGAGCACACCAAGTACCTCCTCATGAGCGTCAAGGATGTGCATGAGAGCCTCCGCAGCGTCAAGATTCGCTGCCTGGGCGAGAGTTCGCCGCGCATGGGTGGGCATGCGGGCACGTGCATGAAGTTCATCTATGAGCTGCATGAAAGGCTGGATGTGACCCTGTCGAGGATTGTGGGGCTGGAACTGGCAGACTTTGGGTCCAGGCATGGACTGCCGGTTAGGAGGGTCGAGACGGGAGCTGGCCGTCAGATGCAGGAGGAGGTGTATACGCCGTCGCTAACTTGTGAGTACATATATTTCTGGTCAGGTTGGTGTAGAGGAGTGGTTAACGAATATCTTGCCAGTGATCAAAAAGCTGTTTTATCCCAAACGGAGACAACCGTCGAGTACACATCTTCTGTGAGGGTTTGGTTATGAAGCTACATGCAGGGAATGTCGCACTGGTTCGAGAAGGGCTGTATGTTACGGTGTATTGAGAAGCACGTGTGGGTTCCTGGCGAACCCCCGATATTATTTTATTTACGATTATTTATAAGCAGATATATCTCTTTAGCATGTATGAACCTGCTATACATTTATATCAGACGGATATGAGATGTATGTAATTGAGAACAAGACTTGTATCTGATTAGGAGCGCTACCTCATTGTATTCGATGTATGTCATACTGTCTACTTCATAGAAGATAATCTCTGCGCAACTACAAGTACTTTACTTATTTACTTATGTACCCTCCTGTCATCCAATGATCTGCGCACACATCTTAACCCCACTGACTAAGCAAGTACTCGCTCAACAACGCCTTTTCCTGCCCGAAGTGAAGTGAAGCAACCCAGCAACAGCATCCCCCCCATAACTATCACATCTCACCCCTGCATTGGCACAAAGCTTATTTCAGTGAACCCCCACCCCTCACTTTCTTCTTCCCACACCTCTCTTCTTCTCCCCCCTCCCACCTAAACCACCACATTGAACCAATGCAGCGCGCACATCTCGAGGCACAGGTCAAGCTCGTCCATGACGTAACCGGCCGCCCCATCAACGAGATCCGGACGGACCTGGAGTACACGGGCGACCCACAGACCACCATTACGAGGATCATGGATGGGGAGGTATATCTTTCACTCCTTCCCTTTATTCTATTTACTTATTTGCAATTTTTTTTGTTTCGGGGAGGGCTGATGGTGTAGTTCTTGAAAGGGACGCCGAGGGATCCGGAGGTGGTGCGTGGGGGGGAAATTGTAATGATGGGAAGGCAGCAGCAGCAGCAGCAGCAGTTTACGGCTGCACAGTGGCAGTGGCAGACCGCCGGGAGTGCGGGTATTAGTGCGGGTGCGGGCTCCCGGGGAGGACAGTTCCAGGCAATGCAGTCGTTCCAGCCATTCCAGCCATTGCAGCCATTGCAATCTCTGCCACCACCACCACAGCCGCAGGTTCAAATGCAGATGCAGATGCGGATGCAAACGCAGAATAGAGAACGGGCTAGTAGAAGCCCGGGGAGGTATGTTCTTCCTCTTTATACCCATTTTTATCAATCTACATACATCTACGAAGAATTTTGGGAAATGGATGGGACAGAGTACTAAACCCGGATGGGAGCTATCTAGGACGGTGCAAGTTATTGACCTCTGCGATTCTGACGACGAGGTTCTACCAGATAGACCACCACCACCAGTACCAGCTCCAGCAGCATTACCGTCAGCAGCGGTAGCACCAGCACCAGCGGCCCGCCAGAGCACGAGCACCGCTCCTGCCTCACCACCAAAGATTCAGATGCGCAGGCTGACGATCGATGCCCCCGCTGCCTCTTTCGATATCTCCACAGAGCAGGCAGTGCCCCTGCAACCTCGTCAGAGTACAAATAGTATTCCGCCGCGCATAAATGACCGGTTTGTACCGCTACCACCACCGCCTGCTGAGCACTCACATCCTCCTCTGATTATCGAGGGGCCGCTGGAGCACCATCCGGACGGCTACATGGTTGCGGGAGAGGGAGGCGGGGGTGGGTATAGAAGACGGGTTACGCCCGGGCCACAGCCACCGCGGCCTGCTATATCTACGCCTGCTAAGCGGACGAGTGCAAGGTCTCTATCGACTACTGTCTCTACTCCCGGTGAGCGGTCGGGGTCCACAGTGCATGCGCAGTCTACCCCTAGGCCTCCTGTGTCTACTCGTATCGAGCGGCCGAGACCCCCGCCGCCTGCCCCATCCACCCCCGTCGAACGCCCTCCACCATATCGCCCCGACGCCCTCCGGACCCCCGCGCCTACAGGAGACCCTATAGCCCCCACTGTAGCTTCGTCCCCAGCAGCCGGCCGCAACACGGATAGATGGACGACCCCCATTCGGCCTCGACAATCCCCAACCTTCGCCTCTGAGCGGCCATTACCATACCGCAAATGGAGCTCTGGGGCTGCAGCTGGTCCGTCAAATAATGCCTCGGCAACGCCGGCGAGGCATCTTCACCATCAACACCTACCGCCCCCTCCCCAGCAGCCAGTCTTCAAGACCTCGCAGTCGCCGCCATTGTTTAGATACCAGTCCTCGTCGCCGTCGCCGTCGCCACCACCGCCAGAGAGGACGAAGCCAAAAGTAGTGACACACGCAGATTTTCGATATGATCCGGCCGTTCCTACTATGCAGCCGTCTCCGGTGGTTTCCGAGACCCCCGTGGCTCTCGAGGATCCCATTGCCCCAGGAGGGGTAGTACCAGGGTCGTCTCCGAGAAAGAAGAAAAAGGCCACGCATGTCGATGTCATACCCATCGACTCGGACTCCGAGGGACACGCTCCCGTACTCCCTACGGATTCGATACCGAAGCTGCGGAAGCACTCGTCGCCGATAAAGGGTGCGGGGCTTAGTACGGCGACGCGCTCGCTGCTGCAAGAGTTTGAGGAGGAGATGCTGGACTCTGATGACGATGGTGGTGAGCTGGTTGTGGGCGGTGGTAAGAAAAGGAAAAAAAAGGCACCGGCGAGACGGAAGGGAAAGGCACCGGCGAAGCCTAAGGCAAAGATTGATGTAGTAGATGTAGTAGATATAGAGAAGGCGAAGGAGGATGATTATGCTGAGGAGAGCGACGACACGCTGTCGGCGTCACCGAGGAAAGGGGGCGGAAACCGCCTATCTGAGGCCGAGAAGTCACGCCGCGCCGCGGTGAAAGAGGCGGCGAAGCAGCAGCGCCTGAAGGAGCGGGAAGCAAAAGCGGCCGAGCGCGAGGAAGTAAAAGCACAGAAGAAGCGCGAAAAGGAGGCCCGAGAGCTAGAGCGGAAAAAGGAACAGGAACTGGCACTCGTCAATAAGCTCCGCACGTCAAAGAAGGACTCGGCGCCAGAGATGATCGTTGACATCTCCCAACACCTCAAAGACCACGCTACGGGTCAGTCGTTGCTCCGCTTCCTCACCGGCCTTGGCTGCGAGGTGAACACAACCTGGTACCCGCCGCACCCTGCCGACGGCACCGCATGGCGCATCGTTAAATGGCGCCGCAAGGCCAAAGCCGAATGGGACGAGTCGCGAGGGCTCTTCATCCCCCTGCCTGAGCTCAAGGTCACCGACGAGGAGCACGTGCTCATCTATCTCACCGCGCAAGAGTTCCTACAGGCCTCAAAGAAAGGGTTAGCGGAGCACATTGCGCTGCTGCGGGGCTTCTCGCCGCTGGACCCCGCGCAGGTGAGGCCGATGTATGTGGTCGAGGGCATGGAGGCGCTTATCCGCAGGAACAAGAACAATCGCAACAGGGCGTACCAGAACCGTGTACGCGCAGTGCTGGGCGAGGATGGGAGCGTGCCCGCGGATGCGGAGGTGCTGGATGAGGATGCGGTGCAGGATGCGATGCTCGAGGCGCAGGTCGTGCACGGGTGTCTGGTGCACCACACTGCGACGGGGATCGAGAGCGCAGAGTGGATCAGCAGGTTCACGGGCGATATCTCAACCATTCCCTACCGGTAAGTTTTCTTCCCCCCCCCCACCCCCCCTTTATCCCGGGCCTAGTTGGTTGGGTGCTGATTGCTGCGGATGGGGGGATAGGAACTCGAGGACCAGCACAGACGTCCGCTTCTGCGCAGACATCGGCCAGGTCCGCGTCGGTGTCGGGAAGAAGGATATCTACCTGCGCATGCTCGAGCAGATCAACCGTGTTACGCCCAGCGTGGCGGCAAGCATCGAGAGTGTATATCCGGATGTGCAGACGCTCGTTGCGGCGTTTAAGGGCCAGGGTGAAGATGCACTGGCAGATATACCGGTTTGTCCCCCAGCTTAAGTGGAAAGATGGTGAGAGAGAGGCTAATGGATGGGATGGGTGGTGTAGAACGAGCTGGCCCGAAATGGCTTGGAGAGGAATTTGGGCCCATCGATTAGTAGGAGGGTGTATGCTATCTTTATGGATGCGGATCCAGGGAGTATTGAGATTTAACTACCAGCTTTCCTTTTTTTTCTTTCCTTTTTTTCCATTTTGCTGGTTGTGTATTTTTTATTTATTTTTGGCTTTTTCGCCTCGTGGGTGGCTGGGTTTTCTCCTCGAACTTTTTGACTTTTTTGCTACATAGGTGTTTGAGGTTGGGTTGGTTATTCGTATGGCAATTATTGAAATGTACTTGTACGTACAGACATGCCGATCGAGAATGATATTGATTTCGCTCTAAACTGGTACCATAAACTTGTAAACCGGGGGGCCGCTTACTCTAGCCAGTTGAGAGGGCTGTTGGATGCTCGTCTGTTATGTATGTAGTCAGTCCAACTCCCTTTAGAGAGTTCTGCGCCGTAGCTTACTGTACGAGTGATATCTCGTGAGTATAAATTGCAATAACCCCCCCCCCCCCAAAAAAAAAAAGAATTATACGTAGTGATATAACCACACCACGCCACTGCCGCTGCAAGTAAATCTCCCCGGCCATCTGCAGCCCCGTAGGGTTAGGGTACGATGGGTAATGGTGGTACCCCCCCCCCCCCTGCTGCTACCGATGCTGATGCTGCTCATTAGAAACCGGGGCGGGGGGGCGTTGGGCTGTAAGCCTGTAACAGTAGACAGTTCCCAATGCGATCACGGCGTATCACTCACCTCACCTCACCTCCTCTTCCTGCCTACCCCCCCCCCCCCCCCCCCCCCTCCGGTCATGTAAAATGTACCAGCACCGGTCGGCCCTCTACTTTCTTAGTCCCTACATACATGTAGTCAGCACCATACCCACGTTTCGTCTTGTTGTGTATCTGCGGTGGCCCGGCTCGGACATTCCAAATTCCAAGGGCCCACTCCACTCATGGGTTCATCTCAGTTCAGGAGGTTTCACATCGCATCACCTCGCCGGACGGGAAGGAGGAGGTTTGCTTGGCAGGCAGGGACCGTTTCACATTTTTGTTCGCTAGCCGGGCTTGGGTTTGTTTTCGGCCAGGGGTGCTGGCTCTCTTTTTTTTTTTTTTTTTTTTTTAACCAGAAACAGCGTGGGAACGAGAACGGGGACGGGGAATGGGAATGTGTTTGTAAGGCCTAAAGTGTTCAATTCTTCTAAAAAGAGACTTTCTGCCTGTCTAGATGTGGCGGCCGGCTTAACTTGCCCGCCCCCCCCCCCCACTAACTAGGGGTATCAACATCCTCATCCTCCTCCTTCACCTCTTCGTCCCCACCCCCTCCCTCTCTTCCCCTAACTGATTCAGGGTGTGCAACTGTTAAATCTATAACAGTAAGAGGAGGGAGGGGAAAAAATTAAAAGAAAAAAAACATGTGTATAATAACCACGCAATGCATAATTCCCCATTAGAGTTTAAGAAAAAAAAAGAAAAAAAAAGAAACCACAAGAAGTAAAGGAACCCAGCCCGACCCATTTTTCAAAATCACGGCACATGACTCGTTTCCCTAACCGCGAACACACGCTTAACAGGCCAAGGAGATCTTCAGGGCCTTGTCACTGGTGGCAACGCCAAAGTTCTGCTCGACACCGGCGGAGCGGTTGGGCTCGTCAAAGGTGCTGAAGAAGAAGTATGGGATGTTGTCGGCCTGGAGGGCACAGGTGGCTGACTTCCAGTAGGCCTGGAGGTTCTCAACGCTGGGGACGGCAGCGCCAAAGTTGTCACCGCCGGTGGGCCACCCGGTCTCACCGATCATGAAGGGCTTGCCATTGATGACGGCCTTGGTGGCAGCGATGGACTGATAGAAGATGTCCTTGGACGCCTCGATGGTGGATCCCTGCCAGTAGGGGAAGCCGTTCATCATGATGATCTAGAGTTTTCGATGTTAGTGTTATTGCTTTTAAAAGTAAGGAGGGTTATCCTAGAAAGGTTGTTGCTTACATCAGAAGCCTCGATGACAATCGCATTGGTACCATTGACCCACGAGGTCCAGGTATCAGCACATCCAACCATGACACCAGCTTTGTAGGCCTCGTTGACCATTCCCTTGACATCCCAGATCTGGATGGCTAGCTTTACGGGATCAATCTCCTCTCTGTAGAGAGATTCAGACCCAACATTGACACCGGCCAACCAATCAGTTCCCCACTGCTGCATGGCATACTCCAAAGCACCCTTCTCGGCATTGAACTTTGCCTCGTCAACAGCCCACACACCGGCCCAGATCTTTGCACCGACGGCCTGGGCGGCCGGGACGGCGTTCTTGAGGGTGTCGCAGTCGTTGGTGGAGTACAGCTTGAAGGTGTTGTACTTTACAGTGCTGGTGGACCAGCCCTGGACGGTCTGGAAGTCCCTGGTCCAGTCGGCAGTGGTCTTGCAGGAGCCATCAGGGTTGGTGGCTCCCATGTTGAAGCCGTTCTCGAAGTTTGCAACGGGGCTGGCGGTCACGGCGGCGGCAGCGGCCATGAAGAGGGTGGCAACTGAGTACTTCATTTTTGTAGTATAGTTTTTTTTTATTTAAAAGGGAATTAAATGGATTGCGGTAAAAAAGCAAAGAGAGAGTGTAAGTAGTTGTAGATTAAGTTTATTAACGATAGTGTGCTCGAAAGCAAATAGAGTTGTTTGAAGTGAGAGAATGTGGTTGAATGGAAAAAACGAAAGGGAGAGAGGGGAGGGGGGGATGGAATAGCAGTATTTAAGGGAGAATCCCTCAACTTGTCTACATCCTAGCTACATGTAAGTAACCTAGTTTGACTACTCTACGGAGATAGACCCACCTATAGATTTTTGTTCTACCTATTCAGGGAGGGTAGGGTACATAGTAAACATGCCATGTCCCTTCCAAATACACAATACACCGAGCACAGGCCCTGGTTGGCCGTTTGAAATGCGAGAACGGGAGATAAAGAATTTCGAATCTTGATTCCATAGCAAGGGTTCAAAGAATCAAGTCCAGCCCAGCCAATCCCTGTGCTGTTGCCCCTGCGCTAGCAGCAGCTCATTCTTGCTTGGCAAAATGCAGATCTCGGGCCTTCCCCCCCCAAACCAAAACCAAAGATAGAAACCTTCACTCACAGTTAGGGCCTGCAGAAAGAAAAAGAAATGGAGCGCTTGGTTATTCCGTAAGCCCACCACTTTTATCTCCACCCATCTTGACGACTGGTGGATGAGCCCAGAGTATAATTTGCCAAGGGCTTTGTGATTAGAGGCTGTTGTATAGGAGTAGGTACGTGTTGAGCTGGTCATGGGCTCTCTCTCCCTCTCTACACTCTACTGTGCTGAAATGGGGGGCGAAGTGTGTTTGTAGGCAAATTACATCATCATCGGAAGGCTAGACACAGTCCAGTTGACCACCACCACCGCCGCCGTGCAGTAGAATCATAAAATCCAGCGCGCGCTACTAACAGGTGATTTGCTGTTATTGTTGTTGTCGGTACAGAGACACAAACGTCCCGAGGTGGGGGGGAAGGGGGCGTTTACGGCAGCGGGTGCTACCAGATTTGAGACCCTTTGTGGCTCTTGTGGGGCGTCAACGGTTTGTCAGTCTCTCGGTGCAGCTTTCCCGACGGAGGTTTGTAGGGGGGTGGGACATTCTCAAGACTCCAAGATACGAACATGGCTTGATCACGATACCCTGCTATAGACTTCCCACCCGAGCAATTGAACTTTGTTTATCTGCTAAGTAAATCTTCAGGACCTCTAAGACAAAAAACACCTCGTATTAAAGGGAAAAAAAAAACAGGGAAAACAACAAAGCCAAGAGAAAGTGAAAATTTCGAAACCCAGAAATAGAACGGCGTCGTCGTCGTCGTTCATCTGATCTGATCGCCGCCATGTGAGCGGATTTAGAGTGCTCTAGAAGCATTCTGTACGATCCCGCAGTAGTCGGCTTGGATGCGTACGAATATTGTTGGGGGATCGATTGGCCCTCTTAGCGGTTCATCTGTCAGAACAGCCAACAGGAATTGAAGACCACTCCCCTCCCCCCGCGGCCATTGAGGATTTAGGTATTACAACCTGTCGATTCTCTGCCCGGGTGACATGAAAGTGAAATTTAAATTGGCATGTCTAAGTATGTACTTCATTCACGCGCCCAAGTATAAGTGACGTCCACGGAGATCTAGAAAAAAAGATCACGGACCTGCCTGTCAGCTAGGTTCATGAAGTATGTAGCCAGCTTGGATTGAGAGAGCCTCTGGCTATCCATTCCCAATGCAAACAACGGATCTCGTATAGAAGGTTTACGGCCAGGATTATAGCCTGGAGATAATTGGGTTTGTAGATGCGAGCAGAGCATGTAAGTACTCAGCTGGTTACTAGAGTACTACTAGCTCTTTCTCCCAACCAGGGACTCGGACTCTTACCCTCCATCAAACACAAGTTGTCGGACCGTTCTGCTTGCTACACTGCTGCTGCCAAGAACGGCCGCTCCTGTCTCCGGATACACACCCCATGCCATGCATGCCCACACCGTCGCCGGCTTCCTCGGCGCGGCGCCGGACGGGCCTCATGGGGCGTGTTACAAGGTCCGGGGCCGCAACATAGAGATGTCCTTAATTTGCATGCAGGGGAACCCCAAGAAGGGGGGGGCAGCATCTGGGATTAACATATTGGGGGTTCCTATTTCGTTTATGTAATCTATTGGAACTGGGGGGGTCGAGGATCCAAACTAGAAACGCTTTCTCTTTAGCTGTAAATCCCACTCTTGGATGCGCAAATAAACCCCCCCCCCCCCCCATGCAGTTTACTACATGTATTTCCTCCCTCCTGCTGGGCCGGCACTTTCAAACAACCGCCAATCAAAATTAATTACAGTACCCGTCAAAAAAGAGCCAGCTGGAAATTGCGATCCTCTACCGCCGTTATGGTTATTCCACCACCACCACCACCACCACCATCACAGCCCCCCGTTTTATGATAATTCTTCGCTCGCTTAAAACTCCCCCCGCTCTCCCCCCCTGGCAGCCAGGATTAGGTAAAAAAATATTGGCGGGGGGTACGGCACCAAGCGAGCGTCTTCATGGCTTAGTTGGTTAAAGCGTCGGTCTCATATCTTGCGGTGTGACTGGGTCCCATTAGGTTCTGGATATCCGAAGGTCGCGAGTTCGACTCTCGCTGAGGACATTGTCTTTTGCTTCTGCGGGGGGGGTGGAAAGTTATTTTGGTGGTGGGGGTTGATGGAGGGAGTGGAGTTGGTGGTGAGGATTCTTTTTGCGGATGGGTTGTTGGGGTGGAGGCAGTGGTGGTACTCGTAGGAATGAGATTGAGAGAGAGAGATTTCTGTAGCTCGCCCAATCCTCACTTACTGGTGGGGATCTTCGTGGTGGTGAAGAACCGGGCAAAACCAGAAGTGGGCGGCTGCAGAACAGCTGGATAGCTAGACGTCTAAGCGGGTTCACAGAACATCACTCGCGCAACCTGTTTCTGGTGACGTCTTATACAGCCTACAGACACATGAGAAACCACACCTGCACAATCCACCCATTGCATTGTAGAGTACACAAATGAAGTCAAGTTAATCATTATCCGGAGCTGAGATGCGTTACAGCCTAGCATGTGGATGCATGCCTCAGCAGCATAGTGCGGAGGTGAGGAATGCACATTACCCTACGCTCTGGCTACATATTTTCGTAAATGGTTTATCGATACGGATACGGGGCCGGCGCCGCTGCGGGCGCTCTGTGTAAGTAGATGGCGTTTTTGTTTCTGCTGATGGACTCGGGTGGTGGTGGATGTGTCAAGAGTTGGTAATTAGTTGTTTTGTTCTGTTTTGTTTACCACCGGCGGCGCGGTGTACGTACTGAACCTAGATGGTCCTTGCAGTGCTGGTATAAACGTACACTGAAATGAAACTCGGTCTCTATGCTGCACTATGAGTGAGTGTTCAATCGTTAGTGCTGAAACTACAGTACTGGGAATGGGCAGAAATTCACTAGTGATTCTGTAAGAATACGGTATTCTACTGACGGTGTTGGTTTAGGCTGGTATCCTTGACTGGATATCGTAGGTTTTTCACTGGTA
Source organism: Morchella sp. 2018-W16 (assembly GCA_024713755.1). Lineage (NCBI taxonomy): Eukaryota > Fungi > Ascomycota > Pezizomycetes > Pezizales > Morchellaceae > Morchella > Morchella sp. 2018-W16. The sequence continues at coordinate 3,412,790 of JAMGYY010000003.1, read as the reverse complement.
TATTGGCATTACATGTAAATGACAGTATTACTTCCACCACCACCACCACCACCACCAGTACCGGTAACATAACTTACCGCCCCAAACCCGGCTCTGGAGAAGACGAGGGAGAGGAAAAAAATTAAAAAAGACAGCACACTCGCTTATCCACCGTTCGGTGGTGCCCGCGCGGAGGTTCTGTCGATACCAGACCGGGTCAGGTGTGTCGATTTACCCGGTTGCAGCCAGTCTTCATGGCTTAGTTGGTCAAAGCGTCGGTCTCATACTTGCACTATGACTAGATCCCAGATCTGGAAATCCGAAGGTCGCGAGTTCGACTCTCGCTGAGGACAGTTCTCATTCCTTTTTGCATCTTTTTGTTGGGTGGGGTCATGGGGGGTCACTCGGGCTCCGAATCATGGCTTATGGTTGGTTATGGTTGTTGGAGGGACGCTGTCCACAGTGCACTTCCTCTCGTACTTGGACATTCACAGCCATATGAAGGGCCAGCCTCCCTGGGTACATATTACGGCGCTGATAGCATGGTGGCCGTGAAGCCCGGCCACAGATTAAACCACAAACCACCTACATGTACTTATGTACTTTGCCCCGTTTCCTTGGCTGGGACTACCAGTGTAGCTAGGATCACGGCACATCACTCACCCCCACCCCACTACTCTCCCTCACACCCTCCCCCACTGGACCAAGCTGGCGATGTAGTGAGCTACATGTGGGCTGGTGCCTGTTCCGTCTGGAATATAGCATTTGGCACGGCGTGATGGGGGTAGTGATGCGAGAGTTTGGCACCGGGAGGGCTGTATTGGGGCGGGACAATCACGGGGGAGTCCTTTTATTTTAGAAAGGCTGTGGAAGGACTTGGGAACTGTGGGGTATCAACGAGTGGGCTGCTGAACCTGAGCTGACTGTGGATAGATCTGGGACTGTGGTGTTGAACTGGACATGTTGAGGAGTGCGGTGGTGGTGGTGGAATGCATAATAACTGGTTAGTCACCCGGGATCGATATCTTTCATCCTCCTCCTCCTCCTCCTCCGATATATCACAACAATTAATGTTTCTCCAGCATCACAGCACGTCACTCACATCCGTTTATCAAGCCTCCATCAACCAAAGGGTTCGTTCGATCTGCGACAACAAGGACAAACGACCCAATTAATAGTCCCCTTAACTAAACCACCACACCCACACCACGAAACAAAACAAGAGACAGAAACCCTCTCTTTATACCCTTTTGTTTCAACCCTCAGCTTGGCACACGTGCTGAATCCCTGCATGCTGCGATGATGATGATGACCGCGACCCGGTAGCGCGGGCCGGCCGGGGCGCCTCAGGGGCAAATAGGCAAATAGAGTAGAGTACATACATGTATCTCTCTTCACCACCATCCGCTCTCCAATTCTCCAATTCTCCACCACCACCACCACCACCACCACAATCAAGATGCACCCCCTCCTCCTCCCCCTCCTGCTGCTGCTCCCAGGCCTCACCAACGCCCACGGCACCCCGCACACCGAACGCGAAGGCGACCTGAACTGGTCCGAGCGCCACATGCAAGAGGAGCACCACATCTACAACTTCGACTCGGGGGCCTTCTTCCACCTGCACGACTTTGACAACAGCGGCGCGTGGACGCGCGACGAGGTGCTGCGCTTCTACGGGCTCGAGCAGCCCGACAGCGGCGTGGACGAGAGCACGAAGCAGCATGTCTGGCAGACGCTCTACGAGCTCATTGACCCCGCCAGGCAGGACGGCCAGATCGCCTTGGCGGACTTTCAGCGGTTCGTGCATGACGGGAATACGCTGCCGGATTTCGGCCTCGGGCCGGGCCACCACGGCGACCCGGAGTATGAGTATGAGATCCACCACTTTGAAAAGTACCATGGTGAGGATAGCACGGCGGAGGAGCTGAACCATCCGGAGGATATTGAGCATGTGAGTTTCTCTTTGCTTTCTCTTGACTGTGGGTGGAGGGTGGGGGGTGCTGACGGGGCGGGTGGGTGTAGTTTAGGAATCATGATGCGGAGGAGGACGCGGAGATGGCGCAGGCAATCTTGGAGCAGAGTGCTATCATTGAGAAGAATATTCCGAACAAGTTCCGGCCGCGCGGGGGGTAGAAGATGGTTCTCTGGTATGGGTACATACACTGTAATGATATACGAAGAGTGGAGCAGAGTAGGAAAAAAAGACTATACATATATAAAAATGTTTCTGTATTTTAGTATCTATATACATTTGGGAGTGATTGCTACCTCCAAGTCTACCTACATCTATCTCTATCTATGTGCCTATGTCCTGCCCTCGATCCTGATGTCAAAGACACAATGCACCACTCCCGGCGCAAAGGTCTTGACCACCTCCACATGCTCGCAGCTCACCCTCCCCCTCACGCTCTCCCTCCTCCCCCCCTCCGCCTCCGCCTCCCTCTCCTCCAGCAGCGCCGCAAACCCCTCCACAACCTCCCGCGAATACGCCTCCTCCGCGCCCACCGCCACATTCGCATGTACATGCGCGACGCCGCCCTCCGCGGCCAGGATCTCCACCGCAGCCGGCCACACGGCCTTACAATCGGGGAGATACCCCATATTGACGTGGGCGACGCCGCGCACGCCCAGGTCCCTAAGCCTGCGCACCGCAAACTCGTTACTCTCGCGGAACACGACGATGCCCACGCGCCTGTCGTCCAGGCCGCGCAGCCCGCCCTGCACCGCCCCCGCCCCCTCCCCCTCCCCATCAACAACCTCAGCAACCCATCCGTTCTCGCGCGCGCCCCGCCGCAGCGCCTCGACGCTCCACGCACTCACCTCCCAGCACCACACGCGCGCCGCGCCCGCCGCCGCATACGGGAACGTGAAGTAGCCGATGCCGGCGTATAGATCCACGACCTGGGCGGCGCGCACGCCGGCGAGCCCCAGCACGCGCGCCTTCTCGCCCGCGTTGCCGCGGGAGAACATGCACCGTGCCGGGGGCCACGTCTGGTGGATGCCGTTCTGGGTGCACCGCACCCAGAGGTCGGGGGCGGTGAAGGTGCCGTGGAGGGGGGTGAGCGCGAGGGGCGAGCGCGTGGGGGAGGTGGCGGGGATGGGCGCGTTGATGGCGAGGTGCGTGCAGTGGAGGGCGGAGGCGAGGGCGGCGAAGAAGTGGTGCGGGAGGGTGGGGAGGTGGGTGCGCCAGGTGGGGGAGGTGAAGCTGCCGGAGGGGAGGAGGAGGAGCGGAGGGTAGATGCTGTAGCGCTTTGGGGCGGTGGCGAGGAGCGCGGTGAGGGTTGAGGGGGGGAGGGGGAGGGCGAGGAGGGAGGCGGTGAGGGCGGCGGTGAGAGGGTTTGTGGTGGTGGTGGTGGTGGATGCGGGGGTGCTGACGGTCGTGGTGGCGGTGACGCTTCCGGTGAGGTAGAGATCGGCGAGGAGTTTGTCGGCGTCGGTGGTGGACGGGAGCGTGGTCGCGATCAGGAACATCTCTTCCCCCTCTTCCTCCTCCTCCTTCTCCTCTTCATCTTCACCTTCATCTGCTGCACCCTCCGCCCTCTCTTTGCTGGCACAATCAGAACCACCGGAAGCAGAAACACGATCGATCCGGCGCGCAAACAACCCCCGGGTCTGCAGCGCCGTCTTGACCGTCTTTACGAGCGGGCGCGGGACCAGCAGCGATACGGCCGGCATCGTCTACGAGAGAATGGAGCGGATCAGAGGCTTTGTGCAGCGCTTTGGTGGCGGGGGCGAGGATGCGGTGTGCGTTTTCCTTTCCTTTGGTCAAGATGGGGTAAAGATTGCTGATGTGGGTGTAGCGGGTTGAGGGAGTCGACGGAGGAGATGTGAGCTTTTTTCTCTTTCAATCTACTGCGGGATTAGAGATTTATATGTTTTTATATATACACACAGAGACTGACTGATGCAGACTTGCAAAACTCCCACTCACGAAAGCATTTCTCGACGAGTATTTCCCCCTCCTCTCCCCCCTCTTCTCTATCGTAGCTAACCCCTCCCCCCCCAGGCTCCCGCGCGCCCCGCTCCTCACAACCGCCTCCGCAAACGACACACTGGCCCTCGAGGCCCACGCGCTGCTCGCAGCCCTCAACACACACCTGGCCACGCACGCCACGGCGGCCACAGCACTGCACACGCACGTCGCGCACCTGTCCACGCTCGCCGCGGGGCTCGTCGCCGCCGACGCCCACGCCGCCCGGCTGCACGCACAGCTGCAGGAGCTGACGGCCCTCGTCGATGCCGCTGCTGCTGCCCCGCAGGATGCGCGCGCGGGGGAGGAGGGGTTTGAGGCGTGGGCGGGCGCGAGGAGGGAGCAGGTTGCGCGCAGGAGGAGGGGGTGGCAGGACGAGCTGGCGAGGTTTGAGGAGGAGAGGGGGGCGATCGGTGGGGGTGTGGCAGGTGGGGGTGGGGGCGGGGGGGGGCCGGTGCATGTGGGTGCGTTGGGGGAGGTGGTGTTGGCGCAGGAGGGTGCGGCGGGGTTGGAGGACTTTTTGGGCGGCGCGGAGGAGGGTGCGGGTGCGCAGAGGCAGGTGTCGAGGTCGGGGCCTAAGACGAAGCTGGGGCCGGGGCGGAAGCAGGCGCAGCGGATGGCGGTCATGGCCGATGAGGACATTGACGACGAGGAGGAGATCAAGAAGTGGTACTAGAGCCACTCAGCCGGGGGTAATGATAGATTCGTGCCTTTTTTTTTTTTATATAACTTTTTTTTTTTACAACCTTTTCTTGCTGGTTTTCTCGGCGGTGTGTAGCGCACGAAGTGACCCGGCCAGAGTAGTCAGTAGTCAGACTGCTGGTTATAATCCGAGACAGACAAGACCGTGCCAGCTAGGGATATACATTGTATATGTATGTAGGTACATATCTCGGTGCAGTATGAGGGGGGCCGCCGCAGGTATATTACTTACAAGCCCTGCGTACATGTAATGGAGTGCACTATCATCCGTCAGATTGGCAGTTGCCAACGATTAAAGGCTGTTGATATGTTGTAGGTACTGCACACACACACAGTGGGGTCGAATCCACCCACAGAGCGTAGCCATATCTCCTCAGAGCTGCTCTCCCAGACCAGTCTGCACTGCGCACAAACAATACGCAGCACGTATTACCCGCAGCTGCAGTCTCATATCCATCTTCTCTCTGGGTGACGGTGCACTGGGACTCTGCCCTGCTCTGCCCTGCTCTGGGCGGAATAGCGTCCTCATGTAGAACCTGGTCTCAAGGATGTTAGTTAGCTCGTCAGCTTGGGAGGTGGGGTACGGGAATGTTGGAAGTGGGAGGGTGGTGGGTTTAATCAATAGATACATGTATTCAGGACATGATGTTGACCGTCACAGCCCATCACTCGCTCTCACTCACTCACTCTACTGCGCCACACTTCTCGCCCCGGCTTACATAACGCACCGCCACAGTACACGTCTCCCATCCAAGATCGCGTCTCTGCTTTCTGTTCTCTTCCTTCCCTCACGCCCACACCGGGGCACCAACAAACACCACAAACCACCCCCCAAATACACACACAAAACCCACAATGGACCCCATCCAGAACCTGGAATACCTCTCCCTAGTGTCAAAGATCACCACGGAGCTCTCGAACCATCTGGGCATCACCGACAAGACGCTCTCCGAGTTTGTCATCAACCTGCACGACCAGTCCGGCGGGTCCCCCGCAGAGTTCAAGAGCGCCATCGCCGCCCTCGGCGTCGACTTCCCGGACTCCCTCGTCGCCAGCGTCGACCGCCTCATCCTCACAATGCACCCGAAGCACAAGAATAAGCGCGGCGGCGGCCCCCCCGAGGGCGGCGGCGGCGGCGGCGGTGAAAGGAGGGGGATGGATCTCGACACAAAGACTCGTGTGTTTCGAGGCCTGGCGCTGCCTGACCGGGAGGTGCCGTGGAGGGACGACGATGATGATGATGACGACGACGACGATGACCACGATAACGGCGGAAAGGGGAAAGGGGAGGGGGGGAAGAAGAAGGATGCGATCGATGATATGATGGCCATGCTGGAGAGTATGGAGGGGCAGAAGGCAAAGACAAAGGCCCCCGCCCCACCGGTAAAGACGGGTGGTGGTGGCGACCTGCTTGGTTTGCTGGAGTCGATGGAGCCTGGTCGCGCGAAGGTGGCTGAGAGGATGTCGAGGAAACGGTCGCACTCGCCGAGCCCGGGATACGGTGGCGGCAAGGGCAAGAGCTCGAGGCATCGGTCGAGGTCGCGGTCGCCGTCCCATGATCGGGGACGGAGACGGCGGCGTCACGAAGAGCTGGAGGATCGGAATGGCAATGGCAAGGGGTACGGCGGGGGGCGGGACCGCCGGGACCGCTACGACGACGAGTTCAAGAGGCCGCCGCCGCCAGAGGTGGACGATGAGCCGATCCTCTTCAAGATCTACGATGGGAGGGTCACCTCCGTGAAGGACTTTGGCGCATTCGTCAACCTCCTGGGCGTCCGTGGAAAGGTCGATGGCCTGGTGCATGTTTCGGCCATCCAGGAGGAGCGTGTCAATAACCCTGCGGACCTGCTGGGCAAGGGGCAGCCGGTCAAGGTCAAGGTCGTCAGCATCCAGGGCTCCCGTATCGGACTGTCGATGAAGGACGTCAACCAGCGGACGGGCCGCGACCTCGATCCCGCGAAACGGATAGCATCAGGCGCAAACATGGAGTCTCTCGATGGGTCCAGCAGCCGCTACGGCTCCCTCGACACCGACACCGTCCCCGTCTTTGAGGGCGAGATCGACCACAAGGCCATGCGCACAAAGAAACGCATGACCTCGCCCGACCGATGGGAGATCAAGCAGCTCATTGCCTCTGGCGCCATCAGTGCCGCAGAATACCCGGACATTGACGAGGAGTACCACGCAACGCTCACCGGCGAGGGCCAGTTCGAGGAGGAGGAGGACGTCGATATCGAGGTCCGTGGAGAGGAGCCTCCGTTCCTCGCGGGACAGACCAGACAGTCGCTGGAGCTGTCGCCCATCCGTGTTGTCAAGGCGCCCGACGGCTCGCTCAACAGGGCCGCCATGGGCGGCACCGCGCTGGCAAAAGAGCGGCGGGAGCTGCGGCAGCAGCAGTCTGCTGATCAGGCGGCGGAGGAGGCGCAGAAGGTGGATCTTACTGCGCAGTGGCAGGATCCGATGGTTGCGCCGGAGGAGAGGAAGTTTGCGAGCGACCTGAAGAGCACGCGGTTGAATAAGGGCGCCGACGACATGCCGGAATGGAAGAAGGCCACAATGTCAAAGAACATGTCCTTTGGCCGCATTACGAGCATGTCCATCAAGGAACAGCGTGAATCGCTCCCAGTCTACAAGCTCCGGAGCTCCCTCATCAAGGCAGTGCACGAGAACCAGCTGCTCATTGTTGTCGGTGATACCGGGTCGGGCAAGACGACACAGATGACCCAGTACCTTGCTGAGGCGGGATTCGCGGACAAGGGGATCATTGGCTGTACCCAGCCTCGTCGTGTTGCGGCCATGTCGGTGGCCAAACGTGTAGCGGAGGAGGTTGGCTGTCGGGTCGGGCAGGAGGTTGGATATACAATCCGTTTTGAGGACTGCACAAGTCCAGAGACAAAGATCAAGTACATGACGGACGGTATGCTGCAGCGTGAAGTATTGCTGGACCCGGATCTCAAGAGATATAGCGTCATCATGCTGGACGAGGCCCACGAGAGGACAATTGCGACGGATGTGCTGTTTGGTCTGCTCAAGAAGACGTTGAAGAGGCGGCCGGACCTGAAATTGATTGTCACTTCGGCGACGCTGGATGCAGAGAAGTTTTCAAATTACTTTAACCAGTGCCCCATCTTTACGATCCCCGGAAGGACATATCCTGTCGAGATTCTGTACACCAAGGAGCCCGAGAGCGATTATCTCGACGCAGCACTCATCACCGTCATGCAGATCCACTTGTCCGAGCCCCCCGGCGACATCCTCCTGTTCTTGACGGGTCAGGAGGAGATCGACACCTCCTGCGAGATTCTCTACGAACGCATGAAGGCCCTCGGTCCCAGCGTCCCCGACCTCATCATCCTCCCCGTCTACTCGGCCCTCCCCTCAGAGATGCAGTCAAAGATCTTTGAGCCCGCGCCCCCGGGCTCCCGCAAGGTCGTCATCGCCACAAACATCGCCGAGACATCAATCACAATCGACCAGATCTACTACGTCGTCGACCCCGGCTTCGTCAAGCAGAACGCCTTCGACCCAAAACTCGGCATGGACAGCCTCGTCGTCACGCCCATCTCGCAGGCGCAGGCCAAGCAGCGTGCCGGCCGCGCCGGCCGCACAGGCCCCGGAAAGTGCTACCGGCTGTACACGGAGGCCGCGTTCCAGAGCGAGATGCTGCCCACGTCCATCCCCGAGATCCAGCGACAGAACCTGTCGACGACGATCCTGATGCTCAAGGCCATGGGCATCAACGACCTGCTGCATTTCGACTTTATGGACCCGCCGCCGACCAACACGATGCTTACGGCGCTCGAGGAGCTATACGCGCTCTCGGCGCTCGACGACGAGGGGCTGCTCACGCGGCTCGGGCGCAAGATGGCCGACTTCCCCATGGAGCCCGCGCTGGCAAAGGTGCTCATCGCGAGCGTGGACATGGGGTGCAGCGACGAGATGCTCAGCATCGTGGCCATGCTCTCCGTCCAGACCGTCTTCTACCGGCCCAAGGAGAAGCAGTCGGCCGCCGACGCCAAAAAGGCAAAGTTCCACGACCCGCACGGCGACCACCTCACGCTCCTGAACGTGTACAACGCCTGGAAGCACAGCGCATACTCAAACCCCTGGTGCTTCGACAACTTCATCCAGGCGCGGAGCATGAAGCGCGCAAAGGACGTGCGCGCGCAGCTCGAGATGATCATGTCCAGATACCGCCACAAGATTGTCAGCTGCGGCAGAAACACAATGATGGTGCGCCAGGCGCTGTGCTCGGGCTTCTTCAGGAACAGCGCGCGCAAGGACCCCCAGGAGGGCTACAAGACCCTCATCGAGGGAACACCCGTATACATGCACCCCAGCTCGGCGCTGTTTGGCAAGGCGGCCGAACATGTCATCTTCCACACCCTGGTCATGACCACCAAGGAGTACATGCACTGCACCACCGCGATCGAGCCGAAATGGCTAGGTATGTCCCCCATATCGGAAGAGAAATGGCTAACACAAAAACACAGTCGAGTGCGCACCAAACTTCTTCAAGGTCGGCGGCGGGAAGGGCGAGCTCTCGAAAAGGCGCAAGAACGAGCGCATACAGCCGCTCTTCAACCGCTTTGGCGACGGAGACGACTCGTGGCGGCTTTCGGCGCAGAAACGGCAGGGGCGGGGCGGTGGCGGTGGGACTTGGGGTTAGAGCTCGCGCGTGGGGGGGAGTTGGGGGGGTGTATTTTTATCTCCATTTTTATATGTGTATGTGGTGTATGTGGTGTGGTGCTGCCTTTTTTTTTTGTGTGTGTGTGTGTGCTGCGTTTTTTTGTGATGGGGTTCTTTTTTCTTTTTAAGAGTCTTTCTCAAGAGTCTTGCAGGTAGAGCTGGAGCCGTAATGATTTGATGATGGGGTAACTACTTAGTTAGCTAGCTACTTGTAGATCAGAATAAGATTAGGGAGTAGATTTGCTGTAGATAACATGGTGGTATGTGATTGTGCGCATCTACATTTTATGTCATGTACTTTACTTCAATGTGCTTCGTCTATCTACATGTATTCCACCCCCACTCGCTTTCCCGGTGCTGGGTTTTTCATAACTATAGACTCATGACCGGATGGATCATGGCGCGTCACCCGACTTGTCTGGCTGTCTGGCTGGCTGGCTGGCTGGCTGGCCGCACATGCGACAGGTCCCGCCTTCTTTTGCATTTATGCATATGTACATGTATGTATGTATGTACGCAGGGTGTTCTGTTGGAACAGGTTCAATCACACCGCATCACTCGACTCGTCTGGCAACAACAGCAAACAACCATTTATTATTAGGCTGCCCCTAGCTACTCCTAACTCTGATAAAGGTACAAAAATATATACAGGGGGGAAAAAAGCTACCACAAGTATCATAAACACCCACAGCCAACATGTGGTCCCAACTGGGGAAGGAGGGGGGGTGTACTTTATGGATAAACTTGTTAATCAATCCACAGCCAGCTGGTGTTAAAAGAGGAACTCCCCATCACCAAGCAGTTCACCACCACCACCACTCGCCCACTCCTCCTCCTCCTCGGCCACCAAATCAACCTCCAGCATATCCTCTTCCTCCTCTTCCTCCTCATCTTCATCTCCAGAACTCATATCCTCCTCCTCCTCCTCCTCCTCCTCCTCCTCCGCCTCGTGGCCCCTGGTGGCGCCGCCCATGCCGCTCCAGCACAGCTTCCACCTATTCTCCCTCTCCAGCTCTCCCTTCTCAATCCGCCGACTCGCCAACCAGCGGAACCCAACCTTCCGGTACTGCACGGCCCACACCCGCTCGCCCCCCTCCGCCCACTCCTTCCGCCCCGCCCACTCCCTCGTCCTCCGGACACCCACCTCCACGTCCGTGTCCAACCCCGTCCCCGTGCCCGACAGCACGGGCCCCAGAAGTCCGCTCTCCACACGAACGCCCCCGGCCGCGATCTCGTCGCCCTCCTCCTGCGCGGCAAAGCACACATCAGTCAGCGTGTGGTAGCCAACCACCAGGTACACATTTGTGGCGGCGGCCCCGAGTACGGCGCCCTCGAACCACTCGCGGACCTCGGGGGCTCTGCAGGCGGCGCGGAACCACGCGCCGCTGTTGTGCAGCGTGTAGGTTGTGCCCTGGGCCGCCGAGAGCGTGACTGTTGAGGAGGAGGTTGTCGTGCGGGATGCGGCGATCAGTGCGGTGAGGCGGGAGCGGAGCTTCGTGGACGTGCTCGACGTCAGTTGCGTGGTGAAGTTGGACTGCGTGTTCTTGGAGATCTCGGGGGCGCTGGGGGCAGGAGGGTCCACGTAGTCTTGGTGCGGGGAGTATGGGGAGAGGACGAGGCGGCCGAGCTTGACTGAAGACGGGGGGAGAAGTGTGGGTTGTATGAGGGAACGGGGGTGCTTCATTTGTTTTGAGTTGGGGAGAACAAATTGAGTTCTGGGGATGATTGGAGGAATGCTAATACTAGATGTGCACTTGCACTTTAATTTGCACCTTAGTAGAGGAGCTTGTAGGTATGTAGTGGTGGCAGTGACTCTTATAAGGTGCAGAGAGATCTGTGTAGGTACTTTCCCGTGACGGCGACTTCCTTGGCTGATATCTTTTTTTAACAACTTTCCTGCTAGAGAACAGGCAACTCGCAAGGCAGAACGGGAAAATAAAACACCTCTGCGGACGTAAATACCTCTGCAAACAATATTGATACCTCTCAGGCATAATGCATAGCCACCAGTAACCAATCCCAGTGCAGATATCCTTGTCTTTGTTACACGAGACAGCTGCGCCAACCGGGTGCTCTAGCATAACCTTAAAGAATCGAGCCAACTATATCTCAAATAGATGGAGCATAGCGCAGAGAGAAGCCCCAAGGCTAGATACATGTACATACCCAGCAGGATAAATAAAGAGGGGTACCCTACCATATAGGAGAGAGAGATCATGTGTTAGCCTCCGATTATCATTCACCACCCTTTCGTAGTCCTCAGCCAGCCGTAGTAATTTTGTATACACGCAGGTACAGAGGAGACCTCCCCCTCCCAAAAACACCCGCAAGCGAAAATTCCTACCAGTCTGTAACTCACACAGTATTCCTTCCAGCTCCGCAGAAGATGTCCGAAACAACGCCCACAGATCCCATAGAGCTGAGCACGCATTTCAAGGTGCTAGCCAAAAACCTCGAGACCCAGTACGACACGACCCACGATATTACGATCCTGCAAGAGTCGCTAATAGCCCTCCAATCGGCGCTGTCTGCGCTTCCATCCGATACCGACGGCGCCAGCCGCTATAACCTCACAGAAAGTCTCTACATGGTCCAAAACAAATTGTACAATCACACGGGGGCTCTAGAATACCTCGAAGGCGCCGTAGAGTATGCCAAGGAGACGGCAGAGGCAACACAGGACATACCAGAGCAGGCCAGGCACCTGTCAAATGCAGCTGTGTTTTTGAGTATGAAGCATGCGAGGACGGAGGACCTAGAGGTCCTCGAGGAGGCGATCCTCTACTGTGAGGTTGCGACTGCGGTGATTCCTGAGACTGATCTGGAGGCGAGGGCAAGCGCTTGGTCGAAGGCGTCTGTCTTTTTAGAGCGGAAGTACTTGCAGACAAGAGACACCGAGGACCTGAATAAGGCAATCCACTACTGTAGGGACTCTGTGGAGTTCTCAGGTAATGCGAGTGCTATGCACAGGTCGGGGAGATTGAATAATCTGGGAAAGTTGCTATACACGAGGCATACATTGAATGGTGATATTGACGATTTGCGGAAGATCGCAGATTGCGTGGAGGAGGCTATTAAGACCATGCCACAGGACCATCCAGAATGGGTTCGGTTGATGTCGAATGCCGTTGGCTTTTCGAGGAAGGTGTACGCAGAATCTAATAATATCAACGACTTTAGGAAGCTTGTTTCTTTCGTAAGGAGACAGGTGGAGTCGACACCGCATCTACATCCAGGAAGGATTGAGGTGCTGCAGGGCATGTGTCGTCTTTTGATCGACGACTATATGCAAACAGGAGCCTTAAAGGCCATCCGAGAGGCTGTAATGTATGCTGAAGAAGTACTTGAATTGACACCGTATGGTCACCCGAGTAAACCTGATCGCCTATCGGATCTGGCCAACTACCTGGCCCGGGAGTATGAGGATACTGGAAATCTTGAAACTCTTGAGCGAGCCATTTCGTATAACGAAGAAGCAGTAGCCTTGAATGACACCACTGACAGCCGAGCCTGGCATCTTTCTTTTATAGCTCTCAGCTTGGGTTCGAGATATGAACGGAAGGGTGACCTGGATGATCTTCGACGAGCTATACTGTACGCCAAAGAGGGGATCGCGGTTGCGGATCGGTGGTCGGATGATGAAGCCCGTGTCCCAATTATGCAAAATCTGACAAGGCTTCAGTACCAGATGTGTAAACGGAACCCAACGCAGGAGACTCTAGGGGAAATGATGTCGTGCGCCGAAGAAGCATTAGAAAAAAGCCCGCCAGACAGCTCTCAGCGCCATGTTCCACTATCAAACTTGGCAGGGTGCCTGGACCTGATGCATACTTACACCGGAGATCCGGCCACTATATCAAGGTCAATTCAGATCGTTGAAGAGCTTTTGACAATACCAAATTTGGGGAAACCTGTGAGGTCTAAGTTTATGTCAAATATGTCCGTCTACCTCATGGAGAAGAATTGGAAAGAGAAACTGGACGAATCAGAAATGCAAAGGGCCCTGAAATATTCCCAAGAAGCACTCTCAGAATTACCAGAGGATCACAATGACCGTGCAGCTCATTTAGTTAATTTGGGCTTGGTTTATAGTGAAGTCTTTGGTTCTTCCGATTGTGATGTTTCTGACAAGGCTTTGCGGATGTTTACTGAGGCTTGGGAGTGTTACCATTCGCCTCCTCTAAACCGTATAAATGGGGCACGGCACGCGGTTGAGATTCTCGCCAAGGATGATAGATGGGAAGAGTCAAGCCAGCTGCTCGAGGACGCTATCCGGATGCTTCCAAAAGTAAGCACGCGGGCACTCGAGGGACAAGATAAGCAGCAAATGCTGTCGAATATCAGTGGTCTCCCCACAACAGCCGCCTGTATGGCTCTTCGAGCTGGGAAATCTGCATATCACGCTCTTGGCTTGTTGGAGCTCAGTCGTGGAATAATTATAGGGTCTACCATTGACTACCGAGGCGATATATCAGACCTCAAAGAGAGACACCCGGGGTTGTTCCAGAAACTCGACGACCTTAGAACCAAGATCGACACCCCGTTGCCTGATAGTTATAATAGCGCTACCGGCTCCCCCTCATTTCAAACAGAGGAGGCATATCTCCAAGCGCGAAGCCGCGCCTTACACAGGCGAGAAGTAGCGCTTCAGGAGATGGAGGAAACCCTGAATGATATTCGGAAGCTTCCTGGCTGTGAAAGATTCCAGCTTGCACCTTCTGAAGCAGAGCTAAAATCTTGGGCAAAAGATGGCCCAGTTGTCACTTTTGTTAGCTCCAGCCACGGAAGCCACGCAATTATTCTCACAGGCTCTTCAATCACTGCATTACCACTTCCAGATCTAGTGTTTGGAGAGATTCGAGCCCGGTTAAGTGTAATATTCGAAAAACCAGCAAAGAAGTCGAAGAAAAAGAAGTCGCCTGCAGCTGAAATTCGTGAATATGCCGAACGGAACCAAAAGATGCGGGAAATGCTCCAGTGGCTATGGGACGTTGCCGTAAAACCTGTTCTCCAACACCTAGAGATCATAGATGAGTGTGGTGCTTCTAAAAATGATAAGCCAACCCACATTTGGTGGATTGGTACAGGCAGGCTGAACATAGCTCCATTCCATGCAGCCGGAGACCACTCTAGAGGCTCGACTCAGAATACTTTAAGCCATGTAGTTTCCTCATATACCCCAACTATTAAGGCCCTTTCATATGCCCGGGGGAAAAGTTTAAGCATTTTCGGTAAACCGGATCCTCGCCTTCTTCTTGTCAGCATGACCAAGACACCTGGCGGCGGTAAACTACCAGACGCAGGGGAGGAAGTCAAAGGCATCATCGACATCGCAAAGGGATTAGCCTCAAAACACTTGGAACAGCCCAGTGCTGATGACGTACTCAAGCAATTCGGCTCATTTGAAGTTATGCACTTTGCCTGTCATGGTGTCTCCAACCCTTCCGACCCTTCAGAGAGTCATTTGATGCTCCAAAAAGACAGCGAAACAGTTGATTGTCTAACCGTGGCGGCCATATCTCGCAAGAATGCGAAAACGGCCCAGATAGCCTACCTTTCTGCTTGTTCAACAGCAAACAATGCCTCGTCCGACTTGGCCGATGAGATTATCCATATCGCCAGTGGATTCCAGCTTGCAGGTTTCAACCATGTACTTGCAACCATGTGGCCGGCGGAGTCAGCTATCTGCGCGGGGGTAGCCATGGACTTTTACCGTTTCCTCTTTGATGGAAAGGATAACGGAGAAGGACACCTAAAAGTAAGTAGGGCACTCCATGATGCTATACTTGCAGCCCGGGATAAGAACCCGTTGCTACCTCTCAAATGGGCACCATTCGTGCATTTGGGTGCTTGATTTGGGTGCTTTGTTTGGGTGCTTTGTTTCTACCTACATATTGTCCCAGTACATGTAGATCCTTGAGTAAGTAAGTTAGCTACCGTTGCGTGTTGTAAGGCTCCCTATTTTGCGACAATGTATCGTATTTTTTTTTTATTAAAATTGAGTTGATAAGACTCTATATGATGGTAGCGGTGGGGGACGAGGGGTAGGGATGGAATATTTTTGAGTTTATCTAAGCGGAGGGTTGTGAGGAGAATGTAGGCTCGATATAAGACACGCAATTGCGCAAGCTAACATCCCTGATCACGTAATATCACTCGACATTAGATAAGCCTCAGTGTTAAAAGTACCCCGGGGTCCTCAAACTGATCATGCAACGGCGACAAAAACCACTGACCTCGCAGCTACTGGCCACCATGCCCAAAAGTTGGGAAGTAACTTATATATGTCGAATTACATCCGGCGGAGTTATATAATAATAGTAAATGGAAATACTAATGGAAAAAATTGGCTGTCTAGCTTTGAATATGGTGGTCGCGACACCAGAATATTGAGCTCGTTGCATCACTTTAAGGACCCCCGGGGTACATGTACTTGTGGTATGAAGGCCGGAGTGTCAAGGATAAATTGAAGAGTGCGAGACGTTATTCCCTGACTACACCACGGCGGATGTGCTCTATATACTGCAAAATTCGGCATACTATATAGTCCGGAGATATCAGTACTGTGGTTGACAACAATGACCGCAGTAAAATATCCTCCTAGGCTCGGGATCGAAGCCACATTACAACCCTCGGAGATACATATCCCGGCTACATGTTCCCAATTAAAGGGATTGAGTTCAGCTCTCTGCAGCGCAGTAGATTTTTATGCCGCCTATTTTCTAGGGCCTTTCCCTACTAGTTATATTACGAGTGATATTATGTGACTAGGGCGACATCGCAGATAAAGATCCTATGTCTACCGAAGCCCTAGGACCCGCCTGTCTAGCAGCAGTCCTTGGCGTAGCAAGTCTTAGATTCCCCCCCTCTCTTTCTGCCGACACTAGCTTCACATCTTCCCTGGTCCAGACCATGAAGTCCGTGTTAGAGCTCATGTCTTGGAGCAGAACCCACAACACCTGTACCCAGTACCATACTCCCCACCAGCCACCGCCCCAGCACCCCGCTGTCTCAACCACCACGCCAAGACTTACCCCGCAAGACTTGTACTGCTTTAACCAACAAGGCTGGCATTTCCATGAACGAGTGATCGTCTATGACTGAACATCGCCTTGCCGCGCCGGCTACCCAATACATGTAGATACCCCCCACCATCTTTTGACCCCACAAAAGAAACTTATGTCTGCATGCACATACTCGCCAAAATTTTAAGTCTGTCCCTTTTCTACTGGGTTTGCGGTTGCAACGCAGCCAAATGTTAGGTACCAAAAGGGACAGACTTAAAATTTTGGCGAGTATATAGATACATTCCCCCATGTATGCACAGTCGGCAGGCTGCCTGATGTTTGCAGCACAGCTTAGTCATCCGCCCGAGTTGAACGTAATTTCAGGCCTCCAAACTAGGCCTCCCATAATAAGATATAATAATATAATAATACGATGAACCCTTTTTGTAGAGGACTTTAACGAACTAAGGCCACCTGCTCGAGCAGAAGGGGTGTTTCTAAGTCATTTGACTAGTGAGGAGTGTAAGGAATACTCAATCCACGCCTGCCACAATCCTGAGCAATATCACTGATAAACACCTCAGCTAGCTAGCTAATTGATACCAAAAGAGAACATGGTACGCACTCGAATCAAGGCTCGCCGAGAGAAAATTCTCAGGACCCCACCCGAGGATCCCTGTGACCGGTCCCAAGGGCGACTGATCGAGACCCTGTCCGAGAAGCTCTTCGATCTCCTCAACCATCACAGGTGGACCCTCGAGATTTCATGTCTCGCCGCAATAGACAACACTCTTCAGGCACTCGGTGAGACCGCTCCTGGGGGCCACTCTCATGCGAAACACTCCCATAGCCTCGCCGTACTCCTAGCCACAAGGTTCGAGCACACCGACGATCTTATGGACCTCCAGGAGGCGGTGGTACACGCGGAAAATGCAGTATCGGTGCTAGACCATCCGGATCGAGGGGCGCACTTGTCGACACTTGTGGAAACACTACTCCTGCGGTATCGATGGACGAAGAACCTTGACGATCTGGGACAGAG
Source organism: Morchella sp. 2018-W16 (assembly GCA_024713755.1). Lineage (NCBI taxonomy): Eukaryota > Fungi > Ascomycota > Pezizomycetes > Pezizales > Morchellaceae > Morchella > Morchella sp. 2018-W16. The sequence goes on along the minus strand of JAMGYY010000003.1, from coordinate 3,395,401 downwards.
CATACTGTATGCGAAGATGGCGGTTGCGCAGACATCGCAGGGAAGTTTGGAGAGGGTTCAGTGTTTGTTGAAGTTGATTGGTCTTTTGCAGTTGAGGTTTGAGGCTATAGACGACATATCCGACCTTGAGAATGCCATTAGCCACGCAGTAAAAGCGGAGCAGGAATCACATGGCTCCCAAAGCCAAATTGCGTGTATGTCAAGGCTGGCGGACCTCTTGTTTGAGAAATACAAATGGATGGATAGCTTTGCGGACCTCAACTTGGCTGTACTGAATGCGGTAAGAGTGGTTGATGAGATAGCGGAAGATCACCCCGATCATCCGATCTATCTTTACAAGTTAATAACACTCTTATTCAGAAAAAATAGTCAACTTGACCACACGCTTAGTTTGGAGGAGGCCATACTTCATACAAGCCGAGTGATCCCTAGGCTATGGTGTAACGCCAGTTTAAGGGCTCTCCTTAAATCGGAGGCCCTATTCGAGAAGCTCGAGTCGATACACGATAACGATAAACTAAAACATGCCCTGTTACTGGGAATAAAGGCGCCAGAGCCACAGGGCCCAAGCCACCTCTACCGCCTTGCAGACACTCTGTTTGAGAAGTTCAAGTTGAGAGGAGACTTGAGCGCCCTAGAGAAGGCAATTTTAAATGTGGAGAAAGCAGTAGCAGAAACACACCCAAGTCACCGAAACAGAATCATCTACCTCCACAAGCTCGTGGCACTCTTGGCTGCGAGATTCAAAATGACAAAGGCCCCAGACGACCTCAGCCTAACGATTTTGCATGTAGAAGGGATCCTATCGGAGTCGCAGGAAAGTTCTGACCGGGCTGTCCATTTCCTCATGCTAGGGGACATCTTGGTGGAGAAATTCAACCTGACGAATGACCCGGCTGTGCTTGAATCCGCCATACCGCGGGTAAGAATGGCAATTGTTGAATCACAGGTCGGCAGTCTTCATCGAGCAGCCTGCCTCTCCGAGTTAGCGTATATCCACACCCTAAAATTCAAGCGGACGAAAGACCTAGATGCTGTGACAAAGGCAACAGCGTACCGAGAAAAAGCGATGAGCGAAGTAGCGGTGGCACACACTCGGGATATATATCTCTCAAAGAAACAAACGACTGTAGCAATCGGGGCGGAGCAGGAGGATGATCTGGGTGACCGTGAATCAGCTTTATCGCGCTCACAGAAAGCTGTATTAGTGGAAGACTTTCGAGATTCAGGATGGTTGTCCTTGAGCTTGCAAAACCCTGCAGCCAAAGAACATGAGTCTAACGATCTAGACCTTGCTATATCACATGCAGAGGCAGCAGTAAGGACGAAGCGTGGGCTTGCGGCCAGGATGGCATCCCAGTCGGATTTTGCAGCCCTTCTAAACAAGAGATTTTGGTTGAAGAGAGATCACGCTGATCTACGACTTACCATGACTCTTTTGGTGAGTATATTCGTGTATGAATGGGCACGTAATGGGGAATCGAGCCATCTCCAACGGGCTATATCCCACATAAAGGATCTGATAGAAAATGATATCATCATTTTCCCACGAGCAGCGATTCTTCTAGGACTCGAGCCTAGACCGTGGATATTGAAAATTTTAGATAAAGCCGTCTTTCATCCTAACGATTTGGTGGAGATTAACAGCGTGGGTATCAAAAGAGCAGCAAGCCCGCTTAAACTACTATCAATTGCCGTGGCATTAGGCCGTAGGAAAGAGCTACCACGATTTAACTCCACGGAGATCCTCTCAGTGTGGGAGCACGCAACCATCAAATCCATCAAACTCGGACGCCTCATTGCCAGCCTCAGCAGCCCTAACAAAAGGTTCTACGATCCATTCCCCCCTAGTCAAATCAAATCCACAGTCACCAACCACCTAGAAGATGCCACACCAGATGAAGACTGGGAATCGCTCCGAACGAAGGTGTTTGATAAAAACACCCAGTCTTGGACTTTTGAGTATAAGGCACAGACAGTTAAGCTTTTTGACGATGACACCTTGTTCGCAACGGCTTACGCTCGTCCGGAGACACGCTCATGGTTGGGGCCGAATAAAATGGTGCACCTTGTGACGGGTTACCAGACGTGCGTATCGGAGGAGGTGATGAAACGGGTAGCTGCAGAGGAGATGGATGCTAGGGATGCAGCAAAGAAGGGGCGAATTTTTTCTATTCGGTATGTAAATGTGATGTTATGATTCTTTCCCTGTGTACTGGATATTTTTGTAAACGCGGAGCGCTGGGTACGGAATTGAAAAGAGAGCGGACGGTATGGGGCCAAGGAGGTTGGGAGTGCAAGATACACGTGTAAATATTTGAAAAGACAGGGGTGCTAGTGCATAAAGCTTCATTGTCGTCAAGGGCAGCAGGAAATAAGTCCAGGGCAGTACTCGTGCCCAAGAGCTAGTAGATTTAAAACAGATATTAATCTCCAAAGACGAGCTGCATGTATCTATATATTTGGCAAAGCTAATGTGGTTCTGTGCATAGACCACAACACAATCATATATTCTCACTCGTAAAGCCTTGAGTATTGCGAGACCAGATACTTGAGAATCTGAAGGTTCATTTCTACAATTTTAAACCCTAAACAAACTTATGGATACAAAGGGTAATGGCTAAACATATAGCTCGATTCAATTTGCCCAGCCTATTTGTACCGAGTGATAATCTATGACTCAGCCAACAAGCTCCAACTTCGGGGCTAGCTGAAGTAGAAATATATATTAGCACAAACTTGTTTATACACGAGTAGATAAATGTATCCACAAGACCTATGCAGATTGACTCTAAATCTAAAAGAGGTTTATTTGCTATATACAAGTCAGTTAAGCCCTTTACTCGGGCTTCGCCTCTTCTACAGGCTTTCCATCCGCCTCCTCCAACATCTTCCTCCTCCCATCCACCGTCCTCGTCAGCGTCAACCCCACGCTTCCAAGACTCCTCACCAGTTCTCCACCGCCTACACTCTGTAGGATAGCGGCCAACTCGCCTCTCATCTCCTCGACGCTCTTCAACGCGCTGAGCATCCTCAGCTGGTCCCCATCCAAGACCCTTCCCTCCCCAATCCTTCCCCCGGCAACATGTCCGTCAACCCTGGCACCCAGAAGCACCAACTTATGGATTCCATTTAGGGCCAACGGATCAAGCCCCTTCTTCGGCCTTTTTTCCGGGAATATGAGCTCAAGGATGACCTTCAAAAGCGCCGGCGACACCACTGGCAAACTCATTGTCGCGACGTTGGCCGTCAGCAGCGGGTGCAGATCCAGCGTCTCCTTGAGATGCAGTGTACTCTTATACGCCTCCTTGCTCGTTCCCGCAAGGCTAATATCGAACCTATGCTCCTTATCGAAGCCCTCCGCGACCCTGAGCACCGAAGAAAATAGCGCTGGTCTCACTAGCGTGATAGTGGTGAGGGGCGCCGTTGCGGCGTCCAGCTTCGTCAGCGCGTTCTTGAGTTCGCGACGTATCGCGCTCCACTCCACGGCCCGAAGGTTATTGTGCTGGAATAAGATCAGCAGCGGCGAGGAGCGGATAAGTGAGAGGTATGTGCGGTGGAGCTGCGTTTTTCGGGAGAGCGCGGCCTTGTGGGATTCGGGCTGTGTGGCAGCGCGACGGGCAATTGGAGGGGCAGAAACAGGGGCATGTGCGATGCTGGCGTAGGTTCGGGTGCGGAGGACAGTGGACGGGGCACGGAAGAGCGCTGGGAGTGGGAGTCGGGAAGGCATAGTGGGTGAGCGGGCTGGTAAGCCGTTCAGTCTAGTTTATGGTGAGGTGGGTTATTAACTGAAGTGTTTTTGCTAGAGAGGGAGATGACTTACAGGTTGTGCAGATTTTGTGGGAAGAGAAGCTTCACAGGTTATGAACAATTGGGTTCCGAGGCACTTAAACGCTCAGGTCGGGGGATTGCCAAAATGTTTTTTCGGGGGTCACATTTGGTGGGGGTGGATATGCCGGGTAACTAGGCTCCGAAGGTACAACGTCAGGATTTAGAGTCAACGGGATTTGGACTATCACACACCCCGAGCTAAGACTGCGGCTTTGTGTAAGAGAAAGATTCTTGATGTTACTGTTAATAATATAAACACCCACATTCGACTACATCAACCTACATTAACTAATACATGTATCTAGTTACACATCAAAAGTGGTTTTATACCATTTTATTGACCCATAGCTAGCCAATGCTCGGTGTCAATGCTTATATAGTTGCGCTCTGGAGATGTTTAACTACTTGATCACAGCACTTCAATTTCACAAATGCAACAGATTTCCAACAATATTTCACGCATCAAACATAAGGTAACAGGAGAGCGGACAAAACAGATAATAATTGCCCCCAAAACCCAAAATCACATTCTGAACGCCTAAAATTCCGTATTTTTTTGAATTCCGGTCACTCCTAGAAAAACAAAGAGACAAAAAGAAAGCATGCCCCCCAGAATAGTGAGCGCCAAACTTTTTTATTTTTTTTTTGATATTGCCCCGACCCAAATATTTCCCCCTCTCGTAATAGACTCAAGAAAACAATTAGGCGGCAATTGCTTGGGCACGACGGCGGTCCCTCTCCTCGGCGATGGTGAGCTGTTCAAACATACATTAGTTTACGCGTTCCGCCAACTCAGTGGGTTCACACAGGGCAATGCCTACCTTAACACCCTTGCCCTTGGGCAGGGATACCCATGACTTGTCCTGACCGATGATGAAGACGTTGCTGAGACGGGTAGCGAAGGTGTTGTCAATGGCATCCTTGATGTGGACAATATCGAAACCACCATCGTGGCGCTCACGGTGGGTGATGACACCAACACGGCCCATGTTGCGACCACCAGTAACCATGGCGATAGTTCCGGTGTCGAAGCGGATGAAGTCAGTGATCTTTCCGGTCTCGATATCAACTTTGACGGTGTCGTTGACCTTGATGGCCGGGTCGGGGTAGCGGATGGTACGGGCATCGTGGGTGACAAGATATGGGATACCCTTGGCGCCGAGCTGGACGCGCTTAACCTTGCAGAGCTTGTAACTGGCCTCGGTCGCGGTGATACGGTGGATGGTGAAGCGTCCCTTGGTATCGTAGATGAGGCGGAAGTTCTCTTCGGTCTTCTCGATGGAGATGACGTCCATGAATCCAGCGGGGTAGGTGGGGTCAGTGCGGACCTTTCCGTCGACCTTGATCAGGCGCTGCATGACGATAGCCTTGACCTCCCTGTGAATTCGATTTGCCCATGGTTAATCGTTCCGCCTTATACAAAGTTGATAATATGGATGGGGGTTAGGTACCTTGCGTTCAAGGCATACTTGAGCCTATTGCGGATGAAGACAACAAGCGGCAAGCAGTCCCTCAACTTGTGAGGACCTGGTGAACAAGACCCATCAGTAAATGATAGGTCCGGAGACTACTTCAACGAGTGAAGTGAAACATACCAGGGGAAGGCCTAGGGGCGTATTTTCCCGAAAGTTTGTCGAGGAGCCAGTGAGATGGCGCGGCAAGGCGCTTAGTGTGCTTCTTTCTGTAAATCCCCAAACACAGGTATAGGTTAGCCCATAAATGATCCCAAAAATTACATTCTCATTTCTTCGCTTGCGGTAAAATGAAAGATTTCAAGAAAGGCAATTCCCAGAACCCCGAAGTATAACAAAGAAAGGGTGTATCTTACGGTCCACTAAGAGTTTCGTCACAAAGTCAGCTAAAATTCTCTCTCGAGGTCCCCGCCAAAACCAACAATTGTAAGGCGGGAAGGGGGGTGGGATCTTACCGTCCCATATTTGCTGATTATAGACTTTTTGTTAGGGAAATACGGAGGCGATGTCGTCGGCGTCGGCGGGTGGTTTTTCGTCAGTCGTGAAGTCGGGGTTTTCGTCGTGGTGTGGTGAATTTCGGCTTGGTGACAGTGGGTGGTGCCAAGAAACAAACCTTAGTAAGTAAAGGCCGTCACAATGGTTGTGTGCTTCAGGGCTAGAAACCCTGCCTCTATTCGATCCAACGTCCAACGTTCAATCATGAAGGGTCACTCGGGGAAAATACGCGAGGACAATAGCCTTGTCGCTTACAATCATTGGCTCTTATAAACTCCGCACATAGTTGCTTTATTCCAGTCAATCATTTCCTTAAGCTTCATAGGCCATACTACATGTAATTATGCATGGAGGGGTTTCGCCAGTGTTTGGTGCCTCCAGGACATAGAGTGCACTAATAATATATAATGAATCCCTCGTATCCCGTCAACCATCGATGAATGTGCATCTACAGTGTCAAGCAGCCCTTGATTGCTCAAGCCCAAATACAAAATCGCGACCTTGAAATTTAAATAGAAACGCTTTTGGAGGATCCACACACCGTATCTATGGTAACCCTATTATGGTGAGATAGCTGTATCCTAGAACATCCACTGTAACTCCAACGGGCAACTTATATATAGTCCGTTCGGTTTGGCGTGGTATTCAATACTACGGTTTCATGGCATATCTTCCCCAAAGCAAAACTGAGAATTGCAGTGTTCGGTAGGGTCTAGAAAAAAACTGCGTATTTTCCAGGTGGTTGTACTTTGCCAGGCGAATATTGAGAATAAACAGGTCCTGAGAGGTTTACTAATAACATAATGTTTTCACTGAATACCATAGTAACATTACACAGTTTTATAATCAACCGATTAAAACCACTTACCCCAGTATTAAATACCATGGTAATTTAGCTCAATACCATATATAGTATTTGTGGTCAAATGCAACTGAACGGGCTCTTAGTTTGCCGTTAATGCGGATGTGCTCATGAAATAATACGCATTATGCCACATCGTTGAACATTTTAATATGGGAAAGTGGGCCTAAGCTAGCCCATGGCATGGTATAAGCTTTAAGGTAAGTACTTTATACTGTTTAAGCCATAACTATAAACACTGCAGTATAATATCCTGAAGATTATTGATTGGCATTCTAGATAATATTGAGACTCAACCGAGTGTCTAGCGTGGCGAAATAACACAAAACCATGGCTACTAAAAACATTAAAGCCCCTAGAGGAGTGCCGGTGTCCTAGAATCAGAATTTTTGGTGTGGCGGCGGTTTCTTTGTGACTGAAAAACATGGAAGAGAAGGTTAATATCTCAAGGATTGGTCGCGATGCGGGACGCTACATAATATAACCTATAAAGTCTGTCAGACGAAAGTAAGATAACGCTTGACAAAGCACCTGACAACCTCTCTGGACTAGGTGTTAAGACCGGGTCTATTGTGTCTAAGGTGTTGCCTAGCTAAAAAGCTTAAGATAACTGGTGTCCTCTTTCTGTTTATTAAATTTATGTAACCTTAGTATATATGTATGTACTTCTGAACATGTAGTTTTGTTATGGACCTATAGAAGTAATTGAAATAACAGTAATTATGTTATTATTATGATCTATGATTTTAAGTGGAATTGGTATTAGATAGCTGAAAAATCTGTAAACTGCTGGCTAGCTGAGGGTTTCCAGTCGATCACATGTCCGTGAAAAAATTCCTAAATTTCGGTGGAACGAAATGAAACGTATGAAATAAGTACAATCACTTTAGTGGCATGCTATAAGTAAGCACGTATATACTTAGAGTAACCTGTGGGAGGATTTGAATCGTGGTCGGCTTAAAACAGTAGCATCGCAATGCTACGATACATCAGAGGCACGATCCCGGAGAGATGGATTACCTGAAATATCGAAGCACGGTTTTTAACTGGGCGCCCTTGTCAAAGATGATCTAATCCCAACCCAAGCCTTAACTCCAGCTGACGACCTGCGCCATGATTTCAAAAAATCCCCACGGTTCTTTTCGCTGTGACATGGGCCCAAAGCATGTTAAATTTATGAATCACTTCATAGGGCTGTGGAACATCATAGCGGGCCCGTATGTGGCCCGTACACCAATCATCAATTTGAAATTTCATATGGGACCGTGAGCAGCTCCGAAAAAAAGATGCATGTCTCGAGGACAGACCGCATGAACTCAACTTTCTGGTCCCTCGGTCATTTCCTAGGCCCAATACGAACATTGAACACACATGTGACAACAGCATCATGTAATTTGATAATTTAGTTGATAAATTGGTTGTCCGTAATAAATCCAGTTGATCGTCTCTAGTGCCACGGCCGCCCTTCCTCAGATCAAACCTATAACAGTAAGTCAAGATTGCCGAAAACTACGCATCCGGTATCTGTTAGAAAGGCCATCCACGCAGGTTGCGAGTATGCGCTTTGTACTACATAGTGACAGAAACCTGCAATACGATATATATACGAAGTACATATCCTTCCAACGGCGTGAAATCCTGAATATTTGTACATGGTAGAAATTCCAATTTACGGCGGACGGATAGAATCGAAAAACCCTAGAAATGACAAAAAATAGCTAATTGAAGGATAATTGAGCGGAGTGACTCTATGATCAGCACAGGGATATTTAATAATACCACATTGGTATGTGGTCTGTATGATATATTAACAGCAACGCGCCGTTGCTGCGGCTAGCAGCAAGCTGCTCGTAGGGGATAGGTACGAGACTAGTTCCTATGGTATCCTTGTAAGATTTTTCCCGAATCTATAGTAGGCCGGGGCTTACTAAACCGTGTATTGATATTCACTATGGTATGTATGCCCGATACTTGGGAGGATAGTCTAGACTCGTGAGCTACTTCCTGAGAGGCGTTTAACTGCATGTAGTTGTAATTACTTCACAACCCCGGGTGGTGTGGTTGCGCATGTGTCCAAACGAGTGGTGCATGTGGGATTCCAGAACGAGTGATCCTTCATGTCTAGCAAGAGGTGTTTGGGTTATCTCCGTATTCAAGGAATGGTTTCTTGAAATCACATTCGTTTTCGCCAACTCCCCGCTCAGGGATACATTTCTTCGCTTGTTCAATATGTTATGGCATATATTATGCCATGGCGGGTAGAATTCTAACATGTATTCAACCACCTTTTAAGCCAACTTGACTTCACCCTTACACCACCGCCTGCTGCTTCTTGCTAGAATCTGGTTCTTATAGTGAGCCACAGACTGCCACAAGTCTCCAAAACAAATGGAGAAATAGTATGTTATATCTTTTTTTAAAAAAAAAAAAGGCGAATGAGCAACGTGAAAGGGGCGCCACCATTTCATCTCCACGGCTTAATGGCTTTTGGATATACCACTCATGGAATCAGACGGTAAAGGTGTAAACCGGCGATTTCTACTGAAAATTTTACGCAGGGAGCCGGCCTTTGTAATCTCGGTTCCAACTGAGACATTGGTTTGCAATTTGTAGCGAATGTCCCGACGCCGGCTTAACCAGTAGCCTTGGGTTCTCCCACGGGAGTGAGTGTGTTGTTGGGTGTTAATTTCGTTACATGTCGATTAATTTTTAATTGCTTGAGAAAGTCTGTGAATAGTCCTGAAGCCGAATAAAAAGAAAATCCCCTCTCCAGATATGGCTCAATACAAAGTTCAAAGCACGTCCCTGCACTTATAAATGTCATAAGAGCTGCAGTGTTGACCCTTTGTCTTATGGGGGACTCATCCGGGAATTTCAATGTTTCGAAGACCTTGTAATAGATACCATTAAGACATTGGTTTTATCACCAAGGATGAAGAACACAAATTTCTCCCCTGAGCAGTTGGCGTTGGTCGTCATCTTCTGGTATCTTGGGTCACTATAACGTTTGGTGCAAGATTGATTATTGCTTGGGCCTGCCGTGGAGTACATATTGATTGACTGAGCTGCAACCTGGATAGAACAAACCTATTTGCCTTTTATTCTCAGGTTGAGATGTTAAGAAGCGACATCAGAGTCAGCTCATGTCTCTAAGAGGGCTTCCCCATAACACGATGTGACAAACACCAAAGTTAGACCCCTGTCTAGTCCGCGCCCCTTTTGAACAAACGGCCCCCTTTTCGGGGCGTGAATCCATCCTTCACTCGCGGAAGACCGGGTTTCCAACAATCTTTCGCTCTTTCCCATTGACTCGTGTGTGTGGGTGGCTTCTCCGGTGCCCATAGCATGATACATTGAGTACATAAATGTACTTACATTCATGTAGAATATGTGGGAGGCAAAACCGTTTCCTCTCAGTCATCGTATTAGTGCAGTGGTGGAGTTCCAAGAGTTTATTCCTCTCGGGAAACTGCGTGTTTTCGGGGGGGGGAGGGAAGTTTTAGACTGTACTTGTGCGCGGCGGTCACGTTGAGAGAGAGATAACAGGTGGATACCGGAAACGCACATTAACAAACTACTGTAGCCCGTAACTCCTTCTATGTACAATGCACTGGGGAGCTGTAGGTACGAGATCTGGTGCCGCTGTTGGACAACATAATCTGAAGACGACTTGCAGCTTGCAGCAGTCAAATCCTAGGTCTTTATTAGGTAGGTACGTATGAAAGAAGAACCATGGAGTTGTATTGTCTCCTTTCCTAAAGTATTCTGATAAGTGACAAAGAGGAAAGGCGCAAACACTAGGATGTCCAGTTGCAGTAAGAGCTCAGCCGTGTTTGTATGTGCTGATGTGGGAGGTGCGATAGTTGTCCATTTTAGGATAACGGTAGGTGCCGGTTTGTAGCTTCTGTGAGGTACCCAAATCCATCCCCGGCCTTCATTTCTGCCCACCGGACCTTTTTTTTTTTGGGATCTTCTGTGGACCTTCAGGGTGTTTGCTGCACCTTCTAGTATCACCTACCGACCCATCCCATAATATCATTCTATCCCCACCTCCAATCCTGTGGACTCCAATCCCATTCTTCCCCTCACTGCTTGTGCCCCAGACGCCCAAATTCATTAGGTTTTATGTGTGGTGCGTAAGTGTGTACCTGTTGCTGTTGCGCGTGTGCCCCGTTCCCCATTCTCCCCTGCCGGGTCGTCTTCTTTTTCCGGTTCGTCCAGAGGGAAAAAGAAATCAGGCAACTTCCGACCCTGCAATTGGAGGAAGCGAGCACTGTCGAATCAACTGTGTGGCTTGCATACGGTATATACCTAGACAGTACATGTAGTTCAGATACACACGAGATACCTAGCTCCCCTCATCCCAAAAACTCCTCTACATTCAATCCGGGGGCCGGGACTGGGCCAGAAAATTAGTGGGAAAGAACAATAGGAGGAGAACAAGATCGGAGAAAAATTATCTACATATCTCCAAAGAAGAAAAAGGTGGCTCTCAACCAGAAGCGTGGGATCTATCTCCTTTCTAGCTAGATTGCTCTGGGGGGTGAGAGCACCAAACGAGAGAGACACAGTTGGGGCCTTCTCAATCTTCTAGACTTTTTTTTTGCTACCACTCTTCAGGGTCTCACGCAGCTGTTAGTTATTCTTAGCCGCCTGGCTCTCCTTCCTCTATCCCATCCATCCCCTCTTGCCTTTTTCTTTTTTCCTCAACCTGCTATACCAACATCCTAATTCACCTCCCTAACTCCTACGCAAGTCGACTCTTTCCGGGGGCTCCCAACGCTCTATGCTCCCTTCGTCTCTCGTTCAACCCCTTGCAAGCAGCAATCAGCCGAAATAACCATCAGCATTTTGAATTCCAAAGAGAAAAATCTCTACGACACATCTAAAAAATTGCTTCAAAACCACATTCATTTGATATTCACTTAGCGCGAGGACTATGGTCGGGTCTCCAGCGTCCCCAACTCCCTCTTCGCCTTCGCAGTCTCGGCCGATGAGCGTCATCCTACGACCCGCGCGAAGCTCTAGTCGCATGAGCATCAGCAGCAGGCCTGGCGGAAGTAGGGCATCTGATGAGGATGGCAGGACATCCGTCAAAGTTGGTACGTACAGTGGAACTTTATTAAACCCTGATTTCGATTGTTTCCCCAATTGTTTTTCTGTTTCCGCAGGGAACATCTAGGCCCTGATGTACTCATTTTCCTACTATGCCGTGTCATACAAAACATGAGGGCTCAATAAAACTGACGGCTTCATACAGCTGTGCGCGTGCGACCACCACTCCGACCATCCGATCCCGGCTTCGAATTGATCCCTCAACGGTTCCAGAAAGGAATGGTACATGTTACGAGCCCTACAAGTTTGGCTGTAGACAGTCCGCAGGGCAGAAAAATATTTGTTTTCGACAGGGTTTTTGGGCAGGATGTGAACCAAGATGGTGTATGGGAATACTTGGAAGAAAGTGTACACGCGTTTGTTCAAGGGTACAATGTTTCTGTCCTGGCATACGGCCAGTCAGGCGCCGGGAAATCATACACCATGGGAACTTCTGGTCCTGACGAGCAGAGCGACCATAAAGTTATGGGTGAGTTTTTTGAACATTCGGGGGCGATTTTTTTTCTGAGGGGGGGATGGTTTAAGGGGTGGTTTTAGTTGGTAGATGTAGAGTTGTCTGACACGGGTGTTTCACTCAGGGGTAATTCCGAGGGCTGCCGAGGCTCTTTTCGAAAAGCTTGGAACTAGCGCACCAAACCCGCGGGACTCGAGGTCTGGATTGAGAGCGCCAGCAAGATACTCATCACCGGTTTCGGCAATGCACAAGCCGAATGTTGATAAAGGATGGACCATGAAAGCTAGTTATGTAGAGGTTTGTTTTTCTTTCAATGCCATTATACCAATTATATCTAAATCAATTTAGATATATAACGAACAATTACGAGATTTATTACTTCCAGAGGGAACCAGACCAGAGGAAAGAGTCCCTATTACGATCCGCGAGGACACCAAAGGCAGAATACTCCTCACTGGTCTTCACCAAGTCACTATTAATACCGTGGAAGATTTACTTGGCGCATTAAACTTCGGTTCCTCCATCCGTCAAACCGATGCTACAGCTATCAACGCGAAATCCTCACGCTCACATGCCGTATTTAGCTTGAATTTAGTACAGCGCAAAGCCAAAGGATCTACAGTTAATGGGGCTACGACTCCGACAAGAGAGCACGAGAAGCGGTTCTCAATGCCGCTTGATATGATGAACCAAACTAGTCAAGATGGCTATGTTACTATAGATAGTAAGATGCATTTCGTGGATTTGGCGGGTAGTGAAAGGTTGAAAAACACACTTGCGCAGGGGGAAAGGGCCAAGGAAGGGATCTCAATCAACGCTGGTTTGGCTAGTTTAGGAAAAGTCATCTCTCAGCTTTCCTCACGTCAAGCTGGGTCCCATGTCTCATACCGAGATTCCAAACTTACGCGTCTCTTACAGGATTCGTTAGGTGGGAACGCAATCACTTATATGATTGCATGCGTCACACCTGCCGAGTTCCATTTGAGCGAAACCCTCAATACAGTTCAGGTATGTTCTAACATCTATCTATCTATCTACATGTTACGTCCTAACAGTTATCTCAGTATGCTCAACGTGCCCGTGCAATTCAAAGCAAGCCTAGAATTCAACAAATTTCGGACGATGGTGACATGAAAGCACTTGTTGAACGTCTTCGAGCTGAAATTGCGTTTTTGAGAGAACAAGTCAAAAGCTCCTCTGAATCAAACAATAGGACCCCATCAAAGGCTAGTCAGGCTCGATCAGAAAGGTCGAACGAAAAGGAAATGGAGCTTCAAAATCAACTGCTTGATCTACAGGAGAATTATGGACTCTTAAGTCAGCGACACACAAGGCTCATTTCAGAGATCACTAGGGCTCGTGACTGCCAGGAGGCTGCCAACAACGCAGAGTACACAGATAGCGCGGAAGAGAGATTAGCAAGGTCAAATTCATTCGCTGAGGCCGTCGAACAAGTTGTTCTTGAGTATGAGAAAACGATTCAGAGTCTCGAAAGCTCACTTACTAGTACTCGAACCTCTATGGCCAATTCCGAAAGTTCGCTGCTCGAGAAAGAAACCAAGCTTCTATATATTGAGACCGTTAACCAGCAACTGCAAGCCCGCATTCAGAAGCTGATGGACCGGGAGTCGGCTACAGAAACCTATCTCCGCGACTTGGAAAGTAAGCTGGATGGACATACATCCGGCGAGGAGAAGAATGCTCTTATAATTGCTGATTTACGCAAGGAGATTGCCAGGGCCAGAGAAAATGAGGTCGGTTGTGAAGATTACATATCGACGCTAGAGGAGCGGTTGGCCGATGCAGACCAGGAATCAGAGTTGATGCGAAGGGAAATCGATCGTCTTGAGCATGTGATTGAACGTCAGCGCAGTCTTGGGAAGCTTGATCACCTGTTACATGAGCTGGACTCTCTTAACGCCCAGGGGAAGAAAGATAGCCTGAAAGGGGAGATCAATGGAAATGACGGGAACGTGGTGGAGCAGGTAATAGAGATCAATGGAAAGCGCTTCAGTGACCCTCCATCCAAGGTCGAATCGGTCCCAGAGGTTGATGAGACGCTCTTAGATACTCCTGAAGGTCGCTCAGAAAATGGAAGACGATCCCCTCTATCCGACGTATCCGAATCTAAGTCTGAGAGATCTTACCACGGAATCCCCCAGATTACTCTTGGAGAACACACTCACGTTGAATATCCGCCCCAGAGTCCCGCCCAGTCCCAGTTTGTTGCAGATAAACTAGAATCAGTACAACAAGAACTTTTCGATTTGAAAGTGGAACATGAAGCAACAATTAATGAGTATGACCAGATGTCTGCAAACTACGAAGCTGCTCTTCGTGATCTCGCGTCACTCCAGGACCAACTCGACGAAGTTCGTCACTCTAAGTCCGGCCCTTCTCGAGAGACATCTCCACCTCCATCTCCCAACCAAAGACCTACTTCTTTTTTAGTGGACGCGAGGGTGAGCGATTTGAAAGTGGATGGAGAGGGACATTCCTCATCCTCGCGCTCTCTATCATCGGAGTTGTCCTTGGCTGGGGATTCGCAAACCTTGTCGGAGACCACATATGATGAATGTCCGCGACCACGGGCCAGAGATGACCTGGAAATGCAGAGTAGGGAGAACCGATTAAGGGAAGAAGCTTTGCTAAGGGAATTGGAGAGCGTCAGGCAAGAGATGCAAGAAGCTTTACTAGCTCAAGAAGAGGAACATAATCGCCTCCATATGCAGCTTCGACAGTCTTTGGATCAGGTAGCTGAGCTGAGACAAAAAGAAAGACAGAGTGGTGTTATCTCGCCTTCTACCAGTCCGTTCATCCGCCGGAAGTCAAGCCAGACCCTTGCTGTTCTTGACCGGGCCAACCGATCTTTCACTAATCTTCGCAAGATTGCAACTGAACACTTTGAAGATCAGCCACAAGTTTTGGAAAACTTCGAGTTCAACCTAGACGCCGCGTTGCGCGAGCTGCAAAACCGCTCAGACCGTATCTGTGATTTGGAGGATGATATTAAAGGCTTGAAGAAGGAGATGGAGGCTAAGTCCGCGATTATCACTGGGCTTGCGCGCGAAAGATCAAGGTATCACCCACTACACTCACATTTTAAATTTCACGGCTCTAACAAAATTAGTATTCAATCTTCACCTATGGATATATCTGTTGTGGCCGTTATGGAACGCCGGATTGAAGAGGGTGAGGCTGAACTAGCAAAAACTCTTGAGATTCTTACAACGCGTGAAGAAGAGCTCTCCCATGCTAGGTCAGCGCTGGAAACACGAGCAGGCGAATCTGCGGGAGATGCTGCATATTTCCTGCAAGAGTTAACCAAGGAGCGTACTTTGACAACTGAGCAGGCACATAAGATTGCAGAGCTCCAGAATGAAATGGATAGTCTTCGGGCGAGCAACGATGCTCAAGTTGACTCGCTCAAGGAATCCAGGAATGCACTTTCATCTACTATAACCATGCTTGAAGGGGAGTTGGCAAGGTCTCTAAAGAAGATCGATCAGGAAAAGTCTTTAAAAGAAGCCGTTGAAGAAGAAAAGACTTATCACCAAGAGCGAGTCGAATCCCTTCAAAGGACTGTTGCTGAGAATCGAGCTACTATAGATCTTCAGCTGGCACGCGTTGCTGAGTTGGAGCGAGCCCATGCAAACTCAAAGATGCAGATTGATTCCCACGATGGTTCAAGTAGCCCCGGGCTCAAGGAACAACAAGAGTTGGCCGCAACCCTGCAGTCAACCATTGCTCATAACAGGGAAACCATTGAGCTACAGCAAGTCCGCCTTAATACCCTTGAAGCCTCGTACCGCGATGCTCTGGATCAACTAGAGACTCTACGTGCAAAAGAGGCTCGGGCTACTGCAGCTCTTAAAGTGGCTGAAGCCCGTGTATCTGCTTCTGGAGATTTTACTGGTGACAGCACTGCTAGGCATGATGAGCTTGTTGAGTCTGTTCGGAAAGAATTAGAAGAGAGTAAAAAAATCATCAAAGAACACGTTGCAAATCTTACGATACTCCAGGCGTCATATACTGAGGCCAACACCCGTATTGAAACGCTCGAGAAGGATTTGTCAACCGCTACACGGGAATCAGCTGAGCGTAATGCAGCTATCCAAGCACTTGAAGCGGAGGTCGCACAGAGCCAGGAGACTATTAAACAGCACGTTGCGACCATTGCAGAACTTCAGGAGCTACGAGCTTTATCAGAGAAGCAGATCGAGCAACTGACCGAGAAAGAGACCAAGCACGCCAAGTTCGTAGAGGACCTCGAACAGCAACTTACGGCCACCTTCGACAATAACGCGGAGACGGCCCAGAAACTGGCTGAGATGACAGCGGAGTATGAGAGGTTGAAGCAAGAGAGAAAAACACTAATCGAAGAATCTACAGCTAAGAATAACGAGTCTCAAACACTTATTGAGAGCCTAAACAGCGAAGTCTCGAGCCTTCAGGTAAGTGGCTACTTGTTGGATTCTCTCGTCTTATTTACAATATGCTAATCTATAGTTTCTAGACAAAACTTGCGGAAGTTCAAATGGAATTACAAGGTCTTGGTGTCACCCGCGCTCAGCGATCTAACTCAACCTCCTCGAATAGTAACCTCAGAAAGAGCACATCTACGACTTCACTCCCATCGCCACCACCTGCTATTCCTTTACCCCCTCTTCCTAGCGGTGCAGCCCCTCCTCCTTCTGGCGCACAAAGCCCAACCTCTGCATCTAGACGTCCCAGCAAGGACTACGCTATATCCCACATGGAGGACCAGGAGGCTCGCATCAAGACACTGGAGAAGCAGTTACAGGCCGAGAAGGCTCTAACCTCTACCTTAGAAGAGGCGCTAACAGATTGTGAAAAGACAATGAAGCGTTTGACAACGGACCGCGACAGTCTCCAAGTGAAGGCGTCGCAAGTTCAGCAAGAGTTAGAGCGTACAAAGAACGAGTCTCAGACGAGCAGGTACTCCATGCAGGCTGTTGAGGAGGAACGCCTTGCCAGACAAAAGGCAGAACTAGCTCGAGAACAACTCGAGCAGAGAATGCAGGCCTTGTCGAAAAAGAAGCGCTCTTTTGCCTGTTTTTAACCGATTTGATCTCCGTCTGTTAATATTTACTCTTCATCTCTGAAGTTTATTCATTTCGTTAAAAGGAGAATATCCATTTCCCTTCTCTTCGTGTTTTATATCCCCCGTCTTTCCCCATATCTCTTGGTCAATTATTTTTTCTTGTTTAGGTTTTTGTTGCTTTTCGGATCATGGGTGGATGAAAGTGATTTTGATGAATGTTTTTCTTTTATCCTTTGTCTACTTATCCTTTTTCTTTTTCGATACGATTTTTCTTCATTGTCCCAGGGAAAGAAAAAAAGAAAAAAAGGGCGTCTGTGCCAGTTTCTCAATATTTGAGGAAGGAGCAGGAAAAAAAAAAACCATGTCTACCAGGACGCGATGGCTACTCTTAACGACACAACCTCAGCTTACGCCTCTACCCTATTAAAAACTACATCTTCAACCGCCCATTTAAGGGCCTGTTAACTTTTACACCTTATTCTCTCTTCAACCTTTTTGGTTTTTTTTTCTCTTCACTTCACTTTGCTGTTCAATATTCACACTGTTTTTTCTCTTTCGTTTCTATTAGCATTATGCACAGGGCTAAAGGTGTTGGAATTCGGGTTTCGCTTCAAAGGGGTGTCGTACGTTATTTGACTCGAGATGACTTTATTATTTTTTATATCAAGAGAGCGATTCTTACTATCTACCTTAACTTTGCTACTGCTACCAGGTCCGTGTCTGTTGAAGATAACCCGGTCAGCTCTGATATATGTACCTTTTGCAATTCTCCTCTTTCTGGTGCAAGTATCCTGTTTTGTGACTCAACCCACAAAACTGGAGGCGCTACATATACATAAGTATTATCCTCTTCTCTTTTTTCTTTGCTGTTAGTTTAGTATCTTGGGGTCTTTGGGGAATGGAGGTGTTCTACTGGCATTGGAGTATGTAGGAAGGGGGGTGGTCTTTTTTCTTTCTTTCATTATAAAAAAACATCGCATCATGTGATTATTCAAATATCGTAATTGAGAATTGATAACGTTCTAATACAGGGCCAATGCAACATCTGATTTCGCATGTCCTATTTTTTGCTAGAATTACGGTCGGCCAGAAACTGTTTTATGGCCTTTGCACTCTCGTGCGCTGTCCGAAACACTGTTTCACATTTAACAAAGTCTTTCCCGAAATTAATAGGGCCGCTATATACTTACGATGTCTCTCAGTCTCATCTAACCCTTTCAAAAAATCGCCGCCCCCACCTCCGATCGCGCCTGCAGGATTATGTGCATGATCTGCAATCTCCGCAGCCCTTTTTTTGAACGTCTAATACATCTGTCAGCTCAAGATCATAATAGATGTCCGAGCTTGTACCTCTGTCAATATATCCACTAGCTCGTCCTCTTCCAACAAGCTCAAGATACGCTCCCCGAGAGAATAAAAGTGCGAGGCGAGAGAGCGCAGGTCGACAGTAGTTGGATCCGCCTTCAAAGCATTCTGGATGCGAGGGCCTAGGGCTGTAGGGAGGTCGAGAGACACGACATTGGTCATTGTGCCAAGTCTTTGGCTCACGCCCAACATTTCACCAAGCCATAGAGGAAGCTCTACTCGTGTGCCTTGTTTAATCTAGGGCGTTATGCGAGCTTAGATTCAAGGTTATGAGCTCAGCGGTGGATATCACATACATCTATATTTGAGTTTCCCTCCAGGTAACCAAGCCCGGGAATTGTGATTTCGAAGATGCACGGGACTTTCTATGTTTGGCTAGTTAGCAAACAATACAACGTCAATGAAGAAGATTGTTGCACTTGCTTGAGCATCAGTCAAAATCGCGTCTATATCATAATACGACATCGGTGACAGAGGTGGTAATATTCAGAGTCTTGAGGGGGGCGCGTTAGAGAAGTCATTACTAACGCCACGTTGCCAAGGGATTAAATTACCCCACGTAGTAGTATTCTATCACGTGTTCACGCAATTTTAGATATTTCTGTCATTGACATCCTGAAGCTCTAAGATAACCTCACTCCCCGGGTAAAAAAGAATGAAATAATTTCTAAGGCATTTTGACGCCTTAATTTTAGGTAGCACATACATGCAAGCGGCGGTGAATAACCTCGCGCTTGAATGTGCATGTAGCGAAAGGGTTTTGATCAATTGAGATAACATAGTAATATCGCCCAATAATAACCTCCACATGAGCGCTAAAAGCCACAGAAAATCCCGATGAGCTATCGACAAAAGATCGGTCATTTGATTCGGCCAGAACATACTATTAGCGTCATATAGCACGAGTGTTATGCATTTATCTCATAAGGTGGAGGGGGCCAGAATTTTTCGCCTGCACAGAAAATATATGCCAGAAACCTTCTATTAAAAATCTGAGTATGTTTAAATATATCAGTTACATTATAATAAGGGCCCGTTCGGTTGACACAAAAATCCATAGATTGGTTGCAATCTATGGATTGGGCTTAATAAAATAATCACCTCCAGAGGTGTTTTTTTATTCAATCCATGGATTGCAACCAACTCAACGTCAACCGAACGGAGCCTAATAACTAGCAATTTATCTGGCTGGTTGACTAATAAGCCCGAAGAGCATCATTATCAGAAGTATAATAATGTGTACTACGGTGATATTTCTTATCAAGATCCAGCCTGTGTTACAATTTTGTATAGGGGACCTGTTGAAACTACATGTACATGTATATACTTAAATTCTTGCTGGCGATATCGGTATAAGTGCATGTATATACATGTACATACATTAGTATGTGGCATACAAAGGTTAATAATGCAAATAATTAATAGTACAATAATAATAATAATAATAACAAGATGTAGGCCGATAATAGGAAAATTTTGAAAGGCTATCAGCTTCGACAATAATTCGTGTTTCAGTAGATTACAATGTTATTAATTGAGGCTGTAAGTTTCCTACTCCGGTCTTCTCGCCCTAGCGCCAGAAATTGTCAAGTTACGCATGGGGTACGGTCTGTAAACTACATGTAAGATAAAAAGCACCATATTAAACATACGTGTAACCATGTTACGTTACCAGGCAGCCCGGTGGTGTGATATATAATTGAAGTTCTAATTAATGTTGCTTGCTGAGAAGGAATTTGTGCCAATTATATTAATATGCACGGCAAAGGAGGAATAGGGTTTCTATTAATGAGAGGCTATAGTCTTAAGAAGTTATATGGAACCGCTAATACGGTGTTCCCGTTATATAACGTGCTAGCAATGTAGTAGCCGGAATACGGTATTGGTATATATCCCCCCCACAGCGCCGACTGAATCCGGTATGTGATCCTCACAAAGTTCTGTACTCTGATGGCAGTTATCCCCCGCCTTTTCGTATTGTAACACATTTATATCCTCTTAATGTTCTCATGAGCCCAGTTGATTTATATATACAATATAAGTAGGGCACGTGGCAAAATTTAAAAAACCTTTTGCTGTGATAACTCTTTAGTAAAACAAACAATCAATACGTCCAATCTAACCGCATAACCAGCCAATGTGCATTGCCTCACCATCCGCCCCAACGAACCCGGTCATGGGCCGCGATCGACGCCGTAACACCCACAAATATAGTATCAAAATTCTAGTTAGGGTTCGTTTTATTGCGTCGTACTGATCATGAGTCCCATATACATGCGGCTTACCTCCTACTTTGATAGTTTTTGATGGCAAGATTTGTATGGGGACACCATAAAAAACCAGAAAAACTTAAAAGACCACCTTAAAAACACATTACACACACTTGGAAAGTGGGCTCAAAACTCTATAATTCTCTGAGATCCATCTTGAGATAATTTTTAATGTGTTTTTAAGTGGTGGAATTTTTTGTCCAACACTGAATGGTTGGCTACTTTGGCTGTAAAGAATGTAATCCACCCCTAGTACAGTATATATATGTTTATAGTTTGGCATCGAGCGCAACGACTGATGGTGCAGGTCCTACTATTTAATGATGTATCACATACACTCGAAAAAAAATATAGGTTTTGGTGAGACACATCTGGAATCAGGGCTAGGTGAATTGATAAGTATTTACTATGCATCACAGGGTATCACTCGGTAGAGATAATGCATGTTACTACGTTATTTATTTACAATTGCAGTGCGGCCTCCGGCCGCCCGCTGTAGCCAGTAAATGAGATACCCATTCTGACTTGGATATCTATCTGTTTGTCCACATAGATTTTATATTAGCTAAAGCCAGCTAGGAGAGGAGTAACTACATTATACTTGCCGGATTTCAAGTTTAGGACGGTTGCCACCCAACTTTTGGTTATATTATATCTCGTCAATCTATTCACGTTGATCTATCGTAAAAGTGGTTGTCTGGGTTCAAGGGTGGTATATGAGCTTATACAGCATTTAATTGTGGTTGTGAGTGTTTGTCCTTCCATGTCCATGGCAGCTCCCTTCCCGGCGTTGCTCCCTCTTGGGAGTAGTTCTTTGTCTGTTTACGGTATAGTATAGTATGCAGTTCTAACCAATAATCACGCTTCGTGATTACAACGAGGAAGCTTATACTATTTAGATTCATTTATTTATATAGATGAGTTTTCTTCCCCGTTCTTCCACCGTCAACTTCAAAAAACAAAAAAGAACAAAGGAAAGAAAACAAACTCGGACTTAACCTCAAGCTCAAAATAACCTCCCGCCCTCCTCTCTAGCTTTCCCCCTTTCCCCCCTTCCCCCCCAACGCATTATCTCGAGGCTCATCATTCGTCGGGGGGATCATACGTTACTACGTTGATTGATTGATAACTCATAGAACAGCGAGGTGGCGGCAGCAACTGTTGGGTCTTGCGATGATTATCTTATACACGTACATTACCAAAAAGCGGGTCTATCTAGTACCTTATCTGCCAGAATACCATGGCACTGCGGCACCGCTACAGTATTGCTATGGCACATAACGACTGAAACCCCGGTTTAATTCGGAAGTTTTTCACGATGCCATATTGCTATGCCTTGTTTGGTACTGTACATGTAGTTACGCAAGTGCCTATGAGATATTTGTTACATCTATATCACTAGTCAAGACTGGTCATGCATCAAGTAACCGCTTCTTAGGTTATTACAGGAAGTATGACTTTCTTTAATCCCATAGTCTATCCCATGGCAATAAGTTTCAAGGGCTGCAACTGTCTTATGATTCTATATATCATACATGTACTTACTTGAAAAGTTGTTCGCATATATTACGCCACAAAATTCGGCTTCAAAGATCGCCGCACCCCCCGAGCATACCGAATGGTTAAAGGATAAATGGAGACTTGAACTGGCTAACCTCGGAGGAATAAAACTGTAATCTTAATCATTCAATAAAGTAGTCCTAGTTCGTCATCTGCATGTGCCCAGGATTGTATATAAGGTCTGTTTAGTGAATGAAGACTTATCGGATTCCTATTTTATTATAATATCTGCTTCATTCAAGTTAGTGAATTATAGCCGAGGATATTAAATGCACCGTGACATCACATCCAACCAGCCCCTTGGTGTATATCATGTAGAGTAGGTACTCCACAGATCGTGATGTCAACATCCGTACCGCGCAGTTAAAGCCGCAGTGCATACATGTAGGTACTCCAGGCTGCGATGTTGGCCAATCGGCTCGCATATGCATATGCGAGCCAGGGTTAGTAGGGATGTGGCTATCAGAAGACCGTGCCTCGGCACCGAGCTTGTCGGGAGCGCGTATACGTACTTAAGAGCCCTCTAGCCAACACCCCCGCCTTCTGGTTCCCCAGCTTCCCCACAAAATACGATTGACACTATCAATTATAACTCATAGGCTTCGATCTTCGTTAGGTTTATCCCCAGAATGGCACCATCAACACCAGAAAATAGATTGGCCCAAGTAGCATCGCATATGGGGACATCAACTAGCCCTTTACCAGTTATCCCCGAGGTAGCTCAGGATTCTGTTGGGAAGTGAGTTACCTATCGCTCTCGAGAGCCCCTGATGTTGTGGTTGGACAATTCTTGTATAAGTGCTAAACGTCGCGTTTTAGACGATTGACAGATAAGGTCGCTATAATAACAGGTAATGTTCTTTTTCTAGAGTAACCTTTGGTGTAGGTAACTAACTTGAATCAGGCTGCAACTCTGCTGTAAGTTAGCTTTTGAGCTTCAACCATGTATTATGCAAGAATTGAGTCGCATTAAACCGGGCCCTAACTGACTGTTTAAATCGCAACAGCTCGGAATCGGACGCGCAACAGCAAACCAGTATGCACGTAACGGTGTAAAGGCCCTCTATATTTGCGATTATGCATCCGACAACCTACCACAGATTGAGACGGAGATCCGACAACAATACCCAAGTGTTCAGATTCATGCGAGAGCATTTGACGCGGCGGACGAAAAGTCCGTAATTAATATTGTCAACGAAGCTCTGGAGAGTTATGGGAGGCTTGACATATTCTTCGCCAATGCTGGAATCCTAGGAAAGGGCTTGAAATTAGATACTATCTCGGCAGAACAATTTTTAGAGGTTATGAGAGTGAATACGTTGAGGTGATATAACCATTTCACGGAGCATTCTCCATCGAACTTGAAAAATAACTTACTGACATGAAATCTACCTTATCAGTGTTTTCTTGGCAGTAAAATACGCTTCAAAAGCGATGCAGAAAACCAGCTCTTCGAAACCAGTTTCAGGTGGCTCGATTATAGCCACCGCATCTGTAGCTGGCATACGGTCCGGCGCAGGATCAAGTACCTTTTCTTCCTCCACAAAGTATAAAACCAAACTGATACTCACATATGCATGTCCTTAGCCGATTACTCCGCATCGAAGGCTGCAGTGATCAATATAATGCAATCATCCGCTTTTCAACTGGCCGGCACCAACGTTCGCTGCAATGCGATTTGCCCTGGTCTGATAGAAACGGGTATGACAAGTATAGTCTGGGAAGCAGCTAGAAAGAGGGGTACCGAGGGGAATATTGGTCAGATAAATCCTCTAAAGAGGGGTGGAGTGAGCGACGAAATTGCGAGGGTAGCACTGTTTTTAGGGAGCGATGAGTATGTGGCTTTTATTCCCTCTAGTCTCTCCTTGTGACTCCCCAGATAGTTATGTAACCAAAATTGTACTCTACGATTTACTTCCACTAAATCGTGGGGTAAACTGAGAGACACCATGCTAAATAATTTTTTTCTGGGATGCTGACTGCAGGAAATTTTTTACAGGAGTTCGTACGTGAACGCCCAATTCTGGGCTGTTGATGGTGGACTTAGTGGGAGTCATCCGACGATGCCCGGAAGATTTCATTGATATTGCTATCAGTTTCTTGCACCGATCTCGGCGCACAATTTGTTCTGCGGGAGAGGTCATAAAGTGTGCTGTAGTATGCATGTATGACGAAGTTCAGTTAGAACGATCCACAAATAAAAGGGCCGGTGGTATATTTGCGATTAGGGAGTATAGCTCTCATAGAGTACATGTAGGCAGTTATGTGGACCCGCGGGTAGTTGCGGTAACAGTGACTCGGGGGGACTGACACTAGACAAGGTGATCTTATCGTAAAAATAAGATTCTGTAGCCATGAAAGCTTGAAGCAGGTCTCCGCCCCTCATTCGACACACGGGAAGAGGAAGAAAAGCGCAAAACATGCCGACTGGGCGGGTTCACCTTCACGTTTAGCCATTCGCGATGTAATAATACATCTGTTTCAGCTCTCCGCTGTGACACAAGGTATTAAGTTGCCGAGAGTAGAGTACATGTAGGTACACTTGCCCACGGGGTGACGGTTTTTCCTGCCAGAAGGCGGTCAGGGATTTCAAGCCAGTAGTTGAGCCCTGGCGCGACGCCGTCGACTTACATGTAAATAACGATAAAAACCGCCTTGACAGGCCCCGCTAGCTGAGCGAATGTGCGTACTTACTACCCTGGAAACATCAATTTATAGCTGTTAGTAAGTGTCTGTAGTCTCTTAAGCACCTGACTGGTGGTAGGAATACTGTATACATACATGTAAGTACATATAGATAGTGTGTGGTGTTGTGTAGAAGGTACAATATATGTACATGTATGGAGCAAATTCGTGGTCAACAGAGGGAAAAGAAAAGAAAAGAAATGTGTAACCTCCGCTATGGGCGCCGATTGAATCGAACTGGTCCTTTTTTCAGGTTGGTTTCTTTTTTCACCCCTCCTTAACCAATAATGTTATGGCCCAGGGCTAGCACCCTATCTGCATACCAGTATCTTATCGTTCGTTTACATTGTTATCCGGAGGTTTATATTAAGATATCCAACGTGGTTCAGGAGATTCAGTTTCGCTCGGCCTATCAATCTCTTCTCTGCTTGCTAGTTGTGCTTATCGATAACTGCTGGTTTGTAGGTGGGAGATAGAACTAAGGTGGAGTAAAGACCTTGGATGAACCTGTAGTAAGAGGGCGTCTAAGCTTGGAATAGTGTGGTGATGATCTTGATGCTGCACGAGCTAGGATATTGCTTGTTCATGATAATCAAGATGCAGGAGGGCTTGTTTCCAGTGGTTACAAATCCCCATTGGTAGGCAGTAGTAAGCGGGGCTGTTGCAACGCAACTGCAGGGAAATTCATGCATAGAAAGGGAGGGGGAGGTTGTGTGGGGGGAAGAAGAGGATAAACCAGGTATTGCCCACTCATGCAAGCTCTCGGAGTATTTACGAGAAACCTGTTGGTTATCGTCTGCTCTTCCTGCGGGGTATCGTTCAAGAATCATTCTAGGTTCAGGCATCTACGCATTGGGAACCTCCTGGTCCATGTTGAAATCGTCACAAATAAGGTGTGGAATCGATCATACATGTATGATACACTACAGATCTCCGACTTCAAGTCGTTGTTTGAAACCGCGACCTATTGGTGGAGTTGGTTGACATATCTCTTTTTCGGGAACGAGAATAAAACAGTGTACCTACATACACATACAGTCAATGTTTCCTTTTATCCCTTTATCAAAAAATAGTTAGGTTCTGTGGGGTGTACGGGGTTTACAGCATGAGGCAACACGACGGATCACTCGCGCCAAAAGCTTAAAGCGTCGTACCAGATCTACCAAGAGATCAAGTATGTAAGAGACATTTTTTTTTACTCCATCAAGCTGTGTAGCCTCGGCTCGTTCTACGTCTAGCTGTGCTGTAGTCGATTCTATCAGGATTTCTATCGGGCCAATAAGCCTAGAAGGTAGTTGGTTTTAAGACTCGCCATATTAGTAGCAGCCCCGTCCCCGGTCACCGAGGATATCCCTCCTCCTATTAACGCTGAAATTGCATATTGTGTACATGCAGAATTTTTTCGTCCTCCTCAACTATCTTCAGGAGCGACCATAAATTATTCTTTGGTCCAACTGCTCTTGGGGTCGTCCACATGGCAAGAAAAAAAAGAACACTGAAGTTTGGTACCTAAGACGATGGTTTAGAAGGCGCCATAAAGCCCGCCGTTCTATTCCCTGCTCATATTTGTGCGTAAATGCGGGTTTTCACAAATCCGAGCGAGATTACCGAACCACTGGGACTGTTTGTTTGCTTAGTGCCTAGCTGATGACGGGATAGGGTGATATGAAGTTAGGAGGTTTCAATTATTATGAGGATCGTCGCTGTCGCGATCAATCCCGACTCATGCAACTCGGTAAGCCGTAGTTTGTATACAGAATCGTTGTAGAATTTGTCAGTGACCTTTGGGTTCATATATGCATGGACAGGAAGTAAGGGTGGCAGGCTTCTGGAACCTATTATCTTTCTGACGCCGGTGACTTATTTGTCCGGATGTCAATTGGCCCAGGCACCGATTAGATTGAGAAAGACCGATTGGGGGCTTCCTCTCGCTCGGGTTGGCTTTTTGTTGTTGATACAAATCAACTGGGGGTGACTCGTGACGGGGGTGGGGGTGGGTGTACCTAGTGGCATAGAGAAGATACGGCACATGTTTTCCCATTAATCTAGAATAATGTCAACAGCTATTCTTTTTTTTTTTTTTTTTTTTCGTAAACACGCAATATACGTAGATTTTAACAAATTCTCTCCCACGGTATGGCTTAGGGTGGAGATATATACGGAATTGTTCGTCTACATAGCTGCTATGTGATATATATGTTCCGTCCCAGTCGCCAACGCTGGTTGTTGGCCAACTGGCCGTCCCATTGGCCAATTTCTAAAATTTGGCCAACGGGCCCTGGGATTTAATAGGATATACGTGTCACTTAGTGGTTAGAACTCAATATAGTAAAGCTGTTATTATTGAATGCTATGACTGATTTCCAACTCTTATTCCTTGATTCTTCTATATACCCGAGTCTTCTACTATACTGACAACATCTGGAATATGGAACCAATATCAGGGCTTTGTAAAGTTCTCAATGGGTTTTTTGCATGTGTGGCTTTGGGAGAGGTATATCCGGAGCTACTGAACTTTCCACAACAAGCCGATCCAGGAGGATGAAGCTATGGTTGTCCTTCAAGAGTTATTGAGGCCGGACTTAAGAACAGTTTTATTTGTGAGAGATCCGATTGAAGGGACAGACTTTTTGAATGAGCTACCGCTACAGACTTTTTTTGTATGGAAAAAAGATAAACTGGAAAGGTCTTGATGGAACTACTATACAAAACCTGGAACCTAGGGAAGGATCTAAAGGAGTTGTTAAAAGTGGAGGGGGTGCCAGTGATTTGGGTACGGTTAAGAAAGTGATTACTGAGGATGATGGTATGTTGTCCCAATTTCTATTATGATAATAATTCCGGCCTGTAGTGCTAAAATAAAATACTATAGCAATTCCTGGAAACCTTATAAAGAGAATCGCATCTTAATGTTAAACCCGTTTAAAGATCTTAACTGAAATTCTGAGTATATCCACAAGAATAACAATAGATACCGCTCAGTTTAGAACAATACGATAGTTATCGCGATTGGCTGTCAAATCCACAACGGCTACAAATAGTCCAAAAGATCGGAATGATAAATATCGCTGCAAAAACTTTTTATTATCTATCGAGGACAAATCTCTATCGACGTTCTCTTGGTTCAGGAGTTCCACCACGTCGAGTGGTTCAAGAGTTTCAAGTGTTTGACTATATCAAACAAGTACATACTCAAATAAATCACAAAGGCAAACACAAAACATACGATGCTATCAAAGAACAGTTTTACGGAATTAAAAAAGATGAAGTAGAGTTTCTACTCAGTTACTGTCAAATATGTGCTCTCAATCGACCAAGTCGTTCTAGGGCTCCTTTAAACCCTATTGTGGTAAACGACATTTTTGAGCGGGTTCAAATTGATTTAATTGATATGCGGCACGAACCAGATGAACAGTTTCAATGGATATTGCATGTTAAAGATCACTTTAGCAAGTATTCCTGTTTATATCCGTTACGAAGTAAACAAAGCGGAGTTCTTGATTGTCTTTACATGTGGTTCGAAACTTTGGTCTATGAAAATTCTTCAACGCGATAATGGAAAAGAATTCAAAGGAGCTTTATTAATTTTAATTAAACGTTATGGTGTCAAAATTATTAATGGGACAAGAACACCATTAAACGCAAACTTGTGGAACAAGCAAATGGTGTTGTTGAAAGCGGTTCTACGAAATGGAAGAGAAACATCTTTCGTAAAGATTGGTCTGTTCCAGATATCGCTCTTGCTATTAATCGTACAAAACATTCCACAACAAAGAAAACCCCATACGTGGTAGTATTTGGTCGAATGTTATTGGGAAGAACGCATACCACTATCGAGAGGGAACACTATATTATTGAAGAAAGGGTTATTGAGGATTTCAACGAGAAGCTGAAATACCTGAAACCGAAAAATCGTTCAAACATTTATACCTATTGATCCTATTTTATTAGGGGGCGGACCATCAAAAATCGTTGGAGTGTCTCAAATGGAGACAGAGTGCGTGAAACACAAAAAGCAAGACAGAAAATGTCAGAAAAGTATAAAAGAAATTTACAATCGAGGTTTTTGAAGTGGGAGAATATGTTACTTTAAAAATTCCTAGAAGACAGAGCTTCTACCGATGACTTAAGAGTTCTCTGTCAATTCTAGAACATCCTCACGAAAACAACTATATTCTACAGTCTGCATTTGGTACCTTGGATCGTCAGCAACCCACAAAGGTTTTAACTCGCTTTGTTGGAGAACCAAATGGTCAAAATATCGAATTACCCAGATCACAAAAGAAAGAAAATATCTCTTCATCGGTTAGGCGCACTGTGTTCAACAAGTGAAAGAGTAGCAATTAGTTGCAATTGTAAGGTCTCTGCTCAACCCGTAGATGCAGGTGTTTCAAAGAATGGATTAAATGTTACGTTCATTTGTAAATGCGGATGATCAACTGCGGCTTCCTCTCAGATCTTATAAGCGCACTGAAGCTGGAATGGTTGATAGACCTGAAAACTTAAGTCAAGTAGTCTCGTCTGCTAGTAGCTCAGTCCTAAGCTCAGTTGAGCTATCAGAGGAATGACCATCAACTGCAAAAAAAAAAAAAGGGCCGGTACAAGGAGTTAGAGGAGTTGGATCAAGAGGAAGAAGGGAATAGGGCATATTATCACTGTCCTCGCTGTGTTTAATTTCGCTTTATGAACAAGCAATAAATTATTATTCTTCCTCCCTTTATACTCTATTTGATAGTCTCCGCTAAGTCACAGCTCATCCTGTTGTGAAGTTAGCCATGGGTCATTGGTCAATTCTCACAAAGCGTTGATCAATGGTCCTTATTTCCCAGTAGGCTAGCCTATTGGCCAACTGGACAGTTTATTGGCCGACAATATCTGTTGGTCACTGGGACGGAACATATACATGTAGATAGTATATGATAATGGTAAATAACCCCTAGAGAGCTTGTCGCTCTACGAACCAGACTGCTGGAAAGCTAGTAGACAGCTAGAACTTAATTCTCAGTATCTATGTCACAGCCGTTTCGGACATAGGATGAGCCTGTCGAGGCGTGGGCGGCTCTGTAAAAGAGACGATGAAGCTGTGCAAAAGCTGCATGCTGCAAAGGAGATGCAAAATGTGATGGGGAAACTAATGCGCCCTGCAGGAACGCTCCGAGAAAAATCCCTGCACCAGCTTGATGTGGTTTCTGATAGGCTAACCTTGACTTGTGAACACAACCCCAAACGAAACGGGATAAGGATAGAGAAAAAAGGGGAGTGTTTTTGTCCAACATGTCTAAATACGCCCCAAGCGGGCACGACAGGTCGCCGCGACTAGTAAAAGCTGGTTACCGTGGGCAACAAGTACTAGAAGGGGCAAAAAAAAAAGACGGAAAAAGCAATAAAAGAACTCTAAGGAAGGAAGAGTGGGAGAGAAGGACTGAACAGGGCAGCAAAGGATGAGCAGTGACCATGGTCATTAACCAACCCCACGGCGCCGTTCGCCGTTGGACCGCCTGATGAGCAGGGGATAAAAGACCATCCCGCTTCAGGGTGCATGCTACTGAGAGGTCTCGGATCCTCAGATGGGATGGAGGTAGGGTGGTCCTGGGTGGAGGGCCATGCGCGTCCGCTCTACTCTACTCTTGGATGGGACCGAGCCCAACTCGAGTGGAGGGGAGAGAAAGATGAGCTGCCCACCTGAAAGCGGTCAACCACAAAATAAACTTACCCAGCTGGGTTCCGTGCCCAGGAATTTTCCTCCCCCCAAACAGCGCCTCCTCCTCCCCACTGCTGCCCTTACACTGCTATCCCCTTCCCTTTTCTCTCTTTTTTTGCCCCCTCTGTCTGCCTACCGCGTGCTGTCTTTCCTTCATGCTCCCATAGCGATATCCTCTAATCCCCTCCGTACGTCGTTCTCTGGCCAGGAACGCTTGTCACTCGAGCGTGCCCGCCTCCATCTAGACACGGGTCTGGCTTCCAACTAACCTACAGTCTTTTCTTCCGTTTTATATCGGGTTGTCTTTTTAGACTTCGTCCCTATTGCTGCTTGCTGCTGTTGCTTGCTTGCCTGTTTGTTTGCTTGCTTGCTAGTCATTCCGCCAAAGGCCCTGCTTCTTCTGCAGTTAACGTTTCAGTTCGTTTATTTGATCTCTGGTCACCTTCGACCGTACTTACGACCCGTCAATTGATTGTACACAAGATGCCTCCGTCACTTCGAAATCAGCCGTCCTTTAGCCGTCCAAGAACATCAGATAGAGATGGTCGTCCCACTACGAGAGATGCTAGTGACAACCCGCTACCCATCCCTAGCAGAACGTCTTCTCTCCATAGCCGAATAACACAGCCCATCCCATCTACATTGAACATGAAGATGCAGCAAAGAACACCAAAAACCCTCACTCACGCATATCTCGTATGTGGAGTAGGTAGGGAGCCTTCCCAATGGGTCAAGGCTCCAACACCATCTCAGGGCAAAATCACGCATATTAAGGGGGCTGTCAACCAATTCTGGTTGCCAGAAATTCTAGGGAGTAGCCCAAGGCTGGAGCAGGACAATGACATTGCTCGCGCCCTGCATGCTGCTATGAGGGTAGATACAAACCAAAAAAAAATTATTATATGGAATTTTTATAACTAATCATGTGTTTCAAACCAGGCTTGCTTCCCACACGATGTCGAGATCTGCACTGGACGTACTCAACCACATTGTGTTCATCATACTTTTGTATTGCAACAAGACTCTTCTCACACACTTTACGGGATAGCACTACGGGTGTGGTCAAGGGCAGATGAAAAACGAGCCGAAACGATTCGTGATCTCCGGAAACGGAACGAACCCGACTATTATGATTCGCCCGATGAAACTTACTGGATACCATATGCCTTGAGTTTCTTGTCTAGATACCCACTCTTCAATCTTCTGGGTGATTACCTAAGAGGGATGTGGATTCACTGGAATAAGGCTACAAACTTGTTTCATGCTGAGTATGTTATCCCTGTCAATTAAGTTAGAACCCATCATACAATTCTGACGAAAATAATTACAGGGAGGTTTCACGAATTTTAAGTTTCCCTGCTCCTCGCCTTAATGACCTTGTGCGCATCGATATGAAAGACTACGCCCTCTGCTACCAGTTCCCTTCATCACCAACGGGCTTCCAAAATGTAAGTTTCCACATCAACAATTTCTGATAGACACTCGCTGATTTTAATAGTTTGCTATGTGGCCCTTGTTTTGCTGTCTCTCAATTCCCAATATCGTGGGTGTAATTGAAGCTGCTCTTTCCCCTACTCGCCGAGTGATTTTTGTTAGTCACTACCCCGCAATGCTCACCGCCGCCGCAGAAACAATCCGTTACTGCGTAAGAGTATACGAGTGGAGTGGTCTCTATGTCCCTGTAGTTCACGCACGTCATGCCAAGGATCTTGTTCAGGAGCCTGGCCCATATATCTTGGGCTTTACGGCCGAATGCAGAAGTCTTTTTACTGCACCGAGTGATGCCCTTGTTATCGATCTAGACAGAAACTTTGTACTCACATCATCACCACCGACGGCACTTTCTCAAGGCCAGCGTAACAAACTTATCTCACGCTTGACCCAGGCTCTTCATGGAGATGTAGCAATAACAGGTGTTCCTACACATCTTCGTTCGGCATATGCCGGGGGAAAGCTTGTTCCTGCCGGTCAAATCATTGTCATGCGTGGAGAGGTGGAGAGTATCCAGGACCCTGAATGGTGGAATCAAGACGATGTCATGAATGTTTTGGATCATGTTTGCGAGAAGATGGGCCGTAACACTGGTATCAAAGCTCTCTTTGGCGGATCTGTCAAGAAGCCTTTGATGACTAAGGTGTCTCTACGGCACCTCAATGAGATCGTTCGTGAAAGAAATCAGTACTCACGTGATGCTATGGAGGCCTGGCAAGATTTTATCAACCTCAAAGGCCGCATGGATACAGAATTACAAAAGGTTTCCAAGAGAAATAACTTTCTTTTGGAGGAGGTTGAGAGCTGGAAACAGCAGGTGATTGATCTTGGAAGACTCCCGATGGATGGTACTGACTATATTTTAGTTTGAGAAATTCCAGGCCTTTGCTGCGCAACTTACCAAGGAGGCCCAAGAACTTAAAGCAAAGATCGAGACACATAAAAAGGAGAACCGTAGGCTCGTTAATCTTATTGATCAACAAAAGGCGGACACCGCTTCCCTCACTTTACGTTTGGCTGGTACAGAGAAGCAGAGGGATGAAGCTCTCGAGGCTTTGGTGATGCAGCAAGAAATTGCTGAGCAGCTTGAGCGAGAGCGTAAGAGGAACAAGAAGGACCTTTCGGCCCTTCATGACACCTCCGAAGCTATCATCCGCCAGAGAGATGAGGCTCAACGTGTGGTCATTCATCTCCGTGCTCTCATTGACGGACAGGCCCATCATATGGAACACATTGTCCGCTCATTAAATGACACTCCAGAAGTTGCTGGGTACATGGATGGTTCTATTGATGGCGACGGTAACGAAAGCGGCGGTCAAGCAACTGTCCGAGCTACCCCTAACCAGTCCAGAAGATCATCACGTGCATCATCAAGGACTACATCACGCGCGAGTACTGTTGACGCCAGGGGTTTAGATGTTGAAGATGTCAATCCAGACATGGAAAGGCGCTTTTTTAGTAGCCCTACCTACATGAAACGTTTTTCTCAGAACAGCGTCGCTGACGTTGCGGACCGCCACCTGCGAGACAAGACCGACGCAATTGCGGACATCATCAGAAATATCTCAGAGCAGTGTGCTGCCGCTGTCGAGGGCCTTCATCTAGCACAGGCTGCAGCAACTCATGACACCCATCCCATGACGGATTCCGAGGATGATGATGATGATCACGAATCGGTTTCAGAACACGACTCCCGCCCAAAGCACCGCCACAGATCCAGCAATGACAGCGCACACCTATTGAGCCCGAACGATGCTCATTCGTCAATGCCACCAACCCCCGAGCTCACCCATCGAGCTTCAACCGCCATGTCGATGGCTTCAACGCTGTCGCCAGAACGACACTCTCTCTCTATGCAGTACCATGATATTGATATACCGACAAGGATTGTTGAGGCTGAAGATGCCGAAAGTGCGCAGAATGTCGAAGACTCCGAGCAGTACTTAGCTCTCCAGAAGGTGCAGAAGGAAAATGCTATCAAGAACACAGAAGGCATCATTAACAGGGCTGGGCTTAGAGTATCAGCATTCGGAACCGCTTAAGACCGCTTCTACTAGGGCGTTTATCGTTATGAGTGCGAATAGATCACTGAGGGACGGGTAGGAAAGGGGTTTGTTTTGATCTTTGTTTTTTCAAGCGGATGTTTGTCTCACGCCTTTTTCTTAACTGTCTTTATTCTCCAGATTTTTTTTATGTTTTGAATTTACTTTCTGAAGATCAGTCCGGGATTGACAGAATATTTTAGCGACTTCAGCGCAGTACTACCTGGGGTCTTCTATTCATTATGGTGCGTTTATGATGTGGCCTTCTTTTACTTTACTCTTCTCCTTGTAATTTGAGTCTCATTCTTTGGTTATCTGTCCATCTTTTTTCTCGACAGGTGTTTTTTTTTTTTTGGTCATGTCTTGTGCTTCAGCGTGGGGGGTCTGGAGCTATTCGTTTCTGATCAGGATTGTCTTTCATGATGTTTTGGGATACTTCCTCTTTTTTCCCGGGAGGACCGTTCTATTTATATTGCGCGGGAAATGGCTCCCAGTTAGCCCCTAACCTTTTTTAAGGCGCAAAAAAAAGATTTCTCTTTGGAACCACTGTATACACTAATTTCTTCAATTGATTGATCGTGCTCTGTAAATTGTAAAAAGAATACAAAAAACTTCCAAAATTCTAACATTTCTTGGAACAGTAACAGGGATGTTGAGGTGAGCATAGAGTGTATACATGTAGAGTACATACCGTCCGTATAAATACATGTATATATGTACCTAATGTAGGCTACCTTGATTGGGTAATTGGTATGTCAATCAACTCTACTTGTATGTTCTCTCAGGGGGCTAATAATGCATGTAGGTGATATACGGTACATGTAGTAACCCGCTAAGATGGCATGTTCTAATAGATTCACTTATTTATGTACTTATACCTAAAGGTCGTTCACAAATCTACATGTACCCTTGTAGGATTTAAGGCCTACGGCATGAGCTAAATCGAGGAACATCGAACTTTGCAAGTTAGGAATAGCTTAATAACAGCTTTTATACGCCAAGTCACTCCGTAAATCTTATTTCTCATTAAAGGGGACACCCGCGTTTTACAGTGATCGAACCCTGGATTGCGGCTCGGCTGGGTAGCTACAGTAGTCCGTTTTTGATAAAAATGGTTAGGTGTTTACATGTATGTAGCCCCCGTGAGCTTTCTACATGTAGTTCTAAGCGTTTTTGCCAAGCCTCTAGTATCAGTGCTCTCTTGACTAAGGCGATGTTCATAGGTTATCACTCGGGTATCCTCGATCAGATATAGGATCTACATGTACTTATGGGCGCGTACATGCACCTGCATTTGATTCCACTTAGACGGAAAAGTACAACGCACATCAAATTAAAATATATCATCATCATTATTATAATGAGTATACTTTTGGCGGAAGCAACTATTGTTTGTAAGATTTTATTGAACTGGTGATTTTAAAACGAAATAAAGGGGAGAAGCTCTCCTATATAATACAGCTTTTCACTAAGAACAAGTTAAGCAAGAGTACAAGTAGTCCGGCCACAATCTGCCAGACTACATAACACGAGACAATTGCCAAGATAACATACAAGGATTGCTTCCCCCATCTCCTGAGTCGAATTCTGTGATAAATTGGCTAGAATATATATGTATACATGTAGTTAGTTAAAACCTTTTAGAGCATGCGATACATATGTATGCTCAGAGTTAGATCTTATCTAAGCTCTTGTTTGTGTTGTTTTATACTCCATGTCCCCATCGTCTAAAATGCAAGGGCGGAGATACCCATAAGATAATGTTGGCCTTCAAGTTGGGACTTAAGTACTAGTATCGAAACAAATAAGCCAGCAGATACTTTGAGAGGAATATTTAATGGATTATTGTAAGCGACACACGTACACCAGTTGCAGTGGTAAGAGCTCAAGCCTTCCCCCGAGAATTATAAATTACAAGTGCTGAGGACGCTGTAAATTCATAGAACAGCATACATTGGGGAAACTTCCCTTTGATAATACCATGCAAGACATAATTATATATACACGTGTAGAAGGGAACCCAAAGCTCCAAGCCAAAACCCCAAATGTTCATATAAAACAAACTTTGATATGCATGTACCCAAGAGAATGTTCCCTCATTTCTCACCTTTAGACTCTCATAGCCAAAGATACATGCATGTATTCACCCAACTGGGCATGTCTATAGGACGGGATGTAAAATGGATAAATTGATGCTCAAAGATATGTGATGCTAATGTCTCAGCCAACAGGATCTGGAATGGTTTCACACCCGGCCGAAGGGGTTCCGAGCAGGCCCGCAGTTGGACACAGATAGCTTTCAGGAGTACTAATTTCAATAAGCCTACAGCTAATCCTCTATATGCAAGACGTACGGAAATTTTGTAGAACGACTACTCTCATATAACTATAATCGAAGAGATAGACATACACACCTACTTTCAAACCTACACCGAGCTAGCAGAAATGTTGGTAAATTTTCCTTGGCGCATACCAATAGGTGTACATACATGTACATGTAGTTGTGTGTGTACATGTATTTCCATCGCGTGTACTGAAGTCAGAGTTTGTTTTCGAACTAAAACGTATGTAGGTACAGATATCATGCAGGTACAGATATATGTAGTAATTCATGCATATGCTTGAGGCATCCACTTCGTATAAGATTAGAGAGTTACAAACTTAATATTCATTTGGGTGAGATGAGCTGCCCCCACATGATGAACATGGGAAAGTTACTGTACAGTGGGCCCAAAGGTTGTCCATTTACTAACGTACATTTAGCAACCGTTACCTCTATAGAGTAATTGAAGACGGCATATCAATGACCACCTCCTGTATCTTTACCAATTGGAAGTGATAAATTACCTCTGTCCATAGATGTTGTAACAAGGCTGCAATTGGAACTGAAATATACCACTTGGGAACTTGTTTGGGAAGGCATAAACCTACCATGTGTGACGTGACACGAGAGTGATGGTTTGTGAGTAGGATTAATGGGGATGTCATACCAGATTCCCCGAAGCTCACTTCCGGTCGGCTGTTCAATACCGGGTCCATGGTCATCTTGAAATAGCCGAGATGGCACATCTGCTCTAGATTCTCACCATCACCCGGAATCGAACGAGATCTTCGGCGATACACTCTTCTTAAAGCCAAAAATCGTCATTTACCCCAGGATTTAATATCAACCGTCCCTGGCCCTCGCGTAAACGTTGCAACGGCGTAACTCGCCTGTGATAGCTTCTCCTCTTTCTGGGACTTTATCCGTATATTGTTCGGGCTTATGAGGGCCGAAAGCAAGAAAAGAAAAAACCATTATGGAGAATATTCGGATGATAATGAATTCGGGAACTTAACTAATATGGGAGAAAGAGAAAAGAAAGAAAACTTATTTAAATCCATTAGCATCAATAAATACCTAGACAGTGCCCCCTTAGAATTCTCTTCACAGCGCGACGCTGGAGTATCCTTTGAAAGGAGAACTAATTTCCGCGATGAGGTTTTTCAGTGTTTTCGCGCACCTTGTGCTTGCGAGTAGCTTACTTGCATCCTCGGTTTCTGCGCAAAAGAACAATGGTACGTATCAGATATCAATGCTCAAACATGTCATATTGACGCACCATAGGCAAAACCGACCTCGTTGAATGGGACCGCAGCTCCCTCTACATAAACGGCGAGCGCGTCTACATCTTCTCGGGTGAATTCCATTATCCGCGCCTTCCTGTCCCTGAGCTCTGGCTCGACATCTTTCAGAAACTCCGAGCGACTGGCTTTAATGCCGTGTCAATTTATTTTTTCTGGGCATACCATTCCCCGAACCCTGATACACTAGATTTCACCACAGCTGCATTGGATATTCAAAGACTGTTCGACTATGCGAAGGAAGCTGGTATTTGGATTATTACAAGAAGTGGACCTTATATCAATGCTGAAACCAGTGCCGGAGGAGTGGCTTTGTGGACTACTACTGGGGCATGGGGTGTGCACAGGACTGATGATGAGATGTATCATCAGGCATGGCTACCATTCATCACGGAGGTGGGGAAGATATTTGCAAAGAATTCGATTGTGGAAGGGGGAATGGCTATTCTGAATCAACATGAGAAGTATGCATCTTTCTATGGAGAAAGAGTTTATTCTGTCACTGACGTTTGATAGCGAATACGTCGAAACTTACCATGATCCAAACTGGACAGGTGTGAAGTACATGGTCCAAATCGACGAAGCGTTCCAAAACGCAGGTGTTGTGGTTCCTTCTACGTAAGCGGTGGCGATTTTAAGGGAAAGGTAGAGTAACTAAATGTTGATATAGACACAACGAAAAAGGTATGCGAGGCCAAAGTTGGTCTACGGATTATCTGGACGTCGGCGGTTCAGTTGGTATGCACCCAACCTTCTAAAACTAGTAGCAATTGAGAGTGAAACCTAAGTCGAATTAGATATCTATGGCTTGGACTCATACCCCAATGGCTTCAACTGCGCAAACCCAACTGGTGGATTCAACATTGTCAAGACCTACTACCAATGTATAAAGCATTCCCTAAGAAGTTCCTTAGTCAAGCTTACTTGCTAAAAATATTTCGACATATAGGGTTTACCAACTACTCACCAACTCAGCCATCGTACGTTCCTGAGTACCAGGGAGGTGCTTTCGACCCGTATGTTATTAATAATCCTACTATTCCTGCCCCAACCGAATCTAACACGTACTCCATTTCAATAGCTGGGGTGGTTATGGCTTCGAGAATTGTGCACAACTCACTGGTAACGAGTTTTCGGACGTGTTTTATAAGACACTAGTTGCGCAGAAGATCTCTCTGATTAGTCTTTACATGACGTAAGTGGTCGCCCAACTTTGTATGTGGGATAAGAGCTGATTATTCTTCTATTTAGCTACGGTGGAACCAACTGGGGGAGTGTTGCCGCACCTGTGGTTTATACGTCCTATGACTATGGCGCGCCATTGACTGAGTCTCGAATCATTCGTGACAAGATGCGCCAGATTAAACTCCTGGTACAAACGCACACCTCACTAAGAAAAAAAACTCAAGCATTAAAAGCTCACAACCTGTTGTAGACACTATTCCTTAGAGTTAGCACCGATCTCCGGGAGACAAACCAGCTTGGTAACGGTACTACGTACGTAAAATAAACCCTGCACGATAACCTATAACGTATATTCACTGGTCCAAACACAGATTCTCCAACAACACCGCAATTTACACTGTTCATAACCGAAACCCGACGACCAATGCTGGATTCTACTGGGTCAATCAAAACACTTCCAATTCCCGAGCGGTGGTGAACTTCGGCCTGAATGTTGAGACGAGTGCAGGAAACCTAGTAATTCCAAACATTCAGCTTGATGGCCGAGAGAGCAAGATTATCGTCACCGACTATAGCTTTGGGAAATACAAACTCCTATATTCGTCTGCTGAGGTCTTAACATATGCTATCATTGATGATAGTCCGGTTTTGATTCTGTATGCAAACGCAGGTCAACACCTAGAGTTTGTGCTTAAAGATATCATAGCCACTCCAAAGGTATTTGGGGAGGCCGCGATTACTACGGAAACATACCTTACAAAAGTAAGAATCTCCAATCCATCTGGCCTTATCTTAATACCATATTAACATTCGCGAAGCATACAAGAGTATCCTATATCCAGGCCAGAGGCTCCTCATTCATACAGTTCCCCAACGGTCCTCTCATCCAAATTGTGGACCGCATCACAGGCTGGAATATTTGGGCCCCAGCTCTAACCTCGGATCCCAATGTTCATGCAGACGAGCATCTTCTTGTATCGGGCCCTTACCTCGTTCGTTCCGCCGCACTTGAGGGCTCAGTCGTAGAGCTCCGGGGTGATCTAAATTCAACATCAACTATTGAAGTTTTTGCCCCCAAGAATATTAAATCCTTTAAATGGAACGGCAGAACCCCATCAGGTATTAAACGCACCTCATATGGCTCCCTTGTTGGCACCACAGCCGGGCCTGAAACACTTAGCTACAACCTCCCCGATTTAAAGAATCTTAAGTGGAAGTTCAGCGATTCGATTCCAGAGCGCCTAGTTAGCTACAACGACTCGAAATGGGCGCACGCAAATCACACCACCACAGATAACGCGCAAAAGCCGAAGACTCTTCCGGTTCTATATCCAGATGACTATGGCTTCCACGCAGGCATCAAGCTTTACCGCGGTTATTTCAACGGCAAGACAGCTAGCAGTGTGAAACTTACTGCCATTGGCGGGAGCGCGTTTGGATATAGCACTTGGCTAAACGGAGAGTTTATTGGCTCCTGGGCAGGATCACCCGCGAATG
This sequence comes from Morchella sp. 2018-W16, assembly GCA_024713755.1. Taxonomy (NCBI): domain Eukaryota; kingdom Fungi; phylum Ascomycota; class Pezizomycetes; order Pezizales; family Morchellaceae; genus Morchella; species Morchella sp. 2018-W16. The sequence goes on along the minus strand of JAMGYY010000003.1, from coordinate 3,354,687 downwards.
CAAGCGCGACTCTCACCTTGTCGTTTGCGAACAAAACACTCCTTGATACTGGAAATGTGGTGTTCGTTGTTTTGGACTACCAAGGTCACGATCAAGACTCTGTTGGCCCTGATGGCCCGCGAAATCCACGTGGAATTAGCGAGGCAAGCCTGACTGGTGGTAACACAACATTTACTGAGTGGAGGTTGATTGGAAATGCTGGGGGCGAGTCACCGGTAGATATGGTGAGAGGTGTGTACAATGAGGGCGGATTGAGGGCCGAGAGACTTGGCTGGGCGCTACCAGGATTTGATGACGGGAAATGGAAGCAAAAGAGTCCACTTGATGGTGTAGTAGGTGCTGGTATTGAATTTTACGTATGCAACCCCAACCCCATAGCAATCCAAAGGCCTTTCTAACAAATTAAATTAGCGAACGACCTTCCGTCTTTCAGTCCCCACAAATTATGATGTCCCCCTCGCTGTTGTTCTCGGTGTCCCGAAAACCACAATCTCAAGGGTTCAAATCTATATAAACGGATACCAATATGGTAAATACATTTCCCACATTGGCCCGCAGACAGAATTCCCGATCCCGCCGGGGATCATTAATAACGGTGGATGGAACACAATCGGTATCGCAATTTGGGCACAGGATGCAGCAGGTGCGGTATTGGAGACCCTAGAACTGAAAGAGGTTGATAGGTTTACCAGTTCTTTCAAGTTTGACTTTGATGGTAAATATTTGCAGCCGGAGTGGACTAAGGATAGATTAAACTTTGCTTAAGATATGTAGATATAAGGGATTGATATCTTTATATGAATTGTATGTACTAGTACGAAGTCAATAGCACTAGAGGCTATATCTTGGTTTATTTTGAATCCTATAATAATAAATACTAAACCTAACGAGTGATATCATATGAATAAACCCTAACATCAGTTCTACGATTCCCAGAACGGAGCAACATGAAACGCCAGTTTAGTGCCAACCGCAACACGGGATCCCGACTCCAACGCTGCTACCGCAGGAACAACAAATGGACCCACTCATCACCCCCTTTGATTCGTGTCACCTACCATCACCAGCCCACCCCTTCTAGATTTGAGATTCTATAAAAAAAAAAAAATCAAATTATCATATCTACTGATGACGCGGTTGAACACGGATGAACACTTGCATTCAAGTATCTGTGTACCGGGAGAAAGGTTTCTTTTGTTGTAATTTCGGCAATCGGTTAACTAAGGGGGTCTTGTACAGCAGGTACTGGGTCGGCCTTGGCATGGGTTCGTCGCTAAATCGGCGTTTCTTGGAAGAAAGGGTTCGCGCGTCTAACAAGGGGAGGGCGAGTTTAGAGGAAGTCGTTTATATGTTGTCCCCTAGGTTCGGGTGGGTGAACATTTCTTTTTTCTCTTTTTTTTTTTTTGCTAGGGAATGGTTCTCGCGATAGCATTTTCCAAAAGGGGAGCAGCATGTTCTCGAACTTCGTAACCAAAAGGGAGAGTATTGAAGTATTATATTTTCGTACATGTAGATGACCGGAAGACATACCCGCATGGATATGGGTGGGCGCTGTCTACTATCCACGATTTGGTGGGTATACTAGGTTGGCACGAGTTTTATATGGGATTTCAGGCTGAGGGAAAGTGACCCGCCAGCCAGGCGTGTACTTGTAGAGGGAAGTAAAACTTGCGTTCCAGATGTGTTGTGCTTTTTTTTTTTTTTTTTTTTTTTTTTAACATCTGGCAGCTCTGTTCTATTTTACTCGGCTCTACTACTCCTTCTTCTTCCTTCTCTCCCTCGGTCATTTTTGCTGTTTGCCGTGTCTGTGCACCTCCCGGTCCGCCGCCCACCTGCCCTGCTTTTCTTGCTTCGCCTCAACTGCCTCTACACAATCTGACAGAGAAACAGTAAACCATCGCGGCTCCTTCCCCCCCCCCACCCTGCTTGATAATCTGCCACGGGCAGCGTCAAACTTAGCCATAATAATTTCGCCGTCATACGTGGGAACGGTTGTGTGTTTACCCTGCTAGTAAAAATATTTCCCTGCCAATCTATCAATCAGTTTCGTGTAAGCCCAAGTCTGAGATCTCTCTCCGTTGTCCGAGAGTAACAACTGCCTTGGTTTCTGTTTCCCCATTCTTCCTTCTTTCCTCTCGCTCAACCCAACCCAACTTTTCTATTTCCTCGTCTATTTTGTTCGCGCACGGTATATACCTGTCCCGTTGTTCACACACCACATCAGCCTTTCCATAACTGCCCTTTTTACATACCACCATCACCACACGTACCCCAATCATCGCCCTCTACCTCCGGCTTACACTCCACCACTCACTCCACTACTCACTCACTCACCCATTCGTTCACTTGCCTGCTTATTCCCCAGGCTACGGTTCATAGCGTACATATATATCATACATAGGCATAGTCACTCTAAACTTTCCTGCCTTCCTTCCCGCAGACAAACCAACGTCCCTTTCAGCCTCTGAACCACAACCGCCCATCACCAGACATTTACAGCACAGATCTCCAACGAACCCATACCTGCTGTTACCACAACCCCTCCCCCTCTTCACAATTATTATCCATCTGTAAAAGCTGGAGAAGCCAAGCTCCAATTTCCCCTCTCCCCCCCCGCATTAATAATAATTCTTCGTTCCTGGGAATCCTCCTGACAAACTCGTACACCACCACTATCAGTAGAGGCTTCTTCTCTCCCCCCACCCCCCAACACAAATTAGAATTGCCCCAGTCCACTCCCGGAGACGACACTGGCTACTATCGACCCTGTCAACTTTTCACCTCGGGCCCCTGCTCTGATGACCCAATTATTCGGTTCATCGTCGGGCCACAATGAGCGGAAGGCCCCCTCATCGCCAGGCTCCAACAGTGGCCGCTTTGGCTCATCTTCCTCATCTTCCTCTCATTTCCCTACAAAACTCAAGAATTTCTTCCGAATAAATAGTCTCGGTAGTAACAATAACGCGTCGTCCAGTGGTGAGCTCCATACCTCTAATCTCGGCAGCTCGCTCCGCCCTAAATCCCGTTTCCTAAGGGGCCGATCTACTTCATCGGCCAGCCAGCTGGATCATGCTGAAATCTCACCCACAGCAAACGCGAACCCGTATTTTGCCCATCAGGGCCCCCCGGCGCTCCGACATCATAATGATGGGAGTGCACCTCCATCTCCCCCGGAAACGCCCGAATTGTCGTTGTCTCCGCCGGGTATTAGCATCGGTGTATCGAGTACAAATGACCAGCAGGTGCAGGCGAACAAGGAGGAGCTGGCACGAAAGTTGAGGCGGGTGGCTTCGGCTCCAAATGCTCAGGGTTTATTCTCATCCGGTGATAGTAGTAAGGGGAATCGGCCGGATACCGCGACAGAGGAAGGGGGGAAACCACCATCGTTGAATTACTCGCCGGCCGCATCATCGCCGCTCAGCAATGGATCGGGAGAGCTGAGGAGCACATCGACATCGAACCTTCTTGTGCCAGGAGCTGGCGAGGCGATTCCGGAGCGGCTTAGGAATGGACAGTTTAGGAGGACATATAGCTCGAATTCGATCAAAGTAAGGAATGTAGAAGTTGGCCCAGGAAGCTTCGATAAGATTAAGTTACTGGGCAAGGGTGATGTTGGGAAGGTATATTTGGTACGGGAAAAGAAGAGTAATAGGCTATATGCCATGAAGGGTTAGCAAGAATACTTTCTACAGTGTTTTATTGGGAAAGGGTTGGTTTGGCTAACTGCTGAATACAGTATTGAGTAAGAAGGAAATGATTAAAAGGAACAAAATTAAGAGGGCGCTGGCTGAGCAGGAGATTCTGGCTACCAGTAATCATCCGTTCATTGTGACCCTCTACCATTCTTTCCAATCAGAAGACCATCTTTACCTGTGCATGGAGTACTGTAGTGGTGGCGAATTCTTCAGAGGTGAGACTTGTCTTACATAGCATTAAACGGACTGTCTTCTAACTTTCCACAGCTTTGCAAACACGGCCTGGAAAATGCATTCTTGAAGATGATGCACGGTTTTATGCTGCGGAGGTTACCGCAGCGTTGGAGTACTTGCATTTGATGGGTTTTATTTACAGGGACCTTAAGCCAGAAAGTACGGCCAAATGATTTCTACACACTGCTGACCGTTGCTGACTCATATCCTAGACATCCTATTACATCAGTCAGGACATATCATGTTGTCAGACTTTGATTTGTCAAAACAGTCAGAGCCTGGCGGTGTACCAACTATGATTGTTGCCCGAGGAGGCGCATCTCAGAACTCGCTCCCTGCGATCGATACGAAATCTTGCATTGCCAATTTCCGAACAAATTCGTTTGTTGGAACTGAGGAGTATATCGCACCCGAGGTAATAAAGGGCAATGGTCATACTAGTGCTGTAGATTGGTGGACTCTAGGCATATTGGTATATGAGATGCTGTACGGAACTACCCCATTCAAAGGGAAGAACCGAAATGGAACTTTTGCGAATATCCTCAGGGATGAGGTTGGCTTCCCGGAGCACCCAGGCTCCCCTTCAATAACAAAGTAAGTTCTCATTCAATTCCTAATACCGCCTAAAATTAACCTCGGGGTTTGTAGTAACTGCAAGTCTTTAATACGTAAATTACTTGTAAAGGATGAGAACCGCCGGCTAGGTTCTCGCGCTGGTGCATCGGATGTTAAGGGTCATGCTTTCTTCAGGTCAACGCAATGGGCTCTGTTGCGCCATATGAGGCCCCCAATGGTCCCAAATCAAGGGAAGGGCATTGATGCCGTAAACTTCCGTAGTGTAAAGGAGAGCGAAAGTGTTGATATTGGCGCGGCCAGGGTGCGTGGAGTACCGCTATCAAGCGATCTTGAAACACCTGGCGAGAAGGACTTTGATCCTTTTGAAGAGTTCAATTCTGGTATGTTGGCTATTGCCGCCTCCCCTACAAACTACAACTGCTAACGTAATCATTTGTATAGTTACTTTGCATCATGATGGCGATCACGACCATCAACAGCATGAAGACTTAAACGAGGATGCTGTACAAATGAGATAGATCAATTGAAGATAGCACACTCTGCTACTATCTATCCCCCTTTCTTTTGCTTTTGCTTTTGCTTTTGCTTTTGCTTCTGCTTCCTTTTTTTTTTTTTTTTTTTGCAGGACGATATTTCTTTACGATATCTGGGAACTTAATTTCTTTGCATTTGTCTCATCCTGTTAACCCTTTTCCTATCATCATAGTTGCGCACTTAACGGGGCTAGGTTTTATTTGTGTTTTTTTATTAGTTACTTTCCTTAATTGGTTTGGTTTGGTCTTGGAGGGGTACGGTATTGCTGGTTTGTTTTCCCCTTTGTTTCGTATATCCTCTCTTTTCTTGTCTCTATCTCTTTATCAACGATGTGATTCTCGGGTGGGCAGGTTGGCGGAAGGGTTCGCATACTTTTTACTTTTTTAAATGGCATGGCTTGGTAGGTTGGAGTGGTTGGTGTGGATAAGGTATGAGAAAAAGCGAGGGAAAAGCAGATAACGTTGTGTGGTTATGCAGATGGTTTTATGTGAATATTTAGGTAGTAAGGTCATCTTCACCCGATCTCCCTTTGCTGGCTTTTTAGTGTTGCGTCAAGTGTTTGTTGCATTGGCTCTTGGTTCAGCGCTATATATGTAACTCTTCATTCATGCTTTTGCTGGTGCTTCTGGGGATGGAGGTGTTTCCTTAATACATGATGCACTGACGGATTAAACTTGATCTTCGTTTGTCTATCCCTCGTTACAACACTTTACGTAAAAGAAAAACGCCAGCTCTCTCACTTACAAGCCCAAGTAAAACTGGGTATAGGGGCCTATTATAACCCCCCCCCCCCCCCCCCATTCTATGATCGACGAGAGAAGGGCCGAAATCTTGAGACTATTAAGTATGTAATACGGCATAGGTCTAGCAGAAGAGCCTCCCCACATAGTCCTACTTACTTGTGGTTCGTTTCTCGTTCTCCATAAATATTGAGAGAGTTGCCGTAACCAGAAGGCTGCATTTTTGTCGAGTGATGCTTTATGACCAACGCGACCCGAAGATATATGTTGGTATGTAGTTACATCATAGCCACAACTACTCATCACAACATACTGCGAAAAGCAAACGCAGAAACTCGACACCCCCAACCCATCAACACCTACCAATACCGTCTAGTAAACTTCAGGTATGGTCTTGATGAAACATACGACCAACTAAGTAATACTAATAGCGAGAATAAGTAATCTACCCAGAAGTACATACCCATCACCTAGAGTCCTGAGATCCTCATTCACAGCGGACCGACATAGCGGGCCGGATTCTCCTAGAAACCATTCCCCCGCTGTACGAGAGAGACCTAGTCATTGCCCCTTCAGCCAACGGGCGTACCGTTAAAGCCCACCCAGTAGCGTCAATATGGAACCACCTCCCGTCGGCATGTGGACCAAGACTGGTGTCCTCAAAGCTCCACCATACCCCCAATATGACGGCATGAAAAGAACTGCTTGCCTGAAAGAACCACATCTAGCAGATATAATTTCTGACCGGTTTAACCCTGCCGAATGCAGGAATGGAGAGCGTATCCAGGCGGACAAAAAGCCTGCTAGCGATAGGGGGCTTGAGAGACAACTAAACACGCACATGAAAATTTCGGCAGCTTCGAAGGAGGATTGTGAGCTAGCAAAGAAGAAAGGGGAGAAAAGCTATCGGATAACTCGAAGCGGCGGGAGAGTTATTGAGGTCTTCTTCGAGGTTGATTTGGATCTTCTATCAAATAGGAAGAACACCTTTACTGGTAAAAGTCCGGAGGAGATTGATCAGATTGTATCAACATATCAACAGGTTGATATTCCTGCAGTTGGGTGGGCCTTCTACATTGCCTTAGACAACAAATACCGGCGGATGTTCGCATATTTTGGCGGCGGGTTCGAAGCTGTTTACGGAGCGGAGGTTGGTAAATGGGTTGTCGAATCTACTACATGGAATATTGAGGAATATGCAGAAATTCAGCCTCCAGAGCTTCCTAAAGATAAAAGGCTTCTTGACTACGAGAAGTGGATTCTATCTAAACCACACCTCTGTCACGCACCATGGGCCCGTAGTGGTATTTACCGTTGGGGTGCTTGGATGGAACGGGGCCACGCCTCCAAGGGCCTAGTTATAACCAAAGACAGCGCAGGGGTGCCGGGGCATGTTCAACCTGTTAAGCAATGCCTGTTTGAATCGTTCGAGAACATGACAAAAGCAAAAAACATCCTCTTAGGGGCTTTGGACAAACACGCAAGAGACCGTTGTGAGAAGACAATCTCTGAATATTCATCGAGTTTCAAGCTCCTTTGGTCAACCAGCAAAGATAATGAGTGTTTCACTTTGCGGACTTGCTTGGTCAACCTCTACCCAGAACCACAGCATGAGAGTGGTGATTTGAATGACGGATGGGTAGCCATGGCACCTCTAGGCGAATTCCATGGAGGAGATTTCTGCATCAAGGATATACATCGACGATTTGTTTTTCAACCAGGCGGGATTGGCTTTATCAAAGGGGGCAAATTGGAGCATTTCACCACTACTTGGCAAGGAGTGAGGTTTTGTATGGTTTCGGCTATGCATAAATAGATGGAGATAAAACGTTTGGTATGTGGCCAGTAAGTAGTCTCGTTCCCAGACTCGATTGGCATTTCTTTTGGTGGTGTGTTCAATGAATATAAAAAATACTAAAATACAAACCACGCCAGAATAGGAAATTGGCATGAGACCAGCTAGCAAGAGCCTATTGTCTATTAGGTATACATATACATATAGTTATTGCTACGCCCATTTACTATATTATAGTCGTTGTCTCTGTCCAGGAGGTTCCCGAGACCCGGTAGCTACGTAGGACTCTCGGAATAAAGACAAGTAACACTCCAAATGGCAATATCTACACTATTTGTTTGTTTATACTTTTATATAAATAACAATATCGGTACCGAGACACTTTAACGATACTCTAAGGCAAGCTAGCCCAATTATTTCTACTATACCAGGGAAACGTTTACCTGACAAAAATCCTGTGAGTTGATTGACCAAAACCAAAGTTCCACATGTGTTTGAAGTGTGCTTAATCGACGTAACTGATTGATTGTTACTATCCCCATGATAATCAATGGAGGAGAGCCTCCCATCGCCCTAATCACGTGTTTTGTGTTCTCTTGGTTCTCACCACTCTATTACCAAATACATATGCCACTGTTCCCTAGTACAACATACTCGACCCCACAACGTTCTAGGTGTGCCTTGAGTGGGTTACTCATTTGCTGTGAACCCGCAACACCAGAAGCGTCCGCTGAGTGGGCTACTACCCATTCAGCGAACGTCCGGTGAATGGGCAGTTGGGACAGAGAACTTTTGATATGCCTTGCTATAGAGGGCTGAGTTTACTTGTTATTTCAGGGCCCGTTAGGTTCACTGGAAAGGCTTAGGTGCAGTATGGGAGATTTTAAGTTGCCTTTACCCATCAAGAGGTGCTCCAGGTTACCATAACAAGCCACTCGGCTTCCGGTGTTAAGTCACATCACGAAACGTCTCTTTCTGCTATACACGGTACTAGCAGTTTAATTTAGAAGCACATATGTTGTAAAGATTCTAATAGTACCGTTCGAAGGCCGGTAACCTCTTGCAATAGGTATCATCCTAGGCTCGGGAGCAGCACCATATTACAACACATGATACATGATAAACCATGAGTGTTTTACCGTTGTATAGCTTAGCCTGATAAAAGGAGTTTTGTAGGTTACTATACAGCCACCTGTGTTATTCCAAACAACCCCCTCAGACAAACTCAAAATTTTTGATTGATAGCATGAACATATTTAACCAAGTGCCGGCTCAAACGAGTATGCGCAACTAAATATATGTATATATGTAGTGGATACTGTACTCTAGGTTAGCCAAGTATCTATCGGAAAGTTTGTATTTATTTAGCTTTAGGGATGAGGGAATTAAACTACCACGGTCTATCCTTTTGCCGAAGGCTTAGTGAGGGCACCCCCATCTATTATTACATAGGAATTGATCAATACCATTCTAGAAACCTAGGCCTACATATCATTGGATCCATGGATCTGCCGATCGTCGATTGAAGTTTCTCGAAATCTGAGTATATAGTACTGCCGACAGTTTTTGAAGACTTCTGGTGATAGAAATCATATTTATATTTATGCATAGATATAAATATTTATATACGAACTAATCGATACTAATATGTGGATTTTGAGTTTGTAAGAAGTACACCGAGGTCCAAGCTCGTCGATCAAATCGCACACACGGGTTTGTCTCATGCTCATGTGGGCATTAGTAGAAAAACTGCATGCATATAAATTTCTTTTTCTTCTCTATTACACCCCCATAATCTCTCTCCACTTGGCCTATTATGTGTCTTAATTCCGCATGATATAGTGTCTAGAACAAATCAACAACTAAGCCCTCCATTCTGCGGGTATAGATTCGGACACGCTTTCTTGATTTGGACCCATGAGCGACGTTGTCTGGGCGGCTGACAGAAGGAACAACGGGGCTTGAGGCCATTCAAAATCGTATGTATGTAGGGTAATGAGTGGGACATCTTGGCGTGCCTATACCACGACAACAGGTTCATACTATCGCAGCTCGAGATTACTTTCCTAGAGTCCCTAGATCTCCGGAAGCCATGGCAAAACATCCCATGCTGCATTCATAGAGCAATATCTACTCAGTGCTTATATTGTTTGAGTTGAATCACGGAAGATCACTCGGAGGAAGTGAAAGTTTGATGGTGTTCTATGTTTGATGGTGTTTGGGGTGCATTGAGAACCAGCGGATGGTTGATGCTTCATCTTAGGTAGCAAAAAAAAAAAAGAACGGCGTGCCGCTAATTTCCCATGAAAGGTAGAAAATGTTTCCAGAGAACTATTGGTATTGCCGGTCAGTTTTGTCTACTCCGCCCACAAAATATTTGCATGGATAAATTCAATTGTTAGTGGCCGCCAGGAGCGGAGGACCTCCGATGGGTACTGTTGGAAGGTCTGTATGTAGAATTAATCCAGACCTAAGACTCGCCTATGGCTTTTCTAGAGAGCGGCCTGGTGCCGTCAATTCATCGTCTTGAGCTGTGAGTTCCTATCCAGATATTGGTTTCTAATCCATTCGTTTGCCTTATACAAACAATCTTAGGTGTATCTTGCCAAGTGGGAGCAATTTTTGAAGGTGTGGTCCCGGAATCGAGTCCGCCTCTCATGCACCATCAACTTCTAAAAAATCCTCCCACCCACCATGGTGAGGTAGTCGAGTTATACCCATATTGTGAATACAAAAGATCAAACCACCAAATGGCTCAAACCTCGAAGTCAAGACTGTTGCCTGCATTTGAAGTAATTCACCAGAGAATGATCCAATTATTTAATTTTGGCAGCGGGTGGGTAGATTTAGATGCGGGTGTAAGGACTGCAGTTAGAATCTAATATATAAATCGGTTATAAGAAGAACTCAGGTCGAACACCTGCAACTTAAGGTATGTATTAGACGACCGGGACCTCAGAGCAGAGTTTTTGATAAAATAATCATGACCGCGAGTGCTTCCGCTCGATCCGAAATTCCGCTAAGTATGTATGGTACAGTCGTCCATATGCACCGGAGGCGCCTCCGAAGAAATGTTTGAATAATTATATCCTTGGCAAATCCTGATGTGGTTTGTTTTCGGTCTAACATTGTCAGTAAGTATGTTAAGCTTTTCATAACCCTGGAAAACAGTTTGAAAGATTCCCAGACGCTCAATAGCCGAGCTACCCCGCATTTATTGGATTTGTGCCAAGAGGGGAGCCTGAGCAACGGTAATGGACGGAGATGCTCCGCTGCTGGCGGGATTCTTTGTTATCTGTTCGTCTTTATACCGACGATGTAAATGATGAGGAGAGCCGTAGTCCTTCAGAGAAGTAGGTGGGCAAGGGAGAATCCAGTTTGTGAAAGTTTGACATCGAACTGTCAATTAGAAAACATCAGGAGGGACGCTTAAGGGCTCAAGGGAGTGTCTGTGGAGCTAATAAATGAATTATTTGGATTGCAGCCTTGTTGACTACACCAGTAGTCATTGTCATTTTAGTACCGCAAAAACTCGAAAAATTGGCTATCTCCGGCCAGGGATTACCTCCTTCACGATTGGCTGGAGGGCGTAGATCAGGTCTGCTTATAGCAATTTTGATCTCATATGCATAGCCAATTTTTCGAGTAATGGCGGTAGGTGGTCAGGAAAGGCTACTCTGAGTGGTGGGAGCCCTTAGCAAGCGGCTACACCTAGGCTATTCTGGTAAGAGCGGAGACAACCCCGCATTAAGCATGTTGATCCTATCTAGAATCGCGACACACCGTCGATCACCGACGTACTGCAGGTATCCTAATTATTTCTACTCGCTTTTTAAGCCCGCGTGATAATTGCGATGCTATCTAACGCACTAGATGCAGGTTTTACTCGCGAAAGACAGAAGGAAACAAGCATTCCGACCACACAATTGAGCGGGCATGGCCCCGTCTCGTTGGAGTAGTGGTTCCTCTATTATGGTCAGTTTGATGCATGCACTCCTGGATAAAAGTGTCTACGACCACTCGCTTAACGAGGCGAAACGGCTTTTAAAAAGCTTCTCTCCCCCAGATTCACGGAAGCCTTGTCAGTACATAGCCACACTCGCCTCGGTCTTGCATCCCGTCCTTCAAGGTAGAATTCCACTACCAGCTATCCCTCGAGGCAGAATTATAGCCTTAGCTGTGAACTATGTTCCACGCAGACAACACCAATGACCCGAAGGAGGTCAGGAACTGGAAAATTCACCTCCTGGGTGAGTATATCGCTACTTAGCGCTTTCTAGACCACGACTGACTTTTTGGTTATGTGAAGGTCTCGGGGTGTCAATGTCTGCTGTAGCAGTAGGGTTAGACGAGTCTGTGACTGTATACAGAAGATAGCAGCATTGCTAACAAGGTATTTTGTACTATAAAGGTTCGATAGTTCTTTTATAGGGGGCACCCAGGCGCTGACATCTTTCACGGTATTCACCATATTCCCTATCTAGAGCCTAGATTCGGCAAATTTGCTAACATTGTTTCGTTAAAAGCGAGATTTTGGACTGGATGTCCAAAGTCAGCATGAGCGCGATACATTATCGGGTGAGTACCGAGAAGCTTCCGAGAATTAAACTCTATCGCTAGGAACTAATATTTTTCTTCTTCAGGAAATATTGTGTCAACATTCCAAGCGGGTTGTGTTGTTGGGTCACTCTTAACTTTTCCACTCGTTGAAAGATGGGGGCGCAGAAAGGGGATGATGTTGACTTCATTGATTTTCTGTATTGGTGCAGCCATGATGGTGTGTATCAACAATCCTCTTTTAATTCTTATGTAAAGGAAAGAGGAAGTTGACCGTATGAGTAGACTGCTTCAGCTGGGCGCCTATCACTCATCTATGCTGGCCGAGCAATTACTGGTCTAGCAATTGGTGGTGCATCATTGATCGTTCGTAAGTCATTTTCCCGAAAAGAAATCCCCGTGTAACCAAAAACTGATGTGACCAAGCTGTTTACATTGCCGAAACCTCTCCACCAAGTATTCGTGGAAGACTAGTAGGGTCGTTTGAAGTGCTTAGCCAAGCCGGTGGAATGCTGGTAATAATTTACCCCAAATTCTGCGCAACGCCTGAGAATGACCTGACACTCGAACAGGGATTTTGGATCAATTACGTTGTGGATAGAACCATAGACCCTGCTGGCCCAACTCAATGGCTCATTCCTATGGGGCTACAACTAGCCCCCGGCGCAATCTTCTTTTTAGTATCTTTTTTCGCTCCTGAATCACCTCGTTGGCTTTGTAAGAAGGATAACTGGGACCAGGCAAGAAAGAACCTGGTTAGTTTACGGAATCTTCCTGGCGATCATGAGTATATTCTAGATGAAATCAGTGGGATCAAGGAGCAGATTGATTTTGAGAAACTTGATTCAGGAGGAGGGACTTTAAAAGCGAATTTCCAAGAAATGATGCGTAAGGGGAACAGAAACCGTATTGGTATCGGACTATTGTTGATGGCCTGCCAGAACTTGACTGGTGTTAATGTTCGTTCTCCTGCTACGACCCAAACCCAACCAGCTATATCTACTAATAGGAGATAGATTCTTACATATTACTCGCCTCGTATCTTTGAAACCCTCGGATTAACGGGAACCTCGACAAAGTTGTTCGCCACAGGGTGTTACGGGATCGCCAAGACCCTCGGCATGATTATCTTTTCTGTTTGGCTATGTGAACGAGTTGGACGACGAAAGGCTTTGATTTATGGTGCCTTTGTGGGTAGCATCCCGATGTGGTATATAGGAGGATATGTTATGAAAACCGATCCTTCAAAAGCAGCCGCAGAAGGAAGATTTATACAGACTGGTTGGGGATACCTTGCAATGGTTTGCATCTATCTTTATGGAATGGTGTGTACCCCCACCCCCCTCTCCTAGCTTGCATTAAAGAATTCTCACTTATGGTCTCTGCCTTGAAGATCTATTGTATGACCTGGCAGGGAACAACCTGGGTGTATTGTTCGGAGATTTTCCCTATTGGTATCCGTATGTTCTGGTGTGTATACGTATTTTCTACCCGAACTCCTAGAAGAAATGCTAATATCACTCTAGTGTTGCTATAACAACAGCCGACCAATGGCTCTGGTCTTTTATCATCTCTCGCACAACCCCGTAAGGTCCCATATTGAAAGGTCGGAGCTTTTTTTTTTACTAACAGTAAATACAGATATATGATTACAAGTCTCGGATACGGGACCTACTTCTTTTTCGCGGCGTTGATGATTCTAATGGGGTTCTGGTCATTCTTCTTCGTACCGGAAACCAAGGGTCTTACGTTAGAGGATATGGATAGACTCTTTGGGGTTCCGGAGAGAGGTGGGAGTGATGAAGTGAAGCGTGGAGGAGAGATGGAAAAGGGTTCTGAGGAGCGAGTTGATAATATACAGTTTGGAAGGTGATGGTTGTTCTAAAGTAAGTATCTACATGTATATATTGCTCTGGCTACGAAATAAATGATGATATGAATCGTTTTGCCAAGGGTGATACAGGTATGCTTTTAGTAAGTCACGCTACCTGCATGTACTACATCAACGTTCAAAAGGACTTGGCGCCCCCGGGGCAAACTATAGGGGTCCTTCCTGCTCCCCAACCCCCCTCTAACCGAGGCTATAGTTAGAGACTGTGATATATCATTTGTAGCCATACATATCAATTGTTGAGTATGCGCAAGAGCAATGGTTACTTGTGGGGTACAATTCAAGAATAGACTTAGTATAATAGGGTGCCAGGACCCCCCGAACGGCTGTATGTACATATATATACATGTATGTGCCGTCATGAGTTCTAATCCTGGAGTTTAACAAAGGGGCGCAGATTTATAGCGTGTAAAAATCCGGCTTAATATCATATATACATGAATTTTATAGCCTCACCTATTAGTATCGTTAGAGAGTATAACTAAATGCGGCTCGTAGTGAGGACTATGTTCTATGCTCGGCATACCTTTTCGCGAGTGTCGATAGTTGAGATAGATATCCGAGAGGTGGTATATAATGGCTTAAAGCCTACCCCACAGTTCTCGTGTTTGAAGCTGGTAAGCGTCCAAGACCGTCCAAGACCGACGTCTACTCTCCTGAATATTAGATGGTACTAACTCGCATTAGTTGTGACGCTAGAGGATTAGTAACCTTGGCATTGACGAGTGACGGTCGATGATTGAGTTTGTGACCTGCTCTTATGGTGGGCGGTCTACTAAACTAGGCTTAAAAAGAAAGACAAGGAAATTTACGTCACAGCCAAATGTTGCACCACAGCAGCTGATACTAGTAGTCTGTCCGGGTTCTGCAAACTGCGGCCTCCCTAGCTTAGGCAAATCCACATGCCGTTAGAAACTCCACAGCCCATGCAAGTCTGTACGACGGCGGCCCGTCAAGGCGTGTTTTTGTGCTGTTAAAACAGCGAGAAACGAATCTACTCTATCCACAGACTTCGTGATAATAAGACTCAGTAGTACGTGGTGTTTATCTCCTGCTCCATTGTTTAGAACTTCCATCAAACCCAAGTAACTATTTCTTCGACCTCTACTGTAATGGTGCTCTTACCCCACTTCTCTGCATAAACTATTTGTAATTCCATCCACACATCCCAATGTTTGATAGACGAGAGCAAAAAAAAAAAAAAAAAAAAGCACGAGGAAGGTCGTTGTTGACAACCTTGACATGTCCTCCCCGCATGTTTGACAAGGGTTGCAGCATTTTTCTTCCCTGGAGTGATTGTCTCATCTACGATCTCGGAACCAATCAAGCGAATCCTTGATATATTGAAAACACGGATTTGCGAGGCTTTTTGCCATTTTATCCCTAGCATCTCTGTTTTTAGGCACATATGACGCAACATCCCGATGTTTTGCGGGTGTTCACAGCTTCGCGGGTGTCCGCGACTCGGTCCCCCGATACCTTGGCGTTACCGCGGCAACCGTACCAACTTGTGTTGTGTTGTTGTTGATTTGCGGACCTGCCCCAACGGATAAACCTTCTTCAAAACGCCCCCATCTGCTCCCCTCCATCATCAATCATCAATCAACCACCACCACCATCTCAACCAACCCCTCCTCCTGACACAACTTCTGTTTACCATCATCAAGAAGTTTGTCCACCGACCTCACTCGTTTTTTTGAGTCTTAGGTCTTGTTACCCAACATAAAAGAACGTCCTTAATTGTCATCGACTGCGAAGGGAGCCGCCTTAGCTACATCACCCGTTTTAGCCCGCGTTCTATTTGCTAGCCAGCTCAGGAACCAGGCCTTGCTACATTCCACCCTGTTATTACTCCGTTCCAGCATTTCATCACAATGAGTGCTTCTAGCTGGGCGAACGCGCATTCAAGAATGTAAGTTATGTTTTCATTGGGTATCTTCTTAATCTGGCGGCTAATTCCTTTTTAGCGGAACACCTGCCTCCATGATGTCGGACCCATCAACAATAGTCTCACGAACATCACGCTCAACAGGCGTGACAACTCCTGGAGTAACCCCCTCATACTCAAAGAAGCTCGTCGTCGTCGGCGACGGGGGCTGCGGAAAAACATGTCTCCTGATCTCCTATTCACAAGGATATTTCCCAGAGGTTCGTGCGCCCCCCTTTTGTTCCATGTGACGAAGTTTATCGCTTATCGCGCAATTGTTTCGCGATCCCACGTGACATTAAACTGATCTGTATTTGTTGTTTAGAAATATGTACCGACTGTTTTTGAGAACTACATAACGCATAAGACACACGAGGCCACTGGGAAGATTGTGGAGTTGGCGTTATGGGACACGGCCGGACAGGAGGAATACGACCGCTTAAGACCATTATCATATCCAGAAACCGACGTCCTGTTTGTTTGCTTCGCGATAGACTCTCCGCACAGCCTTGAGAACGTCTTAGACAAGGTATATTGCGCTCTTAAAATCTAATATATGCATATCAATATTGGCTAACACATCTACTTTCCTAGTGGTACCCTGAAGTCCTCCATTTCTGCCCATCAACCCCCGTCGTCCTTGTCGGCCTCAAAGCCGATCTTCGAAAAAACAGAAACGTAATTGAGCTTCTCAAAACGCACGGTATGACGCCTGTAACGCAAGTACAGGGCGAAGAAGTCGCAAAACGGATGGGCGCGCGGTATGCCGAGTGCAGTAGTAAGGACATGGTTGGCGTACATGAGGTGTTCGACCTAGCGATGGACATGGCAGTGGGTCATGGCCAGAAGAAATTGAAGAAGAAGAAGAAGTGCACGATTTTATAAAGACGACCATGGTTATAATAAGTTTTTCTTTCTTTCAATTTTTTTGTTTCCTTTTTACAGTTTGACTCATCTGCTATATGATATTCGTTCTGTACGAGCTACGCGTATACCTATACTTATGTCCCTTTTATTATCATACCATTTCCTTCTTCAAATCTTCATGTCTTTATCCTTTCTTTTTCTTTTTCTACTTTACCTTTCGGAGGGGCGTACTCATTTACCTATTGTTGATTTGTCCAATTCGTTTTTTCTTCTTTTTTTCATATTTCTCTTTCTTCTCGGGTGTATTTTTTTTTGCATCGAGCGCAGTGGAGTAAGCGGGAAAGGGCTTAATGTTCAATCTCTCAAAATGAATAACCCGCCAAGCAGGGCTTGGGCAAAAAAAAAAAAAGAAGAAAAAACGAATGCATCACGAGTTGAACGAATTGCTATGCATAGTGAGTGGCGCTTGACCTTTGTTTGGGAAAGTAGCTCAGCTTGTGTATCTCCTGTATTCTATTTGTTTATCATTACACAGCGTGGTCCGGGGGGGGGGGGGGGGGTCGTCTTTTTGATTTCAATGTTTGGTTTTGTTTCTAGGGTGGTGGTGGTGGTGGCAGTGTGAAAGAGAGGCAGGCAATTGCAACGCGCCATATACTATCATCGATGGAAGAAGGGGGCGTCAGGGTGGAGTACTCGTTTTTGTCCTTTCTTTTGTAAATGCTTTATTTTATCTACATTTTTTTTACTTTCCCCTGCTCTCTAGCTTCTACGGCGGGATCCAAAGAGTGAGCAGTATTTCTATGTACAACATGTAGTATGAATGATACGATATGGCTCTTCCTCGACCGGTTAATTGATTTTGCAAGTTCAAGGATTACATGTGTTTTGTTTGGATATTTTTTTGGGTTCAAAGCAGCTGGTAATGATGATACCAAGATGCAGGCGTGTTTTCTTTTGGCCGACAGACAGCCCTACAGTACCTGTGCAACCTCTGTCCATAAAACGACATAAGTTCCCAATTCGAGTAATTGAGCAACCAGCCCCGGAAGGTTTCAGCTGAAGAGAGAAAGAAAAAAAGGGCGTTTGAGATTGAGATGATGGGTTCTCATGCTTGAGATGGGCTAAATTGTAAAGTGCAGCTATTGTTAGGCTCCCCCCCACAGTGAGACTAAAACTGATTCGAATTGCATTTCCACTGCATATGCAGGCGGAATGCGCACCGCGTTTGTTTGTCGCACAGAAAAAAAATTCCGGGCGTGGAAAAAGGGAAAGAAACAAAAAAAAGATAGCCGCCACCCTCGGACTTCACGTGATAATAACGCGTCCAAAGGGTTGAGGTGCGGCGCGGTGGGTCACAGACGTGTTTTGAAAGTAGGGTCAAGCGTAGGTTTGGAGACTTGGGTGTGACCTTTGGGGCCCTGATGGAGTTGAAACCGGACGGGGTCTCTTGTCTCACCGCGAAAATGAAATGGTTAAACCACCAACCTTGATCCCAGTCCCTGTTAATACATATATGTAATAGAACGGGACCTACTCTAGAGGATCTTTGTTAATATATACGGAGTGGTCGTTGGGAAGCATCGAGCCAATGGAATGACTCAGTTGCGTGGTCGTGGGACTGCGGGAGAAGACAGGTATACGAAGTACGTACTACATGTATGTACATGTATGTAATTGAGAAAATATCATGCGAAGCAGTTCATAACGCGTATATAGAAACCACTGTTGAATTTCTATCCCTAAAATTGTTGAATTGTCTCGCTGACAATTTGCACCATACAGGGAGGGAGTAAACTTCACCTTGTTTGACCTCTAAGAGACGTTTCTAGATATCGACCGTTCGCGCAGCGATTTGGAGCAACTTTCACTTGTTACCCCACGAACATCGGCCATGTCTTTCGTCGAGAGTTTCTAGGCGGGGGTTAGACGCTAATTGTAAGGTGGATTTCTATCAATTAAGATTTATTCAGTGCTCAGCGCGCGGTCATACCCATGCCCTAGAAGCTCTCAACCCCTCCTATACGTATACATACATGTAGCCAGGTTAAGCTACATGTACCTCCAGAACATTGCTTCAAGACCGATCACTCGGGTGCCAAAACGATATTTTCTACGTACATACATACATACTAGGGGTTACCACCTCGCGACCGCGAGTTGTGTAAGTTTTAGGGGACAGCAGTAAACTATTCAAACTCTCTCTCTACAGTACTTACATGTAGTGTAGTTATGGGAACCTTCGGCCCCCCCCTCTGCCCCTCTCCGCCTCTCCCCCCAACTCTCATTCCCAGCTAGGCCTTTCAAATGGGGACCTTTAGCCCCCAGGTTCATCTCCTCCTACAATTCTTCAATATGGATAATACTTGGGGGAGCAGGGGCGTGCTCATTGTTCTTTTTGGTGGGGTAGCCCGGTTGCTACATGACTGGAGGCAGGGTAACCCGCCAAGCGTCCACACAAATCGATGTAATCTACATTACATGTAGTAGATACATATTAGAAGTAGACATGTAATGATGTAGGCTCAGTTCTCCCACCGATGAAGTCTCAGTCCCACCAAAGGCTACCCCGCGGCCAGAGATTTTATAGCATTATTTTTTAACAACCCGCTAAAAGTTAGGTAGCCGGCCTGTATGTAAAGTGCATGTCTGGTCATTCACCGTCACTCGGCATTGAACAGGGGATGATCTCATGTGCAGGAGCCCGCCAAACCATCACCTCCTTGAGGCAGGATTTTTTCCCGCAATTAGGAAAATAAGTTATAGATGGAACCTTAAAGCTCAACCCAGCTGATTTACTGTGAATATTCCCAAATACATCTATTAATCACCTAATGGGGCCTAGTATGCTATTTGAATTAAAAAGTGACGGCCAACTGGGTACATCATTAGACAGCTGGTAATATAAGCATGATGTACCTACATGTACTTAGTACATGTAAGCAGTACTTATAGCGATTCAACACGCAGGATATATATATTTAGTCATTCACGGAGCGGCGGCGGCCCCCCCCGTAATGGCGAACAGGGGTTTCAGGCCAATAGTAGAGTTCACTCTGGCGACGCCAAATTCAATTATAATCTAGGACACCACCAAGCAGGATCAGCCTTCAGGCCGTGAATGACTATGCACAATACAACTTTTTACTCACACTGTGACTATATATTACAAGCCCTGTTTTAGTCGTGGAATTTTTGACGGCATACGAGATTCAGGCATCCCATCTAACCCCCCAAATTAGGGGTTTTAGTGCGGGTGCTAATAAGTGCTCATGATGAATCAGAGTTTCCCTCTACTTCTCGCGCCACAGAGTGGATGTACCTGCCTACAACTGTTGCCGGATTGGTTAGTGTATATATCATATCATAGGGCACACTATATGCCGCGAATAGCAGGATGGGCGAACCTCCTATACGAGGCTGCCAGCAAACATACACAGGCATATATAACACTTCAGTCCTCCTCCTCCCCCCAGACCTCCCTCCGAATTACACACATCGCTCACCTTCTCTACTACACTACAGGCTACAACCTACCTAAGAACCCCCCAATCATCAATCACCCTTCGCCCAAAACACAAAATCCACAATGCCTACCCTCCCCACCCTCCCCACCCTCATCACCAGCGCCTCCAACTGCATCTCTGCCGGTCTCGCAAAGTGGTTCGCCGACGACGCCTCCGGCACCAAGCAGTCCCTGCTTGCCAGCGCCAAAGAGCTCGCAATGTGTGGACAGGCCGTCCTCACCGATGAGAGGCTCCAGACACACGTCAAGAGGGCCCAGGACGTGGCTGACTCTGTCACGGTGTGGTACACGGAGCTGGAGCCGGGATACTTTGCGCGTTTTGCGCAATGGGCTAGCGATACGTTTCCTGGGCTGCGGGACTGGTTTAGTGATACGCTTCCTGGACTGCGGGACTGGTTTAGTGGGCCTCGTTGAGTATCCTTTCGGTGTGTTTCTGTTCTTAGTTGTGCCGTTGCTAATGATACGAGCTGGGTTGGGTTGGGATGCATAGAGGCTTTGAAGCTGCTCATCGTCTGGGTGTCAATCGTGGTCATCGTTCACATGATCTGCATCGTCGTGGGCTTCGGACCAACTGGTGTTGTCGCGGGTCCGTATATTGTCTTTAGATGTTCACCTGTCTGGTATATAGATAGAGGCTAATACCTGCGGCCGCACAGGGAGTCTAGCGGCAGGGTTCCAGGCATATGCATATGGCGCGTTTACGCCTGCCGGTGGCGTGTTTGCGCTCTTGACGTCGATGGGCATGCTGGGTATGATGCAGCCGATGGGGATATTAGCGGGCATGGGACTGGCGACAATTGTTGTAGCGATATGTTTTATTATAGGCCTTAGGTAGGTTAGTTTTATTTTGAGGCATGGGCGGCCCTTGGTAGGTGCGTAACCTTTAGGCAGGAGAAGGACTGTACGGTATTTTTACGCCCATTTTTTTTTCTTTTGTCTGGTAGCTAGCTAGGGCGACCGCCCGGATAGAGTACATTTACGGGTAGAGTAAATTTACGGGTAGAGCACATTTACGTATCTTAAGTAAAGACTACCATGCCATGAGCTGAATGACGCCAAAACCAAGAAGGAAAGAAAGGAAGAAAGAACCATGCTAATAGCTGCCCCATCTAAAAATTCATACGGGCAACTATCTAGCAAGCAATCAATACCATCCCTACAAACTGCAGACCATAGGAAGAAAAAAGTAGGAGAGGAGAGCATAGTACACTACCGTCTCCCCGCCCCTTGGCCATACACAACCGTACTATCCCCCTCCTCCTCAGTACCCTTCATCTCCTCGGGGTTCTTGGCCATTACACCCTCGAACTGGGCCCATAGTGCCTCGACGCTCTCGAACTCCTTGCCGACCTGTATGTCTCTCCAATTAGCTCAATGCTCCACCGTAACTAACCGCCGCAGAGAGGGAGAGGACTAACAGCAATGACTCCCTCTAAAGAGCGGTTCAGCACATTCATGTTCATGAGCACATGTTCGAGCGATAGCGCGATCTCACTGACGAGCTGGTCGCGCTGCACTGATGGCAGGTCAGCTAGCTAGCTCGTTCATTACTAGGAGAGAGTGAGGCAGTACGTTCAAAGAAAGATTTCTCTGCGGGTTCGGAGGTAGCGGCAGGGGCGGCGGGACGGGAGGACGACATTGCGTGTGTAGTTTGCGGGTGTATATAGTGGTGGAGGTGAGGTGCGGTGAAGTGAGGTGAGGTGAGTGAGTGTTATCTTATCGGAACCCTGCTGGCACGTAGTTATGGCTTGGCGCCGCGGTGCTAAGGTGGGTTGTTGGAGAGAGAGGGAGGTTTAAATTGAGGGTGTTAATGGAATTGGATTCTTGGAGGGTATGGTGGGCACGAGGCCCTCGGTTGAGGTTGGGGTTCATCTGCATTTGGGCACGGATGGGTAAAAGGCGCTGGCAGAGCACCTGCCCCTGTGCAGCTGCACGCATGTATTTATTACTTATGTAGATGGATCTTCAATGTAGCTATATGTCGTTATTCCGCCCCTAAATACGAATATACAGCCTGGTTTCCTTCCCTCCCGGGATTGCTTGTGCGTCCGCCGTGTAAGGTGTCTACTCTCCGGATCCGGGCCGAGTGATGGCCCATGAGTGCGAGAGTCATGGGTTGTCACTCGGTGTATATCTCATCCTGCTAGTACACCCGCACTCTTTCCTATGCAGATCAAGGGGCCTTCCTCCGGATCCCCTTTATTTCATTTAATTCAATTGTCGCCTCACACAGATCGAAACAAGATGTACATGCGCATGTAATACTATAGATGCCGTACGTAGTAGTTCCGTACATACCGACTTGTCCAATGTGCTAATTATAACTAACTGAAGTCCCGTTGTCAACAACTTGTCCCATACAACTCTTCTATAAAATAGCTCACATCAACCCTAAGCCTTGAACCATCCGTCTCATCATATCCCAACAGTTTCCAATGAATCAATCAGCAGTGGCTATGAAGTATCAATCAATCAATCAATCAATCAGCAGTGGCCATAGTCCAACCGAGTGATACCCCGTGGATGAGCCGCGCTATGTGTTCACAAGTTACTCTTGGCATGGCGCGAGGCGATTGTACAACCCTGGGTAGAGTCAGGCACGCATGCTCAGTGCTCACTTCCCGCGGAGTCAATGAAATCAAGAATTTGCTCGAGTGTGTTACACATGGCTGTCAAGGCCAACGCATCCATTTACGGGTGCGGGGAGAGAAGTCTATACAAAGGCGACAGCGCCAGCTACTATGTAGCCGTCCTTTCATATATATCATGATCAGCCTGTCGATACCATTTGCAGAGGCTCAGAATCAAACATAACGAAACCATGGCCGACAAATCACTCCCCTATACTTACGCTAAGTATGTAAATGCACTTTCGTATGTGAGTGCACCTCGGGATGCATGCATGTATGAGTTATCAATGTATCTGGGTGTACGTATGTTTAGCTGGCTGTACGTTGACTCCATGTTTTTTTATAGATTCCTTGGGTCCGAGATGTTTACCATACTCGCGGGCCCCTCCCTCAAGACCTTTCATGTTCACAAACAGCTCCTCGCCGAGTTATCTCCAGAGCTTAAAAGCCACGTCTTCAACGAGATGAAGGAGGGTCGGGAGAATATTATGGAAATGAGGGATGTTTCTGAGGAGACAATCTGTCAATTCTTGGAGTTTTGTTATAGGGGAGAATACACAGAATTCATCAATATCGATGATGAGGTCGAAAAAGCACTCGATCCCGGCCACTACATAAGAAATACTCGGGTCCTAATACCAAACGCAAAGCTCTACACCCTCGGGGACATGTATAATGTTCCCCGTCTGAAAAGTTTAGCCCTCGAGAACATCTGTGCAGCAATAAAAAGGATAGAAGTTCGAGGTCTTCAGCAACCTCATGTGGCCAGGTCTTATATCGAGCTGATGGTATACTCATGTGCGAATATCCCTGAGCGTATGGGAAAGGATCTTGACCCGTTGTTGGCGTATTTGGCGAATTGTGCAGTATGGGGGATGGAACACTTTCACCATGACGAGGAATTTCTCGAGCTCTTTTCTACGGGTGGTAGGGCCGATTTTACTAGAAAGTTCTTGGGCGATTTAGTTTCATCTGGGGCAGGGTCGATGCCTCCACCGTGGGAGCCGCGCATTAGTAGCCGGGCCTATAGGGGGGGACCGCTGCGGTTATAGCTGGAAAAACCTCAGGTCTCTACGGTCGCGCTTAGGCTGCGGATTTAAATTGAAAAGTTTTGATAATATTTAGCTACTGTGTAGTTAATGTAAATACATGTTGGTGTGCATAGTTTCAACCCTCTTTTACATTATTCTTAATAAGCATTACTTGTTAGGTCTGATATATAGGCCATCATTGGTCCCTATGAGATAGTGCGTCTTGTGAGGCCTTCTCTCTTAAGCTTGCCTCGGCCAGCTCGAGATCGAACCCCTCTGGTTCCGCCTCTACCCTTCCATGGCCGCCACCACCCTGATCAGCTACCACCTCCAAATATCCATCTTCTAACACCTATACTAACGTCTAATTCACGCGTGGAGTCGTGGTGGTGTTTTAGAATATGAGAGCGATGGCCCAATGTGGTAACTGTACGGAGAGTTGAGAGAAAGAGCGTTTCTCGTCCCCTATGCTCTCCTGGTTGTAGTACCAGTGACCCTCTCTGATGTGTGTCTCAAATGGGAGGGAATTACACGTAATCGCGCAGCATCACAAATTCTCACTCGACGGACCGGCACAACTAAACATACTCGACGCTGCCTACTATAGATTCTGTGCCACATGGGGGAAGATATACAGATCTTAGAAGCTTTTATGCCCCGTGTACTGGCGTGACCAGACATTCCATTGTTGACATCTATATAAGCCAGCACACCTTAAGGTCACCCTTTGGTTATGTAATGCAAGAGGAAATGGTCGGTTGAGCAGGAAATGTGGAGAGGTGTTATATAAGGTGGGGACTGCGATGGACTGGATTTTGCTGGAGATGAATTGTTTAATTCCTGTTATCTTGTAGATTTGTTGGTATGTACTTGTTTATATTGTTTTTGGAGTTGGTTGTATGTGTTAATAGCAGTCCTGTGCTATTACTCAAGTGTGTGTATGTACCCTCCTGCATGTACCTGCTTTAATGCCATGTATATGTGGTAAATCGCTCCCGTCGACTGCTACATTGATGCTCGATCAGATAGAGATGCTCATCCCACCTGTTCGTCCAGTCACCGGCCATCACCAGTGTTTCATTCACCATCCACCATCCACAACCCCGCGCAACCATTATCCAAACCCTAACCCACTACCCGCTTACATTATCAATCTACTCTCAAGCACGTCATAGCCGCCCCCCCTTTTCTCTTTCTGGCTTGGCGTCCCCTCACTGTTGGTCGGTTGCCCCGCCCCCGCCCCCGCCCTCGCTCTCTTTATCAGATCCTGCCCCAACGTCAATCAGATCGAATCCCCCAAACCAGAACTTGAACATCAGCACTGCAAGCAGCAATAACAACTATAAAAATAAAAAGAAGAAAAAAAAATGACGGGAGTCACAGAGATCACCAGCGTCGAACAGTTCAATGAAATCCTGGAAGTTGCACACACTGACGTCGTGGTGCTCAACTTCCACACACCGTGGGCAGAGCCGTGCAAGCAGATGAACGAGTAACCCCCCTTCTCCCTCTATCTGACAGTTCTAAGATGGGCTGACCACTTCGACTGCTGCACAGAGTGTTCGAAGCGCTCGCCACTAGCCTCGCCTACCCGCAGCTCCACTTCCTCTCCATCAATGCCGAAGAGCTCCCCGACATCTCCGAATCCTACGACGTTTCTGCCGTCCCCTACTTCGTCCTCCTGCAGTCCTCCACCGTGCTCAAGTGCATCTCCGGCGCGGACCCCAAAGTGCTACGCTCCGCCATTGAGGCCCACTGCGGCCCCAACGGCGCCCCCGCCGCCATCCCCCCCGCCCAGGAGGCTACAGCCCCCACAGCTGCACCCGATGCGGCTGCACCTGATGCGGCCCCTGAGGAGGCGCAGACGGAGGACCTCAACACGCGGCTGGGGAAGCTGGTCAAGGCCGCGCCGGTGATGCTGTTCATGAAGGGGACGCCTGCGGCACCGCAGTGCGGCTTCTCGCGGACGCTGGTCGGGCTGCTGAGGGAGAGGGGCGTCAGGTATGGGTTTTTTAATATCTTGGCCGATGATGAGGTGAGGCAGGGACTTAAGAAGTTCTCGGATTGGCCCACGTATCCGCAGCTGTATGTGGAGGGGGCTTTGGTGGGTGGGTTGGATATTGTGAGTAGCTTCCTCTTCGTGTGCGTGTGTGTAAGGGGGTGGTGGGATGGGTGCTAATGTGAGTGGTGTGGTTGTAGGTTAAGGAGGAGTTTGAGAACAATCCGGATTTTTTGAAGGCGCAGAGTGTCAGTGCGGACTCTTAGGCGCCGGTCAGGGAGGTGCAACAAATGGGTGGGTATCTTTTTGTGAGCTTTTTCGGTTTCCGTTGTCTTTTTTTGTTCCGTTCTTGCGCGGGTGTTTCTAAACAAAATCCTAGAGGCGTAATATAATTGGCTTTTTCTCCCTTGTCCTTCAATCTTTTTTCTGACGCTAGAGTAAATTTGGTAGTAGGAAGTGATGATAAATAGAGTGGTAGAGTAAAGTAGATCTTCTGGGTTTTCGGTCGTCGTGAAGTAGAATCAAAGTTAAGCAGTGAATTGTAAAAAAACTACTTTGCGCCTTTTATCGCCTATGCTTATCCCACCCCCTATAAGATGTCAATTAATTGCACTGGTATCCAATTGCGCCCAAAACACACCTGGCAGCTATTACGTTTGCATGCATGACCGTCTGTACCCTATCGATAAGCATACCCTGCACCTCAACCCACTCTCAACAAGGATCTCCACTCCAAGGTGCTACAACCTCTCTACTCTACCTACCCACTACACCATTCCCCAATTAACCTATCAACTCAACTACCAAAACCTCAATCCCACCAGCCAGATCAACAATGGCCACCTCACCCCCCAGTCTCCTCTCCTCAAACACCCAAACACTCACCCCCCTCGAGCAAGAGGTCCTCGACGAATACGCGCGCCTCCTCGAGAACCTCAACAAGGTACCCCCCCCCCCCCTCGCCCCTATCTACCATGAAACTAACGCCCCCCCTCCCATAGCTCGGCGCAACAATAACAGACATCGCCGGCCTCCCGACCTCCACGATCCTCGACAGCCTGCGCAACCTCGAGCGTAAGACGGGGCTCGTGTTCACGCTGCTGAAGGCGTCCGTCTACTCCATGGTTCTGCAGCAGCAGCTGGATGTTGAGCAGCAGCAGGAGGAGGAGGGCGGTGGCGGTGGCCGAAGGGGTACGGGTATGGGGAGTGATAGTGATGTGGAGATGGGGTTTTAGATGGGGCGGGTTTCTTCCCCTTCTTTTTTTTTTTTAGTTGCTTCTGTGGGGCTTTAGGGGTGGGCTTAATATTATAGTTTTACTTTGCTTTACTTTTAGTTTATGGGCGCCTTGAGGCTACAGTTGGGGAGGGAGGGGGGGGGGGGGGGGTTGTTTTTATGGGTAGGTAGATCTACTAGTAGGCTAGGACCGGGCTCGCAGAGGTCCGCTGATATAATATGCGGCTCAGAGGGATTGTAACGCTGGAACTACACCCCCGGCCAGCTACCGCGTAGACAAGCTCATAGATCGTAATACCATCTCGAATTAAGTCGGTAGCAAGCCAATACTCACGCCCTTTCAGGGAACTAACTCAGCCCTCAAACTACTTAAAACCCTAATGCGGCTAGCAATTGTTACTGCCAATGATCAAACATCCCTTTTTTTTTATTCAATCTTGTATCATTACCAATCCAAGCTAAAGAAAAGAAAAAGATTTAAATGCGATTCACCAAACCAACGCCCTTTAAGAATTAGAATGAGAAAACAGGCTAAACGCCGCCCTTCACTGATAGATGAATACGACACCGCTCCTGTCAACGCTGATTATCATTCCATACGGCACCTCCAAGAACGCCACCTAGCACCGCCGGTAATCAGCATATTAATATTGACTTGGAGGAAAAGGGGGAGGGGTAGGGCACGTACATCCAAAATTGAATCTAAATGACACTTCAACAGTTGCTGCTGCTGCATGCTAATCACCGTACTCCTCGGCGTCCTCCCACTTGCCTTCGCCGCCTTCTTCCCCGGGCTGCTCCCAGACGCGCCGGAGATCAGTGCCCTGCCACCACTGCTGCTCGCGGTCTCCGGGGTTGACCCCGCCGGCGCCGGAATCCGCTCCGTATTCAAAGTCAACGTCGACGTCGGATGCGACGTCGTAAATGTCGGCTTCTGCTCATCCACATCAAGACCGCTCACAACAATTGAGGCCTCAACCTTGCTACAGTTCCAGAAGCGGATCTTCTTGTCTGCCCCGGCAGAGATGATGAATCCAGGCATGGTCCTTGACTCCCCATTATCCTCGGTGACATCTAAGCCCACTACAAACGCGCGTACCCCGCGGTCGCCGTTGCTGATGCTGCTGGGTTCAATATGGGCTGGAGTGGTGGCGAAGCGGGTTAGCATTTTCTCCGAGGACTCGTCTTCGACGTTCCATGGCTCATAGCCCTTTCCGCTGTCTTTGCCGCCGCCGGCACGGTATACCTCGCGGCACTGTGTTTTTTCACAGTCCCAGACTGAAAGTTCGCTGTGCCCAGTGCCGCCGGCAACGATGATCCATTTTCCACGGCCCTTGGAGGGGTGTATGGCGACCCGGTGGATGGGTGCCGAGCCTGGAAGGCCCCAGGCTTTGAGGCGGAGTTGGAAACGTAGATCCCACATGTCTAGGAGACCGTGGGAAGTGCCAACAATGAGCCAATTGTGTTTGCGGTCAACGCAGAAGCAGGTAGGAGTGCCGTGGAACATAGGATTCTTGAGTGTGTAGAGAATTTGCATTGTCCTTAGGTCCAGTCCATAAATGTTGGAGTTGTTGGTTGCGATTAGGAGCATCGAGTGAGTATCTGAAATCAATGATTAACCTGTCGGATTCACAATATATTTGTATTACAGTACCCACCTGCTTTAAAATGCTCCATCCATACTGCATATTCTCTCTCGGGTAACTGCCAGTTCCTCATGACCTTCAACTTCCCATACTTTGCCGCCTGTCCCGTCACCTGCAGATCGACCTTGACCACATGTACGGATCCGTCGGTAGCCGCAGATACAAAGCACCTCGTGTTCTCGACAAAGCATAATGCCTTGACCTTGGCCCCCGGCGCATGTTTATATGTATGTCTGGCTTTGAATGCAACGTTCTTCTCTAATCTGCTCGAGTCCCATACTTTCACGGTGCCGTCGTCACTACCAGTAATGAAGAAGTTGTGATCCGATGCTACAATAACCCTGTTGATTGCGCCCGTATGCTCACCAAAATGCGCAACCAGCACACCCTCCGGTTTCCATGTCCCTCCTGCTGGTCGCCCACTCGATTTCTTGATTGGTGTTCGCCGCTGCTGAGTTGGGATGGGAACAATCGCAGGGCCAAATTCGAGGGTATCGCTAGGATAGTTCTGAAGGTACATGGCGTCAAGAAGTTTCAAAATATGTGGGTCATTGCCGTCATAAGAGTGTGCGCCGCGGAACTTGAATACCGGTGGCTCTGATGTCTCTGTGGACTTTGCTGCGCCATCGCCAGTACGCGCAAATGGGTGCTCAACTCTGCCGAACGCTGATACGGATACTGTCCCGGTTTCTGGAGGCGCCTTCCCTGCTTCTTGACCCCGGGCTAGCAAACTGAGTGTACTCGGCTTCCTTCTTAGTAATGTGGGGCCACCGCCATTGTTGCTGTTATCTATTGAGCTTGCTGCGGTACTCGGCTCACTGCTACCGGCTACTGTGACGACTGGTACTGCGAGCGGTGCCGAGGTCTCAGCGGTTGGGGTGGGGGGCCCAGAGCCAGACATTGACATACTGTTTCTGCCGAGATGTGATTGTTGGATATTCATTCCGGGTGGCCTTTTCAACCTTGATGTAGAGCGCCTTGGTGCATCGATTGTCTTACTAGCGTCCAGGAGCGCATCTGCAATTGTGTGCGGCTTATTACCTGTTGTTGGAGAAGAAGTATCGGTGGCGAGGGAGAAGAACGCCTCATTCTCATCAAAGAAAATAGTCTGTGGGGTAATATTCAGGTTCTTCAATGATATGGTGCTATTAAGAACTGAGGGCGTATCATCGGATATGAGTTGCGTCTTTGATTGTGCCATGCGCCAAATATATTCGCGGAGGGCAATGACTTTCCATTCGTCCTCTGCGGTCATTCCAAGATTGCGGAGCTTCCCAAGCCAGTTCTCATCTCTGCGCTCATGTCAGCATTTGCATACAAATGGGAATCATTAGTTTCGTGGACATACTCCTCGTTCTTAGGGACCCTCATGAACATATTGACTCCGACATCACGCACTCCAGCCTTCGGGAACGCCTCACTTCCACCCCCATACGCAAATGTTCTTTGTTCCTGTGCTGCGTTCCAGAAGATTCCCCTCTTTGTTTGCGTCGCCCAAGTAACTGCCATATCAAATACGTTCCTCGACAACTAGCGCCAACGGTCAGCGAGTGATATCTCATGACAAGCCAAGGATCAGCCTACTGGTTTCTTGAGATTCTCCAAGATACTCAATGCATCCAACGAAACCACATCGTTCTTTAGGAACGGCCTGACCATAGGCGCCACAATACAGTGCACATCAGCTGGGCTTAGCCACTTTGTACCTGCAGCAATGAACGCCGCCGCGCCTTGCCGTACCCATAGGTTCGGGTGTACCATGAACCTCCCTACGACTTCGCAGCACTCCCATACCTTAGCTCTTCCTAGAAGACCAACTTCTGCCATTCCAGTTAGGGACCCAAGGACTTTGACAACGACAAACTCTTCAGGATCTGTTAGGGATTGCACCATGAGCGGCATGATGTACTCCTCAAGTGCAGTACCACCGATGTATGTTGCGACACCGGTAATGGTCTCAAAGAAGGCACAACGCAACATCCAGTCTTTGTCGTTGAGATATGTATTGAGATGTGATAAAATCACATCGTTAGCTTTATTTTTGCCAAAGAAGACACAGAGGCGGGAAACACTGCGTAGAAAAGCACGGCGCACTGATGAGGAGGGGTCTGTTAGTAGTATCTTGGAATGTTCGCTGAAAAAGGATACTAAGTCAGCGCGGGCAACGTCAAAAAGCGCAGATTCGGTCGCTGGGGCGTCGCCCTCGGCTTCAGGGTCTGCGGTCGGGAGAGCTCCAGAGGCTCGTAGTGACTGCGCCATATCCAAAAATCTGGAAGCTGAGTCGGCTAGTGAGGCAAGACATGAAGCATAGGTAGAACGGATGATGATGTGATCAGAATCCACGAACTTGTCTAACTTTGGGTGAATATACTCCGGAAAGACATGGGCGTTTACAGGAGAGACGACTTCGACGAGTTCCATCTGGATCACGGAGATAAGAGAAATATCAGAAAATGCTTCATTAAGATGTAATAGCAACAAGAAGGACAAAAAAGAAACCGATCTGATATGGTAGTAAAAGACGAAGTAGAGAACCGACCAATTGTGTAACAGTTCTCAGAGCAGCCACCCGAACTATAACGGATTTGTCCTGCAACAGCAGCACGAGATGTGGCAGACATCTATCCATCTTTGCTTCATCTGTACACCTTTCTGCAAAAGCTAGAAATAAATCGCAAGCCCTCACTCTGGCAGTAGCCCTGCTTGTGTTCCGTACACTAGAAGAGATTAAGCTCAGAAAGATCAACGTCCCATCGTCAGAGCTTATTGGTCTCCTTCGTACAGCAGATGAACGTCGCTGATAGTTTGGTATGTCCAGATGGACGGGTATGATATTGTCTTTTGAAAGAATTTGCTTATCCTGCCCTCCGCCGTTAACATCTTGGGACTGATCAAAGCCCAGAAAAAATGCAATCTTGTCAAAGTCATGGTAGATCCTATCGATTCTATCGTCCGCCTGGTTGGCTAGATCCCGTTCGTCAAGAGCGGCAAGTGATCCCTGCCCGGATGTAGGGTCTGTGATGAAACCAATGTATTGGTGGAGAAAACTGTAAAAGTATTCTGGAAAAGCTTTGCGACGCCACAGATTAAGATATTGTTCTGCAGAGTGCCTTTTTGAGGGGTCAAGATTTATCATGTGCTGCACCATGTGCCTAATATCCGGATCCTCAATCTTTTCTAGATGAGTCGCAGGGTCATATTCTCCTGAGCGATATTTGAATAACTGCGACAAAGTAAATAGAGGTGTCCCTTCCAAGAAAAGCTCGGCGATAACACATCCAAGACTGAAAATATCCATCTCGTCGGTGAGATTGGCCTCAGAGCTTCGCTCGCCAGCACCAAGGAATCGCTCTGGCGCCACGTAGCATATCCTCCTCCCCGACGTATCAAAAAAATAGGAAAAATCTGCGGGGTTATCTTCTGGTAGATGTGTCGGTTTAAACCTGGCAAAGTCGGAGAGGTAGATCCAGTTCCAAGTGGTGACGAGGACGTTCTCAGCTTTGATGTCCCCATGGTGAACACCTCGGGCGTGGCAGTCACGAAGGCCGCAAAGGAGCTGGAATGCAACCCAGCGCTTCTCTATTTCTTCTAGAAAGGGACGTGTGCTAGCTAGGCGTTAGTTTACGTTTCGGAAATATGAAGAAGGATAGTCAGGAACCTAATCCGATCGTAGAGGCTGCTGTAGAGGTACTGGCGAACCATATACCCCGCCTTATCCGTCTCGATGATCCTTTGATAGGAGATGGCATTAGGGATGTTTGCCAGCGATTCTTGTTCGTCTAGAAGAAGCTTTCAGCAAGGTACGAAGCTCTAGAGGCGGGGATGAGCTATGCATGAACACGCACGTTTGATTTGTGAATGATAATCCTCCAGTGAGAAGGCAGGCGAAGGTTTTAGGAATATTTTTACAACAAGCAGACCGTCATCATGGTTTGCACGAATAGTTTTCAAAAAACGCGCCGAACCAAGAGATCTTTCGTAGTGTATATCTGATAGCTCAGTGATCTCTATTCCAGCACTACCGACGTTACGGTCTGGCAAGGCCGAATAATTCTGGCCCATGGCGTTGGGAGTCTACCGGAAAAGCGGGGGATAAGAAGTATGGGATTTGAAACAGGTTAGCATCTATGTAGGGGTTCCACAGCGGGATTGTTGAAGATTCGGAGGTGCTGATAGATTCAGGCAGAGCAGAAAGAGCAGTTGTATCATAGGATCGTAGTGGGGGGCGCTAACACATACGGGGAAGAGGCTCTGTCACGTGGAGCATACCGGACAATTCAGGGTTGTGGCACCACGAATGCATCTTACATACAATTACATCCTGCTCTTGCAAATAAAAAAAAATAAAGGCACACCACCAGCCACCTCTGTTTTTTTTGTTATTTTTTCCCCTCGCTTCTTCTTTCACCCGGATGCATATAGGCACACATACTGACTGTACTGTGTTTGTAGAGGACGCATGCTAAGAAAGAGGAGAGTAGGCAACTGATCCAACTGCGTCCCTGTTGATGCAATGTAGGATGATATGATGTAGGTGTAGGTAATGATATCAATTGCCGTGGTGTGTTGTTTCGCTTCACATAGTATTGTAGACGTGACAAACTCAAAAAAAAAAAAAAAAAAAAAAAAAAACTAAAAGGCGTGTGCTTAAAAAGGACAAACACTAATCTACCATCAAACAAAGGTTTTAACGTGAAAGAACCAATTCCTCGCTATCTCACAGTGAGCTCGGGCTTAATAAGTCACACATATTTCAGTGTGTCGTTACTAGCTCATCCCACGCACACACAATATCCCCTTGAAAATCAACTTTCTTGTATTCACCCCCCAACCTAAACCCGCCGGACCAACCCATTCCTTTTCCATTCGTACTCCTCCCGAGTCTCCCGCCCCTACCTCCTTCCCTCTTCCCTCTCCTCTTCTTTCTCCTCTTCTCTTATTTCTTCCACAATCCCCCTTAATTGTCCATCATCATCCTTTCATTTCTCCCTCTTTATTCACTACCACGGCATAGTTCCGCCACTATCCGTTATTCCTTGCGATTCACGCCACATACGCGCGGTGAACCCCCAACAACCACCTGGCCCAAACAAAAATAACCATCCACAAATTTACCTAACCCGAGGTCACCCTTTTTCTTCTTCTATACTCCCCAAATCTCTTTGATCCACCCCAACGACATGGCTCCCGTCCGCGCATCAAAGCGCAAAGCAGAGGCTGTCGAAGCCAAAAAGACCGAAGAAAAACAAACCGCTGCCAACACAAGCGCTCCACGGACCACTGCAAAGGATCGAAAAATTGCGACCGCGAAGCC
Organism: Morchella sp. 2018-W16; assembly: GCA_024713755.1. Taxonomy (NCBI): domain Eukaryota; kingdom Fungi; phylum Ascomycota; class Pezizomycetes; order Pezizales; family Morchellaceae; genus Morchella; species Morchella sp. 2018-W16. The sequence goes on along the minus strand of JAMGYY010000003.1, from coordinate 3,320,494 downwards.
AAAAACTACTTCCAAAGCCGGAAAGAAGACCTCGACTGAGAAGGCCGAAAAGCCCGCGAGTCAGGCGACCGAGAAGACTGAGAAGGCAGCAGAAAAGACAAAGGTCGCACCTGCCGAAAAGACAAGAAAGCCCCCTGCTGAAAAGAAAGGGAAGAAAACACCAATTTCCCCTCCCACTTCACAGTCTCAGTCACAGTCACAACAACTGGCAGAGTCATTCAACGCTTCATCATCCTTCAACGAGCCAGAAGATGACGCTGAACTTGAGAAAGCGCACCCTCGCAAGAGAGGAAAGACTGCTCCTGCCTCTCTCCCCGTGATTAACAACCTCCCAGCGGAAAAACTCCATGTTTTCGCGTTCGGCACCGGCGACAATTCCGAGTTGGGTCTTGGACCAGAGCCGAATGCGAAGATCGTAAAGAGACCGCGTTTGAACCCGTTCCTCCTCCCCGAAGCTGTCGGCATTGTTGCTGTTGCTATTGGGGGAATGCACGGTTTGGCGTTGACACACACCGGACAAGTTTATTCATGGGGTGTCAACGACCAGTACGCTCTTGGTCGTGAGACCAAGGTCGATGCTCGTGAGAAGAATGTGGACGAGAGCGACAGTGATGATGAGGAACCATTGAACCATTTGGAGAGCACTCCTATGCTTATTGACACCTTTCCAAAGGGAACTATCATTACACGCATTGGTGCTGGTGATAGTATCTCTGTCGCGGTCACCGATACTGGCAAGGTCTTTTCTTGGGGGACTTTTAGGGTAATTTTTTTCAAACATACTTAAACTCATAGTTTACTAACTCGTCTTTTTCAGTGTGCCGATGGAATATTGGGATATACCAACAAAATCCGTGTGCAGCCCCGTCCAGCCCTTATGGGTTCGATCAAGAACGTCACCGATATTAGCGTCGGAAACGATCACGTCCTCGCAGTTTCCAGTTCAGGTTCTGTTTACGCATGGGGAAATGGTCAACAGTTCCAATTGGGCCGTCGCGTCGTTGAGCGCACTCGTTTGAATGGTCTCATCCCTCGTGAATTTGGTCTTCCCCGCAAGAAGGTCAAGAACGTTGCTACTGGCTCCTACCACTCCTTCGCTATTACCAATGATGGCAAAGTCTTTGCCTGGGGTCTTAACCAGTTCGGTCAATGCGGGATCTACGATGAACAGAAGGCCGGTGAAGACGCGACTGTCGTCCCGGTCCCCACCAAGATCTCCTCCCTCGACCAGTACAACATTGTCCACGTTGCCGCCGGAGAACATCACTCCGCCGCCATCACCGACGACGGCAAGCTCCTTATGTGGGGTCGTCTTGACGCGAACCAACTCGGTATTGACCTCTCAACTCTACCTCCAGTTGATATCATCCACGACATCTCTGGCAAACCCCGCTTCTTGGCCGTTCCCCACGTCATTTCGGACATCAAGTTCAAGTGGATTGGTTGCGGAACTCACCACAACATTGCTATCGACGTAGATGGCGTCGCTTACAGTTGGGGCTTCGGCGACTCTTACCAGACTGGACACGGTCCCCCAGCTGTGGATACTCCCCTCCCAAAGAAGATTGAGAATAGCGCTACAAAGGACTTCTCAATGGTCTTTGCCGATGCTGGCGGGCAGTTCTCTGTAATCGCTGGTGTCCCCAAGCCAACCACCAACGGAACATCCTAGGTCTGCAAAGTAATAAAAAATGAAGAGAGTGTCTGTCTAGTTTGTTAGGGCGTGATTTGCTCGTTTTGTGTCGGTTTAGTTGTGGATTTACTAGTATAACCATATCTATCTGATTCACTGTATAGGCTATGCTTCTTTTCTTGTGATGACTGATTAACGCGGTTCGGGGGTGTTGGTGGGAGTCTTTGTCACAAACTGAGGGCATCGTATCCTGTTTTTGTTTAATGTTTCCTTCGATCTTTTCCTTTAACCTTCTCATATTCTAGGGAAATTGGGGGAACGAGTACTAAAAATATGGTATGGGGTGTTCTTTTGCTATTGTTCCATAGTTTTTATTTCACTTCCCTATTGTTAGCTTTTTTCTTTTCTTTTCTTTTTCTCTTCTCTGGTCTTTTATGTCTTTTTTTTTTTTATCATCTCTGGGTGGGTGTTCTTTTTCCTTATCTTTTCATCCCCTTGTTTTTATATATCAGAAGTTCTTTTAACAAAACAAAACTGTTGGGTTAATTGGGTTGGACCCTTATGATCGTGTAAAAGAAAAGAATTTCATCCCATTCATATATTTTTTTCTTCTTTCTCTCTTTTTGGTGTGAGAGGAGTCTCGGGTTATTCTTAAGGGTTACAGAGGGGTTTTTTTGGCTTAAATAATTACTTTTTGGTCTTTACGATTTTACGTCCAGCCTGTGAATATGGTTAGTGGCTGTAAAGTATGACTACCACCACCACCACGAATGCAAGATACAGTCCGCCTAACCTCAACTTCTTTGTTCACGGTCATGCGTATATTCCACCCAAAATAGATTTTGACAACAGAGTCAACCCAGTGATGACTCACACCCACCCACACCCATATATATATACTCATAACACAAATCATACATGTATACTCATAACACAAATCATACATGTATACCCATCGTACCCATACAGAACCAAAGAACCACAAAATAAAAAAAAATTACAAACCCCCCAACGTCCTCTCCAACTACGAAGTCTGCCCCGCAGCGCCGTTCTTCTGCCTATCCTTCTTCGCTATCATCGCCTCATCCTCTGCCTGCAGCTCCGCATCGATCTTTGCGCCCCTCGACGGCTCGTTCCCGTGCGAGAGTGCTGCCTGTCTTGGGTCTTTTGGCTTCTCACTACCCTCCGAGTGCGACGAAGAGGAGCCTTCGGAACTCGCAGATGCCAGGCGGTTCTTGATGGATCGTTCGTCCTCTGTTTCAAGTTTCAGGGTTAGTATGGAGGCGTGGGACAGTTAAGGTAGAGCACAGAGTCTAGTAGGCTCTTTCCCTGGCGGAGAACATACTGGAGTCGAGGTTACTATGCGCATTCTTCTTTCCCTCATCGAAGCGGGCATTGGCCTTCTGCTTCTGCTGCTCGTCGCGCGAGTAGTTGCGCTGGTCGCCGTCCTCATAGATGGAAGCGGATCCGACTTGAGAGTCTTTGGTCATTTTGGTAATGTCTTTGGAGGGATGGTTTTTAATGTGTATTTGTGCAGGAATTTTTCTTCTTTGAAACTGATCCATACGGAACTCCACCTTTATTTATGTCTACAGACTCTCATGGTACCCACTGCCTACCAGTGGTGAAAGGGTGAGGTCGTGGTGATGTCATTCATGGCCGGTGGGTCATGGATTATCACGCATGCCCAGATCTGCAGAACGTTGCCAGGCAAGGGATACTTACAATGTCCGCTTCCAGGACTTGCAGTAATCTGTGGCTCACCATACAAAAATCAGATTCTAGCTAGGAGCAGCGGACGGCGGTGCGGGAGCGACGCAAAACTATTCTCCTCACTTGTCGTTAAAATTCTATTCGTCATGGGCCTAATATGTTGTATGTACGAGTGCGGAGCGCGGCGGAACCACGCAAATGTGGGTGACCCAATAGTCCTAAATATGCAAATTAGGTTTAAGAGAGAAGAAGGGTTACTACCATCGTGCGTTGAGAGGCTGTGGTTAGTGGTTGTGGGGGATGGAAATGGGGTGGTCGTGGAGGAGAGGTTTCCCAGCCGCGCATGGGGGTGGGTTCCATTCCCACCCCTGGACTAACTTTTTTCCCCCCTTAAGGCCCAATTCCTGCAATCTCTGTGCCGGAAACAAGCGAAGAAATAAATAACCGCTCCTCCAGCCATGGTCAGGGTCAGGGTAAACACAGAAACAGAAAAAGTCAAACCGCCGCGCTCATAGATACATACATGCAAGTAAATGCCACCTTCACCCTCCGCCCGAACCAACTGAATGTGGCGTATCCACTGATCAACCGACCGCGCCATCCCGCAGAGCCGCCCGCATCACGTCACTGCCATAAGTTATGAAAATGGCCGTGTGCTTTAGGACGTGGCCGCCTGGGTCAAATGTGCTAGAAATGTGGTCCGTGGGGCTCGCTCGGCCTGTACTCTGCACATCTTCCAGCTAGTTGGAGCTTATCCAGACGAATTGGCTGGGTAAGTCCCCCCCCTCGAGGGCTGCGTGTGTGTACATATACGTAGTCCATGTCATCCCAAACCTAGAGAGAATGCATCTCGTTGCATCATAATGGCCTACGGATGTGTCCTCCTGGGTGCTACTAGGTTGAATCCTATCGAGTGATATTTTGTGAATCAGCCGATTTTTTGATTGGTGTTTTCCGTGTGCTCTCTTCAGTATCTAGGTATAAATATCATAACTGCATAACATACCAGTAGTTAAGCGGTAATTTAGCTTCTTGATTTTAGCATAATTTCCCAAAGAGTTTGGCCACCCTAGAGGACTTGATAGACCCAAACGAGACGATGATTATACTAAATTGCCCAACAATGCAAAATGCCTAGCCACAGGATATCTTCAACGCACCATGCCCTAAGAGAAAAGGAAACCACATGCTAGAACTACAAACATATAAAGACATTAATCATACAGCGATAATAGGCAAAACATCTGTCTTTCTAAGCCTTTCGGGATTGCAACTGGACGATAAATCATCACTAGCTCTTTTTTAAAATGGCAGGTGTTATTCGTCTTCTTCCATCACTCCAAGTATTCTTGCGTATGGGACTGTGATCCTCTGTAAATCGCGATGCTTGCCTACAAATATAACGGTTAGCTCATCATAGGAACCGAGGGATAACGAGAGTAAAAGAAATAATATACCAATAGCTAGCAGGATCCCCTTCAACAGTTCCCGCTTATTCCAGCCCACAATATCATCATCGTGTTCTTCCTCTTCTTCGTCATCTTCGCTAATATCCACCCTACCCATAAAATCCCTCAACAATTCTTCCACTTTCCCCTTCATCCCCTCAGCCGCAATTCGTCTCACGTACATAAACAGGTAGTTCTTAAATTCATCCTTCGCACCCAGAGCCACCGCTGCGGCCATTCTATTCTCCAAATGCGCAACAGACACTGCAGTCTCAAACCCTTCAAACCCTTCCCTATTGAGTAGATTCTTGACGATGCGTTGGAGAAAACGGCCGCGACCGTGGAGAAGAACCTCATTTGTTGTTCGGCGTTCCAAATGAGGAATGATACCAGCGGAGACAGAGGGGTTGCCTGGATCAGAGGGATTTTCTAGCGCAGCTTGCGATGCGCGCGAGTTCCCTGCCGTGTCCCAATATTGAGAGCCAATAGCCCACCAGGCTTCGGTGAGTTTCATCCATGTGAACATGTCCTTTGCATATGAGTATCCGTCTCCATTGGTCAAAGATACGATCAGAGTGCCTTCAGAGTTTATCCCAGCTTCAGTGATTGCTTCCGCTTTAGAAAGACCATCCGCTTTCTGGAAAGTGCTTGCAATATCCAATATCGGTGCCACAGATACAGGCGGATGTGGAGATTTCATTGTTTTGATGTTCCTATCCTACCAGTCAATTACTGTGAGATCAGTTGTAGAACAGGTACTTACCAAACATGAGCAACTCCAACAGCGCTGATGCACATTAGCCACCACCCTCTACAGTCTAGGAAACATGGTTGTGCTTCAATAATGAGCCCGTTGAGAATTCTTCTGCCCACTGGAGAGAATATATGCAAACTCCCATCCTCACAGGCTGCACACCAGAAATTACTATTTCCCGTAACTAACAACACTGCTTTAGGGACGAAATCCATCCATACGACTTGACCATGCTTGGTAATAGTCAATCGTGTTGGCTCCCTATCTGCAACATTCCTTGAATTCCTGGCTTCAAAGACAGTGTCCTCCGACCCGGATCCCTGAACAGGTGTAGAACCTGACGCTCCAATGCTGGGGACATTTGCGGAAGGTTGCCCAGTAGCATCAATGACTCTATTGACGCAGATCCTGACCCTCGGAACCGCCAATCGAACTGGACTAGGCGCTAGAGCGGGGGACACGACGGCTGGTCTGATAAACTCTGGTGTTTCTAGTGCTCCTACAGTACCAGCACTCCCGTTTGTTAAAACAGCCACCCGTTTCCCGTTATTTGCGTGATGCGGTTGTTCTTCTTCTCCCTCATCAGGTATAGGCACCTTGCGCTTATTTCCAATAAGGAGGGCTGGCATTCCACCCTTCGGCAATCCATCATATGGTCGTGTAAGATCAAGTTCAGTCTTTGGACCGTTATTTGTCCCGGAGTTGTTATTAGCAGCTGCCTGAAGGAGGTGAGCATTGGGGAGATTTGAACGATGCCCACCACCCCTATATCCGACAGTCAGCTAAAACTCACAAGAACTTATATAATAGGGAGGGTAGGAGATTACTAACGTTGAGACCAATAGAGGTGCAACCCTTTTCTTTCCATCTTTGGTAATTGTAACTTTCTGCTTATACGGCTTCTCTGGAAGTTTCTCTACAGGAGTAGCAACTCTTTCTGGTTCAGGCGCCCGTGGTTGTTGCTGCATTTGCCATTGTGGACCTGGGTTCGTTCCAGAATTGGCCATTTGTGTGTCTCCACTAGTATTGGTATTCCCATCCATCATCAACTGACCCATTCTCCCTTCTACCTCTCTCCTCTCGCCATCCCTAGCCATTTCCTCTAACCTGACACTCTCCGTACCCTCTGGCAATGTTGCCCCTCTCCTGCCGGCACCGAATTTTTGCAGAATCCTTTCATTTTCCTCCATCCCCAGCACATAACCCAGATCTCCATCTTCAAAACAGATGCATGTTGTGGTTCCGTCCAATGATGATACAAATAGAGTCATCCCATCAGGGCTCCATGTTAAATCTGAGATAGCCTTCGTTGCTAGGTCCTGTGTAATAATCAATGGGCGCGGGTTTGATGTATTCCAAATTGATAGGGCCTTGTCCTGGCCTGCACATGCAATAACAGTAACAGGGGCAGTTTGTGGGGTCCCCGGTGTAAGGGGCGTTTTTGAGAACATTCGTGGGGCGAATGCACACACCTCTACTGGGCCTTCGTGGCCAATCAAATTGATTTCACTATCCCAGTTACCACGGTTAATGATAGCCACGGAACTGACTGGTCCATTCACGGCATTTGCAGCCGCGATGTGAGAGCCGTCAGGAGACCACGAACAGCGGCGGAAGTATGTTGTCAAAGGAGAATCCTTGAAAGGATCGGTGATAGATTGCTCACACGTGAAATTAGTCTGTTGGTCATGGGCAGTCGCATTGGGTGCTGGTGATGTGAACCGGAAAATCTTGATACTTCTGTCGTCGCTGGCAGTAGCGAAATACTTGTTTGCCGGATCGAATGTGAGACCCTTAACATGAGATTGGTGAACATCAAGCTTCTTGAGCCTTTCGAAAGTGCTCCCAGACCAAATGATAACCTTGGAGTCTAACCCCACAGACACCAAGATTGAAGAATCCGCAGACCAGCCAACGTCTTGGACATCGTTATCATGACCTGCCAATCTTCTAGAAGTCCTCCATGTCTCGGCGTGGGGAGCTTCGTTAGACCCAAATAGTGGGCGGGATTGAGGGACCGCGTTGACATCTCGTTCATAGACAAGTACAATCTTATCATCAGAACCTGAAGCGAGATATCGGTTGTTACCGGAGAAGCGAACCGTCAAAACAGCGCCTGAATGGTGAGAAAGAGAGCATAACTGCCGGGGACGAGTAGGAGCTTCATTATCATCTCCGGTAGCAGATGCCTTGATTGCTGCGGTGGACCATATGCGGACATTGCCGTCTATAACAATCTTGTCAGCCTAATAACAAGCCTAGGGCCAAACAATACAGAACATACCCAGACCCCCAGTCGCTAGCCTTTCTCCGTCGGGAGAGACATGGCAAGAGTAAACTTCAATCGGCTTTTTGTCGGCTAGGGAACAAGGCGGGAAGAAGTTAGTAGAGCTTTATAATTGGATCAAAGCATGTGCAGAGCTTGAAAGCACGCGTTTGATCGGTAGGGCTGTAGCACATACCAGCAGAGTGGGTTAGCCACTGGGGCCGGATGAAATGCATTGTGGTTATGCCTTTTGAATCTTCTAGCAACCGTTCATGAGACGAGAAAACTTCAAGACGCGTGGTGGGTAAAGTGACGATGGGTTTTGTTGCAATAGAATGGTGATGGAAGCAGTTGGGGCACAAGAAGCACCTGTAGTTGAAGAGAAGACACTCAACAGACAACAACGGAAAGAGACCGTAGGTGGGAACGTGTCGCGGTTTGCAAGGATGCTGATGCCAAATTCGAATTATGCGGCTACAAGTGAATATTGCGCTAAGGGACCGACATAAACGCCAGAAGATCCTGGCAACCATTACAGGCGCTTAATATATCACGTAATATTTGTCTTGGCATGGGACTGTTATTTGACAAAATAGGCCCCACACTCCACACAGTCCAAAATTCCTCGATCCCCCTCCACCAAAAATTATCTCCGTGAGCAGCAACATCACCAATTAATCTCGATAACCCTCGACAACCCTCGACAACTAATACCACCTCATCAAAAAAAACAGCAGCAAAAATGGGCGCTCTCAAGTACGTCGAGGAAATCCAGAAGAAGAAGCAGAGTGACATTCTCCGCTTCCTTCTCCGTGTCCGCTGCTGGGAACTTCGCTCCCTCAACGTTGTTCACCGTGCTTCTCGCCCATCTCGCCCCGACAAGGCCCGCCGTCTCGGGTACAAGGCCAAGCAGGGATACGTCATCTACCGTGTCCGTGTTCGCCGTGGAGGTCGCAAGAGGCCCGCTCCCAAGGGGGCCACCTACGGAAAGGTTGATCGATCCCATCAATTGTTGAATGATGGTGCTTGAGGAATTGAATTGCTGACATTGGTGTTTTTTTTCCCAATTTAGCCTACCAATCAAGGGTTAGTCCTGAGTTCCCTTTTCTCGTTGCTATCTTCATTGATAAAGGAGACTTGGAACTTCAGAGACATTTGGAGTCCGGATTTTCTTATCGGAGAACGATAAACGAAAACAACTAAAGATTATGAAAGAAGCTAATCTCACTAAAATAATCTAGTATTAACCAGCTTAAGTACCAGCGCTCTCTGCGTTCCACTGCTGAGGAGCGTGTTGGAAAGCGCTGTGCCAACTTGCGTGTATTGAGTTAGTAAACCCCTCGTTCGAAGACGGCTACAGTGTTTATTTAAGATGCTTTTCCTCGGAACCTTTGTCACTAACACCCCCTAGACTCCTACTGGATCAACCAGGACTCAACCTACAAGTACTTCGAGGTCATCCTTGTCGACCCTCAGCACAAGGCTATCCGCCGTGATGCCCGCATCAACTGGATCGTTAACCCCGTCCACAAGCACCGTGAATTGCGCGGTCTCACCTCCACCGGCAAGAAGTCCCGTGGTCTTAACAAGGGCCACAGATACAACAAGACTACCGCTGGAAGGAGAAAGACCTGGAAGCGCCTCAACACCCAGAGCTACTGGAGATACCGTTAAGCGTAACGGGCCCGTCTTTGTTGACGGGTTTGTGCGCGAGATGGTTGTGGAACTGGGAAAAATCTGGCCTGTCTTTTTTTTTCTTGCTGTAAGGTATATAAAATTGGGGCATGCATGATTTGATAGGTTGGATCTTTTTTTTTCTCTCCCGGGGCTACAGGAATACAACTCTTTCTGTCCTCAGGAATGGCGTTCAGGTTGGGGTGCTATATGCAACATTTTTTTTGCCTCCGTTCCCAATACCCATAAAGCGTGATGATTGTGCATTAATGGACACATGTAGCAATCGACAAAAACCAACCAAACAGCGGATAGTAGCAGCTACTACCACGCTCATCAATTGCATACAATAGGAATAAGCATCGGGGTTAAAAGAGCAAGATATGCATACACTTTGTATCCTAGCAGATGACTGCTAAAAACCCACCCCATGCTTGTTGGAATGGGAACTGTATAAAATTCGGCAATAAGATCTGTAGCCTATGCACCATAACCGGCTAGCCTTCTATCCTTTCTATGGGCGATATAGTAGGTATTAACACCTACCTGGGTCTTGGAGTTTGTAAACTATCTGTATGCACGTAGAGGAGGATTGGGGGGTGGGGGGAGTGCTTAAGGAAACAGCACCCTTACCAGCCTTACAACTCTGAGCACCCAAACGTTGAAGTTCCGCTAAGGGGGCTTGGCGTTAAAATTTCCTGTCCCGCCATTTCAGTCACGCCCCGGTAGCTCAGTAGTTATCTCTCCTAAAAACTCGGCACGTAGAAGACAGAGCTGTGAAGGCAGGGTGACTTGGGTTCAAATCCCAACGGAGGCAATAATTTTTTTTTTATCATTCGCCCCCCCACCACGCGGCCTAGGGAGAGTAACAAACCAAGGCCCTGGCTGGGCTGGGTATACCACCCTACCAACCCCCTCATAGTCCGCACGATACCTGCAGCGCTAGCACTGTTTTACTCGAGCCGCTCCCCGCACAACCAGCCCGTCACTCGCGGTCACTCGCACCCCCACCCCACATACCCCAAACACAATTTGATGTATTGTATTGTATGTATTGTATCCTGTAGTAATAATGTCATAGAGTTACATGATGCTAGCCATGGACCGACCGACCGACCACCAAACAGAACGAGAACGGGATGAAATGTATACGCCCCCCAAGCAGAAACAACAGGAAAAGAAAAAGAAGCAAATAGAGGTGTGTTTGCGCTAGCTAGCTAGTATGAGATGAGATGGAAAATAAAAAAGTAAGATGTAGCCACCGCCGCCAATAAGCGCAAGAGGAAGGAGGAAAAAAAGAAGAAAGACTCCACACCCTAGGTCAAAAATCAATATAGACGTCAAAGAAAAGGAAAAGAAAAAGAAAAAATAGCTCCACGAATGCGTAAATTAAAACTCCTATCTTCATGCCCCATATATAAAAAGCTTCAATAATAAAAAAAAAAAGGAAAAAGAAAAACCAAAGGGTTCCACACTATTAAATGGCCGCCCACACGCCTGTCCCAACACAACTCCCCTTCCCGCTCCCCACACTCGACGCCACATCCCAATAGAAGCCCCTCGCGCTCCTCCCGCTCCCGCTCCTACTAAGTGTCTTTGCCGGACCCCAACTGCCACTCCTCAGCTCCGACGGCGACCTTATCAGCGGATGCTGTTGGAACACCGGGCCTGGCTGATGGAGATGTTGCTGTTGGGGTGGGGGCGTCGTCGACGAAAACCGAGACTTCAGGAACGAGAAGAAGACACGCACGCCCAGCTCCTGCTCCCAATACTCACGGCGGACCTTCTCTTCCTCACGTTCATGGTCATCCTCAAGGCCCCACTGCGCCGCGTCGCTGTGGTGCAGCGTAGGCGTAAAGTTGTAGTGCGGAATCTCCGTGTCTGATGGTGTTGCGGGTGTCTGTGTGTGGGTTGTGGTAGTACTAGGGCGTGGCTGGGGCGTCTGTACGCCGTCATCGTCCTCGCAGCCGTCAAGGCCCTCAGAGGAGCGGCGGATGGTTGAGAAGGCGGCACCGTCGGGGGTGGGGTGCGTGGTGTAATGTGTTACAAAGACACCGAGCTCGCGGGCGAGACGGTTGAGGAGGCGATCTTCTGCGGCAGTGGGGGCCGGCGTAGGGTGCAGGGGAACGGTGCTGGGGTCGGAGAGGCAGGACTCTGGTAGGGCCTCTCCAAAGATAACCTGTAGGAGCTCATCGTCGATACCCATGATATCACGGATAAACCTCCTCGTAATACGGCGCCAGATTGTCTCTGGGTTGTTATCTGTATCCATCTCCTGCTCCGTCTCCTGCCTCTCCTTTGCTGCCTTCTCTCCCCTAAAAACATCCCCATGCTCGTCGTCCGTCGAAGCGGTCATGAAGCCCACCTCTTCATCCAACAACACCTTTACATCCTTCGCGCTCCCCCCGCCGGCCCCACGTAGACTCGCAACCGACATCTTGCGCCTCGTGACCCGCTCGATCTCGTCCAGCAACGCCTGGCTGTGCTGTCTACGCCAGCGCTCAATCTTTGCGTCACTATCACTCGAAGTGCTTCCTGTCATCGCCACGATCCTCAAGGACTCCTCCAGCGAGCGCAGAACCGTCGCTGAGGACGATGGCGGAAACATTCCCAGGCCGTCGTGCGTTGGCAGGCGCACGGGTGACAGCGGCAACTCGTCGTTCGCCAGTTCGCGAAACGGCTGCAGCGAGTCGGTCTCCGTGCCGTCCATGTAATCGTCATCCGTGTCATCCTCCTCCTCGTCTTCCGATTCGTCGTAGTTGCCATGGCGCAGGATGCGAGGTGCTGATACGACACTTCCAAGGTCAGAGGTTGTGGTGACGGTTGCGGTGCCGATCGTGCTTGGAGAGAAGACGACCCATTCGTCAGTTTCTAGTTGCTGCTGTTGCTGGCTCTGTTGGAGAGGCTGCTGCTGCTGCTGTTGCTCACTAGGGGGGCGGCCCGGCGAGGAGAGCTGCGGGGAGTAGAGGAGTTGCTGGTCGGACTCGGGGATGGGTGGTATTGAGTGCAAGGAGAGATGACGGGTATTTTGGGGAGGGCGGAATGCCATATTGAGGTTTGTGGGGGATAATGATATGTGGGTTGAGATAGACGAGAAGTAGAATACGGGCAGGTATCGTGGGGTGAGCGGGGTGTTTCGTCCCTTTTTCTGAGAAGGCGGGAACGGCAGTTGCAATGTTGCACGGGAGAGATGATTCTCTTTCTATAAATTGAGATGTGGGTATATTACTTTTACTATATCCTTCTATGTTCTATGACGGTAGTGGTAAGGCGATGGTTGTGGTTGTTGTTGTTGTGGTGGTGGTGGTGGCGGTGGTGGTGGTAGAAGTGATGATGATGGTAGTGATGGTGGGTGGTAAATGCGCAGTGACCTTTTTTGTTTATTCCCAGTATATCGTAGTGGGTGATGATGATGTGGTGGTGTGTATGTGAGTGGGGGGTCCACTGGCAGTCAGTCGTCAGTCGTCAATCAGGTAGTCAGTCAATCAGTCAGTCTAAGATAGGTCAGTCGCCCACTTTCTCTTTCTCTCTCCCAATCGTGTGTGTGTGTGTGTGTGTGTGTGTTGATAAAGAAGTGAAGGAACAGGAGGAGTTCTCTAAGTACTCCTCTCTAAGCACCCCCCCAGCTAGTTTCCGCCCCCCCAATAAATAACTCTAAAGTGCTTCGCTACATATGGCACTAGAGCACCACTACAGATTCCCGGCAGCCGCGATAAGCTATCATGTACCTACTGCCAACTACAGCACCGTATGTACTTGCTAGAGTAGAGCACTTACACTTGCCAGTATCTACTCGACTGAACAAAGGGGCAAGGCGAAGAGGGGATCAGATCAGGTCAGAGTGCTTACTTGCTTGCTTGACTGAGGATCAGACAAAAGCGAGCATCATCAGCATCATCATCAGCATTCCCCCTCCCCTCCCCTCCCCCCTCCCCCCCACCCCACACTTCCTCCCGTGTGCGCCCGAATAAATCACGCCTTTTTCTCGAGCTACTAATCGAACCTCAGGCTGTTTTTGTCGTTTGTGGAGTTACAATGTACGAGCTTGTATCTCTATAGTACCTGCTTGGCATACATTACCTATTTACATACCCTTCCATCGCACGCTCTTCCTCCCGCCGATGCCGTCAAGTGAAGAAGCAGAACCCGACCGATCCCCATCACGCGAATAGATCTCACGTCACAGGCACACAATATATCTGCCCTTCCCCCTCCACCTACATAAAGTACTACATAGAGTAACCTACTTTTTGCTATACCTACTTCTACCGTACTGCTGAGTGTACCCTACATGTCCCTGCATGCCCTCCCCCCATGTATGGCAAGTATCGCAATACTTGGTAGATTAAGAGCCCCATGTCGCGATCAATAACCCGTCGAACCGTCCAACACCTCACCGCCTCCCTGTCCGCCAGGGCAGGAAAAAAAAAACTCCCCGAGTGTATGTAAGTAAACATTCCACTGTCTTTACCCGCTCCGCTTCCAGTAGAGTCCCTTTTTTTCTTTTTTATCCGCATCCCCCCCCCCCTCGACAACCTGTGCGCTGTCAAAACCGGTCGCGGTGCAGTGAGGGGTGCGTGTGCAACTGAAGGAGGCGAAGAGCGTGCATCTCGAGTCCGGCACTTTGACTGGCGCGTGGTGCAGCGGCGTGGGTTAGGGTTGGGATTAGAGTCGGGTTGGGTTGTCAGTGCCAGTGCCAGTGCCAGTGCCAGTCAGTGGTTATCACTCGGATACATGCATACCTACTCTAAGTACAGGTCGAGGACTGAGACAACGGATACAAATCTCAGTCTACCATAGTAACAGGTGATATTGTATTGTCTTGAACCCTAAAGCCGCAAAGTCTCGAAGCCTCGAGGCTCAACTGCGGCGGTCCATTGCGCTAGCTTGATACACGTACAGTCCAATCTAGAACCTCTCTCCCCTCCATAGAACCCCCTCGCTCGCACACGCGCGGTGTGTGGTTATAACCGGCCGCTCTATGACTACTACATGTAGGCCCGTGTCCTTACGTCAACCCCTCGCTCGCAACCACAGTCAAGTTCCAACAGCATACGGGAGAACTGCAGCGGCATCCCCAGACCGACTGTCGACGCGGTGATGTGGGTTCTTGAGACAGTGAAGAGGGGGGGGGTGCGAATGCCAATTCCTGCTTATTATCATTATAATTGTCGCAGTATGGAAGTGTGTACTGCAGCTCGGGGGTGGGTGGGGAGTACGCCTGGCCCACGGATCTCCGGTAGTTTTTTTTTTTATTATTATTTATTCTCCAGATGTGTAGGTAGGTGTCGATCTGTGAACAAAACTTTGCCGTGAACTGGAGAGTAGAGTAGAATATGTCTGTATGCTATGCACTGAGCGATCAGATCCCACCCTGTCCAATAGAGAGAGCCCTTTCCGCGGAATTGCTGATCTAGGTATTAGCCTGTGGCCTCATTGACTGATATATGTACCTATCGACTTGCAGTGGTGAGCAGGCTTTGTTAATGCTAACAATCGATTTCGTAGGATAGAGTCCACGGCGTATAGAGTGTGGCAGTGCAGAGCGTGGTATGATCGAGTGATAGTTGGTGTATAGTACTTAGTTACAGACGGTACCCACTCCATACCTGCCCGCACAGTTACCCCCTTCCGACCAATGAATGGATCCCTCCCCAACCTCAACCCCCCCCCAGGTATAAACTTCACGAATCCGATTAATCAACATTCCTTCCGTACCTGTCTTATATAAGAGCCATCCCCATACAAGTCTAGTTCGATTCCAATGCCCCGGCTCGCCTGGCCCGCACTACATGTACCTACAGTTCTAGGAAGCCAACCGTCCTGGAAATCCGGTAGCTGGTGGTAGCAGGCCGGGCAGAATAACGGCCGGGGGACGGGTATTGGTCGATTGAGGGGGGAGATCACTGGTGCTCGTATGGTATCTAGCTGCAATAGATTAACAATTTTGGGTCTATCCATCCTTTGATCCGTGCTCGTCGACTAATCTGAAGAAAGGGCCAGAAAGCTAGCAGTAATGAACCACTGGATGCTTGTAACGGCAGTGTCCCAATCTTCAGGCTTGTGTTTGCTCAAGGCCTACACTAGATTTTCTTGAGTCTAATCATTTCCCTACAGCTCACGCTCCCATGGGGTGTGTAAGTTCTTTTAGACCATGCGGGGAGGAGACAGGCGTGCCAGTATGTATATGAACACGACATTGTCAACCTTTCTCGAGCGGCTATGTAGTTGCTTTCCTGCTGTCCGAGTGATATCTGGTGGCCGGATGTTGGGGCGCGGCGCAAAAGTAATATAACGTAGGGTTTAATTTGGTGCAGGTGCATATCGTAACACCGCATTCCTGACACTTCGCCACCATGCAGGCAAGGCTATGATGCACTGTATCTTTGGCGCTCATAGATTTTAGTAATAGAGTACACAAATTCCCCGCCAGTCCTTGGCACCGGTGCTGGTGTTGGAGACTGCCTACAAGCTTTTGAAACCACATCCATCTCCTTCTCTCCTCCGTTGACGAACATGCCGGATTCTACTGTGCCCGAGAATGGGTGCATGCCCTGAACTTAGTATACGTTCCAGTTACTCCGCGATTGGGGGCGTAGCCCCCCCAGGAGCCAGCCCGCAGAGCCTTGAAGGCCTCCCCACCACCCTCAAGCCCGCCTAGCCCTAGCTGTGCCTCCTCAACCAGCATCTCACGGGATCCAGTAGATTTCGGACTCGAGCAGGACCCTATCCGACCGCGAGCGGGCCCGACCCGGGTCTGCGGCCATTCACTAGCCGCGGTTGGTGTTATTGGGCAGGGGGACACGGCCGATGTATGCTTGCCCCGTCCCCATTGGATTTGAGCTTACCCAAGCCCAGAAATAGAGATTGCGGAGCTTGTAGCACCGGCGGTCAAGCACCCGGTGGCCGTCGTATCCGGTTTGCGGAACCTGCCCACTCGGTACATGCTACGTACCCGATAGGCCGCGGAGGCTTCTATGTACTTACTACATGTAAGTACATGTAGTCCTGCCCAGGAAGGTAGCGCCATGCCCCCAGTACCCTAATTGAAAAGCACAGGAAGGGGATTGCCCGCCGGTACGGGGTCGATAGTATCTCCAGGCTCGGAGCGCCGTGGTGGTGGTGCGAGTGATAGCCTATGCTTGGGCGTAAGTGGTCCAGTGAATCGGATCCTCGTTCCTCCAAACGGCCTACGCTATAGTATTTTTTTTTTTGCACTGACGCTTCTAGAGAGAGAGAGGGGGGGGGGGGGCTCTTGATATCTACATCTACCATTATGTTTTTCTCAAGGTTGGTTCGGCTGGATAACTCACAATAGAGCGACCAACCAATCCTTCCGAAAGCCCGGTGCTGATACAACCTCACGGTAGTCTCTTTTTTTTTTTTTTTTTTTTTTTTTTTTTTTTTTTTTTTAAATTAACCTGCGCAGCTATGTCTAGGTAAATATATATTAAAAGAGCATCAGTTAGGGTCTTGAGTTTCAGCACCCCTCTAAGGACACCCCCCCATCCCCGGATTGGACCCCATCCAAACAATATTCTGTGCTAGATTGCAATCGGTCGCTGAGCAGTAAATTCGCCATGTCTATGCCTTAAACCCGATATTCCTACAGAATGTCGCATGATGGAGGTACCTACATGTATGTACTTCTTACAGGGCAGCAGCGTCCACTACTAAACCCTATGATGTACCCATAACGGGCGCAGAATCAATCATTTTCAGCTGAGTTATTTATCATATACCCATTTACCTAATAACCCCCCAATGCAGTCACTTTCATCTAGCTAGAACAGTTTCTGTACCTACATGAACAGAGATTTGCATCGTAAATAATCGGTAACTACAGGTATACATGATTTTTTTTGTGAGAAATACAGTAGGACCTCACAACGCGCCGGACACCAGTCTTCATGTGCCTATTACGCTGGAGGTCGATATACACGGGTGGTTTGAACCAACCAAACCCAACCCAGCCTCTTTGTCCCATCCGCCTCAACCCCTTGATAAATTTTTTTTGCCCCTTCTTGTCCCTCCCTGCCCCTTCCCCTCCCTGCCCCTTCCCCTCCCTGCCCCCTTCCCTCCCTGCCCCCCTTCCCCTCCCTGCCCTCTCTAGCCCTCTAGGTGTTGAAAAAAGGAAGACAAGTTTTCTCCAAGCCCGTCCCTCTCTATCCACCAGATACAACTCCAAGCTTCTCCCTAGCAACACTAGAAGCAACCACATCACACATGTCATTGGCATTCACATCGTATCCCCGCGTATTGATCCGCCACGTTGACCGCAAACCTTCCAAACGCCAAAAGAAAAAATCTCAACAAAGAAAAACGAAAAAAAAAAATTCGTTAAGGAGGAGAGAGTTGAGGGAGAGATTAGAAGAAAAGGGTGAAACGAATGTAAGATCCGGAGAAGATCAGAGACTTCCCGAAGATAAAGAGAACAAAAAAGAAAAGAGCAATAACCTCCATAAGTCCAAGATGTTTTACAATCCGTCCAGCGTGGTTACTGCCACTCTAATTTTACCGGTTCGTCATCAACAAGCCCATATGCCTACAGTTCCATTCACTCTTCCCTCGACGAGATACCCGTCCTTAACCCTGACCCTCTCCACAATCTCTGTGCTACCATCTGCGCCGCCGCAATCCCAGTGTCGGCCGTCAGTTTTATCATAGATTTTGGCAACAGGCTCTCCAGCGGCTGATACGATGCGGCGGCTGTCGAACTGCATACTGGTTATGGGGTTATCGTAGCCAAAAGCATCGAATATCGATCCAGTCCGCAGATCCCAAATCTAGAGAAAGCCTTGTTAGGAAGAATTATTCAACGCTGAGAGGATATATATAGCATACTCTTATACTTCTATCAAGAGATCCAGTAACAAGGTGCACGTCATCGAATTGGAGACACGTCACGGGTCCAGTATGGCCCACCAAAGACCGATGAACCTGACCACTCCTCACTAAAGCCGCCCTTAAAATCAACGGGCTGGCCTACGGCCACGAATTATACAGAGTTGAAACTTACAATCCCATAGCCTGACCATTCCATCCGCTGTTCCACAGGCAAGAGCAGCATCAAAGCATTGCAGCGCACCGACAAAGTCACCATCAGGACCGCCACCTTGCCCACCTACTCTCCATTTACCCTCATCCATATTGTTTTGTGCCGCTGCCCAAAGAACATCTAACGTCTGTACACATCTTCCCTTGACAAGATCCCATTGTCTCAGAGTTTTGTCGGCGCTTCCGGAGACCAAAGTATCTCCCTGAAAGTATAATGCAGTGACTTCACCTACGTGCGAATCAAGACAGAACACCTGACACTCTGACATTGAAGGGGTATGATACCCCATTGTTGAATGCGCCCCATCGTCTTCTACATCAACATCATCATCCTCATTTACAGAGGCTGATACAGAAGCCGTGGCGGATGATCTCTTGTGAACTGACCCAGTTGTAGATGGGGGAGTGAATTTATAACTTTCCGCGCGAGACAGATCCCATAAACGAATTGTGGCATCCGCTGAACCGGTTGCGACCATGTTATCTTCCACCTGAAGACATCTAACAGAAGCTTGGTGGCCTTCTAATAAGCCCAAGCAGCGTCCGGAGCTAAGATCCCATACTCGTACTGTATCATCAAGCGCTGCAGTAACCATTGTGCCAAAGGGAACATCAAAATCTAAGGCAGTTATATTATCGGAGTGGGTAGGTATTTCCTTGATCCTTTTACCAGGTTCAAGGTGTTCGTGAAGTATAGGCATAGAAATGCGGCGGGCAGATTTTCGTTTTCGTGATTGCTTTGGCGAACTGAGTTTCCCATAGATTGATTCGGACATGAATGTCGATTCCTCGCTTTTCCCATCATCGGCGTTTGAATCGTCAGAAACGTGGGTTTCCGAGGCGAGCTCGAGTTCTTCCTGCAGGTCCTCAATCTTGTTTTCAAGATTCAACACTGTCGCCTAGCATTAGCACCATTAAGACGCAGTCATATCCTTGCAGTAGTATGTTCAACGTCCTAGAAAGGCTAAAATGGGTGGCAAAGGATATTTACTTTCATGTTCGACTTCAGCTTCGTCCTGCTCCAACCTTGCAAGTCGGTCTAGAACAATGTCCCGCATCTGATTCAAATTCATTATTTTCATGTCAATTTCCCTAATCTCAGATGAAGACATGTTCTTTCTGACACCAAGCATTTCTAGCTTCCTCGCTAACGTCTCCTTCTCTCGATTCAATTTACCGAGTGTCGGCGGGCCGGGATCGTCACCATTGACATCCTCAAGCAGCTTCTGCCGACCGGAGCCTTTGGTAATCGTCCTTCCCCGAGGTTCATCGGGTAGGGTCGCTTGGAAGCCTTGAAACAAAGAATAAGAATTATCATTTTCTGGGAGATTTGTGAGGAGTTCATCTGGGAGTGAGGTGAGAGCTCGATACTGTATTTCGGCACTTGAAAGCTTTGATCGAACAAGTTCAGATGGCGAGCGGTGGTTGAACGTAAACACGCGCTTTTGAAGCGACGGTCGATGCGCAAGCTGTTTGGAAATGTCTGTCATTGTGGAGGCGTAGTGATGCGACGGATCACCGTCGTTAAAGAGAGTTCCCGCGGTCGCTGTCACTGTGCGGCCGAGTGCTGTCAGGTTTTGTCCCTGCAGGTAAAAAAGAAAAAAGAGAAAATATCGTTAGGGCAGATCTATGACATCGGTGCACAGAGAGGCAAGTTGGAAACAAGACTTACTGTGACGTTGGTCAAAACGTTACTTCTTCTCCCTCTGACATTTGTGTTTGTTTCAGAATCAGAATTGCTTCTGGGATTGTCAACTGTGGACAAGGAACTGCCATGACCAGAATTCGAGGCCATGACATTCCAGAGAACGGACGGAAACGGCGATAGCGGAGGGAGATGATTGCAGATTGGATGGAGATGGGGAGCTGGTATTAGATACCAGGTGGAGAGATGATCTGGGACCTCCTTGGTGATGGGGTGAGGAGATGAGGAGTGTGCGAATCCGCTATCGCAGCGGATGAATACAGCTGCGAATGAAGAGACGGCACAGGACAAACGGAGCCAGCCAAAGACACCTGCTGAAGTTGAGTTCACCCCTCCACCACGAAAAATAATCTCGGTGGCGGTGGCGCTTACATGTGGCTTGGGAGTGATACACATCCTCGGCCCGATGGAGCCTCATGGGTCACCTTTATGACATGCCGAAATCATGTCTCAGCCCGATTGGCGCGTACCCTATTTAGTATTACAGTGATTTGAAGATAAGAAAACCAGAGGATATCAAATAGTAAAGAATAAAAATCATCTAGAAACCATAACTACACAACTTGTCGATATAAAACCGGGGGTAACCTGCAAGAGAATAGGTAAAAAAAAACCCCTCCATCCTAACTCGTGCATGTATCCATTACTCTTATTATTATTTTTCAAGCACCACCAATTATAATATTTTTACTCGCTGACCACTCTGCTCCGTCTATTACCTCGCTTCAAGCCCACGAGAAGCAATCCCAAGCCCTATTATTTCCAAACATATCGGAATTCCCTCTACCGCAAACCAAGCGATACCTAGACTAGTATTAGTGAAATGGCTTCTACGGTATGCATAGCAAGAACCATAACTCACCAGCATATACTACGAGTTTCGTCACAACCTCAACGTCATACCTGACTCTAGGCTTCTCGATCTTCCTAAAGACCTCTGCTTCTGCCCTCTCGTCGTCTGAGTCAACAAGTGCTTTAATGTCGACACCCCCGCTGCCCATTTCTTTCTCGTACTTTGCTACATCCCTAGTCATAGAAGATGAGCGGGGTTGGCTTGTCCCGATACTCTCCCGGCGCTTCTTTTCCCGATAGGCAAGCGTTTCATATGCATCAGCAGCGGATTGGGGGCCAACAGAGTCGGAACGGGGTCGACGAAAGCTGTGTATCAACGCAGGAAGTTCGCTCAGGCCAAAAAGAGTGTCATCAGGCAAACGTGGGACCTTTTTATATTCACTATTTGCATATTAATAACTTAAGAGAATTTACAATAGAGGGGAACGCCTACGAAGCTGGTGTAAAATGTTTTCGTGGTAGAGATAAGCCAATACTTTCAATCACTCTGTAAAGAGGGGGCAGAAAATGATGTAAAGTAGGTTTCATAAATTCTCTCCATGCAAATATAACACAAACCCCTATCGAACGATAATTAGTTGAGCTAATCATTTCTATATCTAAAGCTGCGAAAGCCTGTACTTGAGACTTACCAGCAACCACCCTTAGTATACTTTTCGTTAAACCAAGCCCTTCATAAGAATATGGGACTGTGGCTGGAACAGGCTCATTCCAGCTCCAGGAGCTCTGCGCATAGTGCCAATGTCCTACATCACAGCCCATCACCACAGCAGCGAATGCAACTCCATCGTCAAAGCATGGGCAAGAATCGGCAGGCTCAGGATGTATTCTAACCAGAATCAAACCTGCCGCAATAAAGACTACAGGGACCTGCCAAGATCCACTGAAGACAAATGCATCAACTGCATCTCGAGATACCCAGTCTACAATTGCGAGAACAACACCAAGCCAAATACCAACGACGACGTCCAGAAATCCGTGCATACCGCAATACAGTCGACCTAATACAATGGAAACCGCGTAGACCCATGCTAACGCTTCGAGAGAAAATCGTAGGGTGGTTGATATATCTGGGTTAGACCGGAGGGATAGAATTCCATATAGCGCTACTGACACGGCATTGGTAGAATGTGTGCTTGGAAACCCATACTCAAGAGCTGCTGAGCCGGACATTGTAATCCTATGGAGGGGAGGAGATAACGGTCGTGGTAGGCTTGAAGCTATATTAATAACTTTACTGACTAAGCCTTTGTTAGATGACCGAATCTTACCATAATAAATCTTTCAAAAAACCACTGAAGAACACCCCTGAAGCTAGTATATGCACCATTCTGGTGGAAACATAAAATTTAAGAGAACGTCCTTATAACTATCCAGGTGAAAGGTTACTTACCCTCGCCCGAGAGTTGTATATCCGAACCAAAATAGCACTGGTAGCATTATCATGAAGAAAGTATGAGTGCCAAGATTGGCCGTGAGCGCAAAGTACGAATCGAGAAAAGGTGTTCTGCAATGTTCCTACGATAGGGTGAACGGCATTAATACTGAAACTAATCAGTATGTTACTTATATCATAACCTACCTGAAAGTACGCAAGGTATGGTGTTTCCCATCTGACCAGGGGCAACAATTTCTGTCGCGCCATGTACCGCCATCGTGGTAGCCGGTACTTGTCTAAGCGCCAAAAGTTAACCTGTGAAGTCTATGATATGGTCCCAGAATCACCTACAATGATCTCGTGGAAGTAATCCAGCATCAACCTTTGTCTGACCTTTCTCAACTTCTGTAGCTATGTCAGGTTGTGCAGCTCCCATTTTCGGTGACAGTCTGCTTATGAGTGGGACTTTTCGATTTTCCGGGGACTTGTTCCAGGGACTATTTGCACAGACACAATTGAGGCTTGAAGATACCGATGAGGTTGAGGCCCAACCCTAGCGACACGCGTTGTGAAGTTTGACAGATTCGTGGTGCTGTCTGATTCCGGAAACAGCTTGGCCCGTGCTACCGGTATCAAAGACCACTTATAGCTAGCTTGTAGCTGAGTCATCTATGATCATAAAGGTACATACACGTAGGTACAGTTTACCTTTCTTCCATGTCTGAGTTAGGGCTTAGTGTCAATTTACATGTATGTACCTAATATAACTTACTGCAGGTGGAGTATAACTGCTAGACAAAAAGCACTCTGCTGCGTCCATGTAGTAAGAAAAAGCAAAGCTTGAATATACTCTACTTCCGGGATACATGTATTTTCGAAGCTTGAAAAATACACCTCCTTGTCTCTTGTATTGGGCGCGCCCCCGCAAGACATCGCGGTATCAAGGATGATTACTCAGCAATGGCTAAGAGATCCCATGTGAGATCTACGTACATGTGGCAGAAAAGTAATTTAAACGCCAGGTTATTTACTGTTAGAATAACCAGTGACATCGATCCTTTCTCTTCTACGCTATCTACTTGACTTAATTATATTGGCGTATTTGTATGGTATAGGGTATGTACATGTAACCAAACCGGAAGACACTTTGCTTGAAGCTTGATGGAAGCCGGAATACCTTGAGATTTTGCGCCCTCTCCTTATACTATTTAGTGAGCGCCAACCTTTTGACTCAAGTGCTACCAACATGTACATGTAGCTACATGTACTGTACGCAGAGTAAGTACATGTACACCCTACGCAGGATTCGTAGATTACATGTAGCCCATGCTCAATGAACTGCCCCTTGCCCCAGGTTTAAAGATACGCACTCATTCTACATCTTTTGCGTGCAGTTCCAATCTTATGGGTTTTGCGCAATTATATTATAGTACATACAGTATTCTCATTGCATGATGTTGCAGTGCGTGCAGTAGTGACGATGTGTAAACTCAACCCTTGGGGGGATTTTTATATGCGGATCCAACAGCACCCTGGTTGGGTGGGGGATGTGGCCGATTAAACGTGCCGCCGTGGTTCCTGGCGCGTCTGTCCGTGCACCATCTCATTTCCCGACGCCCACGCTAGGTCACTTGTAGCATACCAACGCCTTCTGTGCAGTGAAGCGAATTCGTGTATGTAGCCTTTCTTTCTTTCGGAGGTTTCGCTACTTTCCCCCCTGGACTCGATCCCAGAAAATCTAGCAGAAACAGACCTCAGTTCATACATGTACATGTACTTTTTATGGCCACTTAGCTTGGGTTGAGTGCCAGTTCAGTGCTGTACATTTCGTTTCTCCACCTGGCCCTGAACAGCCCACCAACCAACTATCGTTCACTTACTGCTGCTACAGACTGTACCTAGGTACTGCTCCTGCCTGTTGTGCTGCTCACGCTCCTTCCCACCATTTCCTGTCCCCAACCGTCACACCCCTCCCTGGTTCCTAGTCACTCGTTTTTGTCTGTTGTGGTGTTCTGGCGGCTGAGAGGTTTTTTTCCGGGGCTCTTCTTTTCCTTCTCTTCTTACCCACCTTCACGTCCTAGTAGTCAATTGCTGCTACTTCTCCGCTGCTACCGCAGCCTAAGCCCATCCCCGCTACTCCCCCACGAAATTGGGAAAAAATAGAGCCCGCTCGAGAGAGCTGGCGCTTTGTGAATCTTGAAATCGGGTCAATGACAGCCACAAATTTCGCTGGTGAAGGACGTTGTTCCAATAACAACAGTAGCCGCCTCGCCAATCGTGGTACCTCCTTTCTGGACGGTGATGTACCAGCACCAGCAACTGATAACATGCCTTCATCTCGGCATACAACACGACGGTTAACTTTGAGTGGAGCAGCTCTGGTAATCTTATCAACTGTATTTTTGCCTTTAGCAGCAGCTCAAACTTCTTCCTCCGGCAATTGTATCTCACTTTCTGGATCACGTACTTGTTCAGCGTTTAACGAATCCTCTATTTCCACCTCAAGTTCTCTTACTGGCGAGTAGTATGTCTCCACGGCATGTTCTACTTGAAATTTTATGAATTAACGCGTTATCACAGCCCATTTCTTGCGTATGTTTCTAATACCGAGCAATTTGATACCCAGTTTGAACAATATATCAAACAAGACTATGCCAAGAATAAGTATGTTTCCCAGTAATAATTTTTGTTTCTAAATATTAACTTAATTTGTTTAATTCATCAGATATCAAAATTTGTTTGGTTGTTCAAACCTAACACTCTCAAATACAACTGAATTATATGCACGCTATACTCGTAGTGTTCTTTGTTCTAGAATGATTCAAGATTCACGGGCAGCATGCTCCCTTACATCAGCGCAGTCAGCACCGATTTGTGCAGATGCCTGTGTATGTCACCATGTCCTCTTTTGGAATCGGGTTTTGACTAATTGAACATAGGCTCAATTTGCTATCAGCGAGCAAATAATAATTTCAAATGAAAAAACATGTGGAACCACTAACCAAGATGCGCTTGGTCTAATCCGGTCTGATTTTACCATATGCGCTTTACCATCAGACTCCCTAAATTCGAACTGCGTGCCTGCCGATGAAAACGAAACCACAAATTGTGGTTATAAGTAATTCTACTCGATCGAGAGATACTTGTGGCATTGCTGATAATTGACAGTGATAACCTACCTGGTCTTTGTCTATACTGTGCAACAAATTCGCCAAACTCAACTGACACTTGTTGCTATAATTCTAATGCTGAGACGCGGTGTGAGAACGTTGATTTGCCAACAACTACTTCTTTACCCCCAATATTTACAACAACTGTGGTTTCCTCGTCGACCAACACATCTTCTGGCGCATCTGGTTCAAGGGGTGGATCAGGTCTTACTGGGGGGCAAATTGCAGGCATCACCATTGGGGCTGTTGCCGGTGTAGCTTTCATAGTTATGCTTATTTTATTATATCGACGTCGACAAAGGCCATATGGAAACTCTCCACCTTCCTACAACCAACAATCTCGACAACACCGAAGTCCTTCAATGACTTTCAACCCGGTTGCTGCAACAAGTGTGCAAGCCCAAGGATATGAGGCTCTTACTGGGAGGATCGCGCGAATGTCAGCGCTTGAAGGAACAGGTGGGGCTTCAGATATAGACCTCTCATCTCCTGGTGTGATTAGTGGTGGCAGACGTGGCCATCGGGTCATTGAGAATTCTTCGTCCTCTGACTTTGGTTTAGAGGATAGTCCAAACACCAACCAACCTCGGAGATACACGGCCGGCCGGCCTCTACATCCTACACCACGTGACCGAAATGCATCTTTATCCAGCACTTCAATCCTTATTTCGGATAATTCATCTCCTGTGACTAGAAGCGACAGGGATATCTCTCCCGGATTTGCTAGTCCACAATCCGAACAACTACCGTACTTCAAGGTATTGATCCTTTTCCCGAGTTATATACAATGTGTTCCTGAGCTAACTCCAGTTTAGGATTACTATTCACAGGATGACATTCATCCAAATGACAAAGTCGCTGTGTTGTGGGCATACCAACCTCGAGCTGCTGATGAGTTTGACTTAGACCGGGGCGATATGCTTAAAGTTGTGGGGATTTGGGATGATGGTAATTCTTATCTACAATTTTCTATGGGTTATAGTTATATTTGCTAACATTATGTAGGGTGGGCTACGGGAATTCGTTTGAACGAAAGAGCAGAAGATTTCGTAAGCCACCGTCAACTTCGTGATAGTGGTGTATCAGCGCATACCTCACGTGCCAGCCAACGTCGGTCGTCCTCTCCCCCACCCGGAATCGAAATCAAAGCCTTCCCTCTTGTGTGCGTTTGTTTGCCGGAGCACTGGCAAAAGACTATCGACAATGATCCGCAGGGGTCTGAATTCGCAGGTTTTTCAAGTGATCAGCCTGAGGAAATAGTAAGCGGCCGCTTACATGATGATGATCCGCGTACACCTGAGCGGAAAATCACCCAAAAGGGCTCCAGTCGATTCCGAGAAGATTTAAATGTTCCTCGGTCCGGAAAAACATCATCGCCGGCCTCCTTTTAACGCACTCGTAATTCAAGGATATCTTAACCCGTTTGTTCCGGTGAGTTGGGATAATTTGAGTTGCCAAATCTTAATGACGGTATTTTTTCACTTTTTTTCCTTATTCATTTGTTCTGTTAAATATTCCGGGCACGGAGTTTGGCTGGCTTTTTTCTTTTTTTTTTATTCCCTTTTGTTGTCTTTTTTTTTTTAAACCTCAGTGAGCGATTTTCATTCTGTGTCACTCATTTTCGGACCTTATTTGCCGACTTTTCTTGCGTCTTTCATGTAACTTGTTTTATACCCCGTAAACTACTTTTCTCAGGCTAAAGATATTCTTGAGTTGTTGCTTTCCTTGTCCTATGCGCTGCTATATATCTCGTTTCGTACAAGACTGTTATCTCTTTTTCTTCACTCCTTCTCAGAAACATATTACCCTCTTCTCTTATTCCTTATTTGACCCCATAGGGAGGCACGATGACTGGGGTTAACCGCCCTATTCCTTCGTCGGTTCACACCTTATTACCGTGCCTGATTCCAAAATGTTTTCTTTCTATTTTTCTCTTCTAAAACCCTTCTCTCATAATATCACGCGGGCTTGGTTGGGATAGTTATGGTCTGGGGTCTTGACTGGGTTTGGGGTGTGGGTCGGCTGGTTTGATTGTGCGAGAGGTGCTTGGGTAAATTACATTGGGTTTGTGCGTGTGAAACTGGGCATTAGAAATTCCAATAGGAAGTACGGGGGTCTTTATTTTGTCTTTATTTCTCTTTTTGTGCATCGCCATGTGGTAACTCTAGTCGAGTCTACAGCAAGGTATTCACTAGATACGTTGATCTAACTAGGGAATAAAAATTATCGACCTACCTGATCAAAATATCCAAATTACTCATCAGAGTCTAGCGAGTATATACTCGTGATCGTCAAAATTTGATTGAAGGGAGAAAAACTTAACGTTTCCGAAATATCTAACCACATAGTCAATGAATTAACAACAATAATAACTGCGCCGGCATCCGAGTGATAGTTTGTGCATTTGACTGGTTGTCTTCACGCTGATAAAGTGAGGCTCTCCGCGACAACAACACGTCCACCAACATTACTAGTCAACCACGCGAATAACCACTCCCGTATTGGCCCGATAGATACCACAATCATGTCTGTGACACTTCACACGGATCTAGGCCCTCTTAAGATAGAGATCTTCTGTGAGGCGGTACCAAAAACAGCCGAGAACTTCCTAGCACTATGCGCGTCCGGCTACTACAATGACTGTCCCTTCCATCGCAGTATCAAGACCTTCATGGTACAGACCGGAGACGGCGAGCTAGGCAATGGGAAGGGCGGTAAGAGCATATGGGGGGAGAAGTTTGAGGATGAGATTAGGCCGGCGTTGAGACACAATGCGAGGGGCGTTGTGAGCATGGCAAACTCGGGCCCGGGAACGAACCAGAGCCAGTTTTTTATTACATATGGGAGCCATACACACCTGGATGGGTTAAACACTGTTTTCGGAAAGGTAATCATTCGCAGAAAATCCCTGATTGAATCGAGTAACAGTAAGGCTGACCGGGTTTCACATGTGGGTAGGTCATTGATGGGTTAGATACGCTGGATAAGTTGGAAGCTTTGGATGTCGACAAGAAGGGAAGGCCGAAAAAAGTCACCAAAATTCAGAGTGTCACCATACACGCAAATCCTGTGGCCGAAATGGATGGTGGGGACTAATGCTGGCTCAGATGAGCCTGTAATGTAATTTTAGAATGTTAAAACGGCGTTAGGATATGTATTTTGAAACCATCATGAATCCAAATAAAAGGTTTATAGTCCTAATTGTCTTAATTACAGCGGTGTTAGCGTAAAAACCTACTTTGCCAATGGATGAAACCAAAAGGGATTTAGAAAGCTCGTCCAATTGCATACTTTCTGAAGATCCCCTCATGTCTCTGGTAGAATTATTGTAGAAACAGGGGTTTAGGCTGGCCCAGCCAGTAGAACTCTTGTCACACTTCTACAATAATTCTACCAGAGGCTGTAAATAAATCGAGATCACGCACCCATCTGTGGTTTTGGGGGGATCTCCGATACCAATGATCAGCTACTCATTGAAGTGTATGCCTATGCGACCGTCCGCCGAGACTCTTGTTTGTGCACATACCAGCCCCGTCAACACAGCACAGAGATGGACATCTCGGAAATAGTAAACTGCATCTTTAGCAACTCTGTATTCCCCTGAATTCTGCAAGGCACGCCAGTACCACACACCAAGCTATATGTATTTAGGTTCTGGATGCCCTGCCTCAAGCACGTGTAATGGGGCACAACGTGGTATACAGGCAATATGTGTAAATAGCTCCGGTACTGCATAGTCCCCTTTCCTGGCTCCCCTAAGCGTCGTGGGTACGGAAAGTGTGCGTGAATGTGATATATATTGCCTGGCTCAGTCATAGGTTGGGCGTTTATATTGCCATAATCTCCTTTCTGCAGTTTAATAATCACAAATCTCCTCATGGAGCCTATGAGCCGGTTACCCGCGCCTTCCTGTGGCTTTGGGTAGCGAGATTTGAAAAGCACCCTGCGTACAACAAGTGCTAGAAGGTTTAACCTACACACAGGTCGTCATCCTACATTAAATACTACAAACATATGATTAATAATCAATAAGCCTTGGCTGATCACAAGCGGTCACTCGGTATAATTAATCCTATTGTTGTTGTTGTTACTGGATCGGTAACTGTATGTGTAAAATCTTGCTAATTAAACGACTGGTGTTGATCAGTATTTAATTCAATACACAAGCATATTATTTGTTACAAAAAAACAAATGAAGCACGAGAACCCAGAGGCAAACAGAACCGCAACTTTTAATTAACAGATTAACATTTTATTCTCTTTCCCGCTAAACCACATTGATATCTTAGACATTATGTCTAGTGGAATTTACTACTAAGTTCCAGCCCTTGGACTTAGTACATATTCTCCGGTACACCCAGCCTATCAAAACTTATAGAGCTCGACATCTTGTTTTTTCTTCCAGCATTTAAATTTAACACCAGGCCAAGCTAGCATCAATCTATTGATTAGTATGGTGTCTTGTCGTTGCTGGCTGGTCAGGTTGCACACTGGCGCTAGCGATTTAAACTTCGGGATCACATCAGGCTTAGAATTCCCCGTCCAGCCATTGCAGACAAGCCCCGGTAGTGTAGTGGTTATCACACCTAGAAACTCGGCACGTAATGAATAGAGCTGTGAGGGTGACTTGGGTTTGAATCTCAATCGAGGCATTATTTTTTTTATTTTTTTACCGTTTCATGAGCGGTGGGTTGCAGGAGTGGGCTGTAGTCAAAGGGTCAAAACCAAGCTACGAGCCATGGGATACTCTATTTGACTGGGTTATTCTCCTCGCTAACCTGGACCCTAATATCAACTCTAATTCCATGTTTGTCAGCTGATACCGTCCAATTAATTTGTCTTTTAGTCCTTTGTATACCTCTAGGCAATTTAGCCACCAGCATCGACTAGAGCCATAAGATACATCTCTGCAAACTCTATCTCTAAAGCTTTATGGGTACCAATCAGGCCGGTAGGTGCCCCTCCTAACTAGGAGCCATATTATGTCTGAATCTAGATATACGCATGAAGACTAGGATCTTAGACACTTGTGGCTAGGATAACGAGTGAAATCTTTGTTGACATCGAGCTCACCAAGAAGGGAGAAAGCCCCATATTCAAAGAATAGTCTGCCAGCTCTCTACTTGAGCTTTCCAAGCTATATATCTATTCCCATGCTGTGACAGTTGCAGGCCCTCGGGGAGTGTGATAGTTTTTCAAACAAAATATCCTCAACTGCATCTTCTGCGTTTCGATCATTAACCTTCATGATCAGGTACGGGATGTCGAAGGTCAAAGACTGGTTGGATTGGCGAGCGCGCTCATCCTGTGAAATAACGAGCCGATAAAGAAAACAGACGTGCAGGGCGAAGAAAATCTAAAGCAAGGAAACACAAGGAGAATAAAACGGGACAAAAGCTCGATAGCTAGAAAACAAGTACATCATTTGAGTTATCGCGGCTCAAGCCTACATCTGATTAGAAAATTTTATGTGACGTTGGTGGGCATTTTGTTATGTCCAGTGGTTAAATTGGGGGGGCCGGGAAAGTGGTGGGCAAAATCTAAGCCTACCCTACGCGTCCGCCCGCCCATTAGGGTCCGACAGAAGTGAACGGAAGCAGTGCAGAGTTTTTGATGAAAGAGCGCTGTATTGGTGCTGCACGCTAGTTTTTTGCTTTAGGAGTGTTGGTTGCCACAGACACTGACAGTTGCGTGGGGTATTGGTCACATAATATCACTCGCCCAACCAGGAACACCGGTGGATTAAGCATAAATACAGCCATCCAGAGCTACTGCTACCCGGGCTACAACGGTCAATTCCCAAATTAATATACGGATGGGCATGTGCACGAATGTGAGTCGGGTCGTTCTTATAATTACTAGCTAGCACCACCATATGCTTTGTGAAATATCGCTCAAACTACTTCACAAACAATGTATTGCAGTTTAAACCGTATGACGCCGAGAAATCCTACGGCCGAGAGGGGAGCAAGCCTCAGTTGATTGGCCCTCGTTATGACAGAGACCGAGCTTCTGCGAGATTAAATGACGTTAGTTTTATGGTGTTAGGAGTGGGCGCGGCTAGAGCTGGGAAGAGCACTACAATGCATGAAGTATAAATAAATAATAGGCAGAGCACTGATAGTCGTGGATAGCAGTGTGAGTGATAGTTGATGATCTAGTGTTGTGGCACTTATGTAAGTACATGTACTCACGCATTAATTAAGTCCTGAGAATTCTTGGTAGCAACGCGCCCACAAAATTTCTCAGGACTTAATTAACGCGCGAGTATGTACCTAAAGTAATGCAACGGCGACAAAAACCACTAATTTCGCAGCTACTGGCTACTATGCCTAAAAGTTGGGAAGTAATTTATATATATCGAATTTCATCCAGGCGGAGCTATATAATAATAGTAAATGGAAATACTAATGGAAAAAAATTGACTGAGTCTAGCTTTGATGGTGGTCGCGACAGCTCGTTCCATCACTTTAAGGACCCCCGGGGTACATGTACTTGCTGTAAAAAGGTGGGGCGAGTTTTTGCCTGAGTGTATTAGGTCAAGAGCTGTACAGCTCTAGTTAGCCTACAATTATATGGGTAGATACTTCATGTATATGCATGTAGTTTGTAGTCGCACTGCTTCAATACACGTATGATTCCAGAACTCTAGATTACTCCTTCGTGAACGACTGAACCTTTAGTATGATAATTTAAAGGCCTGAAATTGCGCTAATCACGATAGGGGTCTCAAAGCTGAAGTCTGCCTGGCCTACCGCACTCGGTTGTGTGTACATGGGGTTTTGATACTGGTGACCATGATGGCACCGTGGCAATTAGTGTACATACCTTCAACTTTTAAAGAAAGAGACTCTAGCTTTGCCCACAATTCCCTCGCGCAAAAATTAGATGGGATGGTTCTTTGTACAACCTTGGTACAGGTATGCAAAGTTGACGGAAAGAAATTGGAATTATTTTGGGGGGGTTAGAGACAACAGAGCTTTTATACACTTTGTGTGCAATTTGGTTAAAAAAATACTGAAAGGGACTGCTCGATAGCTACATATAGCTACTGCTCCATATGCTCCCCCACAGGGCCCTCTCTCAGCTCTCTTTCCAATCTCGCAATCTCATCAAGACTCTTGGCAGCCTTGATCCTAGCCTCGATGCTCTTCTTCTCTTCAGCCGTTAGACGAACGACGGTCTCCTTCTTGCCGCCGTTGAGGGGTTCGCCAACGTCGAATGTCTTGGATTTAATTCCCATGATCTGGGGATAGTTAGAAGGTAGTAGGAGGTATTGGAGTGGGGAGAAAACAGATACCTTAGCTGCAAGAGGAGATGGCTCTTGCTCAGTTCCAAAAAGATCAACCGCGCGTTTCCGCTCAGCATCTTTGACCTTCTGGTAGTCCAAGAAACGAACGCTGGGACAACGCCAGATAACCCAATACCGGTAGTTCTAACCGCACCGCATGAGCTCCCCCTTCTTCCTTTCGGCCATGATGTCTAACGCACCTCTTTCCTGGTAACAGGATTATCCAACAACGATAAGTGCGTAAGGCGTTGAAACTTCGCCAACGGGTCTAGATCCGACAACTCTGAAATGTTGTTGACCGCGAGAGCCAATACTTGTAGGTTGGGTATAGAATTGGCCAAAGTTGGCTGAATCGTGGATATGCGATTCCTAGCAAGCAGGAGAGTCTTGAGGCGCTCCGAGAGCGGAAAGTTACCAAGCTGCTGGATGTCATTGTCGGTGAAGTCAATTGCGTCTTGTGGCTGTTTTCATTTGGTCAACAACCAGTTCTATAGACATGTTCTGAAGGAAAGGGAGCTTGCTTACTCCCGCGACACCCAAGTTTTCAATCGCTGGTATTTTATGGCCTGATTTGTATATTCCACCGAAAAGGGAAAGGATTTGTTCAATATAGCTCATAGATCAAAAATGTAGTATCTGCTCTTTGGATTACGCACCTCGTAGATCAAGCTCACGGTCATTCAACGGGTTGAGATAGCTCGGGGCGTTCGCGAGAAGCTCAGTCGTCAATCTCATGTTGGCGGTAAGGCGGGTTTAGGGATTAGAGGCGGTGTTACAAGAAAAGCGATATGGACAAACCACTAGCAAGTGCGACAAGATAGGGCGGTGCGAGGCGCGAGGTGGAGTTTTGCTGAGATTATACAGTGAAGTTGAAGATTGGCGTGCCCCTCAACACGGAAGGGGCCAGTGCACGCGCAGGCCGGGTAAGTTTTGCATGGGATCGCGTCTTCCCCACAAACTTGGCAACCCTTGTCCAACATTCTGTAGCCAGGGATTGATGGATTCTGAAATCCGAATTCCGAGTTAAATTTTAAGCTTTGCTACATGAAGTCATGAAAGCTTACATCAGTCCTGATGTGACCGGTGTGGAACCGTTCTAGTTACTAGAGGGGCACCAGTTGGGATTTGAAGACGAGGATTGGAATAAGTTTAACAATGGCTCTATAGCTGTGGACATCAGTCGCTTCAGTATAAGCGATGGCGCGCATGCTTCTAAACAAAATAATAAAAGAAAGAAGACGGATACAGGCTTTAAAGGCTACGCATGATACATCGTGCTTCTTACCCCCGGAGATGTTAGCAACACCCTTCGATAACATTCGGCCTCAATAATCCACCCTCGATACGGCTCCCCTTCCTCTCTTTATAGCCAATTCGATTCTATACCTATCCATCAATAATGGGTCTAGATTTACCGGAGGCCGGCCTTCATATCTTTGGGCCCCATTGCATCGTATGCAAAGCCCAGGGGCCAGAGAAACAAGAAGACATGCCAGCAGACTTTTTGTTATTCTTACATATGCGTATTAATGATGGTGACTCGTAGCTGCCACTCGAGACCTACATGTATCAATGTCCTCGATCTTAGCAGGCCTAGGTGCTAAAGACGGCAACTCAAGACTCTTACTACCAGCCGGTGGGCCAAGTGTTTCCGGTATGGCTCCCTGTCTCTCTGGTCGGCCTATGGCATCTCAATTCACAATACCCCCCCCCACCCGTTTTTATAGCTTTCCCTGTGTTCGCTTCACAGGAAATCACTCGAGGGGATTCATGCAGCACCTCTATTAAGGTGGTGCCCCTAGTTAACCACCAAAACCCCTACCATAGCATTATCTATATACAAGTCGTCTCCGGCCTTCGGCCGGTCAGGAAAATGAAATCGCGTCCAAAAGTGACAGGTCATCTTGCTGAGTCATCCTAGCGAGTCATCACATGCTTAGTCATCCTGATAGAATGAGGATCCCCGCCTCCATCTCCACCTTGATATCCACCTCCACCTCCACCTCCACCTCCACCTCCTATTCTGACACCTATGCTAACGTTTATTTATTTAGACACGCCCTAAATCACCGCCTATGGGCCTTCGTCGGCCCAAATCGACGCCAGACACGCCTAATCGCCATGACATCGCCTAAATCGACGCCATGGGC
This sequence comes from Morchella sp. 2018-W16, assembly GCA_024713755.1. Lineage (NCBI taxonomy): Eukaryota > Fungi > Ascomycota > Pezizomycetes > Pezizales > Morchellaceae > Morchella > Morchella sp. 2018-W16. The sequence continues at coordinate 3,285,403 of JAMGYY010000003.1, read as the reverse complement.
CTTCCGTCGCCGCCTTTCGACGCTTAAATCGCCGCACGCCCAAATCGGCCAAATCGCCCTTGACACGCCAAATCGACGCCAATCGACGCGACGCCTTTAAATCGCGCCCACGCCCAAATCGACGCCATGACACGCCCATCGCGACGCTTGTCGACACGCCAAATCGACGCCAGACACGCCCATAGACCTTATGGCCAATCGGCTTACGCCAATCGCCGCCATCGCCCGTCGACCGCCGTCGCGCCACGCCAAATCGCCGTAATGAATCGATCGACGCCTTTAAATCGACGCCAGACTTCAATCGCCCGTAGGACCTTGACACGCCTTTAAATCGCCGCCATGGACGCTTAAATCGCCCATAGACAAATCGACGCGCCATGACACGCCCGCGCCATGGCATCGACACCCAAATCGACGCCAGACATCGCCCGTCGGCCAAATCGACGCCTTCGTCGCTTCGACGCCCATCGACGCCTAGTCGCCAAAATCACGCTTAAAATTATATATCAACACGGCAATCAATCATCCTCCTGGGACCTAACCGGCTTCGAGAACCGAGCCAGAACGAACCGAACTTCGAAGCAACCGAGGAAGCAGGCGAAACTGGGCGAACTCGAACGAAACTTCCGGAATGAGCAGAAACGAGGAAGCAACTGAGTTTCTATTGGAGGTTGTGCGGGTTGATAAGGTTGCGCGGGTTGATAAGGGATCGATGGAAGGTTGCGCGGGTTGATAAGGTTGCGCGGGTTGATAAGGGATCGATGGAAGGTTGCGCGAGTTGATAAGGGATCGATAGAAGGTTCTTGTGAGTTGATAAGGGTTGTCTTGAATGGAAGATTATGCAGGCGGATGGATGGATTGTTAGGTAGGGTTCTTGAGTCGCTAATAAAAGATGCTAGATTCGCTTCTTCCTTCTCACAACCATCACCATTTCACAACACTACCATCTGGCGAATTGTATTGGTACTTATAGAAAGACAAATATTTGGGTGTTTTTGATATCCTTCTTTAGTTTCTGATACAATCAATTGGTCTTGCTTTTGGTTCTGTTTTGGGTGTTGTTTTGGGTGTTGCTTTGGGTGTCGCTCCTCCTATCCTCGCTGTTCTCACCTAACCGAGTCATAACAACCTGAAAAGCTAGCTACTACCAAAATGCCTCCTACCCGATCCCAACCCAAAACACATCCTTTCCGATCTTATAAAAAATTAATTGAGGAGATTGCTGTCTATATAGCAAGCAAGCCATCCCTGCTACAAAATATCAAGGAAAATGATATTATTCCCCTAGTCAATTGTATCGACAGTTTCCTCGATATTGCAGATGCAGCTTATGAACTGGAGTTAACAATTGCATATTCAATGACCTTGCTGCCTTTCTTAATCACTCCAAACAAATCAATTCACCGACTAAAGATTCCGATTTGAGAGAGCGATGCAAGCGAGGAAAGAGGAGAAGCAGAGGATGATCAAGTCTTTATTTGTCAAAGATTGTAATCTCAGGGGAGGGCGATAATAGGAAGAACAATACCTTCAAAGATTTACGATGAAGGAAACAGACTTTGTCACCTTATCGCGATGTCATTGGGTTTATGAATCCGATCTGCTGCGTGACGACATGCCACATCCATAAAGACAAAAGACCAAAATCCCTCCGATGATGTATTTGGACTCTAAGCAACAATTAGATATCTCAGGGAGGACAACATTATCTTTATCGATTCCAAAACAGGAGAGATTATTGGGTTAGTTGCTAGAGATTGGATGCCTGAAGGCAGGGAAGAGACATTGGATTGGGTCAATGAAGTTATTATCGAGGAATCACGAGATTAGGAAATCTGTTCGAGTAAGTACTATTGCTTCCCGATGCATATTTTTGTACTAATCTATTGTTAGCTTGAGGATACTGGAAAGCTTTGTCAAATGGGGTACTCAGCTGGATCGAGAAGTAAATCCAAATTCGATTGGGTCAAAAATATCACCTCCAAGAAAAACCGAAAGGAAGAGTTTGAACATTTAGGCAGTTATATCTTTCTTGCTCCTATGGAATATGTGTCAGGGAAGGTTCAAGGAAATCATTGAGGATATTAGGGGTTTTGTGATTCTACTTGGATTAGAGTATGAATTATGCAGCTAAAGCCAGACTTCTCAATCCTTTGGGAATTATATTGTCCGAAGTACAGGAGGAGGATATTGAGTTTGATTGTGTTCGATGGCATTCTGGATTCATGGCGTATAATTATCGCAAGTATGAGTCGATTCGAAGTATATATATTTTGACGATTGCTAACTAAAGTATAGAGGTACCCATAATGAAGTGTCCCCATAAGTATGCTTTGTTCTGGACTACTGCTAGAACATATAGTACCGATGAGGTGGACACTTTTTCATTGCCGATTATGGAATCAGAATCCGACAATCAGCAAATTCAGTTGTAGTTTGGAAGCCGACAGACTATCATGGTACTACTTTATCAGTTAAAGGCCCATATGATGAATCCGATTCACATCAAATTGGTATGAGTATTGTGACTCCTATCCGATTGGTTAAATTGTGGGAAAAATATCAACAGGATAAAATTACTGCCGAGAATGTTGAAACTATTTTGATTGAGTCTGATGAAGAGGAGGGGGAGGATTGCGAGATGATATGATAAATTGTTTTTCCTTATTATTATATTTCTTTATACTTTTGATCTCCACTCTTGTATTGCTTACCGATTGTCATTTTTGTTGTATTGTTTGCCGATAGTTATTTCTTTATATTGTTTGCCGATAATTATCTATTATCTTTCAACTTACCGATAGTTACAAAAATATATTTAGAAATGAAGAATAATAATTTCTATAATAATAAATCTCAGATACAATATTTTTCACCTTCTTTGTTTCTCCGACTAAGATTCCGATATATCCTGGTTTAATAGACACCTATTATTATCTCTATTTCTAACTCGGGAAACACTTGTATATAATTGACCATGTGCAAATACAGGAGTCCTAAGATCAATAACAGCTCTATCGAAAGTGTCAAACCTCGACAACTATTAAATGTTGTTGAAGATGCTTAATCAAAAGGAAATTGTCTTTTCTGTACTTGTCCCAAGAAAGAATATTTGGGTTGAAACTCAAATACGATTCTCGAGACAGAAAATAGTTGTATCTCGTCGAATATTCTCTGTAATAGATATCAATTCAACTTTAATAAACCTCTCATGTAACTCTTTAATAACAACTCGTGAATTTTTGACCAAGCCATTCTCTAAGGATAGATTTCGCATTATAGAACAAACACACCCGACCTTCAAAACTAAACTGTGTGAGGGCACACCAGGCTCCTTCAACATAGATAGGAAATCAAGAATTTCCCCTAAGGGTAGAACATTACTTGTCAAGATGTGAAATTGGCGTCTTCTTCGATACAATCGGCTGTAGTAGGTCCTTTCTGTATTATATAATATTAGTCAATCATAGTTTTTAATATAAGCAGAAACAAATATACATACCCTCCATTGTCGGAAATCTTTCAAGAATCGCATGATTAAATTGGTCTACATCGATATTTAAAGCCATTAAGGAAAGATGATGTAAACAATTGCATGGATCTTGCAATACTTCGGAGAAATAGGAAGTCCATTGCCTCCTCGATTGAGTCTAATGGTTCAATTAAATCCAGATTAACAAATGATTCATTGTATTCTTGACAGCCATCTCCAATTTGATCCACCCACTCGGCATATTCTAAATCAGAAGCATTTCTTATAGGTGTATCTAGTCGTAGGATTTGAAATTGTTGCCAAAGATAGGACGATCGTATGGATGCTTCAAGTGTAGCTGTTGGTCCTGCAGACTTTACTACTGGTGCTACCTGTCGAAAGTCACCCAGGCCAAGCGAATACCTTGCCACCAAAGGGTTTGTCGCAAAGACAAGTTGCAAAGAACTCATCTGCACATTCAATCGCCGCTTATTGGCTACAAGATCTCCTCCCATATAATTAAGCTTGACTGTGATAATAATCTGGCCCGATCTGACCTGATGCTTAAGGTAGATTGTAGTTCCATATTATTCTAGTACCACTATGTTAGTTATCGTAACAACTAAAATACTAAAATAAGTTTAACTTTACCTCAACGACAGGAATTCCAAACGCAGAGGTTGTTCGACCCTCTCATATAGAGTAACACTTAAGGCAGTTGAACCAGTAATTACGATAATATCCCTCATGTCCCCTTAAGAACTTACAATCGCTAACAACATATATTTTTCCTCTCGACCAAATTCTTCCCATCCAAAAAGAAACATGATGGCCGTGAACCTCTCCGATAAAGATCTTATCAATAGTATTAATTATAGTATCAAAGATCTCTAGCTGTTCGGTAGTAACTTTTCCCAGATGTTGCCCTCTCAAGAAGTTCTTATTCTATTCTACGGGTCAAATGCAAGTGCCTCCATAGATATTTCATCGGACAGATTTTGAGGTTGAGGCAGACCAAAATCTGCCAGACTACTACCTTGAGAGGCAAGATATCTTGCAATTTCCTCCAAACATTTGTTGATAACCATCATCGTAATCATATTGGTCAAGAAAATCTGCTGACAGAGCCTCCCGATATTCCTCGAACAATTCTATCAGAATCAATATTCACAAGCGAGGTGCAAGAAAGAGGAATCGTAGTTGATTAGGGCTGCAAAAGGTTTGAACTGCCTCTAGCATAATCTCTACCTTCCGACTGGTTCTCGAAAGACCTAATGCTGTCGCTGCTCTTGAAACGTTGCATAAAGAACTCCATCGACAATTTTGAGGCCCCTCGAAAGTATAAGCTGCTCTATGTAATAGGAGGGCTCGAGGTAGAATAATTCTCCAGTTCCTGGGAGATACTGTATCGATTCGCTATTGCTTCATTCCTTCTCCAGATCTGACAATGAATTGTGGATAACTGAAACTTCTTCAGAAATCGGTATTCTTGAGGGTAGTTGAAGACCTTGAGTAAAGAATCCACTTCTCGTAGTATTGAATATATGTCAAATCCTGAAATAATGCATCTCGCCAGAGAGAAATATCTAAGAATGTAGATGCTGTAGACTCTCCACGATTCTTTCGATACATCTGATGCATGTTTCTTCCAGGAAGGTGAACTGTAAGAGATTTGACTGCAGGCGATCGATCTGTTAGGTGATATTGTAGGATCCTCCATGCTGCCTCCGAGGCAGACAAATATCTTGCATTAATATAATCAGTGATTTAGCAACCTCTTCTTGTCTCTCTGCAGAAAGAGAACAATGTTCGATCTGGCCCTTTAAATAGATATTTATACAGATACATAAAAATGTTAACAGTAAAACATACATCCACATTTACATGACATTCTAGTAACTTGGTAAGGAATGGCATATACGATGCTATCCACCTATCCTCTTCTTTCCTCCTTCTATATTGTACCCAACCATATTGATTAAGCTCTGTAGTTTCTCTAATACATGGATATCCCCAAACACAGGATCCATTTTTGTTGCATCGACGGTTGGCATAATTTAAATGGGTTTGAGGGTGTTGGTTGAATCAGGACTAATTCTCGCAGTACATGCGATCTTCTTCTTCTGTTGGTACCTACAGATATTATTGAATCTATTGCTTAGAAAGGTAGCTGACGTACTCTAATATATATTAAGATCAGCTTCAAATAGGAATATATTGAATCGCACTCTTAATTATAATACGGGCAGAATCCCCTCTTGAAATTCAATTACCAACAACGTAAACTATTGTTCCTAGATGGCTTCTAATTTTGGCAATGGCATTCTCTAGCCTTGCTTTTAAATAATTCGACAAACAATAACTGAGATATTCTGAAGCTGTCTGTCCAGCGATTCAGTCGTGATTTAATCTCTGGCCAGTTGGGATTTGGGTAATCGTAATAAAGAAAGAGGGTTTGCCTCTAGATCGACAGATAGCAAGAGAGTCGGAACCTCATTTGACGCCCATGCCGAGTGGAAGGAGTTGTAGTGTCAGATCTTTCTCAAAAGAAACCTCCTTCTGCATCCGCAGATTGTCAGATATATTGTTTCTCTCCCTTTCAGATATATAGTCCAATCTCTCATCCTCTACTCGAAAGACATATCCACCAAATACTCCCCACACAATCTACCAAACCCAAGAATCTCTCTGTTGTAAGTCTAGCCCTATACCATCGTATTTGACTGAAATCAGATTTGCAGTCCCAACTAGGTGTACCATGAGGGAACAATACAGGATATTGTAGTGGCTCGTAAAGAGGACTTAGTATACTGATAGCTTTGGGACGATCAAGAATATTATTGTATACTAATACACTCCGAGGGTAGACCTTCTGTATATTGTTGGCATGTATAATTGCAGCTATCTCTCCACCAGTTGTTGGAGTATATAATTCTAGTGCAAGTGGAGTATCTGGGGCTGTGGTAAATGCTGCTCAGAGGTGATGTACAAAAGGATTGACATCTTCTAGTAGGTTTCGAAAGCTGGTAACCATGGAAGAGGATATTCTGCTCAAGAGCCAGTAAGTCTCTTGAATCTTCATCATGAAGAAACCATCGTATTGAATGTTGTCCTTGATTAGCATCCAGCAATTGATGATATACTCGTCCCTGTAATAGCGCGTTGGAGGGTGTTGGTAACTGTCTAAATCCTCAGAACTCCTAAAATTGAAAAGGAAAAGATGTTATTGAGTTTTTGATCCTACTTAAATGACCAATATGTTGCTCAAATTCATTCTCAGTATCGGAGGGATATAGTGGTAAAGATGGTAATGGATATTTTCCATTAGTACAACACCAACCATTATTCTCGCATTTATTTAATAAGACAATTTCCACAAAAAAGTACATTGCTTTGACCAAGTAGTGATATATGTTCGGAGATTTGTTGTTTTGGTAGGTAAGATGTTCCACCAATTGCTGGACAATGATCTTGTATCTATGTTTACTTCAGGTACTTGGGGTATCTGTACTTGATTTTGGGTGATTTGTCGTCGATTGAGTATTTGTTGTCCAGCTTGAGAATTTAATTGTGCTCTAATTTGATCTAATTGGGTGCTACTGGAAGCCAGTGAGTTCCTGTTTCTTCTCATTCGGGTACGATGAGCATCTCTAATATCTTCGATTGATTGTCTGGAATTTGTTCTCAGATTGTATGGTAAGGTGTTGTATTGGTTAACAAATCATACAATAGGCTTCCGAAAAGAGATATCTAATCCCTATATATATTCCCAATAATAATAAATATTTTTCCCTAAAAATCAGATTACCAACGATAACCCTGAAATCTATATATCATATCAAACTCCTCTAATCTGTTCCACTACGCTCAATATTTTGATCCTCCATATCCTCAAACTCGCCATCAACAGTAACAGTCATTAGATACACTCGTAGCTTTTTCTTTTAACTGGAGTAACAGGTTGAGAAATAGAGGATGAACTAGCAGAGTTTTTTGAGAGTGGAGAACTTCAATACAAACTTGAATCATCCATCGCCGATCTCTTATGGCGAAAGACCCCAAGATCTACCAACTTTCTTTGTCTCTAGTTTTTGTGAAGCTTGCCCACTAGATGCACCTCCAAATCCCGATTGCATAACAGAAATATAGTTCAATGACGATACTAAACAGCCAAGAAAAGAATTGGAAGATGCATTATCGACGACAACTCTGCCAATCAAGCTTCCAGTGATTTGGATGACACTATCGACTTGGGGTAGTTTTGTACTCTCCCACCTCTTTCCTGGTGGTATATACCACCTGATAACAAAATACTTTCGGGAAACTGATTTAGAGGGAGCCTCTAAATTATAGTAGGATGATCGTAGATCAAATGATCTCCAACCAGTAGGAAGAGAGCTAATGGTACCTTTAGGTTGCCCTACAACCTTCCCGACTGAGTATATAGTAGCACATGAAGGTGCTGGTGCTATGTCGTCAAATCGTAGATGTGTAGGGTCACCAGCAAATCTATATACAAAAATGTTAGTTCTATTACAATAAATAAAGATTGAATGACTTACTCGTTCTTATTCAACAAAGTAATAACAACTGGTTTGTCTTTACCCATATCGCAGAATCTTCCTGAACATATTGCAACAGAGTTTTCGGTAGGTTCTGGAAGTGTATCGTTGATGAAACAAACAATTCGGCATGGTATGTCTTCCTCGTCTATAACTGAATGTGGTAGACCTTCACTCCAACAAAATAATGTTGAATCATAGATTTTGAGATAGCCAGTTTTGTCTCTCTTGTTGGTGAATTCAAGCATGCAATTAATTTCGGTAGAGGCATTCTCATTGAATATTTGTGGCATCGTGATTTTAGATATAGCAAATAAAGATTGTTTGAAACTGATTGTAGAAGTTAAACAAATATGTGCGATCAAGAGTCATTTAAACCAAAACTTTAAAAATCAAGATATCAATAGCAGCAAGTTAATTTAAAACTCAGTCTCTGAAAATCATGAGGAAAAAGCAAAGTCTCTGGATCGGCACTAAAACCAATATAGGGAAAAAAGCAAGGTCCTCGATTCACTACCAAAACCAATATAGGGAAAAAGCAAGGTCTCCGAGTCACCAAAATCAATAAAAGGAAAAAGCAAGATCCCCGAGTTACCACCAAAACCAATAGAAGAAAAAAGTAAAGCTCTCGATTCACTACTAAAATCAATAGAAGGAAAAAGCAAGAACTCCGAGTCGCCACTAAAACTAATATAGGGAAAAAGCAAGGTCTCCGAGTCATCAAAATCAATAGAAGGAAAAAGCAAAGTCTCCTACTTGGAGTTGCTACTAAAACCAATAAAGCTAAATATCCAAGCATCAAAAGCAATATACCAATACTCGCCACTACCAACAAAAAGCAATCTCTCATACCTGGCCAATCAAAAGCTTTTAATCGCACAGTGCATATCAGGTATATCTATATACTTATAAGATATCACTTGAATTACTCAAGGGATCTAGTACAGTTTTCCTGGGCCTAACCTGTTGTCTCTGGGTTGCTTTGTAATTTGTATATATAATACATGTATCTGGGGCTCAATTCGCAAGCTGTCCGTTATATACAGCTACAGCCGATAGAGCTCGAGCTCGCGCTTGGAGAAAAGCTATGCAGGAAGCACTGCTAAGACAAAGGATCATAATTAGTAAGTCGTCCATAAAATTCAAAGGCTCTGAACAGTAACTACCAACCCAACCCAACCAATCGCGTGAAGGCTAGGCACTCGCTAGCAGCCAACCAACAGTTTTGCGGCTCTGCACAGCTTACCGGCCGGGTAACGCCTCCCAGTACTAAACTTTTTTTTTTCCTAGGGTTAATTCCTATCTCAAAAAAATTAAAGATTCAAATCAGCAAAGGAAATTAAAATAAAAAATTTAAAAAGTAAAATAAAAAATAATGGCCCCCCCACGCTCCAAAAAGCCCCGAACCACCAAGCCAGCGCCCCCAATTGAGCACCGCGATGCCAACTCCTCAGACTCTGACGACGACGACGCCGGCGTAGCCCTCGAGGACGAATTCGACCTCGACGCCGCCTCCGACTCGGCCGACGAGTTCCAAGCCGGCTCCGACGACGACGACGACAACAAGAAAAAGGAAACTGACGGCCAATCCTCCGGGGGGGAAGACGAGGAGGTCACCGGTGATGAGGAAGAGGAGGAGGAGGAGGAGGAGGGAGGTGACGACGACATTGACGATATCCTGGCAGCACAGAATGCGGGCGCCGGGAAAAAGAGGAAACGCAACGACCCGGCGGTGTTTGCAGACACAATGTCAAAGATCCTGTCGTCGCACCTGACGACGACGGCGCGGAAGGACCCTGTGCTGGTGCGCGCAAAGAAGTTCCAAGAGAACATTGACGAGTCGAAGCTAGAGGCCAAGGCACGCAGGGTGCTGCGGGAGGAGAAGAGGAAGGAGCTGGAGAAGGGGAGGGTCAAGGAGGTTATCCCGAAGGATGATGACGAGGCGGCTAGGAAGGCGTTGGAGCATGAGAGGAAGTTGAGAAAGACGGCGCAGAGAGGTATTTGTGCACTCTGCTTGAGGGATTGGAGGAGAGATAGACTGACAGAGAGGTGTGTGGTAGGTGTGGTTAAGCTATTCAATGCGGTGAGAGCGGCGCAGGTCAAGGCCGAGGAAACGCAGAAGTTGATGAGGCAGAAGGGAGTAGTAGGAATGACAAAGAGGGAAGAGAAAGGTAAGTGCTTCAATTGATCTATCCTGGAGTACAAACTAATAGATTTTCCTTTAGTTACGGAGATGTCAAAACAGGGCTTCCTAAGCTTGATTCAAGCAGGTGGGAAGACGAAATAGAGGCCAACAACTTATGTCCATAAATAGCAGTATATTATAATAATGGCTTGCAAAAAAAAGTTTATCGATATTGCGGAGTTGGGGATTTTTCTTTTTACAGTCTAGGGAATGAAAAAATACAAAAAGCTTTTTTCCCTCTTCTTTTAATAAATAGTCGCCTGAATTCCTCTCTACGCGGGCCGGGTGACAATTCATGATGCGCATGAAATTTCCGTTCCTCTTGTCCCGGGGGTGCAACTACGTAGATCGGATATTTTGGGAAAGGCTGTAGATGGCGGGGCGAACGGGCGAACGGGCGTTTACTTCTTTGAGAAATCGCTACTCTGAAGATTCCTCGTCATTGACGGTAACCGCACCACGATACCGTCAATCTCCTTACTCATATGCACCTGGCACCCTAATCTCGACCTATCCACACACGCCCAATTAGCACCCCACTACACCCCCGAAGATTCAATGCGGTGACCCTACGTCTCCGTCAACCCAAACGCAAGATCCAGCATATCGTTCTCGTCGTCCTCGGGCTCCGGCAGCTTTTCGTACATGCCGTCGTCCTCGACAATCACATGGCACGTCGAGCACGCCGCAGATCCTCCACAGGCCCCTGTTTGCATCACAGTTATCCTCTGGTTAGTCCCCCAACTTTCCGATCGCAAAGTAGCACCATTTTTAGGAGCGGGAAGGGCATGAACATACCCTCCATCTCAAGATCATTGTCCTGCGCAATGTCGAGCAAGTTGTCTCCCGCAGCAACCTCGTATATGTGCTCTCCGCCGTCCTTGTCTATGAATGTTACGTGCAGCCTGTAATTCCCCGCCCCATGGTATTAGCCCGTTTACCCACCAATTCAATTCATTTCCCCTCAAATTCCCGTGGTGGTTTTAAAGAGAGAAGGTGTGAGAGAGAGAGAGAGTGAGTGAGAGAGTGAGAGTGAGAGAGTGAGGTGAACCACGTACTCCTCGCCCTTCTTCGGCGGTGTGATGTGACCATGCCATCTTTGCTGCGCCGTCGTGAACGCTCTCTGCGCTGCTATCGTTTGTCGCAGCGATCGCAGTACTGGAGTAGCGGTAGTATTAGTTGTGATGACGGTGGTGCGCCGTAGACTAGCGACGAGGGCGCGGGTGATATGTGAATACGGCATTGTGTGTTTTAAGAGTACTGAGTGGGTCGGGGTGGCGGGGAAGGTTGGTTTGATGGGAGATTCACAGAGATAAAAAAAAAAGATCTATGGTGGGGGTTGGATGGAGATGGGGATGGGATGTGGGGGGGCGGATATCAATCATTATCAGATGCTGCAGCAGCGGAGCCGCAGAACCGGTTCCCTTGGCGGGTCCAATGACAAATTGGGAGGTTCCCTCTCCCTCCCTGTGTGTCTATGTGTGTGCGGCAACGTTATCGGTCAGGACTTTTTGATTTAAGACGACGACGACGATGATGCATCCGAGGTTACTATCGTCTGCGGGCCGCTATGGCTTAAGGAGGAGGAGGGCGCCAGTCAATTGGTCTTGGGCTTGTTTGTCACATCCTTCGAGAAATGAACGGATGCGGTACAGTAATTCAGCATCGTTGTCGTCGGCGGTGGGGGTGGAGAAGCCGTATTATATCACAACGCCGATATTCTACGTCAATGCCGGTGCGTATATAATATATATCCATTGCGGGCAATACCTCACCCACTCCCCCATGAAGAGAACTATATATATAGATAGGTAATTAATCCACATCTACCCACAGCTCCTCATGTCGGACATCTCTATTCAATGGTCATCACTGATGTCCTCAAGCGGTGGCAACAGCTGAAAGGCCGTTCTGCAATTCTTTGCACCGGCACCGACGAACACGGAATGAAGATTCAGCAAGCCGCGCTCGCCGCCGACACCCTACCCAAGCAATTCTGTGACAGCGGTGCCGAGGTGTTCAAGGTTTCCACTTTACCACCCACCCATCTGCTTCATAGGATCTCACTCACAATATGTGCTACTGCATAGAGTCTAGCACAACAAGCCAACATCTCATACGACCACTTTATCCGAACGACTGACCAAAGACACTATGACGCCGTCCAACATGTCTGGCACCTTCTCTCTGAGCGGGGCCTCATATACACCGGGAAGCACGCTGGTTGGTACTCCGTCTCAGATGAGACCTTCTACCCCGAGTCCAGCGTCAAGCAAATCCAGTCGCCAACAACGGGTCGCAAGATCATGGTCTCCACAGAGACAGGTCAGGAGGTCGAGTGGGCCGAGGAGACAAACTACCACTTCAAGCTCTCCGCCATGCGCGAGGAGCTCTTGGACTTCTATGCCAAGAACCCAAACTTCATTGTCCCCGCCGCACGCTACAAGGCCGTCGTTGAGGAGGTCACTTCAGGCCTATCAGACCTGAGTATATCCCGTCCAAGGTCTAGGTTGACATGGGGTATCCCGGTCCCGAGCACCGGGGATCAGACAATATATGTCTGGCTGGATGCGCTGATAAACTATATTACCGTCACCGGATATCCGTGGACACCCGGGAAAGAGGGAGTTAGTGAGTGGCCGGCAGACGTACATGTGGTCGGCAAAGATATTGTCCGTTTCCACTGCGTCTACTGGCCCGCCTTTCTTCTTGCCCTTGATTTGCCACTACCAAAGCAGATCCTGACACACGCACATTGGACCATGAACCAGCGGAAAATGAGCAAGAGTGTAGGTAACGTCGTGGACCCCTTTTATGCGATAAAGCGGTACGGCGTCGACACAATGCGCTTCTATATGGCCCATGATGGGGGTATTACAGATGATGGAGATTATAGTAATAGGGAGATCATCACCCGATACCAAAGTGTGCTGCAGAACGGCTTGGGCAACCTAGTAAACAGAGTCTGCAGTAAGGCATTTGATCTGGAGGCGGCCATTACCTTGGGGGTAGACAATGCAGATCTTAAGATGAAAGTGGCCGACCAGCAATTGCGGGAGGCCGTTGAAACCATCGGTGAGAAAGTAGCCAATAAAATGGCCAAGTTTGAGATCCCCGGAGCACTGAAGGAGATTGTATCCCTCATTTCCAAAGTTTGCTTACCCCCGCTTCCTCTCTCTCCCACACACACAAAAACTAACCAAAAAGACAAACAAATACGTTCAAGAATCTGCCCCCTGGAGACTCAAAGACCCTTCACACGCCGCCCGGCGCCACAAGATAATCTACCTTTCCTCCGAGGCCGTCCGCGTCTCAGGGATCCTCCTGCAGCCATTCATGCCCACAAAGATGCCGGCGCTGCTGGATCAACTTAGTGTAGCCGCAGATAAGAGAGGGTTTGAGTATGCGGCTTTTGGAAAGGATAGGACTTATGGTGTGGGGTCGTCGGGGAGGAAGGCGATGCTGTTCCCGCCACTTAATGAAGATGCGTTAGATTAGGATTTTAACTTGAGCCAACGTCTATAATCGCCTGAAGTGAACATAGAGTTGCTTTTGGTTGTTTGACAGAATCGATTCCCGGAGGGGGTAGTGTATCTGGAATAGCCGTAGTAGTCAGAGTACTTGTCTCGTGTGCTGGGGAACTGAAATATGTAGGGAAATCAGAGAGGGGCGAGAGGGGAGGAACAATTTCTAAGTTAGCATGTACATGTACTCCATCCCTCTGTGATTAGTTTCTGCCCCTACATTCTTTACTTGGCTGGCCCTAGCCCACCAGCCCGCCGACCCCATTGCCCAGTTCAGTGCCCGTTGGTGGCAGAGGCCTCAAGCAGCCGAATTAAGTATATTTGTAACTACCTCTAGATCCACATACACCTAGGCTTCTCCTCCCTCACCAATCCCCATATCCATCCCGCCGCTCTCGCCCGACAATCAAAAGCTCATCGAGGAGCAGAGTTTTCACGGGGGGAAGGGGGGGGGGGGCAGTGATAGAGCCTATGAACCTATATATATCTACTCTAGCCACCTACCTAGTTTTCCACAGCCCCCGGGGTGGCGGGCCCAACACTATTACACCACAATTTCTACAAGAAAATCGGCATGGGGAAACGGGGAGAAGGCAAAACTTCACTTCCGGTTCTCCATACTGTTCTTCCCGTGGAGCTTGTGGTGTTATTTACCCCCCCCCCCCCAGGCCTCAAATCCATGGCTCGAGCTTTGACAAACCACAACTACATGTAGCTGCTTTTACGTTGCAGATGGTTCAATTCTCCATTTCTACTAGGGCTTGTTTGACCTGGTGGCTGTGCCAAGACGTTGGGAGAGAGAAAAAAAGCAAAAGAGAAGCCAAGCCGAGTGAGGAGCTGTGATTTGGGCGCGGGTGTGTCGATCCGCAAACGTCGCGTCGCTTTCATATAGTGTATATGTATATATGTAGCCCCATAAACAGAGACGCCGACTTGCGTTCCAGAGTACGATGAATTTAGGCGTGAGCCCCAGCACGAAGACCAAGGGCTGCCGCCTTTACCATGCATGGTTGTGTTAAAGGACTCTAATTGCAGGGACATACATGTAGTGATGTACTTGACATGTTCACAGGCGTATAAGTAATTACTCGCTCATTACCCGGGCCAAGGAAGCGTTCCCGCACCTTGGTGTATCTACGAAAATCCCCTCCGCTGCCGCAGAGCACGCATTTGCTCTCCGCCCTCGATCAGACTTACCCTAGTCTTGCGCTAGCCTCCATGAATAATCATGATAACCACCACCGGCCTAACCACAGGAGTCGATGTTGCTAAGCATAAGGTACATACCAATATTCCATCTACCCTTAGTACAAACCACTATCACATCTCTCGCCTATCTTTATTCCTCTCTTTTTACCTAGCTCCAAAGGCGGGGAAGACTGACGATTGTATGAAGCTTAAGCTACGTCTCCTACGTCTCGTTGACTTGCCCCAGGCCTTAAATTTTCAAGTCTTAAACCTCCAAGATTGCTCCTAGTGCTAAGGGAAGTTCCTCTGGGGCAGCTCAGATAAGCCAACAAAACTTCTGTCAAATATCGCAGAGAAAAAGGCCCCCCTTGCAATTGATCAGGCGGAACATCATCATACACCCACCGCTAATATCACCAACTAGACCAATAACCCACTCTATATCAGGATATGATACTTCGCTGTCTGTTAAGTTGGTGGTTCCCATGCCAGCTCTTTCCCGCCAAACTCGGTGGGTTGTGCTTCACTCAATGTGGGTATCCGTTCCGGGCCAGAGATAGCAGTTGGTAGAAGCGCTTCTTGGCCACGGCGGGGAAGTACTCAGGGCTATAATCGAGTTCATGAGCTTATAGTGAGTTTTACTTATCAACGACTCCGGGCAGTGTGGTCCACGGGTCACTACCACCCTTCCCGTTCCACATGGAATGAAATTCTAAAGACGGGCTATCAGAGGAAGACTCTTGATCTCGGTGTGAGGCGCTTCTTTGTAGAGTGTCGGAGGTATGCAATGGTAACTGGGTTCGTTAATTAGGGCAAGTATAGTAGTCATTGAGGAGCTAACAGTTCGCTGCCTAGTGTTCAAGAGCTCGCACTGCTTAAGATTTTGTGCATAACCTCTTTGAATCCCGTTTTTTCTTGCTCCTATGGCCTTCACAATAGATTTCTCTATCTTCCTTATAGTTTTTCTTCCTTTGATACGTCGCTAAGAGACATATCTAACAAGAGATATAGCAATCTAGTGGTAAGATTGAATCACATATATCCTTGTCTCCGCATGCATATTCACATGTCCACCTATAGGGGTTCGGGGTTTGGTTTAGAGGGTGAGGTTTAGTCTATGGATTACGAAAAGGTAGCTCAGCTGCTTGACCTTTCAAATTAGTTGCGGGTATAGCAACTCAAATTGGAGCCCTAGCCGAATTTCCTGGTTCTATGCGGATTTGGGGACCCCACTAACGCATAACTTCCAGCTCCATGGTCTACCGCTTGCCGACGGGGCAAGTTGTTCACGTGTACCGCATCAGAAACTCAAATGACTGGCATGAAACCAGCCGAGCCTCGGACCCTTGACATAAACCTAGATCACGACAAGTTCTCTCGGCTGTATACCTCTGGAGTTCTCGGAATGAAGGCCTGGTCACCGGTCTGAAGCTGATCAGCGTATGACTCTGAGTATTAGTAAACGGCAGGGTCTAGTCTTTTATAACTTGATAAGATTATGTAACGGACTCTTACTCGTGTTCGGCTTCAAAGAGGTGTGTGCGTCTCTATATACCAATGAACTTTATCTGGCCGGCGCTTGAGCCTTGCTGACTGTATCGCAGTCAATGCCAATGATTGTCTGCCAAGGTTCACGGAATGTCACTCACTTAATCTTCCCGCCCCACCCTCTATCGAATCTCCTATAACTATCTTTCATATTTGCGGGTATGGACCCGCACTGTTCTCAAGGTAGTATAAGTCACATACCGAATAAACTCTTGCGGACCGGACCGCAAGGTAGAACATAAGCTGAAACTCTCGGATGTAATGCAGGGGGAGCTCAGCTCTCATGGCCCTCTGGTTTCATCCCACTTTACTTTTAGTTACTATGCTATTTCAATATGTCTATATTTCCATTTAGCCATTGAGGGCCCAAGGGCACGGCAGCCAAACCAGTCTATGTTCTAGATCCCGTGTAACGTAAGGAGAAGAGAC
This sequence comes from Morchella sp. 2018-W16, assembly GCA_024713755.1. Classification (NCBI taxonomy): domain Eukaryota; kingdom Fungi; phylum Ascomycota; class Pezizomycetes; order Pezizales; family Morchellaceae; genus Morchella; species Morchella sp. 2018-W16. The sequence continues at coordinate 3,268,495 of JAMGYY010000003.1, read as the reverse complement.
GAGTATTTTGGGTCTGGGTGGTGCCACTCAGAGAAATTTATCTATAGACCGCGATATCGGGATGCGTTAATTTTTCGAGTTGGCCAGGGAATCATATGTACCACCGGTAATAGTAATGATGTCGAGTGACGTTGAAAACCCTACCCGATACTTACTGCCCGTAAAATAACACGTGGTAGCATCCGGACGGTCCGGCGCATGTGTACGCATGTTGTGACACCGAACATGTTTCCCGAGATTAAAATCTAGGTATAAGGACCCTCTCAAGGCGAGAAATGTTACAGAGCCTTGTTGATGCAGGTGAGATCTAGAGCTTTATTCAACCTGCTGAGAGCCGGACCGGTTGACTGATTGTGGCTTTAGATATTGAGCTCGAGGATTTTTTCGAGTTTAGCTTCTAATATATCAACTAGATGCTGTACTCTTAGTTATTGATATTCCCGGTACCGCATATACTACCTAGGTTTGTTTCATATGTAAGTGCTGAAGATGATGCCAGTTAGCTACTATAACTGGACATACCGTCCATGGGGTCACTTTACCACTTCCCGAGTTCGCGGTTTATCGAGGGCTGGGGTTTTCATAATCCCAGTATGCTGGGCTAACAAGCTTCAATTCAATCACTGCAAGGCAAATCAGTTACATATACCTCATCGACCCACCATTGCCTAGGTCTGAGTCTGAGTGTGCAAAGGAACCAGCCCGCCCATGTTCGTTTTGGGCCCTATGAAGTTTAATTATAGGCTTTAAACACCAAAAACACTGACCGAGCTCGAGGGATACATGTAGCTTTGTGATCCTCAGATAGTGAGCGACCTGCGCGGCGTACTTTCCGGTCCCCAGTTGAAGAACGCCCGTGACCAGTTCGGTTTTAAATTAATGTACATTACTACTTGATCGGCCGCGCTTGCGTTTGTGACGGATATTAGAGCTGTGCGCTCATAGTTGACAGGTCAGGAAGTCCTATAGCTATATAATGTACAAATACTAGAGACTCAGCTAATGTAGAGTAAAAACGCTAAACTTCGGTGCTTAAAAGAAGGCCGTGTATAAGAATCTAATATAGTCCATGTTTAAATTTAGTTGGGGAAAAATAGATCAACCAGGTGCAATTGCTATATCTGCGCCCCGTATGCAAGCGCTTTGTCCTAGCTTCTGTTCCTAGAGTAGCAGCCATTCTGGTTTTCTACCACCAATACACATTAACGCAGCTACGTACATTTAATAATATACATCATGTACTCTGTATGTTAAAGCATAGATTAGTCCACTTAGTAGCATTGAGGTCGACTTACCATCTTTGCTGAGCCAACGGTGTACATGTACATTACCAACTAAAATGTATGGAATTTTAATCTAAATGTATATGCGCATACAATGGCGTAGGGGACTTATGCTCACTGAAAATCTGTACCCTCCCCTCTTACGCGACATTTGTTCTGACCCGTGCGCTGGAGTCCTAAATCATCTCCCAGCTCTTGACCTAGACAAGACATCGGACAACTCCACCGCAGGGCCTAATACCAACTATTCCAGCGGGTTCGATATGTGAGAATCCAATGGTGGCAAAAGATAATCTTCATAAGGTATCACTCGGTGTCGATCACAAGCAACAACACAACCACTAGTAGTACTGGAACAAATCCGCAGCAAAAAAGCGACGGGCCATAGAGCCCCAGAGCGGAAGTTAACTCCTTCTTGGATTCAGCACTTTGATCAAATGACCCTCTGTGCTTACACCGTGTCCTATTCTAGTCCGCCGTTATGCCAGAACGGTGTTTTTTTCTCCCGCTCAAGGCTGGCCCATTTTGTAAACAATCGCTCATCTAGGCTAAAGCCTTCTTGGTATGTGCATTAATGCGCCCCATCTTTGTCTCCATTTTCGGGAATCGGTGGAGCTAGCAGTAAGAGTAGGCGATCATCATTCCAGATCCAGAATCTATTGTGGAGACTAGATCAGCGTGTCAGACCATGTTTGAAGAATTGCGAACCTATTTAATAAGTACATGGAACAGTGACATGCCCATGCATGGAGATTTTGGTCTCATCTTAGCTACTTGATCCTTGATCCAAGTTTGTATACATTCCGGCCTGAAACATACTCTGGTGGGTAGTATTTTGCAGGTCGGGAGAGCTAAAGCCATGTCCATTCCTTTGATTTTTGCCTGCATACGGGGGATAGTTTAATTGTTAGGCTGGGGAAAGAAATTGCGATGGGTTAAAGTCTGACAAGGCAGGCCGATTCGGCCATGTAGGCAGGTGTATCTGCCGGATGCCGATCGATCACATCCCCGTACCCTAGCTCACTAATGTAGTTCACAGGACGCCCAAAGTTCTCAGACAAGGGCTTGGACAAGTGGGGCTCAATCGACCCGTCCGTCACTCCGTCACAAAATCGAGTTTTACCTCTTACTACATCATATGTGAAATTTACGTCATGTACACAGCAGCACACAAGGCTATGAAAAGCACACACACACACACCACATACACAAAGATCATTGCGCCTCATTGATGCTTAAGTTAGGGTTAGGTACCAGAAGAGCCAAGGGGTGCTATTTGGAGGTTGCCGAACTCTTGACACTCAGCCTCCCCCACACAATCTGAAACAAGGGGTAAGTGCAACTATTTTAGGCTTCAGGCTCTTCCAGAAAACGAATATTCCCCGGTTCTTTTGCATGAAACTGTGCTGCGAGCACATGTGCGTGAGAAAAAAAAAAGGTCTATATCTGTTTCAGGAGGAAAAAACGTCCGATCATAGCATATGTCTAATCGCTAAGCATATTAGGGATTATCGTCGTGCGTCTACCGGTCAATGGGGGGGAACAATCGGAGGGGTAACAATCGGAGGGGTAACACCAGGATTCGGGAGAATGGAGGAGTTAAGATGCGACATGCAGTATCACGCTTATAACCCATTATTCACATTATGATGCACGACATGAATATGTCGTCTGTTCTTTAAACAGAAATCCAAAAGAGCCGCGTGGCTGGCTCTACACAGCATAACACCACTCTAAACACCCCCCCCCCCCCATGATAACAAATGTAGGTGAAGGCATCGATATATCATCAATTTCGAAACACCAGACCCATATGACCTTCCTATTATTCACCCAAAGCTTTACTAATTCTACCTAACGCAAGGCTGTGGGGAGAATTAGGTGGTAACTTGATAAAATAAATCGCTATTCTTATCTTTTCCCCTAGATCTTGAAACCTCCCATCGCGCGACCGCGAGCACTCTGTTCGTCCTAAGTACTATACATGTATATAATTATCTACCAAATGTAGATTTTTATCAATCACCCACATGGCGAATTAGCACAATGTAGTTAGCCGTGTAAAATATCAAGAAGGAAACCTCCCTGTACACCCAGAGTGAATACATATATGTCATTATTGATATACTAATAATTTTAAGGAAGAAAACCCAATGGGGAGCTATGGCGTTCATGCATTACCTAAAGGGGAGTCGGGAGTTAACAAAATGACCTCTTGAGACACCAACAAAGGTCTCTCATGAATCTAGAGCCTATGATAGGTGTCCGCTAAACTTAGCGAGAAAAATATGTGTCTAGTTACCCCGCATCTGATTATTGAACATTCCTGATTCGTCCTATATCCTTTCCCTTAATGGAAATGTCAGTGTGAAAGACTTACAACATATTCCCTTTTTAGTATATCAATTTAAAATATGTATTTGTGTTATCTATTTTCACATCGACATTCCGATTGTGTGGGTACCTGCGAGATCATTGGGTAGGGTTAAGGATTCCCCTCCGGTCGGTATTGGTTCATGTGTCACTTGAATTCCTAAAGTGTTTTGTCAAACAACTCGAAACTGTCACTTGCTGCCCCCCAAACTAGCATTCTAGAAAGATTTCTGTTTTCTTCGATGCGTGCTCGCCGCATCACCCCGATTGACGAGGTTCATGCTAATGCTCATCATTCCAATTTGGATGCAACCGTGAGATTTGATGGCTACCCAATTTGTATCTGACCTGATCATAAGCCTGGGTGGGGACGGTAGAATCGGAAAAGACCGTAAGGCTGTGACCGATTGACAGACGGATATGGTCGATGTGTTTCGGATAAACAAGTAAAGAGGATAATTATTGAACCATTTTTAACTTCTTGCCTTGTGCTACGTAATGGGCAGTAGCGTTGAATATGTCCTTAGAGTGCATGTATGCGGAGTGTACCTACATACTGATATGGCTGTATCTCTATATGTCTATATTTTTTTCGCATCTGTGTGGTGGGTATTATTTTTCTGCAATATTAAATAAGGTCTTAGAGTACCTTTCGTAGGTCAGACAAGGAATTGAACAGGTCAAGGTATCAATTGGGGAAGGTCGTGAGTGAGTACGTACTAATCTGCCTTTTGTTTAATTATTGTTTTTGGAAACATTACCCGTTAAAGTAACGGGCCCTTAGTCTCAGGGCACGGAATTTGTCTTCTGATGCATGGAAAAAATGCGCCCTTAAGCGCCCGTGTTCGGGTGCTGGTGAAAGAGTGTTTATTTACAGTTATGCTCTTGGTGAGTCGGGGTTACTGTAGAGGGTGGGTCAACTCTCCATCTAGTTCCCGACGCAGTGCTTCCTAGGTAGGCAGCTGTGATGTGACTCTCAAACTAGAGCACAGCCGTTGAGTCAGAGTGAGGCTCAGAGCTTGTCCCCAAATAGACGAACGGAAAAATCACTCGGGACAGGGGTTAGTTGGCTCTGGCCCAAATGTGGTCCTGGCGGGAAGGTAGAGCGGAGTGTAAAAGGAAAGGGCTCGGCAGTGGGGGTTGGTGATTGCTGAATGGGGGGCATAGGGTAATGTAATTAACGATCTATCGGCATGCACTAACTGAAGCGAGGTCTGGTCATAACCGATCACTCGTGATATTTTTATTCATGTCACTTTTCAATGGGGCAGAGCCACCCGTTTCAGAGACAATTGATGGGAGTTTCCGTAAATTTAAAAAGAGTAATAGGGGGGGGGTCAAGTCTCAGTCACAGACAATGTGCCTTTTCTCAACAGTTGTTTTGCTTTATCTCATGGTCAATCTACATGTACTTGTGTCTACAAGTTGCATGTAGTTGCATAGCGTATAGTTACGTTGCTATATGTACGTACATAACCTGAGTACATTTATTTGCGGGCGCCTTGAAGCAGAGTATGTATGCGTACTTTAGAGTCCGTACATGTATGAGCCCGACGTGTAAACATCAATGGCTACCATCCCCCGTTCTAACACCGTCATATCCGCGTATACTTCACACGGGTTTTGTCGAAAGGGCCTAATGTTCAAGTTGAAGGTTGGCCTGTGACCCGTTCAGCTGGCGTTTACTTTTGCAGATGTAGATGTGGTGCATCCGCAGCACGCCACCCTTTTTTTTTTTTTAATGCGCCAAGTCCCGCGCTTATGGACTTCTTAATCGCGCTCTTCTATCTACATTGTGAGTGGATGTAATTCTTCATGAAATGCGCTGCATTGTAATTGGTTCTTAAGTGATCTACTTTATGTTTCTAGACCCCGCAATTTGCACACTCAATCCAGCCCGTGACTTTTTCAGGAAAATAATTCCCCGGCGGATCTGATTCATTGTTTCTGATTAATTTCCAATGTGTAGTATGTAAGTGGTTTTTCTATATGGTGTCATGCGATCTCACCCGATAAACTCTACATGTAGATGTGCTTACTGTAAATCGAGGGCTTGGCTTTCTGTGGGCTAATTACCAACCGATCCTAGCACCGCATTAGCGGTATGTAGAGTTTATGCACATGAACCCTTATTGGTTGAGCCTCAGGGCCCAGAAATAAGCCCGGATTTTTCGTGCCGGACGACTTCACTTTATCTCTACTCTACACTTGAACCTTTTCCTCCACGGCCTGGCACTGGGGAATTATTTGCCGATGATCATACATGGGCTACACTAGAGCCCCAATAGTAATTTCAAGATCTTAAGGAGTAAAGTGTGTTCCAACCTAGACGTATTATGTATGATTAGGGCTTACTGATGCGCCTGTTTGGGTTGACGCGCTGATAAAGCTTCATTATCAAGCCAATAACATGCCCGTGCAAACCCCTCTCAGGCAAACACCCTAGACCAACGCGCAATTTCACTGTGCGACAACTCACTCAACAAACGGCTTTACTCCCAGAAATGGACTAACTCCCTCGCCGTTATCCTGATTTGTCCCAACTCCTCACGTACCTCCAGCAGGCATCACCGCCATCAAGCAACAACCATCTCTAGAATTTCCTTGCAGGTTCCTCCACGCCCAGAAATTATTCCTGTCCAGCGTTACCTCATGCCGTCCAAAAGGCCGCTTTCATTTCTCTCCATGCAACACATGGGAGAAGAAGGACAAGCTACTCCGGGGCTGATGTCACCAACAGTCGTGAAAGACGATATGAACTTTGCCGAGCTTTGTGACAATCTGAAGGACTATTGTAGGACGTTTTTTCTTTGCTTTGTTGTTATTTCACTAGGTGGAGGTGCGGTGCAACCGCTGACTGAGAGTGTTACACAACTGCAGTTATCGAAAACATCGACACACCACAGAACCTCAATACCATCAAGATTTCCCCTGTGACGACGCGGCTCTGCAGAGAACTTACGGACAAGGGTAAGAGCGAGCTTACACTTTTAAATTTCCTGCCAGTTGTTTTCGCCGTTTATATACTTACGGGTAAATGACTATTTGATTATTGTTCATGCAGGCCACAACCCAGCTACGGTCGCGGCTTTACTGTAAGTTCCATAAATTGATTCTATTACATAAAACTCTTTCCCCTTTTGGACATTAATATATTATTTTTGTGAGATATCAATGTTAGACTGAGACTGATGCCGTGCACCGTGAAAATAGTTGGTGCAAAGCACATTTCTCTGCCGAAGAATCTGCGGATGATGGCCACGGATTAGGGGCAAGTAGAGCTCTAGCTGCCGAGTTTGTAGCATTGGACCTTATGTCGTATCTTTCTGCCAATGATGCACTGGAGTATCTATGCTATGAACTACCTCCATTGGAGCCCCATGAGGAGTCGGGAGAGCCAGAGGCGGGGGAATTGACAGGGCTTTTGGAAGAAGGAACCCAAACTAGGAGGAATTGTTCAAACGAGATGGAGTGTGTTAGTATAGGGACGTTTGCCGGCCTCAACACCCTAGAGATTGCAATCCTGGCTGATGCAAAGAAGTTTCTATCGCATCGACCAGTAAGTCTTACAAACATACATTATATTGGCCAAGATCAAAAGCTGACAAGAATCAATGCAGGTACAACGTATGATCAATGCTATGTACGTGCCAAGGCCTTTGATAAATCTATGAGGTTTTTAAATACTAATGGAGGATTATAGATGGGACGGAAGAATATCCTTTTGGAAATCACTGGATGTAGATGGGTCTAAGAAACCACACTTTTACGTCAAAAGGCAAGGAGTTCTTTTCGGCTTTCTAGAAAGGTGCACTGAATCCCGACTTACATGCATGGCTTTCTAGAAAAGCTGATCCATTTTGCCGGCTGAGAGTCCCAAAATATCAGAAGGCATTTGAAGCATTCTTCTTTGCAACATTGCTTGCATTGTATTACGGTGTTTTGATTGAAAGAGACCCATTTCATTTTACGTACATGGAAGGTGCATTGATAGTATTCTTTATCGCATTTGCAGTGGACGAGATATCCTCTATCAGAGATGCAGGGACAGCTTTCTATACTGCTGATTTTTGGAGCATATGGGATCTGTGTATTATTTTGATAGCGGTTGGGTTCTTGGTTGTTAGTATGTATGATCGGCCAAGAATTCTTAAGCCTGCGCTCACCAATCCCTGCAGGAATAGTTGGCTTGGTTAAGGACAGTGATGCAATTGTTGATGTCGCCTTTGATATACTATCACTCGAGGCGTTATTATTGATACCACGGTAAGGATAAATAAGAACGCCTTGAATTTACCCGACCAGCTACGGATACTAATAACAGCTGAATCTTAGTGTCTGCTCTTTGCTATCTTTAAATCCTTATTTTGGTACGGGTCCCAACGACGAAACATCTGCGGGAACACTGCATCTGACGTTGACGGCCGTGGTCCAGGAGTCTTGATACCTTGTTTGAAACAGATGACAAAAGACTTTTTGAAGTTTCTAATCCTGGTGAGTTATTGCGGCTCTTACTTCGCCTCCCAGTATCAGATCGGGTGCTTGCAGTCACTTGGGGGAAACCCTATTCCTTGGAAGGCATCCGAATTTAATTACACATATGCTAATAGGCATAGATCGTGATTCTTTATCTTGGTAGGTTATAATTTACAGGGCAGTGACTTCGCCCACCTGTGATCGCCTCGCTAAATATGGGGGGTTAGGATTTTTGACGACATTTTCGCTGCTTGCCCGCGAAACTTTTACCCTATCGCAAATGTCATGGATGCTCATTAAAGGTTTGGACCCACTGGGTCTCTAAGCAAGACTGGATAGAAATAAAAATAGAATATTATGCTGACCGGTTTGGTTTTTGGGTAGTTTTCTTTGGTTCGGTAAGCGCTGCCCCGACAGGGCCAGCATCCGAAATTAATGCGTTGTTGCTGATCATATCTGGTACCCTTGTAGAATACTGTTGGCTTTGTAAGTGCATTCAGCCTCACCACTAGTCGTACAGGGATACATATTCGGGCTACTGACACGCACGTTCTAGGATGCAATGAGAGAGGTGCAGTTGCATAGATCCGCGTTTGCTTTATTGAATTAGTCACAACTCACATTAGACGCGGCCGCGGTAGATTTCACCTGTCCTGGGACCACCACTCATGGTGAGTACTAGTAAAAATTCTTTAGGCTGCTTGTTGAGCTGGCAATGATTGTGAGCTAACTCATGTTAAAAGCTGATTTTCGTTACGTTGACGAATATACTTCTGATCACATCCCTGATTAGTATATTATCGAATGGTTTGACGAACGTAAGATACAGGTTAATCAATCCTCGGTTATGGTTAGAGGCTAACTTGAACTTGAATTGGGGGTTTCTCTTTTCGTAGATGATGAATAATGCCAGGTAGGTGTCGCGCTTGTTTTGTTCCTCTTTTGGAACCGAAGCTAACTTTATTCGATAGGGAGGAATACTTATTCATGTATGTAGAGGGAGTAGCCACGTTGCCGCGGCCCCTTACTATCTGGGCCCTACAATAACAGCTAACGTTGCGGCGCCTAGGTTTTCTATCATGGTTATGGAAGCTTCAACTAGCAATCGCTTGGTTGTTTATTACCCGCCGCTAGTAAGTACTAAAAGTCTACCGACAGTAGTAGCGTAGTTACGGTTGTTCCGTTCGGTTAAAAGACTAATAATAATAACCTTATTTTTAGAATTTGCTTCCGCTAATCCTTTTACGACCGTTGCGCCTGTTCGTCTCTGCTGGCCGTCTGCGGAGGGTCAGAATTGCGCTTTTGAAATTTTCGCATTTCCCGTTTGTATGTGATGTCTTATCCCATGTTCATCTATTCTTCTAGCCCTTTGTGGAATCCTTGGGTCAGTTGCTTAAATCAAGTGATTTGCAGGTCGCGGCAATTATGCTTTATGAATGTCTGTGGCCAGAAAATGAGACTCGTCACACTGCGTGGGGGCCTAGCTCGAGCAAAAAGAGTCAATTCGGTCATGGACTGAGGCCGCTTAGTCGGAGACCAGACCGATACCCAGAGTGGTCTGGGCGCTTAGCAGGAGGACGTTTAGGACTAGGTGGCGGGGCTGGATTTCAAGCGGGGGCTGCGCTTAGAAGCTCTGCCAGTAGTCTTAGGCTTGAAGATCAATTCGAAGGTGGATCGACCCTAGGAGAATCTAGGGCACCATATGCGCATAATCGTCACGACGGGAACTACAGTGGTCGGGACGACGAGATTCGGCAACTGCGAGCTGCGATTGAGGATATGAGCCGCAAGCTAGATGAGTTTCTAGCTCCAAAAGGGATGTAAGTACATTGGGTACGATTTGGGTGATGTGTGTGCGTATGTGGGCGTGTGTGTGTGGGTGTGTGGGTGGATGCGTGTGTATGTAATGTGTGGTTTATGTGGGTGTGGGTGGGAGGGTTGCAATTATCGAGGGGCATCAAGATTGTCAGTAGTTAGTGAGATACCAAGAAATACATATTATGACTTATAACACACAACTGGATTTGAGTGAGTGAAAACCTGAATTTAGAGTGTTGCAGTGATACTCTACCTCGCTACTCTAGCGGATGGGGGGGTATGCGGGTTTGAATCGTCCGCATTTTAGTCTAACGTGTGCATGTGGGTCTCGCCTGGTGGGGGTTGCATTGACGCCCGGCGCGAAACATTCGCCGCGCTGTTTGGTCCAAAACTCACTCACACTCACAGTACAATACTTACTACATGTAGCTACCAACAATTTTGGGGGGAGGAGGGGGGGAGGACCAGGTCCAGGTCGCAGCACTGGCTCCCAGTGCCTGACCTGGACTGGCTCTAATGTTCTCATGGTAAAAATTAGCGGGTGTGTGTGAGAGTGCAAGAACACTGCGGGTAATGACAGGGGAGGGGGTTGTAGGTTGTAGATTTTAGTAGGGTAGTTGTAGTAGGGTAGGGAAGGAAAGTAAGTAGGGTAGGGAAGGAAGGAAAGGTAGCTCGCGGACCCCGCCGCACGACCACTCACTACCGACTGGCTCGATACCACCCCATCATGGGAGTTCCGGTGAACTAAGGATACCCAGCCCACCTTGTCTACCACCCCCCCTCTGCCTTACGGGTCTGCAGTATGTATGTAGGTGCTCAACTACAAAATGACTCCATGGAACTCTCCCCGCATTCTTTTTTTTTTTTCGCCTCAGAGCAAGTGACAAGAAGCACACGCACAAAATCCCGTTGAGCCTCGAACTTTAAAACTCGACGATTCCCACTCCAATAGCTATTTCCTGCAATAGGGATATATTCAGAGCTTTCTTCAGCATCGATATCTATAACTCACCTCCTCATATTCCTCCTCCTCAATATCCGGTGAATTGTGCAGCAACAACTAGTTTCAACCTACCACATCCACTTATTTTTTGGCTACTAAAAAGCAATATATAACATTATAAGCCAAGGAACCAACTAAAAGTTACATAACAATCCTCCCACCCCCTCAAAGGCATAAGACGGAAAGAAAAAGGAATAAAATATCATACATTACATATGGCTTCCCACCTTTCACCCCATTCATACACACCGACTCAGCAATCATCACCACTGGGATACCACACTCCTCCAATGTCTCAGGATTCTTGGTCAAGAAGTACAAGAGACCAGTCTCATCCCAGAAGCATACACTCAGTTTCTCCATCTCTCCCCCAGCGGTCACTACACGACCACCTCCGGCCTCACCACTCATTACCATCTCCTCCCCAACAGGAGCATTCCTTCACCCATATGCAATCAGATAACTACCATAGCCATCATCAACACCATCACCACCGCTCAAACTCCCCTCTGTCACCTCCAGCTTCAGAAGGACTCATGTCTCCCATGAACCATCAATACCCACAGGACCCACAGGACAAGCTGCCAATGGACCCTAGTCTCCCTGGAATCTGGATGTCAAACGATACCAACATGCTCCAGGGCCATGCCGGCACCGCATCCCCCCCACCGCTCTTTTTGGAGGACATTCTTCGCGCCGAGGACCCCCATAACATGCCGGTAATGGGAAGCGGATTTATGGATGACCACGAATTTCAGGACCATGGCTTAGGCATCCGTACCATTAAAAGGGCCAGAAGTGCGGATATCTCATCAGTAGTGGACATGCACAGCCATTATGAGGGTTCTCCGGCCCCATCAGGCGCGCCGAGGGACAGGAAGAAGAGACGTTTAACGGACCCCAGCGAGGCAAATTTCCATTGCAACAAATGCGGAAAGTATTTCTCAAGGATATGGAACTACAACGCGCACTTGGAGACCCATGACCCGGACAGGCCAAGACCCCATGTGTGCAGAGTTGAGGACTGTAAGAAGGCATTCGTAAGGAGGACGGACTTGACTAGGCACCAGGCTTGTGTAAGTTCCTTTATTACCAGATTCGAGGGTTGAGATACAGTAGCTAATAGTGATTTCTTAGGTCCACGCAAAGGAGAAGAAATTCCGATGTGAGCTCTGCAACAACATGTTTGCCCGCAAGGACACTCTTAGAAGGTAAGGACGCGCGGAAGCTCTATAGCTCATAGGAGTCAATTTTCTAACATCTTTCTACTAGACACGAGGATGATGGTTGCCCGAAGAGAGTCGACATCGCGTCCAGAGCAAACAAGAACAAGCCAATCGTATGGAACTCGCAAGCACTCAGCTTCTACGCTACAATGCAGCAGCAGCAGCAGCAGCAGCAGCGGGAAGAAGCTTTCTCAGCAGGCATGGGGTACGACTCGCAGATGCGGCCAAACCACTACGACAACAGCATGTCTTCACACCTCCCGCCGCTTTCTGACATCGTTCCTATCCAGAAAGCTGCCACCACCATGTGGTGATGAGCTCTCCTTTTCCTTTTCTTTTCTTAGTGTCTAGTTTCTTTTGTCTATTTTCTGTTTTTGTATATACCATTGGGTGTCATTTTGTCTTTCTTTCTGCTGGGCGATTACAGGGAGTATCGTATCATAGAGGGCCTGGTGCATTTTTCTTGCGTTTTCCTTTAACTGGGTTTGGGATCTGATTTTGTTTATATTATATGGCCGGCATCATTGTTTTTACGTTCGTTTCTACGACTACTATTTTACTTCTTCTGTCCTGCCAATCTGCTTGCTTGACAAGCAGGTGCGGGTGCTTTTTTTCAAATTTTTTTTATGTGTTTATAGCTACATGTATCTTTCTTACAAGATCTGTCTTTTTCTTTCTTTTGTTTAGTTTGGAGGAAAAAAAATTCAGGTTATGGGGGCCGGAATGGGTCGGTTTTTTGTCACTTCGCTTACGGCGGGTCTATCATTCTGTTCCTTTTTTTTTTTTTTTTTTTACTATGTAGGCGTTGAATCTCATTTTGGAGGGGGAGGAGGGAGTAGGAGGGCGGATTTATCACTGCTACAACTGTCATGTATATGATGGAAATGGGGAAAACACTTATCTAGATAATCCTCAAAAAAGAAACCATCGGCTTCTTCTCCGATAAAAAAAAAGTGATATCTCTCTCAACTAATACTGAAAACAAGGGAAAGATCCTGTTTTGGTTTAATCTCCAATCTCATACACCCCCCAACGACACTATCGTATAGCCTCCGAATATTCCCCGAATTGTGCACACACCCAACGCACCCGTGATCGCAATGATACAACGCCGTCGGGCCAAGCGGGCTCGCCGCAGCCACAACCGCGCTGGTTCATGATGGGGTGGATCAAATCTTGGCGGCACCTAGCGCAAATCCAGCCCACATTTGTTTTCCTATGGGCTCTAAAGTTTTTCTTTTATTTTGTTTTCACGTATCCTGTCTCAGGCGCAGATATGGGCGTTCTAGGCGCGGTTGTACGGCTGGCAAGCGCCCTAAAAAGCAAAGAGAAAAAAAAGATCACTTTTTGCCCGATGGGCGACGTAAATACATTCTTACATACATAGGGTAGAAAAGAGGCGTCTGTGAAAAGCGGGAGGGAGGGGGGAAAACTACCGCGGTTAGTTGGAGCTTCGGTTTGGACGAACTACCGTAGCCAGAATAGCTAGAGTATGTTCATTTTACGACCGACTTACTGCGTGGATCGGAACGAAATTACAGGGCAGCCATATGGGCTGGTTGGGTGGATTTAAGTAGAGTAAGTACATACATGTACATGTACCTACATACATATACCTACATACACATACATACCATACATAGATGGGTGCCTGGACGTTGGAGTTGCCATGTGGAGGGAGTAGGAGGTACATGTAAGCAGTTCGGGAACGCGGTTGAAGTTATTTGGGGGGCCTAGAGGGGGCTAAAGGAATTAGAGGGAATGAAGGGGGAAGGGGAAGGGGAAGGGGAAGGGGAAGGGAAGGATGACTCTCTGTCTTTCTCTGATGGCCAGCCAGCCAGCAGGTAGGTACATGTGCTCTATGCACTCATGCATGTAACTATAGATCTAGAGTAACTCTTGGACTCTAAAGCAGGGATCTCTGGGCACTCGAGGTCTTAAGGGACAACAAGCTGCCCACTGTGAATCAGAATCAGGTTCAGGGTCAGATTCAGAACCAGATAGATCTTCAATAGCCTACCTGTGCCGCCTCGTGACAATAAATGCTCTGCAGGTAGACATGTGTATGGCACATATGATAGACAGACAGGAAGAGCCTCATTCATCATCATCCTTTATTTCTTGCCGTTCGTCGGCGTTGGCAGCTTCCGCTACCCTTGCTGGTTAGTTACTGCTAACCCAGTTGTGATCTGTAGTCTAGGCTGGGAGTTGTAGTCTTACATACATGCCGAGCTAGACCGAGAAAGACACATCATCTTATTGGCGGCAGGGCCTCGAGTATCATAGGGCTTTTGGGAAGCTTACTCTAGGCGACCCGTACTAGGCAGCTGCTTGTTGTAAAAGAGCACATGCCATGCCTTCATCCTGTCTGGAGTGTTGAAATTGCGAGGAAAAAAGGATTTTTTTCACCCCTTTCACTTGAACCCCTCCCGATCTGGATCCAATTAATGACTTGCTGCTAGCAGGTGATGTAAGAGGTTCTGTAAGGTACTCACCTACATTATATACTGGACAAGACAGACAAGGTAGAGTAAGATGCAATTACATATACCCATTCTAACGGACCTGTCTCACCAAATCAAATATAAAAATGAAGCGGGAGAAGCCAACTCACGATCAAGCCGAGATCAATTTCTCGCATACCTCGCCGGACTCCGTGAACAGATCAGTTTCACCCCACAATCCTATCTATCCATCGATCACCACGAAAAGAAAAGGAAAAAAAGGAAGGGAAAAAAAAAACCTACCGTCACCTTTTTTTTTCTTTTTCGCTAGCCCACTAGCTAGCGTTTTTGATCATCCTCCCCCCGCTCGCTTCGTAAAAGAGCCTCTTGCAGGGCTGCATCATGCACCCTGCATTATTGGGGCTGCTAATAAAGTTCTCACCGGGGGAGCCGTTGAGACACCTTCCCAGAACGTGTACCTAGCTAGGCAAAAGGTAAAAAAGTAATATCGAGGGCTCTCTTGGTTCGCTGGAATGAGGTCCTTCTGGAATCATGCATTGTGTTATTTTGGTACCGAGCTGCGTTTCTTATTTCGTGCCACTGGCTGGGGGGAAGGAGGTGAGTCCCCCTCCTCTGACCTGTGTAGGGTACCTAGAGGGGGGGGAAGGCTGGGTGTGCTCTTTGCTTGTATTTGGGGCTGAGGATCGAACCGCATATGTGAAGTCAGGGTTAACCATGTCATCCCTGGGGAAGTAGGAGTGAAATGACTGGACTAGAAAACTTTATGTTACCGTTACAGCCCTGATAACTACATGTACTGTCGTTCACTGGGTGTTGACGGACACGGGGTGTTGACGGAACAAGCTAAAAGAGAGACAGCCAAGCCAAGTTTTGCCTGCAATCCGTCAACACCCAGTACCCGTCAATACCCCGTGAACGACAGTAACCGTTAGGGTGTCTACTTACATACCTTAATCAGCGCGCTCATCAAACGGTACATTCGCTCACGAGGTGATGGTGTTTCCCTGCTGATGACCGTCAGGGATTTTAAACCAATAGTTGAGTCACCTTGTCAACGCTGACCTAAATTATTACGAAAACCTCCATGAGACAGAATCCACCTCTACCTGGCGAGTGAGTTTACTGTTTGTATCTCCAGATTATAAACATTTCTTTTTTGAGAGAAGGTCAGCCGTAATCAGTGGCTCCGGACGCATTAGATCTGGAAAAAGGGCCTGGCTGAGACACCCACTTGTAAGGTAATTTCTATGGGAGGTTTCTATACGTATATACAGGTAAGTACAGGACCTAGTTATAGGTACTTCGATTCCCAGGCGCTAAAGCATAGCTGGCGGGATTCGTACGCAATCTGGTCACATACATGTACTCAGTTAAACTTGGTTTCTGTTATGTATCCCTCTTTTGATGATCATATCGCAGCACCCAGAGCCCCGGGATTTTTTTTCTCTCTCTTCGGGCAAGCCGGACATGTGCGCCCCCCCCCCCTCCCCCCGTTCCTCCTCCCGAAAATAATGTGACAGAATAGCTCCCTCGGCTATGATCTGATTCATCTCCATATCTATCGTAGATGGATACCTAGTTATGATTGATGAGGTTTATACCCCTCTTTTTCTTATTTTCGTTTATGCGTTCGGCTTAAGGTGCATTTTACTAAATGAGACTTGGCGCCTATATGTAGGTACGACGATATTGCAACTACTTATGACGCTTTTGGAAGATACCCGCCCTTTAACTTGTGGGGTGACTGGTTTCTGTTCGTGATTATCTGGCGGGGGGCGAGCAAGTGGGGGCTGTCGCCGAAGGCCGATCAAAAGGGCAAAAAGGTGGAGAGTTGTTTATCGAGAATGGCCGTACGTGGGGGCAAGGTCAGCTAGGCCCCCAACTGGAATGATGGGAGAGTAGAATTAGAGAAAGAAGTGAAGTTTGCACTGTCGGGTGAGCCTATTAACGCCGAAAGCATTGCCAGGACCAGTCCAAAGAGCTAAAAATCTCACAATGTGGCTTGAGATTTTGTTTTATTATGGAATTTAAAAGATTGACCTCACGAACATGGCAGGGGGAGGTTCCGGTAGCTAAGATTTGCTTAGTCTAGAGTACACGGTTCGTCGTGGAACATCGCCACTTGGGACAGGTGCTTCGAGACAGTGTTTTCTAGCTAACTAGCGGGGCCCTGCTATGTAGGTGAGTCTTCTTTTTCTTGTTCGGAATATTATAAACAATTTCGGCCCGAGATGGAAAGCTAAGTACTCTGGTAGTTAATGATCTCAAGTTGTAATGCTATAGCTAACTACATGCAGTTTCGTCTTTTTCCCGGCCCGGATAACTACATGGCAAACAAGAACCCTTGACTCTCGACTTGTCCGAAGTCTACAGATCTAGTTATCCATCTAGATTAGACAGGTCCCGAAAATCCGTTTCCCCCCTCCTTCTCTATTGCCCCTTTCTCTGGCATCGTCGGATACGTGTGTGGTTCCCACTACAATACCCATACGAAATTTCGATCGGCCAGGATCCTCGGTAAAGGCTAATGTTCTGTCTCCTCTACTCCTCATCGAGGGATATATTGTACCAACCCTTGACGAAATGCCTTGCTTGCTAACCAGCAAGGGTAGAAGGGCCGGCATAACACCTCCATAAGGTCCGTCCTTTACTATACCACCACTATCAACAACGGTACCGTCGTGCACGTCCCAGAAACGCTCAGGCGGGAGGGAGACGCAGATAAGCAGCCCCTCCAATCGTCTATGGCTATGCCTACTGTGTGAAGTCCTGCATGAAACCCATATGTACATCCCAGTACAACAGAAACGATGTGCAACAATACACGAGCCCTCAGTTGAAGATCCTGATTGATGGTAATTTGGAGGGGGAATCTTTTTTATTTTGGATGGGGGCCTCTCCTTCCCTTGCAGATGGTAATATTGGAGCTGAGGGTGTGATGCTTGCTAGCTTTTACGATCATACGAGTCTCACTTACTCTACATGCTTTGACGCTGCTTAAGCGACCTATGATTTTGAGTCCCCAGTTCAGAAGGCGCTTAAATGGTGGATTAGATAGGCCAACAAACCTCTACCCGCCAGCGAGCGTGCATGTGCGCTGGTTGAAGTGCAAAACCCATAAAGTGCAAGGCCCGGTCGGGTTTATGAAAAACTTGTTTTTTCTCTCAGCACAGGACGTCAGGCGGCAACCACGCTAAGCGCGCATGAAAGTGCCATTTCAGGTGATATCATATATAATCACTCGGTGCCTTCACGTGCGCACTGTGAAAAAAAGTTCAGCTGAAAGATCAATTACGCGTATGTAGGGTTATTCACCCTCAACACTTGAGTCACTTTTGGTACCCGCTCCCGCATCGTTATGTTGGTCTCAGTACGTGCATACAAGTATGCAAACGTTCTGTCCGGGCGGCGAAGTTTTCCATTCCGTGAAGAGGGCGCCCCAGCCAGGTTGCTTCGCCAGCAGGTTGACTGGTTCGTGAAGAGTACAGACTCTAGAAGAGGGGACATGGCTCACAAAGGTTAAGGGTTTAAGGTTGAGTATCGCTAAACACAAATAGAACACAAAAAGGTATATTAAAGTATCAATGTCTACTAAACTTCTTCATCTGAAGTGATATTTTATTGATACACTGGCAGGCGGATCTTTCTGTTGGCAGGAAAAGGCTCACAACACCCTAGGGGATAAGAGCTATTGAGTATGGATGGCTTCAGTATGAAAAATGGGGTGAAATTACCATAGGACTACGGAATTCCGTGACGAATACCGAATTAAATTTGTAAGCCGGCATTGGAGGAATAATACTGTATCAATAAAAGACGATACTCTTAGGTATTGCCAGGCATATTTTAGTAGCGCACTTTTCTTGAACCCCGTGAACAGAATAGCTTCATGATTAATAGGTTGACTGAGTGGGGTATTGTATATACTCCTCGAACAGGTCAACCTGACTGGGGTGCTCTCTTCACGGGGTGTGGGGCGCTTCGCCGCCCGGACAGAACACACATATAAGATCAGAGAGAAAATGGACTGGGCCAAAATATGGATGAATAGAGTGTTTTCCCTGTTTTGGGTGGTGGCGCATGGCGGCCAGATGTGTGTGTGTGTGTGGGGGGGGTCAATGAATTATCTATATAAGGGAGTAAAACAATTAAGTATTCTATTGAAAAGCCTGGCTTCTATGGTGCGGTAAATGTGTCAAAAGTAATGTTACCAACGATGGTAAATTATTTTTACCACCGGTGGTGAAAACAATACCAATATTTATACATTAAATAGATAAAAGCACAGACCCTTTGGCCAAAAGGGGCTACATAATGCCAATCTATGAGTCCAATTGTCCACCGGTGGCAAGCATTTTACCACCACCGGCGGGAAACCTTCATAAGTATTGGCACTATTTAATATACATAGTATAGCGCAGCATAAAGACTGAAATCCAGCATTTGTATTGGCACAAGGACTGAAATTCAGTGCTTATACCACCGGTGGTAAAATTACTTTTGGCACATTTACCGCTCCATAGGCTTCAAGGGCGGCTAATTGATCAAAATTTCTGATATATACATGCATGTCACCGCTACACTCATGTTTTGTGGCTTGGCGTAATTAGACGAACGCCTTAAGTTATCCTGCTAGTCTCGTACCATACGGGCAGCCTGTTATTCTCGGTAGGTGGGCTGGGAAAGAGCCTAGGTCCGCACATTGATTGATTGATAGTTCGTTAGGTTCCTACATAATTAGGCGGTGTGTATTCACTATCTAGCTGTCTGCCCACTGTGGTGGTGGCAGTTTGGATGGTGGTTGTTTAAACACGCTGGTACGTGATATTAATTTAAAAAAAATTACCTTGCCGGGTATTATCTAGGGCAGGTTAAGGTATATTCCTAGCGTAAATGGCTTTACATGGCCTTTTTTCCCTTTTACAACTAGATGTAGTTATGTGACCTATAACAAGGTCGAAGTCACGCGGTGAAGCTTTTCTGTCACGACTTATATTGCATAGCGTTTTGGGGTATATGAGCTAGTGCTATACTACTGTTTATGCATATGCGCATATATTCTGTTACACCCTGAGACTTGGCAGTAGGGAATAAGGAGATAAAGGCGGAACGGGGCCCGGTTTGTTTCGGCCGTGACCGTGGATCACGACTAGTTATTTACATGGTCTCGTTCGTTCAAGGTATTGTGCTTAAAATTGGATTTCGAGACCTTGGTAATATGGCACTAACAAGTCTGGTCAAATTGTTAGCGTATTTGATGATGATATATCAATAGAATATATTTAGGCTATATGGTATTCATCCCCTTTAGTTGCAATTGAATATAGCAATATATTTAAATTTCGGTACGGAATTTGCATCCAGTTTCGAATAATCGTAGCACCGTGACGCTTTTGGAATAGTCAACTCTGCGTTCATATACCTAGGTCGAAGAATTGCATAAATTCCATATTTGGTGAATATATGCAGTCTACGGCCGGGTCCATTCCAGTCCAATTCAGCCCAGCCCAGCCCAGCCTGCAAGCGTCAAAGTAATTACTGCCCCTTTTCTGCTATTACTGCAATACCATTGCATACAATTACTTATGACATTACAGGGGGGAGTTACCGACTGTCACCGAGGCCCTCATCTGATATACATGTATCTGTATCCCCAAAAGAAGGGTGACGATGCATGCCGTTACTGACTGTGTTTTGCTAATATATCAGTCACAGCTAAATACATTGCCCCGGGCCCCTGCATATCAAAAGGGATTTGATTCGCTAGCCCATCGGTTACTGATTGCCGAGCCGTCGTTTACAAAAGTTTTTATATGGATGGGCAGCTCGCTACCCTACTTACCCACCAGGTAGAGCAGGGGTCATCCGTGCTCAGCACCCCGGAGATCCCCGTTTCGCTAGTTTTGAACTACAGTAGGTGATCATGACATTACTCCCTACGCTCCCCGTGAGCTACTTTTTAAAATTAGGATTGGGAAATAGATTGAGTGCGTGAATCATACATGCACAGGGCGAGCTAGGTATTCATCGTGCGTGACTCGGTAACGATCATATCCCCGGGTTGCAATTAATGGCGGGAAGGGAATTTGGAAAGGGGGGGGGGGGGTTAGTAATGGTGACACGTGACGATAGCTAGGGATTCCTAACAAAAGGATTGTAGTAGGGATCCACAATCAATGGTTCTTCCTTGCACTAAATCATCATAAGAAAATATTGGGAATTTTTTTTTCCTCCTGTATTTTTGATAATAGGACTCATTGAAACTACAAGGGTGGTACGTGATTTAGTTAAGCTTCATGAAGGTGCAGCGATGATTTTCAGTGGCGTCCTTCCTGCTGGACCTGTTGTTTTCGATGCATGCAGGAGTGAAACATTTTTTCGATACGATCGCAGAACCCTACTGTATACCTCCCAAACATGGGAGGTCCAACACCGTCCCGCATTTTTCATGATATATAACCTACATGTAATGATCTTCACAGCCACAATCGTCTCATGTTAACTTGTAAACAAATGCCATAAATATAGATATATCTGCTACACTTGATTCGCTGCTGACAATTTAGTGGTGAGATATAACCAAGGAATGCGCCACTTCTATTTCTGAGATAAGTGGGGATTTCTTGAGCAATTATTGCGCGTGGAATTTAGTGTAGGATCATACTTGTAAGTGTAGAGTGTTTCCTCCCGCGTAAGCTTCCGGTCATCAAATGTCTAGATACTGCTGATGCTAGCAAATAAACAATGATAATGACAAATTTCCTGATTAGCAATATTTTGGGCCGCGGGGTTGTCCGTAAGGGAAGTTAACGGAAATTAAAACATCTTTATAATCATGTAATTAAAAGTGGGGGTTGGGCGCTCACCGGAGGATAGGGTTAGGGGAAATAACCGTAAATATAGCCGAGTGATCTTTCATGAGGCTTGGCAGAAGCTCACAACTGCAATGCTCGCTGCTACGTGACCTACATGTATACAACGCAGTTTACTAACTTTAAGTAATGAAGCTTAGAACACTGTAATAGCCCCTTATATGAATCATGTAAAAGCGTAAGCCTCAGTGGGAAAAGTCATGCCAGTGTGTAAATGGATCAGTAGATGTGTAGTTTGGGAGATTGGACAGCATTACATACACGTTTCCCAAGCCCAAAACCCCTAACTTTGTGGGAAAAATATTTAAAATATTTCTATATTAGGAGCCAAGGTTATTTGACAGCTAGGGATCATTTATAACTACTATACTGTTTTGATACAATTTAATTGACTCTGGACAGATATTTAGAAAAATATCACCTTTTATAAGTTAGTAACTTTACTGATAATTTTACAGGTAAAGTCACTGGAAAGAGCGTATTACATGTATGTTGGCAAAAGTGTAGGCAAATCATCTGTTGATACGTTTACATCAAGCACATCGCATGTAAATGCATCATTTAATCCACTTACCAATTTATTTTGTAAGGGAATAGACATAAAACACACATTCATCAAGATACTAGAGATAATGTCAAGGGCGGAAACAAATGCATTAGCGCCGAAATTCTGGCTTTAAAGACGTCCGGGTAAGCAGAGCAGTCTCTAGAATGCTCCAAGATACACACACAAGCAAGAGAACAAAGTAGCCTGTTGACCTACGCGCAGCCCTGCCAAGCGACCTCTGGCCATCTTTCTGGTCGCAGACTGCAGCTGGCAGACTGCTCGCCTTGCTGTTGGCAGACTTTGTCGCCTTCAGGTCCAGGCTTGCAGATATCCTACCTAGCCACTCCAGAAATCGGCAGATAGGTAGATGGCCAGGGCAGCGAGGGGGCGGCTATGTATACGGGCTATTAGAAAACTACATGTAGATACATAAGTAAGTAGGTGAGGGTGCACCTCCCTAGGCTAGCAGGTGAGTGGCCGAGAAGATGGTTAGGTGGATGGCCAAGCGCCTCCTAAGGCCGGTGCGCGGGTGGGCGACTAGGTGGCTAAGTATTTCTAGATGGATCCAAGCAGCGGGCTACGGCATACTCTAGAAGCTACTATGTTACGTACTCGCGCGTCTTTGCCAAGGATTCGATTTCGTAGGTGAATCTTCGGGAGGGCGGTCAGGCGAAAATCCTTGGCAAAGACGCGCGAGTACACTAGTAATGCGAGTGATATCTGGTGAGCCGGCTGCGCCGGAGGACCCGTTCCCTGCGCAGTACCCAAAACTATAGGTGTATCTACATGTCAAATATTTGACACACACCTCGCCCCGTAGCTAGGGGAGAGTAAATGTACTTGAACCCATGCACGAACTGTTCCCTCCAGCTGGGTGCCATGTCATTGGGATGATTACCTGTATGTACGCCTAGCTAGCTAGCTAATCGAGCATACTCTGAATGTGCCAAAACTGGAGAATAAAGGCTCTCGATCTTTGCAGCCCGTAATCATCTTGCATCGGTGGTTTTCTGCAGCTTCTTCTATACGAGTGATAAATGGTGACCGGTGGTATTGCGCGTGGGCCTGCTCCCGCGTATCCCTCCCTATACAGCTACAGGTAGAGCACTAGATGGCCATGAGGGGTACTGAAGTTGAGTCTTAGAACTTCGGGGTGAAGTTAGGTTCTGGTATCCTCGGGGAAAGAAAAAGAAAGGAGGAAAGGAAGAATTACTGCTCCAGCACTGAACCCAACCGTTAACAGGAACACCCGAAAGTGACAATTCCCAGACACACCGCCCCTCCTCTGGCCGGATTATATAACCACTACTCTGCTACGTACTAACACTTAAAGAAAGACCAAAAAAAAAAAAAAAAACCCCGGAGTGTTATATTTATCACACCCTTTATACGTTAAAAAAATATTTTCCGAGAATAAAACAAAAAAAAATGGAGGTCGGAGAAAGATGCTTAGAGAATTGCCTGATACACTTCAGACCCAAAGCTACGAACGAAGGAGATGAACTCGTGTAGTTTGGGTGTGAAGTGGAACAGGGAACCACTAGGCCACCGCCTTATGGCTGCTTTCATTCTTTTTACACTTTTCTAGCGTGGTGACGCAGCCTGCCGTTGGCTAAGTGGCTACCCTAGCGCCAACCTTAAAAATTCAAACCTGCGGTTCTAAAAAAAACACCAAAAAATGAAGGTCGGAGAAAGATGCTTGAAGGATTACCTGATACACTTCAGACCCAAAGCTACGAACGAAGGAGATGAACTCGTGTAGTTTGGGTGTGAAGTGGAACAGTTAACCACTAGGCCACCGCCTTATGGCTGCTTTCGTTCTTTCTACACTTTTATTCTGGCGTAGTGACGCGGCCTGCCGCTGGCTAAGCGGCTACGCTAGCCTAGCGCCAACCTTAAAGTTTAAATCTGCGGCTCTATACAGTTGTACGGTACTACATGTAACCTACATGTAAGTACTTACATGTTAGTATGTATTTACTACATAAGTAAGTACTTACAAGTACTTCTTACCACCCATGGGAGTGTAGGGCAGGGCTTGAGATTGCCGATATCAATATCAACTGTGAGCACCGTTATCACTGTGAGGCGCTATAGTCTCTACCCGACTTCTAGCTCTTCAAAACCTCTACTTACTCAAACCAACGGCCTGGACTGACATCTCCAGCAACTGCCCAGCCCGCAAGACTCTAGTGAGCCCATGCACGGAGCTACATGTACTAACGGTCAAATGCATGTACCCTAGGCGCTCTATAGCGCAGTAAAAACCCCAAGGCCGCGCCAAACTTCATGATTCAGCCCTAAGTACAATGAGATCCTCGCACTCTAGACACACCTCCCAAGCTTCGAAGCCACCTGAGCTACTTACCCCTTGCTGAGGCCCGGAACTTCCGGATCTAGCATTTCACCCAACCTCCCCTCAAATCAGAGTTTTCACCAGGAAACCACATGTATGCCCCTCGCTGAATTCCAGGACGCTGCATACGTACACGTACACGTACATATGCCAACAAAGATTCACAGGGGGTAAGAATTCACACCCCAATATGCACAGTCTGCTGGCTGGGTGGGGCTGACAACCTTCCATCAGCACCTCAGGTAGTAGCTCCCTGCCCCTCCTTAGCGACAAGTACGTTCTACGGAGGGCGGGGAGGGGGGAGGGGGGAGGGGGGGGATATACACGCTTATGTTGCACGTAGGGCTTACCGAGATCTCGAGGCCTAGGTTTCGTCCCAACACTTGTCTCTATAAACTTATAGCCCTTCGAACCAGATACTCCCTCTATGTATGTTGCGATAGCCAAGATAGAAGCCAGTGCCCGAAGCAAAAACCGTCATTGCCCAAATAAACCACCGATAATTGGCTCAAGTTTAGCCCCTAGCTTAACTACTGTAAGTACATGTAAACCACCAGCTTCTTCTTTCACCCACCCCCCCGCCATGATAGCATGCTTAACCCTTACGTAAGTTGAAGCAACAACACCCTTCGCTATTTCACCACCTGACTACATGTTTGTAAGCACTTGAGCTATATTATCGGAAACCACGTAAGCATTCAAGCCCAACGACCTTCCTTTTTAGATACATCACTCCGATATATGAGCTTCTGTGGTACACACGGTCGGTATAGGCTAATGTGTAAGTAACAGCAGGGGCGAGTGATATCTCGTGATGCAACTCAAATACTTCTATGCTACTGGGGATAGGGAATACGGATAGCGTGAGCGAGTGGCTTTATATATACACGGGGGTTTACGGACCTATTAAATGTCTAAATGCCCGGCCACGGGCACTTTGGACGATACAGACGTCTTCATGAATTATCACTCGACACAATTACAAGGGAATAAATAAGACCCAGATATATTCAAGCCACTAATTATCCAGCGAGTGACCAGGCCGCCATCATACACCACTCAGCCTGCTACAAAGCTAAAGAGGCCTAGGGAAGAGAAGGAAAAAAAGGAAACAGTACTCATAGCACTATTCGTTACTCCATAAAACAAAGGGAAAAAGAGTCAAACTAATAAAGGAAACACTAAATGAAATCGCCCCCTCCAAATCCTCCATAGCCCCCAAACCCACCCCCAAACGGCGGCCCACCACTTCCCGGACCCCTCGGGCCCCTCAACCCTCCCATCGGCGCATCTCCAGGCCCCACCGGATCATACCTCGCCCCGGGCGGGAACCTCGGATCCTGCACTCCTCCACCTCCTCCCCGCCCCCCAAACATCGGGTGGTCGCCCGTCGGGTGCATCCCGCCCATTGGGCTCATGCCTCCTCCGGGCCCTTCACCGAAGAAAGGACCACGCAGTGGCGGGTTCGACCCTAAACCGGGTGGGTTCAAGTCATCGGCACCGACGGAGAGTGGGTGCCGCCCACCACTGGCAGGGTAGCTGCCGCGTGGGGGCTGCAGGATCTCGTAGTCGTCATCGAAACCTGGCGGCCGCTCACCACCGGCGGGAATGGGCGGGTTCGCGGGGCGCGGAGGGTAGCGGAGGGGGTCAGCGCGGTAGGGAGGGTCGTTGAGTGGCTCTCTAGGCTGCTGTTGCCGCTGGGCAGCAGCAGGTGAGGGCTCCTCAGATTCCTCTTGGTTGTTGTGCTTGACGACAAGGGTCTGGACAATGTGAATCTTGACGAGGGCAGCAAGATTGGAGATGCCATCTGCGCTGACGAAGGCATTCTCGAGCGGGTTTGTGGGTGAGAGGCTGTAAGGGAAGAAGTCGTCTTTGAGGAAGTCGCGCGTAGGGATATCGAAAGTGGCTGTTTTACTATCTTCGTCATTGCCGGCTTGCAGCTGCAGACCCATGACGACAGTTTTGGTGCCAAGGCGGCTGATCTTTAGGAGGTAGGTTAAGGGTGAGTTTGCGTGCGCATAGCGGAAGCCGTAGGTGCCTGGGGTAGCATTCCAGTTTTCTGGGAGAGGCTGTGGATCTACTGCGGTGATCTCAGGGTCTATAGGAGGTGGATGGGTGTTAGTGGGGGGGGGGATGGATTGAGATTTGGGGGAGGAATTTTAGTTGGGGGGGGATGGGGACTGACCGAGGTGGTCGTCTTCGCTGAAGCCAACGAGACGGAAGCCGGCGGAGAGCATACAGGCATGCACGAAGATGGCGATGGCATCATGCGGCGTTTTGAGCTGTGGCGGGGCCGGTGGGAGGGAGGCATCGATGGTACGAAGGACTATTGGGGGGCTAAAAGGGCGAGCAGCCATGGTAGCTGTACGTATGTAGTAGTAGTTATATATGTAGTAGTTAGTTCTTTGCAGTAATTATAGTTGTTGTAGTAGTAGTAGTAGATAGATGATGGTTGTGATGGGAATGATGAGATGGCTGTTTTTATAAAGCTTTAAGGCAACCTGGCTGCAATGCCAATGTGGGGTGAGCAAGATGCGTCATGCCAAGACCAGACTGGACAGTGTGTGCAGGGGCCCCATCACGGTCTGTGCGTTACTACAAATACGTCATGTACCTACATGTAATTACAGTAAACTAAGGGAACCGAAGGAAAGGGTCCTACTATGACAAGACCAGGGCTGGTACTACTACATACTACATCAATGTTAGCATCGTATTTCCCAGGGTCTACATAAAAATTAAGGGTCTGACTCGAGCTACTCTACTGTTTAAGCATGGATGGATGAGTCGACCAGGGCTGAAAACTTGGTAGAAAAGGGGTATCCTGGTTAGGGTTCATAGAAGGTACTCATCTTCAGCAAACTATCATCACTACATACTACATGTAATTAACCGAATAGGTACAATACTGGCTGGTATGTAGCTGCGCAATAGGTACACGTATGTAGATGAGGCTGGGAGTAGCCCAGTTCAGTTCTGAGAAGCTTCTAGACAGCTTGGGGTACTCATCATGGATATTGGAATCTTTACCCGAAGGTTATCCGTAAGGCTGTAAGGCTGTGGAAATAAAACAAAAAATAAGATAAGGCCCTGAGTTACCAGATGGAGCTTAAATCAGGCAATTGTGGAATTCTGCACATTTTGTGGAACACCTAGATTCCCTGTTCGTGTACCAAAGCTACATGTAGTAGTAGTAGGAATTGTATATTCTACTGAGGACAATTGAAAACCTCGAAACGGTAGCCACAATATCTAAACACAACTACAATAACGCAGCAGTCCTCCTCTACGCCGCAAAAAAAAAAAAAGAGTATCAATTCCCAGCAGCCCCAACCCAATACGTTCGCCCAGCCCCGCCCCCCCACGATAGCTACATGTACTTATGTATGCAAAAAGTCCGCAACCATCAACAGCTCCAGCGCCAGCTCCGGCGGAATCTCCATATCCGGTACGTCCTTCGCGTCGCGGTACTTCTCGTTATAGTAAAAGTACTCGCAGACTTTCTCGAGGATCACCGCACTGTTTCCCCCCACTATCAGCATCACTAGTACACCCAGCCCTTCCCCCATCCAACTCACCTCATATTCTGAAAAACGATCCGGTTCTCCCTCGCCTCCGCAAAGTTACCTATCCACCACCGCCACCTGGGCGTCAGCTCTCACACTCACATACATACACATCCCCCACTCTTGCTCTACTCAAAGACATACTTCGCTTATCTAGCATGCTCTTTATCGCTGGCGAGACGATCGCGGCGCTCTTGCGGACAATGAAGCGGAAACCGTCGTTAGAGATGAGGACAACGGAGTTTGTATCTTCTGCCATTTGGTTGTTTTGTGAAGGGGGGTTGGATTGGTTGTATAAGTGAGGGCAGGCGTGTAGTTTGGTTGTGAGAGGTTTGTTTTTATTGATATTCGAGGTTAGACTAATGAATACATGTAGGTTACGGTAATGTTACACGCGGGGCAGGACAGGACAGGGGCTGACTGGCCCGGCCGTTCAACGGTGCTTTAGGGCTTAAAGTGGCGGTGGGGCAGCCCTAGCTCTCTACCAAGTGGGAGGGTCTATCGATAACCACAACATTACGCTTATCCTTATCAACCCTCAGCCCATTCATCGGGACCCTTTAGCCTGGTTGGGGAGCACAAAGACAAAAAAAAAACGTGTTTGGTGGAACCCCACCATCCCCTGGCTCATGTGGTTTTCATCTTTATGTTTAAATCAATCCGGGACCCAATCATAACCATGAACGATACGATGCGCATTTATTGACTCACATGCAGCTTATGATTTATGGGTGGGTACTATTCGATATTTATTTTCACCTCCTGCACCCACTCGCTTCGATCCAAAACCACCGTCGCCGCCAACCAGACCAGACCAGACCAATAAACTATAAAAATAAAAAAGATAAAAAAAGATAAAAATAAAGGAAACATACATACTCATGATATAAAAGACACACGAAGGCCTAGAAGCGGTGATCTACATACTAGATCCAATTCTCAAAACCACGATATCGTGACGTACCCCACAACCACCCCCAAATGAAACGAAACGAAACGCCCAAGGAAACGGGAAAAGAAAAGAAAAGAATAAAAGGACCAAGCCTTAAAATATAAACAGGGAAAATGGTCAATCTGATATAACCAAGGGGGGGAGAGGGGAGGGGCTGATATATAAGGAGATGCATAAAAAAGAAAGAGTCCAATTCCAGTCATTCCCAATGCCAATATTGCTAGTGCTTATAAATCCTGCAATATGGTCAAAAAAAAAGTTAGCTCATCCCGCAGCGCCCCGCTCCGATTGCAGCCTTATTTGAAGAAAATCCACAAGAAAAAGCACCTCGCCATAACTTATGAAAAAGAAGAAAAAAAAAAGTACAAAAAAAAACCCAGTGAAAGGTATTATTCCCCACATTATAAACTCCAGAGTAAAAAAGAAAGAAAAACAATTGACCCCTTGGAAGAAATTAGATGAAAATCGGTTTAAAACTCTCTTCTCCTCGTCTTCAAGGCCGTAGAAAAAAATGTCGTAAATAGTAGTAGGGAAAGAGAAAAGGGAAATGAGTTTCACTGAATGATTAGTTTACGCTCATTCCCAACTTTCGTCATGTTCACGCGTCTTAGCATCGCCGTATCACTAGGGTATATGATGACTGGTGCAGGGAGTCGTGGTCCTTCTTGGTTTATACGATATGCCACTTGCGCCGCTTCTTGAATTGCTGGTAGTTCGTCATGGCAGGATTTGTAGTCGAATGGAGAAACCACGATCTTCTGGCGCAATGTAATATCCCTGCAGCTGGACATATGGGCCTGTAACAATGGCAAGGTTAGTCGATCTATAGTGCAGAGGAAGTGGAACTAATAAATGTACCTTGACTGTCAGGAAATAATCAATTTTGTATAATGTTGCCGATGTAGTGAAACCGCTAACTTCATACATAGGAAATGCCGCCTTCCCCGGTGGGAGATACCCGTCACTATCCCTCAAGTCCTTTACCGGAAATTTCATGTTAATCCTGGTTTCGTATCCGGCTTCTGGTAACTTCCGCCCTACAACCTCTTTCTTGCTGATGAGTTGCTTAACCTTTGTCGTCGGCTCGTCTCCCTGCGGATTATACGTGATTGCCTCCTCAATCGCTACCACAATCTTTGATATCGACACCTTCCTTGCTTTGACAATCCAATCCGGGTTTGGCGTTAGCCGTACCGAAACCTCCACAGGATCATTTGGCCCAAAAGACCATCGCTCTAGAACCATACACAACGTTACAAGATGATCTGATACACGTTCTTGTGTTTCTGGCCTATTATACATCCCAAACGAAGATAATGTGTCATATCTCGTCAAAGGCACTGGGAAAGTATGTTTCGTCAATTCCGTATGGCCCTGTCTCACGCTCACCTCTAGCTCATAATATGTCTCCGCAACTCGTGAAGGCAAAGTTAAGCTTGCCGGCGGCACATTTACTATATCTTCCGCTCCGACTCCAGACACTGGTATCATCAACATAAACGGTAAATCCATCGCCATAACCATCTCGTAGGGCATGCCAGCGGGACATTGGTATAGCCTTTGTTCTTTCGCGACTAATCTCCGTAATTCTTTCCGTGGCGCAGCCAGACGGCCGCTGATAACTCCATCCGCGTGCGGATGTATAGTTTCCTTTCGATAGAGACCAATGGAGACGAACGATATGGCGACTGGTGCTGTGTATCCCGAGCCAGGGCGTATCTCAACTTTGCCTTCTATTCGAGGCTGGATATAGAGCAGCAGAAACTCTGGTCAGCTCCCCTACAACTACAATCTCAACCTACGTTCGCCCGGGAAGACCTGAGAGAACAAGAGGGCTATCTGGGGAGGGATCAGAGAACAGAAGAGGGGATGTGAGGGGGGGGGAGGGGTTTTTTTTTACCATAGTGGCCGAGATCCCCGGGTACCCCACTAGGAAATTACTGTTTGGGGGCCCACTTATACGGACAAACGCCGGAATCTTCTCTAATATCTCCATGACGGGTGATAGTAGCTAATGGAACCACCCCACTCCCGGCTATCGCAAAAAAGTGACCAGGACAACCTTCGCCAGTTGTAGACTAGGGGCTCAACGAGCCCTCTTGATTGGGGTAATATTAGTGGTGATAGTATTAGATAACGATGGTATTGGTTTATGATAGTTGTTATGATAGCAACAAAGTGTAGTTCTGGCGACGGTGGTAGCGAAGGAGACTGTGTGTGGTGTCTTATTTTGTGGAAGCGGAATGTTGTAGGTTATTACTATTTGTTGCCTTCCCCCCTTTGACCTTTCCTTTTTCCGAGAGAGAATCCAGGGCTTCTTTTTTGATGCAAAGTGTCACCGAGGTTTGAACGTCAGAGAGTGTGAGTGGGTGTAAGTGGTGGGGGAGAGGGCAGCGACCGCAGCTGAGGAGGATAAGTAACTGGGCTTGGGTTCTCTGTATGCGATGAGCAGATGTTAAGTGCCAGGGCTGAGAGTGTCCAGAACTGCAGTAGCAGAACCTTGTTTTGATACACTTCAACCACGTTTTTTTTTTTCTTTTCTCGGCTGCGTCTGTGGGGGGGGGGGGTTGTTCGCTGGCTGGAAAGGGGTTCTGGCGGTGAGAGTCGAGGTGGTGCTGGTGGTGTTGTAGTGGTGGTGGAGGAGGGAGGTTGCTCAAGCGGCTCTTTCTGCAGTCTCTCGGGAACCGGGCGCGAAACAATTATGGTCAATCGGGCGTGGCGAGGCACTTTGCGGCGGAGTTTATGTACGGTATTTTAGGATCCCCAAACTAGCAACGATGAACAGGCGCAATGCATGGAGCGAGATGTGTGCCTGAGGCTAGGGAAAGAGGACGACAGGTGTCAACAACAGGAACAGCAAGTAACAGCAAAAATAAAATGGCACAAAACATATGTAAATGTAAGGTACAAGTATGTACTTATCTTTGCCCTGCAAGTCGTACATGTATAGACTTTTCCATTGGTGTGGTGTCAGAAGTGATAAAGAAAAATTAATAACTACATACATGTAGGATTACATGTATTGAAGGAAAATGGTTGACAGTCTTTTACCCCAAAGTGTTATGTCGAGATCTGTTGCCATGATCGATCTAGTAAGTTATGTATTGGCCAACAGTATCAATTACGAAAAGGGCAGTAGAGGAGTAAATATTTATAGCCATTCTATAGATAATAATAATGGACTCGAGAAAGATAAATACAGCACTGCGTATGTATTATAATTTGCGTTAGTACTACGGAACACATGTACTACGGGTGTAGGGGAAAGTTGCAACAGCTCTCACTGTCGCCAGACTACACCCATAATACCAATAGCACCAATTGAAGACCATAAGGTTCTGCGCTGCTTCAATGCTAGAGCAAGACACATTGGTTTGCACGCCTGCATTTGCTAGGTGTTATGGGCATGTATGTATCTTGATGTTAGCTTATTGTCAGTACATGTATGTATACGCATGCCGTTGATTCATAGAGTATATACTTGGTACGTGATATCAATATAAAGATGAAACAATATTGTGCATGTTCCTTTATGCGGCACTGCGCTAAACTTTAGGTGTTGCTTGCCCGCATATTAAAACTGAAAGCAGTATATATCAGGGTACCGAGGCAGTTATGCTGGCGTGCGAAGTAAGCATACTCTAATAACTCTAATAATCTCCGCACCACATGGAGACATGAATATGTGGAGACCAAAATCCATAGTTGGAGGAATTCGAAGGGCCGAAGGAAGCTTAATGGGGTTTCTAGAAGCACTTGTGAATCAATTGTGGAGAATTGGCCAAGTCCATACCAGCCCGCCAAGCCACTTCGGAGCTCCCTTAAATGATTATGTAATTTCTTATTTTCAAACTAGCAGCCGCGTTTTTTCCCTTTCGGTGCTTCCCTCACCACCTTCACTCCAACCGTGTAAAGATCCGTTCTCACATCTACTCGCGTTCTGTGCATCGTAGCATCCTTTGTCTCCAACTTTCCTGTGGGCTAGAGACTAAATCCTCAGGTCCTCAACACCACCTACCTACGCCAAGTACCTTCTTTCTGGCTACTACAACTTCTAATCATCGCCATCATCACCAGCTATCGTAATAAGCTTGACAGAAATACCCAATAAACCAACCCCACGGGAATCCTCCCCTGTGCTCAATAGTCGCGAACAGAGTGTTCAGACGGCATTGGCAGCCCGTTTTCCACTTTCGTATGGCGTCCGCCGCCGCCACGCCCTGTCGCACTTGTTCTGTATCTAGCCACCCGTCGCCTGCGCCCTCTTCCCCGGCACCATCGACGTCATCGGAACAGTCGCGAAAAAGAAAACGCGACGAGGATATTGCGGAACCAAGTCCATTTTTGATTACCCCTCCAAATTCAGAGGACGGTGCTTCAGTAGTATCTAGGCCAAGGCATATGCCTACAATTACGATGTTCACAAGTATCTGGCAATCTTTAAAAAGCTGGGTCGGGGTTGGATCCACCACACCTCAAGTCCCATCGCCGCCTGGTGGAGGTGAAGCTTCAATATCACCAAAACGTGCCCGTCTTGATGGCCCATCCAAAAGCGACGGTAGGTTTTGTTTGTCACTTATTACAAACTTAGATGCTAGCTCACATTGTATCCCCAGACGCAGCGCCGAACGCTGACCCAAACAAAGAACCAATTGCTTCGACATCACAACCCATACAATTGCAAAGTTCAAACAAAGAGTCTCCGCCTCCCCCGACACACAATAACCGCTCTAGTCTGAAAATCAAGGCGCTAGTCACTACAGATAAGAAGACACCACCAACCCAGCTCCCCTCCCCTCTTGCTTCGTCGTCGGAAGATGAGCTAGAAAACCTCTTTAAAAAGGCGGCTATACCTGTTCCTTCTTTGCCATCAACAATGGCCGACCCCTTAGCCCCACCATTTTTCACCAGACCTCTGCGGAAGAGGACCAACCCGGAAGCTGTATTACAGAGAGTCCTCGCGCGCAGAGCAGCATTCGGCCCATCATATCCTCCGTCCGCGGAAGCTCGAGGGAGGTATCCGCAATCCCAAGTCCCCCGGCGCTTTACCCCTACGATACCAGGATTAGGTGGGGAATTTAGGAGGGGTGTGGGGGCTTATTATCCTCTACTGAGAAGACTACCCCCAGGACTACCACCTGGTCAGCTCCACAACTTCAAGACCAGCCTGAGATTTCCAGAAAAAACTCCAATACTACGCAGAGATGGAGCAAATAGGTTTAGTGGACGTGTGGCGAAGTACATTAATACAGTGGTAAGTTGATAACCGGATTGGACAGAGCCAAAAAGGCCGTTACTAATAAATTACTCAGTATGCGAATAATAGAGGCATTACTCAATTGGGTAATATTGAACTAGCTGTAATACTCGAACAGCTTAATAAAGAAAAATATACAGGTTTTCAAACCTTAGAACAAGTCGAGCAGAGGCGCAAAGAGCGTAATCTTGAAATAGCTAGATTGAGGGAGGCATCAAGACAGGTATCAGCTAGAATATCAACCCAAATATAATGAAACTGCTAATATCCTATCAAGGAGATAATCCCGCCCCTTGACGAGGAGTCGCTCGCAGTGTTCAACAGAATTGCCGCGGACTTGGTTAACCCTGCGGTCCCTGCCGCCAGAGAATATAACACCCTGGATGGGTTTTTAGCGAACAAAAATGCCCTCCATAGGGTTCTTTGGAAAACAGGCGCAGCTGACCGGAATTGGCTTAACGATGAGACCATGAACTTTTACGTCGCGATGATCGCAAGACGAGCCAATATCGAGGGTCAGCCCATGAGGATATTGTACTTCAATAATGTCTTTTGGAACAGCCTAATGAAGGGCACCAATGTTTCTAGATGGGCCAGGAGGAAAAAAGCTGGCGGAAGACTGATGTTAGAGCTGGATTACCTAATTTTCCCTTGTAATCATGGGGATGTTCACTGGAGTATGTGCGTAGTTAACTTCAAGCGGAGGAGAATTGAGAACTACGATTCGATGTACTCCAGGGCAGTGGCAGAAAGGATATTTACCGTATGTATTACTATCCCCTATTTCACGGGTAGGTTGCTAACTTATACTCAGATTATTAGAGCATACCTCGTAGCCGAAACTGGGATGCAACTCGAGGGATGGACGAACTATAATCATTGGACTACTACTCAACAACTGAACGCGGCGGACTGCGGAATGTTTTCGCTAAAATCGGCGGAGGTTGCTACAAGGGGCGCGGTTTGCAACTTTACCCAGAGTGACATGCCATTATTAAGGCAAAGGATGATTGTAGAGATAGTAACGGGGACCCTCTTTCCCCCACAATTCTCATCATAACCACAACGAATCATTGTGGTTGAGTATGAGAGGCGTAGTCCAGGTTAGACAATCAATGATATCTGTAAACTCTACAGGGTCTCATTTCTTGCTCTTTTTCTTTTCTTTTTACTATTTTCCTGATTATCTCCTTTTCCTTTCGGGCGGGGTTTGTTTTAAAACTGGTTATTTCCCTTTTCCTTCCAGTGGAGTTTACTTCTATCTTTCTCTCCTTCTTTCGTTTCGGTTTCCATTCCCGAGAGGTGGCGGCACGGATTTTCTATCTTTTCCCTCTTGTCAGCCTATTTTATGCGGTGTTTTCACGGGACATTCTCTCTCTCTCTCTCTCTCTCTCTCTCTCTCTCTCTTCCTCTACTTTAAAGTTGGCGTTCGAGTCTCAACCCTCTTTTGTTCTATCGAAGGTGTAGTTTTAGCATAGATATCTTGTGAGCATGTGTGGTCGGGAACAAAAATTGAGGCGGTTAGTTTAGTTGTCGGTTTTTTTTTCTGCTTCCTTTTTTTTTGCTTCCCCTTTATTCTCTTATGTCGGGAGTCTTTGTGTCTGCTGTTGGTTGTAACATATCTTTTATATCTTCAAACGCCTCCTACCCCTTTTTTTCTTATTTCCTTTCCTTCTCCTTTCATATCCGACCTGATTTGGGGGCGGAGTGCTTGTCAATCATCTACATACACGCATAATGTCAGTATGTATGGTGAGAATTCCCAACTAGGGCGATGGAATATGATCAATTCCTCATTACCATTGAAAAATACTATACATAGCTCACATCCCCCCCCCCCCCTCCTCGTCCAATGCAGATGGGCTTTGTTTAGACGGACGTATCGGTCAGTAATTACATGTAGATACAATTCCCGCAAAAGGCGAATGTAATCATGATCCATCACTCGCACTCGAAAGATAGTCTGGACTACCCCAAGCTCATGCACGGAAAACAAAAACTCCCTCCCACCCCGCCCCATGACCAAACGCCGGGCCACTGCAGCTATACATGTAGGTAGGTATGTAGGTACATAATAGACCCTATGACCACCAAACCCCACCACACGCAAGGACGAGCCACACAGCTGACCCCGCGATAAAACTCCATACCCAAGACTAATCTTCCAGACATGCATGTAGACCAGCCCTACCCCCCTACGCCGGTAGATACATGTGGGTACCTCTTGCTGGGTGTAGGTGGTACCGTACCCACGTGTGCTATAGCGCGCCGTTTGGTAGAGACTGCGTGTGCATGTACATGTAGATACCCACCATCTTAGCTCAAGCTGAGGGCCCCGAGAAGCTTGCTGCCGCACTCGGGGCAGACGGAGGTGGACTGGGTAACCCACCCCCCCAGATCATCGGTACCCAGCTCTCCATGACATAGCGGTGTAATCAGTCTGCCAGTATCAAAATATATTTCTCGGTGGGCATGATCACAATTAGGCTACGCATGGTACAATGGATCATATCATATCCCGGCCGCACTACAGGATGCCACGAATCACGAAATATCACTCGGTGACACACCCACCGCACACCGCATTGACAGCCAGAAAAAAAAAGATCCCATTTCTTTTCACAGTATCTAGATTACGATTACAGCAATCTACATCCTCAACTCCACGCCACTCTTGAAAGAAAAAAAAAAGAAG
Source organism: Morchella sp. 2018-W16 (assembly GCA_024713755.1). Classification (NCBI taxonomy): domain Eukaryota; kingdom Fungi; phylum Ascomycota; class Pezizomycetes; order Pezizales; family Morchellaceae; genus Morchella; species Morchella sp. 2018-W16. The sequence continues at coordinate 3,231,606 of JAMGYY010000003.1, read as the reverse complement.
AAAGAGAAAGAACACCAGACCGCATTCATGGCGCATGCCCCATTATCACAATCACATAGCACAATTACAGCAGCAATAAAAAATCAAGAAAAGAAACTGTAAAAGAAAGAAGAAGAAAAGAAGTTTATCCCACTGTCTAGACAAACACCGCCATAACGGCCACCAACCCAGCTACGGCCGCTGCACCAAGAACACCAGCACCCCTAGCGCTCACGGCAGCACCCGCCTGGTCCTCACTACTGGTGTTATTGCTGCTGGTGCTGTTTCCAGCACCAGAGGTAGTCTCACCGCTCGGGGTGTTGCTCTGGTCATCAGCCAATGGGGTGATGGTGAGGTTTGTGACCTCTGTGCCACCGGTGGTGTACACCTTATGCGGGGTGGTAAACGATGTGAGCTCAACGATCTTCCCATTGTTGGGGTTCTGGATGCCGTTCTTGACGAGGTCGCTGTCGGGGCAGGCAGGGATGTCCATACTAGTGTTGAATTTTGCGGCATGGTTGAGGAGGATGAACTTATCGGAGCAAGTTGGGGGTGACGAAGAGGCGGACAATGAGGAGCGCGAGGTGATGAGCGTGATGTCGATCTGGTTGTACTGCCCCTGGAGGTTGTCAAAGTCCTCGAGCAGCGTTGCGTCCCCGTCCGAGGAGACCTCGACGAGGCCATAGTCAGAGGGCTCCTGCGTGTACTCGTAGACGAGACCGCCGGACCATGAGTCGATCATGCGCTCACCGTAGAGGGCCGCAATCTCGTTGAACGGACGGGGGCGGACGGTGTTGCAGCCAAACTCACTGAAGAAAAGGGGAACTGAGGTGTTGCTGAAGGTGTCTACGAGGCCCTGGTAGCCGGACGTCTCCCAGGTGGAGTCGCCGCACCACTGGTAGCTGTTGAGACCATAGAAGTCGGAGCGGGAGTCAGCGTCGTCTCCACAGGTGAGGTACGCCCACATAGGGCGGCGGGTATCATCGTCGGCGGCGGAGTAGCCGACGGGGATGGTACGGCTGGCGTGATTGGCGATGTACTGCTTGAGGTCACGCTGGATGGCGCGGATGTACTGAGGGACGGTTTGGGCAGACTTGACGCTGTTGACGACCTCGTTGCCAGCGAAGAAACCGAGGAGATTGGGGTAGTCTTTGAATGCCTCGACGACGGAGAAGATGCGAGTGAGATAGCCGCTGTGGTAGCTGCTAACTGGGTCGTCACGATTGAGGGATTCACCCGAGAGGGGGGAGTTGACGTCGAGGGCGAGATAGATGCCTACGGCGTTGAAGATTGAGACGCACTCGTCATGGTTGAGAGCAGGATTGATATTGTAGACACGGATGGTGTTGACACCAAGCTTCTGCATCACGGCAGCATCTGTGGAATGTCAGTCAGTATTCTGTGTACCCTCCAAATTTAGTACTCTGTACTACTAGTAATACAGAGCACGAGGGGGAGGAGATGAAGGAGGCACAAACCGCGAAGACAAGCATCCGCATCACTGAGAGGGTCAACACCCGAATTAGGATCGTAGCCACTGGCTATTTCCCACATCTACAAGTCAGTCCATGTAACGATTGATAAGAGGTAAATGAATTTTATAGATAGAAAATAAAGAGCAGCGAATAACAATAATGATGGTAATAATGATGGTAATAATAATAATAATAATAATAATAAAATTAAACATACCTCCAGCGGGCTGGTAGGCCAATCCCACCATGACAAAACGATCGCCAGTAACAGAATTGACAAAGTCGCTGCCGTCAACGATCAGCGGAGATGCAGCAGAAGCCATGTGAGCGGCTAGAACCGCTGCAAGAGCCGATGACTATCATCTGTGTCAGATGAGGTATTCTTTTTTTTTTTATTTCTTTTTTATCACAATTGATTGGGGGTGGAAGTAGAGGAAGGAAGGGAGGGAGTGAGATGCAGGGGGGGATTTTCTTACAAGAGCGAGAGACTTCATAGCTACGTGATTAGGATTTAAGATTCGTAGTGTTTGCGTGTAGTGTTTTGAAACGAACGACGGTATAGCGGTGGTCAACGAGAGTGATTGAGAAGCGAGAGTCTTTTTGAAGGATATTAGATTAGAAGGAAAAAAAGAGAGAGAGAGAGAGAAAGGAGGTTGAAGGGTAGAAGAGGAAGAGGAAGAGGAAGAGGAAGAAGAACAATAGAAAGGGAAATGAGCAGGACCTCTCACACAATCAACCTCCGTCGTCTAGCAGGAACCAAGGAACAGCCCGCCATCATGTAATCTATCCATCCATCCAATCCTTTAAAACCCTTAACCATAACCCATTCATCCATCCATCCATTTCGTAATGCACGGACCAATCTGATGGAAAGGGGGAGTTAACCGATGAAGTCAGGGGTTGGTTGGTTGGTTGGTTGGTTGGAACTTGACTTTCCCCCCCGGGTGTAAAGGGTTCCGTCGGTCGGTTATTAACATTCAAGTCAGACCAAACCATAAAGTAGCAGTATAAATGCTACATTATAATACGTGACTTACTCCATCTGCAGCTCATGGCCCATATAAATCACATATACTCATAATTACGCCTGTATATATATATTAAATAGAACAAATAACATGTACGTACCCAGAATTGGGAGGGATTGTGGGTTAGGGTTAAGTTACACAGGGTTGCTTTCCTTTAGAGTTAAACTTTAATTTCTCACCTAAGCGCAATGATCATTTCCCCACCAAACAAGCAAAAACATCGTCGTCTTCCAAAGAAGAGGAGGAAGAAGTGAACAACCAGTAACATCAACAATATCACCAACAGCCCATCATCATCAACATCATCACCACCATCATCATTAACCTCAACCTCAACTCCCAGAGCTCACTCACTATAACTATTAGACATCACAGTCATCGATACATCACAGCTCTCCAACTAATTACAGAAAAGAAGGAAGAAAAGTACTCATCCCTTCACAATGGCAGAGCCCGAGGCGGATAACCTCCGCATTCAGCACACAAACCCACAAGATGTCGACCTCTCTGACGAAACTCAGGACTTTCGCTTCCTCAACCTCTTCAAAAAGTAATACCCCCCCCCCCCCCAACAATCCCCTCCCCAATCCCCTCACTAACCCCCACCCCCACCACCACCCCAGAGCAGACCCCGCTTCTCTCCCCCGTCGTGGCGAAAAAGACTTTGAACCTGATGGTACCACCCTCCAAGACACAGTCCTGCATGAGTCACGCCTCGCCATGCATGAAGCCCTCCTCGGCGAACGAAAGCATTCCAACAAAGCACACGTCGAAGCCACCTGGCGGCCCGCTCTAACCCTCTCCCAAGTCCACGTCGCCCGCGGGCCCCACTTCAAGACCGTCGGCCGTGCCGATAGGCACGGTGTCCTCTGGCTCCTCCCAGAGGAAACCATATACCTCGTTGAGCGCGGCAACCTCGAGTGCTGGTGGGAGGAGGGCATCCCCATGAGTCTCCAGGGCGTATACGCATCCTGCCTTGAGGGATGTGGCGGCCTCGAGAGGTACCAGGTCTACGCCTATCTCAAGCGCGCGGGGTATATCGTGCAACGCGCGGCCACGTTCGACGATGAGAGCGAGCCGGGGGAGTCGCCGCTGCCGCAGACATTCCAGCCGAGGAAGCCAACAGCGGGAATGGTCGGGCTGATGGCGGGCATGTGTGCGTTTTTTCAGGCTGCGCCGCCACCGCATGGCCCCATAATTGCCCCGGGGACGTACCGCTCCTACGACACGATCTATACGCGGCTCTCGCTGATCCCGTCGCACCACCCGCCCCGGAGCGCTACTCACCCTGTGACGACTACGGGCGCCAGGACGCCCTTCCGCGTGGCCTACAATGTCTGGAAGCCGCGGCCGGGCTTCAAGAAGAGCGATCCGCCGCCGCCCAACTTCCGGGTCGCGGTCGTGTCGGCACGAGAGACGAGTCTGCCGACGCTGGCGGAGCTGGCGGCGCTGTTCGAGTCGGTTCCGGTGGAGGATGTGGCCGGGACCGAGGCGAAGGCGCAGTTCAGCAGGTTGAAGGATGGGTGGCGGAATGTCATTCTGGCTGTCGTGGATAGTGGCGTGACGAGCTATCTGAAGCTCGGGGATGTGGGTTTTGTCGGCGAGGAGATGTGGAAGTGGAAGCCAGGGGCTGGGAGAGGGGGCAAGGGGGGAGGTGGGAGGGGGAGGGGTGGGGGTGGGAGAGGAGGTGCGCAGGGGAGGGGAAGGGGAAGATAGGGTGAGGTTTTTCTTTTCTCTTTTTTGTATAGTGGTTGATGCATATAGATAGATACCATTAATAGCAAGGGTTCGAGTGATTAGTGGTGACTCAACTAGCTAACCAGAATTGTAATTCCTGCAGCTTCCTGTAGATTAACATAGAGCGCGCCTTTAGAGCGTAGCCCCAATTGACATAAATAGAGCCCTCGTAACCTGCTTGAAAACGCCTTCCATAACTGCGACCCTGGTCAAGCCTATCAAGGTCTTACCTCCCGCCTCGAGCCACCCCTTTTTTGAGAAGCAGCATCATCAATTGAGCAGTGCCAGCATTTGTATGTAGTTAGACCTCAGGATACCACCTCGTAGTCTGATCTCAAGACACTAGTATCTACCTGAGCCTCCACCGACTAGCATAGCACTCGACTCCCGGCGCTAGTGGCCACTGGACCGTACATGTATGTACAAACCGCCGCAGATTCTAGACTAGTCAAGTACCTATGGGTACATCGCAGCGCACAGGCTCGCCCGCTCGGGCCAGAGGTAGTGAGTCAGCTGATCGGGTCGAGACTGGGGTTGGGGTCTCCTGGGTCTGGGGTAGGGTGGTGTCTTGGAGTAGGTAGTCTTTGGTTTACATACTGGTAGTTAGGTGCTGTGATGTTGCGGCGGATGTGGTGGTGGTGGCTATGGTGCGAGTGATGGGTGGTGATTGGGCCATGGGTGGGTTCGAGGGTGAGTTGGTGGTTACCACAGATACATGCTCAGAGTGAGCGGCCTCTGTATGTATGTACCAGATACACGCCTTGTTCTTGTGCATGATATACCAGGAGGCATCACTTGCCCAGATATTATCTCCTCTGGGTATGTATATACTTAGTCTTTTAAATACTTACTTATTACGAAATGTTCTCTCTTTAGGTTACTTTAGTTTTACCAGGGAGTTCCTGCCCGAAAGCTAGACGTTTATACATGTAACTACTATATTTAGTACGTATTAGACTGCGGGACTAAGCCTGGGATATCTTCCCCCCTCTGTGTGAAGAGTCTTGGGTAAGTGTGTAGAGTATTAATGAAGAGTACTATCGGATCCAGCTGTACCTCGGGAAATTTTCTTGGCCCTCCTATCATTGACACTAAAGGCTGAGCCAAAGTGCACAAACGATACATGTAGTCAAATGTAACTATGCCAAGAGACACTCCAATTCGGCAACCACGGAATATATGGGTGTGACTCGTTGAACCCTGCCCCCCCATAGAACACGTCACTGGGGTCCGTGTGCCCCCGAGGATATCTGGTACCGGAAGCTAGCTTTATCAACAACAGCTGTAGCTACCTCCCTCCCTCCCCCTAGCAACACTCACCCAAATAAACAACAAAAACAAACCAGTGAGATTTCTACCATGGATTCAATCTTCACCACTGCCCGTGAAGCTGCACGGGAGTGCACGTCACTCCTCAATCCCTCACTTGTCAACTTTGCCTTCTCGTCGTGCATCCTGCTGGGGATCCTCGGCTCCTATCTGCCGCAACACTACAAGATAATAAAGCGCGGTTCCAGCGAGGGTATCAGCCCATTATTTGTGCTCCTTGGGGCCACCGGTGGGACCTGCGGGTTCGTGAATATCCTTATCCTGTCGCAGGGAGTGTTGGGATGCTGCCACAAGGGTATTGGCGGGTTTAATTGCATTGCCGCTAGCTTGGGTGTGGTACAGGTCGGGATGCAATGGGCCTGTTTTGCGGTTATGTGAGTTACCAATCCTCCTCCTCTGCCCTTCTTAAAAAACTAATGGGGGTGCTACAGCTTGCTCTTGTTCTTGATCTACTTCCCGCGTGCCTCGCCTCTCGCCTCGCCCGCCACCACTCCCAACAGCCCCCCCGAGCGTGCAGCACTAACAGTCACCCTCATCTCCGTGCTCCACTTCGTCATTGTCGTTGTGTGCACCTTCTACTTCTCGCTCCTGACGCCCGGGGACACCCCCCACACCCCCGAGACCATCCCGCAGCCGAGCCCACAGCTCGTCTCATGGGCCAATTCCCTTGGGGTTCAGGCCATGGTCTTGGCGGGACTGCAGTACATCCCGCAGTTGTACACTACGTGGACGTTGAAGCATGCGGGGAGTCTGAGTATTCCCATGATGTGCATTCAGACGCCCGGGTCATTCGTCTGGGCGATTAGTCTGGCGACGAGGGAGGGGACAAAGTGGAGTAGTTGGGCCACATATGTGCTGACTGGGATGCTCCAGGGAAGCTTGTTGGTCATGTGCGTGGTCTGGGAGATGAAGAATAAGAAGGGGGGCGTGAAGGACTCTAATGGAGCTGGCCAGGATGAGGACGAGAGGAGACCGCTTATCGGGAATGAGACGTCTTAGGTGCGTCGGAGGAATAGCAGCTAGATTTGGAAGGGCTGCGTTGTAAGATCTTCGGTTGTGGTTGCTTTCTTTCTTCCTCTCATTGATTTTATTTTTACTGTGGTGTTTAATGAGCGATGATAGCTAGCACATAGGTTGGCGCATAGAAATATACTTTTGGCGCACATTGGTACGGAAGTTTGGGAATGTAATCTAAGGTTGTATTATTACTGCAGCACAGTTACTGTTTACGAGAATAAATATTTTATTCCCATTTACTCACTTCCAAGGAAACATTTATCATTATTGAGCTAGACCTACTAACACTAACAAGAGATACGCATATACTTCCCAACATCACCGGCCTTCTACAACACCACATCCACCCCTACCCCTACCCCCTCCAATACTTCCCTCTCCCCCAACACCTCCCCAATCTCGCCCAACAAACCCCTCAGTCTCCCCTCTACCTCTTCCCTCCGTCTGACATTCTCGGCCATGGCCTCCACCTTCCGGCGCCACTCCTCCATGGCCTCCATCTCAACCCATTTTTTTCTCCTTGCCTCCACGGCCGCAGCGCGGGATACGGGGTCGGTATTGGAGGGATATGTGAGCGGCTTAAGGGCGTTGAGAGTGCTGTTCGCGGCAGCAAAGTAGGCGGTAAGAAGCGCGAGCTCGGATTGCGTCTGCTTGTGCAGCGTCCCGAGTGACTGCGTGCTGTACGTGATGTGCGTGAGGAGCGAACGGAAATGTGATGTTGGGGCATCGGGGGCGCGCGGGAGAGTGGGAGTGGGGTTGCCCATGGTTTTATTTTATTTTATTTTATTTTTTTCGAGTTCCCAGGTAATAAACGTAGTGACGGTGGTTGTATTGTATTGTATTGTATTGTATATAGGTGTAATCAGGATGTTCCCAGCAGCTAGCTATGTAGCAAGCGTTGATATAGAGGAGTTGGTTTGGCAGAGTACCCGTAGCTAGCAACAAGGGGATTTAAGTTCTGTTGCTACTGCCCAGGAGGCCCCCCCCTCCCTCCTCCCCCTTCTCCTCCGCATTTGATACCGGGGGCCGGGCGTGCGTGAAGAATGTTTGAGACGTTTCGTCACTGCCCCGAAGGGTGGTGTTGGGGACCCCTGTGGTTCGGAGTTTAGCGCTGGTGGCACAGGGGGGGCGAGTGATGTTTTGTGAATAAGATGTGGGGGTGTGTGGAATTGGGATTTGTTAGGCGGGGAGTACCAACGATACGCTGATAAGCGCCTGATGCTCATCGTGTGAATTGATCAAGTCAAGATGGCGGTTTTCAAATGTGTGTATCTCCGTATGTATTACCGTGCATGAGTTGAAGGAACCTAGATTCGCTCCTGCATATTAACATCCAACAACTTACAGAGGAGGCAATGTCTCAACCAGTTTACCCCGCCGATAAAACAACACCACAGTAATAACAATAACATTGCAGCTAGACTCGTGGAGTGGGTGGAGAGTGTCACCAAAACGGAAGTTCTAGAAAAAAATCATTTCCACCCCTTTTTACTGCTGTGTGACACGTGTGAGGTTCTGTTTCGATTTCTTGGCATAAGCTTTTAGCAGGGATAAGAACAAGCTCCGAACCCGATAGAAGGAATTTCTGAAATTTCGCCCCGTTGTCCTCCCACCATCATTCACCTCTTAATTCCTCACCTTCTCACCTTCTCATCTTCTCATCTCTCTTCCGCTGTCATTCCCCGTCCTTTGTTTATCACTACTACTGCGTCATGGACGATATTGCTAGGTCTGCCTTGGACTCGTTCGAGATCATTACTACCTCCGGTATTCTCCTTTGGTCAAAGAAATATGCACCTGTCAACCCAAGCGTCGTCAACAGCTTCATCAGCGATGTCTTGATCGAGGAGCGCGTCCAGCCTGGTACTGATGGGAAATACTACAAGAAGGATTCGTACACGCTCAAGTGGACTACTGCAAACGATTTCGGCTTAATCTTCATTGTGAGCATCTGCCCCCTCGTGACTTATCCTCGAACAATGCTGACATCCGGGGGTTTTTTTTTTTTGCTTTTTTTGCTTTTTTAGGCAGTCTATCAATCACTTTTGCAACTCACCTGGATCGACGAGCTTTTGGACACTGTTAAAAAGTTGTTTACAACTCTTTACGGCGAACAGCTTAAGAAGCCACACACAGCCACTATTGAGTGCCACTTTGACGATTATTTCAACTCAAGGATTAATGAACTCGAGAAAAAGGCTGGAGGACCACGAACTGTCATTTCCGCCCCCGCCGTTGAGCAAGCTAGGGACGACGGAAAGTGGGATGCCCCACCACCTCCCCCGATCCCAGGAATTCTCAAGGCGCCACCAAGACCGGGTTCTCCAGCCATTGTTAACAGCGCTCTCGCGAGGCCGGCAACCCCAGAATCTCGTCCAAAGTCGCCGGCACCAGGCAGTCATCTTCTTGCTGGGACTAGGCGCCCCGCCCGCGGCGCCCGCGATCGCCGGGGGGGCAACTCTGCCCATGCTTCAAGTGGCGAGGAGAAATCACCTGCACGCAATGGTAAAAAGGGGGGCAAGAAGTTGCGCAAATGGGATGCGGACGGGAATGCAGATGAAGAGGATGGCGCTGTGTTGGATTACTCCGCCCCTGGCGTATCCACGGATGAGGACACCGACCATGCGTCGCGGAAAATGGATTACATAGAGCAAAAGGAGTGGGGAACCAAGACTTCAAAAGGAGAGTTTGTGTTGAAAGATCTGGATATGGAGGTGAATCAGATACTCAAAGAGGCGGAGGAGAAAGATCGGGCAAACAACACTACAAGCTCTGGTTATGGGGCTTTCGGCTTTTTCCGTAACATCGTTGGCGGAAAAACATTGACAAAGGCTGATCTCGAGAAAGCTATGAATGCCATGCAAGAACATCTCACTAAGAAGAACGTTGCTCGAGAAGCTGCGGTTCAGGTTACTGAGTCGGTCGAGAAGTCTCTTATTGGCCAAAAGACTGGATCTTTCCAGTCGATTGAGGCAACCGTCAAGGCTGCCGTCGAGTCCTCCCTCCGCAAGATTCTCACACCCACAAACTCCCTCGATCTCCTTCGCGAGATTCAGACAAAGCGCAGCGGGCCATCAAAAAGGCCATACGTCATCTCCATTGTCGGGGTCAACGGTGTCGGAAAGAGCACAAATCTTTCAAAGATTTGCTTCTTCCTCTTGCAGAACAAGTTCAAAGTTCTTATTGCCGCTTGTGATACCTTCCGTTCTGGTGCAGTTGAACAACTCCGCGTCCATGCCCGAAATTTGAAAGAGCTGTCTGAGCGTGAGGGTGGTGTTGTAGAGCTCTACGAGAAGGGCTACGGGAAAGATGCGGCAAATATCGCAAAAGATGCTGTCACATTTGGTGAAGCCGAAGGCTATGATGTGGTTCTCATCGACACCGCCGGAAGGAGACACAATGACCAGAGACTCATGAGCTCTTTGGAGAAGTTTGCCAAGTTTGCGGAGCCAGATAAGATTTTAATGGTCGGAGAGGCGCTTGTCGGGACTGATTCAGTACAGCAGGCAAGAAACTTTAACGCTGCTTTTGGTAATTCTAGGACACTGGATGGATTTATTATTAGTAAATGCGACACAGTTGGTGATATGGTAAGGCTCTGATCCACGATTAGTTCACTAGTGGGCACATGTGCTAACAAAGAAACTAGATTGGAACCCTTATCAGCATGGTATTCGCCACGGGGATACCGGTAGTGTTTTTAGGAACCGGACAGAACTATCAAGATTTGAGGACGCTAAATATTGCGTGGGCTGTTAAGCTACTTATGTCGTAGTTTGTTGTTTTCACGGAAATGTCTAATGCCCTCTTGTTTGAATGATTAGTTAGCAATGGATATACGGTTGGGGACTGGGCTTTAGGTTAGGGAATATCAAATTATTGCTATCGACTTCTGAAAATTGGACGTCTTCTTTCTTCCTTTGAGTGTGTATGAGTGAAATAGTGACCCGCCAACGTACCGGGTTACCAGAAGAATCGTGGCCTTAGGGCCAGGATGCATTTCTAATGAGAAAAATACCAAAATGCCATCCTAATTTTTGGGCGACTGTTTTAAGCATAGTAGCCCAAGACTAGAGTTACGATAAGAGGTGGTGGTGATATCAAAGGCTCTGTGTAGGTGCTTGCAGAATGAGGATGTGGTAGACAAGTGCTGTTTTTATGGTGGTACGTGCAATCTTGAGAAGGGGTTGTCAACCTTAGCAACAACAACATGCCGTCCCACTGTTTTTTTTACCACTCACTCACTGGCCGCCCCTGCCCCCCCGTGGTTATTATTACTAGCTGCAGTTACAAATTAATGGGGAGGGGGCACGTTGATCTCGGGGGTACCACCCACCGAACGCTAGCGGAAGTACTCTGACCGTTTCTTTTGAATTATAATGTACATGTAGTTGACGGATCGTATTTACAAACCCTATGTATGTACATGTATGTACCATCCTAGCTATGGGATCGATACTAGACCAGCCAGCAGCCAGGATTTCTGCCCTTTTAGTATCTTGGCACCAAGTATACCGACAGCTGAACACTGAGAGTGCTGAAATTTCCTGACTCTCGCGACGGGTACTATATGTAGAAGTGTCAATCAATCATAGTCTATCACTCGTCAGGTCTGCGTGAGGTGTGTTGGTCAATACATGTATATGATTAAAGCACGCCCCCAGGGGGGGGGTCGACATAAGAAGCACAGCCACCCATGATCATTGAAGAGTGGAAAGTGGGCGATCGATGCCGATGCCGGGGCCGATACCGAAAGGATGCGGGACGGGACGAAAGGCGCACGTCACTTGCGACATCCCTGACTTAGGACGCATCTGCGCATCTGCACCACCTCTAATATCATTTCAATACTCTTACTCGGAACCGCCAATCTCTAACTTGCATATGCGGTGGAAACTCGCCGACTAGTTGCTCCCCCAATCGCTAGGTGCGAGATGTTTGATCCTCTAGCATACATGTATGTACAATGATGTTGTGGACCACCCAACTGGGTGCCTGCATAGTGCTACATTGAAGCAGCCAGTAATATGGGGGCAAAGTTTAACTGGGTTTCTCTACGTTACCGCTACAATGATTGGCGGGTGCATAACAGCACATTTAACAACAACCATCACTGTCCATGGTTTTTTTTCAGGCGGCAGAAAATTCTGCTCTAACCGCACATTCCACGGCTACGTCTATGGCTATTTTGTGACTGGGCATGGGGGGTCCTCTTGGTTATCAGCCTCAAACACCCAAAAGATCACATTTGTGCACTTCATAAGGCTATCAGCCAAGGCTTCAATGGACACAATTGCAATAACATATACACTCATAATGCTGGTGCGATGCGCTCCGTGCGTATCAATAGCTAAGATGCATAGGGATAAAGACGAAATGACAAGGAGAAGGAGAAGGAGATTTACAGAAATTGATGTAGGGCATATGGATTTGGGGGTGGGGGCGGGGGCGCTAAATAGTAAAGATACATGGCAATGAAGATAGTAATGGGCTGATTGAGATACAGATAAAGCCAAGCAGATACTGTTTCACTCGGGGTAGCGGCGAGTAAAATTCGAACATGTGGGTAGCTATACAATAGCAAAATGTTCGATTATTTTATTCATTGTTGAGTTGAAAATAGCCAATTGTTTAATAAAACCACATAGCTGTACGTATTACCATCCACATTATCATCCTATCATCTCTCAACTCATTGGATTCACCAAGCCTCTTGAACCGCACGAAAGCTTGATATGCTCTGTATATCAATATGGCCTTCACCCGCGGACCCGAGTTTTCTACTACCCTCCAATGCATTAGTCCATGATCGTTTAGGTAATGCGCCGACTTCCCCGCTTTGCAGTAATGTCTTCGCCCTGCTCTTGAGTAACGGTGGTTTAAATTTTTTCCGCATTGGTGTTTCATTCTCAGCCCCAGTAGCCATTGTGACCCCACGTTTTGATTTATGTACCGGAAGCCGAGGCACTATTGTCGCTTTAGGCCCCAGAGGTCTCCCTAGCGGTGACACGTAGGGGCGGAGGACCTTGGTACTTGATTTTCGGTTTGCGTACATACTCAAAGACCTGGATTCAATAGGTGGTGAGGCCGGGCTTGATCTTGGGACAATACAAGGATCCCTTTTATGGCTCGAGCTATTTGGATATTGGATGACTTTTTCAGCTTGCTTAATAGACTTGTTTCTGTGGAATATTCCGGAGATTGAAGTTCGCCGTTTTCCAGACCGATCGAGAAGCTCCTTGAGTGTCATTGGGGTTGCAGCCATGCTTTTTGTTCTTGATAGTCCTGCATAGGTAGCTGCAAGGTTAATCTTTCGGGCTATAATACCCTTCTCCACATCGGGAAATACCTCCTCCCCCTCCTCCTCCTCATCGATGGCCGGAAATTCAAGAGCCCCCCGCGTAGGCTGTTGTGAATACTCCAGCGTATTATAGTTTATGACACCACTGCAATTATTTAGAACCCGTTGAGCCATCGAAAAGTAACTGCGCTTCGGTTTTTTGGTAAATAGACGTCGGGAAACTGCTTATCTATTTTAGCCCTGAAAAGTCTATAGGCAAGGGAGGATTGTTGAACCTGAAAGGGTAGGCTCTTCCTCTTCCTCCTCTTCCTCTGTTCCTTCCCCTTTATTAATCTTCCCACTTGGGAAGTTTTCCCTCTTTGATTGTCTCTCTATATCGGCGCCGACTCGGCCGAGCCTAGAGCCTAGCATCGGTGGTGTCTTAGCAGGTAGCTCTGAAATCGGAAACCCCCGAAACCCCCCATAGTTCGTATCAGTGCTTCCAAGGATAAACGGTGTGTATTTTTCAGAACCGGTGTTTTGTTGCGGCCGTACGTATGAGTCCTCAAGCAGCAATTCCGCCTGTGGTTTCCAGAACTTGGTAGTACACTGCATCACTGTATTAGTGATTGTGGTTTCTCGAAAATTATAGGCCCATACACACTGGCATATCCCCAATTCCGCGACCTTTTATCTTCAAAGGAGTTGTTACTCCACCCAGCTTTTCTTCGGGTACATATATGTAATTAAGGCCCCAGTCCGTAGAACTATCGCGCTCAAAAACCTTTCTTTCCTTATTATAGGCCCCGAAAGACTCCTGAACTCCAATGGGAGGGTCTCTCTGGCTCATGCGTGAGACCCAAATTAGCTCGTTAGGACGTGAATTAAATCCACCCACTTCATCAAACCCCTGTGTGGCATGCATATGTGTATTTTTCATCAAATGATCAATGGCCCCCAACTCACGGAGGTTCTGAGGCTCTTGTGATTGATGGTCTGCTTTGGGTGTCCCTAGTATTGGAAATGGGCAGGATGTAGATTTAATTTGTTCGGCCATGCGTCTAATCGGTGCTGGACCAGTTACTTCTAGTTCTGGTCCTTGATAAATAACCGCGAGCCTTGCAGTCAAAGGCTTCTCGTGGTGGGCTATGTGACCATTGGCCGCGTAATTTTCAGCAGTAAGTGTTGATTGAATGACACCTGATACAGGTTGGTTGTTAAGAGTCTTTACTTGAACGCTTCGTTCACCATATAAGGTATCCGGCAAGGACGGCAAGGGCACTGCCTACAAAACAGCATTGTTAGAGAGGTAACCACACCTACAAAAGTACTACAATTATTGGGTAAGCAAAACATACCATATCTAGTACCCCACTTCCAGAGCTGTCAACCTGTTCTGGTCCTAGGTGCCGGTCAAAGCCGCTCCCTGGTTTATTTCGCAATCTTCTTAAGGCAAGGTCCCTAGTAAGATTTACTTCCTCTGCCATAATCCTGCCAGAGCTTGTATTTTTCGCTAGCTTCGGCACTCCTATTATACCGCGGAGGGTGCTTATTGGTACCAGAGGTTTAGCACGTACACAAACACCCAAAATGCACTTGTCATGTCCGCGATGGTTATCTTCCTCTCGGGTATTCAATATCGGGTCATCGTGAAGCCCGCAAGGCTGTGTCTATAATTCAGCCTCAAAGTAATGTCAGCCAATAACGTCACTTCAAGGGGGGGGTATAATAGCTATCTAGCCTTCTCATATGAATTAGGAGACAGAAATCCATCAAGGTCAGTGTCTCTGGAAAGAGGTAGAGAATTGTAGACCACATAATGCTTTCTCCGTTTCTTTTTAGTAGCCTCTGCGCTGCCAATTAGAGTGTTCCACTCTGTGTCATCAGTATCCATTGTTTGTGTGGCCCTCTTTAGCTTTAGATTGGATCCTTCTGAATGTCTTGCACCCCCATCGATAGCGGCAAGCGTCTCAGTAGCCTCCCTCAGTTCACTCCGGTTAGCTAACTCTGGGACAGCTAACGAAGACCTTGAGCATTTTCCTGCAGCAGCATTCGAAATATGCCGGGATTGTTTCCTGGAAGCCCTACGAGCCCTAGGTGCTTTGGCCAACTAGAGTAATAGAGCTGCATTAGTATCTTATCATTTGGTATGGTTTCGGGAGTTTTTACCGCCCTGAGGAACTCATCTACAGTCAATTCACGGCTTTCATTGCCAGTGCCAGCAGTAGCAGTGGGGTTGACTCGACTGCGGCGTCGAGACATGGCTATGCAGTAACTGGCAGTACTGATTCTAGACTATATAATGCTTAGCAAGGATAGGTATAAGATCACAAAAAAGAATTCTTGCATGGATATCTGCAAAAAGTGATTAGTCGATGATATGTATGTAGCTCAGGAGTCGATCGATTACTTATGTAGCTTAGGAGATCTCAATATTCAATATGATTCACGTTTTGCATGGGAGAAGCTTTTCCGCCACTAGCTGGGGTTAGACTTTGTATTTATGGGATAGGCCTGGAAGCTTGAGTAGCGAGCAGAGTACCGGACGGCTCGGTGGCTGGTTGCATATGACAAAATCGCTATCGGGGGGTTTTGGCCCCGGCTCCTCCGACTGGGCCAACCACCACAAAAATTTCGCTACAGCCAAACGCCCCGTCATTCCGTGATATCCGCTAGATGCCCTTGGCACATGTTAGAGTGACTATCCCCATAGTTGATGGGTCCCTGAAGCTTTCTGTCGATCAGCAGGTTATTACTATATATAATTATACATTGCCCTCTGCCCTCTTCCTTTTAGTGAGGGCCTACAGCATCGAGGAAAGAGTAAAAACCTAAAACACCAACCCAACCCAAACTAAACGTATACATATATATATCTAGGACAACAAAAAAGAAACTCGGCCCCAAATACGAATGGACCGGTCAAACCCAACAGCAACGGGAATGGTAGTTGGTTTATCCCAGACCCTACTGGAGATATCGTGTGCTTTTCCTGACAATTTTTAGGGCAACGGGCCGCCATATGCCCCAACAAGGGCCACTTTCGGAGGACGTCCGGATACCAAAATCGATGTACCCGTCTCGGCGGTCTTTATAGCTTTATTCGGAATCCTCGGGATACTGCACATGAGGTTATTCAAAATGAATAAATCAGCTGGCCACTTCTTCATTTTCAATGCTGTGTGTTTCGGTTTCTGCATGTCTCGTATCACTACTTTTGTAATGCGAATTGGTAGAACACCCTGGCTGTTATGAGATTGATCGTCGTTTTCCCTTTTTGATTCTTTGCTGATATTTTGCGGGCGTTTAGTATGGGCGAAGAATCCAACAGGCACCAATATCGCAATCGCTGCCAACGTTCTCGTCTCCGCGGGTGTTTTATTGCTATATGTTATCAATATGAACTTCTGCCAGCGTACGGTACGAGGGTATCATCCACGCTTATATAATAGTAAACTGTACAAGAATATTTTTCTTGTGTATTATATATCGCTTATCTCAGTCCTTATAGTCGGTAAGCTGCTGCCCCAAGAATAACGTATTTGATGGTTGGTACTAATTGACGCAGTGATTGTGACTACGGTGCAAACATTTTATACTATCAACCCCTCAATTGTTAGGGCAGATATAAGTACGTAAATCAGGATTATTATATTAATATTAGACCGCTGACATGGTTTGTGTAGATGCCCGGAAGTTCGGTTTCATGTGGTTCCTTGTTTTCTGTTTTGCACCAATCCCGATAACTTTGACTGCAATTTTCATACCATCAACCACTGAACCACAAAATTTCGGGAAGTTAGGAAGCTTGAAGTCTAAAGCGATCATCGTTATGATCGTCTCGGCTATTCTGAGTAAGCTCTCCTTGACAGTACCTATCGTTCCGTTTGATCGATCGGATGTTTGAACTGACCCCATGATAGCTTTAAGTACCGGAGTTCGCGCTGCTTCATTATTAGGGCCTTTAACCCCACTCAGTGACCCAGCCTGGTACAACAAGCGTGAAGCGTTTTATGTTTTCCTCGCCGCACTCGAAATTTCGGTGGTTATATTTTACCTCGTTATGAGGGTGGATCAGCGATTTTTTGTTCCTGGAAAGGCTAAAGCAGAATCCGAGACTGGGACTGAGACTGATGTCGAGTCAAAAGCATCGGAGGGAACCACAGACAAGCCTTGATGTCGGATGAGCCAAGGGCCTAGTAGACCCTGAGCTTGTAGAAAGCTGTATATTGTAAGCGGAAAGGTCTGGGGGGTGGATTATTCTTTTACGAATCAGCTCGCACCTTTTATTAAGTCATGTAATTTTTATTTCTTGGTATGTATAATTAGTTAGCTCGTACTTTACTGCAGTAGTAGCAGGAGTATAATTTTCATATGTATGACACAGAATTGCACTTGCACTCAGCCAACATCGAACGTCATGTGTATCGCCAGTAGGTTCTCAACGACCTCAAATGCGTTCCAACTATCACAGTAATATCTACAAATTAAATTTTCACGCAGAGAATTGTATTTAAAACAATCAACTCATGAACAAATTGCCAACGCCTTTCGTCCGAATGATCCCATATTTCCATCTGATAAGATAAGATGCACCCGAGCACAACCAATCGCGACCCGGGATTACTAAGACCCCTCGAAACCGACCCGAACGTCAACCCGGCTTTCTCCCCCTCCAAACATTTTCTCACAGATCTCACCAGCAAAACCTCCCCTCTCCGGCCACGGGTATCGAACCAACGCATCTCCTCTCCCACCGCTCTACCAACAAAATCTAAATCACAATGAACTGCCTCAAGGTCGTCGCCCAGCGAGCAGCCACGCGCTCAATTGTGCCCCGCACCGCGACAGCGGCAGCAGCGAGGAGCATCTCAACATACGACAGCAGCGACTACAAGTCTCCCTTCGCGGCCGGCGGCAAGAAGGACACCACCCGCATCCCCGACTTCTCGAAATACAAGGGCGGCAGCCAGAGCGGGAACAATTTGTTTGGCTACTTCATGGTGGGTACTATGGGAGTGTTGTCGGCGGCGGGGGCGAAGGCTATTATCCAAGGTAAGCTTGTCGAGGTTGAAGTGGGATAAACTGGGTCTCTTGATTTTTTCTATACCCAGGGCGGCAAAGAAAGCATTGTGGGGAATTGGAGTCTCCCCCATCCCCGGGTAGAACAACGGGGGAGGGAAACTGAGGAATGGGGAGAGAGATCAATCTGCCCGGGAGATGGAGATGCTATGCTGTCAACGACTGATTAGTGTGATTGTCTGATAACTGATTGCTATTCTCCGCTGGTAGACTTTTTAGTGAACATGGCTGCCTCGGCCGACGTTTTGGCCATGGCCAAGGTCGAAGTCGACCTTACTACCATTCCCGAGGGCAAGAACGCACGTCCACCTGATTTTGCACCCCAATATATAACTCAATTCGCGCTAACGAAGATAAAAATTGCTACAGGTCATCATCAAATGGCGAGGAAAGCCCGTCTTCATCCGCCACCGAACACCCGATGAAATCGAGGAGGCCAACGCCGTCAAGATCGAGTCTCTGCGAGACCCCCAGTCTGATACCGACCGTGTTAAGCAGCCCGAGTGGCTCGTCATGTTGGGAATCTGCACCCACTTGGGTATGTCTTGTTTACTCGTCTTATCACTCGGTCTTCCCTCAAGTTCTTTACTTCTTTTTTTTTTTTTTTTTTTTGTTCTGTGAGCTATGTTAATGATAAACCGGTTATAGGTTGTGTGCCCATTGGTGAGGCCGGTGACTTTGGTGGTTGGTTCTGCCCTTGCCACGGTTCCCACTACGATATCTCTGGCCGTGTAAGGCGCGGTCCTGCGCCGCTCAACCTTGAGATTCCAGAATATGAGTATGTTACTTCACCCCCACCCCCCCCCTCTTAATGCCGGACTAAAGCTAATTGATATCCCCTTTCCCCCCCTTAGCTTCCCTGAGGAGGGCAAGCTCGTCATCGGTTAAATAAATTCCACAGATACCACCGGATAAAAAGGCGATCAGAGAGTTGAGGACGAAAACGGACGGATATGTAAATCCGGAGCAGTGCGGTTTGTGTTGTTCCTGTAGGTTAGTTTGGGGTGCAGCGGGATTATACTAGAAGCGGTAACACAGTAGAGTCCCTTTTTTTTGTTTTTCTTGTAGAAAGCAATTCAATCTTTTTCTCTTATGCCATCTGGACAAAACACCTGAGCCGAGGCCTATCTCGAAACGACTGCCTTCTGTAGCTTCTATGGAAAACACCAGATTCAGCCATAGTAATGAAGAGCCTTTCCCCTCTACGTCTACAATCACGGGAATCGGATACAATGAAGATTCATAACACATAAGAAGCAGAAGCTAGGAAAATACAGCAACTCTCTCACAACGTATATCTAGACACAAATCGGGGTAAAATAAGGGCGTCAGGATCAAAGCCACCAAAATTACCATTCCTCAAACGATGCACTCCCGATGCAAGAACGAAAAAAAAAACACAAGAAAAGACATAAACGGCTATGCTGAAAGGGTTGCTGGTTTGTCGTTCGTCGAATGGCAATTAGAAGGTATGTACAGCATGATTTTATTCGAGCTAATTTCCTGGAATCCTTTGTGTCCGCGCTGTATATTCTTCGTTCCCACGTTGCTTTTCGGCTGTCGGCTGCGTCTAAAGGAAGTAGTCCGGTGTGCCTGTATTATTGGGTACCATTAGCTTAAGTCCGTTCTGTTCGGGGGTTTTTAAACGTACGTCTTGAAACCATTGGTTCTCCAGCCCTTGGGCAGGGATCGAACTGTAGGCTGTATCTAGCGTCAGCAGCCTTCTTGCAAAGATAATTGGTCAAGGAGAAACCAACAAGGTATATTTAAGATTTTCGTCGATCTCCATGATCGCCGCCTGGTTACCACACCTATAACAATAGTTGGGCGCTAGAAAGTGCAATACCGTCAGTAAATCACTTTCGATTAATGGTAAAACAGTCTTACCGGAGAAGATTGTAACGACGTTACGGTCCTGGGACCAATTATAACCCTCCATCACCAACTGATGCGCCCTCGCTACTAAAGTGAGGCCGTTATTATGATTAAATGCTTCGGAGATATCCTGCCCAAATGTGTAACCAGCTCCTCTGGGGGATATTCCCCAACCGCAGCGGTCATCTGGATCAGACCAGAGCAAGTCGCACATGGGCCCTTCGTGGGGTACTTCTTGGATGCGGTCCAGCGCACGAATATTGTCAAGGGTATCAATGCTAGGAGATAAACCCCCGTGAAGACAGAAAATTTGATTGTCAATCAAGGCGGTCAGGGGGAGGAAATCAAACAGATCTGTGAATAGTCTTGGTTTTCCATGTAAGCTTAGTGTAAACCATAGAACTCGGGGAGCTTGGGAACCTTACTTCCAGACGTTGGCATTTCCGTATTTGCGCAAGCATTCGTCATAGAAACCATACACCTGCGTAATTTGCCTAGATTCGTGATTTCCTCGCAAGATGGTAATTCTCTGCGGATACCTGATCTTTAAGGCGACAAGTAGAGTGACTGTCTCCACTGAATAGTACCCACGATCAACATAGTCACCCATGAAAAGGTAGTTGGTGTCGGGGTTGGGCCCGCCGATCCGGAATAACTCCATCAAGTCATGGAATTGGCCGTGGATATCACCACACACCGTTACAGGGCACCTCTGTGGTCTCGGTTAGCATGCAGAAGGGTTCCTACAGGGTAGCAAGAAAAACCATACCACTGGCTGAACGTTCGACTCCTCTTGAAGAATCTCCCTAGCCTAATTAATACGTTAGCGAGCTGAGCCTCAGCAATATAAGCTCCCATTTCCCACGTGCATCCACAGGGTCCCCACCGCTCTGGTTTACTACCGAACCTTTAGTGAGTCTTGATAACGTACCTTTTCGCAAAGTTTTTGCACATCGATCTCACTCAGCTGCTTGCACTGCATCAAGGTCTCGATCCATCCATCTAACTGTCCAAACGAAGAAGAGGAGTCGGCAACAGCTATAGCGGATGCCGGTGGGGATTTCCCGACATCTTCCATTTTGGTATCCATTTTGTGTATTTGTCAAAGGGTTGGGTTTGGGGAGTTTAGTTCTGTTGGTTGTTTACGAGTAGTTGATGGGGGAGGATAGGTTTCGGTCGCGTGGGGTTGGTGGTTGTAGATGGGGGGTAATCAAGGATCTTGTAACGATGAAAGGAAGCCCACCACACTTTCTATGAGAGGAAGTTTTTAGTAGGGGAGAAGTTTTAGAAAAGAATGGACTTTGTGAGAGGGTATATGGGTAGGAGCAGTAGTTCGGGGCACGGAAAAGTAATCGGAAGCAGGACAGCTGTGGAGGGGTGAGGGGTATTGTTGACGTTGGGGGGTGAAGGGCGGATGGAGATGTAGCTAGGGGCAAGCGAGATCTCCCTGCTGGTGTGGCAGTGAGCCGCGAAGGCGCCACAACTCAAACGTCGTTTTTCCAAGAACCTTTGAACTGTGTTTGTCACTTCCCCACTTCCCCACAAACCTAGAAATCGCCAATCGAAAACAAAACATGGATATCTTAGCGCTCCATAAAACAACTGGGGTGAATTCAGTCCCGCTGGTAACTTCTCTACAATATCCTCGCATCTACATGGGACCAAGACTTGCAACGACTCAGGGTTGGATTTTTTTTTTTATCGTGAATTCGCACAGATAAGACCAAGATAAGCATTCCATCACTATCTTCGTATCACTTGATACTCGCCCTCTTCACCTTCAACAAGGCTCGAAAACTGTACCAAAAGTACTTGTGTACAGCATCTTTTGCATTTTCGTGGAGATATTTTCGTCCGATGACGTCGAACCTTCTGCACGGCTTCCTCTTTCCTAGAGGTAAGGGACGTGAGCTTACACTTCGCTAATTCGTTATGCCGCATGCAGCAACGTGGGTACAGTAATGTAATTGGAGCAAGACCCTGATTCAGCAAAGCCGCCGCCGGCAAGGAACTTGATCTGCCTTAGATATCTATATTGCATTCCCATCATGCGTAAGAGGTAAGTAGCCTCAATAGAAACGTTCCATTTAGTGGGACCTGAGGCCTAGATTAGTCGGACCCACTTGCGGGCTTCTCCAGGATAAAAAAAAGCCTAAGCCCGAAGCGCCCCCCCGGAGCCAACTACAAACTTATACCCCTAAAAGTGCTCAGAACATTCTGAAAGTGGCAGTTTTTAACCTAAGTAATTATACACTACGAAAAGACTTGGATTCCTTGGTCTCTGAATATACCGGGCCCGCCCTGGGGGGTTGGCATGATGCCTATGCTCCAATTCTAAGTAGCAAGAAGACAGGCCCCAAATGAGCAGACTTCAGAGAGGCCAAGGGCCCATCAATTCAAAGCCAAACAAATGCCGGTATCCATTCGGATCAACCTATCCGATAGTAGTTTCAGCGGGGAAGGTAGAATCCCGGCTCTCCAACCAATTTAAGCTTAAAATGCCAAGCCCATCCGGGTCTAAACATACATGATTGGTGGTACGTGCACTTGGCCTTCCTTATCGATATGAAACCTCCAACAACACTCAGAGACTCTTCACGTCGTGAGGTACGATTAGAGGTGTGGAAAATATCGAAATATCGGGGCGGTTCTTTTGGGAATTAACGATCTCGGATGCCCCCGAACGGGCCAACGGCATCTTAAAGCGGCAGCTATCAACATCTCACCTGGCTGCTACTTTAAACTCTCGGCCTTGGGACCCTACATACATTGTACACACACTCGCAACTACATGTACTTACAACCCACGGATAACATCGAAACCGAAATATCGATATATACATGATTGGGATAAATCTATCCCGCTCGTAC
Organism: Morchella sp. 2018-W16; assembly: GCA_024713755.1. Classification (NCBI taxonomy): domain Eukaryota; kingdom Fungi; phylum Ascomycota; class Pezizomycetes; order Pezizales; family Morchellaceae; genus Morchella; species Morchella sp. 2018-W16. The sequence continues at coordinate 3,208,933 of JAMGYY010000003.1, read as the reverse complement.
GCGACATAAATACAACTAAGAACGAGACATGAATACATATATCAACCCTTTAATCTTACTCTAATTCTTCCATGCCTTGAACTTGTCTCTTTCCCCCCCCCACCCCCCACCACCACCACCATACCCCGCCAAATGATGTGACGTACTGCACCCCGGTTGAACTCAACGGGGACTCGAGGGCCGTGCATGCAAAGGCGCAAAGAACTGCGAGTCACATATTCTGCGACTCCAATTAGACCCGCATATACACACACAGCATTCCTACTAATCAACTCCATATCGATCTTCCCTACACTCGCTAGACCAGGAGCTAGGATACCAATGCATGATAATCCCTCCTTGCGCACCTTCTTAGCCAGTAAAGGTGCGTACAACGCCTTCGGGCACGGACTTGACGTCAATCTCCCCCGATCTTGGATATGATATTCCCTTCTCCTATCGTGACTGGATCAAGGCACAGGGGTTGGTTGTGGGGATTCCCTATGAGGCTACATACCACACTGACGAAGTCTATGCCTCCTCCTTGTGTCCGGGGTGCCGCTGTAAAGAACCGTATTACTGGAAATACCAAAGGCATGCCCGAGCTTTGTGAGAACTGATCATAAGAAACATCGGACGGGCGCGTCACAGTGGGGCAGTAGATTCGAATATCTCCTTCAATCAAGTGACACCCATTCTCCCGCAAGAACCTTGGTGAGTGTAGGGCTTATCACAAATCATCTAGAGCAACATGTTTCGAAAAAACAAAAGACTACAATAACTACCGGAACCAACTGATTGAAGAAGCAAATATCGAATTCGAAGTCGGCAAATAACATCAAGAGCTCAACACCTGAAAGGAAATCCCCACTTTGCTTAGGAGTATGTATGTGGTAATATTCAAGGCTCAATGTTATGCCTGTGAAATAGATCAAAATGTATTTCTTGAGATTGGAAGGATTTCTCATACGGAGCCTCAAGACATTCAAGTCCCATATCAACCTATGACTGCCACGAGGCAAAGGATGTCATAAAAATAAAGTGGGGAAACGGGAGAGAGAAAGAAGAAAAAATATCATAGAGTACAAAAAAGAAACAAACCCCCTCGACCATACACGTTGTTATTCAGAACCGAAACGAGTGACGCCTACGCCCATTGTCCAGACAATAAAAAGTACCTTAGAAAGGAGGTGCGGGGCAAATAAAAGAAAATAAGCTGCACAACAGAAAGGAAAAAGAAACGATTGCGTAGAAAAACAAATGCTATCGTGTGACCAAAGCCGTGAAACCGAATAGAAAATGGAATGGGAAAGGGAAAAGGAAAGAAACCCCAAAGCCAAGCCGAGCCAAGTCATCATAGAATCAAACAAAACAGAAGAATGATTACAAGAAGAAGGCAGTAAAAGGAAGATGCTATATTATTTATGTTAATCCTGGTGTTGTCATTCAAATTTAGTACACAGGGCACGTCCAGATCTGCCAACGGCAGTCAGTTTTGTCGAGTGTATGGTCGATTCATAGTTGCAACTTCTCGCGCAATATGGTGCCATTCCAATTCGCGTTTAGAGCCGTGTCTATTTTTGAATGGCATCGCCTCTTCGAACTTAAGTAGCTCGTACATAAAACGTAAATGTGGCTGGATGATAACATTGAGACGGCGTGCCCGCACATAACAACTATTTACATTATATTAGTGGTTACCTTCTGTTTAAGAAATCGCAGGAACTTACTATGCCCGAGGAAGTGAAAGTTTAAGAGCCCGCATAACCTCAGCAATGCAGATAGTTGCAGAGCGAGAAACACCGACCCGACAGTGGACAAGAACTGGTTCATTCGCACGTCGCCCCTCGTCTACGAACGGAATATTAGCTGCGGAGTTTCTGAAGACCAAACACATAACCTACCAATAAAATCTAAGCAGTTCCTAAACTGGGATTCTAGCGGATCACATCCGTTATCCTGTAGGTCTCTAATAACCATTGCATTTTCTTTTTTAAACGTATTCCTTTCTTTGTCGGTCCATGAGAGCTCTTCACCAATACTTAAGACACGTTTAATCCCCAAGGCAGCAAGCATCTGGGGGTTATTAGCATGTTGCAGGTTTCCCAAATACATATAGGGCAGAACACGGCTAGGTAGTGATCCGTCCAAGCGATGTATCCATTCGGGGGGTGACAAAGCTGTATAGTTTAGACAATATCCATTGGCTTCGGCCGCAGCTTCAAGAATACGGTTCTCAATATGTCTGAGAAACTGAAGGTCCCTATCGTAGGCAAAGAAATTGCGGCCTTTAGTGGTGTGCATGGTGATCCATGCTGTATGTGCAGGAAGGCCTTCTGCATACATGAGATATGCCAAAGCTAGTAGAGATGTTTCAGTGTACCCATCGATACAATGAATAAGTATTTTGCGAGGCTCCCTTGGAGCCCTCATACGGTGATCGCCGTCATCGTCATGATCTTCATCTGTTTGATTCCCATTTGCAAGTGAGTGAATAAGACGACATGTATCAATTATCCCGTCGACTTCAAGCACTGAATATCTCGGCGCGTATTGCATAGTTCCAGACCCTGGAAACAAGAGTACCTGCGGTGTTTCTGTGCTCTCCATAACCTGATGCAAATCCCCGAGAGTTTCTTCAGACGGCATTGGCGCTTGATCGCTAGCGTTGATTAGAAGATTATAACGGGGATTATTGTCTTCAGACGGCGTTCCGGCATCTGCTGTTGGTCCCAGCCAGACATTCTTGGATATTTCTGTTGCCTTGGACATCGCACACATTTCCACTCGCTCCCAATGGCCTGAAAAGTCATTACATGCCCAACCCGTCGTTTAAAGGAGATGGCTTACAAAAGTCAACAACTTGCCCCGTCAAATGACCGTTTGAATCGATAGTGACAATCTCTGGGAAGAATTTCTCAAACATGGAGAATGGACCTGATAATATCAACAAATGATTGGCTAATATAGTGGCACTGGCAACAATTATGTCTTACTTTTAATAACGAACGTGCTGTATATTGGGAAGTCGCGATTGGAGGATCCTTGGAACTGCGCTCTATAGTGGAGCTGAGCTGCCGAGATTCGTTCTGCAACCTTTAAGACTTCCGCCTGGCCAGCTTCATCCTCATCCCCATAGACGATAATATCGGATAAACAGGCAAACTTTGCGGCCTGGATATGAAAATTTCGGACACTGAACCCAGTCTTTGGGTCGACATTAAGAAAGCCAAAATTTTGGTGAAGTATCTCTTCTGGTGCAACTGAGCCCTTTAATCTTGAATATGTCTGATCTCCAACTTTTACGATAACAATACCGCGATAGCAGGTGGGGGCCCTTCGCATTGATTTTTTTCGGGCAAAGAAGAAAGCTAATTGTATACTGTTATCTTGATGAAGTCCGTGAGCCCAAGGAAAGATATCGTTAATGTTTGGCAACGGCTGCCTTGAGGTGAAGTTAAGGGAGGCTGCAACTCCAGCAGCATCGATAGCACGAATCGGCGGAGAGCTACTAACAGATGGATAGTCGTCTGCAGGGTATAACAGTGAGCTCATGCAGCCACTCGCCTCCTCAGAGTTCTCGGAACGAGGAGAAGCTGGGGGTGTAACAGGGTTTGAGTAGTTCGGTCCCGTAGCCGGCATGTGTTTATTCGGGATTGGGATTGGGTTAGTTGAAGACACCCCGGACACTGAAAGAGGCTGAGAAGATGTAGTGGTGGAAGGCATCGGTGGAGGGGTGGGAGTGTCTCTTGGGGGTCGAATGAGTACAGCGGCCATTGTAGCTGCTAATAGTGGTGAGAATCTGATAATTGGATAATTACCGAAGCTCAGTAAAGTAAAGGTTTGTGGTCCAAATGTGTTGATTGTGTTAACTTTGAGGTTTCCACGGTGGATTTCCCTATTCTTCCGTCGAATGGTACCACTAGGTTTGGCTATTGGGGTGCACCGGTTATTATTATCACAGGGAGAGGTGACGGTGGGGGTGCACTGCAATAAGAAAGTCGGGGATATTTAATTGCGATATTTCGAGGAGGGAGTTTGTATGATGTAGCTGTAGGAGCTTTGTAGGAAGAGAGGGGGAAGGAGGGTAGGAGGACAGTAATTAAGAGAGACAAAAGGCTGTGGACCAAGGGATAGGGTAAGATACATGTACATACATACATTTGCGGGAGATACTTTCATGTAGGTAAAAATACATACATTACAGCAAAATGATACCGGGTGTCTGTTTGAGTGTCACAGAGACGTAACGCAGCCTGCGGGCATTACAAGAATGGTGGTATCTAATGTAACAGTTCTAAGGGACTAGGATTAGGTCAAACGGTCATCCCCAGATATTATGTAGTTGTGCAAGTTACTGGGACATGATCTAGATCAGAAGGTTGCTGCTGCCGGAGAGCTGACTCAAATAATAAAGCTTCTGAGACGAGGAGTAGTTACATGTAGTTATGTCAGATCAATTCACTTTACGGGCGTTTTGTATATATCTATATCTAGAACACACACAAGCTCGACCCGTTTTTATACTCGGAAAATAGATAAAGCTCGTGCATGTATTTCTACATGGAGTATTGTACCATGCGCTCGTTGTACCTCAAGCCCTGTTAAATAGAGTCCCAGTGGTGTGTGCATCATCTGGGCGAGTGCCGACTTGCTTGCCTGCCTGCCTGGGGAAGGTCCCCCCACCCACACCAGAAAATCCCCATTGTTGAATTCACCACCACCACCACCAAACCCAAATATTCAGCCTGCGTGCCCACGCGAAAATCTCCCTTATCTCCCTTACAATTGGTCCAACCATATTAGTGGTGTTTCGGTTGTCTGGCTCTCTCCCTCTCTAACAACCCGCACCTATCTTTCTTATCACATTCGGAAAGCAATCGCCGCACGCGTCAAGCGGTGGGTCTATCGCAAACACAAATACCCCCCCCCCCCCCCCCTGTATGTCAACCGGTTATCCTTTTTTGCTTTTTTCCAATCTCTCTCTCTGAGTTGCTTCTTGGCACACCCTTTTCAGATTAAATTCCTCGTCTTGGTGATCCTATCGCTGCTTTTGCTTGTGACGTGACGAAAACGATTCGAGAATCGAGAATCTGAATCAATCGGGACAGAGCCGCTAGAAGAGCGCATAATAGACGCTCAGGATCGATGTCTTGTTCTGGTACAGGGGAACATAGATATTGTAGATTACATACATGTACTCTATGAGGTTAATGCCAGGGACTCACAACCCCGGTTCATTGTAACCACCACCTCCGACCAGAGCCCATAAAGAGTTAAAATAAATCATATTTTATTATAAGGCTCTATTTTCCAAACTATTGTTGTACCTACGAAGTATTACTAAATGTCTATCGATTTGCAACCTACCAACAGCAAATAAAAAACATAACGCTAAAAAAAAAAAAGCCCTTATCCCCCCTCCCTCCCAAAACACAAAAGTAAATCATAATCTATCACTCGTTCAGAGTGCAGGGGCAGTATTATTATGGTACAGATAACGTGGTTAAGGTCTCATGTTTCTTGAACTGATTTTAGCAACGAAAAAAATGAGTACCTCTCTTCCTACACACAAGAGCTCCCCCACCCACCCCCGCTATACCTAACCTCAAGGACATCCAGAACGCAGCCCACCGACTGGAGTGAAGCTGAGATATTTTTGGTATCAGATTCTAGTTTGTCATCTAGCTCTGGACCCTCGCTTAATACTAATTCCCCCAAACAAAACAGAAAACCAGGGCATCTACCGCCCCCCAACTTCATACCAAGTAACAAGCGATGTATTGCCTATACGCGATCGCAGGACTTCCTGCCGTGTCTAGAAGTAAGACCCTTGGCAGTTCGCGGATATATAGAAATACTATATACACTCAGCATATCCCTACAACCCAGGCTACGTCACAAATCATTTTAAACAAAAGGGCACATTTACCTGTGACGTACTGGCCCTATTCTTGGGACGTTGTACTTGAGGATAAGGCTGTGTGGGGCCCAACGTGGGAAATTCGTCACGTGAGGTGTTATAGGAGTAGAGGGGCTGTAGCCTGTAGGTTTTCTCAGTACCGGTAATCTGGAATATGAAGCGGCGTTTAAGGCGGCGTTTGAGCTTGAGTACGGTTCTCCTACAAACCTTGACGTTGGTTGTGTGTTTGGAGGGGAATTTCCCCCCCGGATTCGGGGCGGTGTTGTCAAGACGATTGTTGGGTTGATTGGGAACATCCTGGACGTAGGTACATATCTTGTTGGGTAAATTCTGTAGTTTCGAAATCAGTGCACTGGCCATGGCGTTTTGAGCGCTGGGGTTGGTTTTAGGGTGAGTCTTTTATTTTAGAAGGGTGCAGCGTGGAGTGCAGCAGGAAAGCTTATGGTGTCAAGGCTGCCCGGTTAGTTTCTTCTACTGTGGAATCGAAACCATCGACTACCGCCATAAAGCGATCGAGGTGGAGGGAGCGAACGGTAGTTTCTGGTAGAGCCATTGTGAAGGCCAATGATTGGTGCATCTAGAGCACTGTACTCTATGCGCAATACTTACATGCATCACAGCCGCATGCGAGAGGTCACATTTGAGAAGCCTGAGATGTTAGACATGGGGTCCATGGGCGCGGTTCAGTGGAGGTGGTTTAAGACTAGACAGAGGGAGACGATTGCGGTTCGTGAAACTGGTTCAACGTGATTGGTTTAAAGAGAACTCTAATGTCTATCTATATCTACTTTACAGGTTAGGTTATCAATAGCCACCCCACACTAGTAATTTTACGCATGAGTGATTGTTCATGATCCGACAGGAGCCAAGCCTTGAAAAGGTATTCCCGGAGACGGGTATCAATTGCGGAACCGGCATTTTATAAACAAAGAAACACATCTTCAACAACCCCCAAAATCCTCTACCCAAATCATTGTTTAATAAGTAGGTACCTTCTGGGCAAACTAATTCCACAGTACTACTACAACTATAAACCTTCAAAAAAAAGGAAAAGACACAAAAAAAGAAACAACCGTAAAGCTACTACGAAAAAAGAGATTGAAAAAAAAAGAACCAGTAGCAGCAACCTCGTAAATTCATCCCCACTAACCTAACAACCTCCCCCATGCTAAGGGGGGTAAGAAAAAAAAAAGAAAACACATTATACCCCCCCCCCCCTTTTTTTCTTCTTCTTTTACCTCATGCTTCTATAGGAGGCGTTGAGGAAAAAGTCCTCATCGCCAACCATGTTCCCACCCGCGGCGTCCCTTGTCTTTTTCTGCGCATCCTGGATCTTCTCCGCCATGGTGGTCGTGTGGCTGTCGATCCACTGCAGACTGCTGAGATGGTCATTGAGGATCTTAACGATTTGCGACAACTATTTCACCCCATCCTGTTAGCTCTATTTGTAACACCATAACCAGGTTTGAGGAGGGGGGGGGGGGGCAACTCACAGGATCATCCGCGTTTGTGGTCTTATTAATCGTTGTGCTAGCCTTGTTGATATCCTTAATCATTCCGGCCAACTCCTCTCCCATTCCCTGCAACTGATCATCCATCTTCTCCGCGAGATGGTATGCCTTCTCGCGCTCCTGGTCAGCCGGCTGCATGCCCTCAACGCCGCCCATCTGCGCCTCGAACAGATCCTTAATCTGTGCCTCGTAGTAGTCGAGCGCTGTGCCCAGCTCCTCCTGGTCGCTCTCCAGCTGCTGCAGAACGGTGTCCATGCGGCCCTGGGTCTTCTCTGCCTCGAGCGTCTCGGTGAATAGCGTCATGATCTTGTCGCCATTCTCGATGAGCACGCCGTCCCACTTCTTGACCTCGGTGGCCTGCGTGGTGAACTCGGCCTTGTATTTCTCGAGGTCCGTGGTCCAGCGGGATATTATTTCCTCCATGGACTTGTTCTTGAGGCGGGACTGTGGGGGCGGCGCGACGGAAGCGTTGAATGCGGCGGGGGTAGCAGCAGGGGCCTGGGCAGTGGTACCGGCGGCTGGGGCTGGAGTGGCGGCCTGGGCCGTGGCAGCGTTGGTGCCACCGAAGAGGCCGCCTGAAGGTGCAGTAGTGGCTGTAGGAGTGGAAGCAGCGGGGGTGGCTGGTTTGGCGCCGAAAAGACCGCCTAGTGATGGGGCGGAAGAGGCTGCTGGCGTCTCAGCGGGCTTGCTGGCGGCAGCCCCGCCGAAAAGACCGCCAGTGGCAGGAGCATTTGCAGAAGCGGTCCCTCCACCAAAAAGACCGCCGGTGGCTGGGGCGGATGTGGTTGTAGGTGTAGGGCCGGCTGTTGCTGCGCTGCTAGCAGCGGGGGCCCCAAACAACCCACCTGGAGTAGTGGTAGTAGCTGGTGTATCCGCGGGCTTGCTGGCAGGAGCTCCAAAAAGAGTGCCCGCTGGCTTGGCTGTGGGGAACAAGGACGAGGTCTGTCCAGTTGGTGCTGGAGCGGCGGGTGTGGTTGATGCGGCAGGAGTGCTGCCAAAGAGACCTCCGACAGGGGGTTTCGTAGCTGGAGTAGTAGAGGCAGCTGCGCCCCCAAAGAGGCCACCGATAGGCTTTGAGTCTGTGGGTTTGGCACCGAACAGACCCGCTGACGGGGGAGGCCCAGCAGGGGTGGAGCTTACATTAGATGCCTGTGCAGTGCCGAAGAGCCCGCCTGCGCTAGGAGCAGTAGTAGCAGCGCCGCCGCCGCCACCAAAGAGACCTCCGGAAGCAGGCGCGGATGCTGCAGGGGCAGCACTTCCAAATAGTCCACCAGCGGGCTTCGCAGGCTGTTGGGCCTGCGTTTGCTGAGCGCCAAAGAGCCCACCTGAGTTGCTGGGTGCCGCAGTGTTAGACTGCGCTGCACCACTAAACAATCCACCGCCTCCACTTGCAGGGGCAGCACCACCAAACAAGCCCGTCTTTACAGCCGTCGGTGGAGCACCAGCAGGTGTAGTAGAGGCCCCGCCAAACAGCCCTCCACCAGAGGCAGGGGTCTGCGCACCAAACATAGGCTTGTTCGCGGCCGCACCACCGCCAAATAGTCCTCCACTGGCTGGGGTAGTGGTGGTGGTCCCCGAGGCGTTATTCTGGGCACCAAACAGACCTGAGCCGGTGCTCTGTGTTCCACTGGCTGGTGTAGATCCGAATAGACCACTACTAGTGGCAGGCTTTTGAGTAGCTGGGGAACCGAAGGGGCTGTTGTTGTTTGCCGCTCCCGCATTATTATTTGCGAATGAGAAACCGCCGGTGCCACTGGTGCCACTGGCACCGCTGCCTGCACCTGCACCGCTACCGCTGCCGAAGATGTTTGACATTTTGTGGAGGGGGGTGGGGAGGTGGGGTCGGCTTGCTTTTGTATGGGCCGGGGGGGGGAATTCACGAGTCAGTTAAGCGACTGTTTAGGGCCTGGAAATTTAGGTAGTCAGTGAACTGTTGCTTATTGACGATTCTTTTCTAGAGCTTTACTCACGCGTCAGGAGAATGTAGTGATAGGGGGGGGGGACCTCTTGTGGGAGAGAATTCAAGGCCTGATGGAAGTATAGAGCGACTCGATATTCTGATGTCTTGTAGCTGAGTGGTTTGGTGTCGTTAATGTTTTCGTGATGGAAGACGTGTTGCAGTAACCAGCCAGGGTCTTGGCGGTAACACTAAGTCAACAGGTAGGGATAAAGTGACAAACAACTTTTTTTTTCATCAACAACAACTTTTGCAATTGATCAAACCTCATATCAAAGATTAAGACAATGATTCTCTCTACGATGGAATTTGCCCCCCCAAAAAGGGATAGTTACACGCAAATTGGTGCATCAATACTTTTACAAAAGTCAGATGCAGTCATTGACACTGAATCAAAAATTAAAGGGAAAAAAAACAAAACAGAAAAGAAGATCCCTTGCGTGCAGTTAAACGGTTGGGGCGAGTTTCTCTCGACGTCCACTATCGTATGGTAGCTATGCACACAGATTTTCTATTCTTATCCCCCCTCCCTCATCGACTATTCCTTGATCTCTCTGCGGGCCCTCTTCGGCGTGGGTTGAACAAACGGCATTACATAGCCCCCCATGATGGCCTTATCGTGCATTAGATTTGAGAGTTCACGTTCTAGAGTCCTAGACATGGTTCATGGATTGGCCAGTACCCCCACCTCCCCACGGGGGATGCAGCTATGGGCACCACACACGCCCATATCATGGAATCAAACGACGAGATTATATCAAGGCGCAATCGCACCTATAGGACGACCCAAATCCCGACAATATGAGCTATCTCATCACAACGATCGTTTCTCCATCCGCTCGCCGGGGGGGCAGGACCACCACCATCTCGATGGCCACCTCTTCCTTACTTTCCCCAGTGTTATGCCCCAGTGAGGCTGCTAAATAAAAGGTAGACCTGTACCGAGTGATATATTATGATTGAATTTTCGCCTTGACGTTGGTTCGTAGGACCTTCCTTAACTAGCCCCATATCATACCTGTTCCCCCCCATTAGGGGTATCCTGCGATGTAACAAGTAGGCTGGTAAGCTGGCTATGATAAATATGTATCGGGACTTTGTGTTGCTGGATCATCGTTAAGATGTTCTTATGATAATAGAAGGGGGTTTGTGCCATCCTACGTCAACCCGGAACCATTAGCTAAACACATACTAGCAGTTTGTCCTCGAGCCCTGGCATAGCTACATGTATGCATATCAATCAAACTCTTGCAATTGATCGATGCCTCAATTCTAGCCCTCGCTCATGCATTCAAGGGTGTGTGTTACCTCTAGAGGGGACATTTGGATCCATGGACATTGTCGGGTGTCGACAGGGTGATGGTAATTGCCGTCATAGTGATTCTGCCCTTTTCATGTGATATTACTATAACTGATACGCCTATTTTTTGAATGAGGTTGAGGAGCTGCCAGGGTTAGGTGTGGAAATGATTGGAATGCATTAAAACCCAACGATGCCAAGCATTTCGCCAATTGCAAATCTCGCCCACAGCCTTGAAGTCAATATAACGACTTGATAGGGAGAGTGAAATTAATCTAATAGAGATATCAGTAGAGGAAGTGAGTGATACTGCGTGAGCCCAGAAGAAACACACCGCCGGACTGTGTATGTAGCTCTCATTTAACCAGCTTCAAGCAGCGGCACATCCTACTTAGAAGTAATTGCACTAACCTCCCGGGCCGGCCCATCACACACCCCTCTTCGAATTCAGGCAGCCTACATGTAAGTATTCTCCCAGAGGTCAGTCAGCCATGATCAAGACTCACTAGACCTGAAGTGGGTTTCCACCCCCCTCCCCCCCACGGCCATATATACAGGCAGGGTAATCCACCCACTCACCTCCACTGATATTACCTCAACCCTAGCCCTACTGCGAATATTGTTTCAGAAAAAGAAAAGAAAGGAAAAGAAAAGAAAAGAAAGACTTACCCGTATCCAGGTAGAGCGTCCCTAATCTGAATCGGAGAGACTGTACAGTTGGAGTATAATTAATTTAACCTACTCGCCCAACAACAACAGCAGCCAGCAGCAGCAGCCAGCAGCAGCCAGCAAGCTTCGATCTTCTTCCCACCACCAACATACACACCATTCACAACTCACCATTCACCATTCACCATTCACCATTCACACATACACACCCCGCGTGTTGGAGCTCTCAACTCAAACCCACAGGTGCAGCCACTTATAGACCTCCACGCTTACTATCATCTGGAAACGGAGCTCCTGGGGGCGCAATTGAACATAATTACACTACCTGCCTACCCACCTACTAGATCATACATAACCGCATTGCACGCCCTGCTCTACACACTACTACTAGTAGTACATACCCTTTCACCAAAGAAAATTGAAAGTTCACGACGCCCTCCCCCCCCCCCACTTCTCCCCCCTCCCCTTCCGCGAAAAAAGCTCTATTCCATACCAAAATGCCTTACAACACCACCGCAATTCCTCCCGCGGAGGAGATCACAGGCCATCCAGCTCTCCCAGGTATGTATCATGATCAGTCTGGCCCCATTCTGCATTCCGTAATCTCGACCTAATCATTACAACTACGTAGTCTCGCGCGTCAAGAAGATTATCCGTCTCGACGACGATGTTGCTGGGTGCTCCAATAGCGCCGCGTTCCTAGTCACTATCGCTGCTGTATGTTCCCCCCCCCACCTCCACCCCCCACCTCCACCCCCACCCCTCGCCTGTGTGCGCTGTCCGGCAATGCAGGAGCTGACTGCTGGATGGATGGCTGCATAGGAGATGTTCGTGCAGTACCTAGCCGAGCAGGGTCTCAAGATGACGCTCGGGGACCGCAAGCAGCGAAAGACGATGCAGTATAAAGACCTCGGTATGTGCCACTCCACCCTTCCATTCCCATCCTCCATCCCCCACCACCTTTAGCTAACACCCCATAACAGCGAGCGCAGTGGCGCGCACAAACAACCTCGAGTTCCTCTCCGACACTATTCCACAGACGGTGCCTTACAAACAGGTACGGGAGAAGAAGGCGGCAAAGACCGCGGAGAAGGAGAAGGGGCAGACGGTGCTGCCGGTGGGCGGCGCGCCGAATGGGAGGAGGAAGGCGGCCGCAGCGGGGGCGACGCCGGCGAAGAAGGTGACGCCGGAGATTGAGGCAATTGTGGATAGGGAGGTGGAGATGGAGGAGGCGGGGGATATTGGCAGTGGAGGTGGGAGTGGAAGAGGAGGCGGCAGCACCTTGGACAGGTTTGTGTTTTCGGGGTGAGGAGGAGCATTATATATAATCGCCCCCCCCCCCAACCCCCCCACACACACATTTACCCCCACACCCACCAACCATAGCTGTTTATACCCCCCCCCCCCCCCACCCTCCTCCTCTGGGTCTAATTTCTTTTTATATCTTTGATGTTCTGTATAATAGGGTCTAGCGTTTGCGAAATGGAGTTATCACACCATAACTACTACGTCTTCACTCGGCTGTTTACATTGGTTAATTAGTAGAGTACCGTGTATTGTATATTGTGGTAAATACATGTAAAATTACTTCAGTCTTTGGGGCTATAGACATTTTGACCAGGAACCAAGCCAGAAAGTCCCGTCTTACCGCCCCTGAAGCGCCCCCTAGGCAGGTAAATAAGTAAGTAAACTGGTTTAGATCCTCTCGAGCTAGCCAACCCTCAAGTACACCAGAGACCACAAACCCCCCATACCACCAAACCGGTGGAGGATTGAGCCCCAGCCCCAGGGCCCTGCATGCACTTATCACGCCCGACTATCCAGCCAACTACACGGCCAAGCCCCACGTCTCTGTCTGCTCCAAAAGTATGGGGTACTGGGGATGCCGGGGACCTGGGCCGGGGTAGGAACTCGTCGCTGGTCATGACCGCCCCGCCGTCTCGCGGTGCTACCTACACCACCGGCACCCCCCCACCACAGCCGTAGTGGTCCTCCCTACAAACGCATCTCGGGTGCTTCACGGCCCATCACTCGTTCTTGGCGCTGGGTTATGTATGTGGCTTGCATTGCCGTCTGGGTCACATACCTGCCTGTAAGTACATATAACTCTGGCTAGGCCTAGCTAGCACTCCGTACATACAACACTATCAGAAATTGGGGTAATTGGCTAGAAAGATTCGAGGGTTAGACTTTTTTTACGGCTACTTTTCGATTAGGATTCGGGGCGTTCATAGGCTAGGTGGGCATGTCTCTCGGGAGTCTAGCTACTCAGGCTATCAACCACCCCAACAACGCCCGCTGGGGGCTTGGGTATCTTGCACTGTATATTATATATATATACCGTTCCCAGATCAGATACACTGCTACACATCACGTACCTAGCCCGTCACCCGCGTACACATACACCAAGTCCGCAGCGCATATGAAACTTAATTCAAAGCCCAATCCTATTAGTATCTAAATAAAAAAAAAGTCCACAGCTCACTATCTAGGCTCACATCCTCCTGATCTGCGTCTCGTTCTCGTACTTCTCCAGACTGTTCATGTTCTCCCACCACTCAAACAACATCGTGTTACAGATGAGCTTGAACCAGGGTGTGAACCCGAGCGCGGGGTCCTTGAACATGGCCTTGAGCTCGTCGGCCGTCACGTATTTGTAGGCCTGGACTTCATTGGGGTTGATGTCGAGATCAACTTTTGCTTGGATGAAGAGGATGTAGTCGACTATTCGCGGTTAGCCACGTTCTCCCTCCCAAAAGTGGAGGGAATGGATGGGAAAACTCACTCTCGTGCTCGCCCCACAGCCCATCACTCGGCGCCTTGTAGTGGATTCTCGTCAGGAATTTGAATTGCTCGGGCATCACCTGCGCGCCGGGAATTCCCAGCTCGTGCCCCAGCTTCCGCTGCGCCGCGCGCCGCACGCCCATTGTCGCCGCGGCAAGGTCAGCGCCGGTCTCTCCGGGGATGCCGAGCGGGTGCGAGCAGCAGGTATTGGTCCACATGCCTATCGGGCCAGTCAGCTCAGCCAATTCTAACTTGACCCAATCCCAACTGCTGGGATGGTGGAGGGGGGAGGGGTCATACCAGGAAGGTGATCTTCTCGTCGGCGCGCTGCTGTAGAAGCAGTCGGTTGTTGGCGTCGAAGAGGAAGACACTGAAGGCGCGGTGGAGGAGGCCTTGGTCAATGTTCTTCATCAGATGACCTGTGGGGGGGGTGGTTGGTGGATTAGCTATGAGGTAAAGTGGTGGTGATTTGGGTGGGGGGGGGGGGTGGTGAAGGGGAGAGCACGTACAAACTTTCTTAGAGGCGCTACCGATGGGGATGTCATTCTCGTCGAGGACGATGCACACCTCGTCCATGAGGCGTACCTGCTCCTCGTCGTAGCCAGCGAGCTCAGAGTGGTCGCGTGAGGTGGTGGCAAGGCTAGTGTTGATGTCTGGGAAGAGACGGAGGATGTTTTCGGCTGTGATGGCCGGGACGGTTGTGGTTGTAGACATTACTGCTGCTGCTGGTGCTGCTGGTGGTTGTGGGTGTTTGGTAGATAGCAGATAGTAGGAGTATAGTTGAGATAGGAAAGAGAGAGGATGAGAGAAGAAGAGGAGGTAGGAGGGAGGAGAAGAAGAAGAGGTAAAGATTAAGAGGATGTGCGGGTTAGCCACGTGAACGGGGGGAGGGGGGGGGGGGGGGGAAGTTCTGTTGGGTGGTAGGTATAGTAAAATACAAGTAAATAAACCCCAAGTGGTGGGCCCTGCAGGGGAGAAAAAAAAGGAAAAGGTTACAGAAAAGAGAGTGTGGCCCGTGCGGTTGCTACTCGATTTGGCTAAATTATAACGAGAGGCAGGAACTGAATTCAACTGCTTTGATTGGTAGCCACCGTCAATGAAATCACGACCGTTTATGAGTACAGTAGGAATTAGGTATGATGTAGTATTCTCTGATCTGAGGAACTCTTCTAATAATCAATTCAGTTATTCATTCAGTAACTAGAAGAGAACCCCAACAATGCTTGGCAAAGAACTATGTGCATCATAGCTGAGGTGCAGATACTAAAAGTAAGACAATTGAAACCTTCTCGCGAATCCGAAGCAGCGCAACTGACAGCTTGTTACAGCAACACCTCCGAAATATTACTTCTACGAGACTTTCCATTGGTCAGATTCACACACGGAGAGAGGAGAAAAAATTCTCTGCAGTAGGACAGAGGCCTATTATCACACGATAAATGTTCCTTTGGTGAAGGAGTACAGACGGAGAGTGAGTGAGTGACAATTCGTCCCGGCCACACACACTTTCAGCCATCGTGGGACTGACGATTAACTGCAGCGAAGACTTCAATTAATCTGTCCCGAGTCTCTGGGTTAATTGGAGTTGACTTAGTCCCGACCCAAGTAGCAACTGGAGTCTGCACCTCCCCCAGCAAACCTCCAATACTCGATCATACTCATCCCAACCCGAAGAACCCCACCCCCTTCTCCCCAAACTCACCCCCACGGCCGAGTGACGCTCTATGCCTCGCATCACATTTATTACTAGCAATGTCAACTAATCACTTCTCACCTCTCACTTCGCATCTTATCACGTGTATGCCCCCATCCCTCCCCCACCGGAATACTTGGCAACCAACCATCCCAACCACAGAGCCTCAACCTGATCGTTTCAACCAGGGCCCCAGAATAGCAAACCCACCTGGCATCATCGCACCCACACCCACACAGAGGTACATACATAGAACAACAAGATACACATACACCACACATATGCCACCATGAGCTCACAACACCTTCGCCCTCAGTTACGACCCTCATTGTCGTCGCGCCTTTCGCTAGCACTGTCAACCCGTTCGGTAGACGAGGAGCGCGCGCACCCGCAGCAGCAGCAGCAGCAGGAACATTTCGAGGAGATTGATGAGATTCGGCGCTATGAGGTGAGTGGAGCAGGCAAGCGCTGCGGTGTTGGTTTGTGGCTGTGGTTGCGGTCGTGGTGTTGATTGGTGGAGGAGAGCTGACGGTGAGGTAGGATTTTACAACGATAGGTATGGTAGCTACTCATTAATCGCGGTGGTCTGGGTACATACGCAGTTCTAACGAGCAGTGGGTGGGCGCTGGTGGTATAGACTGGGTGCAGGATGCCGCGCGGGCTCAGCGCCGACGGAATAAGCAGCGTAAGGACGGTGGCTTCTTTGTGAGGGGGAGCGCCGAAGGCTGGCGAAGGAAGCTTTTGCAGAGCTATGATGCTGGACAGGCATGGATTGTCATTTCTTTGATTGGTGGGTTGTGGTGTCTCTGTGTTTGTGTGAGAGTGGGGGGGGGAGCTTACTTGGGGGTTGTACTGATCGAGGAGTGGTGGGGGGATAGGTGCTTGTATCGGCCTGAACGCAAGTTTCTTGAACATCATTACCGAATGGCTGTCGGATATTCGCATGGGACGTTGCACGACGGCTTTCTATCTCAATGAGAACTTTTGCTGCTGGGGGAGCGACGAAGGTTGGCCAGTTCTCTAAATACATAGGTGTTCTAAGTCTTGAAGGAAAGCTGACGGGATCTGTAGGATGCCCTGAATGGAAGCCTTGGAGTAACATTTGGCCCCTCAACCACCTCCTCTACATTCTCTTCTCTGTAAATACCCCCCTCTTTCCCATCTAACTCTGTACCTACTAACCCGCCTAGATTCTATTCGCATACACCAGTGCCATCCTCGTCAAGTCGTTCGCGCCCTACGCCGCCGGCTCTGGAATCTCAGAGATTAAATGCATTCTCGCCGGCTTCGTCATGAAGGGCTTCCTCGGCGGTTGGACTCTACTCATAAAATCTATCGGTCTCCCACTCGCAATCGCCTCCGGCCTCAGCGTCGGGAAAGAGGGCCCAAGCGTCCACTACGCCGTCTGTACAGGCAACGTCATAAGCAGGTTCTTTGAAAAGTACCGCCGTAATGCCGCCAAAACACGGGAGATTCTGTCTGCCTGCGCAGCTGCCGGTGTCGCAGTTGCATTTGGCTCTCCAATTGGTGGCGTTTTATTCTCGCTAGAGGTCTGTTTCGCCAGATCTCGAAAAACATGCAGAGCGATCATTGACATGTGGTGGATAGGAAATGTCGTCAAACTTCCCTCTAAAGACAATGTGGAGATCATACTTCTGCGCGCTGGTGGCTACGGCGGTTCTTGCAGCGATGAATCCGTTCAGGACGGGACAACTCGTCATGTTCCAGGTGTCGTATGATCGCGACTGGCATTTTTTCGAGGTTGTGTTTTTTGTGATAATTGGTGTGTTTGGAGGCCTCTATGGCGAGTTCGTAATCAAGTGGAACCTGCGCGCACAGTCTTTCCGGAAGCGGTACCTGAAGGAGTATGCAATTGCAGAAGTGACGTTCCTGGCGGGCATCACGGCCGTCATCTGTTACTCGAACATGTTTCTCCGCATTGACATGACGGAGAGCATGGAGATCTTGTTCCGAGAGTGCGAGGGTGGGCACGATTATAACGGCCTCTGCGAGTACGTCCTTTACCCCCTATACACCTGCATATTATCCTAGGTTCTTTCTTTATACTGATATCAATCAAGGAGAGGCCGGCGATGGCACATGATAGCCTCGCTCACGATCGCGACTGTCATTCGCGTCTTCCTCGTTATCATCTCCTATGGCTGTAAAGTTCCTGCTGGTATCTTCGTCCCGTCCATGGCCATTGGTGCTAGCTTTGGCCGTACCGTCGGTATCCTCGTCCAAGCTCTTCATGAGGCTGCCCCAAACTCCGCCTTCTTCTCCAGCTGTCAGCGCGACATTCCCGTACGCGCCCTATCTCCTTCTAATCTTACTAACTTATACTTCCTTTAGTGCATCACCCCCGGTACCTACGCCTTCCTCGGCGCCGCTGCCGCACTTAGCGGCATCATGCACATCACCGTCTCTGTCGTTGTGATTATGTTCGAGCTCACCGGAGCACTAACCTACATCCTACCCACCATGATTGTCGTTGGCGTGACCAAAGCTGTCAGTGACCGCTGCGGAAAAGGCGGCATCGCCGACCGCATGATCTGGTTCAATGGCTTCCCCTTTCTCGATAACAAAGAAGAGCACACCTTCAACGTGCCCGTCTCTCACGTCATGAACACGGACCTGACTGTCCTCCCCGCCACGGGCATCACCGCGCACTCCGTGTCCTCCATCCTCGCCTCCACCTCCTTCCAAGGCTTCCCCATCGTCCAATCCCCACCCCCCCAGCACCACCACCACCCCTCCCAGCAACAACAGCAGCAGCCCCTCCTCATGGGCTACATCAACCGCACCGAGCTCCGCTTCGCCCTCGACCGCGCCTCGAGCTCCGCAAAACTCTCGTTCACGCCCGGCGGCGGCGGAACCGACCTCTCGCAGTACGTCGACCCGACCCCGCTGTGCGTGCACCCGCGCCTGCCGCTCGAGACCGTCATGGAGATCTTCAAGAAGGTTGGGCCGCGGGTTGTGCTCGTCGAGCACCGGGGCCGGCTGTGCGGCGTCGTGACAAGGAAGGATGTGCTGCGCTTCCAGTTCGCCGTGGAGAACCGCGAGCACCCGAAGGATGATGCCGGGGAGGCGGTACGCGAGGAGCGCCTGTGGGCGCTGCTGTGTAGGGTTGCGGCGTGGGCGGAAGGGAACCTGTTGGTGTGGAGGAGGTTGCGGATGAGAAGGAGGAGTGGTGGGGAGAGGGGCGTGGGGAGGGGAGAGGACGGGGGAGAGGACGGGGGAGAGGCAGAGGGGGGATGAGGGGTTGGTGGAGTTGACGGATCGCCGGTAGGGAGTGGGGGGTAATTGTAGATATTTTTGTTATGTAGTTATCATGGACTTATTGATGACGTGTTTTGCGCTTGCTTTTCTACTATTATAGTTTTACTACTAGCATACTATTACCTGCAATACCTTCGAGACAAGCTACAGCCTAGTTAGGAACACAATTTTTTAAAATTTATTTTTACTTTCCAACAAACCCCTTCTCTAGCCTCTAGCCTCTAGTAGTAGCCAGCCCATCTAGGGGTCAAGTTTCTCCCTGATAATCTAGTAGTCTAGCTATGGGTCTATGAGATTCTGCGCTACGCCGCACATCTAATTGGGGATCTCCTTCTCCTTTCCAAAGTCCTTCTCCTTCTGCGGCCTCGCAGCCACCTCCTTCGCTGTGGTCTTGCCCTCAACGATCTCCTTGACGACCTCGTGGATGTCCTTGAAGTCGTGGAACACCGTGAATGGGACCTTCTCCCGCTCGCAGTATGTGATCAAATCTATCCCCTCGCCAATCAGCCACCACAACCACCGCAACCCAAGAGATTGGGATTGATTTATCCTTGAGGGGGGGGGGCGCAAAGTTAAGAGGTGGAGGGGGGGCTCACCATGTCCAACCTTTGCGAACAGCAAATCCGTCTCTCTCGCCGCACTCAAATCGCTGACGCCATCGCCACAGTAAAACAATATTGGCCTCTCGTCCTCCGGCAGGTCTTTGTACGGCTTGATCGCCAGGCTCTTGTCGTGGCCAAAGTCGCTGTCGTCGTGGTAGACGATCTCCCAGCCCTTCCCGCCCTCGTGGATCTTGACCTGGTTGCTGATGATTGGGATCTTGTCGGCCGTGGGGCCGACTAGGTCCGTCAGTAGCGCGCGGATGATGGGCTCCATGCCACTCGAGAGCACTATCACGGGGATGTCTTGCGATAGGCACCAGGCGTAGAAGGTGCTGAAGCCTGGGTCGAGCTTGATGTTGGCGCGGAGGAGGTCGACGCAGGTTTGGAAGTCGGGTTGGTTGGCGGAGACGGACTCGAGCATCTCGCGGAAGGCGTCGCGGAAGGTTACGCGGTGCTCGAGGATCTCGAGGTTGCCGTCCCGGCGCTTTTGGTAGCCGTAGCCGACATTGTCGGTCTGTGGACGTGAGTCTGGGGGCTGTGAAGATGGATATTGGGGGGGCTTACAAGGTAGTCATTGCCTGGGAGAGAGGGGGATATGTTAGTTGGTGGATTGAGGTATTGTGGGAGAGGTGGGACATGCTGTCTTTGAGAGTGATGGTTCCTTAATACACAGTAATTAAGGTTAGCTATCTAGCTATCGTTCGAGGTATACTGATGAGATGGATGATTACCGTCAAAGTCGGTGAAGACAATTGCCTTATTCTTAGGTGCCATCTTGGATACTATTTGTTTTTAACTAGGAAAAGGTTTATGATGTTAATAGTCGTTGAGATGAAGTGCTGTGGTTGTGGTTGTGGTGATGATGATGATGATGATGATGATGGAAACAGCTTTATTTAAATAGCTGCTGGCTAAAGTGGACAGACACCGTATGATTTCAGGATGCTAACTAGGAAGAGAGAGGGGGAGGAGAGGGAGGGGGAGGAGAACAAGCCCGGAATAAATACGGAAGAAGAGATCCGCATCTGTCGATCATCTTACTGCACTGGCTGTTTGAAAATTCCAAGATGTTGATCAGCGAAAACTGATGTTTTTCTCTCCTATAACGTCAGGTAGATCTGAGTATTCCTGGATAATCCAAGTTCTATCTCCTTACAAGCAGATGCTTGAGTGATACAGTCATGTAGAGTAACCAGACGTCTATATTTACTGCCATCAGCAGTTGTTTCTCCCAAGTGCGTCATAGGCAGAAGAGAGGGAGGGGGAGGGGTTCACTTTCTTCCCTACAAGTTCCCACTCCCAGGAACAGCTAGGGCGCCAAGCTGCCCACCCGACGGACGGGGCCCACGGCAACAATTGAAATTGGAAACCCCCCACCCTCCAGCCCCCACCCCACCCCACCCCACCCCACCCCACCCCACCCCCACCCCACCACCGAAGACCGCCGTCTCATCTTCTCAGTCAGTTTATCCACCCCTTACCTTCACCTTCAACCTCGCCCTCACCCTCGCCCTCACCCTCGGTGATATGAGGCCGCTCCTGAGATCAATCCTACTCGCCCGGCCATCTGCCACACCATGTAACCTCCACAGTATCCGGCAATTGCACTCCAACAGTTCGAACCTCTTCACAAAACATTCGTGCGCGCTGAACCAATTACTACAGCCTCGGCGCCTACAATTGAAGAGCCGGCAGATCAGATGGGCCTCGTCTGGCGACAAAAATACCCCCGGCGATAACAACAAGAGTGCTACTGGAGGAGGAGGAGGAGGAGTAGCTGGAAGTGAAGGTGGGGCCAATGATCGCCCCCCTTCTTCTCCCTCTCCCTCTCCCTCTCCCTCTCCCTCTCCTCCCAAAGACCCCCAGATACCTCCAATTTCATCACTGCTGGGCCCGGTATTTAAGAATCTGCCCTCTCAACAGGACCTCCGTCGCTCGGAAATGGCAAAGAAGTTTACAAAGACAATGGAGGACCTCCAGATCGCCCTTTTCACCGCCGGGCAAAAACTCAATATCCTAACCGGCTACTCGGAGATCGAAGCACTCAAAAAGTCAATTGAAGTCCTAGGTATCTCTCCCCTTCCCCCCATCTTCTTCCCACCTTAGGCACGCAAAAAAAAGAAAGAAAAAAGACCACACACCCCATTACATCCACACACACACCCCACACATACACAAAAAAAACAGTTCCTTCGCTAAACCCGACCTCCTCTCCTCTCCCCCTTTCTTCCCATAAACAGAGGAAGCCCTCAAAACATCCCGTCAAGCAGTGCGTACTGCAAAGGAGGAATACCAATCTGCAATTGCACGCCGTTCCGCCAGCCAACGTGAGGTCAATGAGCTCCTCCAACGCAAACACGCCTGGTCGCCTTCGGACCTCGAACGTTTCACTGAGCTATACCGCTCCGACCACGCGAACGAACAGGCCGAGGTGGCAGCGCAGGAGCAGCTTGCCGTGGCCGAGAGCGTGGTGGAGGACGTACAGGCGAAGCTAAGCAGAAGCATACTCTCGCGGTACCACGAAGAACAAATTTGGAGCGACAAGATCCGCCGGGCAAGCACCTGGGTTACATGGGGCTTGATGGGTCTCAACGTGCTGTTGTTTGTGGTTGTCCAGCTGTGGCTGGAGCCCTGGAAGAGAAAGCGGTTGGTTGGGAGCTTTGAGGATAAGGTCAGGGAGGTGATTCAAGAGGAGGGGCTCAGGAATGCATTGATGAACTTGCATGTTGAGCCTGAAGAGGTTGTCCAGCAGATCATGGAGATGGCTGGAGAGGGCGGTGGTGCCAGCGCAGCTGATACGGCTATGGCGGCTGACACGGCGGCCGTTGTGGACGGTGAGCCGGTGCTACTTGAGGACGATATCGTGCACGATGCTGCAGCCTCTACCACCCTTACAGGGGAGGCCGAGGTAATAGTCGAGGAGATTGCAGCCTCATTGCAAGATGAGCAGCAGGAAACGAAACAGTTCTGGGAGAGAGACTTTGCGGACGAAGTCAAGAAGCTATGGAAATACTCGAACGAGAAGCTGCGCGAGCTGTTCAGCGAGCAATCCATCGCGCTGAAGAGAGTGGAGTTCACCACTGCGCTGCTCGAGAGCGCGGCGTTTGGAGCGTTCCTCGTGATCTCGTTGAGGCAGATCGATTTCACGGGCAGGATTCTCGATAGCACGGCTTTCGGGGCATTCATGGCAGCTATCATCTCGCTCCTGTTGAATAGATAGATTTTTTTACCTATTTTTCTTTTCTTTTCTTTTTTCGTTTCATAAATGTATCATTTGTTTTTATTATCTAGTCTTGTTTTTTTTTTTTACAATACTACCTTCCAATTTTTTGCATTTTATGTCTGATGATGGGACGGACGAACGGACAGACATATGGCCGGAGCAGGGAGGGGGGGGGAGTTTTGTTTTTGGTCGGCATGGACTGGTTGGATTTTTTTTTTCTGCATGGCGGAGGAAAAAAAAAGAAAAAAAAGGGGAGAACAGAAGGGACTTAGATGAATTCGGAGGGGAAGGGGAGGGGGGGGGGGGGGGTTAAGGCTGTATATCACAAAACTTTTCTTTCTCTCTCCTTTTCTTTTTGTCTTTCTTGTACTGCTGACACCCCACTCTAGTTAGGCGTGTATATTATACGAAGGTACTATACTGTAAACATAGCATAGCATCGGGGAGAGAAGAAGAAGAAAAAGAAGGGGGAGGAGGAGGGGAATCAACCATGGTGATGATGATTTTGTAGGGTGGGTGGGGGGAGGGGAGTCCGTGGTTAAAAGTTGATATCATATACCCCGCCGTGACTGTGGTGTATGAGAAGGACAATGATCCGATATACAGCTGATCCTCTACTATCCTGGTAATTAATACCGAGAATCCAATAACTTCAGGGTGTCTTTGGCGGGGAACCTTCAGGGTGTTCCCCGTCATGTCACGTAAAGCTTTGCGCAACTATCTCAACTTGTAACCTGTCCAGATATGGAAGCTGTGGTGCGAGAGATGGGGTTGATTGGGCTCGAGGGCTCTTCATGCCCGTACACGATAGCTAGTGTCCTAAGTGCTTCCCATACCATGGCTTGCATGTCCAATCAGCCATGTTATCATATTAGGGTAAGAGGTGGTGGTCGAGGGGGCCAATCTGTGGGTGCTGAATAAATAAACCAATGTAGGTCAATCGAATGTAACACTACATGTAGTGTTTGATCTTTGGATCACATGTATGAAGTATAAATAAATAAATAAATGATCTTTGGATCACATGCTATCACTCGTTGTTAACACTTCCAAAAAGCGAAATAATATTACGGCATTAGAATGGGCCTTATGGTTCTTTAACTAGCAGTAGTAGCTAAAGTCAGTTCTCCTAGCCCTCCGGGTATCCTTTCTCAGTTATAGAACGCTAATACACTCCTAAGTGTCGGTATAGTGTTCTAACTTATTGCCTTTTATTAAAGCGATTCCCCCAGGCTGGTAGGCAAGTCTTCTCCGGTTTCACGGATGCGCGGGTCGCCGCCCTTATATTCCCCCATTGGTGCCATTACCGCGCAACCATTTCGATAACTAGTGAGGATATTAATCAGACAAGTTTTCAGAATGAAACACCCTTGGCCTATTACCCACGCCTTCAGTCTCGCAGAATATCCCTTTATGGAACTCTCATTAAAGTCCCTGACCCTCCCGTCCGCCGCACCCAACAGAATATTTTTGGCCCTGGTGATGTTTCCGAATGGTTCAAGGAGATCTTCAAGGACAGGACACACACCTGATGGGGGATAATCATGACGATTCTTCCAAAGATTCCAATCATAGACTCCAGCCCTTGACCATGGTGCCCAACTCAAATGAGGATGATCCAGGAGCTAATTTTCATAGTTATAATGATGTCTCTCCCTTGCTTATTAGATGGGTGAACCTGACAATATTCATCAATATTAAAGGTGGTTGATTCTAAAACCCATTTACCTATCGTGGGGCCATAGGCTATCTCTAAGCCTTCGCTGAAGTAGACAAACAAGCTACGGTAAAGAGTGTCCAAAGCAATATAAATTCCGCCTGGAAAGAGGTGAATTTGTTGGTATTTGGGGACAATCTGGTTTTACCTCCGCCAAGGATTTCCCAACAAGAGTACCCTCCTTATTCCTTTCGGGGAGGCAATCTAAATCTAAATTGAAAAAGACTTCGATTATATGTTCATATCCATGCCTTGTATTCTGTAATGTGAACACCTCTTTCCCCTGCCTCCTACCCTCCTCACATATCTCCCTGAAAGGACCGTGAATAGCGAGAGTAAGCAGTTATCGCACAGGAGGAAGAATAATGCACGTGAGCCTAGGATTGGCCTTACAGACAGGGCGTGAGACTACACGCAGGTATAACGGTTGCGGTGGGCTCGTATACGTGGGTCTTGGTGCGGGACAACATAGTAGTAGTGTGGTGGTTACTTACAATATGGTAGCTCGCCGTTTGGGTGGTACGTGGTACGTTGGGGCCATGTCACATCATCCTACAGAGTCTCGTAGAATATTGAAAAGTGGGCCTTGCGTGACCTGTTGGCTCTCGAAGGAGTTTTTTGCTGCAAGCATGCACCAAGAAACTGTATGGGTACCTGTAGTTATAAAGGGCTAATCGTCTGGCATTCTTGGGGGCTAGACTGAATCATTTTTTATTCTCCCCAAATACTTACGCGGGTTGGGTTTAAAGGGGCGGGAAGGTCACACCATCATGCGTTGAGAGGCTGTGGGCTATAGGGGTTCTGATGTGGGATGGATATGGGGTGGTCGTGGAGGGGAGGTTCCCCAGCCGCGCATGGGGGTGGGCTTGATCCCCACCCCCGGAGGACTAACTTTTTTCTTTCTTTTAAGGGTCAATATAATATGACTATCGCACGCAAGACCCACTCTTACAATAATTCTACCGGACTCTATACATACCTGAGCACATGTGGGTACATGTAGTTTGTGGTCGTTTCACGGGCCAGACCGCTGGTGGGCGAGTTGCTTGCCTCTGGTATTTGGATAAATGCACCTGAAGCCTAGAATGTGCACTCTCTAGTGAAAAGAGTGAGTAGACCGAGTGATACTCTATGCCTGCCAAGCCATATTTTGGATATGTATATATAAGAAAAAACCCTCAACTTTTATTTTGGTTAAGAATCTGAAAAAAATTATGCATCAAAAGAGGGGGTGGAATACTACGAGCTTGATTTTAGCACACAACAGAGGATGAGGTATATCCCATGGCTCGTAGCTTGGTTTTTACCCTTTGACTACAGACCTCTCCTGCAACCTACTGCTCATGAAACGATACAAGCATGGGCTCCACGCATTAAAAATAATCTTGATGAGCCCTGAGGTCGATCTGAGAGTATATGGTTGAGAACCAGGCACCATCGGCTACTGGCGAGGGCTTCAAAGCCCTCTGCTACGGGTGATGGGATATGGTGTTGCATTAATACTTGAATACCCAGGCGTAAAGAATGTTCCCCCCCCCCCCCCCCTTTTTTTTTTAAAAAGCTAAGTAGCTACAACAGAATTTGAGGGTACGACCTTGACTGTGTGTGAGTAACTTGGCGAGTGATATCTCGTGACCAAACGACAAAAGCCCACCTTTACAAGTATAAAAGCACAGCTTGTACTCCGACACAAAGAAAAGCGAGGCTCTTTAGAACATGAATTGCTAGATCATATCTATGACTTGGAACCGAAAAATTTCACCCAACCTGCCTCGAACACCCAGCCCCGTACACATGCAAAAGAAATATACGGTTATCAACAACTTTTCACTCCTCCTCAACTTCAAGGTATCTTTATCATAGGTTTTCTTTTTATCCGTCCCGTCTCTTATGTCTCTAGACGGCATTATAACCTTGTTCCAGGTCAAGAGAAGTTCTGGCGGTTCCCAAATCTAGCTCATCAGATATATCGCGCCTAGAGGAGCTGGGGGTTCTTTCACTTTGTTGACGGGTCTCGAGAGAATCCGGGTAATCAATACTTCCGTAGTCGGCGATAGTATGAGTTGCTGAGCTTCCGCTACTACCCTGGGATATTTCGTCGGTGATGTTACTGAAGTCGTCAGTATCTTGGGAACTTCCACTTGGGGTTCCAAGTTCGGAAATAATGGTCACACGTGAAAGCGAAAAATCCTTGCTTATACTGGCTTCAGTAGCTGTATTTGGGGTTCCTAGTCCTCCTTGGCCATCATCGCTATATAAAAGGCTGAGGTCGGATAGTCTGGGACGACGACGGTAAGGAGACTCGAGGCTCTGCTGACGCCCCTCTTGAAAGGGTTCAGTAGCACGCTTGGCAGCAAACATCTTTCTCCGCTCAGCATCTTTTTTGAGCTGGCGCTTCCACGAGGCATGTTTCCACAATGATTGAATCTGGGCTCATGTTAGCAATAGATAGGGGAAAGCTTGGCGGAAAAGAGGAAATACCCCAGGAATATTGGAGATAAGAAAAGCACAAGTCGTTTCTATATTACGTTAGAGTTTATACGACCAACTAAATTTAACATTGCTCAACAACTTCTCATCTCACGTTCTATTAATACATACCAACAAGAGCCCAAAAAGTGCTTGACCCAAGACACCTCAATGACGTGACTTCAGCCATACGACCAAAAGCTGCTGCTATCACACAAAGCCCGAGTCCGAAAAGAAAGTACAGCCCTAGTTTCTTACGAAGTGGGGCCTGTAGCTTCATTACAAACGGAATCGGGGTCAACAGCAACGGTATATCTGATGCAATGTTCAAGGAGCCAACAATCAACATTGTGCGGTACGTATCATGGCATTCACCTTTTTACAAATTAGCATATTTCAGTACAAAAGCTAGATAAAAGAAATGGGGACATACGTTTAGCAGGCAACGGATTGATCTTCCAGTAGTCAGTGAACGGGGTGCAAATGGTAGATAGTGTGATCACGGAGGCGAGAAAAGTAGCAAGGAGAAACCATCCAGCGGTGGCAACAGCTCGGCTTCTTTTACCATGAGTGACAGCGAATTTTCTTAGTACAATCCACCAACTAAACTTGCAACCCCAGATAGAGATGCAGTATAGGTACCACGATGCCACACTGGCCTTGCTCCCAACCACTCGAAGCTTTTCATCATGGTTAATTAACATGATAAAGTCTTCGGCTGTATTCATGAGATTGGTTCCCTTTTCCAAATAGACGACTACACATGCCATGTAAGCTGTGTAGAAGAGCATACAGGCCAGCATTAACGTCTCTTCAAGGTGAAGACTTCGATTGATGTGGCATCTGATAATTACTCTAGCAACTCCAACAGCCATTGAGATCCCATAAAAGAATCCCAAATCCTTGACGAGGTATTTGCCATACGGTGATTCCTCTGGGAACCGCATCACCTCTGTCCCCATTTTGATTAATTTTGTGTGATGATTGTTTTTGAGTGATAGAAACTCCAAAGAAGAGTGGTAGTTGATAGAAGAAGCAGATGTGGAGGTTATGACATGGATTCAGGGAGGATAGTTGTGAGTAGAGCCCCCTCCCATGACCTTTACCCTCCCCCAGCAAATAAGTACATGTACATGTAATTTTCCAAACATCGAACACCGATTAAATGTCTTGCATGTCGTAATGTATAAAATCTAGAAAAAGATGGCAAAAGGTGAAAGGTGAAACATATACTTCTAGCGTAAATACACGATTTCTTGAGTGTTTCAAACTCTTCGTTTCATTCATTTCATCCACAAATGTATAACGTACATGTATGTGTGCTTAATAAGGAGCTATAGGTACCCGTGTGTAGAACTTTCTAGCCTTGGTCATGACGAATCAGAATATTAAAGTCCTACTGGCCAACTGTGCATACATGCCCTCCCGGGTTTGGGATCTATGTCTCCAAAGCTCAACATAGATGTTTACCCGTTGGGAGAATTCTTACATTTTAATTCTATATTCAAATCAGCACAATTTTATATTAAGAGTAACTCAGTTGAGGGTTGCTGTCGGAATTATATGAATCCCTGTACGAGACTACAGTACAAAAAGAGGTTTGGCCGACAACCTCTGAATCTAAGTATTTAGTTCTTGGCGATAGTTTTTGGTGTGAAAATCCCGCCAAGAACCCAAAAATTTGAGCTCAAAATTTGAAAAACAAGGATTGGCCAAATCACTCTATTGTATTCCCTCCCCTCGGTACGCTAAGGGTAAGGTATTAGTACGGCATTCTTCCTATAATATTGGTTTAGTTCAGTGCCCTTTACTAAATCCTGTAGTATGGCAATTACACCCTAGTAATTTTTTCTAGGATGTACTACTACTTACCTACTTTTACCCGAGTGATAAAGCGTGAATTAGGGTTAGGTTTAAATATAAATGTTACCCTACCCATAAGACAATCCAGCCCGCCCGAGATCTTCAATTCCGATATTGAAAGTCAATCCTCACGAGCTACTCCACGCCCTCGATGTTCACCCTCCGCTCTCTCCTCTCACGCCCCTTAGCGGCACCCCTTCGTGCATTTTCCACAACTACTCCCGCTGCCGCAACATTCAACCAAGTAATTCGAGGGGCGCGCAAGCCCCAACCCGCGCGCAAGCCGGTCTCCCCCGCCATGTCCACAACGGGGAACCCATGTATGAAGGGTGTATGTCTTAAGGTCACTGTTATGAATCCGAAAAAGCCCAATTCAGCAGATCGGAAAGTCGCAAGGGTGAGGTTGAGCAATGATAAAGTAGTTACGGCGTATATACCAGGTGAAGGTGGGTTTCTTTCGCAGTTTACCATGTGAAGGAGTAAGAGTGGTAATGCTGAGAGAGAGTAGGTCATAATGTGCAGCAGCATTCGGTGGTTCTAGTCCGTGGTGGGAGATCCCAGGATTGTCCAGGTGTGAAATACCACTTGATACGTGGGGCACTTGATCTGGTGGGTTACTGCCAACCTTCATATGTATCTAGTGAGTGAGATGTTAACTATGGCAATAGGGAGGTGTAGGGAACCGTACAACATCAAGATCAAAGTACGGTACAAAGAAGCCCAAGTCGGGTGGGGTGTAGCTATAATTTCGTGTATAAAATAGATAAACCTCCGGGATGGGGCATGTACAGTATTTTTATCCAGTGAGAAGGCAAGTGACACTACTATTAAGCCGGCAGCTGTTCTTTTCGAGACCTTCCAATCATGGACGTAATTCACATTCAACCGAAGTCTCACTCCTCCTTCGTAAGTTATCCTCAACTAGTTGCGGATAATACCGGCGTGGAGGGATTTAGAATCTAAGAGCAAAGTTATATAATTACCTGTTTTGAGGCTAATTTAGAAGGGTGATAGACTTCATCCTACTAGTTTACATTCCCAAACAACACCCAGTTAGTATAACCAGATAAACCTAAACTCCCTTCTTTTTCATGTTTCATGTCTTGACAACTGTCCCACATTGGCGGTCCCGCCTGCCCAAACAAGATTTTTTTTGCCCTGAGAAAGAAATAAATAAAGAAAACCCGGAAATTCGTTATAAAACCCAATAATAGCTGCCTTTTTCCATGAAGTAATTAATCCATTTGGTTCTGATAACCATCCGGCTTCTCCAATCCCATGACATCAAAGTGACGGGATGTGCAGGAGTATCCTATTTTATAAGTCAGTGTGTTATTGGCAGAAGGAACAAATAAGATGTGCTACCTTTCCAGTCAAAGTTATCCTTCGGGTTGCAAGTGCATTTAAGCTTGAGTCTGTCACTTTCTGTGGTAGGGCAATGAGTAAAGGGAACGTGATAATAACTATACAGTTGTTAGTTTGTTCTTCATTGAACCGTTACTTGGGATTGAGGCATACGCAATATCGTTGAAAAAGTGAATCTCATCCTTTGCCATCAACAGCCCTGCCGCGATACTATGTACCGGGGCATCCCCCCATCTCTCATAGAAGAATCCTCCGTCATGGTCCAATTTGTTAAAGAAATCTGTATACGCTTGTCCTCTCCAAAAATCCAGAGAGCCGACTTCAAAGTTCGACCAGTAATGACAATGGTTGTATGAGTTGCCATCATCGTCCGACAAGAAGGCCATCGCGTTGTCTTTATGTATGTGTTGAGGATACTCCTTCATAAAGGCCTTAACACTATCCCAGAGCGTGGGAATAGTCTCGACATACTCGTACAAAGACAGCACGAAACCATACTTTTTTTTGTTGTCGCGCATAAATCGGAATACGTCATAGTCAACGTCACAGTAGAGCTCGATCGACGGCTCAACGCGCCAGTAGTATTCGTAGTCAAGGAGAAGGGGATGATGAAAAAAGAAACCAGATTCAAAACGGCACATGTGGCGGTAACTAATACTATCACCATAGATGATTTTACGTTGTGCCTACCCGTTCAGGCATCGTCAACATTCTACCACTCGGCTCGTACATAGGAATGATAACATACCATGTCCTCTCTAACTTTCTTTGCCCTCTCCTGATCAATCCAATCGGGAAAGCTCCAATGCTCCTTGGGAATTAATCCATATTTCGTCTTGCCAGATACAAGAGCAGTAGTAATCTTTTTGAATTGAGCATCGAAGGGTTTGTCGTTCAGGAAAACCCAATCATAGTTGAACTTTCGATTGAAACGGTCCTCGATCTGCCGGATAGACTTGGCAATCTCCCAGATATCGCTATTTCGCGCGAGAGTAATGAACGTTGCATTTGCGCGTTCGCCAGGGTGGGCGGCTGGAGGGAGAGAGGCAATTGTGTTGGGTGTTTGATCCGAGGAAACTGAGCCTGGAGCGGTTGAACCATCGGGGGCGGAAGACAAGCTAGGAGAACCGTTTTGCTGTTCGATGATTTGCTCCACGGGAATAATAGAGGTTTTGGTGGTAGTGATGTAGGTTGACGAGTATACTTTGAAGAGTACAGCTATTGTCTATGTGGTTAAGCGAGGGGGATTAGATCGGAAATCTCCTTGATGTAACATAATAGGACTTACAAAAAATGCCAGCAGAATAAACCGCAAGGTCCGTGTGTTGGAGGCTGCCATCTTGTGGCCGGCTAAGGGTAAGACCTGCTATCAAAGAGCTGTAATGCCTAAACAGAGAGGAGAGTGTATTAAGCTATGATGGTAGGTATCGCATCCAAGTGGATTGAGCAGAGGAAAGAAGATGGAGGAGAGCTGGCTTTATGGGAGTGAGAAATGGAGGCAAGGGTGACAGTGGTTACGAGGCAGGTGTGAATAGAGCTACAAGGATCTTCCACGACGAGCCTAGGGGGGGCGTTTGTGTCGTTTGGAGACAGCGGCGAATGGTAATAGGTCTAAGGACTCCCTGCTAGGTGATTGGGATAGTAAGAACGGGTGGGTTGGTGGACGAAGTGGTAAAATCCTGAAGTAGGGCATTGTTTGGAAAAATCACCTATCCAATGAGGTCTACTCTTCATAAAAACTTCCCCTTTACTACATATAGAGGCGGGAGCTGAAGACTTTAGGATGATGCCACAAGAGGGTATATTTACATGGCCCGGATCAAGCATCGCGGCTCTCAATTTGCCAACCTCATTTGTCCAACCGTTGTTGGTGCAGGTGGCGCCGTTCCACCTTTTCCATCTCAGGCCCACAACTCGAATCAACCAACCCCACCCCACCTTCGGTCCCCCGCCTACGTATCAACTTAATTCTACCTCACACTAACATTCTCATCACCATCATCTTACCTTTCCACTTTTTTTTTTTGATCCACGCCATACGCTCCCTCCCGTGCTCTACAACATCTTATATCAATCGGCCTTCCCTCGGAATGTCGTTTTTCGGATTTGACGCCGGGCCTCCACGGGACCGTGGGCAACACCCCACAACAGCCCCAGGCTTTTCTCAGATCCCAGATCATTTCGCATCGAGGCCGGATGACGAGGACGATGATGATGGGTGTGTTTATCCTGTAAAAGGGCAATCAAGTCGCATAATGTTAACATTATATACTCTTAGAATTGATTTTGAAGATACCTACGACGGCCTCGGCGATGCGCTGGATGAGAAGGATGATGCCTTTAACGATGAAACCTTCGGCGGCGCAGATGACAAAATTGGTACTTTCTAAGCAGCCTGTTCCTGGGTTTTAGCCATATGTTAATCATTATCAATGTATTCAGGCAAAGATTTCGATTTTCACGGTCAAACCGCGAAGGTCGCAGACGCAATGGACGAGGAGCACGAAGTATTCAATCGTTCTGCCCGGAAGCCGTCGGTAATCCACTCTGCTTCCACCCAGCAGCAACAGCAACAACCCTCTCGACAAATTCTCCCACCTGCTCATGTTCCAGTACTCCGCCCCGATATGTCCTTATGGGGTGGCACTACCATCTCTTCAACCCCTCCTCCTCCTCCTCCGGTAGAGACCCACCACGAGCAAACCCCCTCCGCTCGTGCGCCACCACCAAATACCAGGAAATATATGTCCCTTGATGAAGTCGAGGCAGAGATTCTCATGAACGCCCAGAAACCCGCCATAGTGCCGCCGCAGCCAGTATTTGGTCCTCCGCCTCAGCAAGTGCACCAGTATATCTCACAGTCCGACTTCCATCAGCAGATCCCACAACATGGAGCGTTCAGCATGCAGATGCAAAATATGCTACGAGGGAGTCAGCAACAACAACAGCAACATATGCACGTTCCTCAAATGATTCATCAGCAACAGCACCCTGAGCATTTACGTGGAATCCCGCCGCCACCTGTAGGCCCGATGGGTGGGGCAAGATTGCCGCCGCATGAACAACTTCAGGAACAAAGGAATGTGTACGGAATGGCACCTCATGCCCCCGCTTCACAACTTCAAAATATGTCTGAAATCGAAAGGGCAAGGTTTCTAGATGAAGAAGGCAAACGCCTAAAACGCAACCATAAGATTGCGCAGTTGGCCCGCTACAACGGACTCATGACGCCGAATGATAAGAATTTCATTACAAGGATTCAACTGCAGCAACTTGTATCTATCAACAATGCTGATGACGCTGCAAACGAGGACTTTTATTATATCGTGCATAGTGCGATCCGTGCCAGAGCTAACCCTACCCAGCCACTGAATCAGTTTGCGCAAACTTATTTATATCGACAAGGAAGGGGAAATCGGCGACAAGATAATCATCTCCATCGTATGGAACAACAGGTTCAACGCGCTGTTGCAGCAGCAAAAGCCAGGCCAAAGGCATCGCAGCTGGTATTGGAAGGAAGCTTAGGGAAAATCAGCTTTAGTAATGTCAAGACGCCACGCCCAATGCTTAATATCAAGAAGAGCGAAACCGGAACCGGCGAACAAACCCGAAAGGTACGCACCCCTTGCCTCATCGAGTGATAATATATGCTAATAAATACATCTAGACCCAGCGCTCTACCATCTCTGGTGCAGGCAAAAAGACACTTCTCCTTACCATTGAAAATGTCTATAACGCCCTTCTCAATCTAGAATGCCACGAACGCGATCGAGGAAAGCTTCCTCCACTCCCAGAGACAAGCATTCACATTGAATGGGAAGCTAAACGGCAAGCCCTTGTAAGCAAACTATGGGAGGAACTCAAGATTATGACTCCTATCGATCCAAGTAGCAATCAAACACATCCCTTCATAGCAATTCTAAGCTATACAAAGATGAAGCGTGCGATTCAACGCATATTCAGACATCTTGACGAAGAACAACGGGTCACAGTCCTCACAATGATTGTAGTCCATCTCGACATCCTTGATGTTGTCAAGAATGGTGTGTATCAGCCTCATGAAACAACACTTCCATCTGCAACACGCGAGGAAATCGATCTCTTTGCCTCGACAGTATTGCCTTCCCTCATATCCTATGTGTATGAGGCGCCACTCAGGATCGTTATTGGCCTTCTTGGGATTCTTTTGGAGCGAGTTGATGTAGTTTTGGTCTCAAAGACAAAAATCGGGCTCGCCTTCCTAACCATGTTTTCCTCCAGAGCTGAGATCGTCAAGCAATCTGGGGTTGCAGATGAGAACGAACTTGCTCAGTGGCAAGGAATGTATGATCGCCTATTTGAAACCTTACAGGGGCACTGGATGGAGTGTTTCCCGCCGAATGGAATGGCCGTCGATGATGTATATGTTTGGCAGTTTTTGGCAAGTATAGCAGTGGGTGCCAGTATGTCACAGCAGCAGGTGCTTGTGGGCGCGGTTAGGTACGTTTTTGTCCCCCCTTAGTTATCCAAAGGCCGATTAATGACTGTTAATCAGGGAACGTGTAATGGAAAATGTCTTGGCGTCAAAATCACTCCCAGCGGAAATTGGGGCGCAGAAGAACGCGAATGTAAACTTGTTCATGAGAGCTATTGGGTTGGATGTCGAATTGCTTGGATAGTTGGAGGGACGACCGAGAAAAGTTTCGTTCTTTTTTTTTTTTTTTTCCTTTTCATTTTTTGGACTCGCCGTAGTTCTCGCTCCCGTTCCCCTTTTTCTTCTTTTTCTTCTCATCTTTTTTTGGCAGAGGGAAAACACATGCCAATGAAATGGATGACGGCATGTACCAGCGCGGTTTGTTTGAAGCGCTTAACTGACCATACCATGAGACTTTGTTTGGGTTCTTGTTGGAGTTATTGTCTTTGAGTTCAACGCTGATGAGCTGGAATTAAGTAATAGATCCGGTGGTTTTGTATAAGTACCTATATAGGCCACTCTTTCAATTGCACTTTTTTGTTCTTTCATATTTTCCCGTTAGTATATGACCTTGAGGTGGCTACAGCAAGAGGGATACAAGTTAGAGGGCCTAGAATTCTTTTCCTCTTTGGTGGTTGGGAAGCGCCTGCGTCACGAATTATGACTCGTTGTGACGCGTGCGTTTTCTGTGAGATGTGTAAACATTACGAAAGACCCCGACTTTTTGACTGATTTAACTACCTTATCTGATTTACAATTAGCTCAACTTGAATAATCATCATAGAGAGGAGGGACTTGATATCAGTATATACCTTGGCATAATAGACACCATACCCTGGATCCGTGGCGTAACAACACATGAAGTAGATTACTCTTTGTACACCCGGGTTAAACAAGTTCTGCGATACCACAGCATCTCGCATAACCTCCACCCCACATCAACACCATCCCGCCATGTATACTCCAGCTATCCAAACAAGCTGTTATGATACCAAAAAGGACATTGTCGCCTCTTTCAACCATGAGGTACCTGCCATCAAGATTGTAGGAGAAACTGGAGCCTCAAGAAGTAATGTCTATATTTTTTTTTTTTAAATCCTTTGAATTTTAGTTTACGGGTACAAAATCATTGCGTGCAGGATAACCTATGGCATAAAAAAACTCCAGTGCAACTCCAAGACGAACTATCTCCTCAAAGAAAGACAAAAGAAAAAGGAAAAACAAGAACAACGAGCCTTAAGAAAGTATATAAATTTGTCCTTAGAAAGATTATGGTGTGTGGGGCGGAGGTGGTGGGTGTTGGATGCTGAATTTTCTGTTTTCCGCAGTCTCGTCGTCTCACTATCAGCGACTTTCTGGGAGGACATGCTGCCCTTAGTGGGAGTGTATTGGGTCTAGTTGGGCGTGTCCATGAGTGGGGGTGGCGGCGGGTTTGCTAATAGTGGTGGTGGTGGGGAGAATTGTTTGAGGAGGGTGAGCCTGGTGTCCCGGCGTTTTGGCATTACATCAGCAAACTACTATTTGTGACTGGAGCCTCCCAACAGTCTCCTGGGTCTCCTGAGAGTCTCCTGAGAGTCCTATATATTTTTTGAGTCTGCTGAGGCTCAGGAGACTTCAGGAGACAAATGAAGTCTTGCTGATGTAGTCCTGACTGTTCGGTAGTCAGAGTTGGAATATGGTGGAAGAGGGAATGTTAAGCGAGGATGGATGCGGTGGACTGCTTGTTACATTATTTCTTTCTACGAGGTTCAGTTGCAGGAGTCATTCATAAGCAGAAGTGGTGTGATGGTGGGGAGGAATACGAGGTGTGGTGATACTGGATTTCCATGATGTTCCATGTCATGATGTATGAGTCATAACGGACCAGTGGAGGAGGGTGTTAAATAGCTGATGTAGACGTTTCCTTTTGTCTTTTCCTTTCTTTCTCCTCTGCCTCGTCTTCCTGTTATATCAATACATAGGAATCTACTCCTATCCCCAGAAACCATAGCCATAGTCCTGTCCAAGCTCACCTTCATAAGCGAGATCTATAGTTTCTCCTCATCCTCACCCTGTGCCCTCTTGCGATACCTGTCCGCCTCTGTGCGTTCAGACTTGCCTGCCGCTGTCCTTGTAACCTTTCGCCGGTCTTCGTCTCCTCCTTGTTTTGGCTCTTGCCTCAATTATCCTCTTCGTCGCCATCCTCGCCCTCTAATCTCTGCTACTCCATCACACCTGCATCAGCAAGCCTTATCATTTGTGACTGGAGTCTCCTGAGTCTCCTGACAGTCTCCTGAGTCTCCTGAGACCCTGTAATCTCCTGAGACTTGTAAAATCTTGCTGATGTGGTTGGACAGGCTGGGGAGAATAATTTATTTGGGTTTGGGCAGTTGACGCATTTGGCAACGGAGGCATCGCAGCAGTGAAGTAATGTCTATAGAGTCATCGCTAAGTATAAGAAAGAAAGTTATGTTCATTACCACCCCTACTTATCACGGCGTACCACGAGCTACTGCGGAGGAAAGGATATCATGGAACTGGGTCTAGGGTTCGGGTTTTCTCTTTGGGTTTCTAAGGGTTTCCGTTACACGGGTTATGAGTCATCCCTGGACAGGGATTGGGAGCTGTATATATAATTAAATTTCGAGTCTTTTCCTTTGTCTCTTTCTGTTCTTTCCTTTCCTACGCAACCTTCCTCGTTATCAACTCTACGCTCTAGTTTCTTTAGTCGCCACTGTTCCGCTCTTCTCAATATAATACGCCATCACTCTTAGTCATCTTCGCTCTTTAACAAGATTGCTCGCTAGCCATAGTCCTCGCTCACGACATACCGTGACGTTGTCCTCTACTCAGTATCTTCGCTACATCACTGTCAGACCGCCATCTGACTCTGTGTCTCCACTACCGCTTCTAAGTCCTCGTTGCCTCGCCTCGCCTCGCCTCGTCCCCGTCTTCGCGCCTTGTGACCTTGCATTTAGATATAGTCTCCG
The DNA here is from genome assembly GCA_024713755.1 of Morchella sp. 2018-W16. Lineage (NCBI taxonomy): Eukaryota > Fungi > Ascomycota > Pezizomycetes > Pezizales > Morchellaceae > Morchella > Morchella sp. 2018-W16. The sequence continues at coordinate 3,171,177 of JAMGYY010000003.1, read as the reverse complement.
CGTCGCTCCGTAACACTACTCTGGCCGTTCATCAGCCCTCCCAAAAGCCGAGAAATTTTTTTTCCAAATATAGTAGAGAAGTATTCAAGATATCTCTTCATGAGATAACTAAAGCATCAGTGTCCTGGCGTCACTTGAACCTATGGGACAACTCTACAACGGCTGCACAATGACTGCATCATAGAGGAAGTGAAACAGGTTTCTTAGATTGGACTATACAATAGCTGCATAATGACTGCATCATGGAAAGATCAAGAAAAACGAAAGCATCTTGTGGCGCCTGCGCCACATTTAAAAGACGTCAAAGACGCCAAATATCAATTGCTTACTGCATCCTCATACGGCCACACAAGATAGTCTTGGACTCAAGATGACTTTTTCATTATTAGCCTCCAAAACTTCGTCTTTTGCGCTTTTTACGCTAGCAGTCAGCAGAACTCGACGCTAATTTTCACTGGGAATTGACGCCACATCGACGACGGACAGCTGATTCGGTGATTAACGATACATCGCTTAGTTAATCCCATGTAATTCTATATAATTCTATGTACAAATATACGCTATGCGACTACCTTCCGTTCACCACTGCTCACAAGACCCACCTCAAGACTGTAGAAGTCGTCGATTTGAGGGTGTACAGCCGTTTATTGTGTCCCTGTCACTACGGGCGTCTATGGCGTCGTTTACGTCCATGGCGTCGATTTGGGCGTCTCCATGGCGTCAATTTGGGCTTGTAGGGCTCTATATAGACATTAGTATAGGTACCGGAATATGGGGTAGGTAGATACTCGAGATAGAGGTGGAGATAGAGATGGAGATGGAGGTGGAGGTGAAGGTAGAGGTGGAGGTGAAGGTAGAGGTGAAGGTGGAGGTGGCGGTGGGGGTGCTTAAGACCTGGAAACTGCGTCAAGAATGACGTTGATGGCAGGAGCTAGTCCTGATCGGGCTTAGTCTCTGTCAATATATCATTTTTCTGCCAATATATCACATTTTGGAGACGAAATTAGGCGTCAAAAGACGACCTGTCACTTGTAGATTTAGATTAGACGAAATAAGTCGAAATTTAGACGAAACCAAACGTTATCTATCACTTTTTGAGGCACAAGACGGCACCATGGATCCAGACGACGACTTTAGATTCTGCATCTTGAGACAAGATGCCTCATGGTAACTATTTTTTCCTGACGCCCAAGTGTGTGGGACGGATGGGGGCAAGGTGGCAGGATTACGAATGGGGGTGGTATAGGTGGGAGAGCAGGAAGAACGAAATGAGTAATGGCTGTCAGCGGCCAGGCCGAGCGAATAGGCGGGCGATGAAGGCGCGAGGACAGACAGAAGCGGCGTGAAGATCTGTTGCTTGTTATCCAACCGCTTGGAGGATGGCAGCGAGTTCGAAAGACCGTGCATGTGTCTTCATGGAACATTAGCTGGCCAGTTCTCGCCAGACCAAGCAGGTGAGGCTTCCACGCGATGGCGGCTTCTCCCACCAGCATTGGTCGGGCAGCGGGCCTTCCGAGAGAGACGAGGTGAGTTGGTTCCTGGAGGTGGGGTACCGGTCGGCATTGCCCAAGAGTTTGAGTTTGAGTTTCAGCATGTGTTGAAGAGAGAAGTTCCTTCCGAGGCCATTAAATTGTTTTGTCCGTGAGTCTGACTTCTCCATTATTGCTTCTGGTGTAGCTGCTAGGCCGAGAATCTTACGACGAGGAGGAGGCGTGCAGGTACTCAGGCCATAGGGGCCTTACGCAAGCCCTGCTGGGTTAGGTGCTTTGTCATGCCATAAATGACTTCGGCTTGGAGGGTGGTGACTTGAGCTTGGAGGGTTGCGACCTGGGCTTGGAGGCTTGTGGTATTCGTTTCCTCCCTTTCCAAATCCTGCCCTAATTCTGTAATCCTTTTCTTCCATATTTCCATTGCTTCATCTGCCTTAAGAGGCCATGCGGAGTTCGCTTGATCGTCACGATGGCTACGAAAGTGACGACAAGATGATTAAACGTCATTCCTGAAGACGCGCTACAGATTTGGTAGAGATACCGGACGGCTAATTCAAGTCTTTTCGAATGGTCAGTGAGTCACGGGTCCATGACTTGTTTCGCGATATACACGGCGTAGTTCGGCTCATCAGAAAAATAGGTCTCACCAAGACGATCTTGTCTCCCAAGACGAGAATACCCAAAGTCATCGCCTGGACGATCGACGCCGCTCATGCCCAAAAGTGATAGGTCACATTTTACCATCTAAGCTCGTCTAAAAGTCGATATGTCATCTTTGGTTCGCTGCTTGACTGTTTTAAATGCGACATGCCGCCTTTTCGACGCTCCAAAATGCTGAGCATATGGCAAGAGAAAGTCGATATGCCGCAAGCATCAGTTCTCGACAGAACTATCTCATTATCAACGCTATTTTTACGCAGTTTCCGTGTCTTAAGATCCCCGCCGCCTCCACCTCCATCTCCACCTTTACCTCCACTTTCACCTCCACCTTCACCTTCACCTCCACCTCCATCTATCACTATCTCCTCCCCCCATATTCCCACACCCATGCATCGCCTATATAGAGTCCTACACGCCTAAATTCCATTTACATACATGGACACGCCTATGCCCAAATAAACGCATGGAGACTCAAACGCATTTCTGTGTAGATGGGCGCTACAAGAGTAGTCAGCATGCCAGATATTTGTACATAAAATTATATGTAATTACATGTAATTAACTAAACAATATACCGTGAATCACCTGAACTGTCTAATCGTCAACGCGACGTCAATTCCCAAATAAAATTAATATGTTCTGCTATGACTGCTAGCCTGAAAAGACAAGACGGGTTTGGAGACTAAAGATTTAAAAACGCTTTTAGACCAAGACTATCTTGTGGCGCGGGATGCAGGTAAAGAATTGATATTTGCTTTGACGCTCGACGCCTTGTTAAATTGCGCCTGCGCGCTACAAGACGCAGCCCCATTTTTTTTTGCCGATGTTATGCCGAGACGAACCCAAGATCACGCTGCCAGTTTCTCGTGAGGGCCAGAGTGATAGGCTTCATTCTGCAAGACGAAGGATGACGGCGACATATTTCCCATGAAAGATAAAGAAGGCAGCGATAGTCACTGTTTTATAAATACGACTATAATGACGCAGATACTAAAGACAAAAGACGCTACAGAAAGAGTGCCGAAAAGAAAGAAAGATCAGGAAAGTAGGCTGTTCTCCCTTTATATAGCCACTCATCCTCCGCCAAGCCTGACTCATTCGTCACAGAACCCCTTATGACTTACTCCTCCGCAGAATGTAGAAACCTCAGAAACTATCTTGACTCATCCTTTCCAGATATCACATATAACCCCACCCACGATAATCCTTCCAGCCTCCGAACCTAAGTACATCCATGAAATAAGCGACAAGAACTAAACATGTTTGCAGAACTAATGGCGCGGAGCTGGAGAGGATGGAGGCGAGCAGAGGACGTGGCTATGACGGAGGCTGGCTGAAAGGAGGAGGTCCTGACGTTACGACGCAGCACAACCAATGGGACTATGGCTAAGAAAGAGAGAGAGAATATATTCGAGACGAGAAAGGACTAAACGACGCCTATGATGAAAGAAAGGTTGCGTGAAGAAGAAAGGAGAAGAAGCGAAGTCCTACAAGTGAGGGAGAGAGCTCCCTATATATAGTCTAGGAAATCCATCATTGGCTCATCGTAGAAAAAGCAAAAGAAATCGCATTACAAATCTGCCGTACCGTTATTTCATAGACACCTGGCAAAGCCGTAGAAACGTAAGAAAGCGTGACTAATCAGCCTTACCCATGACGATTAATAGATGTCGTATCACGCTGTGATAGTGGGTCGGTCAGAGAACCTAAAATGATTTTCTGATATATATATTGGCATGGAGATACCAGTAGATGATACGCTGAATGGTAATAGATAAAGATGGAATCAGGGCTCGAGGATAGAGAGATTAGAATATAAACGAGACAGATAGGTTCAGGACACGATATTACCAAGAGGCATAATTGATGACAGGTCAGGGGTAATCAAGAGTATAGTAACCAAGTATATTTAATGGAGATAAGGTAAGGGGAAATAAAAAAGCTGATCCAAGATAGAAATCTAAAGGAAAGTGTTGATAACAGGAGGTCGCGATAACGGAGTTACTAAAACTACAGGGTAATAGATGAAAACAATAACGCAAACAAGATCGAGAGTACAGTCAAGCATAGCGAGAGCGCAAAGCAGCGGCCAAAGTAAAGATCAGAAGACAGAGTAGGGAAAGCAAGGATTAACTAACAATGCAGCTGAAGGTTATAGAAGAAACTATAAGATTCTCCTTCCGGAAACGAGGGTCGATGGTATTTGAGACTAGAAGCTATAGTGAAGAATAATATAGATTCCTATGTACTACAATAATAGGAAGACGAGATGAAGAGAAAAGGAAAGAAATGTACAAAACTTCCTATCAGCTTCCCTATATAACTCTTTCCTTACCTGATTACTAATCTGTATCCTTCTATCACGGCATACTACGGACTACTGCGGAGGAAAGGATATTGTGGAATGGGTTCCCGGGTTCGGGATTCCTCTTTGGGTTTCTATGGGTTTCCATTACACGGGTTATGAGTCATCCCTGGACAGGGATTGGGAACTGTATATATAGTCGGCTATAAGCCTTTCCTTTGTCTTTTCTCTTCTTTCCTTTCCTACGCAACCTTCCTGTTATCAACTCTACGATTCTAGTTTCCTTAGAAGTTACTTGTTCTCGCCTCTTGGAATATAATACGTCATCACCCTTAGTCATTCTCGTCTTAGTGTTGGTCCATCCTCGCTTAACCATAGTCTTAGCCCATGACCGCCGTGCGTGTCATCTACTGGTATCTTTGTCTCCATCACTTTGTCCGTACCGCCATCTGGACTCTCTGTCCCACAACCTTGCTCCTCGGTTAGACTACCTCGTCCTCGTCTCTCGTCTTCACCTCGTCCTTGCCTCAGTTGTGAACCTTGGCTAGCTCAGTTATAGTCTCCACCTCGCTCCGTAACACCTTCCTTCTAAAATCTGTTTTCCTTCTCTATGACACAGTCATTGCACAGCTATTGTTAGTTCTTTCAAAAAAAGTTATTTCCTCCTATACAGTTATTGCGTAGCTACAATATAATTCTCTCCATCATTTCTAATATATTTACGTTACATTAGAATACGAAGAGCAGAGCACGAAGAGAATGAGAGAGGTAAGGGTAATCCTAAAGTTCTTGAAAGAATGTCATAAACGTTTTGATCATAACTGAGATCTCGAGATATATTCCTAACTAAATAGGAATATGATGACTAATTTGACAGGAAGGTTGTGAGAAAAAAGGGAGAAGAAAAGAAGTTCTATAAACGAGGGAGAGAGCTCCCTATATATAGCTTCAGAAACCTTTTGCTGACTCATCTTATAGAAACTAGTAGAACCTAAAGACAATCCTATATTAGAAATATATGTATGCCATTGGCTCATAGACCCTTGCAACCGAAACCTATAGTATATAAGGGAAACTCTGAATAATCCTTCTTCCCGCAACAGCAGTTGATATCGTATCATGCTGTGATACTGATTTGGGGAATTAAACCGCCGCAACCAGCAGCATTCCTTAGGAAATCATTCTTTGTTGTGGTTCTGGTATCAACTAAACGATAGTACATTACAAAAAGCAATAGTAGAACTTGTATTGGCTATATTGCTACTTAGACGCGAAGATCTTTCAGTAATAGAAATGAAGTTTTTAGCTTCCAGACTCCAATGCTACGTCTCTGCTAAGGTAGGAGGCTTTCTAATAAGTCCTGTGACAAAGAAAATATTTCTATCCATTATTTGCATAGCCAAACGACCTAGAGACTTGACGTTTCCAATTTCCAAAATACTCTGCCCAGACTCCTTTTTTTTGCAGTGGGCCAGGTTCCCACCAACCAATACCTCCGCTCTCACCCCTCCTTCCTCCTCCTCCTCCCGCACTCACTGACCCGAAACCCCCGCGGCGCAGCCATCACCCATGCGAGTGATATTCCATGACGCTCGCCATTTAATCTAATCTAAGCACTCACACACTGTATAAGCCAGACCGCCCCTGTTTTCGTCTCTATTTTCACTTACGCTGCCTCTGGGGCGGGGGGCTTCGACAGATCACTGCGGGTTGGTTAGGCATAGCTATAATATATAATATAATATATAAGGGGTAATGGACGTTTCAAGCTCCCCCACTATCAGAGGTGTCACAGTGGGATATAGCTACATAGGCCTATCACACGCCCACTCACCATCTTCTCTACCCTCTACCCTCTACCCTCTACCCACCACATCCCATCCCCTCTTGAAGTGCAGAGACAACACTACACCCGCATACATCACTAGAAAAAAAGAAAAACAGGGGGGAAAGATCGCTTCATCCCACATAACATACATTTGTCCCTCCTCCTCTAGACCACCCCTAAACTCCACCTCCACATTAACCCGTCATCACCACCCACCCACCCTACCCAACCAGACTCGCCGTCGGCTCCGGGAAGCTACTCACCACCAGCGGCTTTGGCGGCAGCCGCCCAGGCACCGGCGCGAGCACCTTCATGTAGTGTTTTTGCTCGTCCACGCTTGCTCTGCACCCCTCTCTGTCAGCCCTCACCACCACCGCCACCGCCACCAACACCTAGAAATGTAGAGAGGAAGAGAGGGGGGGGACTTACATGTACACAAATCCCATAACACTGCTCTCTGCGAGCACCTCGACCGTATCACCCACCTCGGCATGCAGCACCGCCGCCACACTATGCTGAAGCAGCGACGTCGGCGTCGTCTTGACCAGCAACGGCTGCGTGTCTTCCATCCCGATCGGGAGCACACCGGCTACCAGTGTCGACGCTGTACGGTAACCCTCTTCGTTAGCTCTCCTCCGAAGTAGCGGACAGAAGGGGAAAGAAAGAGAAAAACAGACCCTCGCCAACACGCCATAGATTCACCTCGTTGAGCCCCACCGTAAGCGTATAGGGGCTCAGCGTCCTCTTTGGCTCCCCAAAGAAATACTCGCGAATCGCCGTCTCCCTCGCCTGCTTCAGGAATGCCTCCTCGCGGTCCACGCACCCCCCCGACTTTGCCAGCTTCACGACCGTGACTGTGCCCGCCGTCTCGCGACCCTCGAACCGCCGTGCCATGTCACTATATAGCCGCTCGCTGCCCACTACCACGAGCGTGTCGATGCTAAACTCCGACACGGCATGCGAGATGACGTCGTAGCCCGCGCTGCCCGACGAGTCAATAATACAACCGCTCACACGGCTGCTGTCCTCCTCGCTAAGGCGTGACGAGACGGCCAGCGCCATGCGGGAGACGAGGGCGCGGTAGAGCGGCGCGTTCGCCTCCGCCGATGAAAGACCGTAGTAGTACACAAGCGGCAGCTTTACGGGTACCGGTGACGGGCCCGAGGTCGGTGAGCTGCCAAAGTGCTCCTCGACGTCCATGATTGTTGAGAAGGAGGTTGCGGAGAGGGTCCCTGGGAGGGAGAGCATGCCCTCCTTGGGGTCGAGGTTGACGACGCAGGGCATGCGGCCTTGGCGCACAGCGTATGCAGTGAGGATCTTGACGAGCGAGGTCTTTCCGGCGTCTTCGGGGCCGATGATCATGACGCGGGGTCCCTGCTTGGTGGGGGATTCGGAGGCGGCGCCGCGGAGCTTCTCGAGTGCAAAGTGCAGGTTGGTGTAGGAGGTCATGGGTGTCTCTTCGGAGGTGTACTCGACGGTGGGTGTACCAGTTACGGAGAGCGTGCAGCCGGACCAGGTGTAGATGGCAGACTTGCAGCCGGTGAAGGTGAACTTGTGGCCGATGGGGAGCTCAGTTCCAAAGATCTCGGCGGTACCTTTGAGGAGCTGGTGAATGTTAGCCCATGGGATGGGGTGAAATCTTGGATTTTCTTTTTTTCTTCTTCTTTTCCTTTTTCCCTTCCTACCTTGACTTCTACGTTGGTGTTGAAGGCGACCTCGAAGCGCCATTCGCGGCATTTTCCTATCTCATGGATCTTTTCTGCAGGGGAATCTGTGGATTGTGGGTCGATGGACTGGCCCGTGGAGAAGTTGGGGAAGGATTGGCCGATGGACAGGTCTGCTAGCTGGAGACCTGGTACTGCCATTGTATTTGTGGGGGAATCTGTAGGTTCTGAAATTGAAACAGAGAGAGGGGGGGAGAGAGGGGGGAGAGAGGGAGAGAGAGGAGGAGGAGGAGGTTTTTGTTCTCTTTTTCTGTGTTTTGTTCCCTCGTTTCTGCGGGAGACGCGACGTTGGGCCAACAGATCCACGCTTATCCCAAACGAGGTTGCGGCTTAAAACCTTAATTAACCTTGGCAAAGTCTATGGGTTAGGGTTTCCTTTCCCCACCACGACGACGACTACACTGCACATTTGTGGTCATAACTATCATTACTACATCATCATCATATTATTGCTGCACGCTCCGATCCGTGATATCTCCGTCCCCTGTAAAAACAGTGAAGAAAAAAAGCTATGCCTACAGACCACATATATGTAGCTACCACCTATCCATGATCCCACGATCACCACCACCACCCTCCCCCTCTTCCTCCCCCTCAGACGCAAAGTCAGAGTCCTCCTCCTCCCTCTCCAGCTCGATCCGGCTCATCTCGACGTTCTCCCAGGCGCCACTGGAGATGGAGTTGAGGTACGTGCGGCCGTATGAAGGTCTTAGAAGCCCTCCTCGTCCTCGTCCTCGTTGTCGGAGGGGGTCGCCGAGGCAGGAGGAGATGGCGAGATAGACTTTTTGTTTAAATGAATATTAGAGGATAGGGTACGTGTTTTTTTTTTGGGGGGGGGACTCACAGAGGAAGAGAACGAGTGGGACTATGAAGACGGGGATCAGGAGCCAGAGCATGCTGTTGGTATCTCGAGTCGGCAGTGCAGGGGGAGTAGAGGAGAGATAGTAGCAGTAGTAGCAGTAGCAGTAGCAGTAGTTGTAGTAGTTGTAGTAGTGTGTAGTAAATACTTGTATATAGCACCCAAGCCACATGAGAGACAGACACACACACACAGAGAGAGACACACAGTTGCTCCCACCAATGACGTAAACCCTATAATTATAACATGTATATCGATTCCTCAATCAATCGATTCCCTTCTTCTTCTTCTCCTTCTTCTCCTCTCCCCCCACAAGCCACACTGCATACATACATACATACAAGTACATGGATATACCGTACATGTAGGTACACCCACTATTCCAGCCACATAAACCCCACCATCCCTCATTCTCACGACTCTCACGACTTAACATCATCATCATCATCATCATCACCCCTCACCCCTCACCCCTCACCCTCCACCTCTCCACCACCCCGGAAAACAGCAGCAACTATGGAGTCCCTCTCCCGGATCTCCACTCTCCTCGAGACAGCCCGCGATCTCACCCTCGAAGCTGCACAATCTGCCGCCGTCTCTGGTCGTACCCACAACACTACCCCCAGTCCCACAGAGACCAAGAAGCTCCTCAATTCTCGTATGGAGCGTGAGGTCCTCGATGGCCTCCGAAAAGTCATCTCTGTCTGTACCCCCCCCCCCCCCTCCAATCCCTATCCCCCACCTCTCATCCAACACTAACCCCCCCCTAAATAGATGATGTCCCGCGGCACCGATAGCAGTCCCTTCTTCGCCGATGTCGTCAAGAACGTCGCCTCCCCAAACCTCGAGATCAAGAAACTCGTCTACATCTACCTCCTCCGCTACGCCGAGTCCGAGCCCGACCTCGCACTACTCTCCATAAACACCATCCAAAAGGCGCTCACGGACCAGTCGCAGCTCGTGCGCGCCATGGCCATCCGCGTCATGTCCGGCATCCGTGTGCCCGTAATCTCGCAGATCGTCGCCCTGGGAATCAAGCGCTGCGCCGGAGACATGTCCGCCTACGTGCGCAAGGCCGCCGCCGTCGCTGTGCCAAAGTGCTATCGCCTGGACCCGGGGACGCTGCCGGCGCTGGTAGAGTGTCTGAATACGCTGCTGGGGGATACGAGCTTCTATGTGGTGGGCGCGGCAGTCGTGGCGTTTGAAGGGGTTTGCCCAAGGAGGTGGGAGCTCCTGCATGGAAGGTATAGGGCGCTGGCGAGGATGCTGATTGATATGGATGAGTGGGGGCAGCTGGCAGTGCTGAGGGTGCTGACGGGGTATGCGAGGGCAAACTTTCCGGCCAGGGCGGAGAAGGCCAAGAAGGCTACTGCTACTGCAGGGGCTAAAGCTGGGGATGACTTCTACTCGGACGAGAGCGGGGATGAGGCGGGGAATGGGAAGAAGGGAAAGAAGAGAAGCACAGCTTTTGACCCGGACTTAGAGCTCCTCCTCCGAAGCTGCATCCCGCTGCTTCAGAGCCGGAACAGCGCTGTACGTAAAATATTACCCACCAAACAATCATTACCCTACCCCTACCCCTACTACTAGTACTATCATATACAAGCCTCTCTAACAACCTAATCCTAGGTCATCGTCGCCGTCGCCCGCCTCTACACGCACCTCGCCCCCGCCTCCTCCCTCCCCACCGTCGCCGGCCCCCTCATCTCTCTCCTCCGCGCCCCCACCGACATTCAACACATCGCCCTCCTCAACATCGTCTCAATTGCGCTGAAAACGCCGCACCCCTTCACTCCCTATGCTACCCACTTTCTCGTCCACGCCTCCGACCCGCCGCATATCTGGCGCCTCAAGCTCGAGCTCCTAACTCTCATCTTCCCACACACCTCCACGCGCACCAAGAACCTGATCCTCAGCGAACTCGAGTACTTTGCAAACACCTACGACACGCCGCTCGTCCGCGAGGCCGTCCGCGCCATCGGCCGCTGTGCGCAGAGCGAAGTACGTAACGCCGCACGCTGCCTCAGGCTCCTGCTACGCCTAGTCGAGACCGGCGAGGGCACGCTCGTCGCAGAGAGCTTAACCGTCATACGCCATATCATCCTGCAGAATCCGGCAGCGCACGGCGCAACCGTCGTCCGTCTTGCAAAGGCACTCGACACGGCGGTCAACCCGAACGCCCGCGCGAGCATCATTTGGCTTGTCGGCGAGTTTGCGGGTGTCAACCGCGGAGATAATATTGCGGCGGACACGCTCCGCCTGCTGGCGAAGACGTTTGTGCTGGAGGGGGAGGCGGCAAAGCTGCAGATTGTGCTGTTGGCTGCAAAAGTGTATGCGCATCATCTGGACCGCACACAGTCGGGCAATACTGCTGCTGCAGAGGGGCAGCAGCAGCAGGAGGAGGGCCAGGAGAAACACCCCGTGGCACTCCTCTTCGCATATATCACCCTCCTTGCGCGCTACGACCTCAGCTACGACCTCCGCGACCGCGCCCGTCTCTACAAGTCCATCCTGTCGACGCCATCGTCCACGCCGCTCGCCACGCTGCTGCTGCTCGCACCGAAGCCGACGCCGCAGGCGCCGTCGCCGTCAACAGGGCGGGAGCGGTACACGGTTGGGTCGGCGGCGATGGTAGTGGGCGAGGGCGAGCAGGTCATGGGCTATGAGCCGCTGGAGGACTGGGTGAGCGAGAGTAGGGCACCGAGCCCGAGTGTACGAGATATAGTGGTAGAGGGAGAGGTAGAAAAGAAGGTGGTGGGGGGGAAGAGGGTACTGGGCGCTGGGAGTGGGAGTCCGGCGGTGGCGACGCCCGATAGGAGTCCTGTGTGGAGGCCTGAGGGGGTCAAGGTGAAGGAGAAGGAGAAGGTGGAGAGTTTGGAGGACTTTTTTAGGAGTGAGGAGGAGGAGGAGAGTGAGGAGGAGGAGGACAGCGAGGAGGAGGATAGTGAAGAAGAGGAGGAGAGTGATGAGGAAGAGGACGAGGATGAAGACGAAGAAGAGGACGAGGAAGAGGGCGAAGAGGACTCGGGCAATGAGGGCTCAAGCCTACTAACACAAACTCAAACGCAGGCCAAGTAAAGTAAAGTAAATAGGACACTCTATGTAGCTAATTCCACGCAGTTTTCTTTCTTTCCTTTTTTCTATTTCCTTTCTCTTAATCCCCCTAGCTAGCTATGTAATGTGTATAGATGGGCTTTTGTGGTGGTCTAGATTTCATAGTTATTTATTTACAGTATAGTTATACATATATATATATCTCCCGCTTAACCGGATTGTTACACACAGACCCATGGTCTGTGTGTGGGGGGGGGGGGGGTGTGTGTGACAGGAGCCCGAGTGATAACCTGTGACGCCCGTCCGGATGGAGCATGTAGTCAGCCAGCACATCACACCCAAGCCTAATAACTACATGTACTACTGCGCTACTCTTGAAGTATCTAGTTGACTCTAGTAAAATATTACTTCTTCTACAAGCGCTCCTTTCTCGCCTTGCAGCTTTGCTCTGCAACTTCGAACCATTATGTAAATCCGGGTATCAAGTACTTGCTGTGAAGTCAAGTATCTAACCCGGCTTAAGGAAATGGTGAGGCTGGTGGCTACATGTAATTTCATGCTAAACCTCTCGACTGTGAGCTCACCCAAGTACATGTAATAGATGCGGCCGCCCTGAAATGCCCTGAAGTTTACTTCAGGGTTAAGCGGGCACTGGACACCAGGCATTGCTTAGTCACTCCATTTAGTCATCACCCTGCTTTCTCGATCATTTCAGGGCAGCTGCATCTATTAGACTAAGGTGAGCTCACAGTTGAGAGGTTTGGCATGAAATTAGCCACCACACTCACCATTTTCTTAAGCCTGATTAAATACTTAACTTCACAGCAAGCACTTGATACTCGAGTTGACATAATCCTTCGAAACTGCAGAGCAAAGCTGCAGGCGAGAAAGGAGCACTTGTAGAGGGAGTAATATTTTACTAGAGTCAACTACTTCAGGGCGTTGCTAAGCGTAGCGCAGCTCCAGTGATTAAGAGCAAGCCGGATGATGACTAAACGGAGCGACTAAGCAATGCCTGCCTGCTTAAACTTCAGGGCACTACTACTACAGCCCCGGGGAGTTCGGGGGGACCAGCACCCCGGCAGTATAGAAAGTAGGCTATACTGTATCTCGCGGAGGAGGTGTATGTATTAGTGGGGTAGGGTGGTAAGGGGGGGTATTTACTGGTTTGATTAGCGTGCGTCATGAGTTGTCACTCGCTTACATCTGTGGGAGTTTTACTCTTAGGAGGAGGGTACATGTACTTCGGGTGTAGGGGTAAGTGGGAAGACGTACACCGCTCTGCCAAGATTACGTGAAGGGTGTCTTCTCACTTACCCCTACACCCGAACGGGGCGCACACACACACATGTAGTAATGCTGGGGGAAACTAAAGGGCGATGGGGGGAAAGCGCGCTTCACCCCCCCTCTAGCCAGCCAGAGCAGAGCGGGGCAACCCCACGAAACCAAGCAACATACTACAAAACAATACAACAACCAAGACGCAAATGGATAGATAAAGTATGTAGTTACCGCCCCCATTTTGCTTCTTATTCGTGCGTCTCCTTCCCCCCACTTCGATGTCTCCATTTGTGGGGCGAGCTCCGAGCTTTGACTACCTTCCGTATTATATATATACCTGGCGATCAATAATGCTCACATCCTGGCTAAGGAAGGAGGAAAGAAGGGCAAAAAAAAAAAGCTACATGCACTGGTTATGCACCGGTTACATACTATGTTAAAGCCCCTGGGAACTTAATGCTTGATGGGACATTCATGAGTTTACAGCCATACTTGAATCCTGGATGCTGTAAGGGTTAATTAAATACTGTACAGTATATCTTCGCGCGGGATGGCTGCACGCCATGTATATCAATCCCAGCGGCTGCACATCTAACCCCACGAACGAAATTTTTGTATTGGAAGATGGTGTCTTTATATTTAAGATGAATTATAAGACCGCTTTAGTTACGACCAGAATAACCGGGGGGAAGGGGGGGATAGCCTACTAGGTTCTAGTGGGGACAGATTCGACTTTGACAACACTAAAGAAGTGGTTGCTAAAAGGTAATGAGAAAATAAAATAAGAATAGGTGAAAGGGGGAGGAAACAAAGTGCGAAATGGTGAATTATGCCAGAAACAAACAAATGGACAGAAAAGGGGTACAAAAAAAAGTGCCTGCCCACACACCCACACACCCATACATCACCCATACCCTCCATTGACCATGCTCCGTTACTTTCATCTGTATTCCCCTCTCCTCCCCCTATACCGTCCAACAACAGCCATACAGCAATGCCCGAACTAGCGGCCTATGCAGAGTGCTTTTGCCCCGCGTAGCAAAACAACGCCTTAAATGCGAAGAAAAAGAATCAAAAAATTACATGCAAATGAACTCTCCCCTTGCTTTTTAAGAATATCGGTTTGGCAGTCCTATCGCTATTGACGCTTTTTACTCGCTTGCTATATTAAACAAAATCATGCACGTAAGAAAACCCGCGGAACTCCTCTTGCATAGCTTGAGTGAGAACTAAAGGAATACGTTAGTAACAGTACTCTACACGGAAGTTGAATGGCTTACCAGAATGCACAGGTGTCAAAACAGGGGTAACACTAGTAAACTCCTGGTCGAAATTGGATGTGTCTGTGGCAGAAGTAATCTGAGGTTTGAATGGTGGGGGTATTCTCTTATGGTAAATATCCTCCCAGTTTACAGTATTAAAGAATGCGTGAGACATAATTTCCTGCGCATCTGTGGGGCCAGAACCAAGGCGCAACTCAGGTTCCCTCGTCAAGAGCTTCTGCAGGATTGATACTGAGTCGCGCGGCATGTGAATAGGATATAATGGCTCATCAGCAAGAATGGCATCATATATCTCATCCTCGTCATCACCTCGGAATGGTGATTGCTGGAGCAACATTTGATAAATCAAAACCCCAAACGCCCACCAATCAACTGCACGACCGTAGCGTTTATCCATGAGAATCTCAGGTGCCATAAATTCGGGAGTACCACAGAATGTACTTGTGGTAGAACCGTACCACATATTCTCTTTGCACAGCCCATAATCTGCAATCTTGATGTGCCCATCAAGTGTGAGAAGGATATTATCAAGCTTCAAATCACGATAAATGACCCCGTTCTCATGGAAGTACTTCAAGGCCAAGCAAACTTCGGCTGCGTAGAACCTGTAAAGATGTCAGCGACCCTACCAGGGTACTAGGGAAAACACACTTACTGTGCCCTCTTCGCTCCAAATTGCTCTCTCTGGATATGCAACATCAAATCTCCTCCACTAATATATTCCATGACGAAGTATACTCGTGTTTCTGTCTGGAAGCAGGCATGCAAATTAAGTAGAAAGGGATGGCGCTCCTTATTGGCCACCAAGAAAACCCGCTTTTCAGATCTCGTACTTTCGACTTCGTCGTTTTCAATGATAAATTCCTTCTTCAGAACTTTGATGGCATACAGTTTCTTTGTCGCTTTGGTTTCCGCCAACATCACTTTACCAAAGTTACCTTTTCCAAGAACAGCAAGAAAGTTGAAATGATCCAGTCCGATCTTCTGCGGCCGCGATGCAGCAGTAGGAGGCGCACCTTTTGGTGGAAACGTAGCGATTTGTGTTTGTGGTGGCGCTGCTTGCACTTGTTGTGCTTGTTGCTGGTGCTGCTGGTGCTGTTGGTGCTGGTGCTGTTGCTGTTGTTGCTGCTGCTGCTGCTGTTGCTGTTGCTGCTGCTGTTGCTGCTGCTTCGGCTGTTGCTGCTGCTGAGGTGGTACAGGCTCGGGGTAAGATTGCTGATGCGGAATAGGGGACGGCTCCTGGTGCTCATACTGAGATTGAGATGGAGGAGGTGACGACTTTAATGGCACTTGTGGCTGTTGGGCGTAAGGATTTGGATAGTCTGAGCTTTGTCCATACGAGCCTTGCAATTCACTCATAGGTGGCTTTTGGGAAACCGGTGACGATGGGGCTCCTGGGATACGAGCTGCTTGAGGATTATAATAATCTGCGGATTGCCTTCCGTATCCGCCAGGGGATGGTGGAACTGAAGATGGGCGCTGAGCAGCAAGTGCTGCAGCTGCCGCGGTTGCAGAATCTGTTCTTTGTTGCGGGGGACGTTGTTGCTGTTGTTGCTGCTGCTGCTGCTGCTGCTGCTGCTGCTGCTGCTGTGGGTAAGGCTGCTGTTGCTGTGATAAACGGGTTGGTGATTGAGAAGCGCCATATGCAGCAGTTGCTGCTGATACAGCTGATGGTGATGAAGGGGCCCCATATGCAGGTTGACTCTGACGCTGTGGCTCCTTCTGGATTGAATTTCTCGAGTCCAACCCAGCACCATACGGGTCGCTTTGTGGCCTTTGGGACAATGGTGACGATGGAGGTTTGGTATTGTCCAGCAATGTTGACTTCTTTCTCATCTTTTTCATCTCATAGAGAATTTGATTGGCGACTTCCATAGACATACCACAGAAATCTGGAACCAGATGCGCACACTGAGCGTGACATGTGAGAGCACACTCTTTTTGATGTTAGCATTAATAAGCTTAGGGGAACTAGAAATTAAACTACCTGAGCATTTGCGCGAATTCTTCTTCCCGACAGGTAGCATGTAACCACAGTGACAGCACCAATTGGCACCCATGTTAGTCATAGGCTCGAACCTGTGTGGTATACGGTGATTGAGTTTCTCTTCCTCTGGATCGGACTCGGTGTTTGATTTTGATATACACTTTGTGACGACCTTTGGATAACACTTCTTGTGGCAAGTGTATTTGCAATCTGAACATTGCATACCTGCCGAATACTTGAGAAAGTCGCTGCAAAGTGCACAACGCATAATGTTATAGAACTGCTGTTGCACAAACTTATGCCCGTACATTTCGTGGACCTCTTCTTTGCGCGCACGAACTGCACCTTTTCTCCCAAGTCCAAGATCCAGAGGTCGCTTATTCTGGTTGTATTTGGCTGTTAAAATTAGCGACTGCAGGAAGAACGATAAACTGCTTTAGGGTGTTTTACCAAAGCTTAATGAAAGATGGACTTGTCCAACAGGTTCCAACGCAAACCAAGCATCAATAGATACCTCTCCAGGCTGCTGGGTTGGTTGAGGCCGCCCTGTGGTATTGGCATATAATCCGGCCCCCCCAGCTCCAGCAGCTGCAGGACCTGGAAGCCCTCCAGCATTGAACGCGTATTGACTCTCATTTGGCCTGGGTCCGCTGTTTTCCATGGTTTCTGCACTCACCCATCCAGAGCCAGAGATTTCTTGCTCTACTTTCTTTCTTCTCAAGTCTTCGGCAATATCGGATATCCGGATCCACAGCAGACCAATCGGCATCGGATGATCTGCTGGCTTGTCGTAAATTGTCATCTCGATCTCGTTGGCTTTGTCTACATCAATATCATGGTTTTCGTCAAGCCACTTATCGTTCCTAGTAGACTTTGTTCTAACACGGACAACATCCTCAACCTTGATTATCACAAATGTTTCAGGCCCTCTGGCGAACCGTGAAGTGGTCGCATGGTCGACATCCTTCACTGCGAGAACACGGATTCTCAGGCGGCCAGTAAGGGGACGACGGATATTGGGAGCATTGATGCTGTCATCTACACCAATCAGCATTCTATCAATTCGATACACATTAGTATAGATACATACCATCTGCCTCATCTCCAAAATCCATATCAACGTGAAGATCTTCGTATCGCTTCAACGCCTGTTTCAACAACTGAATTTTCTGCGCACTTTCTATCCGTTTGCTTTCTGCATCTTGTCTGCTTTTACGATCTCCCTCAAGTTGATAAAGTTTTACCATTTTCTCGATTCCTTCTTTATACTGTTTTTCCACGCTTAATTTAAATTCCAATTGCGATAACATCAATTGAATGCGAGGCCCAAGATGCGGAGTATCATATTTGATGAGATCTGTCGTCAATTAGAAGATAATCTAGGTACATAGCTTCTAGTAAAGGCCATACCAAGTTTCGAGTAATTTGTTTTAGTTCTCGGTTGCTGGTTAGCAAACGGTGGGTTCGGAGGAGCCAGAGGTTGTTGGTACCCCCCATAGTTCCCTTTTCAACCATAAGTCATAAGTATTTGCCCTTTGTAGTAGGGAAAAAAAACAAAAAAGAATGTTGCGCACCTCCGTCGTTCATACTCATCCCTTCCATGCCTGTCTGGATAACCCGATTTTGCAGCTCATTATAACGATCCTCTAAATAGCTCAGGTTCCTTTGTGATTCACGGATTTGACTATCAAGTCGCTGTTGAACGGCTGCATTATCGGTAGAGCTACGCATGGCCCGAGCACCGTTCATCAAGACCTTCTCACGCTCTATCTTACGATAGACATCCTGCAGAAGCTTATCCGCCATAGCTGTGATAAGATAAACCGAATCTAGCAAAATTCGAGCTTGACTTAACGGCCTCTGTAATCTGCTGTCGGGGCGGTGTGAGAGGTTCCCCTGTCAAAGATTCAGGCTATGACGAGGTTCCCACTCAGCTGAGCGCGTGTCAGGTTCCGCCTCAACGAAACAAAGAAAAGTAACACCAAAGGAGACCCGCCCTGAATAGATTTACTAACAAACTGGAAGCTCGCGAGGGTGAGTAGACAAAATCACGGGTGAAATTATTCTGTTGAGGTCGGTAAAGGAGGGGTATCAACAGGCTGCGGCACTTCTGGTGGGGGGCCTCTATGGGATTGGAGCAGGGTGGAGGTGGCTGATTATGCCTGCCAGCTTCAGATGGCCAGCTTACTCATTCTTTGAACGTATAGATCACGTGATGTGTTGGATCACGTGATCGTCTCAAGTATATGTAGGTACCCGCCACTATTTTAAATCGCAACAAGCTACAATTTACTGATCAGTAAGTACATGAGCTTGCCCAACCCCATCGGAGGAGGACTACCGCAATTGTTCGCTCCCTTTATGGGGAAATCAGGAACTCGAACATCCTACCTGCCTACACGCCCGGCATATAATCTCAAGGAGCTAATATACATGTACTCTACTTAGCATCCCTTAAAGCTACTGCATGTATAGCAACATAGAGTAAGTACATGTAGGCACATGTACGCACATTCATAAATTTAGAAAGCGATTGCTGCAATGTGAGCTTCGTTCCCCGAAAAAACATATAAAGTTCCCAAGCTGATTGAGAAACCGATCAAGATCACCCTTGTATCCTGTTTTCAGAATTATTAGAAGCATATATCACCAAACACACCATAATTTCGAACTGATGGATGCGTTTTCAACCCCAAAACCATACGTAAAGTCCCCGAATCTTAAATCGGCTTGAAAATTTAACATTTGAGATTGACGGAGCCACGTGTAATGTTTGATCTTGCACTCAGATTGTTCGGGCCCGGCGCGCGGGACAAACCGCAGCATCCACATATCCCAGTTGCTGAACCATTAGGCCACCCGTGTCACTCTCCGGCTTATTGTGTGAATGTATACATGCGCTTAAATTTAGGTATATTACATGCTGGTATACTTCTAATCACGGCTGCCGTACCACTGGTATAATAACAAAATACAGGCAGGCCTTTATTAAATCATACATCATCACTCGTAGATACAGTACGTTCGATTGTTGTTATTGTTTTTGTTTTGTTTTTAACTCTAGAGCGCAAAATCGCGTTATTGAACCTAAATTTTTCGCTTGGTAATGTCAATACATGTAGTTTGATAAAAACTTCATCGGGAACACAGATGCCCTCCGTTGCACTACAAAAAGAAAAACGACAGAAAGGTATTTATTTACAACTTTATTGATGCCTTCTATGCCACGCCGAATGGCTTTACAACTACTAACGCTCAACAAAACTGCAAAACCGATGACATCCCTTTTATTAGCCACGCACCTCAGGCAAGCCGCTTTACAGCTTACTTTCTTCTCTACATCTATGAAAAAAGGGGGTGAAATCACTACAGAACCTAGTGACGAATAATCAAATACCGAATCAAGCCGGCATGACAGCGTATTGACGGGGTGCTGTAGTGATCCCACTCTCCTTTTGCACTGTATTTGCCTGGCAGGCAAAGTGCATCACTACATGTACATGTACTTACTTATATATTTAAAGTACACTATACGACATATATGCATACTCTACACTACCAATGCCTATACATCTCCATATCCAACATAACACCGTCTTTCAAGCGAAACAAAAGTCCTCCAACCAACCAATCAAAAAAGTGCATGCATGCATCTGCAGGTTATAATTATACACTTATTACATAGATAAAGAAACATCCACCCGCCCGACCAATATTCTGGGTATGTTTCCCGGGCAATTGAGTCGGGGCGGATGGTGCCTGGGGATGCGAAAACTCTTACCCAATGAACAACTCACCAGAAACTATTATATCTCTGCCTAATTAAGCTCCCTATACAAAAAAAAAGGAAATTATTACGCCACCCGAGAAGGAAACCCGAGTAATGTACTACCAGATTGAAGCACATGTACGGCGCCCTTTACCATCAAGGCCCACCGTCTCTAGCTTGTATAGTGGTTGCATTACCGCCGCGTGATACTACCTGGAAGAATCAGCTCTGGTTCGGAATACAAGGCTTAAGTTTAAAATGACTTTCCTAATCCCACTGTATTGATTGGCACCTAGATGCCCTGTGAATCACCCTGTGAGTCCTCAGGGTTGTCTTGTCCTTGAGGCTCCAAAGGGCCCCTGAGAATCTTCATATATACGTTTAGATGGGCCAATGAGGAGGTTCTAAATAAACATCCTCAAACTACATGCAGGTATCACAAGAAAAATTTTTAAGGTCATCGCGATATCTTCACAGATTATCACTCGCAAGTTCTTACCCACAAAGCCGTCCTACCTATAGCGAGGATCGGCAAGGGAGTGGGTATGGGTCCCATTAATCCATACTTTTTTTTTTTTTTTTTTAACTCAGGCTAGTTTATTATGGGCTAAACTAATTGCATGCAGTCGAAGACTATGGCATAAAAACCCAACCCCTAACAAAAACAAACAGACGTCCCCAAAAATACAAAAGAGGCAAAGCAGAGAAAGACAAAAGAGAGGCGGGCCCATGAGTAGTAGAGAAGAAAGGAAGCGCGAGAAAATACAGAGGGGGGGGGGAGGGGGCAAGGAGTTCGTCCTGTGTCCTCTCCCGATTCTCCCTAGGGTGTATGTACCCAGTTGCCCTATATAGGGACTTTTGAGGAGTGGTGGTGTTTGTGAGGCGTACGGTGGAGGGTGGGGGACAGTCTTTTAGATTGTCTCCATTGGGGTTGTGGTGTTAAGGACTCCAAATATTGAGGATCGGATTGGTGGTGGTGGTGGTGGGGGGGTTGTGGTGGTCTTGAGGAGGGCTAGCCTTGAGGGGCAGGCCGGGTTGAAGGAGCGGTGAGGACCTTCGCAGTTGACGCACTTGGCCTTGGAAACCTCAGCAGTTTTCCGTGCCATCTCGCCCGGGCAGCTGAGTACCGCAGCGCGGTCGTTGAGGTCGTGGTTGAGAGTGCAGATTCGCAGCTTGTTCGTTTCATAGCGTGGGTGGGTGGCGGCAGCATTGGGTTCTTGGGGTGGCTGGGATCATGGGAGCACAGCGGCGGGGGCGGGAGAAGAGGCGGACTGTGGGTCCGAACTTGTCAGCGTCTTCTGCCTGGACGGAGATGACGATTGACGAAGTGGCCTTTTTGTTGCGGGAGGTGTGGTCGGGGTTGAGGAACCTGACGGAGAGTGAGCAGCGCCCGGTTGCGAGTTGTTTCGAAGCAGTGTCGAGGTCTCTTTATGCAGGAAGCGAAGAGGGGATCTGCATGTATGGCGATATCGGCGTCGGTGGGGCGGGCGGAAGGTGTTGATGGGGTTGTCGAGGCGTTTTGATGGCGCCGTTAATGAGTCGATAAATCGCCGAAGAAGGGTGTAGGTGGTGGTGGGGGCGGTGGGTGGGGCCAGGATTGAGACTGTGCCGCGTTGGTTGATAGAGATGGAGAGGGAGGTGGCAGGGCTTTCTGGCCGTTCGTTAGGAATTGCAGGATTCTTGGGAGGTGACCGTGGCCTATCGGAACCGGAGATAGGGGTGGGGGGTAGGCGGGTCGAAGAACCGGACGATGCAGTTGGGAGGGCCTTCTCCTTCTGGGCATCAGAGCCAGCGGCCTTTCCTTTCTGGGCAGTCTTGGTCTTGGCTGCGTTCTGTTGGGGGGTGGGGGTGGGGGTCAGCTGCAGCGTCTGACTTTTGGGCTTTTTAGCCGGTCTGTTGGGGGTGTTGTTGGCAGGGGGGCTGGGGGGTGTGGGTGGTTGCCTGATGTTGACTGGGTGTGGTTGGGGGGGTGGCTTGGGGATTGCCTTGGCGAGGTCCTCCACGGAGGGGAGGTTCCCGACTTTGTCTGTGAGGGTGTTGAGGGCTCGAGTAACTGGGGAGGTGCTCGAGGTCCAGCGTTCTTCACGCATGGTGCGGATGATTTTCAGTTCTACCATGGTCTCTTTATGTCGAGTTTCCAGGGTGTTTGAAAGTTGGTGGACTTGGTTGATCAGGCCAGCGACGAGGGTGACCATGAGTTTGTTGGCGTCGTTGGAGTTGGACTGTGTGAGCATCCTCACAGTCTCAAGGCGATAATCTGGCGTGGGGTGGGTAATCCTTTCGTCAATTCTGGGTAGGGCGAGGTCTGCTATAGCCGCCTGTAGTTCGGGGCTATTGAAGTATGACATTTTGAGGTTAAAGATTTAAAGAGTTTTGGTGGGGTGGTGATAGTTGCCACGCCGAGCTTGGTGGTTGATTTCAAAAATCAGGGACGGAGAGGGGAAGAAGGATGCCCATTAATCCATACTTCATACTCTGAATCATATAAAGAAGTCACTATAGTGAAGATAGCAAGTGGGGCCTTATCAATCTAGATCTTAAGGAAACTAATGCGAGTTTGACCAAAAGATGGATCCTAAAGTCTTCACACACCTCATCTATTTTTCCATGCCGATTGTTTTTAAAGATATTACCTATGAGACAGATCGAAAAATTTTGCGTTTAGAATATTCATTACTACATGTAATATAGGTAAGTCGCGCAGACAACAAATAATATTATAAGCAGAGCCATTCTCTTATCTGCATATATATATTGAGTGAGACTGCTTGAGTGCCTGTAACTAAGGCTACACGGAAACAGCTCCCGATATGACCCTATCCCGGAGGTTGTCTCCTATTATAGACGCATTTAAAACCCGATGCCTAATATGTATCATGAGACATCACTCGGTGTCCCAGAAGCTTGTCACTTAAAAGTTTAAAAGACAACTGTCCACAAAGAACCCGAACCCCCGGCTTATACGCACACGGATCATACCATAATCAAAGCCTTGAAAATTCACCTAGAGAACATGTAGCTGCGTAATGCTGTAAATGTATTAATCCATGGAAAATACATTGTCCCACCCGTCGGCCTGTGTTTCGGAGGGCGCGGGACCCCCAAACAATGCCCGACACCCAATCATGGAGATTGGTGATTAGCCAGGGAGCACTGCTGTTTCTCTTCTCCTGCAAGATCCAGGCGTCTCCTAAATTTCTTATGTTAGGCCCGGTCTCCCGATCCACGGAATGAGTATCTGTTCCGCGTGCTCTAGTGTCTTGGCGAGCACAAGCGCAGGCAGGTCGCGTCTTCCCCTCCTCATCTGACATGAACTCCAACGGTGCTCTAGAACTCCTGAAAGGCTTGTCGCAAGACCAAAAAAAAGAAAGAAACCAACCACCACGATGTCACCAGAACGAGAAGATGGAGTTCCATCTACTTACACCCGCAGGGAAAAAGAGTCACTGGAAACCTTTAGGAACTTCACCTATACGCTTTGCCATTTCCTCGAGGTCGCGATCCACCAGATCATTTACAATCGTGGCATATACCCAAAAGAGCTCTTCCATGTTACAAACAATTATAATATAGGAACCCATACCTGTAGGCATCCCCAAGTCATCAAATGGATACGCGATGCCATAATGGCAGTTTCAGAAGAACTACTAAAGGTAACCACTATTTTGGTGACTTTACTCGGGACCATAACCCCCCTTTCCCCTAGGTATGTTACCATGTTTATCAACTGACATAGTCTTTAGAACTGCGTAAAACGGGTTGCACTTGTAATCCTTTCCCCGAACGACATATCACTAGAAAGGTTTATATTCGATATGTCTAGGTTTCCCTTGACCCCCAATATCGATGGTAAACACGATGCGCCTATGCTACAACCCAATGCCGAAGTGCCCCCTTCTAGGCAAGAACTTGCAAATCTTGAGAGAGAATTCCAGACATGCCTAGTTAAATTAAAATACTCGAACGTAGGCCTCGGAAACATTCCCGAGGACTCAACCTTCGGCCTGGCTATTGAGCTGGACGATGAACAGGCGCCAAATAATGTAAATTCCATTCCCGGTCTCTGATGCATCCAGATATTAATTTACTGACCTTCAAAATTAAGTATGTGGATACTTGGATGCCTTGTGAGAGACAGCCAGTCTCCAAAAAGCCTGTAGCTTCCTCTCCCGATTGCGAGAAAATCACAGGAATACGGACTATCAGAGAAGGCGCTTTTAACTTCAATATTTGGATCGAAGAAAGCAAAGCGAAATCAAAATTAGCAGTTTGAAGATGAAGGTTTCTCGATATTCGTGAAAAAAAGAAATAAAGAAATAAAAAGAAAATCATGTAAGAGCTATACCCGGTACATAACTAGAGTTATAATCGTTCCGTCCATACCATCAGTAAAAGAGAAGACAAAACAGTATTCGTGAAGGTCTAACGTGTACGCTTAACACAAACAAAGGACATGCCTAAACGCCTTAACTCAAGCCTAGCGCCGTTTTCGAGTTTTCATATACAAGGTATGACTGTGTGTACAAGGTTAGACGTGTTGTTATGCAACATATCATATGACGACGAGAAGATGTGTAACTTACAATCGACACTGCTGGTATCACCTTGAGAAGGTTCGGTGTCAAGCCCCTGAACATTCCCCGAAAGCCTTCAGCATTGTATGTTTTCATCCCAACATCCCACATACCAGTGTAAGTCTGGGGATGCTGCGCTGTTCCCTGTGCCTGCAGTCTTGTTCTCAACACATTGATTGGATATACGCTCGTCGCCCCCACACTCCCGCTTGTGGCTCCGATTCCAAGAACCAACCAATTCGGTACCTCCACGTCCTTTTCATTGCATTTTAACTTTTTTGCTTTGCGCTTAATGTAGGTACGCTTCATGTACTCGAATGTACCGAGGTCGATGGCTGAGTATGGAAAAATCCCAACCAAAGCTAGAGTCAAGCCTCTGTAGAAGGCATTGAATCCGCCAGCTTTCCAGGTTTTTTGGAAGGTTTCTGCTATTAGCTTGTTGCCCATAGAGCCGTTCTGAACAGTTTCACATTGCATGCGACTACAGAACCCAAGTTAGTTTCATAGTGTACGTCGCATATGTACGTCTGAGGCAAGGGAGCTAGACTGACAATTTCAATGTGTCTATGGGGTATATGGAAAATCTGCAGGATATATTAGATGATGCTTCCAATTCAAGTGGAGTGATGCTAGCGTACTGAGAAACGACTCCCCCAATACCACCAGCAAGAAACCGGGCCATTGGTGATATCTGACTAGCATCCTCTGCACCTTCTAATCTCGCAAGAGTCCTTTTTGCTGCCTGTTTTCCTTGTCAGAATTTGAATATAAACCGGAGCAGCTGGTGGTCGTTCGTACCTCGAACGAGCCAAACTTGATTGCAGACTCAGGCAACACCTTTACGACATTTAATCCATTCCCTATTTCTATTCTTAGGATTTGGATACCCGGGGGGGGGGGGGGGGGTTTCAGACGCTAACCTGCAAAGAATGTTCTCACACCACCGGCTCTCCACAGTGTCCTAATAGATTCCCTGAGTGGCCCTGATGCCTTTTTTGCTGCCTGTAATGGTTCGCCGACTTTCACTGCTTCAACTGCTGCATGCTTTACTTTGGGAGCGGTTTGGGCTATCAAAAATACTCTTATACGATCAAATGGCGCTGTCGCGGTTCTAGATATTACCCCAGCGACACCTCCTGCAAGGAAGTAACCTATTTGATCAATTGAGGTTAGAATACAGTTATCGATAACTCGTAACGAATGTGGGACGCGCAGGGATAACATGCGGAGCGGCAGGCTTGGATTTAATGATGAAACCGATTTACCTAAGCCTTTGAGATTAATCTCATCACTCAGATTTACATCACCTTCCGGATTAACGCTGACAGTTGAAAGATAATACGAATAGATCGTGTGTAGTGTGGCTTCTTTCGGCATAAACATCAAGAAATCTCTTTTAATATGTCAGCGACCACCTCAGGTGCAATCCCAAGATGCAAACCCAAAGTGCACATCGGGGTTCCCTTCCCCGGGCAGAGGTTTAGGGATGCGAGCGATCATACCTCCACTCTTCAAATGATATTACGCCATCATTATTCCTATCCATCGAGTCGAAAAATTCTTCCAGTCGATTAGGATCGACTGCGATTCCAGCCCGAGTCAATGCGACCTTTAGCTCTCCTTTGTCTATATTTCCATTCTTGTCTAGATCCACTGAATGAAATATTCTCCATAATTCCCTATCCGCGCCTTCAAAGAAATGCTTGAACTCCGAGTATTGGATAAGGCCATCCTTAGAAGTATCAACCGCCGTGAGAATATCGTGTAGTAAATGGTCGGCGTCTTTCAGAGCTGCAGAGAAAATGGGTTTAGAATATTCGCGATTGATTCACCTTTTGCTGCTGTAACAATAGGCCTGGGAGTAACCGGGAGGAACGCAGGGGGGATGCTCGACATACGGTGATTGATTCTCTGCAGTCCTCGTCTCAGCCCCTCAAGATCTAGATGTCCCTCGTTGCGTGTATCTAAGTTCTTGAAAAGTAGCAGCAATCGTTTGTCGCGAGCCTTCTGGCTCTCCCGCTCTTCCATCTGACTGTCTTCAAAAGTTGTCAAAGGGGTCTTTTTTTTGGTATGATATCGTTGTCTATCATGACATTAGGTGTGTAACTAGGGGAAAGGTTGCGAATACAAGATCTGAAATCGCAATCAGGATAAAAGTTTGTGTCCAGGGTCTCAAATCTACGGAAGGGGGGTCAAGTGTTAAGTGAAAAGTCCATAGGTCAAGTGGGGGGTATGTCTAAAGACGTCACATTTGCATGGGTCGTATAGGTCACACAGGACAAAGCCTAAGCAAAAAAAAAGGTTCTTGGCAGGTCATCTTGGCAGCGGTCTTTGATGACATCGGGATTCCGGCAACCAGAGCCATGTTTCAATTGCTTTGACTCAGCAAAGCTCAGAAAAGCGGCGGGACTGGTGCTTTAAAGCTTTCACTTCAAATTTCACCTCTTTGTTTTGTTTCTGCCTTACAGTCATTTAATCTGCCTAACTCAGCTTGCTTGAGCCTCATCCAATAGGTACATGTACCTAGTCTTATTATCCTTACCACGGGCAACCCTAGGCTCAGCTGGTCCACAACAGCTCTTCAAAGATTCACTACCGATCCATCGTTGTCGTCTTACCGCTAATTTCGTCCTCGATTGAGAACAACCCGCCTTTACAATTACATATATTTCAAAGGAAGGAAAAGGGGACAGATATTTATATTATTTCTTTGCCACATCGTGAGAATCAGCGATAGCAATAATGGCTGCAAATTATTGGACTTCATCACAGCGTCTGCACTGGCAAATGTCACGCCCGAAACTGACCGAAATACGCAGCGCGCTTGACGCTCAGGATGAAAAGGCCGTTCAGCAGTATCCCCTACCCGACTTGAAGCATCTGAGTATTTACTTCAATTCACGTACGTAGAACGTTCACGCGACCTCCGGCTCATCTTACTTTTTTACCCCGTTTCCTAATCCTGTTGCTTGTACGAAACAGAGATAGTTCGCCTTGGAAGGCGCATGCAGACGAGACAGCAGGCGCTCGCGACTGCCCAATTATATATCCGTCGATTTTACACCAAGGTACCAATAAGGGATACCAATCCATATCTGGTTATGGCGACATGCCTGTACCTCGCCTTGAAGATGGAAGAATGTCCTCAACACATTAGAATCGTTGTCAGCGAAGCACGAACATGTTGGCCAGGTGAGCTTCACTCATCCCCTCCCTCGCTTCCCCATGAGCTTTGATCGGCAAGAAACCCCCTCTTCCAAATCCTTGTACACCGCTGAACAAATAGATGTTATGCCCTCTGATACAGCGAAGCTCGCCGAATGCGAGTTCTATCTCATATCCGAAATGAACTCGTATCTTATAGTCCATCACCCGTATCGTACGCTACAGGACCTTACACCTGTCTTGACTTTGACGACTGAGGAGAATACTATGTCCTGGCAGGTTATCAATGATTCCTGCCTGACGGATCTGCCACTGTTATATCCCCCGCACATCATTGCACTAACTGCAATATTCTTGTCTGTGGTGCTGAAGCCATCACTGTCTCAAGCCAGTCTACATGCTGCTGCAACATCTGCAGCCGCTGCTGCGGTTGTGGCGGCAAGTTCTGGTAACGGTAGTGGGAGCAATGGCAATGGCAGCCTGGGGGCGAGTGGCCAGGGACCGCAGAGTCGCGTCGGAAAAATAATAGAGTGGTATGCTGAATCGAAGGTGGACATGGAAGCCATTATAGATTGTACCCAGGAGATCATATCTCTATATGAGGCCTGGGAGTCGTTTACTGCAACGGAGAAGAACTGCAAAGACCAGCTTACTCGTATGATTAAGGGAAGAGGAATGTTGTAGTCTGTCTTCGACAATATCAGACGGTAGAAAATCAACCCCACATTTTACATGTTCCAATTGTGGTGCAAAGCCGGCGGTGGTTCCATTCTTTCTAGACGTTTTCCAACAGATGTTCCGATCGGGGGGAGAGAGGGTGGGGGACTGTCTTTGAAGATCTCCAAAGACTAGAAGAACCCCAGGGTGGTCCGGGACCATCTGCCCTAGGCCCTGTGACGTTTATTTTCTCTCTTTTTGTTCCTGGGTGATGAGCGAACAACACGTCAAACAGGGCTAAACGACAGCCTAGGCAACTCCTAGCCAATAGTAAATTCGAGAATCACAAACAAAATTTCCCGATCGGTGCATGCAATAATCCATTCGAGGCTGATGGGGCACAAATCTACAGCTATGGGTAAGATTATTCTAGAAACAGGGGTCTAAAAGCAGGGTTTAGGTCGCGGGCAGACCAATAGGACTTTTCTCATGCTTCTACAATAATCTTACCCATAACTGTAACTAGATAAGCACCAGTGCGACCACGCGAGGCACAGCAAGCGCGAAGACCGAAATTAAAATGATGCATGCGAATGCGACACGGCACCTGCAGCAGGTCGATGGCGAGACCGTCCCGCCTCTAACTGCCTGTGTTCTAACTTCTGAGTGGTCTGTGGATCAACATTCCCCTGCTGACCCGAACCAGCAACCAGAGGAGGAAAACAAAAACGGCTGGGGGTGTTAGGGAATGATATACAATTGGTGGATTTGACTGAAGGGGGGGCAGGTGGGTTATCGACTGGGTTAACGTTGGTGGGGCTTACCCCCCATACCTCCAGGCGCAGTTAAACCAACCAAGCCCCAATTACCCATGTTCCAGAGGTTAGATCTTCCTTTTTTTTCCCCTTGACATCCATTATTAATTTGATTGGTTGAATATTCATGGTCTGGGCAGTCGATTTCTCTTATTTGTATTTTTATGATGGGGGATCTTTCCTTTTTTTAGGCTGGGTGTGAGAGAAGTTGAGGGAGAGTACGACCAGCGCTTCGCCGGGCTATTCCCAGAACGGGAGTGACCCACTCGCTTTGCTCGCAGCATACATGTCGCCACCCCTTTTTTTATTCCATGGCCCTTTACCTCCTGGCCGTTCCCCAGTCCTGTCTCTTCTTTGCCCCCTTCCGTTGTTCACTACTTTCGGTGCTGCAGTCTCTACCCACCCGTCTCTTCCCTCCCACACAACAACCATCCACCCGCCACAACCCTCCCTCCCCTTCTACTGTTCTTATTTCTTCCTCCTCCCGCGCACCCCTCTTCTTTAAGCACACGAGCTATCTATCCACCAGGCATTTAAATCGATACACAAGTATCCGTGCGATACAGCATTATTGTTATAATCTAATCATCGCCACCCTCCTTCATCTTCTACCCCATCCACAATCGACTTTCCCATCTCTTTGACTCGTTGCCTTGCATCTACCTCCTGTACCGCCTCTTCAGATAACATTATCCTCATATTTACTGTTAACACAGTACTACTGCTACTACCTCGCTTTGTTTACATAGTGTCCTGCTCAGCCGCTTTTCTCTTGTTCCGATAAGCTCTTATACTACTACCACTACTTCTTCTTCCAAAATACTCAAACCATAATAAACCTTCAAAAACCTTTTTATACTTAACAATGTCTTCTTTCGGTTACCAGTTTCAACACCATCCTTCTACAGCTTCCTCGGGCAACCGCTCGCGTAGGAACCCCCATCGTCCTTCTTCTACCAAGTCTTTTCAAATGATGAGGCCGAAGGAGGAGCTGACAGACATTCCCACAGTCCCAACTTTCATCGAGAAGTTCGAGGCAGGGAGGTCCTTTGAAATGGAGGACGATTTCGCATTCATCCCGGAGCTGTGTACTGAAGAAGAAGTATGAGATCTTTTGTCTAGAGCTCTAATTTTACACATGCTTATTTAATTTTACTTGCAGCGTCAAATGATGGACTTCTCAGGTTCGGATCGTTCATCAAACTCGAGTGGATCACCCCAGTCATCTCCGCTACAGCATCAAGTACAGCCCTCGACGGCTTATCCTCACGCTGCCACATATGCGAATATGTTTAACCCCAATATGCACATGAAATACCAAGCTCCCGCCGCGCTGCCTCCAAGACAGCGTAACGCTATCCCAATTGTCAACCCCAACACTGGCCTGCGCGTCGCATCCCCCCCTCTTGCATCACCTAGCAGGATGCCCCACCCTACCTCTAATTTGGCAAGGAGGGTATGGTAAACCCCTACCATCCTTGATCCTTAGCCCCACCACCGTAATAAAACCTACGTCGAGCGAATAATATACAATAAGTCAATCATCTCAACATCCTCAATACGCAAATCTCAAATCTCCTCCTCTATTCGCCTCTTTTATTAGCGATCACATTCTCGCTATGTCTATAGAATGTTGGTGTTTAACATTGTACTTTTTGGGTGTGTCAAAATAACTCTGGGATGGTGTTATTGTGTGAGTTTCTTTTTTCTGTGGGTTTTATATTAACGGTGCGGTGGGTTGTGTTTTTATTCGGGTTTCCAGCTTAAGGATCATTAAAGGAGAAAGGGGAAAAAAAAAGTGAAAATATTGGACGGCCTTATAAATATCTCACCTATACATAGTTTTTGTGTGCGGCTTTCTGTTTTTTTTTTCTTGGGGGTCTATGTTCGCATATCTCTTAAGTCTTGGGAGTTCTTTTGTCTAACGGTTGGTGGACTTGGGCGGTCACCGGTGCGGGGATTTTTGGGTTGTTTAACGATATGGGGCTCTTTCCGGGGGTGCTTGTCAGGTTTTTTTGTTATTTTTGTTACGGTGTCAAAGTTTGGGCTTGTGCTTGGCTTTGCTGCAATAAGCGGTGTATATCTTTGTTGAACTACTTGGTAGGGCGGGTGCTTTGTGTTTTTAGGTTCTTTGCATCTTCTTCTTCTCCATTTCTTTATTTTTCTCTTGTCAATTTTCTTCAGATTCTTTTCTTGTTTAAAGATCTTTTGAAAAAATCATTTTGGGTTGGTTTTTCTACTACTACTACTAACTAACTAGTTTCTTCTTTCCTTACTGTTTTTATTAGTTCTACTTTTTTTTTCATACACCATGATATCTTGTGTATTAGCTCATTGAATGGATATGTACTGATTCTTGAGTGTAAAAGATACTACATTCCACTTGAACCATTCCTACCTTAACTATTGCTTTGCTTGACATTTGGGGTGTAGTAATTTTTGTAAATTGTTGGGAGAGCTGTCTCGGGAAGAAATGGAAGCAAGGTCTCAGTCAAGGGGTGATTACCGGTATTTGAAAAGCGCCACGGGCGCAAGTGGGGAAATGGCTAATATCGTCACGACCGACAGGTAGACAGACGGTCATTTCCTTTCCAAAGTTAAGTTACCGTAGTTTGTCTCTAGGATCTTTTTCAGCTTTCCCGGCCGATTGGTTTTCGAAATGGTGATGATGAATTTGATGGGGTCTACGGTGAGTGACCTATGGGTAGGGGGGGGAATACATACTGTGCTCAACTCATTTCTCGAACGGTAGCTAGGGGAACTTTCCAGAGGGGTCTGTTGGCTGGATTAATTACATAGTGGAACTGACCTGAGTTGGATTGGTTTACCAAGAAGCTCTCAGTTGGTCTGGTTTGTCTTATTACATGCCTTCGTTACGTTTGGTCGGTCAATCGGTCTGTAAGTCGGTCTTCACGATGATCTTGTGGTACTCTGTTACCCTCTACAATACTTACTGTATCCTTTGTGCACGGACGACAGCTGCCCATCCGTCCATCCATCATCCGTCCATCCATCGGCTCGCCCGCATAGATGCTTGATCCTCGAGCACAAGAGGGGGAGGAGGAGGAAGGAGGGGGAGGGGACTGAGAGTAAGGACTGAGCGCTCAGTGGATCTTTTTGTGTTGTTATATTGCTGCTGTTCCTGTTCCTGCGGTTACACGGTGAGAAAGAGATCACCTGTTCTATCCTATCTCTCTCTCTTTCTTACCAAACGA
The DNA here is from genome assembly GCA_024713755.1 of Morchella sp. 2018-W16. Taxonomy (NCBI): domain Eukaryota; kingdom Fungi; phylum Ascomycota; class Pezizomycetes; order Pezizales; family Morchellaceae; genus Morchella; species Morchella sp. 2018-W16. The sequence continues at coordinate 3,138,511 of JAMGYY010000003.1, read as the reverse complement.
AATATATTTGTAGGGTTGGATATTTTGGCTTGGAAGGGCTTGAGAGCTCAGTTCAGTTGAGTTCAGTAATAATAATAATAATGTTGTGTATTGAAACCATTCATGTGTGGAGTTGAGACAAGAGAGACAAACACCCAACAAACCCACCACCCACCACCACCCCACCACCACATCGAATCCCGACTACACCCTACTAGCGAGATAGCTATCACCATGCTAAATATCACCGCAGATACTATTATCAGACATCGATAGGGCAGAGGCGGAGAAGCGTTTTTCCCGTTGGGGGGGGGGGGGGGGAATCTTTTTGTTTGGCACCTTCGTTAAATTTCTTTTCTTTTCTTTTTTCTTTCCCTATTTTCGGTCCGGTGGTGGGAATCCACCACCATCATCATCATCAACTAAGCAGTAAAATAAGGCGTGGGCGTCCGGCCCACTCACTTACCTACATACCTTCTTCTCTGCCTAGATGTACCCTTAGGTACTGTGTTACGGTGGAGAGACCATCGTGAGAATTTGCAGATTTCCGATCACCAGCACAACCATCATCATTACCGCGCGCACGCACGCAAGCTGAGTCGGTCGCGGCCGTATATGTAAGTAACCCTTGCGCAAAAGGCCCTCGCTCAAGGGTCAGAGTGCTTCTTTTTTTTTTTTTTTTTTTCCTTCCTGCTGTAGCTACCCTTACCTATGGTTACCGATTCCGAACTGAACTTCGAGGGAAGGAAGGGTACGCCGTACGCCTTTCTCTCAAAGAGTCTACAATTGGGTAAGAAGGGGGGGGAGGGGACCTGGTGTCTACCGACGGTGGGTGCTACATAGGGAAACGGTACATCCCACCACAATTATTATTTTTCGGAGATGTAGTTATAATTACTGTTTCTATATCGGTTGTTTCGAAGACTGCTGGGTTTGGTTTCCTCGAGCGTTTCAACCCCCCATTCCGTATTCCGTGTTACTCCAGGTAGAGTAGCCAAGTGTAGAGGGGGGGTGGGTGAGAGAGGCATTCACCCGTCTTGAGGAATTATTCTATTCCTTTCTCTTGTCTTGTTCAGTTCACGATCTTCCCCAGCGACCGATAGCATAGCACACACCCACTAATTACTCTATATTACACTGGGCGGATTTATCACCAGCATCATCGTACAGAAGGAAAAAAAAAAAAAAAATAGATGGATGCAGACAAGCGCCAGCCCCAGTCCCAGTTCCAGTTCCAGTCCTCCCCAGCCAGTCCCGGATGCAACATCACCTTTCTTTCTGCCTGGTCCATCATCCTTTCACTCCATTCAAACCATTCCCCCACGCATCGGCTACCTGCTTGTGCGCATACGCTGAGTAGATAGATACTGTAGCTTAAGTTAAGTTAAGTGAATGGATGGGTGAGAGAGACGTATGCGCGCCAAAGAGAGCAGAGAAAAGAAAAGAAACATCTACTTTAAAAGCCTCCCTCCATGCGCGTCTTAATAAGTTCAAGGTGCAAATTAAATAATGAAGGGAAAAAAAAAAAAAAAAATCTACAGTCGAGCCCGGAATTAATTCCTTCCACACCCTATTCCACACAGCTTCTTTCTTTGGCGTCCCTCCCTTTTCTCCTTACCCGCCCCAGAGCAAATCTGCGGGGGGAAGGGGGGGGGGGGTACGTGTGTATAAAGCGAAGTGAGGCGTTAATTGTTATGGCTCGTCCCGGCGCCCGCACATTGACTGACAGACTGCTTGTGCTCAAACTCTCCGCATTCCGATCGCTTTCCCCAACAGCTCTGAGCACAGCACTTCCCCACTCCACTCTACCCCGGCCGCAGCGCAGCAGTAGCGGGGAAGTTGAGTAAAAGTGAATGAAGAGGAGAGAGAGGAGAAGAGGAAGAAGAAGGGAGATGCACCACCTACGTATATCTACATGTATATCTACCGCAACATTATACACTACATCTCTCTGTCTGCTTACGCCGTACATACATAGAGTACATAATGTACCGACGCACGCTGCGGCGGCGAAGATGAGGGGGGGCGCAGAGTTGGAAAAGTACCCGTACCATACCAGAGGTTAATAACGTGGAATATTAACTTAATCCTGCAGATCTCTTCCCTAATTCCCCGATAGGGCCAGTGATGATGCTTGGATCGAAATGAATTTAAGCCCCTCCCTCTCTCTTTGTTGTTTTTTTTGTTTTTTCTGGGGGGGACGCCGCAGGCAGCACTCCCCATAAGCAGGTTGGCTGGCTGCAAGGGAGTTTAAAAGACCAAGCCTCAACTGAGACTTCCGGAGTGAGGGAAGTCCAAACTCAGCCATAAGTGCTGTTTTTTTTTTTGGCTTAGTAATCAATCTGCCACTCGAACTATTGCACAAGTCCAAAAAACAAGATTGGCCCAAAGCGGCCAAGCTACTGCCAACCACCCATCCAGGTTGATTTGCTTCAACAACCAAGGTTCAAGCTTTGAGTATGTAGATGTTGAGTAAGAATGATCAAAGGTACATGCACCTACCCACAGAACAAAGGAACACAAAGGAACACACACACTCTCTCTTCTCTCACTCTCCGTTGTAACCTCGGACGTAAGGTAAGGGACGTAAGTCTGTAGATGAAAGAAAGGAAAAGAAAAGAACTCGGGATTGACAACGCTTGTCTTGATGCTCGGAAAGCCGTTGAAACGGCTGGAAACCGGCCGCCGTCTATGACGACGGTTGAGAGAAGAGCAGAGAGCGGGCCTGTGACGTAATGCATCTTGCGATCCCCCACAAATATCAACTTCAGTTTCCTCCTACGATCCATTCTTTTTAATTATCCTTCTCCTCATTCTCAACTCATTTTTAAAATTAAAAACATCGTCAAATCTATATTCTAAATCTCCGCCTTTTTTTTTTCCTTTTTTCCCCCGCTCGATCAAATCAAATCCTCGATCCCATCACTCACTCACCCGATATCACTCACCCCCACCATCACCAAACAACAACTCACCAAACAACACAGCAACACAGCTCATCAAATAAACAAAAAGAAAATGTCAGCTTCATCACTCATCCTTCTCCAGGGTCTCCGAAGAAGCTCAATCACCGCCGTGCACCGCACTACCTCCGTGGCTGCACTCCGGCGCATGAGTGACCACAGCACATCCACACGCCACGGCAACGATCCAGAGGTCAGTTAGACTACATACATACATTATCACATAGCATTTATTCCGTCCATACATCAAAACCTCCATGTAGCTACATGTAGTTCCCCCTCTTCCTCCCCTCTTCACGCAATCTCCCCCAAACAACATGTCCCCGTGGCTGCCCCTATCGACGTCGTTGTTGTAGAGAGAGAGAGACCGAGAGTCAGAGACCGAGAGAGATACCCAACGCAACCGGGCCCGATTCTAAATCACCCCGCCTTACGATTTTATCGCTCTCCCTCTCTCCATTCATTCCTTATCGTGTGCGCCATATATGTCACTTTCACTGTCAACCCCGTACCTGCTTCTGCTTTGCTCCACCTACATTACATTGCATACATTACATACTACCTACATAACTTCTCTTCCTCTACGATTGACCTGTTTTTCTGTTCTGGTCTTGTCGGTCTGCTTTGTTTGCATCAATCTGCATTAATTGGAAAACACCGTCATCATCATCACCACCACCGACCGCCATGTAGCCAGCAAGCTAGCTAGCATACATCATCATCATCATCATCATCATCATCATGATACAAAACAAATAATAAAAAAAATACGTGCTAACGCACAACACGCATCACCGCACAGGTCCTCCAAAAGGGAAAGGAATCAGTCCTGCGCAAGCACTCCAAGAACTCGACCGAGGACCCGCACTGGCACGAGGAGCTAGCCTCCGATGCTGAGGCTTTTGTAGGTCTCCCCTTTGCTTGCTGATTTGATGGAGGCGTGGCGGGGAAAGAGAGGCGGGGGGGCTAACGTGTGTGTGTGGTTGGGGTGAATAGGTCAAGGCCCAGCGCAACGAGATTCACAACGGAACGATTCATGAGGAGATCTCGGAGTTGCAGAAGAAGACTACGAAGAAGACCCAGCGCGACGAGTAGGGTAGTGTGGTGTGGTGTAGCCTAGGGTTAGGGTCCGGAGGAGAGGGTGGATTGTGAATATCTCACTTTTGGTGTTTTTTGTCTGGGCGGGTTTGTGTATTATTGCATAAGGTCATGGTAGTGGCTGTATTGTTTACTGGCTGGTTAGTTTGTATGGGGATAGTATGGTATTGGTATGGTAGGAAGAGAGGGTTATTGATTAGTTTGCTCGGTTTACCCCGGTTGTATTGTAGGTAGAGCTACATGTAGTTTATGGTGTGGAATTTGAATTTCAATTCGTAGTGGGTATTTAAAGTATCTCACTGGCCGCGGCCGCGGCTTTGTTCAAACTTGTATGTGAAGCGGGCGAATATAAAAGCGAGATATATGAAAAAAGCAAAATATGCAGAACGGAAATGATTGCTGGTGACGGAAAAATGTCGGTCCGGCAAAATATATATATATAATATAGCTAAAATAAAATATAAAATAAAATTCCGCACCCGTGAGTTTTATTGACTAGAAAAAAAAAAAAATAGAGGACCCTGTACCCAAAACTCCGGGAGAGAAGGAAAAAAAAGGAAAAAGAAAAGGAGCAACAATCCACAAATCTATCTAGAATTCTCACCACCAAGTCAGTCAGTCAGCACACTCCCTCACTCGCTCCTCCACTTCTACCACATACAGAAAAGAGAAACACAAACCCACCTCACTTCAGCACCGCAATCAGCACCACCAGCACCACAATCAGCAGCACAATCACCACCAAGCTCCCATGCTCCTTCGCGCCCCTCGCCACGCCCCCCAACCTCTTCTTCGCGCCCTCGAGCCTCTCCGTGTGCCTGTCGACCAGGTCGTCCACGCCGTCGAGTAACTGCACGTGGCTCTCGAGCTCGTCGCCAATCTGGATGCTGAGCTCGCGCTGGTTGCGGATGCTGGCTGACAGGCGGTCGAGGTCCTCGTCCTGCTCCTCAATCACCCGGCGGTGCAGCTGCAGGATCTGCGTGTTGTCGGCCTCGCTGAAGCGCACCGTCTTGCGCAGCGCCTGCGGCGTCTCCACGCTGCCCATGAGAGCTTCGCGCGCGGCGGCATCGGCGGTGGGGCTGCGCCGACCGGGGTGTGCTGGCTGGGGTGCGGCGGAGGGGTGCGGGTTGGGGACGGGGACGGGGGTGGTAAGGAGCGTGTGTAGGTCGTCGTGCTGCGTGCGGAGGCGGATAAGGATGTCTTCTCGGTCACGGAGGGTTTGGGAGGAGCTAGGTTTGGGGGGGTTGGATGTTAGTATATAGCCATGTAGTCCGTAGCTCTATAGTGGGGGGGGGGGGGGAGTATACGTCTCCTCCCGCTCCTCGAGCTCCTTCTGCTCCTTCTCGAGCTGCTCGATGCCTGCATGGAGCGTGGCAAGGCTGCGGGCAAGGTCGGCGTCGGACTCGGGGGTGCGTGTGCGGTCGAATAACGACTGACGGATATGATCTTGCAGGAGGCCGAGGCGATCGGCGGTGGTGCTTGCCATGTTTGTATATTTTTTTTTATTTTTTTATTTTTATTTTACTAACTATCTGGGGAGAAAAGAAAAGAAAGAAGTTTATACGGTGTGTTGATGATGATGGGTTGGAAATGGTATGTAAGAAGGGGGTGGTGGTGGATGTTTTGATGGGGTGGTGTTGGTGGTTGTGGAGAGTTGACTGCCGCTGGGGCCCGAGTCGTCGTCGTCGTCGTTGTCGTACTCGTTTCTGGGGTCTGGGCGGGGTGGAATCAGAGAATAGATCAATAACAATAATAATAAGAATAGATGAATAGATGAATAGAGCTGGGGGTGGGTTCGAATGAGGTGAGGCAGATGAGATAAAGTGAAGAAAGCTTTATTTGGGCCCGCTATTTTCCAAATTTGTCTTTCTGAAGCTCCAATCAACCATCATTTTCTAATTGGGGATGCTGCATACAATACATGATGCATAAAATAATACAAGAGCACCCTGACCGTGTCCAAGATTATTTATATTACCATGGCTGTTAAGTAATTAAATGTATATAATAATTACAGCAGAGTACATGTATGAAGTATGTAGAGCATTGTAGCTACATGTATTGATCTGCAGCGCTGACATGAATGACATTTGATGACCCGCACGCGCGCGGAGGAACCAAGCAGATGCAACTTCATGTAATCCGACTATTGGCCGAATTAACCCTCCTCACCCCCCCGAGAGAGTTTCACGGGGAAGAGAATTATATTAGGGGACGAACACTTGTATCGTATTCTATGCACCGGTGGCCCCGCGGGTCTGGTGGTCGAGGGTTGCATATGTAGATACAATGTGGAGTCTACATATGTATGAAACGTTGAGCGATTGGGTTGTGAATCTGGGGTCGTAGATTATCATATTTATTTGTTATGGCCCGCGGCACATTGATTATTCTGCGGAGATGTGTAGTTGAGATTGGAATTTGACATGTGCCTGATATTTGTATATGTATATGAAATCAGGTTCACGATGAGTGAATTTTCAGAACCAATGTCTCTCTCACTCACTCTCTCTCTCTCTCTGCTGCTCTGCTTGGAACGCTGCCGGCTCCTGCATACATACATACTCTACCGCGATCTTTTATTCTTATTCCTGGACCGGTTTTTATGCATGTGGGATCATATGATCCTCCTGCCCACTGAATCAATTATTAGTTATTAATATCATTATTATAAGATATCTATCCGTTTTGCGGGGGAATATATACTGTAGAGGGAGGGAGGACTTTCTGGATCGTCCCGAGTCCCTGTTTTTGGTGGTTTGTTTCTTTTCTTTTCTTTTCCAAACTCAACTCAATCTACAACAAGTTATCGTCTCCCAGGGAAATTGGAATCAATTGTATGGAATATGCGTTATCTGGCGTGCATTGCTTTCTGCATGCATATGTACGGAGTATGAGGTGCTTCTTCTTATGCTATGCGGGGAGAGGAGGAAAGTGAGAAAGAGATAGAAAGAAAAAAGAAAGGAGAGCAGCGAATGAGATGAAAGCTTGACTTTTTGAACTTCTGTGGGAATGTGGAGACTCGTAACGTCGTCGTCGTCCGTCGTCGACACCTCACAAGTTCACAACCCTCACACACTTCACACCTTCACCACCGCACCTCAAACTCAACTTCACCTCACATCTCACAACCTCCCAGAAAGAACCTTCACATCACCACCACCACCACCACCACTACAATTATCTACCAATAATCTGCCCAATGACCTTCACAACCTTTACAACTCTCGACCTCCGCAATCTCACATATCTCACTCCCACAGACGAGAACCTTTCCTGCCCAATCTGCCATTCCCCCCTTCTAGACCCCGTGACGACCGCCTGCCGCCACACCTTCTGCGCTCCCTGCATCGCATCCTCGCTCGAACACTCGCCGTCATGCCCCGTCGACCGAAAGCCATTGACCCCCGACGGCGTTGCCCCCGCACCAATCATGGTCGCTAGCCTCGTCAATGACCTGCTGGTGCTCTGCCCGAACGCGGAGCTGGGATGCCCAACGACATGCGCAAGGTACCTGCTCAAGGGTCACCTCCGTGACGACTGTGGCTTTGTGGAGGTCAGGTGCGCGGGGTGTGAGGAGGCCGTCTGGAGGAAGGATGCGGGCGAGGAGTGTATGCACCAGGTTGTGGAGTGCGAGTACTGCTTTGAGAGCTATCGGAGACTTGATATGGAGGTTGGTCTTTACCTCCGGGGGTCCCACCCCCCCCCCCCCCAATTGCCCACCGTATCTCCGCGTTTATAGCACAAAAAACAAGCTAACTGATATACAACAGACACACGAATCCGAGTGCCCCCAGATCCTCGCCATATGCCCCCACTGCACCACCGAGCTCTCCCGTGCCACCATCACCGCTCACATCAGCGTCTGCCCGTCTGCCCCCATCCCCTGCGGTGCCTCCGCCATCGGCTGTCCCTGGAACGGCCCGCGCCGCGACCTCCCCGCCCACACCGCACTCTGCGCGTTCACGGCGCTGCGACCCATCCTCGCGGCCCACAACGTGCGCCTCGAGACCCTTGAGCTAGAGAACCGAGCCCTACGCCGCAAGATTGAGATCCTCCTACCACCCGGGCGCGACGGTGCCGAGGGCGGCAGCGGAGCCGGGGCAGGGGCAGGGGCAGGGGCAGGGGCAGCGGTGTACGACGAGCAGACGATCCAGCTACTAACAGAGCAGGAGCATCTCAGGGGCGATATCGAGCGGTTGAGCGCGAGCATGGGCGAGATGGAGATCAAGCAGGGCATGCTGTTGATGAACGAGACGCTGCGCACGAAGGAGGAGATGGCGGGGATGAGGGCCGCGATCAACGGCATAAGGATGCAGATACACTGGCTACTGACGACGAGGCTGCAGAAGGGTCATGGGGAGAGGGCCGAGGGCACGGCGGCGGTGAGGAGGGTGGAGGGTGCGGCGGTGCAGCAGCAGGGGGGGGATAGGGTTAAGCTTTAGGTTTTGGTTTTGGTTTGGGTTTGGATTTTGGTGGGCGGCGTCGTTTGTTTTCTCTCTCTCTCTCTCTTGCGCTCGTTTTCCTCTCTTTTCGTGTGCTCTTTTTTTTTTACGGGTCGTTTCACCTTCTGGCTTCTGTTTCTTTCCTTCGTCTGTCTGTCTGTCTTTCTTGCCTGCTACGTAGAGGGTAGTTTTCCCTTTCCCTATTTTTATTCTTATTTTTATTTTTTTTATATATTTATTTCTATCCTTTTTACATCTTAAGCATCACTACATGTAGGCCTCTCTATAAGCACTACAGGCAGCCAGCCAGGTACACCACCAATAAAGGGCAATAATAATGACTCTAACATTTCTCCTTGCCATCCCTCCCCCCCTCACGTATTAAGCTTACCAATCGGAAGCTCGGCGGGGGCTCAAACAGCACATGTCGTGCTTATACTTGCTTACGGTGGATGTGACACCGCCAAGGTCTCATGAGCGACGGGGGTGCTGACGGGGGTAATGATCGAAATGCATTTTTTTCCCCCAGGGACGGGCCAGACCGGGGTGTTTCTTATCGATAGAGAGGGGGTGGGGTGGGGGGTTCGTTATCGGGCAACGACGCAACGGGCCCAATATAGGGCAAGTCAGGACAGGGCTCAGGAAGTGGACGGTGCGCATCTGGGTGTGTGTTTAATAGAGTAGAGTACTTCAGGTGCATGTAGGGGTAAGTGAGAAGACACCCTTCACGCAAACTTGGCAGCTTGGTGTCTTCTCACTTACCCATCCCTACACCCCAAGTACATATATTGCTGTTACCTTCGGCCCCCTCCCCCCCTTTTTTTTACGTTTTAACCGTGGGTCGGTCGGGTAGCCGAGCGGTTAGGGTTTCGGGTTTCGGGTTTCGGGGGGGTGGTCCGGGGCGGGATCGAGACGTCTCGTGTGTCAGGGCGCGGGTGTGGAGCAAAGGGTGCAATACCGAGGAATATAAGGGCCTGGTGGATGTTGGGTGTTTATAAAAGAGGCGGGGGGAGCTTACCGTCATATCTATTCACTCTTAATACTCACCTGCTTTCTCTACACCGCCGGCCGGTCCTTACAACCTTTTTTTTTTTGGAAAGAAATTCTCTTTTACACTCTGCCCCCCAGTGTATTTTTTTATATCTATAATTTAACACCTCCAATCCGCCACTATGCATGCCCCCCACGCCTTCCCCCTCCTCCTCCTCATACCCCTCCTCCCCTTCGCTACCCCCCACCCCCTCCCGCTCCAAAAGCGGGCACTGGCATTCCGCTCTTACACCTCCATGTCCATCTCCTCGACCCCCGCAGGCACCGCCGCCACCGAAGCAACCACAATCTGGGCCGCTGGCCTGGACCTCTCGGACCTGACGGCCATCAGTTCCGCGGACCTCGCCATCCTCAGTGTCGAGCGCGAGAATGCCGAGGACGCCGAGACCGCCGCCTTCAATCCGGCGATTGCCGCGGCTTCTGGCGAGGCCGCCGTTAGGCTGCAATGTGGGAAGATCAAGTAGGTTGTTTTTTGTTTTGCCGTTTCTTCATTCGGTACTGGGTGTGGGGTGGTGTGTGTGTGGGGCGGTGTGCTAATGGCAAGTTGGGGCCGGATAGGAATAAGGTGCTGAAGCTCACGGGGCTGTCACAGATCAGGCGGATCCAGCTTGCCCAGGCGCAGGCGGCGGGGAAGGATACGGGGGATATTGAGGCAAAGCTGGCGGACAGCGATAAAAAGCTGGCGACAAATATCGGGATTGTGGGTAGTGCACTGGCGAGGGTGTGTGGGAATGAGAGTAGAAGTAGAGTGCTAATGCTGACTGAGGATGCTGGTGACGGCGGAGGTAGGATCAAAAGAGTGCTGGGCAGGAGTGTACGGCGGTGGAGTTTGTGGGGCAGACGGGTGTTTAGTGTTGGCGGCGGCGGTGTCGGTGAAAGGCGGAGCGAGTGATGGGTGGTGTTGTTGGTGAGATCGAGTGATGCCGTGTGATCCAAGAAGCCAAGCTCTAGCTGGCTGGGTGCACTACGTAAATGTACATGTAGTTGGGGGGTCTTCCTGTGACTATGCATATATGAGTTGTAACAATAGCGTCTGTTTAGTGATAATAGCAGCAGAGAAAAAAATGGGGGGGGTAGAATAATACCTAACAAATCCTCGATATTGTGGTGCTGCAGGACGTTAATCTCATTTTGTCGCTTGAACGATCATTGGCACCAGCCTACCCACATCATATACATACTTCATGTATAGATACATGTATATATGACACTCCCTGCAGCAGTGCAATATTTTGTACCTTACTTCTTTCTTGTACCTACCTCATTGTACAGCGCAGTAACCACATGACTGCACAGCAGGCAATCCCATATTACCTTTCTATTACTTCTGATTGGATCCGTTAATCTCCCGCATATCAGGTCTATCAACCTGGCTAATTGCGGAAGATCCCGAGCTGCCCTGCGTCTGCGAAAGTGACACTTGGAGAGCGTTGTGAGGAAGCCGACTATTTCCGGCAAAGACGACGACGACCACGGCATGATCTTTTTCTTCCTTCCTTTCCTTTCTTTTTTTTTTTTCTTATGTACATACCTCATACATTGCGTGTTGTGCCTGGGAGCTCATATTATCTGTTGTGAGGAAGGAAGCTCGAGGTAGCAACGCAGAGACGCGTTACATCAAACATTTTGGGCAGGTCTTGGCGGAGGGGTCCCGCACCCCCGCACATCCGAGCCTCACTTCTTCGCGGGAGGAATGCGCGCGTAGCAGCAGCAGCAGCCCATAAATTTATTTCTGGACACGGCAGCCACAAAACATAGAGTAGAGTAGATACTTCCTCCCCTACATCGTACACCTTCAATTGTCACAATCTTGACCCTGATCTGTCTGACCTGCGTCCCCGATTCTTCTTCCTTTTTTATAATCTCGTCGCCTCGCCTTACTTACCCTGCCCCCCCCACCAACTTGAATCAGAGATCGCAGGAAAGAAAAGAAAAAGAAAAGAAAAAGAAAAGAAAAGAAAAAAGGTACCTGTGAAGAAAGCATTAACGTATACCAAATATGGAGCAGGAGTAAGTTTAGTTCTTTGCGTCCGGATCCATTTTGATAGTGCTGTTGACATTGATCGCGCAATATCCAGGATTCTTCGGCTTCTGGGTGAACTCCAGTCTACCGCCGAGGGCCCTCGACGCAATGCGGAAACTCAGGTTACTGCCTTGTACGCCAACGATGGTTCGTTTTCGACCTTGATCTTTCTTTGGGATGTAGTGCACCTCGGTGGACGCTGATGTGATGGATAGCTCTACCCATTGCCCTCATGAACATTGCGTCTGCGCAGCAGCTCGACATGACCTCTCGCCAGGCGGCCCTGTTGATTCTGAAGCAATATGTCCAGCACTGTTGGAGCCCACACTTCGAGGAGTTTAAGGGGCAGTTGGTGAGGGACGATGTCAAGGCCCAGATGAGGGTCGCATTACTGGGCCTTGTTACGGATGATCAAAGGAAGATCAGAGCGGCTGCGTCGTACGTCGTAAGCAAAATTGCGAGTCAAGGTTCGTGAGTAGTAAGGGAATTGGCGCATTGGGGCGTGCATATGTGTGTAGAGGCTAATCAAGCAATTGAGGACAGATTTTCCGGAGGAATGGCCGACCCTGGTACAGGACCTGCTGAAACTGATCTCTGGGGGGAGCGAATCACAGGTTCATGGGGCCTTGCGTGTGCTCAGTGGTGGGTCTTTTTTCTACATGTGATTTTGGCGCGAGTATTTTTTTTTGATGCTTATACAACTCTGCAGATCTTATCAATGACGGCTTCTCGGACGAACAGTTCTTCTCGACTGCAAAGGCACTCATTTCAGTCGTTTATGGCGTTGCTACACATCAGTCAAGGAACTACTCTATTCGTGCACTGGCCGTGCATGTCTTCTTTGCTTGCATCGAGATGCTGGAGATGGTGAAAGAGGATCATCCAAATGCCGTTAATGATTTTGCGAAGGAGATTCTCGACCTCTGGGTCCCGTTCTTTGCTAATACTCTTTCTGGCTCTTTCCCAGAAACTGACGATGCCACTTTTGATGGTGTTGTGACCCTCCGCATTCAGATTATTCGAACAATCATGCAGATCCGCAAAGTGTTTGGCTCACTTCTTGCCCCATTCTTGGGCCAAATCTTTGCGGTTACTTGGCAGGAACTCAACATTGTTAAGGATCGTTATGTCCGTGACTTTGTGATCAATGAGACCGAGGGGAAGCTTGTCGATTTGGACAGCTTGCCCTATAGTCTGGATCTCCTGGTTTTGGAACAACTAGATTTCATTCAAACTTGCTTGAAGAACAAGGCTGTGAGGGATGAGCTTGCACGTGTAAGTGCTGGTGGCGGCGCGGATTCCCCATTGGTCCAAATGGTGAATGCTACTGTTGCGTTGAGTCAGGTTGCGAGCGAGGACGAGGGAATGTGGGAGGTTGATTTGAATGTTTTCCTGTGTGAGGAGACTTCAATTTCGGCGAATTATACTCCTAGGAGTGCTTCAGGTGATTTGATACTGAAGCTTGGGGAATCATTCCAGCAACAGACAGAGACTGCATTATGGGAGTATACACAGCAGATATTCAAGTCTGGGGAAAGGTTTGTAAAGAAATTGCCTTTAACAGTTATGCAGCGTTGCTAACGCAATCTGTTTAAAGCACTCGTCAAATCAAGGAGGCAGCCCTGTTCATTTGGGACGAGCTACTCAGTGAATTTGCTGAAATCAACCGAAAGATTAACCCTAGCATCGCCTCAAATTTGTTGGAATATGTAGTATCTGCTATTGGCAGCAACCTTGAAGAGGAGCAGTTTCTCAGAGCTCGTGGTTACTACCTTGCTGGAACATTAACTAAAGCAGCCCCCGAAACAGTTGGGCCCCGTGTAACCGAACTGATTGACCAAACTATTCGGGCATCTACTGCCGACCCATCGGATATCGTAAAAATCTCCTGCATAAAGGTCCTTCAGAAGTAAGTGATTGAGACATATCCTTTATTTGTCCTGCGCTAATGGAAGTAGATACTGTGAAATCGTTGATCTTGAGATAATTCGACCATACCAGGCTAGTATTATTGGCTCAGTCCGGTCTTTCCTCGCTCACAAGCCACATGATGAAGCGGAGGACAGCCAAGACGTACTGGCTGAATTAATGGAGGCTCTTCGCGGCGCCGTTGGCCTTAATTATTCCATCGCGATCGATCCTAATGTCCGCGTAGTTGAGCTGAGCTTTGCTATTGCTCATAATGGCCCAACGAGCATGCACTTGCAGAGCTTAGTCCACGACTTGTTCCAAGATATTGCCGAGGAGTTATATGATAACTTCGTACCTCTCTGTGAGGTGATGCTCCCGTTCATATCAGTAGCATTAGATGTAGGACCAGATGGAAAGAATCATGCTTTGGTGGATCTTGCAGCTAGTGTTTTGGCTGTGCTCGCGCAAAACGGCTCTGAGCCTCTGCCAAATGGTTTCGTTGCAACTGTAGTACCGCGGCTTCAAAGGATACTAATTCAGTGTGAGGAAAGCGACGTCCTGCAGAGCGGATGTGAGGCGCTGGGAAGCATCGTTAAACATGATGTGAACCAGCTCGTTCAATGGCATGATGCGGATGGCAAGAGCGGTTTGGAGGTGACTCTGGTCATTATTGACAGATTGCTAAGGCCAGACATTCCGGACAACTCTGCGCTAGAGGTTGGTGGGTTGGCTGCAGAGGTTGTCGAAAAGGCTAGTGAGCATCTCGGGCCTTTCCTGGCGAGCTTACTTCGGGCCGTTGCAGAGCGTTTGGCTACTGCACAGTCACCACCCTTCATCCAGGTTCGATAAACAATCCGCCCCCCCCACCGACTCTGAAGGTGCTGACTGTAGCGAAGAGCTTGATCCTTGTCTTCGCTCGTCTTGTCCTGAAGCAAGCAAAGGACGTCGTAGACTTCCTGGCTGGGTTGAATATTGGAGATGTGAACGGATTGCAGGTAGTACTCGGAGCATGGTTAGAGAACTCTAGTAGTTTCTCAGGATACGAAGAGATTCGACAAAAGTAAAACTTTCCACCCATACCTCTTAGCGGATAAACAGGCACTAATGTTGGAAATTTAGTGTCATCGCGTTATCACTACTATACCGCCTACAGGATCCTAGGCTTTCGCAGATTATGGTTAAGGGTGATCTGATCGTCCCCGAAAGTAACCGAATAATGACGAGATCCAAAGCGAAACAAAGTTCATTAGACTCTCCAGTCATGTCTTGACTCGCTACATTATCTTGAAAAGTTTGGCTAACTTGTATTTTCTCTTACGTGCAGATCCTGACCAATTTACGATGATTCCGGTGCCTCTCAAGATCGTCAAGCTCTTGGTCCTGGAGCTCGGGCCGACAATGGGCGACACATCCAAGTCATACTACAACAACCAGCTGGCGCCGGAGTCAGATAGTGAGGACGAGGGTGGGGACTGGGAGGATATGCCAGCTAGCTTAAACATACCAGGTATCTCTACCGAAGAACTCATGGCCCTCGGTGGCGGGTCTGGTCGTGTGTCCAGACAGGCAAATGACGAAACATATGTAAGCTTCCTCATACATGGATATAGGTCTGTTTCCTGTTCTGTTAGCTAACGCAGCATATACAGGCCTACTTGACAAGTTTCTTCCGTGAACTGTCAACTACCAATCTTGGCGGTTTCCAGAACATCTACACTGCACTTAAACAGGAAGAGCAGTTGCCACTTAAACAGCTGTTGGGTATACAGTAATAGGGAGCAACATCAATTATCTAACTGGGGTTTGGCTTTAATCGTGCGTTGGGGGCGTTTGTGACAAAGATAAACAGTGGGGTTAGGAAAGGGGCGTTGAAAGATACCCTCGATATTTTACTTAGAAATCGGTATCTGTAAGTATCAAGAAGCTACTTTGTGGAGAGTAAGGGGCACTTAATAGTTTTTTCTTTCCTTTTCTTTTCTTTCCCTTTTTTTTTTTTGGTAGCTTCCTATGGTGTTTTGCTTGCATTGCTATCATTGTGGTGGATTTAGAGTGCAGTTATTAGGGAGTACCAAAATATTCTATCAAGTGTAGTCGTGAGGCGTATCTAGGGGGATGCCACTAACCGATATTCGTGTAGCAATTTCTCCTTTAGAATCCGTAGTAGTCGGTCTTTCGGGCCTCCCAGAACTTTTATTCAACCCACAACCACCGATAGATTTAAGAACTGATGGACGATAACGCATAGATTGAACGGTAGATCTATAAAACATAGGCTGAAGTGATGACCCCCGAGAATTACAGCTCAAAGTAAAGGATTTAATAGTAAATTACCATAGTTGGCAGCTTAGTAGAAGGGGCCGATGGGATAATTCACAGGCCAACTAGGAACTGTAACTAAACGTCTCGGTTGCGTGCACTGCACTTAGTTAATCGATCGGCTAATGTACCAGTCAACTAAACGTCTCGAGTCATAATCCATGACTAGAGGTCGAAATAGCAATCTAGAAACATAAGATATGGGCTCCATGTCAGACGGAGTACTGTCAATAGAGTAGTTGGGCAGCTTGGGTATTTATGAATTCACCATTATCAGTTTTTCCCAAATCTGTTTGGACTAGTTAATCTATATCTCGGTGATAGAGGTTGTGGTATACGTAGAGAGGCCCATATAACCAAGGGCCCGTTCGGACAGTCTGATAATCGCGATTATTGAGGATAATCCGACGGATTATAGAGTTTTGGATTATTGTAGTGGGTGGAGGTGTTCGGGGGAATGAATAATCTATATTCTCTAAATTCTGCTTATTCAAATAATCTTATCACGGTGCTAAGCGAGGACAGGGATTAAACAAGCCAAGGCGAATTACCAAGGCGGGACTAGGGTGAGAGCGGGTAGGGGGGGGGGGGCGAGACAGACGGTGAGGTCGACGGAGGAACTAGGGGCAGAGGTCAAGGCGAAAGTTCGGGGAGGTGGTCTTGACGTTCCCGCGGGGGCAGCACAACTAACGGGACTATGGCTATAAGAGAGAGTATATATTATAGACGAGAGAAGACTAAGCGACGCCTAAGATGACAAGAAGGTTGCGTGAAGAAGAAAGGAGAAGAAGAGAAATCCTACAAGCGAGGGAGAGAGCTCCCTATATATATTCTAGGAAATCCATCGCTGACTCATCCCGTAGAACCCAGTAGAATCCAGAGGAAATCCATCATTACAAATACCTGCATACCATTGACTCATAGATCCCTGCAACCGAAACCTATAGAACATAACAGAAACTATGACTAATCCTTCTTCCCGCAACGGTGCTCGATATCGTATCACGCCGTGATAAATCTGCCAAGAAAATAATTAGCTTGAAAGGCAATTATTTTTCTTTCCCTTTTTCTCTTCAACGACACTGAGCTTCTCAACTGTGACAATCACAGCATTGCAATGTACTGATATATATGAGATTATCCTCAAGTTCTGCCTATTTGAGTTTTTTCACCCATTTATTGATAATCAGCATTTTGGAATAATCCATCAATATAATCCGTGCCTCTCCAAGTATATACATGCTTCGTCTAATTATAACAATCTGTCAGATAAACCTCAAGCGTGCAGAGTCTATTTCTGTGATCGCGTGGCCAAAATGTTTTTAATACAACCTCAACATATATCAAGGTTACTCATGTATGAAGTATAAATAAATAAATAAATAAAGTCGACAAGTATTTCCCTCAACACTAGAAAATAGCTTGCTTTCGAGTTTTCCTCCAATCAGAAAACTCCATTCCGATATCCTCAAGGCTTCACCATGAAACATAACGATCAGACAGCTACCTACAAGACGCACACTGGCATGTCAACCAACTGGAGAGAAAACAAAGCCATGAGTATCCAGAAACTCATGGCTACCCACTCCAACCTGCAGACCCAGCAGTTGGAACAAATTACAAGACTACGACGGAACATCAGTTCACTAGCGAAGAAAAACAATGAACTGACACGGCAAGTTCATGACCTGGCAAAGAAACTACAGCAATACCCCCCTCCGAGGGTACCCACCGAGACCAGACCATAAGCCGAAACAGAGACAGAAATAAACCAAATTGATACAGACAGCGAGACAGACGGCCCCCCCTCCGACACAGAGACAGAGAATTACTTCGGCTCAGAACACGGATCTGACTGTATAATGGAAGAAGCCGCAGAAGAGACACCATAGCCCATCAGCAAGATTTTACAAGTCTCAGGAGATTACAGGGGTCTCAGGAGACTCAGGAGACTGTCAGGAGACTCAGGAGACTCCAGTTACAAATGGTAAAGCTTGCTGATGCCACCGCCACTGTCGCCACCAATGCCACCTCCACCAACGTCACCTCCACCTCCACCAGCCCAAACACCCCCCCCCTCAAGCAGAAAACTGGTTCGAGAGACACGCCAGGTTGATAAGACTACAAACCACTTCGCCGCCACCAGAGAGAAGCAAGACATCGGTCCACTCTCACCCAAGTCATGCTAAAGAAAAGAAAAAGATTAGCATTACCGCCATCTCAATGGACAGCATCAGACTGCAATACATGAGAGCAGGTATAGAAAAATAGAATAAAGAAAACTCGGGGGAAACATATACGATAAAAGAATGCGCTTGGTTCAAACATAGCGAAAGGACGGCGTTCTTTATTCTTCCTGTACCAGGAAGGTTTGCAAGAGAAACAGACTTGGGCGTGACAGAAAAACGGG
Source organism: Morchella sp. 2018-W16 (assembly GCA_024713755.1). Lineage (NCBI taxonomy): Eukaryota > Fungi > Ascomycota > Pezizomycetes > Pezizales > Morchellaceae > Morchella > Morchella sp. 2018-W16. Next base: position 3,120,316 of record JAMGYY010000003.1, on the reverse strand, counting down.
CAGGCAAATTCACCTTCGACGACACAGAATTCAACTTCAGGATTGTGACGGAGTAGCGGAGACTAGAGGGTGAGAGATGAAAACGAGGACGCAAGAGGGTGATCGAGGGGCGCAGCCAGAACGAGCAGGAGAACAAAGGACACCGGCGAAGGCTAAGGCAAGGCCGACCGCAGGCGCGCGGGCACAAGCACAGGCAGAGCAGGGAAAGCGAGGATCACAAGAGGACACAAGGCGAAGATGAGGAGAAACTATAGGTCTCGCTTGTGAAGGCGAGCTTGGACAGGACTATGGTTTATGGTTTCTGGGGATAAGAGTAGATTCCTATGTACTGAGATAACAGGAAGACGAGACAGAGAGGAAAGAAAGGAAAAGACTAAAGGAAACGTCTACATCAGCTATTTAATATCCCCTTCCACTTGTCCGTTATGACTCACACCTCATGCCATAGAACATCATGGAAACCCAGTATCACCACACCTCGTATTCCTCCCCACCATCATGCCACTTCTGCTTATGAATGCCTCCTGCAACCGAACCTCATAGAAAGAAGTGACGTAATCACTAGTCCCCCGCATCCACCCTCACTTAACATTCTCTCTCCCATATTACGGCTCAGCCCCCACCATCCCGTATGCCGTCAAGGCGCCTCCGGAATCGGGTTGTTGGTTAAGATCGGTCGATGTCGGAATCAGGGTAACGGAATAGAAAGGAGCTCGGGTAATAGAAAGTAAGCACTAGGGATAATTGGGATACTACGGGAAGGAGTTATCGGTATTAGGAATAGCATGGACGGCTCGGCCGAGAAAGGGGTTCTATGGGTTTCTATGGTCTGAGTCAGCGATAAAGGGAAATAGTTGTATATATAGAGCTTTGTTTTTCCTATATCTTCGCCTCTCTAGGCAATGTCTTTATCTTGTTAAAGCAATCCATACTTTGGCTCCAATCTCCACTTTTCCCCGTCCCCGTCCCCGATCCTGCTCCGAACCCGTGCCAACTCCAGTGTATTCCGAGTTGAACCTGTCCCGTCTTCGTCCTTGTCCCTGTCCCTGTCCCTGTCCCCGTTCCCAAACCCCGACCCTGCCCCGTTAGATTCCACTATGTTCCTACTCTGTCTACCGAACAGTCGGGACTAATGCCAAGACGCAGAGACAAAGATCCTCAGGCACCAGCAGAGAGACATAGATGATACAGACCTATATGGGAAGGAAGAGAAGACTACATTTGAAATTGTTACATGTTGCTAAATTTTTTTTTTTTTTCCGGGGGCTTGCGCAGTGAATAATGAGGCTCGAGAAAGTGAGCGCGCTGGGTTGGCTACATCAGCAAGCTTTACCATTTGTGACTGGAGTCTCCTGAGTCTCCTGACAGTCTCCTGAGTCTCCTGAGACCCCTGTAATCTCCTGAGACTTGTAAAATCTTGCTGATGTAGTGTTGAAAAAACAGGACGATTTTTTCTTTCTTTTTTTCGTTGGCGGCGGTTGGAGGGGCGTTCTGGGGATAAAATGGTGCGATATTGCCATAGCCTTAGGGCTGCATGCAATCAATGATGTAAACAAAATAAATAAATAAATAAATAAATAAATAAATAAATAAATAAGTATCAAGGTTACTCAAACTATCACTCGCTTAGCGCCAAGGCATTTAGCGGCTCTTCAGAACCCTAATCCCCACGCCTAGATCCCACACCTAAACCTAACCTCACCTCACCGCTCATACCATGGTCCGTTACAAGGCCCGCTACATCCTCTTCGACGTCCTGTACCCAGATGCACCCAAGACTCTAGGTTCCCCTAATATACACCTCGAGTTTTCCCCGCCCAGCGACCCCTCAATCACATCTTCATACCTGTCAGGACTGCTGCGCGATGGCATCGCCCACCAGTTCGGCGACTACGGCGCAGGCATAGCCGGGAACCTCAGCGTGAAGTACTTTTCACCTGCAACGTCGACAGGAATTGTCAGGGTGTCAAGAGAGCACTATAGGCTCGTGTGGACGGCGCTGTCATTCATGAAGGAGCTTAAGGGCGTTCCAGTAGTGATCAGGGTCGTGAGAGTGAGTGGTACAATCAAGAAGGTGGAAAAGGAGGCGATACGGAGGGCAAGGGAAGAGGTGAGGAGAGTGGGTGGACCAACGGTTGACATAGAGGATATTGTGGTCGAAGATGATGAGATGGAGGAGAATTGATAGATTCGTCCACCGATGGTTTAATCTTTAAGCAGAGGGCACCAACCGTCAGGGTGGTCCTTCTTTAAAACCTGTAAGGCGTTTGTATTATATTAACGGTGCAAAGTCAGTTATGACATGTGGTTTCTTTGTCCCCAGGTTAAAACTTCCCCATTCCCGTAAATCCCGTATTTAACCAACTTATGCCGGTACAAGTCGTCTTATTCGATAGACACTAGTAATGGCAGTTATTAATTTACCAACAATAATTCCTTTCCCGCCAACCTGGTACCTTTTCGGAAACTTATAGCTCAATATCCCCCGAGAACTTAAATATTCGTGTAATCACAATTGAAAAAGCTACTAGTCCCTGACCTATACAAACAAGTGTGAATCTCGTTAGGATAACAGCCGCACGGTATTGCAACCCTCACTGGTATTCCCAAACAGCTGATAAGTCGCCTTGAAGTCCAAAGCCGCCTAACACATTCGTGACATGACAGGAACATAGAGCCATCAGAAGATTTTACAGCCTGATGATTGTAGACGGTGGGGTATTGGCTCTTCGTATAATCCTCCTTTTGCCACTAGACTAGTGGATAGGCTTGTCTTAAGATATAACTGAGGAAGCCCCGGTGCTTGTCGAGAAGCTAGTTTTTGGCATGTATCCTATTCACGAACAAAGCAAAGGGGGTTTCACTCAAGTGTCCCGAAGCAAAGTCTCGAAGGAGAAAACTCCACTCGTCCAAGATAAACCGGAGAGCCCAACCCATGGCGTCAGAGCTAGAGGTAAAGGCGTCGTTATAACTAAATATAAACTCAATTGTCTGTAGCCTCGTGGGCCAGGCGAGCCTAGCACAGAGGAAGAAGCTTAGAATCCTCCTCCCAGGTAAATTCAAGACCTGAGGTAGTTTCAATCTTCGCTGGTAGTTAAAGGGCGTGGTCTACTTGATATTGTTAGTCACAAGAAAGCTGCATTGTCATTGTGAACATCGCCAGGGGTAAATTGCAGATTAAAATCCACATAGTCTTTAAAATTTATCGGTCAATGTTAAGGCATTCTAGTATCGTTGTGGATCTGAAATGATCTACTAACGACTGAAGAATGACTCCTGGAGGTTCCTTGAAAGAACCCTTCAGGAAAGCTACTTGGTTGATGGTTTCTTTTGGGGTCTTAAGGTGTATGTAACTTTTGTTAATGGTATGATGTCACTAGCCGAACACACCTCACATGTATCACAGCGACTCAGAAATACGCCTTCAGTAGGGAACATTAGATCCTGTCCAGCATTGTAGACAACATTAGCTCCCATCGAGACCTATCACTCAAAAGAACTCTGGGAAGATCTGATCTTCAGATCAGAGCTGAATGTATCTAGATAGGTGCTGCAAGTAAGAATTGGTGTAGCAGAAAATGCAAGTAACGGAACCAGGGATTATTTGTATGAGATACTAGGTACTCACGAATCAAAACAAGCTTACCGCAGAATCTCAGGAATAACGAATCGAACTGGACTGGAATCTTAGACTTCGGATTGGTCAAATGCCTGTTGAGCCTCAATCCGACAAAGCTAAAGCATAACTTTTAGTCGCCTTGACCAATAGGTAAGCGGTATTCCAGCCCAGTCAGATTGAGATTCTGCGGTATTAGAGCACTCGTAAAACTATGTATGCCAAGGGACCAACACATGAGGGGCTGTCTTCCCGGTGGCTGGTGGTATCAATAGGCTAAGTTTTGAGTCTTTCGCACTTATGATAACATGCAGAATAGAGCGTTTTGGCAACCAACCTCTGAGTCTAAATTTTTAGTTCTTGGCGACCGGTTTTTGGTGTGGATAGCCCGCCAAGAGCTCAAAATTTGAGAAAATTTGGGTGTTGCCAAACGCTCTAATCAAGTTTTGATTGATGATTATAAACACGGCCGATAAGAGGTGCAGCTGAAAACTACCAAATTGGTCACACGAGAAAAGCTATGACATTTACCATGGCAGATCTTCTTATCTTCCGGACTCAACTGTTATTGCCCATTTTTGTATGGCATGCAATAGAGTCTTTTATCCACACCAAGTCGAAGGTTGAAAGGTGGATTTCGAGGCAAAATGACCGGTAGTCGTATGCATAAGTAACATGACGAGACTCATTCTTCCTCAGCGTAATTCTGAGAAATTTGACAGATCATATGTCTAAATTCAGGGTTAGGTCTTTTCATTTAAAGATCCTGGCAGTTTTCCCTCGACTACAACTTTCGAGTCTTGCAGTCGAAAATATTGTATCACATTAGTTGTGACAGGGCATCGCAATAACTACATTACTTGCCAAATTTTCAAGTTTTGGACCGATGGCCACCACCCTTAGTTGTATTTTCGTCCTAAACATTAAAATTTGGCGAGTACAGCTGCGCGAGTTAGACAGCAGGTTTGACAGAAAGTCTAGCTGTTTTAGGAAGAGACTTGCAGCCGTTCAACCAATAATATGTGTAGGACCTTTTGTCTATTACTGAGAGTTTTGGTAGGTAGTTTTGCAAGCTCAGTTTTGATCTCCCCATAACTCCGCCTGGCAAAGAACTGCTGTGTTCGACTCACCATACTTTCGCTTTCACCAGAGGCCTGAGAACGGACTTGCTTGTTTAAAGTCCCATCATATTTGTCTAGATAACAAGAAATAAGGAAATCTACCTATCATTGTCCTAAACCCATCCTATATAAAATTAAACCCTCGGAGTTACTATGGAAGTAAAGAAGAAACAAAAGAGACGAAACAAAACCCAAAACACCCCATGACCCCGACGGTTATAACACATTAGGCCCATAGCGACAAAGAGTGTGATCTAGCACCGCGGAGGGGGATAATTTCTCGCGGCAGGCGGGTTGATTTTGCGCCGCTTGTTGGCAGCTTTTACTGGCCTCATGGTTTTTTTTGTGGTGAGCTACGAGCCCTGAAAAAAGATGAAGGGATTTCTCTTACTCCCAGTCTTTAGGAACCGTGAAGCCACTCGTCGCCCTTCCAATAGTTCCTACCTGAAATCCCATATCCTCTAGCTTTGCCTTATTTAGAATTATCCTCCCATCAAACACAAACGCAGGTTTCTTCATGTGATCGTAAATCAACTTATAATCCAGCACAGTATCTTTGAACTCATCCCATTCTGTGCAAATAATGACAGCATCAGCATCATTACAGGCAGCATAAGCGTCCTTCGCAATTGAGACCTGCTTCTGTACTTCTTCGAGGTGGTCCACGACACCTGGCTCCGTGAGGTCAATCCATATCTGCGATTCTTGAACTTTGGGGTCGTAAATGGTGATGTGTGCACCCTCAGTATAGAAGTGATTTACTAGCGTGATTGCGGGAGACTCGCGAGTATCGCTAGTATCTTTCTTGAATGCAAACCCTAGAATCGCTATCTTTTTCCCGTAGATAGTATTAAAGAAACTAGATATCACTCGGTTTGAGAACCGCCGTTTCTGGTACTCGTTCATCTCAACGACCTATCATAATCCCGGTTGGTTAGCGTGTCATGCCAATATAATCCATGTCTCGGTGGTAGCAGGGATGAATAGGCATACCTGTTTCCAGTAAGCAGCAACCTCCGGAAGATGCAGGCTCTCACTCAAATAGACTAAGTTAAGGATATCCTTCTGAAAACAACTTCCTCCGAACCCGACACTAGCTTTAAGGAATTTTGGGCCAATTCTGGTATCTAGTCCGCACGCGTAACTGACTTCTTCAATATCTGCTCCAGTAGCTTCGCAGATTGCCGAGAGCGCATTGATTGACGAAATTCGCTGCGCTAGTAGAGCATTAGCCGCTAATTTTGAAAGTTCGGAGGACCACAGGTTCATTGTGATGATCTGGTCGCGCGCGATCCAAGATGCATAGACATCTGCCAAGGAAGCTGCCGCCGCGCGTCCGGCTTCTGTATTCAAGGAGCCTATGAGCACTCTGTCAGGGTTTATCAGGTCCGAGACAGCAGTCCCTTCAGCGAGAAACTCAGGGTTGGAAAGAATATCGAATTGGATCCCGGGTTTGGAGTTCGCCTCCAGAATGTAACGCATGTTTTGAGCTGTTCGGCAAGGCACGGTGCTCTTTTCAACAACGATCTTGTCTTTGCGTGCGATCTGGGCAATACGTCTTGTCGCACTCTCTACGTAGCCAAGGTCGGCGGCGTATCCAGCTCCCATTCCCTTGGACTTGGTTGGTGTATTTACTGATACGAAGATCAAGTCTGCATCGTCAATTCCTTTGTCGACATCGGTGCTGAAAAACAGGTTTCGTCCACGACAACTTCTAACAACCTCATCTAGTCCTGGCTCGGATATAGGTAGGTTATCGGAATTCCACGCATCAATACGGGTCTGATTGATATCGACAATCGTAACAATGATATCTGGATTCTTTGCTGCGATTATTGTACATGTAGGGCCTCCTAGTATATTAATTGAATGAGTACAAATCCCGGAGAATTGATACGGCTTAGATGTGGGGGATGGGAGTATTTAGTTACATACCGACGTATCCAGCACCGATACAACAGATATTTTTAACCTTTATGTGAGGAATTGTTAGTGCCTCGGTGGTAGATGTGGGTGCGTTGCTTCTGGGTTTGTCGATGGAAGAATCTGTATTATTACCGCAGGTTGTAGTTCGGGAATAATTAATCGCGTTTTTCATTTTGAGTGATCAAGCTGGGTATATGGCTATGTAAGACGTCTTCTGTAAAGAACTACTAACTGATCATTAGCCATCCCGCCAAATGGGATAATTGATGGGAGAGCATACATGATAATGGCCAAGCACCAACTGATGAAGAGGTATACGATGGATATGTGAGGGAGAGGGGAGCTTCGTGTATTTAAGAGAAGATAAGGGGCTTAGGGATAGAGTTGTTTATGCACAGAGCACTAATGTGATAGCTGCATCAATTTGGTAGGTTGATAGATTTGCAACCCACTTAGATTTCCCTACTACCGTAGATACTTGACTAATTCGCTAGCGTTGTTGCCCTTTAGCACACTTTGAGTACTTTTTAGTGCAAACGAGCTTGGCTCTTCATGGCTGGCCCCAATAATTCCGCCAGTACCTGCATAACTACTCTAAATTCCGCAATTGTTAAAACTCACGAGACATTGCCGAGTCCCGGATTACGTACCACTTCTTGCCTCGTTACACCGGGGAGCAAGGGTATGTGCGAATGCCAATGCCAATTAATGAAAAACAATTATAATCTTCATGCTGCGGGTGTGGTGTAGTTTAATAATCCATGCGAAGATTTCAAAGACCGATGCAGGCTGATAGGCCAAGATGTCAGAGTACCACAGATTGGAAATCATAGGATCGCTGTTTTCACGATCACATATAGTATCCTGATGGAACCTTTCCAGGATAACATCAACCAATGGAGCAGGCGGGGTGTTCAGCTGAATTCATGAACCGGGGAGGGGGGGGAGGGAGGAGCGGGGAATTCTCTTTCCTTTGATGATATGATGCCAGTTGTCTCATAAATACTGTATGGCCTGCCAAGGTCGAGCTGGCCGCCCTGGATGTGCAACTTAACTCAGCCTACCCGTAATATGGCAACTAAACGTAACCAACTACCCCTTAAGTGAACAAATGCCCTGGCGTAGTATGACAGCCCTGAAGGTCCGTGATGTATGAAAGCTTTAGGGCCCGTTAGAGTGAAAACTCCGTTCTGGGAAGATTAGTGTTTGGCAGCCATTTTGTGGGTTCCAGAAATCAGCATTAACTCCATGCAAACAGAGCCTTAAAGTAACGCCAGTTCTCCCAAATAGTGCCTCACTTTTACACTCAGTTTTTTTTTAAAAAAAAAATCCGTTTTCTCCCGGCTATCGGTCGAGGTCAACCAAAGCGGTGTTTTCTACAAGCGCTGGCTCCTATAAACGGGTCTTTAACTTGTTAGTATATGTGCATGAGTATGAGTTGACTGACCACTTGGAATTTCAACACTGCGAAATCGGGTCTCCGGCCCCGGGTCAGTAAATCTATCTCCGGGAAGAATTTTATAACCAGGTACTCACGTTAGCTATCCCAGCTGCCAAGGCCGGCAATTCTGAAGATTTCTGATTACCGGTATACATGTGCCTTAAATTATAAATAAACTTGGAGCACCTAAAGAGCGGGAAAAGTCCTCGGGCCTAAGCGAGGGGTATCTTGGGATGAAAATGCCACCAGCTGCACTCTAGAGTAGAGCCTGGATGTCCCTTTGTGAGAACCATGATATAGTATGTATATGAATGCTCACTAGGGGATTTGGATGATACATCATTCCCAGGCCTAGTGAACTACATGTTTTACTAGCTAAGTGTCATCCTGCTTACTCATGCATGGCAATGTGGGCGATTAATAGTGACTACATGGGCTAAAATGCGCCTGTACCTAAGTACGTGTAAGTACATAAGTACATGTATCTACATACCACATTTTTGTAGCCCTCGACTGATCGAGCCGCGAATGTTTGTTACGAAGACCGGTCTCCATATTATATTGATGAGAACCAGGTTCGACCAATCACTCCTTGACTCGGCTGATCAGACTAGGGGCGCTAGACCGACGGTCTTATTATTTATTTATTTATATGTACTTCATACTGCATGCAGACCGATTAAAACAAAGCTAGAATATGAAGTCCGGACTTATCAAAGTATCCGGCAGGGCTGAAAAGGTGTACTGGGTGAAGCCTGGTGCTCAGACACTTACTTAATAGATCTACTTAAACCTAGAAATGTATGTAGACCCCAGCCCCAGGGACAACTAGATCGTGGCTCGTCACAAACTCTTACTAGACACTAAGGCGTGCTTGCCATGTATTACTACATCATGTAACTCTTTGCCTAGGTCGCGGAACTTCTAAACCTACATAGCGGGATGCAGATCCTGGTAGCAAGTGAGATTTGCAGTGTCCAACAACTGTATTCGGGGCAAGAGGGGAATTTTCTCTGCTTCGTTCACTTTGACCTTTTAGGTTTGGACATATTGGGGATTTTTCCTTCGACGGCAAGTATTGGATAAATGTCGAGATAATGACAGATACCTTGACCCTTGTATACTTGGGCAACTGGTAGACCTATTCATGGGTAGTCACTCGGGTTTGATGATGAGTGATGTTTTTCTTTTTTTCTTTTTTTCTTTTGTTTACATCAGTGGTAAGTTTTTCTTTATATTTAGTTCGTACTCCTATGCAGCCTAATAAGTGATAAGTTGGAATGTGGCTTCTCTAAGGAGGAAAAAATCTGTATACGGTGGTATGCCAATATATAGAGTCAATACCGGCGACTAGTCGGTCAAGTTGCATCTATGCCCGGGATTGTTTTTTATGTTGCTACCCCACACCGTCCCGCTACGCCCCTGGTGTATACATGTATACATACATGTACATATATTTACTACCGTTTTGGTAAGAATTGCTTTTGACACATTTACCGCGCCATAGTTTCATGAGGTGGTCGAAAGCTTAACTCACCACGTCAATAAGATCTAAAAAAACAATAAGAACGGGTATTGGCCTTAGATCAACGTCATAGCATCCTTCACCGTTGTCAAAGCTCCGCCCTGACCCATGAGGATAAGTGATTCTGCTTCGGACTTTCCCCGAATCTCCGCCAGCGCATCCTAAGTACTTGGATTATTTCGGACTTACCGTCTTTGGTATGAGCAGGGTTATCTATGAAGCAGATCTAGCCGGGCCCTGGACCCTGGAGATACTGGCTGGTGCTGTGGTTGAGGTGATAGGTGATGCAATCAGCTGGATTAAGCGGACTATCACTGCGCCATGGGTCCCTAAAGTCATCGAACTACTCTTGAATGAGCTTGAGCTGCTCAAGCGCCTGGTATTGATACTACAAAACATAGGGAAGGACAATACAGAAAAACTAGGACCATATATACTTAGATACACAGTCGTGGGATGTGGCCATTTGGTGGTCGAGCTTGGTGATAGCTTTATAGACTCCGCCGATAATAGCCTTGAGTATATCTCAAAAATTCAGTACTATAGGGGCGAGTTCATACGCCTTCTGAAAAGAGAAGACTCTCTAGACTCCGGCAGGGACTTCATAGACCCTGACAAAGTATCCGTGGAGTACCCAAATTTGTTGGCGCTACTGACCGAGGTGGGTGGTACGTCCGGGTCAGAGTTTCCGGGTGGAAGTCGTAGGGTTAGGGCACTACACGACGCGGCGGGTCAAGGAAACTTGCTTGCAATGAAAGAGCTGCTAGAGGACAATGACTTTGACATCAAGGAGACAAATGAAGATGGAATGACGGCTCTACATATAGCAACAGCTCGAGGCCAGAGACCTGAGGTCGGGTTACTTCTCGGGAGGTTCAACCGGTCCGGAATTTCTGCTGCCGATGAACAAGGACGTACAGCGTTGCACATCGCGATATGCCAGGGGGATCAAGAGATAATCCACATGCTAATTAAAAAAAAAATTAACCTTTCAGCCAAAACAAAAGACGGTTTGACAGCATTACACTTGGCAGCACACTTTGGGAATAGAGAAATTGTCTCTAAGCTTCTCTATTCCGGGGTAGAAGTCTCGCCCAAGAACTGTTATAATGCAACACCATTGCATTTAGCAGCAGCAGGCGGCTTTAAACAAGTAGTTAAGTTACTGTGTCTTCGAGGAGCTGATCTTTCAGCTTTGACGGTTGATAAGTTCTCTCCGTTACATATGGCAGTAAAGTTCGGGAGAGCACTCGCGGTCGAATTTTTACTCACTAGAAACATAAATATCGCAGATGCAGACGCAAACGCAAATGTAGCATTGTACATCGCGTTAAACTATGGCCACCTGGAAATTGCTTCTTTAATTATGAACAACCGCGAGAAGCTTTCAGTCACAGGCGAATACAAATCTACGGCATTATATATCGCGATATATAAAGGATATGTCAGTATAGCACAACGCCTAATTGAGCGCGGCGCAAGTTTATCTATCCACGGGGTATTGAATAAACCACTATACCTCGGAGCCTGGATATGCATGAAAGCAGTGGTCAAAACACTTCTCGAAAAGGGGCTGATATCATATCAACTGGAACAAAAACAAGTAAAGATTTTACTGCTTTAGAGTTGACAGGACACATGGTGGTGTGCCTCTGGTTTAGTTTCTTGATAAACGTAACACTGAAAAGAGATGGAGTTGTTATATTGTATAGGTATATGAGTAGTGAGATGAATAGACAGCGGGATGAATTTGTGTCTTAAGAGTTATGTATATGTAGATGCGAGCGATGGAGCGATGTCAGAACTCGATGCTATACAGCATGTGGGAGACGGGAGCAGTGATCATCGCGAATTGAATAAATATTTCACAGCCATGAGCAGAAGGAGGGCTGACATATTCCTATACTGCTGTTTGTGGTTGTGGGTAGGTGGTTGGATCAGTTGCCGACGGAGTAGTTGAGTAGTTTCATGAGGTATAATAGGTCAGGTTCGCACATTACTCTAGATCTACATGGAGGACACTATGAATAGTGAATTAACTACTATATATGGATGACGTCAACAGCCCAAGAAGATAGGGAGCACGAAGTGGCCCCTCACGTGTCGGGCAGTAGTAGAGGGCCATATAAGGGATAGTATATGGGGTTGTGGTTTGGGAGGGTTTATCTGTAAAGGGTTTATTCTTGATAGTCTCCCTTCTAGTACTGCCTTAATTGAGTTGGTTGAAACGGCTGAAAAGTAGCTCTATATAAACTGACCTAAATATCGCTACAACCCTGGGTCTCTGACGCACCCGCTCTGGTTCACAAGTTATCACTCGGACACACAAAACTGCAGGGTGATCACTGGTGAAGCCTAAATTAGCTTTCAAGTTTCCTTAGGTCACAATTCTTATATCAGCGCTGCATTAATTTATTTTATTGAATATGGTACACGAGCTCTTCAACACTCTTTTTATAAGTATATCCAGCTACGTCATGTAGAATAGCACACAGGGAAGCCGTCAAAATAACAGCTAACTACAGCTCAACTCATGAGTGCCAACCCATAACGCGCAGTCATATTACGTGGTGCGTTTTAGAGTCTACGCCTGTTGGCCCGACAATGTCAAGGGCGCTGTAACTTTGCGAAACTACTTCAACTTCAACTTGTTCTTGGATAGTTGTCGCCAACGTTTGCTTTTTCTCCTGGAGTTTAGCATCAAATCGGGCGGAGGAAACTAGGATTAAGGGGAGGGTGAAGTAAATGTCGAAGGCAATTAAGGGACTATATGTTAGGTAGTGCCTGAGATGTCATTGAGATATCGAGCGGCGTGATGTGAGGTGTAGGTCGGGATATCAGAGAAATAGGGTGTGTATGTGGGAATCAAAATGTCAAGAGATAGAGGGAGAGCTTAGTATGAGAGGTGTTTAATACGAGGTGGAAAGTACAGTATGAAACATGAAAACCTAGATAACAGTGGAAAAATGGATGGCAGGAAGAGAAGAATATAAACAAAGATGAGATAGATAATTGGAACCAGTAAGAGAAAAGATTAAGATTGCCGCATAAATGTAACACCTCAAAAAAAGCAAGATAGGCAGGGAGAGATGATTACAGTAATACTAGTGCCGGACTAATAGGAATGTTTAGAAGAAGCAATAATAGCAACACCTACCGTTTTCACCGATCTAACCATGAACCGAAACCATCCAGTAAAGCAAGGAAATATAAACAATTAACGGAAATACTAATTCCGAAACTGTCATTTTCATACTTGGCTGTATGTCCTGACGCCATACCGCTCAATTGTCCAACTGTTCCCGAAGATAATCCGCCAATGTTTGGCCCGTTTAAGTATTCGGGACCCCCTGCTGTTTTCGGTTCCCTCCGCCCCTATAGCCACCCCTCTGTTGGCTTTGTGTATCTACTAAGAAATGCCTGACTGGACTGGCGCTTCTCCTCGCGTATGGGTGAGCACGTTGGGATTTGTGCCCGCCGCGGCGATTGACCATTGTATTCTGTGGACGATTTTGATTGAAGTGTTGCGCCGGTGGCGGGGCAGCGACAGGCTTGGGCGGCAATGGGTGATGGGAAGGTTGTGGAAGAGGCTTAGCTGTTGTATCACGAACCCGCTGTTTTTGGGGCCGACTATATAGGGGTTAGAAGAACAAGTCTAGTTCTGAGGGTCCAACTATAAGACAAGACACAACATACCTGTTGTCTAGGGGACTTCGGCTTTTGCGTTTTCCTCCTTGGTTCATGCCATTTGTTCTACCACGAGGTCCGCTGTTGAGATTGTTCGTCCCTTCATAACGACCTGTAGCCGCCAATGACGTCATAACCGGTTGCTGGGTCCAAGGCTTCTTCGTGTCAGAGGAATCTCCAGCAATGGATGCTCCCTTCTCAGTTGTAGCACCGCTGGCGTCTTCACCCTCTACGACAGGCTCATCAGTGTCCTCTAATTTCACCACAAATGGCTTCTCGTCCTCCTTTGTTTCCTCGGCCTCAGTTTCCACCTTAACTTCCTCTTCTAGCTCGTCTGGTAGCTCCCATTCGATTGGTTGTGCAAGCATGCTTCCTCCAGACTTAACGCTCTCCCAGATTGGATCCTTCATAATCTCACTGTCCTCCCCATAAAAGTCTCTGTTGATTCTTCTATTCTTAGCATCAAAGTGTTTACTGAATGGGCTCTCTTTAGTCTTTTTGCCACTGCGTTGCTCTTCAGTTTCTTGGAAGGTTGCTTCTAAAGGCGTTTCAGTTGGTTGTGCAGGCCTCCAAACTTAAATTGCATAAAATGTCAAAAAATTACAATTCTGATAAACAATGGGGATGATGGGGACATACTTATAACACCGCTTTTAGAAGATATGGCCGCGTTTTTATCTAAACTTGGGAAGCAAGGGGGTGGTTTCGGGGGTGGGGGTTGCTGCTGCGGGGGCGCAACACCGTTTGCTACAGGAGTTTGAGGAAACTGATTCTGCGGTGCGTGGCCATGATGGGGGGTCTGCTGGAAGGGTGCAGTGGCGGGAGTATATGGTGGCTGAACAGGCGGCTGTTGCGGGTATTGTTGGTAATTTTGATGAGGAGGATAGGGACCCGGAGGAGTCGTAGGCGTAGATTAGAATGAGGGCCAAGTAGCGGCTCGAGGAACACGATTGTCGATTGAAATAGAACGTGGACCGGGTTGGACCAGGGGAGATGAGTAAAAAAAAAAACAAAAAAAAAATGCCCGCTCCACAACCACCTTCAATAAGCTTTGGCCAAGCTATGGGTACGGGGGAACGAGGAAATCGGCGAAACTCGATAAGACTCTAGAAAAGCGTACTGTTCATGTTCAAGGAGAGGGAATGGTGAGTGAGAGCTACTAAAAAGAACGAGGTGGTAAGGAGATTATTGGGTGAGGCGAGGGAGGCAAAGTACTTGGAGGTACACAGAGAAGGAAGGAGGTGATGAGTGAGAGTCTTGGGAAATTGATAACTGGTGAGATGGGTGGGTGGGTTTCGGTTGCCGAATTGAACTATTCCTGTCAGATTGAGGTCGGGTTAAGGTTCTGCCAAGACAATCGAATCCTTAGACATTATCATGAACAATGTCAAGTGGGGTGCAGAGTGACGGATTTTTTCACGGGCACCGTTGACAGGGGCAACATTTGCGGTTTGATCAGTTTAGAAAAAAGAAAGAAAAATCTATTAAGAGAGAACAGTGCACTGAAGTAGGTATCATGTTTCATGGGGAAAAGACTATCAAAAGGCGTGGTTTTTAGTGGATCTGTCCGTGCTCATCTATCTGAACCCCGCGATGTGTTTGTCTTAAGTGATGATGGTGACAATGAAATGACAGTGGAGAGGAGGCAAGCGGGAACAAGAGAGTTAAAGAGATGAGATTGAATTTACAACCATGATGACAAAAGAAATAAGAGATTTGAAGCCTGGCAGCAGGGATTGTTAGTTGGTGGGAGGCAAACATAAAGCTCTCTTGAGCTGTCATGGCTGCTGTTACTGTTAATTGCCTAAACCACAATTTAGGACTTGAGTAGTAGCGTTGAAGTAACTCAATCAGGCCTTCCCCATAGTTGTATGCTGTGATAAAGTTTGGTTGAAATGAACTTCAAATGTTTGATGTTGGTTGAAAGGTTGAGGTTGGGAAAGCTGAGGAGGAGGAGGGAGAGCCTCCTTCCCTTAGCTATGAAAATTGCGGGGCCGATTCTCAACGCAGCCAAACCAACGCCCAAAAAGGCAACTATTAACGTCCATCATCGTGGGGGCAAAAGAGAGTGCGATTACCACGAGCCTCATGCTCAGTAATTGGAAACATTCCCAGGGCTTAGAAATCATCACAACCCTCGAATTACATCCTTTACAACATTAGACACGTGCGCCTCCGCGTCTTTGGTTTTTCATATGCGTTGACCCAGATGAACATGAACCCTTTGCCGCTTCTCATCTCTTCCCCCTGTTCCCATCACACAATCTCGCAACCTTGATCAAAACCACCATAAAAAACCACATCATCATAGCTGCAGCTGCACAAGCAAATGCCTGGACTACCCGGTACATATGCACTCCGATCGACTTGCCCCAAAGCTTAGCACGACTGACAGCAACACTAGTCTCAGTCGACCTCGATGAGTGCATCGAGCGCCTCTACAAAAAAGAGCTACTCGCGGAATCTGTAATAGAGGCGATATGCAACAAACTCAAAGAGCAGCTCATGCGCGAATCCAATGTTGTACATATCCTCGCCCCAGTCACCGTTGTGGGAGATATCCACGGGCAGTTCTTCGACATGCTTGAGATATTCAAGATTGGCGGCTTCTGTCCAGATACAAACTACCTGTTCCTGGGTGACTATGTCGACCGTGGCCTATTCTCGGTCGAGACCATATCGCTGTTAGTGTGTCTCAAACTGAGATGGCCAACGCGGGTGCACCTTATTCGCGGAAACCACGAAAGTCGAGGTGTCACGCAGAGCTACGGGTTCTATACTGAGTGCTCAAGAAAGTACGGGAATGCTAGCGTGTGGCATCACTTTACAGACATGTTTGACTTCCTGACACTTAGCGTCGTTATCAACGACGACATCTTCTGCGTCCACGGAGGTCCGCCTTTCAAACCCCCCCATGATTACATCCTCTTCTACCACTGACTCCCCTCCCCCCACCAGGACTATCCCCATCCATCCATTCAATCGATCAAATCAAAGTAATAGACCGGTTCCGTGAGATTCCCCATGAGGGCCCCATGGCCGATCTCGTCTGGTCCGACCCCGACCCCGAACGCGATGAGTTCTCGCTCTCCCCACGTGGAGCCGGGTACACTTTTGGTGCACAGGTTGTCAAAAAGTTTCTGGAAGTCAACAAGCAATCACACATCCTCCGAGCCCACCAGCTATGTCAAGAAGGATACCAAGTGCTATACGACGACCGATTATCCACTGTTTGGAGCGCACCTAACTACTGTTACCGGTGTGGGAACATGGCCAGTGTTCTGGAGGTCAATGACAAGGGAGAGAGGTTCTTCAATGTTTTCGAGGCAGCGCCAGAGAACAGCGAGCATAGAGACGCGGTAGCACAACAGCAAGACAAGGGGGTTGTTGTGGAGTATTTCCTGTAGATGTTTCTTGGGCGGTGGGGTGTTTGGGATGTTTGTGTTTTTTTTTATCCTTTTATTTCTTTACCTCTTCTTCCATTTAATTGGTAGATATGACTTAGGCTGCATCTGTACACTTTCGGGATTTCGCGATTATACCTATACAGTAGACTCTCCCCATATAGCGACTCGCTTTGTAAGGGTCCTTGCCCTGTAAAGGGTACTATTCTCGGTCTGTACTTAGTACGTGTGTGATGAAGGTTTTCTCTTTTTGTGTCTAAACCACTATTTTGTGGCACTATCTGTGGGCAATGGGCATATTGCCATGCACTATTGATTATTATGTCAAGTAAAGCCAGATAACAGGTTTCATGTCTTAGAAGCAAGAAATTCGTGCCTCTGGGATCAATTGACAGGACAATTCCCTATCCACATGTATATGAAAACCCCAAGAAGAGCTTGCGTGCCCGAGTCCCGGATCTACCCAGCACTGGAGTAAATGTAAGCACCGAGCTCGACCATGACTGCCCCTCCATTCCATTCGGCCCAGTGAAGACTGATCAATATGAGAAGGTACCCAAATACCGATATCTCATGACAGACCCGGAGAAAGGATCAAACATACACTTCAGACTCGACTCGACTCTTATCTTAATGCCACCTAAATACCGCCGGGCTGTGTGTGTCTTTCGGCAGTCAATCAGCGCTTGGTCGGCTACCCATCTGACAGTAAAGGGGCCAAATCTGTTTCCAGAGCCTTAATTATTTGCAAATACAACTTGTAGAGATACATGTACTGGACCGCTGCTACTCCTCTCCCACCAGCACCCGCCTAAACGCGCCGAAGTTTCCAGGACCCCCGAGCCCTCTGCGCACATGTCTTCATTATCTCCACTCACCGCAACGGCACACACAGCATCACGGTGTATCACTCGCGCACTAAACCCCCTGGATACATTCCAAGATCTTCATTTCCGGGTGTTTGGGTCTGCGTATTCCCCTCCCCCCTCCCCTCCTCCTACACTACCCCACCCGCGGCCGGAGGCACAATAACCAAAGATATAAAAAAAAAACTAAACTAACCACCCACCCACCCCGAATGAATGATCCCGATCCAATTCATGATATCGTAAGTACATAACGCGTACCGTCCCCCCTCGCACGATTAATATCCATCGGGAAAGCCAAAAAAAAAAAAAAAAAGACCAAAACCAAACCAACTTACACAGTCAGACAGATACCAAACAACTAACCACCCACAAACCCCCAGACGGCCACAAACTAACTAATCACTAAACCAAACCAAAGATAGAGAAAATAAATGTAAAACTCCCAAAAAGAACCCCATGATATAGAATGAATAAAGTGAATAGAAGAAGGGGAACAAAAAATGAACAAAAGTGGACAAAAGAGACATCCTCCCCAGCCAGGCGGCGGTGGGGGAGGGAGGGCGTATGCCGGATGCAATATAGACAACTCAAAAAACCAACTACTACAGGAAAGCAGAGGGGAAAAAAGAGGAAGAAAACTAGAACGAGGGAATACGCATGTGCTTAAAAAAGAAAACACAAACATAGACGCAAAAACACTACGACCACCCGTAGTCAAACCTAACAAAAAAGAACCTAACAAACGGTATAAAAACACAAGGGGAAAAAGAAAGGCTCGAGAAAACGGATCTACTTATCCTCGTCGTCCTCATCACCCAGCCTTCTGATTTTGACCCTGCCCATCCATGCCATGGCGCCATCTTTTCTCTCTGGCTTCTCCAAACCTAACTCCCCATACCGGTCCAGCCTTAATAGCTCATCATCGCGCGCCGCAATCACCACTAGCGCAATCTATACAACATCCCCAGTCAGCAATCTTCCATTTTCCCCGAGGACAGGAAATACGTACCCCAACGGCGTTCCAGAAATCCAGCGTGACGTCGGAAAAGTCAACCACGAGCAGTGTCCTTGTGGGCGCCTTGCGGTTTCGGGCATCGAGAGTGATGAGTGCTACTACGCACCCGGCGACAGCCATACCGTACACTGTTGAAGGGCTTTCAGGCTTGATTTCGTGACCGGCGGCGATTAGTTGAGCTTCTTCGGCACGGAATTGTGCGGCGAGGTCATGGAGTTTCTAGTGCACCGTAGTTTTAGTGCGCGGCCCAGGTTGTGATATATACCAGCTTCCGGAGGGGAAATCGAACTACCTTATCCATTCTCTGCTCGCAGTGCTCCGCCCCCCGCTCCTGCGACGACGAAATTGCAATCATGGGTTGTATATGTCTCTTGTCTACAACACCCATTAGCCTCCCACCCCACAAACACAGAAAGAACCCCTCATAAACGTACCCAGCGCCGCATCCTCCACCGCCCAGCAAACATATCTCCTCAGCACGCCCAAAATACGGCTTTCGACCTCCCGCCTCGTTTCCAACTTTCCCCTCACTCCCGCCCCTAAATTCACCATAGCCTGAAACGCCGCCGTTGCCGCAAATGTGCCTCCTAGCGTCAAACCCTCAATGACAGCCTGCTCGCCCGGGTCCCGGAATAGATTATCGGGCATCGTTGCGAAGTCCACCTGCCAGTGCGCAGGCATCAGCGGCTCGAGTCCGCGCCGCCGGATGCGCTGGAACAGCGTCACCTCATCGGCGCTGAAGCCCTCGCGCATGAGCTCATCCGTATCCTGCTCGGTTGTCGTGCTGAGGACCGAGGAGTCATCATCTGCGGGGAGGGAAAGGCGCGAGCGACGCTTCGGCTTTGCGGGCTGGGGGGAGAGTAGGGTGAGCGTGGTTATGGACTCGGTGATTGATGTCGCGGGCGTGGGGAGCTGCTGCTTGGGCGGTGTCCGGGACTCGGTCTTGATGGCGGCTGTTGTAGTGACGTCCCGAGGTGCGCGGATAAGTGGGGAGCGAGTGTTTGTGGGGCCGAGGGAGTGGCGAACGCGTTTACGGAGGTGGGGGGAGGTGGCGGGGAGGTGGCTATCGGAGGTGCGGGGACGCTTTGGGCGTGTGATTGTAGTGGCGGGGGTGCTGGCGCGGCTAGTGGGCTCACTTTTGATGCGGACCCTGGGGTCCTTGTCTGTCGCTTCGGTAGGGATAGCTGTTGTAGTTATTGTAGGGGTAGCTATAGACCCCTTCGGCGTAGTTGCGGCTGTGGGAGTTGTGGTCGCGGTATTTGAGGTTGATTTCGATGCCGACTTCTCGTTCTCGGGCGCCGCTCGGTCTACCGCGGTGGTGTCCTTGGTCGTCGTCGTTGTCGCTGTTACCTCGATAGCACGCACCTCGACGGGGGCAGCCGCAACGGGCTTCTTCCGGGAGAACATTGCGGTCCACATCGTGTCTGCCTGTTGCCTATCTGTGGGGTGGGGGTGGGGGTGGGAGGGGCTCTTGCAGCACGTGTGATGTAGTTGGGGTTCCTACTCTAGCCGTGATGCTGCAATGCACGTGTGTATGGGAAGTGGATGCGAAGGAGGGGAAGGAAGTATGTTGTAGATATCGTGGATGTCGTGGATACTGCTGGTAAGTATAGATTGAGGGATGGAGGGGGGGGTAGTCAATCAATCAGTCAGTGAGGATGATGATGATTGTGAGATGGAGGAGGAGGAGGAGGAGGAGGAGAGGAGGAGGAGGAGGTTGATGCGTAGGTTGACGAACAGGAAAGATGACCAGGATACAGCAACAGTAAGGGAGAGTGAGCAGAAGAGGAAGAAGGGTGGGGGGAGGAGGAGGAGGAGGAGGAGAAGAAGAAGATGTTCTGGGATGACTGATGTTACTACTAGCTTGGAGTGCTGTGATACTGGCTACATGAAAAGTGCTAACAACAGCGCTGCTGCTGCTTGGTGATTGCTGCAACTCAAATCACGAACCCACTCGAGGTCAGATAACCAGTCAGTCAGACTTCAATAAGTCAGGTCAAGTGTTTGTGGAGATCGGGCAGTAGTAGAAGGGCTGGCCGGATCTGGAATGAGGCTCTCCTCTAGAAGACTCTTTGTCTCTTTCTCTTTCTTTGGACCAGCAAGCAAAGCAGAGCAAAAGCAAAAGCAAAAGCAAAGCACGGATCAAGTGCGGAAATTCGAGGAAACGAAGCAATTTATCAATCTGCCCCTCTCTCTCTAGATCCCTCTCTCTCCGCCTCAGTTATAGCCGCTGAGGCTTCTTCGGAGCAAGGTAGATCAAACCGCTCCTACCACCGGCTGGCTGACTGGCTGTTGTTGGTCTGCAGAAACAAAGGGTCGAAGGAAGAAGAAAAAGAAAAAAAGAAAAACCGAATCTGGACCCACAAACAGCACTCGATCTATTCTATCAGCTGTGGATCTATAAAATCTACTCTACCGACAACCAACCGGCTCTAATTCTAAATGATTGTCTTGATTAATAAAACTCTCTCATTTCCATACATACAAGTGTGTACACTCTAGAAAATTGTTACAATGGTAAATGTAACAGGGAGTAGAGTAACCCCCCCCCCCACAGATCTCCCCCCTCTTCTGCACCACCACCACCACCACCACCACCAGATCGCGCCGATTCTCGGCGTGCAGATAAATAACTTGTAAGTTACATGCACGCACTGTACAGAGTCGACGTGGCTGGCCCGCCCAGGTCCCTGCCAAGATGCCAGCAAGATGGGCCCCAGGATCAATGGATGATCGATGACTGACTGTGTTTAAGGCAGAAGAAGAAGAACCTTTAACAACTGGAGACACCGGCCCCAATCAATCAGCTCTCGGAGGTCACCCACCCCCGTCTCAACTCCAAGATCCAAGATATCAAGAATCAACACATAGAGCACGATGCGAATGCTTGTCATAACTACCTACATGTAGGTATGTAATTACATGCACTCATGTAACTGCCTCTGCTTTGGGCTGGAAATGGACAGGGATGCACTACAATTATCAAAAATATGTGCTTACTTAACATCCCTTCCTTTTCTTGGGCCCTCGTAATAGTTAAACCGCTGTTGTGTCGACAGCTCTCTCAAGTTCCAACAGAGCTCGTTCATCTTCACAACCCACAATGGATACCCTAAGATCCGCATACTCGTTCGTCTTCTCATCCCACTCGCGAATACCCAGATGGATCCTTCCCCCGTTACTCCTCGTCGAGGCCTTTCTCTGCACCCTCATAATCATGAAGGTTCCCTGTAAGCAGAACCAGCGCTGGCAGAAACAAGTGAAATCTAGTCTATCTCCCTACTAACAGAATCAGACACCGAAATCGACTGGAAGGCCTACATGGAGCAGGTCGCGCAGTACCAGGCCGGCGAGCGCGACTACGCGCTTATCAAGGGTGGCACCGGCCCCCTCGTCTACCCAGCGGGTCACGTCTACATCTACTCGTTCTTGTCGGACCTCACACGCCAGGGCGCGGACATTGCGATGGCGCAATACCTTTTCATGGGCCTGTACCTCGCGACGCTGGCGGTGGTGTTTATGGTGTACCGCGAAGCTAGAGTAATGACATCTTCTTCTGTACCTAAGAAACCCGCCTCAATAAAACAGAGTAGTAACCAGAAAGAAATTCGTGTGAAACCCCCCAGGCTCCCGTTTACATTCTCCCGCTACTGGTGCTCTCAAAGCGCCTGCACAGCATCTACATCCTCCGCCTCTTCAACGACCCATTCTCAATCTTCTTCCTCTTCGTTGCGATATACTGCTGGCAGAAGCGCCAATGGACTATTGGGTCGGCGGCATATTCCGCAAGCGTCGGCGTCAAGATGAATACCCTCCTCGCGCTCCCTGCGGTCGCAGTCATATATCTGCTCGCCTGTGGAAGAGACAAGGCGATCAAACAGGCTGTGATAATGGCGCAGATCCAATTCCTCCTCGGAACACCCTTCTTGGGATCGGCGCCGAAGAGCTACATTACAAAGGCTTTTGAGTTCTCGAGGCAATTCATGTTCAAGTGGACCGTGAATTGGCGCTTCATCGGCGAGGAGACATTCTTATCGAAGAAATTCTCCCTTGGCCTATTGGCGATCCATGTAGTACTCCTATTTGGCTTCATCATCACCCGTTGGAAGAAGTAACCCCCCCCCTACACACCCAACACATACCTTCTAATACAGGAAAACTAACATCACCAAGACCTTCACAGCGCTCCTTCACATCTTTCTTGTCCCTACTAATCGACCCCGCCACTGGCCTCGAAGACCACCAAATATCGCAGCGCGTAAACCCACGCTTCATCCTCACCTCGGTGCTCACCGCAAACGCAATCGGCATGTTGTGTGCGCGCTCCCTCCACTACCAATTCTACAGCTGGCTGGCATGGGGGACCCCATATCTGCTATGGAGGAGCAGGCTGGGGCCGATGTGGGTCGGCGGGCTGTGGGCGGCGCAGGAGTGGGCGTGGAATGTGTATCCGAGCACGAACCAGAGCTCGGCGGCAGTGGTGGGTGTACTGGCACTGATGGTGGCGGGGAGTTGGTGGGGGAGTAGGAGCGAGGTGGAGGAGGCGGTGGAGCGGTTGGAGGAGGATGTAAGTGAGAGCGAGAGCGAGAGCGAGAGTGAGGTGGTGAGGAAGACGAAGTAGTGGGCGGGAGTAATGTGGTGGTTGAGAGGGGCTCGCTAGCTTCGTAGGTAGAAGTAACTTTTGAAGCTAGTTTTTGTGGTTCGTGGATAGACTATCCTGGCTCTAACAGTCGGCCCAAGGGGGGGTATCCGTGGATAAGTATCGATATAACTGTGTTTTTATAGCTGTAATGTAGAATAGCCTCACACTATAAGGGCCATATAATCCCTAGAAGCTCCCTGTGGACATATATTTCGGGGATGGGAGAAAATTAAGGATCTGACCAGTAACGGTGATACGAGATGTCTCAGGCTTAAATTTAACGTCAAATGTGCATTAGATTCCAGGACGTCTACTCCTTAAAAGAACCCTTCAAGCTTGCAATATTTAAGCCGTAAAGCCTACTCCTGCCAAGAAAAACCTCCCCATGACCAATGATCAGAATTCACTATCTTGGCACCGCCAGGATCTCTCCAGAAAAGTCCATGGCAACGGACTACTGGGAGGGTACCGGACTATAGGTAGGGTCCATGCCAGTGACAGGGCTATTGGTATAGGTACATATATATATTACTACTATAAACACTCCTGTAAAATTCTGCACTTTTTTCTCATCAAAATCATTATATATATGGCTATTGTGCAGTTACTGCGCGATGTACCCTAGCTATAGTCCGGTACCCCACCGATAGTCCGTTGCCATAGACCTTTTTTTTTTGCACACTGGTCTAAGCGCCCCCGTACTCCGTAAAACCTCCTCCCGCCTCCCCACCCTATCAAACCAGCACCCCAACAATGCCACGCTCTGCCTCCCGCCGCGCCCTCACCGCCATCGATGCCCTCACCACCACTCCACCCCCAACCCTCCCCCCAACCCATCTGATCTGCCGCGTCCTCGCCTCCGCCGGCAACAACCTCTACCGCCTCGCCACGCCCACTGGGCCCACAGCCGAGATCCTCGCCGAGCTGCCAACAATGTTCCGCGGGAAGGTCTGGCTGCGCCGCGGCGGGTATGTGGTCGTCGACACGGGCGCGTTTGGCGGCCGCGAGAATAAGATTGGCGGCGAGATTGTGAATGTCGTCCGTGAGGAGAGGGAGTGGAGGAAGGAAGCGTATTGGTAGGTGCTCCTCTTCTTTCTTGGGGGGGTTTTTTTACGGGAGGGGTGCAGGAGAGAGGTAGGGTGTAAGTGTGGGTGCGGGTACGGGTGTGGGTATGGGTGCTGATGAGATGTTGGGAGGTAGGCCGAAGGAGTTTCCGAAGGAGGAGAGGTGTGAGGAGGAGGAGGAGGGGGAGAGCGATGAGGAGTCGACGGTAGGGAAGATGCCGCCGGGGTCGGATGATGAGGAGTAAGCGGAAAGGTAAGGGGGACGCTGAGATGCGAAAAGGCATTTTTAGACGTATCTTATCGGTACTTTGTGAAGATATCTGATACTTCCCTCAATCGCCGCCGGGCTATTAGTCCTGGTACTATAGTGCTATTCTTCTCCGTAATCACATTTTTAATAACTAACGCTATTAACAAATAATATTTGATACCCCGTATAAAATTTGTCATGGACTATCACTCATCCACTCGAGTGATCTTTCGTGAACCAGATTCCAAACCTGGGTTATAGTATAGCCTGCAGGCTTATATATCTCGAGGTTCCGGGTCACTACCTAACCAAGGTCGTCCCACGTCTGAAATCGGGCCCAACTCGAGTGCAAAAGACCGAATCATGCCTAGAATTTATGTCGTAGGTCCGCATGGGAATGGAATAAAGATACTACGCTTGGCCTAAACCCCATACACCCTCGAGAAGCCATAAAAACATTGATCCAAATAATTGGGATCTATAGTCCGTTTGTTCAGGCCGCGGGCCCCATTGCTTTGACCCGGGCCCGTTGCTTCGACCGGGCTCAAACCGGCCCAAAGCCTGATCCGATCTAATCCAGTATCACTTATCCCTATCCTTAGCCTAGAAGATCACTCAGAGTAGTGGCTGTATGTGCATGATTCGGGGCAAGACGAAGCAAGTTATATCTATCGCCCCAATACGGCCCTTTCATTTGACCAATGGTACTCCAGCCCCCAGGTCGTGCCATAGTAACCGCCCCTTGAGCCCTAATGCTTGTCTCCTAGAGCTTTCTGCGCTTCGCTGAAAGTTAAGGGTGTATTCTAGAGCTATTTGTAGGGTAATATTATGAGTCGACATGTATCACCTCCACCACTAAAGTCAACGGAGTGAATTGCGAATTTCCGTGTGGCAAAGATCTAGTTAAACACTGCTTTGTATAATTTTTCTTCCGGACTATCCCTTGCCGCATCGCTAGCTGGGATGGAGGTAAGGAATCACAAGAACCAGAGCTCCACGCCGCAGCGGGTGGGTCGAACTAGGCTAGTTGGGCCCTCTCCGAAAGGCATCTTGAGTTGTCCGAGCCTACCGGTATGGGCTCTTGGGGTTCGTGACAGCCCATCTTTGGTCGGGCGTCCCATGGCCTGGGTTCTGGGTACATATTACCTGTGTGGCCACCGCGTAAAACTGGGTTAGTTATCAAAGTTACCTTGTCGTGTAACTTTCGCTTCCAAACTCTATCATGTACTCCTGATCCAGAGAGTGCTTTTCTCATTCTATACCTATATATAAGTAGGAAAGGGCTTGTTCTCCATCTTTTTTCGATCATCTGCCCAACTATACTTCCTTGGTTCGTTTCTTAAAGGATCACCCCGAGCCCCTCGCAGGGTCTTCCCTGTCGCCTAATTCTCGGCATGCTTCTCACTGTCATGAAGTCAATCCCGCCACGGCGTTGCATCCAGACCCGGTGCACCGGTGCCAACTGTTGGTTACAGAAATGCAGGCATGTGCTATCACTCGGTCCCTCGCCACAACCCTGACCCTGAAGACGCCAAGAATCCCAGTATTCCTTTTTGATAGTGAAACCCCATAAATCAAAGCTGAGGCCCTCTGATTGGGCCTTGAATGTATACTAACGTCCGTTGAGATATGTTGGCCCGTTTCCACGGAGGTGCTGGCACTGCATATATGTTCGTTAAAGTTTGGTAGTTCATGTAGTGTTCATGATATCTTGAGGTGTCAGCATCAGCTTTATGAAACAGGCGTTCAGAAACATTAATCGGATAATACTTCCGGATGGTAAGTGGGAACTTGGACCAATAGGATGTCAAAGGAAGCCTGGTACTTGGCAGTTGACTACTTTATCTTCAATAGCCTCCCATCGGTCTTTGACAGATCATGACGACTTCCGAGCCCTAATAAATTATCTTATCAGGTCTTGCTGTTATTACTCTAATGTTACTGCAGGTACACTGTGTGTCCATCGTTAGCAATGGTTAGCAATGTCTCACTTCAGGTGGTAAAGAAAGTTAGTGATACGTACCTGGGGAAGCACATGTACCGGCCGTGGTGTCGTAGCCTCGTGGTCTTGCCATCTCAGAGGGTTGGGTTTGGCCGGTGAACAAGGCCAAAAGAATGCTTGAGGCAGTCGACGTCTCCAGCTGCCCCGTTGATGCATTAGCGCTGGTAGATAAGAAAGAAGCACTCATGCATGGATAGCCGGCCAATCCCGCCGGTTTGGTGCCGGGCAGCTGTAAGGAACCTGCCTTGCTTGGGATGTGTGAACGGAACTGGGCCATAGGTGAAGGAGGTTTCATAAAACAGCGAGGAAAAGTTATCCCCTAATGAATACGTCTTTCACGTGTGAAAACTTTTCATTGGTGGATGTTAGGGAGGGACTAATTTCCCGCCGTTGGAAGTGAAATTACGTATAATATCGACACGAAGTTAATTTCGTATTATGCGTTAAGTACATGTAAGTACATGTATGTACGTACATGTTTAATACTATAGATGGGTGGCTTGATAGGGAGACTCTATATACACCTTCTGAAGGATCTTGGCCTAGTACCTACAACAAAACAACAACAACAACCCCTCCTCCCTCCTCCCCACCATCGAATCAAACGTCAATACCGACATATAGCACTAGATCACTAGATCACTGCAAACACTATCACCACTACCATTACCACTACTGCATGTATCAACATCACCTCTCAGCCACTGTTTTCTCTGACTGTAAAACTATCCTCCTCCTCCTCGTCTATCATGCCTTGTTACCGCTGCCACCTGGTCTGTTTCTGCACTTCCCGAGGGCCCACCATCCATGATCAACCGCTGCCGGCCCCAGAGGGGCTACCCTACCCCTCTTCAAGCTCTCCAACCAAGCCACCGGGATCTTACTCCGACCAGCCAGAAATTCAGCGAGGCCCGCAAGCCACTGATCACAGATCGCAGGGATCCACCACCACCTCTACTCCCCCATGTAATTGGCCCAGAGAAGCCCAAAACTCACACTACACCTGTGTTTACGATAACTGAAAACAATCCAGCAAATCTCTTGGCTCCACTAATCCCCACCAGCGTGGGTGTCTGAGACGAACTGATCTGCGATCATCGGCGCTTTGCAAAGAACTAGCGTTTGGAGAAGGTCATTGGTGAAACGGCTTGTGCTCGTAAAGATCGTAGACTCTGACTAGGTCCAATGGGGGTACTTAGGGGGATAAGGCCGGCCGAGAGTAGCCGGTGGTCTGAGTATGAGGGCAGAGGATACTTGGTGAGTTGAGCGTGGGTGCTGGTTGAGGGGGGTGCGAGTGATATGTGGTGATGTTTGGTGCATGTAAAAAGGGTGGTGTGTGCTTGGGAGATTAGATTGGGACGTGTGGGCTTATTATCTATTTTATTTTATTTTTATTTTTATTTTAAGGATCTAGCCTAGTCTGAAACCCGGCGTAAAAAAAACAGAAGAGAAGAAAGCCAGCCCCATGCATGGATCCGAAAGAGGGATCGAGAGGTCCGCCGGATAACAGGCAAGTAATATAGAGAAAAAAAGACGGGGAAAAATTTAACCCAAATTAAACACGGTATGGTAGCAAAAAGTGAAAGAACAAGAAGTTTGATATCTAACAGCCGAAGAAATAAGATTTTTCCCAAGATAAATAACAGAATAGTAATAAGCAGTAGTACTACATGTAAGTAGTAGTAGTAATAATAATAGAAGGAGTAAAGTAATAAGCAGAAGTGGAACAAATAATAAAGCAAACCCCCACCACCAAAAAAAAAAAATCATGAGAAATGCTCCATAGCCCGCACGCCCGCCCGCCTCGACCTTTTAGTGATGCTGACCATGATGAAACAGAAAGAGAAAGAGGAAAAAAAGACCCAGCTATAAAGGAATAAATGGAAATGAAGAGAGAAAAAAACCGGTGCCCAGATAGCCCGCCAAAACCGTCCCATTTGACCCCACACGCTCGCACGCCCTAACAGGTGGAGATCAATCACCGTTATCAATCAATAGTGGTGATGTCACCCACCTATACATAAGAAGTAAAAGGATCCATACAGTAGACAAAAAGAAATCGAACACAAACACACACACACACTAACAATTCTGAAAAAAGCAGTCCCCATTGGGGACGGATATCCACTCTGACCTGACAAAAGAAAAAAGACATAGTTCTACCACAAAAGAAAGGTATTGGGGGTGCGTAGGCAGAAAACTTCGAGACAAATCTGGTTCTCACAAAGACAAAGGAAATTTGAATGAATGGACAGATATTTTCATAAAACATCTGAAAAAAAGTAATAATAACGTGGTGCTGGGCACTTTTACTGCTTTCCCGGACTCACAATCTCCGCCACAGTACTCTTCCTAGCGGCCAGGTGCTCCATGGGTGTCGAAAAGGCCGTTCTCTCGTACGGGTGCTCCAGCGGCGTCTCAAATACCTCATCACTGCTGACCATTCTCACTGTGCTGGGTCGTCCTTCGCCCTTCAGTGCACCGACGCGCGGCATCACAGGGACCTCCTGGGGAACAACCTTTTTCGCGGGGCCTTCCCTCCACATCTTCTGTTCTGCCTCACTGTTAATGGATGCGTTATCGTCGTCCTCACTATCATCGCTCAGCTCCATTCTCGGCGCGTAGATATACTCCTCCGCCTTTTGCCCTTTTGGCCGACGTGGTTCCACACCACTGAAGTAGTCGTCGCCCTCAAAGCTAGCCCCATCATCAAACTCCTTGTAGCGACGGCGGAGGGATGTTGCACTTGTACGCAGTGGGCTGACTTGGTTTATTGATTGGCGTGGATTTGTCACCTTCCCGGAGAGCCACGACCCCTCAGAATCGATTGAGGCAAGGGAGGTGGACATGTACGAGCGTGGGGCGCCCTCCGGGGATGCGGCACCAGAAGAGTAGCGGGAACACCGTTGGGAGGGCGATCGGAAATTAGACTGTTGGGATGATGTGCGGGGGACCTGGGGTGGAAATGTGGTATAATCTTCGGGTAGCTCTGGGGTGTAAGAGTGGTATGAGTTCCTTGGATTTACGGGGGAGCGAAGAGCGGCGGGTACAAGGGAGCTCTTGGAGCTGGAGGGGCGGCCATAGTTCGGGTATGAGGGGGCTGTGGGCGAGAAATGGTCTCGTCGTTCATCATCTATCTCATCCTTTCCTCGGACATGTCCTGTCTCCAACGCAGTCATTGCAAAGGCAATCTCATCCTGAATGTGCCTCCCGGGCGTCTGGCCTTCGCGGCGCCTAAGCTGTTCCACTTCGTAAAAGTCTCGCCTCACAGGCTCCGAGACTCTGCCCAGCCCTTCTACCTCCTCGTCTGAATCAATTGCCATAGATGATTGACCAACTCGGGTGCCCTGTTCCTTCTGTATCCTAGCAGCCGTTGCCTTCTTGATGAATGATGTCCATGCCGACTTTTTTCCACGTATTGCGTCTTCCTCGTCCAGCTGCTGCTCCAGTGTTGTTGGAGAATCAATCTGAATCTTGGGGTTTCTCTCGGACTTTGAGTTGTTCCGTGAGGGGATCGGCGAAATCTGTGCATGGCTATGTGACGTAACATTGATCTGCTTAGCAGTGTCAAACGTAGGGGACTCAGATGTGTACTCTGCAGAGTCCATCGATACTGGAGTGATCATATCAGTTCTTCCGGATAAACGGGCGCCCTTTGTGACATCCTCAACTGATGCGTCATTCAGCCAAGATTCAGGGGTGGTAGCTCCCACTGTTGTTCTGGAATCTTCCGGCCGGTGAGCAATAACTTCGGCCTCAGGAAACGAATATGGGTTGTGCACAGGACTGAATCCTCCATAGGCCCCAGCAGCCCGAGAACTCTCTCCCATCTGCCTTCCATGTTGTACCATAAATGTCCCCTGATTCCGTCCGGAGTTGGATTGGTAGCTCCTATCTATCTCTTGTTCCACGTCCATATCCATACCCATAACCATAACCATACCACTGTTGCTTTGTTCCATTTCCCTCTGCTTCTGTTTCCTTTCGAGTTTTTTCTGAAGTCTCTCTTGCTCCTGTAATCTCCTCCTTTCCCTCCGCCTCCTATCTCTATCCATAGCCTCCCTAAGCTCCTTTGCATCCATGTCGTCTGCCAATTCATCCACCCTCGCCCTAACATTGCCACGACCATCTATCCCGGCCCTGTCTATATATTCGTGGTTTGATCGAGAGTTTGATCGGCTAGGTATTGTTGTCGGGGAGTGCTCCCGTTGCTTTCCTTCTGCTGAAGACCCAAATCCGCTCTCGTAACGAAGGCGGGGTCTAGGTGTAAACAACTCAAAACTTCGGATCCTGTAGGCCCTCATTGAAGAAACTGAAGAGAGTGAAGAACTGAGAGATTGTCGAGGTAATGAAGATTGAGACAAAGGTCGGTCATATTCAAAACTGCTGAAACTTCTCATGCGCTTGCCGTCACGCTTGGAAGCGGTTCGGGCCAACTGTTGGATGTATGCGGAAGGAGGTGGCTGTGTATACGCTTGTTTCGGCTCGCGGCCTCGCTTGCTAAATCTGCGGACAATGCTGGTCTGTTTGTGGGGACGGGCCGAAGACGTCGATGAGCTAGTCATAGGGCGATCGATCTCTACAAAGTAAGACGAGAACCCACCCTCGTGAGACCGTTTCTGTGGCTGAAAGTTAGGGTCCAACTGGAAGTTTGTGTCCATGGGATCCGAAGAATTGCGATTAGGAAGCAAGGGATGGTCAAGAACGGGGGGTGCCGCAGAGACATACGACTGCAGCTCCCGAGCATCTGCGGGCGTAGCTACAGCGGCGGCGACGACCCTACGGCGACTAACTGAACGGCGGGGATTTTGGCGAGCTGAGGCTTTCCTCACTAACGAGAGCTTGCGCTCGACGGTGGGTGGTTCCTGATGTTGCTGTGCGACTGAGTTCTTTCCCTCCGCCGTCTTCGTCTTTCGACGCTTCCTGAATGGCCAGAGAGCCATATCTTTACCACACCAGAGCCTCCACCACTGCTTGCGGCCGTTTACTCGCGAAATTTTGGGGGATTGAGAGGGTGCTGATGAATGTGATTGTTAATATCTTTTTTTTTTCCCTGAGGGGTGGGGGGTGGGGGAAGGTGATGGGGGATGACGAGGCTGAAGTAAGAGGTGGGTTCAAGTCGGCAGGTTGAATAGGTACGGGTGTGATGATAGTTCTGCTGCTGCTGCTGCTGTTGTAGGAGAGCGATAGGTAGGACTCGCTGGAGGATGGTTACCGGGGAGCATGGAAGGAGAAGCGAGGAGCGATGGTACAGCTGTCGTCGTGGAGACAACAAGTCATAAATTGATACGATTGCAGGCAGGAATGATTGGTTAAGTGGTAATTGCAAGGGGTGTGGTGGAGTGGAGCGGAAATGGGGGGGAGAGAGTTTGAGGAAGAAGAGAGGACTGAGAGGAATAAACCAATTGTGGGTGGGCGGACTGTGGTCTACGGTTCTACGGGCTTACAGGACTGGGGGGGGGGGGGGGGGGGGATAGATGTGCACATAAAGTACATGTAGGTACATATTCCAGGGACTTGCACACAAAAATACGAGGGATTCGGGAGGAAGACTAGGCGGGGAGGGGGGAGGGGGGTGTGCCTGATGTGGTTGGTGGCTGGGACAGGAAGTTGCTAGGGTGAGGGATCATTCACTTAAAGGAAGGAAGTGCGGAACGGAATTATCTCATACACCTGGGTCAGTAGTGTAATGGAGAGACACGGGAAAACCAAGGCCTGAGACGCAAAAACTGGAGGGAAAATAGGAGGGGGAAAAAAAATGGGGATAAGAATGGAGTAAGGCTTGAGAGTAAAGTAAGGTTAACCAACTACTACAATTGCATACATAAATATACTATGTATCAGAAAAGAAAAGAAAAAAAAAAAAAAAGTAAGAATTAGAAACATTTTCTGACATCTGCAGCTGACGGGCCCAATACAATAAATAGAGAGTGAGTTCCGGAATCGAATCAATTCTATTTACCTACTGCAGCGATGATGATGGTTACCCAGCTACGGCGTCAAACGTTCCAGGAACAAGCCTGAACTGTAGATCCATCCCCCCCCGTTTTGGAGACCGTAACATGAGGAACAGACAGGGGGGAAGAAGAAGTATTTCTGAACTGCGACTCGCTGAACGGAGTAAGGGAAGGGTACATGTAGTAAGTGGCAGGCATGGAGAGTACGGTATGTACATGTACTCAATATACTCTACCATGGCCCAGGTAAGTAGGTGAAAGTAGTACTATCTACTTACATGTACCTACTCGTAATCATCACCAGTGCCATCGTTCGCTGTCGGTTGTCGTCCATCCTTGGATAATGTTGGAACAACGAACGCTGCCTTGCTTTGCCTTGTGGTTGGGCTCTCGATGATGTGCTGCCTACTCTACTGTATGTACCCTCCTAAATCCACAACTGTAAACTTCCCTGCTTAAAATTGTCCAATCCCTGGAATCGATAGGCAGGCCATGTTACCGCATCGGCCCCCTCGTCAAAAGTCCTGCCGTGCATATTACTCCTCGCTTGTGGCTGGCCGTTGTGGCGGCTCCATTCGGCTGGTCCTTTCCACGCTGTGAAGAAATACATGTATGTGATAATCGCAGCTTGCATCCGATTCCGATCCCGTAAAACAAGCATCTCCAGCGCGAGAGTGGCTGGCTGTCTCAATTGATCTTTGTGACTGTTAGTAGACGTCTGGCGGCGGCCCGTCATGTCCCTCACACCTACATGTATCTACCTGTACCTCGGTGCGATGCGGATATCATAGGTACATGTTTATAATACATACATGTAGGTACATGTACTTACCAGTTTCCAAGAATCGAAACGAGGAAAGAAAAAAAATCGGTTATCTGCTGTGTGATTGAACAATGTCTGCCATGGCCCCCACACCCAACAACACGCACAACGGGTTCTCTGAACGCTATTTCAGGGTCCGAGCTCAAATAAAATCCGCTGACCCAGTTAAGTCTTCCTTTGAGTCAACCGCTCCCAACCTGGTGGGCGACCGACAGCCGCAACAACCAGACCGATCTTCCCATATGCAAGAGCGTTCCGAGTGAAAGAACCATCATCCTCTCCTCAGATCCTGACACTTGCCTTAGGTTGCGTCTAGCTAGGAAAATTTTTTACAAACTGCCGAGATGAGGGATAGAGGATGTGTGTTAGTGCGAATTCTTTGGTCCTGATCACGGAGATTAGAGCGAGCCTGGGTTAGTAGTTGGTTAGTATCAAGTATGTACTAGTACTAGCAATACCTACAAGTACATACATACAGGTAGGTACCGACTCTACCTACCCGGTACTGTGAATACTGGTTTGTGCTGCTAAAAGGTTTGGGAAGGTGCTACTATTTTCGACCACGCGAGAGACTGCTGCTGCTGCTGCTGCTAAGAACATGCAAGACACAACGCTTACTGACTGGCCAACAGAAATCGCAACAGCAACACTGTCAGAAGGTTACTTTGTACCTACAGTGGAGACTCCACAGGTCATCCAGCCAGCTAGCCAGCCACCGTGTTTCTGGTCTCGGGGACCGATACACATCTCATACTTTTGTCCGAGTGGCTTTGCGAGGCTTGATGTAAAGCGTTTCAAAACACCCAGTGGTTTTGATCACCGCTGTAGAGCAGGGTAACAGGTGCCTCTATGCAGCCGCTCCTGCTGCACGGAGGGCCCTTTTCAAACCAACCATTAAAAACTTCCTGTGCGTTGACGTGTTCCTGAGCGAGTGTGGAGTGTGTGGGGTAGGTTTACTCCACTCACTACTCATGGTGGTAGAATATTAAGCGGCATTTTAATTTTGGCAGAGTAGATACTTGATAAAGACCTTGTTATAACCATGTGATGTATTTTGCAGGTACATAGGTCATATAATCCTTCCTTGTCCTGCGGGTTTGGGGAAAGCGTTTGAACCTCCTTGACAGAAACACAAGTATCAGTCTCCAGCCAGCCGGAATAGATAGCCTGGATCGAGAGCTCTCTGGGCCTCCTTCCTCTGTTACATTAATGGCTGTCCAAAAAATTAGGCCCAAAATTTTAGATCTTATTTCAGCCAGGCTGTGGTTCCCGGAAGTAAAGAAGTGATTACATACATGTAGGTAGGTGGGGTGAGGAACCGCTAGCAAAATCCGTCCGAGTGAGAGCCAATGACTCCACACAAAAATAAGATAAAGCACACAGAACACTCACATGTAAGAGAAGGGGTAGCTGAAAGTGTGTAGAGTACATGTATATATATAGATCTTTACTGTACATAAGTACATGTAAGTACTCATAAGTACATATTTTGCTTACATTAATAACTACCTGTAGGGCCAATCCCACAGTCGACCCTGAATCTAGGCTTTAACCGAACCGGGACGGGTATCGTTTTATCATTCGCTTGGATCTCGAGTGCGTTCGGTTCCAAAGCTGTCTTGTCCCCCTTACCAAATACAACACAAGTAAGAGGTGTGTGTGCCTTGGCACGGGATCGGTACCGATCTGACACGGCCTATCAAGAGCACAGAGCACATGTAGTTCTTACTCTACACATCGTCTTAGAAGTATTGTACCTGCCCTCTTCTACTATAGTCGGGGTAAAATTACAGGCCGGATAAGCTGAAGAAATACCTCTCAGTCTACTGCGATAGAGTACCTACATTTATATACAAGGTCACGCACACTATCGATCCGAGCCAACGACCAGACAGAGTCTAAATTCATGCAATCCCCTACGCGTGATCAATACATGAGATAATTATAAACAAAAGACAGTTATCTACAGCTACAGTCCCTAAGCCGGGCTCAAAGGGGTTTTTTTTTTTTTTTTTTTTTTTTTTTAACTCAAGCTAGTTTATTATGGGCTAAACTAATTGCGTGCAGTCGAAGACTATGGCATAAAAACCCATCCCCTAACAAAAAACAAACAAGCGTCCCCAAAAAATACAAAACGAAAGCAGAGAAGACAAAAGAGAGAAGGCCTATGAGGAGTAGAGAAGAAAGCGAAGCGCGAGAGAATACAGAGGGGGGAGGCAAGGAGTTCGTCCTGTGGCCTCTCCCGATCCTCCCTAGGGTGTGTATCTTGATTCTATATAGGGACTTTTGAGGAGTGGTGGTGTTTGTGAGGCGTACGGTGGAGGGTGGGGGACAGTCACTAGATTGTCTCCATTGGGGTTGTGGTGTTGAGGACTCCAAATATTGAGGATCGGATTGGTGGTGGTGGTGGTGGGGGGGTTGGGGTGGTCTTGAGGAGGGCTAGCGAGGGGCAGGCAGGTTGAAGGCAGTGGGGACGCCAGTTAGACGCCTTGGCCTTGGAAACCTCACAGCAGTTTTCCGTTGGCCATCTGCTCGGGGCAGCTAAGATGCGGCGGTGGTCGTTGAATGAGAGTGCAGATTGCAGCTTGTTCGTTCTTGCATAGGGGTGGGATGGCGGCGGCAGCACTTACGGCGTGGGTTACTGGGGTGGCTGGGATCATGGGGGCGGCGGAGAAAAGGCGGACTGTGGGTCCGAACTTGTCAGCGTCTTCCGCCTGGGCGGACGATTGACGGTGGCGCTTTTTATTTGCGGGAGGTGTGGTCGGGGTTTAGGAACCTGCGCCCGGTTGCGAGTTAGCGCCGGTTATGCATGTCGCGTCGGTGGGGCGGAAGCGGAAGGTGTTGATGGGGTTGTCGAGAACTTGATGGCGCCGTTAATGAGTCGATGGCGCCGAAGAAGGGGTGTAGGTGGTGGTGGTGGGGGCGGTGGGTGGGGCCAGGATTGATCTTGTCTTGCGTTGGTTGATTGAGGCGGAGAGGGAGGTGGCGGGAGCTTTCTGGCCATTCGTTAGAAATTGTCCAGGATAGTGGGAGGGTGACCGTGGCCTATCGAACCGGGAAGTGGGGTGGGGGTGGGGCGGGTCGCGAAGAACGGCGGCGATGCAGTTGGGAGGGCCTTCTCGCCAGGCGTCGAGCCAGCCTTTCCTTCTGGGCAGTTTTGGTCTTGGCTGCATTCTGTTGGGGGTGGTGGTGGGGGTCCGGCTGCAGCTGATCGTCTGACTTTTGGGCTTTTTAGCCGGTCTGTTGGGGGTGTTGTTGGCAGGGGGGTTAGGGGGTGTGGGTGGTTGCCTGATGTTGACTGGATGGGGTTGGGGGGGTGGCTTGGGGATTGCCTTGGCGAGGTCTTCCGCGGAGGGGAGGTTCGTGACTTTGACTGTGAGGGTGTTGAGGGCTTGAAATGGCGGGAGTCTTTCGAGGTCCAGCGTTCTTCACGCATGGTGCGGATGGCTTTCAGCTCTTCCATGGTTGCCGTATGTCGGGTTTCCAGGGTGTTTGAAAGGTAGTGGACTTGGTTGATCAGGCCAGCGACGAGGGTGACCATGAGTTTGTTGGCGTCGTTGGAGTTGGACTGTGTGAGCATCCTCACAGTCTCAAGGGCGATGGCATCGTGGTTGGCGTAGGGGTGGGTAATCCTTTCGTCAATTCTGGGTAGGGCGAGGTCTGCTATAGCCGCCTGTAGTTGGGGGCTATTGAAGTATGACATTTTGAAGTTAAAGTTCTAGAGAGTTTTGGTGGGGTGGTGATAGTTGCCACGCCAAGCTTGGAGGTTGATTTCAAAAATCAGGGACGGAGAGGGGAAGAAGGATGCGGGCTCAAAGGGGTATGTATGTACTTGATATACGTAATCGTACTTTATTACAGCATCTAAGATTATACATGTACTCCTATAAAGAAGTAAATGTAGATACATCGTATCTAAAGCGCTGCGTGTCACCAAGCCTTCCCCTCTTAGCATCACCAACTACGTTGCCTACTGCATAGCTGAGACTCCTCCGCATAGCGGGCCGTTCCGATCAGCCAGTATCGATGGGATACCTCAGCTTCACACTATCCTACCTTCGTTCCTGACTGATCTTGGGGGCAGGCACCATCAGTCGACACATCATGTCATGTAAGTACATACCTACCGTAACCTCAGAAGTGTGGCTGGACTATGACATGAGGTTGATCACAGACTACAGGAGATATTCAGTTTTAATTCCTTTTGGACCAATCATTAATAGACATCATGTCAGTCTGGAAGCTACATACACGGGAACAGCACCGTTCCTGGTATTAAGACAATAAAACAAGCCGTAAGGCTGAGATCAGTTGCAATCCGACCTGGCTCTAAAGTTTAGTTCACTGGGGTCACTAGTAGGTATGAATTACCCGAATATGTAAGTCTTGGAATACAATTGTTATTGAAAAAAAAATACAATAATGTAACGCAGCCGTATTTTGGGTTTCTTTTTTTCACCAAGACACTGTTGTTACATGTAATCACATGCTATCACTCGCTCAAACAACAATAAATTCCGCATCCTGGCACAACCGCATTTGGATAAAATATTTTATTATATAAACCCAAGTCTTAAACTCCAAAATAACACCCGCCGTGTGTATTCCAATTGCGGTTATACCCTTTCCCTGTGGATATATGTCCATAACCCCATTTTATATCATAAACCAAACAAGATCAAACAAAAAACCGAGAAAAAACGAGGCATTGCACCGCGTTGGTGGGTAAACTTACTACTCCGACCTTTTCCTTACCGTCGGCAATGTCCACCAAATACCCTCCATGAAGACAAATAACCCAATACTAACAGGATGGAGCACCCATGCCCCAAAGCGGCTCGCCAACAATCCCGTTGTGAATGGCGCAACTGCGCCGCCGGACGACCCAATGGCGGATATTAGCGAAAGTGACGTGACAAGTAAGTGGTTATCGATCAACCGTGTGACAATCGTCATTGTGCACGGATATATGGGCCCTAGGAGGATCCCAACGATGGAGACGAACACGGCATTGGAGATGATGCTTGGAACTGTCCACACAAGGACCTGAAAGAGTGCTGAGCCAAGAATTAGGCAGTAGACTGACCGCTTTTCGCCAAAGCGGTGGCATACGGGAGAGAGGGCGAAACGGCCGAGTGTGATGCCTTTTTTTTTTTTAAAAAAAAAAGCGTTAACGACTTTTATAATATATCCCAAATGGACAGAGGGTATAGGTACCTGCCCAGAAACCGGAGACGACATAACCAACTTCAGCAGGATCTCCGTTCCTTGATGCGATCAGGAAGGATACGGTCCAGCCACCAATTGCAACTTCAGCCCCCTTTCCATCCATTCATTATTTACAATTAGCTCCGACAGCCCAACTAGCCATATAGAGAGGGATACAACCCATTACTTACCTGATACGCAAAGATAAACAGCGACGCTAACAATGCATATTTATTCTTTACACTTTTTCTCAAAATCTCACCCTTAGACATTGTTCCGCCCCCAATCTGGGCTGCCACGGGGACGGGGCTGTCCTTCTCGCTCCCCTTGAAAACTAAAGGGACAAAAACAGCATTCACGACCGAGAGACCGAGAAGAATTAGGTAAAAATGTGACCACTTGACCCCCCTTGACACCATCGCAGTGGCCATCAATGGTGATATCGTTCCACCGACGCCATATGAGCCTATATACATATTTAGTTTTCCAGATACCTTTCACTAAAGCACGCATACAAAAGGCGGGGCATCATACCATGGACATATCCAAGCAGCGTCGTACTATTTTGAAGACTCGAACAGAAAACATTGCATTGTGCCAGCATCTATCAAGACCGCCGGTCACCACCGGAGATTAGCTTCTTGAGCCACCCCACAACCTCGGCCTCCACCTATATTCGGATGGGTATTCTTACAAACGCCATGCCCGCACCTATCAGAAAATAACTAACCACCACTACACCCCATGGTGGAGCGCAA
The DNA here is from genome assembly GCA_024713755.1 of Morchella sp. 2018-W16. NCBI lineage: Eukaryota > Fungi > Ascomycota > Pezizomycetes > Pezizales > Morchellaceae > Morchella > Morchella sp. 2018-W16. The sequence goes on along the minus strand of JAMGYY010000003.1, from coordinate 3,081,008 downwards.
GAGATAGTCAAGAAAGCGACGGCAAGCAGCAGCACCCCAACAAGTAGAGTCAGCGCCCTCCCGATCCTGGAGTAAATTGCCTGCGAGATGAAGGCTGCCGTGACGAATCCAACTGCATTTGCCAGGAAGATGAGAGATACAACTGCGTAGCCGATGTGGTAGTATTTCTCCATATAGGGAATCAAGGCTCCGGGGGCGGCGTCGCTGACCCCGTTGGTGAAGATGAGCATACAGGCTGCGAGAAGTCTCCAGCGGTTTATCGATGGACTGTTTCCCCCCCAAAAAATCGAAATTAGTTGTGCGTTGGTTAGCTACATTCATTTTAGATAATTGTGGGGCCCCCAATGTTACGTCGCACACAGGAATTTTTACTAGAGGCGTTCAATTGCAGCATTGAAGCCATATAATAAGCATGGCTTACCTATTAATACTAGGAATCAAGCCCACAGCCTGCGCCTCACCCGTGGACGTCCCATCCTGCTGTGGACTCGGGGGTCTACTACTTTCCAGAGCGCCTGGGGTCGTTGGCTCAGTTTTTGGGGTCTGGTGCCCGCTCGTACTGGGACTGCATAGTTTCCTCAATTCATCTGGGTCTGTCTCGGCGTATCCTGGGGTTGTTGCATGGCGGACTGGCTGCTTGTGGTAGACCGGTGGTATGTTTTCGAGTTCAATGTGAAACGCTGGGCCTCGGCCGCTAAATAAACTCATTTTGGCTGAGAATTGTTGCTGGTTCGTCGTACGGGTTTCTTTTCAGCTTCGTGGGCGATAGTTGGATTGAGTTCTTCGAGCCGTTACAATCAATTCTGGAGGGGGGAGTTAATACTTTTTCGAGTCTCATGGGGGCTTTTCTATATATTAAGAAAGGGCTTCTTGATAAGAGAAAGCTTGCTTCTTCTTTCATATGACAGCCCAAATAATTTAATTCAACCTGATGTGATTTCAAAGCATACATCTGCTGCATCTCAGTAGTTCACTAACCCAACAGTGCAGTTGTATGAAAAAGATAGCAGCTGCGGAGCACTACGCTCCGATCACTCATCTCTTTCCAGGGGCGCTACTATATATTCTTGGCGCATCCGGAAAAATTTCTGAGTGGCCAGGAGGATTCCATTCCTTCGGTAATCCGGTAACGGGTTACTTAAAACAGGGGTGTGGATTGATAGATGGGGCCGAGAGATAAAAAAAAATCTTTTCACGATAAGAGCACTTTCAACTCGCATACTTTATGTCCAACACCTGCTGACCTTGACTTTGCACGATGGTACCTGTCTGGGTTGACTGAACCTTGCCAGTTGCGGAAAGGAAACCACGGGTCCAGATGTATTTTATGAGCAAATTTAAACTTTTAATACCAAGATATTTGGGGCAGCCTGGCTTGAAATTTTGACAGATGAGCTTGGAGAAGCGTTGGCGCATTTACCCAGTGAGTTCATGGTCAATGTCTGGAGACTCTATACTGCTTGATATTCCCTCTCACAACCAAAAAAAAAAAAATTTTATCTAGGGTATATAAGTATATGTGCTTGGTCAAGTTGACCACGCGGACATTCTTTTTTCTCCCTCAAAAGTATCAAGTAGTATATATAAAAAAAAGATGTTTCTCAAGTACCTACATTAAGTACCTGGCTGCCTTGACTTGCCGTCTTGAGCTAACCAATAACACTATACTAGCCTCGCTGGGGAGTCTCGGAAGTCAGTGCCAGGACTCGGCTATGGTAAAAAGCTTAAGTAAAACACTCGGTAGTGCCCTGACCAGTCACTTTCCGGCTAGCCCCAGTGTGAGCCGATGCGAAGCGTCGAAGCCCTAAAACGCCATCTGTACAGAGCCTGGTAGAATTAATGCGAAAGTCGGAGCAAAAAGAGTGGGTTTCTTGGTCCGTGCTCACAGCAAAAATCCTTTCAAGAGCCAATGGAGTTATCGGGTCGCGGGGGGCCCATTTTCGCAATAATTCTGCAGATTACTGGGAGGAAACCATTCGACTGTTTGTCTCTCTCTGTTGAGTAATCCCCAAGGTGTGATGAGTGCCAAGTAGTATGTGTTTAGGTTACTGTAGTGTAAGGACTTCCTTTTAACTTTAGAGAGGAATTCATTTATTGCGGCGCGGTATCTCGGCGGCGCGGGCCGGTCGTGGAGACCGGGTATGAAGCGAGTATGCCGGCCAGCCAACCCCAAGCGGAATCCCGGTATTAATGTGTTTGATTACTCGCGCTAGTATAGAATACCATACAAAGCTGGGGGGAGCTATTCCAATGAGCATCAGGTCAAAGATCGCCCTGCAGCCAGGAGGAACGTCTCCCTGCAGGCCTTGGGTTTTGCCTGCCCTAGGTCTAGGGAGATTGCGTCACCCAGCTAATATGTGATGAAGTTTTACGGAGTAGTATGGTATTATTATTCTGCTCTAGCTCGTCCTGCTTAGGAGAGGAGGCTAGATAAATGCGGCGTGGGGGATTGCGTGTTTCTCCCAGCGCTTTGAAACAACACCAAGAAGTCCCAGTAGATGGAGTACATGTAGTTAGGAAGGTGTTGGCTATACATAGTTGGTTCTTTATTTAAATTTTATAAGATAGTGGTAGGAACTTAAGATTAACAGCAGAGTTACAATATTAAGCAAGATGGGTTAGTATGTACGTTTTTTTTTTTCAAGTCCCAGGACAACGAGTGACCGCTCATGATCAAACAGCTGCGAGCCACCAGTTACATAGAGCAATTGACAACGGCATTGACATCAATGTACCTCATACCCCCATGAACGTACCCCACGACTACATGTATCTAGCCACGCGTACGCGCTACTCACTTCCAATCCACTATCTGCGCACACGCGCAGCTAACTAGACCGTCAGTGGAAAGAATGTACCAGAGCCAATAAGGAGAGCGAATATACATGTATATATATATATATATATTCACTGAGCTTGTCAGGCTTTAATCAACTCGGCGGGCAGGTAAATGTATGCTCATTAGCGGAACCACCGCACCGACTGGATAAAACCCTGGGGCCTTGTAATTTCTTCTCGCTCATCCTCACTTTCCAATGCCCGGGTTGGCGGCCCGACCTATCTCCACCTAAAAGATTTGAACGGGTCGCTAGGCCGGTGCTGGGGGTAAATCGTTGACAAGTCTAGCGGAGAGGGTGGAAACACCTGGGGCATCTCTCGTACGTAACTACATGTAACTACATGTAGGCCTGTTGGGTCGGTTACATATGTAGCTATTCTCTTTGATATAATTGATGCAGCAGAGAGGATAGATAGACTTCCACACGTAGAAGGGGGGCTGGGGGTGAAGCTAGAAAGTACATGCGGTAGTCTTGCCTAAAAGTGCATATATAAAATGCATTTACTCTATGTCCCGGAGGCACCAGACACTGGCGAAATCTCTCTCATGCATAAATATCATGTGATTCATGTTTTCGCTAGCTACAGAGATCTAGAATGTCCGGGTAAGCAGTTCGCCGCATTACTATGTAGTCTCTAGAATACTTAGAAATTCCATAAACTTCGCACATTGCTGCTTTGTTTCAGTCGATCATTTCCTCCATAGGCCACACTAAATATGCATGAGAGACATTTCGCCAGTGTCTGGTGCCTCCGAGACATAGAGTGTTGCGGATACATGTCCTGATCGGGATCGCAATCCTGTAGGGAGCCTGGTAATGTACCGAGTGATGGATTATGATTATGATTGTACTAAACGATATTGATTGGTTGGTACTTCATACATGTATGTATGCAGCCCGTAGGCTCCCTCTTTACCGGAGGCAGGGTAAATCTTCCTCGACAAACAAACAGAAAAACACAAAAGAAAATACTAACGAAAGAAAACAGCCCACAATTTGCCGTTCCTATTCTTTCCTTCATTCCTCAATTCTCCCCATCCATACTGCATTCTCTCGTTCCTCTTCCCTTTCTTCCTCCCCCTTCTTCCCCCGCTCATGCCGACGTCTCATCCATCCGCTCCATATCTTTAAGCTCTTTTCTATGTCCCCCGTAGCCCATAACATAACAGATACTCCAGATTGTTTGTTCCTTTCTCCCTCTACTCTCCCATTCCTCGTGTATTCGCACTCTGTCAGAATGTGTTTCACGTCTTGGTTTTCGCTGCCGCACTCGCATTCTCGGTTGTCTTTGTACTAAACGACATCAGCATAAAGGACTCTCCGAATCTCTTATATACTGGTCTAGGAATACATATGTGGCGAATCAGGTTGGTTAGCTGCCATGCGAACCACTATACATCACTAGTAGAAGGGGAAAAATACTACTTAAGAGTAAAAGAAAAAGTACTACTTATGAGAAAGAGTATTCCTTATAGGTGGGAAAAAGTTCCCTATTCATTGCAACTATATGCATTCAAGTCCTAACTATCTATTGATATCACCTGCCTGAAGCCTCAAACAGCCCAAAAGCGAATGGGGAAAAGAATCCCTGCAAGATACATAGAGGGAGGAACGAAGGAGAAAAAAGAAACACTCAACCTTTATCACTCCCCCCCAAACCCCAGATCCTCAAACAGCGACCTCACAACTCACATCCTACACAGCCCCCTCAAACTCAACGCCTCATCCATCCACGCCCTCCCGCCGTCCTCTAACCCCTCACAAACCACCCTCACAAGCTCCGGCGGCCCCAACCCCAACCTCTCAGCCCTCCACCATCTCTCAAGCCTACTAACACCAATACAAGGCCCATATTGTGTACACATATCCCAGTGCCTCAATACCTTATCCTGCAGGCTCACCTCCTCCTGGTGCAAAGGCTGTGTGCAGCGTGTGCCAAGGATGTGCGTCTTGTAGTACTCCGCGATGGCTTCTTTCGAGACCACGGTATCGGACTTGCTCGAAGGCGTAGGCACAACTTCATCGGCGACGGGGGGTGAAGAGGAGGGAGTAGTAACTGCGAGCTTCTTCAAGTCTTTCTTCGGCCCTGAGCGGAGACTGGTGTTTTTCACAATCTTTGAAGGGGTCCTAAAAGATAGAACTGATTGGCGGGTGCCCGAAGATGACCTTCCTGCTCTTCGCGATGGCATCTTGATGAGTGTTTTGTGTTTTGTGTTTTGTAGTACTTGTGTTTATTGTTCTCAGCAGTAGAGTAGACAGGGTAAACAGGGATAAGCTAAGCGACACAAAGAATGAGGGGACTATTTATTCGCTTAGACTAGCCCAGTATATGTATGCGGCCTTAAGCGGTTGGCATGACGTCACGCGTCTGAACGTATCTACGCCGGCCAAACAAAACTCGAGCCTTCCATAGGATGTCCAAACGCAGTCCGCCCTGTCCCATGAAAAGAACAGGACAAACTACCAAATGATACTTGGACAAAGAAACACCATTTCCTGAACCCATAAAAAAAGAACGCTCCAGAAAGATAACAAAAGAGAACCGATACAAATATTAAACAAGAAATTAGCGGCAAAGTGATAGTAAAAATTCCATGAAACTATAATACGAGGGGAAGTGATAAGGAATTTGAGTAGTATTGCTAGGGGCTTTCATTGTCTCGTAATATAAATTTCATCAGGGATGGTGTGTTATTTTGTCATCTTCTAGGCTGTCGTGCACCCCGCACGTTAAATGCTTGTTGGGCATTAATCGCCTGCTGTATATGCTGATCTGGCCGGTCTAGTCTTCCACCCATCCCTATCAGGGCCACCGCAGGATTTGGGGCCTGGGGTCGTCGATGAAGTACTCCACGATACTGAGCTTGCTGCGCCGCTACCACCTGGTTTGGTGGTTGTAATTGCTGTGCTTCTAGCTGTGCTTCTAGCTGTGCTTGTTGCTGTGCTAGTTGCTGTTGCAGAATAAAGTCCGGCTTCGGGAACCCGCGATATTGCGGCTGAGCCTGAGCCTGAGCCTGAGCCTGAGCCTGAGCCTGCTCATACATATAAGGGTCATAGTGATTCTGATTCGCCTGATTACCTCCGGCCGCAGCACGTGCAGCGAGCTGGGCTGCATGGACTCGTTGGAGTGCTAATTGTTGATGCTGGGCTTGTAGTGCCTGGTTTTGTTGAGCTTGGAGAAGTTGGTTATGCTGGGCCTGTATTGCCTGTTGCTGGAGCAGGAGTGCTTGCTGGGCCTGATGTGCTGCGCCAGGTCCATTACGCATGTGTTCTCGAATTCTTTGGGCTAGTGGAGCTCCCCGGCGATGAACCACGTCCGGAATATACTGAGCGAGGCCGGCTGCTTGTGCAGGTCGTGCAGGTTGTGCAGGTTGTGCAGGTTGTGCAGGTTGTCGGTATGCATTAATACCCGGATTTGCGGCCTGGAACTGGGCAACCCGAGCTTGTTCGGCCTTCTTTACAGAATCTGAAACTTGTATCTGGAGATCTTCTTCTTTGAGATCAGGATCTTTTTCCTTGAGCTTTTCGACCGCTTTTTTGGCGGCTGCCTGAATCTCTTGCTCGTGACGCTGATCGGTGTTATCGAAAAGGGGACAGTTGCCAAGTTTTCCACCTCGGGCTGGATCGTTGAAATGGTCATAGTTTTTGATAGTCTCTTGGCAAATGTAGCTGAATACAGTGATAGGCCTTAGCAATGAGTTTTAGAGATCTAGGAATAAGCATGTACATACCATTGCAAAGTGTTACAGCGGTTACAATGAATCTTGTTGCAACCATACTCTTTTATGTACGGATATGAACATTTTCTAGTTTCTGTTAGTACCAAAATCACTTCTTCAACTCTCGAGTTACCCACTTGCACTTCCTGACCATCGCCTCAGTCATAGCCTCCTCAACAGTGTGTCTAACAGAAAGCTTATTTTCCTTGGCAAACTCCTCACACGTTTGCGGTATATGGGAAATTTGTTTGCATAACCTGCAGCTGCTCTTCATACCTTTTCTGCGCAGTTAGCCATGAATCCAGACAGAAACAAGGGAAACCATTCTCATACATCCTTCTTTCTGGCACGTGAACACTCTATCTTCCTCAACGGGTGCACAGATTGCACCCCAATCACAAAATGGGCAGGAAACAAATCCATCAATCTCAGCAATCCTCAGGGCATCTTCTTGCTCGATCTTGGCTAGCGCCTCTAGCGCCTTCTCGTCGAGAAATCGCAGTATTTCTGTCCTCGAAAACTCAGTTTTACAACCGGAGCCGTCCATACAAGATAACTTATATCGGCCATTGCCAATCTCGTTCTCAGCGTTTTTTCTGGCACAGTCCAAACAGAAGAAGTGCAATTCGTTACAGTGCGTCATTCTATCAAAAGGATAGTCTCCAAAACAACAGGCACACTCCATCAGCATGTTATTTTCTTCATATTCCTTCTCGTTTAGCTCAGCAGCTATCTTCGCGTCATTCTCCGTTTGCTTCTTTACTAATTGGCAATCAGTTTCGCCATGATTACTACGGGAAAGAGAAAAGAGCAGGTGAAACGAAGAAACATACGTTTTGCTTGTCTAGCTTTGTTCCTTGCCCACTCCAACTCATCCGTGACCTTTGTCCATATCTTACCCATCTTTTCCCGCCCATCCAAGTTGTCCAACTTCCTGGGCTGGTTCAACTTCCTATAAGGTTTTGGATTGGTTGAATCGTATGTGCGGTCGGTTTCCAACAACGCCGCATAAGCCGCTGCTAAAAAATTACGTTTCTGCGCGACAATCTTATTTATGTATGTCACTGGCATCGTGGGAAACTCCTGCCTTAACAATAGCCTACTGCAGAGAAGTTCAAGTTAATACAATCATAGTTCCAGCCTTACCAACGTAGTCACGTGAGTAGGCGGGGTAGATGGGCAGATGAAACGGCAGTGCTTACACAAAATCTAAGTACTCGGGGTTTACCTCCCTCTCCCTATCCTCAGCCTCGTAGTCTTTTCCGGTATCCTCCTCTGCAACTGGGCGTTTTCTTTTTAGCCCTGGCTTTGGCTCCTGCTCAACGCGCGGATATCCGTCTTCGGCTAACTTGTTTGCTATAAAATCCGTAATTCTCGGGCCCTGTAAAGTGAGGTTCTCTCTGTACAATTTGTTTATGTGTTCCGGACATGCGTCAGGAAATATGGTGAGGACTCCAGCTAGATACTCGTCAACTTGATGGTTGTGTGGCAGAGGGTCTTCATCCAGTTGAAGCTGAGGTTGAGGTTGGGGCTGGTGGTGACGGCGGTGCTGCTCAATGAGCATAGGCACATCTTCTTCCCCATCAATATCGTCATCGTCGTTCCAATCGTTGTCTACCGCATCATCATGATCTGATATTGTCAGTGCACCGAAAGAATCAGCCGATGAGGAAGGCGAGAGGAGCTGCGGACGTAATATAGGGGGTTTCGCCGCCACTGAATCTGGCTTGAGAACAAGAGGAGCTGGTGTCCGGTTATGTTGTTGCTGATGCCGTTGTCGTTGTCGTTGTTCTAGTTCCTGTTGCTCAAGTAATGGCACTAATTCCTCTTCTTCAATTTCGGCTAGGATCATATCGGTGGCTGCCTCGATGTTTCCTTGTGTCTGCAGTAAGGCTCGTACTATGCTCTCAGCATCACGCCCTGAGAACATTTCTCGCAACTGCTCTAATGGGGTATCCATCTCTGACCTGTGTCGGGAGTGTCGAGTGGGAGAGAGAATGATGGTGATGTGTTGTGTGTATGTGTGTGGGGGGGAGGGGGGGGGATGGTGGACAAATGGTGGTAGATTATCTAGCTCAGCGTCTGTAACTAGAGGAGCGGAGCAGTTGATAATAACGGCTTTCGGAGGGGCTCTCGGATGGTGGGAGACGGTGGAAATACAAAGGTCACGGATGGAGAAAATAGCAGCTCTTCACCTCTATTTTTCCTATGGGCGGGGCAGAGTCCCCTCTAACGTTACTTTGGCAAGCTGGGTACAGTTGGTAAGTTAGATTAGAGGAGTAGAAAGCACAGTAGAATATCCACTGTAGAACGCCTGATTTGAAGGAAATGGAGCAAGCAAGTAGATTGCATTCTATCTAGCCGCACAGTACATGTAGGTACCTACATGTACATACATGTACATAAAGTACTGTATTTATCTGTTGCTCGTTCGCAAATCTCGTGACAGGATAAATTGTGAGTCTTAAGATAGTACCACGACCAAAATGCGGCTAGGTTGAGATTATCGGCGTGACTGGGTTTACTTAAAGTGAGCGCTTGGGAGAAGCTTAAGGTGAGGAGGAGGAGCCGCGACAACAACAGCGGGACAACACAGCGATATGGGCCTCCCTCTCTCATCTTTTCTTCCACGCGCCCATGCAATTTACAACCCCCTCCCCGGACATCGGAATAACTGCTTTCTCCCTCAATTTAATTCAATTCTATCGCGCTGCAGGAAATTGACGCCCAGTAGGGAGAGAAGGAAAAACTCTATTTGTTTACCGATCTGTGAGGTTTCAAATGAAGCCTTAGGCCATATTGAAACCAAATTGGGTGCAATTAATGTAGGTGGCAGAATTCCGAAAATTCTATTGGGCAGAGCTTACCCCTGCTCTGTGATGTCTCGTAAGAGAGTGCTTGGTCGTTTTTCCCACTCCGGGGCTCTAAAATTACGCACATATGTATGTACCCCACACTCCCTAGACAATAAGATCCCAAGATCGAACTCACGTTCTTCCTTCGAAAGATGTAAGTCGAAATCAGTTCAATCTTCTGTGCAATGCCTTACTCTGCATCTACCTACTTAGAAGCAATGGCACTCAACATACCGCATGTAACTTGACTCACTCACGACCTACTGACTCACCTTATAGTTAAGCACAGATGTGCAATATATGCAGAAGCCAACATAATTTAGTAGTCTTTCTCTAAATTTTAAAGTGTAACATGAATTATCACTCGCTCAATACCTCAATGGTGATCCAACCAAGTAATGCATCCTGCTCCAGTATCATTGAGTTGCGCGGAGTCTACATTCCTCGCTCTGGTCCCTTGTTTCCGGGGAGAGAATCTTCAAAGGGTAGTGACACGCCCTATATTATTTTTAATATATTATCGTACGTAGGCACACAAACTACATGTAAATGGTACATGTAGACTCGCCGATTTCTATGTAGGGGTGGACGCTTGCTGAATACATGTACTACGGAGGGTAAGTCTGGGGACAGTAATAACGGGCCCAGTGCCGCCAGACTTACCCCTACACCCGTAGTACGCATTAGGGTCCCGTGAAGGCCGTGTTTAAAACAGGGCAAAATACTCAAGCTGTTGGGAACTGGTGTGCCCTGAAGTTTACTTCAGGGTTAAGCAGGCACTGGACACCAGGCATTGCTTAGTCACTCCGTTTAGTCATTATCCTGCTTGCTCTCAATCATTTCAGGGCAGCCGCATCTATTACATGTACTTCAAGTAGGTGAGCTTACAGTTGAGAGGTTTGGCATGAGGTTACATGTAGACACCAACCTCACCATTTCCTTAAGCCGGATTAGGTACTTAGCTTCACAGAAAGTACATGATACTCGAATTTACATGATCCTTCGGAATTGTAGGGTGAAGCTGCAAGGCGAGGAAGGGTACTTGTAGAAGAGGTGGTATTTCACTAGAGTCAGCTATATACTTCAGGGCGTTGCTAAGCGTAGCGCAGCTCCAGTTTATAACTGCATGATACTCCGAATGACATAAGCAGAAGATGCTTTATTGCTTAATAACCCTAACCCTGCAACGGTATCTTACTCCCTCTGTCTAGGACCGCCAACTAGTCCCGCAACCAACAAAAATGTATCAATTGCCATCGGCGCTACTTCGTAGAGCCCAGGGCTTGAGGCTTCTGCACTGCACTCCACAGTTTCACCAGGTGCCTTCCCATGGCACTCACCTCCATCAGGTAGCTGATTCGGAGCTACCGCTCCTCAACCAACGTGCGCTAATAACCGGTGGCACTCGCGGTATCGGACTTTCTATTGCAAAAGCACTTGCTAGTGCCGGTTGCTCTTGCATTCTCGTTGGCCGTGACTCCAATACACTCTCAAAAGTCCAGCACGAACTTGGGGTGCCGTGGGGTCAGGGAAACCATGGATTTCTGGCCGGTGATGTCAAGGAACGTAGCTTCTGGGATGAAGTGAAGAAGAATTATGTTGGTTCACCTCTAAATGTCTAGTATGTTATTGAACGAAAGGTAATTTAGTGTAGACAGACCTAGATATCCTCGTAAACGCCGCTGGAATCACGCACAATTCGTTGCTGATCGCAATGAAGTATGATACGATTGATGAGGTGGTTAATACAAACCTTTTGGGTAGCATATACGGCTGCAGAGCTGTGTTGAAGAATATGATGCGCCGGAAAGGAGGTAACAACCTCTTTCCCCGACAATCCCGATATAGAAAGGCTTATTAATATCCAATAGGTAAAATAATCAATATCTCCTCAGTCCTAGGTTCCCACAAAGGTGGCAAGGGCTCAGCTGCATACGCTGCTAGCAAAGCTGGTATTCTTGGTACCAAGCCCACACTTCTTTCCCACATTTATGTGCATCCGACAAACTGACAAACTGACAAACTCGCTCATGAAGGCCTTACAAAAGCCCTCGCAGATGAATACGGAGCCCACAAAATTCGCATAAATGCTATTCTTCCTGGGTATATAAAGACGGACATGACTGATGGTCCCCAATCCCTCATCTTACTCATCAGCTAGTTTGGTGATATGCTAACAATACAATAATAGGAATGTCAAAAGAAGCCTCCAATGCAGCATGGAGTCAGATACCCATGAAGAATTTTGGGGCCCCAGAAGATATAGCACATGCGGCACTATTTCTACTGACAAATGAGTACTCAAACGGCAGTGAAGTAGTTGTTGATGGTGGACTTTCAACTTTCTAGGTATTAGTAAAAGAATGATTGAAATAGTAGTATAATGAGTTGGAGTATCTCAAAGATTATTTAGTTTGGTGCGGTGCGTCTTAAAGGTATTTCAGCTGGAACAATCTTGGCTTCTCAGAATGCTCTTGAACCAATTAGAGCATTGTAATTCAGCCACTTTATGGCTGGAAACCATCTTAGCCGCAACTCTGTAATACTGTTCCACTTCACCAGGTCTTGGCGATTTTTACATACAAAAATAGGTAAATGGCATTGCTGATAACTTTTTAACAAGACAAGGTATTAGAAATCTGTCTGATAGAAGTGTAGGTCTAGTGATAGTAAATACTTCTATCAGACAGATTTTTGATATCTTGTCTTGTTAAAAAGTTATTCGCCTTGCAATTTATGTCACCTTTAAGGCGCGCCGCACCATAGCGCTTCTCTAGACGACACACGTATATCATGGCGCACTGGGGGGGAATTTGGGGCCAGCTCCGGCCTCCGGGATCATAATCGTAGGATTGGCCCAGCTGCTTTGGCTATGTGGTAGCTAGACAGGGTAGCGTCCTTACATACACTTACGGTACCAATTGCAGTGGCCATGAGGATATATAGCCTAGGCCCATAGTACATGTAGTAGCGAATTAAATTTACGGATCCTGATTGCTCAGAAGAATCACTCGTTGGATATATGTATTGATTTGCTATATGGTATCTTAGATGACTGGCCTTCCGGAGCAGGGGCCCTCCAGTCTCGCCCAAACCTCAAATGAATAACGAGGAGGGGGGGAGGGTGAGGGTGAGGGGTGAAGGTAAGGTACTCTATCAGACATGAGATGTGGTGATGCCAATACATGTAGGTTAGAGCAGCAGGTAATAGGCGATAGAACGCCCTAAGAGTACAAACACCAGATATTAGTGACGTTTTACCAAAACAGGCATTGCTGTGTTCCATCACTTATTGCCTGCTGCTATATGTCCAGAGTGTCGGAAAGTGATGCACATTCGGTGGTTCCATAGCCACACGGAAATTAATTTTTACACAAGGTTATTTCAAGGTAAATATGGGTGTGCGGATGCTCTACGTCAAGTATATACTTAGTGCTTAGATATGGTAGAGAGGTTCTGCACGGCTGCGTTGTATTGTGATAAAGTATTTGGGCACCCTGGGTACAGTATCAAAAAGTGGGTGTATCCAGTACCCCATCTGCCAGAGGTATATTGGTACATCATTGCTATGGTATCTATTACATCCCCCCCCTTTGGTACTGTACCTTGGGGTCCTTAAGGTGATGCAATGGTGACAAAGAGCCACAGTTAGGGAATAATTTATATAGGTTTAATTGCATCAGGCAGAGCGATATAATAAAATAGTACATGAAAACAAAATTGAAAAGGTTGACTAGGTCTAGCTTTGATGGTGGTCGCGACATTAGAGTGTTGAGCTCGATCATTGCATCACTTTAAGGACCCCGGGGTACATGTAGTTAGGGATGATAGACATTTGCAACTCTTTGCACAATGTTTCATCCACAATTCCCGAAGAATGTTAGGCTGCATCCCTCAATAAAAAAAGCCGGACGATTATTGTACACTTTTATAGGTAAATTCGTTCCACTTCTCCAGCTCCCAAAAATCCAAAGCCACGGTTGATGTGGGTTTCCCCGGCGTATTCATTCCTAGCCGCTGCTCAAATCAGATCAAAAAAAAAAAGAAAAAAAGGAGAAAAAAACCCTTTAAGATTATTCCAGTTGATCGAAAAATAAACTTGACAAAGATAGGAAACAAAACACATTGCATAACCAAGGGTCCCGATGTTACTCCAGTAAATAAATAATAATAAAAAAAGTAACCCGCACACTAACAGCACCCCACAAAAGCTAAGGGAATGTGAAAAAATGTGAAAAGATGAAAATGAAATTGAAAAACTTACTTCAGTAAGTATACTCCAGTAATTCCAACAAAAGAAACGATACAATTCAAAGGGAAGATATCGAGTCTAATCAGTTCTATTCAATAGTGATGAATCCGTCATCATCTAAGATGATAATGTCATCATCCTTTTTCTCCTCAAAAACCTTAGCACGCTTCACATTGACGTCCCTGTTCTCTACGATGACATCTACCTTTCTCTTCTTTTGTTCGGGCTCATTCACGTTCCCATTTGCCACTTCACCAACAGCAAGAACAAGGTCCTCATGGCTCCGCTTGACCCCATTGGCAAGACAATTGATCCCATCCCTATTTCCTACCGGCATAGCTTTTGGCTTTCTCGGAATTTCGAATCTTTCTGGGACCAGGATGGGTTCATCGTTATCTGGAAGGGTGGTGTTGGTCACAACAAGAACTAGGTTAATCCTTGGCTCCTCCTCATCGTCGTCGACGATAGTGACGAACGTTTCCTCTCCGAAGCCAATCTCCGACAAAGGTGTATCTTTGTTATCGTCATAATCGGCATCGTACAGAAGCTCCTTAGTTAGTACAGATAGTTCCTCGCCGTAGCCAAGCTGTTCACGGAGAACCTTATCGACAAGATCACCGATTGTGGCACGGGAAACGTCTGCTTCAATGGTAATCCTGGCAACGCTACAGACTTCACAATTTGGGTTTGGAGGGGAAAGCTTTTCGCTGCTGAATGCACGGTCGGCGGAGCGGGAGAGAAATACCATCCTTGCTGTTTTATAGTCCTCCCGAAGTACCTTAAACGCCTGCAGTACGCACAGGCCAGCAGTTATGGCGTTGGTTGTCGCGATGGCTGGAATTATGTTTCCCGCCATCTCTGTTGCCCATTAGCAGGTGCTATCCCACTTTTATCCCCTTCTTGTCCAAAACAAATATGGAAGGGGGGGGGGGGGGGGGTGCAAAGCAGTACATACGCTTGATATCAAACTTTGACTTTGAATCAATCCCAAAGATCAAACTCCTCAGATTTGCGCTTGCAGCGACAAAATCTAATGTATCTTCATCATCCTTGTCAAATGCTAGAATCGGAACTGCCTCGCCATCTTTCACAGACGCCTTCGATTCCAGCATTCTCTTAGCCAACCGCTGAAGACTGTTCTAGCAATGTCAGATGCAATTAACACTAGATAATGCCCCTTCCTGGCCAATAAAAGAATGTCCAACAGCTATAGCCTACCTATCTGCAAAGACTACGTAGTTTTCAGCCAGCGTCCAGACTTTTTGGTCATTCTTTGCAACACTATTATCGATCGTCACGGCCTCTTGATATATTTGTGAATAATTAAGAGCTTCTGGAGGCTTGCGAGATTTCCACATATCTTCCATTGATCGGAGACGGTCAATGTCAGCTGCAAAAACCTTCCCAAATATAGTGGCGGCAAAATCTGGAGAATCCATCTTTTCGCGGATATTCTTCAATTCCTCGGCTTCACGTTTGAGGTTGGCAATTTCCTTGGCTATGGCAAAACCAGGGTTAGCTGACAAGATTTCAAAGGAGCGGGATATCTATAGTTCTCAAATGGAAAGAAAAAAAAGTGCGACTTATTCCCGATAGGCGTGCAACTGTACCATCCTTATAGATCTTAAGGTTGATGGTATTCTGGCCATAGCAAGAATTTTAGGGGCAAAAAAATGGGTGAAGATACCATTCTCGTCGTTCTCACTCGGATCTACCTCTGGTGAACTTTCTTCAGAAGTTCCAAAAATTTCACTTCAAAGGTTAGTTTTATTGCGATGCGAATTCATGGGAAAGTTGTACATACACAAAAAGATAGCTTTTTGCCCAAACAATGCAGTGGATGGGCTGACTAGGCGTGCTTCGGATCGTACAAACTGGGAAGCTTTTGGGAATTGGCTTGTGAGTGCAGTCATAGCACTCGGTTGTCCTTTGTTTGATAACCTGTACCTGACCATTAAAGCCCGTAGTTCCGCTTTCAATGAGTGGGACGTCGGCGGCCAGACACATCTTGTTAACATGCCTCCTTGCATCTAAGTTATCCAGCGCATTGAAAACTACATCAAAAGTTTTGAACCACTTGACGTTAAAATTGTTGTCTTTAATGTTCGCATGGTGCGCTTCTAGTTTGACATTGGGATTGAACCTCCCAGCCGTCTCTTTTGCGACCTATTTGCATCGTTAGCTAGGAGTTACATTACTGCCTTGGAAATGTACGTACCATGGCCTTGGACTTTTTTATGTGCTGCATCCCAAAGAGAAACTGCCTGTTGAGATTGCTAAGATCTATCGTATCCAGATCGACAATGTGGATCTCTCCAAATCCCGTAAGAACTAAGTTTTTGAGAAGCTCACATCCGATACCCCCAGCACCGACCATGAGGACCCGTGCCTATTTCCCGTGTTTCGCGTTAGCGGTCGTTTACTTGAAAGAAAGCAAGAGACATTCGCCATCTGCCCATGTTCTGTGCGTACCTCTTTGATCATCCCGTGCAGCGAACCGAGTGACTTTCGTGGATTCATATCGCGTCCCATAACTACATGTACCACCCCTTCCTTGATGAACGATGATGTTGCGGTGTTCGATGTGGGGAGGGCGTAGATGGGTCCGGATAGGATAGCACACACAGCTAGAAAAGGAGAGCTCAGAGCGATAAAGTTTGAGCTCTGTTGGTTGAGTGAATCAAGAGTGAACGACTGAGCAAGGACTCAAACTCAAGGCGCGGCGCGACTAGGATCAAGGAGGCTCTGTAGATGAACCGGGGTACCCAGAGACTAGCTCGCGACCGTGAGTTGATTCGATAATATATTATTCCCACCCTTTCAATTAAGGAACAGCGATAGAGTAGAGGGAACAGCGGGGAATAGCGATAGTATAGGGAACAGCGACAGTATAGGGAACAGCGGTAGACTCTAGATTTTTACATGAACATTCTCAATCTACCTTCTCAATCTACCTAGTTCAGTGTTGCACTGTCGGTTCTTAGCTCAGATTTGATGTGTCGTGCTTAGTCAACTACCCTGTCAATTAGTCCCTACCAAATCTTCCAACCAACCAACCAAAGCGCCTCGAAATGTCTCGTTCCCGTGTTCACGGCATAAGCCACAGAAAAATGGTGTGGCTTACGCTGCGAGCCTGCAAAAAGAGACTGGTCTTACCCAACGGACTTTTGCGAGACGTGACGAGTGTCCGAAAGCTTGATATCGTTCTGCGGGGAGTGCCTTCCGTATTCAACGAAGAACCAGGAACAATCCACTTAATACTAGTAGTAGAGAATGTTGATCAATGGCTTCTAATACATACATGTACTCTACATGTACAAAGTAGAGGTGGAAAAGCGGGAGCCTACGGTAATTGACTACATATAAGCAAATTATGGGTGGCTTAATCAATAGTTGTCCTGAGGCTCATACTCTACTCTTCTCACAGCCACTTGACGAATACTGCCAGTTGACGAATACTGCCAGTTGACGAACAGGGGGCTTTGGGGCAATAGAAGTTAGAGTGACTGGAGATCTCGCGGCTTGGCTATTTCTTGCCATACTTGGTATCCTTGTAATCAGAATCATCAAGTGGCAGTATTCGTCAAACGACTATGAAAGACCGTATGTAGTTTCTTTCCTTTTCCCCACTGAAATCGTTGGTGCATTAGCCTTGAGCTTGGCACGCATGTTAAATTCTAAGTCAGGTTGATCTTTAGATGGCTGCTTGGTACCTGCCTTTGTCCTCTCCTTAAAAACGAGTGATCGATAGCAACAGAGAGCCTCACTTCAATAATTTCGGCTACAACGTCTACTTGAATTACGCCCTTGATCCTCAACAATGAGTGGCGATGATATTGACCAAGAACTCCTTACCTTCATGCGCAAAGCCTTGGGCTTCGATCCGGCATCGGACACAAAAGCTAAACCTGACACAAAAGTCCTCGAGGATGCCCACTTTATTTTCGATAACTCAATCGACGTTGCATTAGATCCCCCCGGTGTCATGCAAGCAGCGGAAAAAATCTACAGTTCAATGCAAGAGAAGGCATACGGAACCTCGACGTGGTCGGAACACGAACTGCACCCCCTTGAGAAAGATGAGGGGACATTGAACTTTATCTTCACTATGGATGTGCTGAACTTTAGCTTCTGGAGTGGGCTGGGGGATGAGGAAAGGTTCTCAATCGAATATGGAGGGAAGATGTACACTGGGTATTGGAGTCTAGTCGCCTTATTAAGAAGAGCCTTAGACGAAGGTTTGTCTCCAATTTTCTGTTGTGGAGGGTTTAAAACTCGATTTACCCCTTGATAACTTTTAGCTCTCTCCGTTTAGCTTGCACATATTTTTTCCTAGTCATTTTTTTATGAGTACATATCTATTGTAGGATATGAACACTTGTCCACATGATCTTAAGATTCTAGCTAATATAAAAAAACCCGTGATTTTAGGAATACCCATAACATGTCCCTACTTCTGGGCCGACCATACTATCTGCTCCGACGAACTTCTCGCTTACGTCTTTCGATCCGCCACAGAAGAGCAAATTCCTCTACTTCAAAAGCGAATAGAGTGTCTTCGAGAAGCCGGTGAAGTTCTCTGTGACGTAATCCTACCTCTTCCAATCCAAACAACAAGTACTATACTGACCTAACAGAGATATAATGGGAGATTTGCCAACTGTGTTAAGGAGGCGGGTGGTTCCGCCTCTGCCCTCGTAATTCTTCTCGGTGATGAGTTTTTATGCTTCCAAGATAAGCATATATTTGAGGGGCGTCTAGTGAATATTTACAAACGAGCACAGATCCTAGTAGCAGGTATATCTCACTGAAATACAATATATTGACCTACTATAACTGATAAGTTATAGATATTTGGGCCTGCTTCAACAAAATTTCCTACGGTCATTTTACGGATATTGACACGATCACAATGTTTGCTGATTACCGTGTTCCCGTAATCCTTCATGCGCTTGGCTGTCTGCGCTACTCACCCCCTCTTGAGGCCCATATTAGGGCAAAAAAACCCTTATATGCGGGTCACCCCTGGGAGATTCAACTACGAGGAACTAGTATTTGGTGTGTGGAGTTGATCAGACGTCAGATACAGAAGTTACACCCCGAGACAGGGAGCCATATCAATGCTATCCTTATTGATTTTTATCTTTATGATACGGCCAAGGAAATGGAGAGAAACGGGGAGAAAATGATCCCACACCATAGGACAAGAAGTATTTGGTATTAGGATTGCCTGTGGAGCGATGGGAGGCTTGGTGGTGGGTGGGCGAAGTTAAATGGAAAGGGTTTGAGGACTCGATGACATAGATTGATAGACGACTGCATGATAGACTATACAGTGCAACATAATTGTCTTCCTTTGTTTTCCTTTCCTGTGTTTCTTGCTTCAAGAATAGAATAGAAATAGAAATAGAAATACGAGTGCTAATTACATATAGCTTTCGCCCATAGACAAGGGCTACTAAGAGATTTAACCCGAATCGGCGGCCTTTTAGCACGTTTAGATAACTGGTAGATTATGATGCCCATTGTGAGATGTCTAAGGGAAGTTTCAGGCAAATGAAACTCTATATATCCCCCCACAATTTTTCAAGGCTCGGTGACACCCCGCCAAAGCGTATATCCCAACAGATGCTTCGAGGCCGGTAATATATATGCGGTGAAGGCAGGAGTTTTCTATCATCTAAACGCAAGTATAAACTCAGAGTACAGATGTATGTATCTGGGCTGATCTAAGGGACCCACGATCAATCTTTAGCGTTTTTTAAATGAACGTCATTTTACTCCAATGTCCAAAGTTGCAACTATTCAGGTCTGGAGCCTTAGATACAATAGATTTTGTAATATATTAATAGCAATTGCCCATCAAATCCTGTATAAACAGTTCCCAAACTCATAATTGTTTTTCATAGAAATCCTAATACGTAGAGTATTATATACATGTACTACGGTGTCAAGGGCAAGTGAGTAGAACGTAACACACCATCGTGTTCTACTCACGGAGTGAAGGCGGACCCTGTCTGATGGTGGTCAGGATTTGAGGCCAATAACAGAGTTAGTATAGGGACGCCAAATTACATGTAAGTATCACTTGGTGGTAAAATATTAAGTACATGTAACTAAAGCGGCATTCTAATTTTGGTAGAGCGAGTAGATGATTTAGTATAGGAGATGAAGCCTATACTTGTATGGTTTCCGTACGTAGGCATAGTAATTACATGAAGAAAGGTTCAGATACTGATATATAGGCCACCGTACCAAAAAGAGGGGTAGGTTCTCTGCGGTATTCCGCTAGGCTAGTAATGCGCTAAGAATAGTACTTTCCATTCAATTTGACCTGTTTAATTCGGTATTCGTCACTAAATTCCTTGTCCTGGAGGCACCAGACAATGGCGAGTCTCTCTCATGCATTAGTATGACCTATAAAGGAAACAGCTATGTGCGAAGCCTATCGAGTTTCTAACTATTCTAGAGGCTATAATAATGCGGCGGACTACTACTACCCAGACATTTTCTGTAGCAAAAACGATGTTGACGGTGAACTGGTAATATGCGTTCATCAACCTGTCCAGCTTCACGGTGTCGCTTAAGCCTACCAATATTGCCGCATCTACCTTTGAAAATGGCCAACCAACCGCCAGAGAATTCAAAGCCATCATAGTTTTTTGTTACACTAACCCGTAAAAGCTCTCATTGAATTATCTTTCCTTGTGATCATATAATGTCGTCAGTTACCGCAATCCTTTCCAACTCTGCTGCATCGATCCAAAGTGCCAAAGAGTGTTCCTTCACTTTTGCTTCCCACCCCTTCAAATGGTCGGATAAGCTAGAAACAGCTAGAGGCCGTCCATCTGGTCTTTCAAAACACTCATCTAAAGAGCAAATTGCGATAACTTCATACTAGTAGGGAATTTTTCTCGTAGTTTGCATAGTTGATACTTCTGAAGGGGTGTAAATCCGGCAATGTTGCCAGCATTTTGTCCGCGGGTTGGAGGCATTCGAGCTGATGGAGGGTGATAGCGGACTATAATCTCGCTCTAGAACAGGTTTATAACTATAATATTTTCAATCATTTACGCATTTGCTATCCAACTCCTATCCAACTCCCCGTTTGCTACTCTCCCTTCACCTTCCGATACACTCTCTACCTTCACCTTTAGGTGACACTTTACTTTTTCTAGACCACTTTGCTATCCCGGACAATTTGCTATCCCGGACGAAGCGGAGCGAATCTTGACCGTCCGGCATAGGTACGACTGTACTACTACTCTGTTTCCCTGCTCAGCGAGATCCCTACTCAACGAGATTCACATACAAATATTTCTTGGCTGCTGGCTCGGCGGCCATGTTTTGCGTGGTGGAGGACCACAATTCTCGGTCAATAGGGATCTCGCTGAGCAGGGAAACGGAGTAACTGCTTTTTCTATAGGACATTCTTATCGCTGTATATAGGTGGGTAGGTACGTGATTAAATGTGGGGCTTCCCTCTTCCAGTGAATTTGATGTTTGGCATTAGAAAGTCCACCAGGTTGGACAAAAAGTCTAGCTGTTTTAGGAAGAGGCCTGCAGCCGTTCAACCAATAAGATGTGCAGGACTTTTTGTCGAAGTGCTCGACTTTCTGTCCAACTCGCGCAGCTAAAATACTCTATTGCTGTACCAGGTGTTGAGGGTAAGTGATCAGAATCTGATAAGTGAATGTTGCGTGGATCACTTTTCGCTACACCCTAGTACTAACAACACTGATACTATATGAACGGGTGGCGATCATGAAATATCACTCGTAGCATAGGAATGAGTTAAGTTTGCCCTAGGCAACGTAACACAATACAGTAGCCCACGGGTGACGGTGGTCTCTGTAGTGACGAACAGGAGTTTCAGGCCAATAGTAGGGTTTATTCTGGCAGCGCTAATTCAACTATTCTTTAACCTGTCGACCAATGCTGACCCCCCATAATAGGGGGTCAGATAACAAGATCAGCTAGCGAGCGCCACCAACTTTGCTTTTGGGGGTCAGCATTTAGGGTCTGCCTTCAGCTGCGAACGGCTGTAGAGTACATACGCGAATTTCAGCTCGCCTTGCCAACCATTTTCTGGACATGTGTGAAAGGAAACAGGTGTAGCAGAGCATTGTGACACGACATGAGTGTCTAATAGATAAAGAGATAGGAACAATGTGTCTAGTTAAAGCTCCATTGTTTACTCAAGTCTATTACAGCCGTACATGTACTTAAGGTCTAGTATTTGGTAAGCTGTGCATGCACCTCAAAATTTCAAGGTGAAAAGTCATCGGACGTCTGCAGATCTTGCTTAGAAATATGAGACACCGGCGTTGACACCCTCGTGAACCCAACCCGTGAACTCAACGAAATGACAACGAATTACATGATTGATATATACTATAATGAGAGTTCAATAATGGGTTGAGGCCCTTTTTCTTCTAAAACATTCCCTAGCTCTTCTAGGCACACTCTTTATTAATCACTTAAAGTCATCAGTTGTAAACCTATCCCATTTCTACTTTAGGGTTTTGATCAGTTGGTCTTCTTTGGTAATAGATGGATTTCTTTGGTTGATTCTGTATTTCATCTTTCTTGAAGGAGGTCAGGTCTGGTGGCAGTACAGGGCAAGCGATCTATTAAATGTCTAACTGATTCTTTGCTTTCTTTGCAGCTACAGACCTGTGCATACTATCACCATCCTTTATTACTATCGCTTCTGTATTTTATTTGAGAGTATGTTGATCTAACCAGATGGGGTCGGGATTTGGGGCTGGATGTAATAGAGTGACTAAGACTACTAGGAGTGACAGATGAAAATGATGATGTAAGTGAGATTGAGGAGTATAGCTGGACACTATCACAGTGGTAAATGGAGACGTAGCTGAACTAGCCAAGGTACACAACCCAGGCAGGGCGAGGTGGGGACAAGAGGGCGATGTGGGTGTGGGAGACAAGAGGGCTATGGGGCGAGGTTCGAGGTGGAGACTAAAGGCAGCTCTGAGGACCCCGTGGGGGCAGCACAACCAACGGGACTATGGCTAAAGAGTAGAGAATATATTGCTGACTAAGCAAAGGACTAAGGACGCCTAAGATGATAGGAAGGTTGCGTGAAGAAGAAAGGAGAAGAAGAGAAGTCCTACAACATCAGCAAGATTTTTCAGGTCTCAGGAGATTACAGGGGTCTCAGGAGACTCAGGAGACTGTCAAGAGACTCAGGAGACTCCAGTCACAAATGGTAAAGCTTGCTGATGAAGCGAGCGAGAGAGTTCCCTATATATAGCTCTGAAACCGTTCGCTGACTCATCTCATAGAACACCGTAGAACCCAAAGGAAATCCCTCATTACAAATACCTGCAGACCATTGACTCATAGAACCCTGCAACCAAATCCAATAGAACATAAGAGAAATCCTAACTAATCCTTCTTTCTGTAACAGTGCTCGATATCGTATCATGCCGTGATAGGCACGATGAGACCGAAGACAAGTTGTCCTGCCGTTTTAAGACTATTCCCGACCATTCAGTAGTAGAGAGATACAGTGGAAAGTGAACGCTGTTTAAAATGGATGCGGTGGATCGTTATTACGCTATTTCTTTCGATGAGGTTCGTTGCAGAAGAATTCAGAATCGTGCCACGATGGCGAGAATACGAAAGTGGTGATACTAAGTTTCCATGATGTTCTATGGCGTGATGTGTGAGTCATAATGGACTAACGGGAGGAGGGTGTTAAATAGCTGGTGTAGACGTTTCCTTTAGTCTTTCCTTTCTTTCCTCTCTGTTTCGTCTTCCTGTTATCTCTATATATAGGAATATACTCCTATCTCCAGAAACCATAGCCATAGTTGTGACGGAGTCACTAAGACTGGAAGCGCGACAGACGAAAATGATGATGCAAGCGGTATTGAGGGGTACAACTGAGGGCTAGCAAAAGGACAAGGGTCCCGGCGAAGGCAGAGGCGAAGACAAGGCCAGCACAAAGTGCTGGCGAAGACCAGAGACAAGCAGGGAAAGGAGGATCACCGACGAAAGAGGGCCAAAGAGATTTTAGGACTAGAGACTACGGCCAGAGATAGGTCTTTGATTTCTAAGATTATGATTTATTATGAAGACGGCGAAAGAGGAAAGGAAAGAAATCTACAAAGCTTGCTACCACCCTCCCTATATATAACCCTTCTTCCAGCCTGATTACTAATCCGGAATTCCTTTCTACACAACAAGTTTCGCTTCCTCCATGACGCAGTCGTTGCGCAGCCATTGTATAGTCCAACCTAAGAAACCTGTTTCGCTTCCTTCATGACGCACTATCATACAGCCTATCAGATATTGTTCCATAGTGCTCACGCGACCGGACAATAGTCCTGTCCAAGCTCGCTTCACGTGACCTATAGTTTCTCCTCATCCTCGCCCCGCTTCTTTCTACGATCCTCGCTCGTTCGCTCGCATGCTACAAGGCTTATAGTCCTGTTTTAGCCTTTGCCGGCCTTCGCCCTTCGCTTCATTCATTCTAGCTGCGCCTCGACATTATCTTATGCCTGCTTCATCTTCGCCTCCTTCTCATTATTCCATCACATGCCAAGATAATCCTCCGCCTAGCAAGATCCTCATTCTCAACGCCAGGAGCACCCTGGCGCAAACTCTGTAGTTACCCTGCGCCATGCCACTTATAATCACCCCTACGCCTCTCCTGAATCGCTCACGCCGTTATCCCGCTGACCATTCGCCGCGCCAACCCCCGAACGACTCTGCGCCAGGCGCCATCCTATGAATCATTTTGCGTCAGGCTCACTTTTATTTTTCTCCATTCACGCCAGGAGATTTGGGGATAGCTTCTTTCACTATCGCGAATCCCTACGAAGTCATGTTAGAATATCTATTCTAGTAATCACAAGCCTGTTCTCAATGCGGCATCTCAGACTGGTGTTCCAGGAACTTTGGCGATAGCTCCTTTCGCTATTACAAATCGCTATGAAGTTTTAGGTAGGCTATATATCTAACTAAATTCATTCCATGTTTGCAGATCAATTCTAGTATTTACAAGCCAGTTTCCCTCATCTATCTCAAATAAATGTGCCATCTCTAAAATACACCCTATATTCACTACTTAAATTTGGTGACTACTCCTTCTAGAGGCCTTAAGAAGACCATGAGAGATATCTGAAATCCCTAAGTCTTTGGCCTTCAAGAGTTCGATCGCGCATAGCCGGTGCACCCATCCCCTTTTATCCCGTAGCTTAAATAAAGCCTTCAGGCGTCCTGGTAGCCTCCCCTGAACGCTCCCCATTGATCTCAGGTCCCCACCGTTACCCATGTCCAACATCAGCAAGCTTTACCATTTGTGACTGGAGTCTCCTGAGTCTCCTGACAGTCTCCTGAGTCTCCTGAGACCCCTGTAATCTCCTGAGACCTGAAAAATCTTGCTGATGAATCTCTCCTAGGTGATCTTTTTCTAAATGCTGCATTTCCTGTGCAGTGCAGGTTATGAATTTCGTACGCATCTGGTCTTTGAAAAATTGGAACTGGAATGTGGAGGCAGGTATATCGTTCAACTCGGAGCTCGCCAAGGTTCTCAAGGCTTCCGCCAAAGCTCTCTGAGCATCCCGCATCCTTCGCATATTCTCTTACCATGCGATAAAATTTTGTTCTATTCATCAGCAAGCTTTACCATTTGTAACTGGAGTCTCTTGAGTCTCCTGACAGTCTCCTGAGTCTCCTGAGACCCCTGTAATCTCCTGAGACTTGTAAAATCTTGCTGATGTTCGTACTAAGTCCATCTGCAATATCGCATAGGTTTTCTAACCTAGGAGAGCGATTGCAAAGCCTTTTTAAGGGTAACTCTGAGTCGATTATAGGCTGTTCATTCGGTGCTCTCTTGCGGTCTTCTATCCTAAAGATATCAAGTAATTCCCGCAAGTTCTTACGATGCTCCCATAGGTTCTCGTTGCGGTTCTCAGAAAGTCCGTCAGCACCCATGATATCCTTGGGGTTCAGTATCCGTATTTCTAGTGCCAATCCCTTTCCGCCGTAATCAAGTATTTGGGTTGCCGCATCAACTTTGTTTGAAGCGGTGTATGCTTCTTTGATTTGGTGTACATCAGCAAACTTTAACATTTATGACTGAAGTCTCCTGAGTCTCCTGACAGTCTCCTGAGTCTCCTGAGACCCCTGTAATCTCCTGAGACCTGAAAAATCTTGCTGATGTACGTGGACCAGTTCGCTGATATCCGTAGAGAACATAGGAATATTCCCGAATCGCTCCACATGCTTTCGGTAATGTGATAATTGATGCAATTTGATGAAGTTGAAATGAGATTTCTCGCGAATCTCGCAGACTTTTTTGAAGCCACGGTCAATTTTCTGAGAGCTCTCCTACCGGAGAGCCCGTGTTCGATTCTTTACAGCTTTCTTAGTTTGCTTGTAAGCTCGAAATTCTAAAAAGATATCCTTATACCTATGGAAGTCTTTAAGATAACTTTCTAGATATTCAAGTGTACTCTTGGTATGATTCCCGTATTGAGCCATCAGGTGAAAGTCAATCAAGAACGATTTCAAAGCTCTTCCGTCAGCTCTGACAGAACTCCCTGGATTTCTCAGAGCCACCGTCAAAGCTCCCAGAACTATATGCCCTAGATTTCGCATCTCTTTCCCCTGCCATTGGGTGGTTGCCCTGTAAGGCTTGTTCGGTACTGCAAGCCGAGGATAAGGCCCAATCTTTGACCATGCTATATCGAACGCGTCGAGATGCCTGTATTTCTTGAGAAACCCTTGAACCCATTCCATCATATGCTTTAACATTCCAAGGTAGATGTTGTGTAATAGGTCCGGTTTGTTCAAGTCATACACTTTGTATCTTGGCATATCCCATAAAGCATTGAAGAGAGTCTTCAAAGACCTCGATACAAGGTAGTCTAGTATTGATGTATTCATCGGGTTCTCATTAAACTGCCGTACCATCTCCTGGTAGGTCTCTTGATCATGCATAGAGCTCTGCCGATAGCTTCCAACGTTCTTATACTCCACTTCATATCTTGGGCAGGCGAAATTGCTGATGTTTTGCAACGAGGCGTGCTCAGGTTGGTCCGCGATCCACCCACACAGCATAGGAAAACATAGCTGTTCATATTCATCCACGCAGGATATCAACTCGCCCTCCTCGCCACTACTTTTCACGCTTTTGAAGATGTCTTTGAGAGCGCTGTGCAGAGCCATCTGCGATTCCCGACGCAAAGTTGCATTCGCACTCGAATTTGAACTGAACTTATGGGGCACTGGAAATAGCGCTAGGAGTACTAACGAGTGCCCAGAGGCTTTTATTCTCACAGAGGACTTGATATTTACAATTGTGAGATAGATTGGCCATGTCTTTTTATCACTACTAAAGTTCATCAGGTGAGTGCCATCCAAGGCACAGATTACTGGAACTAAAGTCGAACCCTCAGTGAGAGAATTCTTTTTGAGATTAGTCATGACTTTTCTGGCTCCAACGAAACCTTCTAAAGATCTTGGAAAGCTTCTCCTCACCTGTGTTTCCCACCACCAGTCCCCTGTATGTATTTCGCCATAGATTCTCTTTCCCTTCTTGTTGTACTCCATTGACGGTGCAAATATAAGAAACTCCTTGAATGCCCGTTGTCCAAGGAGGAATCGAATAATGGTTATAGGGTTGCGATAGTAGTATGGTATGTTTTTCCCTCCTATAACAACCTTCGCATGCTTCCATGTTGATCTTCTAGGCAATCGTTCATTTCCTCCATTTTTCGTATAAAACCCCGCCCATTTCTATAAGAGCTATGGCGATGCTCTCCAAGGGCATGTAGAAAGAAGCTATCAATATTTCCTTGTGATGCTTTGGACAAAATAAAGTACCGCGCCATCCGGAATTCATACGATATTGCCGGTAGTTCGCATGCTGCTTTCCTGAAAGCCCTCAGAGCGATATAGAGCCTCCCCAGCACCTTCGTAGACCGTCGTGGATGCATCGCGAGTAACTCTCAACTCCTCCTCCTCACAATCCTCCCTACTGTCTACAAAGTAAGACTCTGATTCTAGGTCTGAATCTCTAGCAGCTTGTTGAGAGAAGTTAGAATATGTAGATGACCCGTCTTCGCAACTAGCATCATCCTGATCAGAGCTTTCTAAAACCTCGTGAGACTTCTGTAGTCGTTTGTGATTCTCCTGCAAAAGATCGCATTGATTTGTGAACCATCCATCCATTTCGTTAGGGTGGATATTCCGTAGATGCTTCTCAAAGTTCCCTGAGGATCTATATCACTTGCTGCAAAAAGGACAGGAGGACTTCATTGGGTGTTGCGATAGCTCCCATGGTTCTCGGAGGCGGGTCAAAATTACTACTGCCAAGCCTGTAGCTTACTAATACTTGTGAGGGTGTCCTGGAGGGCAACCTCTTATTAAACAAGCTTTCTAGCAACGTCATATATTCACATTGAAAACTGACCAACATATGCTTTCAGAACAAACCCAACATCTATCCTATATATCGGCCAAACCTTCTAGGAATTCACTACTACTCCAAAAGGTTTCACGAGTACTCTCAAGATCGTGGCTCGAAATCATGGGCAATGCCAAGAAATCTCTATCTTTTGATACCCAAATGACTATATCTGTACTTGAAAACGAGATCAAAACAGCTAACGATTCGAAGGAAAGCTATCATGCCAACACCAAAATAGACTTGAATACCAACACTCATGCTAATCTACGTCACTTAGTAACTTCCCCAAAAGCATCGAAACACATTTGAGCAATCAATGATTCTGGCTCTGTGCGTTCTAGCGAAGATTGTAGAAGCTTTCGAAAGATCCTTTTCTAGCTCTTAATGACTAATTTGATTTTGTGTGAGTATTGGAAGAAGAGGTATAAGAACCACTTCTTGCACCCTCAGGAGACCTTTCTTCACCATCCCCATTACTCTTCACAACCTCGCCAGGCATTGAGCTGGTGCGTTCTACCTATATTACGTTAATCATTCTTGCTCGTCCAGCGTTTGTAATTTCATTTCAACTTGATACCATCCACTTCGATAACCCAACTTGATACCTCCCCCAGAATTTCTAGTTGAAAGATGCCTCCCAATGCTACTAAGGGTACCCCTGGAAAGGTGGTATATAAACACCACATGGTTGTTCCCAAATCTCTATATATTAGTTTCTAACATACCTCCAGTCCGGTGGCAAGTCGAAAGGCCCCTCCCAATGTACTCACGATACCTTCCAAAACACTGCCAAAAGCCCTAGAGTAGAGGTCCCAGCCCCTCGGAAGCGTCAGCGCCAACCAGTCCCTGAATCCAAAGACGATATTGCCACAAGACCCCGTCGTTTGGACCAACAGGCTCCTGATAGCCCTCCCCAAAGCGCCCAAAGATTGTTCGCAACCCCCCGAAAACTTGGGTGCCAACAAGTTCTTGATTCCGAAGACGAGATTGCCACACGACCCTGGCGTTAGAACCTGCAGGCTCCTGATAGCCCTGACACCACTCCCGAAAGCCCTGAAAGATCTCGACCAACCCCTCGAAAGCGTCTGCAACAGCCTATCCCCAAAACTGAAGAGGAAGAGTTGGTTATCCTCTCATATAGAGTAGGAATTTCCTGGAATTACGACGGCCCCCCACCAGACCTCACTCTTAAATAGCAGCCGACACCCACGAAGACAGTCCCACGCCGCCCAAACCTTCGCAAGTAAACAAGCCGCCCCCACTTTGGAAAAAGGCAACAGCAGTAGCAGATATCGCATTGGTTAAAGCTTATCAAAGCACTTCAGAGACCATCACCACATCTCCCAAAACCACAGCAACAACTTCCAAAACCACAGCAAAAACCTCCAAAACCACAGTAGCAACTTCCAAAACCACTTCAGCATTAGCAACACGGACTGCTGTCGCAGGCCCAAGCACTCTAAAGACACCTCCAAAGCTCCAAGAGCAACAGCAACAGCACCAACCGCCCACCAAGATCTGCAGTCTGGGGGATCCTCTACTACTAATTCTCAACCTGCTAGTACACCCCCGAGAGCCATTCTCAAAACTCCTAGAGCTATCGCGGCACCTAAAAAGGTACATCAAGATGAGGATAGAGACAAGCACAATGATCCTGAGGATAGAGACGAGGACGAGGACGAGCACAATCAAGACATAGACGAAGACGAAGGCAAAGATGAAGACGAATCTCGTCACGCCTCACTTTCATGGATGTACTAGGTTCGGAGTACTGGAAGGATTATTACGGGTGGGGCTATGACGCAATGCACAGAAAGAATAAGTCAAGATAGGTTCTACGGGTTTCTGTTACACGGAGGAGTGAGTCATATGGGGGTTACGCGAGTGAATGAGTCAGGCTTGGCGGAGTATTGATGGCTATATAAGGAAGGCAAGGACACCTACTCCTGTACCTTCTTTCTTTTCCTTTTCTCTTCACGCAACGTCTTCTGTCTTTAGTATACCAATACATTATAGTTCCTACTTAAAAACTAGTGACTATCGCTGCCTCTCCACTTCCTCATTTATATACTTCCTCCTCGGAAGTATCGCCAATACTACTACGTACCCTGCAGAACAAAGCCCTACCACATGCCTCCCCCTTGAGACTCACAGGGACGTCGTTAGAGAAAGAAAAAAAAAAGGCTTCTAAGGCAAGGTGGTCAAAAGAGGTTGTTTTGATGAACGCAAGCACTGTCAAAGTGACTTTGGGATTGGCCGCCTCGCCAAAGAGTTACAACAGGTTGAGGAAAGACCTCACTGCAGAGATGACGAGAAGAGGATAAGTCAATAAAAGAACTAATAGGCTTAAACATTATAATGAGTTGGTGGTGTGGCTTCTGGAACAGAGGCCTCTGGTAGGTTTGGCCACGATCATGGGAGATCAAAGGAATAGCGTCAGGGCCAAGATACAGGAAGCACTTACCTGGCTAGTGGTAGATGTCAGTCAGAAGGAAAAAGTCTCTAAGGGCTTGGGGAACCGGGAATTCACCGAGATTGACGCTCATGACCCCGAGCTGCATCAGCAAGATTTTACAAGTTTCAGAAGATTACAGGGGTCTCAGGAGACTCAGGAGACTGTCAGGAGGCTCAGGAGCCTCCAGTCACAAATGATAAAGCTTGCTGATGTGGACGCTGACGATTCGGATGATCTACCGCAAAGATTCTCAGGGCGCTCGGCAAAGCGCTAGAAGCTATTACCACAACCAGACCAGACTAATATCTGGGTCACCGTTGTCGACCCTGACCAGTTTAAGGAATACGATCCTGATGCTAGGAGACGGGAGTACGGTTGGACTCATAATAATAATTAGCCTAGTTACGCTGCCGTGATGACTCAGAAGAACATCCAAAAGCTTGGGAGATTCACATGTAAGCATATCCCCATTGGTCAATTGGTTAGAGAATTCTATGGCTTGATGAACCAATCAGCCGAACCGGAGGAGGAGCCAACCTGAGTTCGCATAATGGACACCAAGGATGTAGAAGCCAGGATGCTGGAAAGCCTGGCGAAACCTCTCCTGGATCTCGCCATACTCTACAGAAAAGGTCAGACTGAGCCCCATGGTGGTGATGAAACCCCTCCTAGAAGACTACACCAGCCGTACACCACCAGTGACGATTATGGACACTTTGAATATCCGGCTGAGGACTCTGAATTTGAGGACAGGGTTAGATTGACCTCGATTGGAACTAGGCTTATCATGCCGAAGAATGATGCATCGTTCCAGATAAACCTCTACAGGATCTCGTCACACCGGAATAGGCAACAATCAGTCCTTGAGCTCCTCAACCAAAAGTACCTTAATAAGTATTTTGCGGGTGTTGGTATTGCCGACTTTAACTTCAGAATCGGGCGTGTCTGGGGGGCTACGGAGATCGCTCAGAAGCGTGAGGAGAACAGATCTAAAACCCCGCGCCACCGTGTAAAGGGAAAGATGAAGGCTCCCTTGGTTCCTCTCTCCGGAGGTAGTGGTGATGGTGATGGTGATAGTGCTTAAGCCTATTTGGCGAGAATTTGGACAGGTTTTGCGAGATTCTGGTGAGTTATTCGAATTTTAGCATGATTGATCTATTAACTGACCCCATAGATTTCTTGTTAGGGTATGCAGAGGTTTCGAAAGGTTTGGCGAGAGCTTTAAGAGCTTTCAAAACGGTCGGTAACAGCTTTGTGTTAGGTATTATTTGTTGTTTTCTTGGTCCGCACATGTTAACCACGTAGCATTTGGGGGGATTACTATTATTGGATAGCATTAATTTGAGGCTTGGTATTATTAGACAGCGTTGATTTATTCTTAGGTTGGGAGCATTTATTTCATACTGATAGATAGCGAATATCAAAGTGATTTGAAGCCTTCTTGAATGCTACTAGTGATCTTGAAAGCTATCGCGAAGCCTCCTGAAAACATCATTATTGCGAGTGATTACCGATGAGGCTATTTTAACCCAAATTAGTGTGCCCAGCCCATCTAATTAGTCAATTTTAGTCTGTGTGTGGTCAGCTTTAGACTATATGAAAAATTTTCTTGCCAAGCACTCGTTTGATTAGAAATCAGGACAGCCTTTAAAAGCGTCCCTCAACGTCCGAAATGACCAAATCTACTCCAAGTCTCCCTGATCCCAAAGGCAACAATAGGGATAGTAAACAGGAAGATCTAGACGAGAGTGAGACTGTACCCAAAATAGTTCCCAACACTCTCACGAGAGTAGGCACAACCACGAAGAAAGCTCAAGGAAAGCAGCCGTCAGTATCCGAAAGGAGCAATTCTTCTCGTAAACGTTCGAAGCCCACAAATGAAACTTCATCGGATGAGGATCTACCTGATTCTCCATTGCGCCGCTCGGCCAAAGCTCAGCGAGTCCCCAAATCGTCTCTAAAAAGCCATTCTTGACAGAACAAAAAATTTAGAAAATCCGGTGCTCGGGTGGAGTTTAACATCGAAAGACACACGTCGGAGGGGGAGCAAGAGGTTCAAGAGCGCCGTGCAATCAGTTCTTCAGAATATGATTATGACTGCCTAGACACTCCGGTACTACACGACCAGAGTTTGAGGCATCAGGTCGGAGACAAGAGACTCCCGGGTACGCAAGTCGCCGGAAAGAGACCCCTAGGTTCACAGGTTGCCGGAAAGAGACCTCCGAGTAGTCAGGCAACGACTGCCAGAGGTGTGGCGAGTGCCCGGAGAAAGCCCACCGGTGTGGTTGCTGAGGCAATTGAGCCGTCAGAAGTGGAGATTAACCTTATTGAAGTAATTAACCCCAATCTTTTTTTGATAAGTGACTGAAATGAGGGAAATTTTAGAAGGGAAATCGTACATCGTCGAAGCCAACGAGAGATCCATCGAGTGCTCCACAAAGACCGCCGATGACTCCTGTAGACCCAGCGATGGCTCCGGCTGCTACCCCCAGAAGACTAACTGCTTTTAATTACTCTTCACCTTTTCGTTTCCCGCTCCCTTCCACTTCTAGGTTTGGAGAATCATCACCAACACTAATGGCATTGAATCCTGGATCCATGCCACCAAGCGATGAGAGCTCCAGAGGCGGTTCTCCTAGCTTTGGGATTAGCTCTCGAACGCCTCGAAGAATGGAGCCATCCCCACTAGGGAGACCACCCCGGAATAATGATACAGCGAACTCCAACTATCTGTCGCCTTCACCTTCTTTACCTCCGCCTCACAATGACGACAGGTATTATTACCAAACCCCTGAAAGTCCCCATCAGGCCTCTTCTGGCCAGATAGCTCGTACACCTGCTCCAAACTCTAGAAGTGCGAGTGTGCTTCCGTTGGAAGCCCAAAGGATTGAGAAAAAGTGTAGTATATTGATAGGTGATCACACACTGTTTGAGGAGCCTTTTCCAAGCCCTGCGAGACTCTCAGTATTGGTGGTGAATATGTGGGTATAAGCAGGTCATTGTTTGGGAACATTAGCAAGACTTCATTTGTCTCCTGAAGTCTCCTGAGTCTGAGGAGACTCAAAAAATATCCGGGACTCTCAGGAGACTCTCAGGAGACCCAGGTGACTGTTGGGAGGCTCCAGTCACAAATGGTAGTTTGCTGATGAATCAGTGCAGAAATCGACGAGGTTATTATAAAACAGGTGAGTGTACCTGAGGGTTCCATGATAGCTTCTAGGGAACTGAGGAGGCCCCATAGGTTAGGAGCTTGCACTCCCCAATGCGCTCACACCTGATGAGCGCGGTGAAGGAACGGCTAGCGGACTCTAGAATTTACGGAATTGCAAAAATTCGCACACAAGTGGAGAAGACCGAGAGAGTTGACTATCTTTTGAGGAATGATCGGTTCATCAGCCATCCAGTGCATTATGAGGTATATCTAAATTCTTGAGGACTACGGCGATAGCTCTAACAAGCTTTAGACATCTAGCTGCAAATTCTTGGCTCCGGAAATCATCTGCAAGCTTTACCATTTGTGACTAGAGTCTCCTGAGTCTCCTAACAGTCTCCTAAGTCTCCTGAGACCCCTGTAATCTCCTGAAACTTATAAGATCTTGCTGATGATCATCGGAGTTTTATACTATAGATTTTTTGAGGAGGCGAGGAGGCGAGAATCCCGTGAACTAGACTTTCTTGACCGAATAAACCATATGTTGATATGCCTGATAGTGACCGCCATTTGGTATGGGACCCACGCATGGTCCACGGGGAAATATGTGGTGCCGCAAAATTTCCAGACTCAAAATGATAGTGTAGTGAGTAAGTATTTCTCATAACCCCTAGAAATATGGCGAGTGCTAACCAAGGTGTTACGAATGCTCTAGAAACTTTTACAAAGATGGTAAACACTTGGACGTCACATAGTCGTTCCAACCAACAGGGCATCTTGAAATTAATAAAGGATAATCTCTGAGACAAGGTAAGAACCCGATCTTAATTACCAGTTATAACCTAAACTAATGATTTGTATATACAAGAGAAGAAGGGGGTCATGGTTGAGGATATCCCAGTCGAGGGTTTTAACGAGGACTATGATGCTCTGGCGGAGGCTCTGGAAGCCCTCAGGAGTGCTCGAGGAGGCTAAGGCAAGAAATCTAAACTCGGACAAACTAACCTTACACCACGTGGGCTTGAATATGGTATGGATGGAGAGCCGGACCTACCTGAGGAAGAGGAAGAAATTAAGGAAATAGTGGAAGAGGACGGAGAAACAACAGAAGAGAAGCCTAACTAAAATAACGAGATCTCTGAGAGGTATGGGCAAGTCCGTAGAGATAGTAATAAAGTCTATGTATTATCATAATTATTATATAGTGGCGAGACCATAAGTTAATATATCCATACCATATGAGGAACAGAAGAGGCCTCTAAAGGCTATCGTAAAGTGAATAAATACATGAAAAGCACCAGTCAGTACCAAGAGCTGGAAGTGCGCGCCAGAGACTTCCCAGGTGCGATAAATAATGAAAAGTATATTACCAAGGGAGATCAGGGAGGAAACATGATGCCCAGGTAGAGCCAGGTGGAGTCAGATGGAAGGTATCTCCGCTAGAGAGATAGGTGCCCTTCCAGGTGTCACCTGAGAGAAGACCTAACTCCTGACGCTAGCCTAGATTGAGATTTGGTTCAGGGCGTTCAGGGCATTGAAAGCCTCGCCCGGAGCGCCCGGAGGTTTGGCGAGGTTCTCAAGAGAATGAGTTTTTATCCCGTGCGCCCTCAATGCCCTGAGCGCCTGGAGCGCTCGATTCTTCTTAACATAGATAGTATATGATGATTTATTTTATTCATAGGGTAGTTCCTTCACCCCTGTAAAACAAAACCCCGTATAGCTAGAACTATGAACCCCACTCCTATTTGAATCTTGATTTTATCCTTCATTTCATTCCATATTGTTTCAATAGTTCAAATTAGGGGAGTCAGCATCAGTAAGACTTCATTTGTCTCCTGAAGTCTCCTGAGCCTCAGGAGACTTTCAGGAGACCTAGGAGACTGTTGGGAGGCTCCAGTTACAAATGGTAGTTTGCTGATAAGGAGGCTATGCAATCTTTATGATTCCTAGCTGTTCACGGTGGTAGTAATGATAATGATGTACATATTTTCGTACGTTATCCTATATTATTAATACACCATCAAGTAGTGCTATCTTCTGAAATACAAAAAGGTAAAATTTGGGGTTAAGAATCTTCTCACGATATAAAAATTAATCTATACCACCTTCTCTATCCTTTTTGCGTACATTGAGCTCTAGTGCTCTATTAGTATAGTTTCCATTCGCTAAATGAAATGCTTCCTCGGTTAATTCTCATATATATTTGTGTCAAAGCTGAATATTTGCCTCTTCTCTCTTTCTGGTCGTTTCGTAAAGTTTATTGAATAAATGGAAAGGTAAATTAGTACTACTGTAATCGTATAGTATGGTACCCCTAAACATTACTGTAGAACTGTTTCCAAACTTTCGATTTATGTTCCAAGATGAGTGTGTTTCTCCTGCTCTTTTCAATACTCCTTGAGCTCCTCTTCTTCTGAAATCATCTATTCAAAATATGTCTTGTCTGTAAACACCACCAATCTCCAGTCTTAAAATCTGTATCTTTGGCAAAATTCCAGTCTTTTTCTCTTCTGTTTATGTAACGGGGGCTCTCATATAACAGGAGAAGTGTCAGGCAAAGTATCTAAAGAGATTTCCGAACAAAAAAATGAGTTCAAAGATACCAATAGAGTGCCCTTTCCGCTGTCATAAAATGCGGCTGTATACTATATAAATAAATAGGACGAACTAGAATTTTTTTCCCGTGAGGGCACTAGTTTCCAAAGCAAAGAGTTTGTATAGAGATAGAGTTTCAAGAACGAAAATAACTTTAAAGGGCCCCGTCGCTAGAAGAGAATCCGTCAAGTTTGTTTCGATGAAGCTTGATGATGGAGAGGTCAGAAGAGAGACTCAGTTTTAGGTATTGATAATACTCGACCCTCCGTCTTCCTTTCAGAGATTGCTGAACTGAACCCAAGCCCAATAGTCGGGGGACAAACGACTATTTCCTATGATATCGAGGAGCGATTCAACCTGCGTCAGCTCGGGAGAATAATCTATCAGAGCTGAAAAATCACGCAATGCCAGAGCTTTAAGCGGGACTCTAAGAACTAGTGGGAACGGCTAAACAGATGGAATGCTAATGAAGATGATAGAAGGTTTTGTCTCAAGATTGACTTCGGACGGTCCACGGTCGAATATAAATATTTCGGCGTGGAGAGGCTATACAGATGCACCTCTCATATACCCACCAGTGTTCAGAGTTAGCATGCCAGTGCTTTGATGCTCCAGAGGTTATTTTCAGGGTTCAAAATGTATTTATTTTGGTGTAAAACCTCAACTCCGTAAATTGGCCCATATAACTGAAACATAGGAGCACGTCTTGTTCTCACTTAATAGGTTCTATGGGTGTTCTTTTTCCATTGGTTCACCGCTATACGTCTCCGGGACTTCTATAGCTTTCCCTGTTGGAGTTACTACCGATTCCACCAGATTTATCGGTAGTTATGAAAATAATACGACTTATGACTATGTAGGTTTCTTCTGTTTGATTTCTTAATTGTATTTAAGATCTCTAGGTCCATACCAAAGAATTCCTGAGAGGCTCGCCGGTATTCTGGAGTGCTCGTCAGCTGACTTCCGAACTACCACTACTTTAATAATCGACCTATTGTATCAGTAAGGCTGTCATTTCAGGGAGCTACCTTTATGACTGCAGCCACTAGATAGGTATTAAAGAGAGAATAGGAAAAATATAAAGATTTTGATGAACTGAGCATGTAACCCGTTACAGTTCATCGTTAAGAAATGGTTTCTCATCAGGTCTCCTTCTATGAATACCTTCCTAAGCCTATCATAGTGGTAGACAGGAGCGAGGACTAAACTAGCCAAGGTAGACAATCAAAATGAGGGTGAGTACAAAGATAAGGATGAGTATGGGTACGAGGACAGGGACGAGAGCGAGGATTAGAGCGAGGCAATAAGTCTAAGAGACGAGGATCTAAGGGAAACTAGAGGGGATTCTGGTAACCCCGTGGGGGCAGCACAACTGCTGGGAATATAGCTAAAGTATATGGAATATGTTTGACCAAGACAAAGACTAAAGACGCATAAGATAATAGGAAGGTTGCGTGAAGAAGAAAAGTAGAAGAAGAGAAGTCCTACAAGCAAGGGAGAGATCTCCATATATATAACTCTAGAATTCTATGCTAACTCATCTGTAGAACCCATAGAACCTGAAGGAAATCTATTATTATAAATACCTGCATGTTGTTGACTTATAGAACTATTTAACCGAAACCCATAGAATATAAGAGGAACTCTAACTAATGCTTCCCATAACAGTGCTTGATATCGTATCATGTCGTGGTACAGCCCAAATCTTTCCCACTATCTGAATACTAATATTCAGTCCTGCCTCCCTTACTAGTTTAGCATATAACATGCGGCAGTGTCTATAGTCTGATAAAGTAAAAGCAATGAAGGCTTGCTTCTCTTCTACTGTAACAACGGCATTACAACCTCTTTCTGAATTTGGTTTTGGAGTGAGGTTCTCATCTGCACATAAATCTGTAAATAATAATAAGTGCTAAAGCAAGTCTTTACTAACGGGCAATACCATTCTCTCTTGACCTTCTTCTCGCTTCATTGATAATATTACTACAGGTAGAACACTTCACCTGAGAAATTGTAGATATCTCTGTCAGAGCCATTTTCCGGGCACCAGTCACTCTACCACCCCACGTAATGGATCAGTATGTGTATCCAAAATTTATCATTTTATAATGCATCGAAAATGTATCAATAATGCATCAAAATCCCAGTTAATGCATCAGTCTAATCAGGACATGGGAAAACTAATTGAAAAAAAGAAAACTGTCAGAGAATTGAACCCCAACCATTATACTAGATTACTGAAGAGCTAATCTATTACGCCATGCCATCAATTGATATAATTTCAACTATTTCAGGCCTGCTATTGACTACTCACAGCTAAAGCATCAGTAAATTCGTCGGTGTGATACATTAATATCCTTCGTTGCATTTAATGCATCGTTCAATGCTTTCA
Source organism: Morchella sp. 2018-W16 (assembly GCA_024713755.1). Classification (NCBI taxonomy): domain Eukaryota; kingdom Fungi; phylum Ascomycota; class Pezizomycetes; order Pezizales; family Morchellaceae; genus Morchella; species Morchella sp. 2018-W16. The sequence goes on along the minus strand of JAMGYY010000003.1, from coordinate 3,042,303 downwards.
CGGATCCTTTTTATATTAGTAAATGCATCGAATGATGCATTTATTGGGGTGGTAGAGTCAATGAAGCCAGAGCAAGAACCTGACCTCTTTTGGCCATAGATGTCGTCTTTCCCCGTATATTTAGCATCGTGGTAAGTGGCGAATCTCCCTTCCTTCATTCACGGCTTTGCCAGTGTTATGGTTCAGTTAATGACTTACTATTGGGCGTCCAGCAGCCTCCTGCGGACCCGGCCCAATTCAAAAACGTCAGGAAACTACGAGTACAGTAGAAGATCTGGCAGGAAGCTTGGCGGTATTGATTGATACGTCGCCGAGGCTGATGGCGTCATCGCTGACATATTATGAGAGCCAGTCTAGGCCGCCTGAGTCCTTCAAACCTCAAAGTGCTGATTGTACGAAAATCGAAACAGGAGATCTTTCTATCTCTCTCAATGCAGTTGTAAGTAAACCTTTCGTAAAGTAAAACCTGGCCAAGAAAAATCCCACCCCACCCTACAGGCTACATGTGGTTGTGTGGAAGGAGCAACTACGACGCGCACTCCTTTACTAACGACCCTCCACGCAATAAATAGCCACCGATTTCTTCTTTGTGGTCCCGCTCGCCATCCCATCAGAGTAGCACCAGCAAACCGTCAAAATCTGTTTCGTCCCTTCTCATCCATCAGAACCCCAAAACCTCTAGTTTTCTCCTCAGCCCCGCTCCCCCGCCAATCCGCCGCATCAACAGCCCCACTTCAGTCCCAACGATTCTTTCAGTCATCATCAGCCAAAATGGTTAAAGAAATTAAGGAGTAAGTTTTGACCCCTGTCACCTTAAATAATTTCTACATGCGTGGGATGTTCCATCTTGATATCTTTTCTGTACACTGATTTTGATGAATGAATTAAGTCACCAAGCTTTCCAAGAGGCTAAAGGGTCCAACAAGCTCGTTGTCATTGACTGTTACGCCACATGGTGTGGTGGGTGCTTGCTTCCTCTTGGTGGATATTCCTCACTTGTATACGATACTGATTCTTCTTTTTTTCCAGGCCCTTGCAGATTGATTGCCCCGAAGATCATTGCATTCAGTCAAGATTACCCCGACGTCGATTTCTACAAGGTTGACGTCGATGAAGTACCCTCGGTCGCGTCAGAGCTTGGTGTCCGTGCCATGCCGACTTTTTGCTTCTTCAAGAATGGCGTCAGGCTCCCAGATGTTGTTGGTGCTAGTCCAAATGCAATCATTGTAATAAATGTCCCACAGTCTTAATTAAACACCATAAAGTCTAACGTGCTTATGAATAGGCTGCTATCGATAAGAACAAATAAATGCTTTGCTCTGTGCTGCTTGTGATAGAAAAGCCTTAACGCTTTTTGCCCTACCCCCCGATGCCTCGTTGAGAATTCGATAAATAGTTACATCAATCAAAGCGATTCCACCAGACAAAAGTTTATGTTGTGGTTTTTATTGTTGTGAATTTGCCTCATTATATGCTTGCTTTTAGATCAAACGTGTAGCTCTTTGATTCCAACAGTGATAGTAGCTGCAATCCCCTCAATCTCTATATTCTTGTCAGCAGCCTTCTCTCTGTCCCTAAGCTTCTTAGCTTCTTTCTGCTTCATTTTTTTCTCACGCTTGGTTTCCTGTCTTGGTTTTTGAGTGGTAGGCTGCTTTTGTGATTCGTTTGCTGAGCACGAACTATTCGAACCACCATTTCCGAGTGTTTTTCCCTCTGTACCCTTTAGGCGAGTCAAAGACCTGTTTTCGTGTTGCTTCTTTGACTTTCCTACGCCCACTTTGTCCTTTGAGCCCTTGAAGTTTTCAACTTCTCCCACATCTTCTGGTACTGCCACTCCATCACATTCCTTTATAGGCTCTGTGGGGGTTGGCTTTGAGGCAACCCCCCCTTGAGGGGTGGACCCGGGGCCATCTGCTTCGTCCTCATCTAGCAATTGGGAAACCACTTCGTCAACATTCCCCTTGCACTTCTCTAGCATCTGACGTATCTTTGCTGGGTCGATGGTGTGTGATAGACTCGAAGTGACCACCCCTTCCATCCATGGAAGCACATACGACGCCCCCGCAAGTTTACGCTCTTGTTCTCTCCTGCCCTCTTCAGTTAAGGTTGCCGGGGTGACATTTGGAGGTCCTGTGTGAGGACCGTCGCGGTTTCGAATCGACGAATAATGTTCCCACGTCTAAGTAATAGGAATGGTAATGGAAAGTGAATTTGTGAATACTCAAGTATTTGTGGGCGGGGGCTTACATGATAGGCTATGTGCGCCGTTTTCTTGGGCCCGTCGCCGCCAGATACGACATATGCAAACTCTCGTTGATAGATTTTAACGTTGCAGTTATACTCTCGCGCAAAAGCACTAATCTCCATATTGTCACCGTAGACACCAGGTTGTGACATGGTTTTGAGATGTTGGGCAAAAGCTTTGTTTATGGTATCCTCGGCTGGACTAGCAGTAGACTTAGATATACCTGCGGCGTGGGCTTTTCTTTTTGGTGCTCGGCGGGTTGTATCGACATCAAGGAACAATTTAAAGTACTCTGCATGTGTTCTCATATCTGGAGTAAAGAGAGCGGGTTATCATAAGAAACTTGGATGGAAGGGGTTCACTTGCGTTCAACTACCCTCTCACGGATCTCCTCATGATTATTCTCATGGCCATATATCTTCGGAAAGTTAGAGCACGATGTTTTAAAGTGATACGTATCTCGAGTGTGCACAAACCTGGTCGCTGAGTGCGTGAAATAAACAATTTCCATCACCAGATATATCAGAAGCATATAAGCCAACCCCGGCCAATAGCGGGAATTCTTCCGAATAACGCGAACCACCCATCAAGTGCTATGCTCAAGAGAAAGAGAGGTAGGTATCTGCTACAGCCGTAACAGTAACTCACCGTCGAATACCGCCAGTTGACGAACAGGGGACTTTAGGCTAATAGGGAGGTTTGTTGCTTGACTGTTTCTTGTACAGCGACAGGTAATAAGTGATGGAACCCCCTGAGGTACAAACACCAAATGTTGGTGGCGTTTTACCAAAAAGGCATCACTGTGCTCCATCACTTAATACCTACAGCTGTACTAGTACTTGGAATCCCTGTACAGTCGTGTGTTAAAAAAGTATTTGTACATATAATATCGCCATCGCTTGGCGAAGCAAAAAACTTTGACCGTGTTGATCCGCTCATAGAGAATCACTCGACTGCAAGATTCTTGGTGGTCGGTTACATTACCAGGAGTCAGAGCTGTTCGGAGTACGAGAAATGGCTGACGCAGAGCTATCTAGGACTTGGCGATCTGACTTGGCGCGGTTGTCCCAGCTTACTGACTTCCTTTCTTCCCAGCCCCTCGTTAGTGCATAAATACAACATCTTCACCTAAACAACTGTGTCGCCATGAACAACCAAACATACTATGAGCTCTACCGACGTTCTAGGTTGATGGCCCTTTAGTCCCTGGCCCGGGAGATTCCTTCGTGAGGGCTTTACTAACAATATTCGGGTAGCATCGGCATGTCACTGACCGATGCTCTGGACGACCTCATCAGTGAGGGTCGTATCGCGCCCCAGCTTGCCATGAAGATTCTGTCTAACTTTGATCGCACCATAACTGAAGTTTTGGCTGATAAGGTCAAGGCAAACCTGACATTCAAGGTTTGTTTACAGCCCTTCAAAGCTGCGAGAAGGAGGAAGCTAACATCTTCCAAACTCAGGGCCACTTGGACACGTACCGCTTCTGCGACGAAGTTTGGACCTTTTTGATAAAGGACGTTACATTCAAGTTCCAGCAATCCCAAAGCCCCAGTGTTACCGCAGAAAAGGTTAAGATCGTCTCTTGCAACTCCAAGCGACCTGGGGAGCAGTAGTCGCGTTTCGTTGAGATGGGAGCAGTGGATGTGTTATAGGGTTTGGCTTTGAGCTGTCTGGGCAGGTTTTTCATAGATGGGTTGATTCGGATGAACACTGTTTTCTGCGTGGGAACACTAGTGCGTACGCTGGCGTCTGTATTTTAATTGGGATTCCTTCTCCTTTGGCCATGTTTTCGACGGACGGCGTTGTATTGTCTTTTCAATGTTTCCGCAAAAAATTGAAACGAACCTGATTTTAAAATTTAGTCACCTGCTTACTTGTGTACAGCCCATCCTAAGTTGAAGCTTGCTCGAATCACTCAAGCCTTTGCTCTGATGCGATAGGTATTTAAGCTGTAGCCGACTTATCATACCGATAAAAAATCACATGAGTTTCTTTAGGACACTACAGTATGATTCTGGTGAATGTATTGTTGATGGGCATGCGTTTCCTGTCTGATATTCGATGTTGGATGCCTGAGTTGGTGCATTGTCTATTTTTCTAGACTAAAAATTTCTAAAACCAAGTTTTTTTTTTTTGCATCAAGTGGATGTATCTTTGACTTCAGCTTACACCTACTTAAAGCCTCGTAGGTATATTAGAATGAAGCTGTTCCCCCCGTTCTAGTAGTAGGATGCACAGATGCACAATTCGATCTAGGAACATACCACCTGGGCTGTAAGCAATAGTAGGGGGCCTGTCTATACTCTCATTAGGTATACATTTTAGACCTCTGGGAGTTTCTCATTAAAGACCCCAACTCATCTCTCAATGAGAGCAAAAGAAAAAAGAAAGAAAAAACCTAGTCCCTCGCAACATCGGCTAATTCTTCAACTAACCGTTCCATATAAAACCTTCTAGCTGTCTCAGGAAGCCCCTCAAACTCTCGGGCAATCCTTCCGAGTAACCCTCTACCTTTTTCGTACGCCGCCAAGTCTCTGTTCCCATACACATCTTTTCCAACGCTGTACCCGCTCTTTAAGCTCCTAAAGAATACATTGACCGCTATGCACGGCTCCAGTGGTAGTGCTGCATGGGGCCATAACTCTGGGAGATATAGTACGTCGCCAGGTTGTAGCACTGCCTCCTGAGGGTACGTATCATCGATATCACCCTCGGTGAATGGGTTGATAGTGGAGGAGGATGCCCCTGGAGGAAAGGAGAGACGAGTTACATCTGTGGGTGGATAGACCCGAAATCGCTTTGTCCCACGAATGTGACAGAGGGCGTTAGCCATGACATCGAAGTGAAGCCACATACCCACTTCTTTGCTTGAGATGCGGAACGGCGAGCTGTGTTCATTGGCCTTGACAAAATCAAGCTCTGAAGGTATTGAGAAGTCGGCGGCTATCTCTGGGAAGTCTTTTAATATACTCGCAGGCTCTGATGTTGGGTTGGAAGTAGAGAGGGACCGAAGATAGAGGTATTCATTCGCGTTGGGATCGAAAGCAATGTCTATGAATTCCTCAAATGGCATAGTTTTGTAGCTGAAGTTTTTGGATTGGAAAGACATGAACTGGGATTGAGCGGAGTGTACGATGACCTAGTACCTGTGAGTTGAATTTTTTTTCAAGGGAGTTAAGTTTTCACTAACCTTGCGCTCATTTCCAAGTTTCTCCTTAAGATAATCAGGACACCAGTTCTTGACACATTCCCCGATGTTTAATCCTTCCATGATCACGGGCTCGCCCGCCTCTCTAATCCTCTCAAAGTCTTCTGCAGTTTTGACTTTCATTCTTTTAATGTCCATTGCTTGCGAGGTCTTAGGTCTGGGTGTTATAATGCCTCTCTCCTCAAATGGAAAAGTCTGTCTCCGCTTCTTTTTTTCCAATAGCTCACCTTCCTCCAATATTTTCCAATCGCTTTCTGCCTCTCCATCTTTGAACGCATGTAGAGTCCACATTCCTTCGTTAAAGCATCCACCGAAGCTGAAGCAAACGCCCCCGCCGCCGATTACACAAACCTTCTCTTTACCAGCGAGTACAGCATCATGCCCAATCAACAGTGGTAGTCCACCACCTTCATAGGTGTATTGAACGTCAATGACCCTAACTATGACCTTCTCGCAATGTATCTCGACCATCTCATCCTCGCTCTTTATTAATGCTCCTCCGGACACGCCTCCAATGACCAACACCCTTCCAGCACCCAGATACACGGCACGTGCCCCGAACCGTCTGAGTAAACTCCTGGTCGAAAGTAGATTGACGAAGCTCCACGACACCACAAGCGTATAGGTCTCGGTGCCCTTAGTGATCTCTAGTCTCCACATGTCACCCAGAACCTGCCCTTTGGAATCCATCCCCCCACTCAATATACCATATAATTTGTCGGTCCAGCAAAGCACAGCCCCGAATCTTGGAGAAGGCTTTCTATCTGCCTCAACTTTGGCCTGCTTCCACCCATCACGTTCGCTCCAGATCAACCACTCGTCTATAATTTCGTTGTCCCGTTTACCACCGCAGATAAGTACTTTGCCGTTACCAATTGCAGCGGCGGAGTGTCTGAATCTCCCGCTTGGGAGACTCTGCACCTTCTTCCAAGATCCTGCTTCAAGTAGCCATACATCACTTAGTGCCTGGCCTGGCGATGTCCTACCACCGACCAAAAGCAGTTTCCCGGGAGCAACCTGGGTCAAAGTGTGACACATTCGTGCGCCAGGTCCCGGGCTTGTGCTAAGTGAACATTTATGGTTCTCCTCATGCTCCTCTGCAATTAGTAAAGATGTTCCTATCCTAGTCTTTGCACCCAGTCCACCATGGTAAACAAGCTTGCCTCCTCCCCACTCTGCAGCTGCACCAAACCACCGCTTCAATGACGGAGACCTAGTAAAGTCCGCATCAAGGCCTTCCTCAACCTGAGATTCTTCCGAGCTTTGGGAGCGCATGTATTGTGGCCTATGGTCGGGAAAATAGCAATATTCCCCCCCTATCCACCTCATTCCTTCCTTTCTAAAAGGGCCGTATGGGTTCTCCCCAGTCCAGGCGTAGAGAATAAAGTAATGCTGACAAAAGAGGAAAAACTCCTCCCATTCATCGAATGGCTCTATTGATTCCAAATATTTTCTTTCCTCCTCTGTGATCATACTGCTCCAGAAGGCAAGGAGGTCGACTGCATCAACCGAGCCCCATCCACGGTCTGAATATCTAGCTACTTGATTGGTGAGAGTTGGGTACGAGAGAATCGATTTAAGCGGCGTGGACAGGGAGTTGAAGTGGTTTTGCATAGTACGTGCAAATGGGTGGGTATCTCCAGAAGGGAGGAATTGCTCCAGTATAGAGAAGCGTGCTGTAAATGATATAAGTAACTACAACTCTATGTGTATAAATTTTGGGAGAGTAGGATTACCATCTGGAAGGGTAGCAATCCAGGCTATAAGGGAATCCACGGCCTCTCGATCCATATAGGCTAGAGAAACCTCTGCAGTGAATAAGAATGCGCTTTTGGTGATTCTCTGTTCGTCAAATATTGCTTGAAGCGTCTTCAAATCTCGGAGGTCGCAGCCGATGGCGAGATATTCTAGACTAGAGTAATGTACATGGCTCAACGGTGGATCATGGACCCTGGGCTCTGTAAGGAGAGCCACTAGTTGTGATGTTTCGCAGATAGTTTGCACTTTTTTCCTAATTAAGTCTGGATAGTCGATATCAATGTATAGGACATCGCCACAGACGTTTTTTGCTTCCGAAATGCATTGAAAAGGCAAGGGATCACTACCAGTTGTCAATAGTGTCAGTGGTATAGACTAAAAAATTGTTAAGACACTAATAAGGGAAATGAAAACTTACTATCCACAACCTAAGTTTATAATAACTTTTTTTGTCCTGGAGTCGAAAAGCTCCTCAGAAAGGAAAGAGTGTACCACATATTCCACAGCACGCATACGTAGCCAGTAGCCCCTATTTATCAGAGGTGACCTCCTCTGTGGCTTTTTGACAAAGTAGCGCAGGAATTGATGCTCATCCGGCTTCGAGTAGAGTCTTTCGACGCTTCTTTTGCTGACGATGGAACTATTGTTTGTCTATCATGATTTTTAGTATTAAGAACCATTGTGGAACGGAGGAGGACGTTATTTATAGGTCTAGGGGGGTGAAGTGGGGGAATTATGAACTAGAAATGAAGAGGGGGAAAGAATTCATACACCCATAATCGCACCATCTCTCTTCTCCTTCTCTGATTTCGACCCATCTTTCTTCTTCGTGGAAGACTCCATATCGACTACTGATGAGGATATGGAAGGTTTGTGGTGTTGAAGAGCTTGTGGCCGCTATAAATCGACATTTTTTGCAATGGTAGTATCGTGACTTTTGGTCTGTGTTTAAGTTCTTGTGCGGGCGGTGGCTTCCGCTGAGGGGTCCCATGCATGGGCGGTTGCCGGCTGCATAGCCTCACCGGTCAGCCTCCTTGCGACCTTATTCAGGGCCCAGTTCTTCACGGGGGTATGGTGCACACGGGGGATGGTGCAACAACCAACAACGTCGAAAATGAGCATAGAGAATTAAAGGAAAATCAGCAAAAATATTTATTTTTCACAGAGAATTCTATCCATACATTGTTTTTATCAATTTACCTTGTACCCTCTGTGGTCAATCTTGATGTTCTGAGGCGTTGCACCACACCCTAGTGTGCACATACCCCCGTGAAGAGGTCTACATACTCGCAACTTCATAGTGTTTCTAAACACAACTGCTATTACATGCCATACAAAAATGTAGTCTTAGCGGTTTTTTGTGTGTATGCAATATTAGTTGTATTCAATAACGCTATGAGATTGCGAGTAGATGCTCCCTTATCTTTGCTCCCAATATGGCCATCGCCGACCAATTCTATGCATGAGTATGTACAAGGGTCTGGGATTTAGTGAGTGAACGGATTCTCACCCGCCAACGCCCAATTTTGTTCACTCACTTAATGCCAGAGCCTTGTACATACATGTAGGTACACATAAGTTGTATAGTTGGGTAGTATCTATATAAGGAATACCTCCAATTATCCCGTCTTCTCAGAGTAGGCCTCCTGTGAGGAGGTAGGCAGCCTAGGGCCTACCAGCTGCCCAGCCATCGGGTATGCGCCCTGTTACCAGTACTACATGTAAAGACATCATCCCCTCCACCGAAATATTGACGTACCCGAGCCGAGCAACATCTAACCTTTTGGCTCAGATCACAAGGTCTTAACCCCCCGACAGATGAAGCTTGGAGTGTCAACGGCTTTCTAGTGGCTGCTACGAAGGTAAAATGTAATGAAGACGACTACCACTTATTAGAGAGTTTGCAATGCAGACCTAGGTCGCCGCCAGGAGTCAATTTTTGGAAAACAGACCTAGGTGGGTGTAAAGAGTTTGCGGGTTTGAGGTCGCACTAGTGTTCAAATGCAACAGAAACCTGTAATCGGCTGGAAAACTCACTTTTATTCATCCCTGCTTCACACTTCAGGTTATGTTTTTTTGAGCCTAGGAAAAGACGAATTGTTGACCATCATCTGAGGTTTATCATGATAGTTTTATAATTTTATCCCCCCATAGTCTGGTTCTGTTTTATGGGTGGAGATTTCAGGTCTCCAAATGGACATTTCAGACCTCCAGCAGGTGAGCTCTCTGCATGCAAATCCAGGAAGGCATTGCCTCTGCATGACCGTGATTAAGTGTGACAGTGCAGCGACCTAGGTCTGCATCGCAAACTCTCTATTGAATGGAAATGCATGTGGTCACGTAGGGGACACCAGAAAAAAAAAGAACCCGCCAACGTCTAGACTCTATGGGCCAGACGTGCTCATATGCAGTTAGTTACACTCATTCTGTCAAATCTTTTAGGGCCCGTTTGGGAGCCATCCAAAACGGAGTTATGGAGGCTTAAAACTCCGTTCTGGTGGGCCAGAAAACCACGTTAACTCCATGAAAACGGGGATTTCCAATAATCAACTTGGATCTACTTTTTTTTGCTTAAAACTCCGTTTCGAAATTTCTCCGTTCCCCACCCACTAACGGAGGATTATCGAAACGTTGTTTTCTACGAGGCCAGCTCCCAAACGGGCCCTTAACCTTAGATACATACATAGTTCAATGATGATGAGAGTAAAAAAAAGGTGTTCTCATATGTCGCAGGAGGGTTGTGTGAATCCGCATGATAATTTTACATTAAAGAAACTCATCGCATGAATTACTGAGCTACTACCGCAGGCCCCTTATTACATGTAACTTGTACACACATGTACTTACATGTACAAGTACAGTATGAAAAAATGGGGTGAAATCACTACGGCATTAGAGGACACTGCATTGCTAGTGATCCCACCCCTCTTCTTGATACTGTATGTAACTACAGGACCGACACTGGGGTTTGGGCGCCGTACGCAGATCACTTTCCGGACGCCTTTCCTCTTCTGGTTAGATCCACATAGAATACACACTCAACCTCCCCTCCATGCATCCTTCTTCCCCTCTCCGTCCCTGATTTTTGAAATCAACCACCAAGCTCGGCGTGGCAACTATCACCACCCCACCAAAACTCTTTAAATCTTTAACCTCAAAATGTCATACTTCAATAGCCCCGAGCTACAGGCGGCTATAGCAGACCTCGCCTCTAGAATTGAAAGGATTACCCACGCCAACCACGATGCCATCGCCATTGAGACTGTGAGGATGCTCACACAGTCCAACTCCAACGACGCCAACAAACTCATGGTCACCCTCGTCTCTGGCCTGATCAACCAAGTCCACTACCTCTCAAACACTGCAAAACTGGCCAGAGAAGAGTGAGCCATCCGCACCATGCGTGAAGAACGCTGGACCTCGAGTACCTCCCCAGTTACTCAAGCCCTCCAAACCCTCACAGGCAAAGTCGCGAGCCTCCCCTCCGTGGAAGACCTCATGAAAGCAATCCCAAGCCCCACCCAACAACATCAGGAACCACCCACACCCCTAACCCTGCCAACAACACCCCAACAGGCCGGCTAAAAAGCCCAAGAAGTCGTCTGGCGTCAGCTCGGCAGCGGACCCACCACCACCCCCCAACAGAACGCAGCCAAGACCAAGACTGCCCAGAAAGGAAGGCCGCTCTAATGCTTGAGAAGGCCCTCCCAACTGCACGTCGCCGGTTCTTCGCGACCCGCTCCACCCCCACCCCTATTTCCGAAGCCGATAGGCTCACGGTCACCCTCCCTGTCATCCTGGGGCAATTCCTGGAACGTAATGGCCAGAAAGCCCCTGCCACCTCCCTCTCCGTCTCAATCAACTATCACGGTGCTAATCGAGGGCGAGGACTGAGCAAGCCAAGGTGAACCACCAAGGCGGAACTATGGTGAGCGAAGTGGTGGGCTAAGTGGGAGATGGGCAGAACTTAGGCGAAGGCGGCGAGTCTGGCGGTGCGAGGAGGTAATCTGCGTCGTACGAAGAGACTATGGCTAAGATAGAGAATGTATTCTAGACAAGCAAAGACTAAAGACGCCTAAGATGACAGGAAGGTTGCGTGAAGAAGAAAGGAGAAGAAGAGAAGTCCTATAAGCGAGGGAACGAGCTCCCTATATATAACCCTGAAAACCCCCCGCTGACTCATCCCATAGAAACCTGTAGAACCCCAAGGAAATCCATCATTACAAATACCTGCATGCCGTTGACTCATATAACCCTGCAACTGAAACCCATAGAACATAAGAGAAACCCTGACTAATCCTTCGCCCCGCAACCGTACTCGATATCGTATCACGCCGTGATAGATATTAGGTCCCCCTCTGAGGCCTAAGTCCTCTTGCTACGTGGGTAGCGTTAAGTGGAAGTCTTTCACTAATTCGTGAGTTGTCCAAGTCGTCACAAGGTTGAAGGTTCGTTATAACCTGTATATCGGACGACTCCGGTCGTCTTCGCTTATGGTAGTCTAGGATCGCATCGACCTCCCATTCCTGTTCTCCTTCTATCTCGACAGGTGGTGGCGGAGGCTGTAGTTGTCCTGGGACGGGGTCGTGGGCCGCGGGGGACAGTAGCGATACGTGGAAGACTGGGTGAACTTTCATTGATGGAGGTAGGGTGAGCTCGTAGGCGTAGGGACTAACGATACGGGAGATGGGGAATGCAGACGACTTGTTTCCAGTCCAACTTCTTCGAGGGCCTCTTGGTAAGTAAGTTCCTGGTAGACAACCATACTTTGTCTCCAATGGCGTAACGGGGGGCCGGCGTTCTGCTAGCGTTGGCTGACTCTTCCTGGATCTTCTGCGCTCTGAACATCTCGGCTCGGAGAAAGTTAAACACTTCTGACATATCTCTTGCCATAGTGTTAGCTTGATCCTCATTGGTATTGGAGCCGTGCCGGAGGGGGCCAAAGGTCATGCGGGGGTGTCGACCATAGTTTGCTTCGAAGGGGGAGAGCTTAGTGGATTCTGATACATGATTGTTGGTTGCAAATTCAGCCATTGGTAAGTAGGTAGCCCAGTTGTCTTGTTGGTAGTCGACGTAGGCTCGGAGGTATTGTTCCATAATGGCGTTGATTCTTTCAGTTTGGCCATCCGTCTGGGGGTGGAAGGCTGTAGAAAGCGAGGAGATCTCTAGTCGCTCGCAAAGTGATTTCCAAAAGTCCGAGGTGAATTGGGTACCTCGGTCTGATACAATCTTTTCTGGGAGGCCGTGGAGTTTCCATACGTTTTCCAGGTACATTTTGGCTACATCCCTGGCTCCTGATTCTTCTGTACATGGGATAAAATGTCTCATTTTTGTGAGGCGGTCGACGACGACGAGGATTGCGTTGTGGTTGTTGCTGGAGGGGAGGCCGGTGACGAAGTCCATTGAAACGTCCGTCCATGGCGCTTTGGGTACTGAGAGAGGGCGGAGTAATCCTTGGGGTGCGTTGCGGTTAGCTTTGCTTTCGCATGTATGACAGTTCATAACATAACGGTCCGTGTATTTCCGCATGTTTGGCCAATAGTATTCACGGCTAAGTAGCTCAAGAGTTTTTGCTCTTCCGGGGTGGCCTGCTGATGGTTTATCATGGTATTCTTGTAGGAGCTTAACTTGTAGCTCCTCATGTTCTGGTACGAAGAGTTTTCGGCGGTACAGGAGAAGCCCGTCCTCGTTTTCGCGCGTTAATTTTTGTTTGATTGTTTGGTGCCGTCCTTTAGCATGGTGAGAACTTTGTTTGGGAAACTGTCTTTTGGTAAGCAATTGAAAATAACTCCTGAATGGTGGGCGTTCCTTCAGCGGATTCATTTATCAAAGAACCCCGAACAAACTTAAACTTAGAATCCAAATTTTCTTTCTTCAACACTGTCTGGTACTGGTACACCAGGCGTTCATCCCCCTCCTTAGGTAGATCTCCCGATCTCCTAGTCAAAGCATCTGGTTTTCCCCCTTGTTTTCCAGGTCTGAATTGTATAATGAAATTGAAGCGGGATAAAAACTCTGACCAACGTGTCTGCCGTCGGTTCAGCAACTTTGTCGACATGAAATACTCGAGGTTCCTGTGATCTGTCAGGACCTTGATGGGGAAGGAGGCTGTTTCCAGGAAGTAGCGCCATTCTTCGAACCCTCGGATTATTGCTAATAGTTCTTTGTCATAGATTTCATAGTTGCACTCGGCCGGCGTATGCTTCTTCGAGAAGAACGCCACAGGGTGTAGTATCCCTTCGTCATCCCTTTGTGACATGATGGCGGCGGAGACGTAGTCGGAGGCGTCTGTTTCCACTATGATTTCTCGGTCGGGGTCGAAGTGTCTGAGTATTGGTGCGGTCGTGAATGCTATCTTTAGGTTATCGAAAGCTTTTTGGGTCTTCTCAGTCCATTCAAACTTTACTCCTGTCTTAGTGAGGGCCGTTAGAGGGGAAACAACTCTGGAGTATGCATAGATGAATCTCCGGTAGAAGTTAGCGAAGCCTAGGAACTCCTGTACGTCTTTCAGACAGGTTGGCGTTTCCCAATCCCTGATTGTAGCGACCTTCTTTTCGTCATCTTGATTCCCTCAGGAGTGAGTCCAATCCCAGGTACATTGTTTCTTTGACATGCCATTCACACTTCTCAGGTTTTAGATGTACTTTATGTTGTTCCAGTATCCGAAGAATCTTATCAACATGGACCTTATGCTCTTCCAGTGTGGCAGAGTAGATGAGTATGTCATCCAGATAGGCCGTCGCGAAATGATCAAGGTGTGGACGTAGCATGTCGTTCACCCAATGTTGGAATGCTGCCGGCGTTGGTGAGACCGAATGGCATGACCGTGTATTCGAAGTGGCCGTACCTTGTCCTGAATGCCGTTTTCCATTCGTCTCCTTCTTTGATTCTCAGCTGGTGGTATCCATTGCGTAAGTCTAGTTTAGTGAAGTATTTGGCGGCCGAGATGCCCATGAACGTTTCCGGAGTTAACGGTAGTGGGTGGCGGTTCTTAACCGTTACCGCGTTCAACTTTCTATAGTCGACGCAGAGTCGGAGAGATCCATCCGCTTTCTTTACAAATAGTACTGGGGAGCCTGCTGGGGAGGTGCTGTGGCGGATCTTCCCACTTGAAAGGTATTCCGCTAGGTAATCCCTGAGTGCCTGTAGCTCCAACCGCGTCATCCCATACATAGGTCCGAAGGGTACTGTCTTGCCTTCCTGGATGTCAATGGAGGTCATAGTCGGATCGGCGGAGGGAGTTCTGCAGCGTCAGGTTCGTTGAGGAGGTGAAGGAAGTTGTGATGTTCACTTGGTATGAGGCGCAGGGTCTTTTGGGCGATGGGGTGAGGAGGTCGTCGAGGGCCTTGAGTGTGGTTGAATATAGTCGCATTCCTTTTCTCTGTTTATGGAGCAGTCTGTGGAACGCATATGAGGTGATGACGGAGATGTTCGTTGTTGGTTTAGTGGGGGGTTCAATAGAGATACCCCTAGCGGTGACTTTAGTGTTGTTGAGGGCAGTGTTTGACACAGGCTGAGGAATTAAATTGTATTTCGTTGGTGGCAGGAGAATTGTAGTTGCGTGTCTGCGCATCCATGGGAGGCCCATAACAATGGGGTAATGTCTAACTGGGTGACAAAGAAGGGGCCTCTCTCTGTGTCCGTTTATGTCTAGGCGAGGATGACTTTATGGGTAACCTTTCCTGACTCGATAGGTCTTCCATCTATTACGTCTATGTGTCATTGGGAGGATGAGGGGGTTTCTTAAGTTTGTGGTGGCATCTGAAGTCTTTGTCTATGAAAGCGTATCCTGAGGCGCCGGTATCGATGAGCATATGATGGGATGAACGAATCTTTATTCTGAGAAATAGAGCAAGCTACAACTAATTGATTCCCATCCATATCCTTCTCCGAAACCGACAACCCAGAAACCGCAATCCTAGAAAGTCTTTAACCGTCCCCTGAGCTGAGCCCACTCACCAGGAAAAATCTTTAACGCCCATCGCCGGAGGCTCCTTCTTCTTTCTTCATTCCTAATATCTGCTCTAGCTCCCTTATCCTGGGGGCTGGGTTTCTGGGGGTGGCGCCTGTGGGCATTCCCGAATGAGGTGTCCTACACCTCCACAATAGTAACATCTATTTTCTACCCGGGCTCTCTTTCCTGAGGTCCGGCGGCTCACCAGTGGACAGATCCATGGGACTGTTCCTCCAGGTGTGTGTGATGGATGGGCGGCACAGGTGCGGCCGGAGGGTTGCGGGGAGGGGTGTGAGGGAGCCGGAGGGCGGAGATGCATGGGGGCGAGCAAGGTGGGGCGGAGCTGGTGCGGTGTAGCGAGGGCTGGGCGGCGGCGCAGAGGACTGATAGCGAAGGCGGCGGCGTTGAGGCCTGTTGTTTGTTGTCCAACCGTTGTAGGATGGTAGCGAGCCGACCGTGGCAAGGTGTCTTCACGACCATGAGTCTGGTCAGCTCCTCGTTTAGTCCGGCCAGGCTTTCCACATTGGCAGCCTCTCCTAACCCGCATCGGGCGGCGAATCGTTGGAACTCGGCAAAGTAGTCTGAAAATGATCGTCCGTCTGGCGTGGGTTCCTGAGCTTCTGGCGGCGGTGCCGATCTCCAAAGGCTGTGTGTAGAATTTCAAAAACCTATCCATGGAGGAGATTAACCCCGGTGTTGGTAAGGTATGGCATGAACTGGTCAGGCGGGGCCTTCCAGGCGAGAGATGGCATAGGTGAGTTGGTTTTGTAGGGTGGGGTACCGGTCGGCATTGAGAGTTTGAGTTTTAGCATGTGTTGGAAGAGGGAAGTTCCTTCCGGAGGCCGTGAACTGCTTGGGGTCCGAGTCTCCGACTTCTCCGTTCTTGCTTCAGGTGTGTTATTGTCAAGCTCTGGAGGAATCGGTTGGGGCGACGAGGAGGAGGTGCAGGCGGTCTGGTTGTTCTGCTGCTTGGTGGTGGGGCCTGGTTGCAAGTCTTCCTGCCGGCTAGGGTTTCTTGTTGTCTTTGTGACGACTTCGGCTTGGAGGGCGGTGACCTGGGCTTGGAGCTTTGTAGTGTTTGCTTCTTCCTTTTCCAAGTCTTGCCCCAGTTCGGTGATCCTTTGTTTCCATATCTCCGTTGCTTCATCTGCCTCCTGTTGGGTTAGTCTCAGTTCGTCTCGGAGTTCCCTAACTGCCTGATGGCTACGCATTTATTATTGTGGTTAAACAATCGTCCTCAGACGCGCCTGGTGGTGCTTTCGAGGGTATGCTTGAAAGCGGCCCAAGTCTCTTCGAGTCGGTCATAGTCGAGTTCTGTTGGGTCTGTCATGACGGGTTCTTGGGACAGGTCGGCGGAGTTGTGGTTCGGGTTGGCGTTGGAGACGCAACCTTAGTATCACGGTGCTAATCGAGGGAGAGGACTGAGCAAGCCAAGGTGAACCACCAAGGCGGAACTATGGTGAGCGAAGTGGTGGGCTAAGTGGGAGATGGGGCGAAGCTTAGAGGCGAAGCGACGTGAAGTCTGGCGAGGTCTTGAGGTATCTACTGCACGATGAACATATATGACCAAAGGTATGGTAAGATAGAGAATGTATTCTAGACAAGCAAAGACTAAAGGCCTTTAAGATGACGGGAAGGTTCGCGTGAAGAAGAAAGGAGAAGAAGAAGTCACTATAGCGAGAACATTTCTCTCTCTTGCTGTTGACTCATCATGCGAAACCTGTAGAGGCACGAGGAAATCATATTCTAAATACCTGCAAATGGATTGACTCATATATACTGCAATGAAACCATAGAAACGTAAGAAAGCACCGACTAATCATGTGCATAACGTCTTTCGATATCGTGTCGCGCCGTGATAGGCCGTAATCATCGACAAAGCGTCAACCCATCTTGCTGCCCGCCACGCTTTGGCGTCAGCGTATCCATGGCATCCTCGTCGCCTTCCCAGACAAAGACCGGCAATCTCGTTAAAGTGTATCGGCCGCCCATAACCAGCGTCAATACACTATCAAATCAGATTCCTCAGCCCTAATGCTTTTCATAATATAAGCCCTCATCGTCGTCATCTCCGTCCAGGCGGAAGAAAGGCTGACAAGTTCAGCCCCTGATCCGCCTTCTCGCGCCTATAATCGCCCCATGATCGCACGAGAACCAATGCGTAAAGTCTTTGTCGCCCAGCCACTTTACTATTATCTGAGAATAAACAATTTACGTAATCTCTATTCTCACTTGCTGACACCTCAACACCGTACGTCTTAGCTGCGAGCCGAGATAATATGAGAGCTACTGCGAGGTTTCAGTAAAATCAAATCAGCTATGATCTTCTCCTTCAATAGCCTCTTACCAGTGCCCTCCTCAAACCACGCACCCCGCGCTTGCAAATCCGATCCTTGTATTTGGAATCATGCCATTAATGGAACAGCTCTAAAAGACTACGCCCGCGTCTGGCCTCATCTACTCCCAGGTCACCCGCAAATATTAAGATCGGGAGGACACAGGACGAACTCCTTGCCCCTCTCCCCCCCCCTCTGTATTTTCTCTCGCGGTTCGCTTTCTTCTCTACTCCTCATAGGCCTTCTCTCTTTTGTTTTCTTTGCTTCCGTTTTTGTATTTTTGGGGACGATTGTTTGTTTTTTGATAGGGGAAGGGTTTTTATGCCATAGTCTTAGACTGCACGCAATTAGTTTAGCCCATAATAAACTAGCTTGAGTTAAAAAAAAAAAAAAAAAAAAAACCTCCCCTCCATGCGAGACACCCCATCATCATCACCTCCAACTTCCTACGGCCATCTCTCACTACCGTCACTGATCGACATCACCAGCAGCCTAAATAAACAACATCTCAGCTACCACCAATCTTTAAAAGGCTCTTGTTCCCCTGGCAGTGCACATATTTGTGCTACTATCATTACACTATAATAGAACTGGCTTCCTCACCCCCGAACATGATGAACTTCGTTACCTTTAACCAAGACTTTTCATGTCTTGCTGTTGGGACCCGTACTGGGTACCGGATATACAACTGTGAGCCGTTTGGTAAAGTTTATGAACAAAAGGAGGGCGATATCTCTATCATAGAGATGCTTTTCGCGACCTCTTTAGTAGCTCTTATCCTGTCACCTCGCCGGCTGGTCATCACCAATACCAAGGTTGGTCATGGGGTTTTTCTCTCCTTATAATCCCCAGTTTTCTACCAATGCATATCTGACACGCTCCCAGAGGCAATCGACTATCTGCGAACTGACGTTCCCTACTTCCATATTAGCCGTCAAACTAAACCGGAAGCGCTTGATTGTGGTTCTCGAAGAGCAAATCTATGTTTATGACATCAGCAATATGAAGCTCCTACATACCATCGAAACTTCGCCTAATCCCAATGGTAGGATTCAGTATCTTATTTTCTTGAGACTTTGTTTCTGATGGCGTGTTTCGTTATTAGCAATCTGTGCACTCTCGCCTTCATCTGATAGGTGTTACATCGCTTACCCCCGCCCCACAACCACTACCCCAACACCATTCTCGCCGCCTTCCCACGTGCCTACGAACTCCAATGCAGCTCTGCCGCCTGTAGGGGATATTCTTCTTTTTGATGCCCTCAAACTCGAAGCTGTGAATGTGATTGAAGCCCACAAATCCCCATTATCTTCCGTAGCTCTCAACAGTGAAGGTACGTTATTAGCCACTGCCTCCGATAAGGGCACTGTTATCCGAGTATTCTCCGTCCCTGCAGCGCAGAAGGTCTACCAATTCCGACGTGGAACATACCCATCGCGCATATACTCCATGTCGTTCAATCTCATGTCTACACTACTTTGTGTTTCATCAGCGACAGAAACAGTTCACATATTCCGCCTTGGAAGTATGACTTCTGAAAATATACCAGCAAGTTGGAACGGAGACAATGGGGGCAACTCGCCAACAGGCTCGGTAGGCTCTTCACCTTCGAACCATGCAGGGGCTGCTGGTGCCGGCTTTGAACACTATATGGAGTCAAGACGCCGGAATGGATCAGGGACATTTGGATCTATGATCCGAAGGTCGTCACAGCACATAGGACGCACGCTTGCCGGTGCGGCGGGTGGCTACCTACCGCATGCAGTCACAGAGATGTGGGAGCCAAGCCGAGACTTTGCGTATGTAAAGCTACCAAACGCTGGTGTGAGGAGTGTCGTGGCTTTGAGTAGCACCAGCCCACAGATTATGGTCGTTACTAGCGATGGATACTTCTATGTTTATAACGTAGACATGGAGAAAGGAGGGGAGTGCGTATTGACAAAGCAATACTCGTACGTTTCCCGTATTTAGGGTCCTTGGGTTGGCTTTTACAGCTGCGCAGGTGCTGATCTTTATTGTGGGGGCGTCATAGGTTGCTTGATTCCAGTGAAAAAATGGGCCAGAGCCTCATGTATGAATGAGACTGACTGAACAATATCCATGGGCTTTACTAGGACAGAATTTTGTGATGCAAAGAATTATCTTCCTTTTCCTTCTTTCGTGTAATACTTTGACAGGCGTTGGTATCTTATCTTTAAGTACGTTTCTCCTCCTTTGTTTTATTTACTTTGTGGTCGTTCTTTTCTTCCTCCGTTTATGTTCTCTTATTTCTTTTTATAATTTTGCCGTCGCGTGGATTTTGGAGCCGAGATGTGGGATGGTTTTTTGGATATATAAGCGTTGGGAACTGGTAGCATTGTTCGTGGTATCAAACTGTATACAGCGAGGTGGTCGAACGTGTTCTTAAATTCTCCTATAGGGGCTACCAAATGCAGATTTGTAGTATGTACACGTATGGATGTAGTTGCTCTGGTCACTGACGTACTATCAACCGAAAATCACTTTCTTCGCCTACCTTGGAGGCTCTCTGGTGGAGCTTCAGTGAGACTACGGTATTTAAGTAGTGGGGGCTCGATGACGCGTGACGTCTGCTAAAAGCACCGTCGACAGAAAACAGCAGCCATACATAGCGTTTCTGAACACAACCGCTAGACGAGGTATGGCGACCACGGGGGTGTGGGGATTTCTGGTTTGTTTCAATCCAAAGGACAACTAAATTCCCAAGAACAAGCAAGCTCAAAACATCACATGAAGCTCGAACAGCCTACTATCTCGAATTACATCCATTTGGAAATCGGTTTTAGTACCTTTCGACGTTACAATAAAAAAATCCCCACATCCCCGTGATCGCCATACCCCCGTGAGCGTCTATTACATTCCATGCAAAAATGTCTTGGCGGTTTTTTGTGTGTATTCAATATTAGTCGTGTCCAAAAACGGTGTGTACATGCCTCTATCACTCAGAACAGGACTGACACTTAAGCCCAAAAGCGGAATTAAGGGTCTCTAATCTACAGGTATGCATGCATGTAGCTAACCAAATTTGAGGTACCCGGTATGTAGGTACATGTACCCAGAAGAGCCTGAACATAATTTGGCCTGCTATCACGTCTTTACATTCTTCGGGCTCTCCTTGCCTGACCTACTCAAACTAATATATAATGTGTTTACATTTGAGTTCACAATCGATAGCGAAACCATCGATATACGTTATACGTTACAAATGCAATGCAGCCTCCAGCCATCCACTGTAGTCAGGAAATGAGATAACTATTCTGACTTGATATCTATGTATCTGTTCTGCATACATTTTATATTAGCTAAAGCCAGCTAGGAGAGGAGTAACTATATATTGTCACAGTGTCCAATTTATTCAAATTGATCTATTGTAAAAGTAGTTTTATATTTTGAGTTTTTGAGGGCCAAGGGTGTAACGGAGCAACCGAAGACTATAAAGTAATAGACAAAAACAATGACGCAAGGGAGGACGAAGAAACCAGCAAAGGCCAAGGCTAGGTCAAGAAGCATGACATAAGTATAGGCACGGAGGAGCAGAGCAGAAAAAGCGAGGATCAAGTAATGACTCAAGTAACTGTTGGATTTGTCTTAGAAAATCGATAAGGACGAGGAATAGAAATCACGAGGATACTGTGAACTATTAGATAAAGACTTTTTGGGAGTAGGAGTATAGTTCCTATTGGGAGATAACAAGAAGACAAGCTAGAGAAGAAAGGAAGGAAAACACTAAAAGAAATCTATTGATCTGGTATTTAATACACTCCACTCCAGTCCACTATAACTCATATATCATATCATAGAAACCTATCGAACATTTTTGCCTCTACACTATTTCTGTAATCAATGACACCACCATTCCTGCGCATTATTACCAATTCACTATAGCATCAAAACCTACAGAACGTATGATGACATGATCAACAACTTCACTTTTTCCATCTCCGATCCTCATCTCATCTATCAGCAAGACTTCATTTGTCTCATTTGTCTCCTGAGCTTCAAGAGACTCAAAAAATATCTAGGACTTTCAGGGGACTCTCAGGAGACCCAAGGGGCTGTTGGGGGGCTCCATCTTGTGGCGCCTGGGCGCCACAATTGACACAAAATGCACAAGACGTCAAAGACACCCAAATATCAATTGCTTACCTGCATCCCCGTGCCCGGCGCCACAAGATAGTCTTGGACTCCCAAGACGCATTTTTCGTCATTCGCTGGTCTTTAGTCTCCAAAACCTCATCTTGTGCCTTTTGCCAGGCTAGTGGTCATGGCAGAACCTTGATGCTAATTTTCGCTGGGAATCGACGTCATACTGACGATTGGACACTTCAAGTGATTAACGGTACATCGTTTATTTAATTCTATGTAATTCTATATAATCCTAAATACAGATAAATGCTTGCATGATTACCCGCCCGTGCGCCTGCCCACGCGCTCACCTCCCTACTGTAGAAGCCGTCGATTTGGGCGTCTCCATAGTGTCGATTTGAGCGTCGATTTGGGTGTCGATTTGGGTGTCCTAGGCGTCACTATAGGCGTGTCCTAGGCGTCATGTTGGTGTGTCCATGGCGTGTCCATGGTGCCGATTTGGGCGTCAATTTGAGCATGTCTATGGCGTCGACTCGGGTGTGTCTATGGAGTCGACTCGAGTGTGTCTATGGCGTCGATTCAGGTATATCTATGGTATTAATTCGGGCGTGTAGGACTCTATATAGACATTAGCATAGGTGTCGGAATATGGGGTAGGGAGATACTCGAGATAGAGATGGAGGTAGAGGGAGAAGTGAGATGAGATGGAGGAAGGTTGGAGATGGAGGCGGAGGCAGCGTATTTTTAAGACTCTGAACCGCGCCAAGAACGACAAGCAGAGGAGTTTAGCCCGATCGGGCTTAGTCTTTATCGGTACATCACTTTTCTGCCAACATATCACATTTTGAAGACTAAATAGGACGTTAAAAGATGATCTGTCACTTTTAGACGATATTAGACGAGCGAAGTGGAGCTTAGACGAGCCAAACATGACCTGTCACTTTTTTGAGGCATAAGACGGCACCCGATGCATCCAAACGATGACTTTTGGTATTCTGCTTCTTGGGAGACAGGATTCGTCTTGGCGAAATCTATTTTTTCCTATTGTGATGTCCTATATAAAGCAAAGAACACTAGGACAATGGTATATGAGCTTATATAGCAGTTATTTCTGGTTGTGAATGTTTGTCCTTCCAATGTAGCTTCTTTCCCAATATTGCTCTCTCTGGAAAGTAATTCTTTCATCAGGAAAAAATAGGCCTCGCCAAGACGCATTTTGTCTCCCAAGACGCAAAATACCAAAAATTGTCATCTGGATGCGTCGGGTGCTGTCTTGTGCCTCCAAAAAGTGACAGGTCGCATTTTGGTCGCCTAAACCTGTCCAAAAGTGACATGTCATCTTTGGCTCGTTTAAGCTCGACTTAACTTGTCTAATCTCATCTAAAAGTGACAGGTCGTCTTTTGACATGATATATTGATACAGAGACTAAGCCCGATAGGGACTGGCTCCTTCCAACAACGTCATTCTTGGTGTAGTTTCCAGGTCTTAAGCACCCCCGCCTGTTACGGAGCGAAGCGGAGACTATATCTAAACAAGCCAAGGTTTACAACCGAGGCGAGGACGGGAACGGAGACGGGACGAGATGGCGAAGCGAGACGAGGAGGTCCCAAGTAGCAAGGTTGTGGGACAGAGAGTCCAGATGGCTGTACGGACGAAGTGGTGGAGACGAAGATACCAATAGATGACCCGTACTACGGTCATGGACTAGGACTAGGGCTAAGCGAGGATGAAGTAGTGCTAGGACGAGAGTGGCTAAGATTGATGACGTAGTATATTCCAAGAGACGAGAACAAGAAACTTCTAAGGAAACTAGAAACGTAGAGTTGATAACAGGAAGGTTGCGTAGGAAAGGAAAGAAGAGAAAGAGACAAAGGAAAGGTTCGTAGCCGACTATATATACAATTCTTAATCCCTGTCCAGGGATGACTCATAACCCGTGTAACGGAACCCCATAGAAACCCAAAGAGAAATACCGAACCCGAGAACCCATTCCATAATATCTCTTCCTCCGCAGTAGTCCGTGGTACGCCGTGATACCGCCGCCACCTCTACCTCCACCTCTATTTCCATCTCTATTTCAATCACAAGTATCTCCCTACTCCATATTCTGACACCTATGCTGATGTCTATATAGAGTCTTACACGTTCAAATCGATATCATGGGCACGCTCAAAACCTAGTCATGGAGACACCCAAATGGACACGCCCAAAATGACAACTTCTGTAGATAAGAAGGTGGGGACAGTCGTGCAGGCAGTCATACAGAGCTATATAGAATAAAGTACAAGATGTACCGTTTGCCTATTACATTGTCTAATCATTATTTACAAGTGAAAATTAGCGTCAAGGTTCTGCGATGATTGATAGCCTATCAAAAGGTACAAGGGGAGGTTTTGAAGACTAAAGGGGGGATTTTGGAGCCTAATGACGAATAGTGCATATTAGGAGCTCAAAACTATCTTGCGGCGCCAGGCATCACGATGGAGATAGGTGTCCTGACGTCAAGTAAACTTACCAAACAATTATACAATAACTGCGCAATGGTTGCATCATGGTAAGAACGGAACAGGTTTCTTTAGGAGGAGTGTACAATGACTATTTAATTACTGTGTTATAAGAGAAAGGAAACAGGCTTCTTTGGTAGGACAATACAACAGCTGCACAGTGACTGAGTCATGAGAAGGGGAATAGGTTTTGTAGAAAGGGAACACGGATTAGTAATCAGGCTGGAAGAAGGGTTATATATAGGGAAGGTGGTAGCGAGCTTTGTAGAATTCTTTCCTTTCCTCTACACGTCGCCCTCCTGTCATCGTAGTACATAGAACTCCAATCCTATCCCTCGCTATAGTCTCTAGTCCTGAAATACTTTTGACCCTCGTTTCCGGATGGAGAACTTCATAGT
Source organism: Morchella sp. 2018-W16 (assembly GCA_024713755.1). Lineage (NCBI taxonomy): Eukaryota > Fungi > Ascomycota > Pezizomycetes > Pezizales > Morchellaceae > Morchella > Morchella sp. 2018-W16. Next base: position 3,017,792 of record JAMGYY010000003.1, on the reverse strand, counting down.
TTCTTCTGTAACTCTAGCTGCCTCGTCAGCTGATCCTCGCTTTCCCTACCTCGTCTCCTGGTCTTTGCTGTGGCCGCCGTCTTGCGCTCGCCCTTGTCCTAGCCTTCACTGGAACCTTCGTCTATTTGCTAGCTGTCGGCTGTACTCCTCGCATCAGCAAGCTTGTTGTTTTCCCTAAGTGCGCATACATGTGTCCGGGCGTCACGCGCCAAGCATCATTCCGTTCCGAATACCACCAGCACCCTAACCGCCCCGGCAAACTGCCAAAACCTCTCCCTCTCCTGGAGGTATCAACATTCCTTTGTTAGAACTGGCGAATGCTATCTCCGCAATCAACCATCCGGCGAGTTTTGCTTCAGCACTCTATCTCTGGTGCACACAATCTTTTATTCACTGTAAAGTTCACATTTACCTCAATCATGAATACTTCATTATGGATCGATATTACTATGGAAGACATCTTCACTTCCCCGAAAACATTGTCTTTTTATTACTTCATTGGTAGCTAAAATCATTCCATGTACGCAAATCGATTCGGGTATTTACAAGCCAATTGGAGCTGTCTATCTGAAAGAGATGTGCCGTTCTCAAGATGTTACGAATGTTCACAACCCACATCTTTCTCCTTCTTCTTCTGCAGGCTTTAGGAAGCCCATGAGAGGTATCTGGAATCCCCCAATTTTTCGCCTTCAAAAGCTCTATCAGGCACAATCTGTGTGATCGGCCCCTACCGTTGCAAGGCTTAGACAATGCCTGTAATCGACCTGGTAAGCATCCTCCAAACACTCCCTAATGCTCTGAAGACGCTACTGAAACCCACGCCCAATCTTTTCTCGCTGCCCGCTTTCTAAACGCCGCTTCTCCAGTGCATCGGAGATTGTGAATCTCATACATGTCCGGCTTTTAGAAAATAGGTATGGGAACTTGCAGGCAGGTAAATCTCTCCACACGATATTCGTCAAAGCTCTCTAAGCTTCCGATAAAGCCCTGGGAGCAATTTCCATCCTCTGCATACGCTTTGGCTAGACGATATAATGCCGTTCAGTTCATTTTTAGCTCATCGGCGATATCGTAGAGCTTTTGCAACTTAGTCGATGGATTACATAGCTTCCTTAAAGGCAGTTTAGCATCAATTAAAACCCGTTCATCGTTTGTTGATTTTTTCCTGTCTTCGATTTTGAAAATGTGAAGCAGCTTCTTTATATTTTCGCGATGATTCCAGAGGAAGTCGTCATTGCTCTTTGAGCATCCAACGATATCCTTGAGGTTTAATATTCGTATTTCCAGTGTTAGCCGTCGCCCGCCGTAGTCTAAAATCTGCGTTACCGCGTCGATCTTGTTCGATGCTTCATATGCTTCTTTGACTTGATGAACATGCCAGTGAGCTAACTCGCTGATGTCGGTAGAGAACATTGAGATGCTGCTAAAGCGCTTTACATCTCTGTAGTGTGACAATAGGTGCAATTTGATGAAGTTGAAATGAGACCTTTCACGGATCTCACGAATCTCCTCCAAGTTGCGGTCATTACCCTGAGAGCCTTGAGATTGCAATACTCTGGTCCGATCTTTCACCTCTTTCAGCGTCCGCTTATATGCTCGAAATTCTAGGAAGATGTCCTTATGTCTAGGGAAGTCTTTGAAATAGTTCTCTAGGTATTCCAAAGTACTCGTCGTGTGACTCCCGTATTGCGCCATCAAATGGAAGTCAATCAAGGCTCGCACACATTTCAACGCCTTCGCAAAGTCTGCCCTTACAGCATTCAGAGGGTTTCTCAGAGCAACCGCGAGTGCCCCCAGGACAATCTGCCCAAAATTCCGCATCTCCTTACCCTGCCATTGTGTCGTCGCCCTGTAAGGCTTATTTGGTACTGCAAGCCCAGGATATGATGCAATAGACGACCAAGTCTTGTCGAATTCGTCTAATCAGTGATGCTTCTTAAGGAAACCTTGCACCCACTCCATCATGTGTTTCAATAGTCCAAGATAGATATTGTGCAACATATCCGGCTTATTCAGGTTGTACGTGTTAACTTTTGGCGTGTCCCAGAAGGCATTGAAGAGTGTCTTTACAAACTTCGACACAAGGTATTCCACTGGCGAAGGGTTCACTGGGTTCTTGTTGAACTGCCGCACCATCTCCTAATAGGTCTGCTGATTGCATGGAGGGCTTCGCCCAATGCTCCCAAGACTCTTGAAATCAACTTCGCACTTTGGACAGGCTTGATTGCTAATATTCTGTAAGGAGGCATGTTCGGGTTGGTCGGCGATTCGCCCGCACAACACAGGATAACATAGTCACTCATAACTATCGGCGCAATTGATAAGCTCGCCACTGCTACTCCTAAAGCTTTCGAAAATGTCTTTAAGAGTTCGGTGAAGTGCCATTTGACTTTGACGTCGCAGTATGGCATTGGCAGTCTGGTTGGTCCCTAACTTTGAAGGCACTGGTAATAGTGCTAGGAGTATTAGCGAATGCCCAGAGGGCTTGTTTTGTACTGATAACTTGAAATTGCCAATCGTCAGGTATACTGGCCAAGCCTTCTTGTCGCCGCTGAAGTTCGTCAAATGGATTCCATCTGATGCGCATATAACAGGTACCAAAGTGGACCCCCCTGGGAGTGAGTTCTACCTCTCTGTTTTAGCCGCTGCTGCTTCTAGAGTAGTCGTGAGAGCTCACCTGTGTTTCCCACCACCAATCTACTGTATGCAGTTCCCTGTACATCCGCTCACCAGATTCATTATGTTCTACCACAGATGCATACACCAAAGACTCTCTGAATGCATGTTGACATAAAAGAAATCGCACAATAGTCATTGGGTCGCGATAATAGTAGGGAACTCTGGTCCCGCCTATCTCGCCTTCGGAATGCTGCCAACTCGACTTCCCCAGTCAATCATTCATCTCCTACATTTTCCGTATAAACCCCCTGCCATTCCTGTAGAAGCTTTCGCGGTTACCATCTTGGGTGTAGAGTAAGAAGCTGTCAATGTTGCCCTGTGATGCTTTTGATGGTATGAAGTAACGTACCATTCTAAATTCGTCTGCCGAGTTAAAATGGTGCCATGGGTCCCTAAGAAGGCTCCCCCAGATTTCCCCATAGTCTTCCGAGGCAAACAAGTGCTCTCCGGCGTACTAGTAAATAGTGGTTCTTGCCACACGTGTTTTCCCATCCGAGCCGTCTGTTTCGTCGTTGAAGTAAGACTCTGACTCGAAGTTTAAATTATAATAGTTCCCCCCATTATAATCAGAAGAGGCGAGATCGCCATCTATAGAGCCTCCGGGGGTATCATTCGTGCTCTTAGGGGTATCTTTATGCTTTTCAAAGAGCTGTGATTGATTGACAAACCACTCGTCGGCCTCGAAAGGATATGTAGTGCGAAGATGCTTATCAAAATTCACAGAAGAGCTGTAGCATTTGGGGCAGAAAGGGCACCTCGACTTAATGAGCATTCGCGACTGCTCTCCAGGCAACCTGATCCTAATCCCTAATCCGACTGTTTGGAAATTAGACTCTGCCAAAAGACCCCTACCAAGATATGCATGATTGGTAATCTCCATGTTTGTTCAACCCCACATCAATCACGTTATCTATCAACTCCAACATGCTATCTCAACCAAACCTCCTAACCCACCCCACCGCTCTTTAGATATTCGCGTTTCTTCCCAGGTTTTTGCATGTAGTCCCTCTCTCTCTGTAAGTCTCGGTGGCTTTCCTCTGAGCATTCGCAGCTGCTCTTCCGACTAAATCTAACTGTAAGATCTATCTACCAAAATCTATCGACTAGTAGTCGCTGACTTCCAATATCGTACCCGTAAGCAATCACCAACAATAACACTAATAGCCTGAGCCACCCGACCGACGTCATATATTGATAATGCTGGAACAAGCTATATTGGGTCAGTGCGGAATCTCTGAGAGTACTGATGACTCCCCGTTGAGCTTTGGGTGATATAAGAATGCCTTCACGCACCTGGGGTTCCCCTCCCTACTTTTCCTACTACTATACGCACTGCTGGCTCTATCTTCAACTCTCACGGTTTCAACTCTCACGGTTTCAATTCTCACAGTTTCAACTTTCAATTTTCATTTCAATCTTCAAGATATCTCGACTTTCAAAGCATAAGCTGGCCCTGTATAAAAGCATTGAGGTTTGCCTTCCTAAAGTCATAAGCTATCCGTTCGTTACTCACTATATTGATCTTTACTAGAGCTTTAGCCGTGCCTCCCAAAGCACTCCCGCGAGCTCCCACAGGCCCATTGATCCATACGAAGTACCCCAAACCCCCCAAAGAGGCAGCACTGAACTCGACACCCCTAGAACACCCATAGTCATGATCGTTGCTCCTAGAGAAGTTGTTCGCGTTCCCAACAGCCCTCCGGTCACTAAAACACCTGGTATCTTCCCCAGAAATTAGGAGTTAGCAGAATACAGCTCCGAATCCGACAACTTGGAGCTCCTACCATCAACATCATTCTTGGCACAGTTTCCAGGTTTTAAACGCCTCCCATCGCCACCTCCTTATCTACCTCTATCTCCATCTCTACATTTATTTCTACCTCTACCTGCACCTGCATATCCACTTTCACATCCATCACTATCTCGAGTATCTCCTTATCCCATATTCTGACAGCTATTCTAATGTCTATGAAGAGCAGTTACAGGAAGGATCAGTAATAGGTAACCAAAGAAGAATGGAGAAAAATACGGGGTGTGGTAACACCAAGTTTCTACAAGTTTCTATGGTTTGTTAAATGAGTCATAGCGGACTGGTAGAGGAGGGTGTTAAATAGTGAATGGAGACTTTTCCTTTAGTTCTTTCCTTTCTTTCCTCTCTGTCTCGTCTTTCTGTCATAATCTCTAGAAATCATATTCCGGAATTATAGACTCCTGTCACGGAGTGAGTAAGACTTAAAGCGTGACAGACGAAAACGATGATGCAAGCGAGATCGAGAGGTACAACTGAGAGCGAGTAAAAGGACGAAGGTCCCGGCGAAGGCAAGTGTTACGGGGCGAAGCGGAGACAATAACTAAACAAGCCAAGGTTCACAACCGAGGCGCGGACGAGGACGCGAGACGAGGAGCGACGAGGGAGCGATCTAACCGAGAAGCAAGGTTGTGGGACAGAGAGTCCAGATGGCTGTACGGACGAAGTGATGTAGACGAAGATACCAGTAGAGGACTTGCACAACGGTCATGGACTAGGACTATGGCTAAGCGGGACGAGTTAGGGCTAAGACGAGGATGACTAAGAGTGATGACGTATTATATTCCAAGAGACGAGGACTGAGAAACAAGTAACAACTAAAGAAACTAGAAACGTAGAGTTGATAACAGGAAGGTTGCGTAGGAAAGGAAAGAAGAGAAAAGACAAAGGAAAGGCTCGTAGCCGACTATATATACAGTTCCCAATCCCTGTCCAGGGATGACTCATAACCCGTGTGACGGAAACCCATAGAGACCCAAAGAGAAATCTAAACCCATTCCATAATATCCTTTCCTCCGCAGTAGCCCGTGGTATGCCGTGATAGCAAGGCTAAGGCAAGGAAAGTGAGGATCAGCTGACGAGGTAGCTAGGGTTACAGAAGAAGCTATGAAGCTCTTTTTCCGGAGACGAGGGTCGAAGGTGTTTCAAGCCTAGAGACTATGGCAAGAGATAGGATTGGATTCCCATGTGCTATAATGACAGGAAGATGGGGTGAAGAGGAAAGGAAAGAAATCTACAAAGCTCGCTACCATCTTCCCTATATATAACCCTCCTTCCAGCCTGATTACTAATCTGTATCTTTCTTCTACAAAACCAATTTCCTCTTCCCATGACGCAGTCATTGCACAGCCATTGTATAGTCCAACCTGAGAAACCTGTTTTCTTTCTTCCATGACTCAGTTATTACGCAGCTATTGTACTGTTGTTCCGTAGGTTCACGTGACGCCGGGACAGCAGTATTGTATAGTCCAACCAAAGATACCTGTTTACCTTCTCCCATGACATAGTCACTGCGTAGTCATTGTATCGTACTACCAAAGAAACTTGTTTCCCTTCTTCCATGATGCAGTTATTGTATAGTTGTCTCATAGGTTCACGTGTGTGACGGAGCGACAGAAACTAGAGGGTGAGAGATAAAAACAATGACGTAAGAGAACAATCAAGGGCGCACCTAGGACGAGCAGAAGGACGAAGGGCACCGGCAAGGGTTAAAGCAAAGGTTACAGTAAGCACACGGGCACAAGCATAGGCAAAGCAGGGAAAGCGAGGATCAAAGGAGGGTACAGGGTGAGGATGAGGAGAAACTATAGGTCTCGCTTATGAAAGCGAGCTTAAACGGGGCTATGGCTATGGCTTCTGGAGATAAGAGTAAATTCCTATACACTGAGATAACAGGAAGACGAGACAGAGAGGAAAGGAAAGAAAGAACTAAAGGAAAAGCCTGAACCCGCTATTTAACACCCTCCTCTGCTAGTCCGTTATGACTCACACATTACGCCATAGAACATCATGGTAACTCAGTATCACCACACCTCGTATTCCTCCCCACCATCACACCACGCTTGATTACGAACTCCTCCTGCAACCGAACCTTCTAGAAAGAAATGAAGTGACCAGCAGTCTACCGCACCCATCCTCGCTTAACATTCCCCCTTCCACTATATCTCTACACTGACTACCGAACCGTCGGGACTAATGCCCCCACAACCCTTCAATGATGGATAAACAATATCCTCCGTCCCTTCCTCGACCGTTGTGCTATGGCCTACTTAGACGACATCCTAGTATATTCAAAAACTTTAGAACAACACTGGAGAGATGTATAACAAGTCCTGAAAGCCTTGGAAAAGAATGAAGTCTACCTCAAACCTGAAAAATATGAATTCAGCGTTCAAGATACCAAATACCTCGGAATGATTCTCACTCCAGGAGGGATGAAGATGGACTCAACAAAGATAACAACAATTGTAAAATAGGAAATCCCTAAGACGGTGAAGGAAGTACAAGAATCTCTAGATTTCGCTAACTTCTATCGCCAGTTTATCTACGCCTACTCACGAATCGCAAAGCCACTGTTGACTCTTATCAAAAAACACGTTCAATTTGAATGAAACCCTAAGACGAACAAAGCTTTCCAAACTTTGAAAGCTGCACTCACCACAACGCCCATACTTTGATATCCCGATCCAGAAAAGAAATTCATAGTGGAACACGACGACTCGGATGATGTATTAGCAGGGATACTCTTACAGCGGGATGACGAACTGATCCTACATCCAGTTGCGTTTCTCTCAAAGACACATTCTCCTGTTGAATGCAACTACGAGATTTACGATAAGGAACTACTAGTATCACGACGTGATACGATATCGAGCACTTTTGCAGAAGAAAGATTAGTCAGGGTTTTCCTTATGTTCCATGGGTTTCAGTTACAGGGTTCTATGAGTCAAGAGCATACAGGTATTTGTAATAATGGATTTCCTTTGGGTTCTACGGGGTTCTATGGAATGAGTCAGCAAAGAGTTTTCAGGGCTATATATAGGGAGCTTTTTCCCTCGCTTGTAGGACTTCTCTTCTTCTCCTTTCTTCTTCACGCATCTTTTCTGTCATCTTAGGTATTTTGTTCCTTTTAGTCAAAGCAATACTTTAGAGCTCTCTTGTCCTCGCTCTGTCTCGGTTAGTCCCTAGTCTCCTCATCTATGTCCGCTGTGTATGTCTTCTACTAGTACCTTCGCTTTCACGTCCTCATCTGAAAATCATTGTGGACTCTCTGTCCTACACTCCTCCTACTTTAGATATACCTCCTCGCACTATCGTCTCGCTTCGGTTGTGTATCTTGGCTAGTTCAATCCTCGCTTTTGTTTACCACCGTAATAACTAGCCATAATCCGCTGTTTCGAGAAGTGGAGGTCCCATCTGCAAACTGTCCAATTCTAAGTCAAAGTACTTACCGATTACCGGAACATCGAATATTTCATGACAACTAAACTGTTAAATCGACGTCAAACCCGCTGGAGAAAATTCCTATCTCGATTCAATTTTGTCATTCAATACGGGCCCGGAAAACAAATACGGAAAGTGGATATCGTAACAACCAGACCTAAAGACCTACATTAGGATAGTGACAAGCAACTTGAACGACAAAATAAAGTAGTATTGAAGCGCGAAAACCTGGACCCCAAAATCAACCTGGCAGTGGGATGTGACAGAGTGACTAAGACTTAGAGCGCGACAGATGAAAACGATGATGCAAGCTAGATCGAGGGGTACAACCAAGAGCTAGTAAAAGGACGAAGGTCCTGGCGAAGGTGAAGGCTAAGGCTAAGGCAAGGGCAAGCGCAAGGCGGCGGCCAAAGCGAAGACCAGGAGGCAGGGCAGGGAAAGCGAGGATCAGCTGACGAGGTAATTAGTGTCATAGAAGAAGCCATGAGGTTCTCCTTCCGGAGACGAGGGTCGAAGATACTTTAGGACTGGAGACTATGGCGAGAGATAGGGTTTGATTCCTATAGACTATGGTAATAGGAAGACGAGGTGAAGAGGAAAGGAAAGCAATCTACAAAGCTCGCTACCAGTTTCCCTATACATAACCCTCCTTTCAGCCTGATTACTAATCCGTGTTCCTTGATCCAAAACCTGTTTCCCATCTCCCATGACGCAGTCCTAACAAAGAAACCTCTTTCTCATCTCCTATTGCGCAGTTATTGTATTGTTATCCCTTAGGTTCATGTGACGCCGGGACACAGGAGCCTTAACTGAACAATCTACTGAAGAAACACTCGATTTACCGGAATTGTTTGACAAAGCTTATCGCAGCGGCTTATTGTCAAAGAAAATCCTCGAGCTACTCAACAGCGGTGACCAACAATCAAAGGAAATATTACTAGCACAATGCAAAGAAAGTAGGGAAGGACTACTAATCTACCAAAATGCCCTTTATGTCCCTGAACCCAATGAACTGAAACTACACCTTTTAAGAGAATACCATGATAAACCTTCCGCTGGACACCCTGACAGATCAAAAACCTTCATCAGCAAGCCTTACCATTTGTGACTGGAGTCTCCTGAGTCTTCTGAGACTCCTGTGATCTCATGAGACTTGTAAAATCTTGCTGATGTCAGAGCTCCTAAGTCGCGCCTACTACTGGCCAACGATGCGGAAATATGTGGATCACCATATTCAGAACTGTCACATCTGTCGACGAAGCAAGCCAAACTACAACACCCTATAAGGAGTATTACTACCTCTAATGGTACTTAAAGGACCATGGACAGATGTCACTATGGACTTCGTAACTGGACTTCTGGAAAGCAATGGCCATAATGCGATTCCTGTTGTAGTAAATAGTAGGCTCACAAAAACGAAGCACCTCATCGCTATGACGGAAAATGTAGACACCTGAGAATTATCTCACCTTCACCTACAACACATGTGAAAATTACATATACTACTGGAAACTATAGTCTCTGATCAAGGAACCCAATTCACCGCTGAATTCTAAAAAGCCCTTTGCGAGAGGCTGGAAATAGTTCCCCGCTATTCAACTGCATTTCATCCTCAGATGGACGGCTAAACAGAAAGTATCAACGCTATTATGTAGCAATACTTACGGGTATACGTGTCATATCAACAAGACGACTGGACAAACTACCTGCCCATAGCCGAGTTCGCGACAAATAATCATATTTCGGAGACTACCAACATGTCCACTTTCTAAGCCAACAGAGGAGGGCATTCTCGAATGACTTTTTGACCTTTATGGCATGGAGAGACTATCAATGAAGACCAAGCCAACGGACTCACCAGGGAGATGTCACAAGTATTTGACTTCTTAAAAGTTGAAATGTTCAGAGCCCAGAAAATACAAAAAGAGATGGTCAACCACACTGTACTCTGGCAGCTCGGTATACAATTGGTGATAATTTATGGTTATCAACCCAAAATATAGAAACCAAATGACCCTCCAAGAAACTCGACTGAAAACAAATCGGCCCGTACCCAGTCCAACGCATTGTGAGCCCCTACTAGTATACTTACGAATTGCGATTACCATCATTCATAAAGATACATTCAGTTTTCATGATTCTTTACTATTGCCAACCGCAAATGATCCCGGACCTGGGCAAGCAAGCCCGCCACCACTACCTATTGAAATTGAAGGCAAAACTGAATGGCAAGTAAAAGATATATTAGACTCCCAGAGACTGCTTGGAATATTTAGTCAAATACATGGGATACGAGAAACCCTCCTGGCAACCCTCTGAAGACCTTCAATATACCTCAGAGGTTATCACGGTGCTAAGCGAGGGCAGGGACTAAACAAGCCAAGGTGAACCACTGAGGCAGGACTAGGTCGAGAGCGAGTAGGGAGGCGAGGGCACGGTGAGGTTGACGGAGGAACTATGGGCGAAGGTCGGGGCGGAGGTACGAGGAGATGGTCTTGACGTCCCCGCGGGGCAGTACAGCCAATCGGGACTATGACTAGGAGAGAGAGAGAGAATATATTCTAAACAAACAGAAACTAAAGGCACCTAAGATGACAGGAATGAATGAATGAACTTTATATTGCTTTGAAGTACAGGACTTATCACACGCCAACTCTTCAACACCAAAAAAGGAAACACGAACGAACGAACGAACAAAAAAAAACAAAAAAACAAAAAACAAAACAAAAGCAAGACAAAAGAGAAAGCGGACACAAGCGCGAATGCGTACATCAAAAGTGGCAACATGGGAAAGTAAGGGAATCTAGTCCTCCTCTCCGTCGCTAATCTCCTGGTCGTACCAGTCTAACAGTTTAGTTTTCCTGGCAAACTCTAATATCAAGTCCGGGCACAGGTTCTGAAAAAGCCAATTTTCCCATGTCATTGGGCCGGGAATATTCTCGATTAAGGTTCTTCTGCTGGTGTTGTGGGCAGGGCAGTCCATTAGGATATGCTTTGTGGAGTATTCTGAGCCACAGGCGCATTCCTGTGCTTGGTGTAGGGAGTTTTTGTCGTGTTTGGTGGTCTGGCACGGATCCGGAAAATCCACTTTGCTTTGGAGAGTGTGAGTTTTGATAGCTTGGAGGGGGGAAGTCTTTCTGCCTTATGGTGGTAGTCCGTCAGGGGGATGTTATTCCATTCTTCGAGTAGTCGTTCGTCTAATGATTTATATTGGTACCATCTGTCTTTGACGTTTTCCACTGTTTGCAGAGGGGTCATGAGGGAGGCAATGCGGTCCAGGCCAGTGGCTTTGATATTTTTCTTGGTTGAGGGGATGATGGATACTAAGGTCTCGTGGTTGGGGTGTGAGGAGGGGGAGGTGATGACCCGTGTTCCGTATTTTCGGGATTTGTGGTCTAGGAGAAGTGCTAGCGGGGGTAGTCCTGCCTCTTTTTGGAGTTTGCTCATCTTGGTCCACCTGGGCAGGCCTGTGATGGTTCTGGCGGCTTCGTTGTAGAGCGGGTTCAGGGTTAGGAGGATATGGTTTGCCCCTGTCCACCGTGCTTCTGAGCCCGACAGGATAGTTGGGAGGAAGAGTTGGGTGACTAGGTGGTGGATGGTTTTGACCTTTGTTCCATTCTGTTGGGCGAGGTTTTTGATCCTGCCTAGGGTTTTTATTCCTTTGCAGAGGATCTCGTTGAGGTGGACTTTGAAGGAGAGGGTGGAGTCTATCCAGACGCCTACGTATTTTAGGGATTTTTTGGGTTGGACGATGAACCCTTCGATCTCTGTGGTGTTAGTTGGTTGTGGTAGGGAGGAGGTGGTGGGTCGGAAGAAGACTAGGTCAGATTTTCCTGGCTCGTACTTGACGTTAAGGGGGTTGGCTGTCTCTATCCTGTGTTGCATTCTTTCATTGAGTCTTTTTGTGATGAACTTTGGTGATTTGCCTAGTTGTATTAGGGCGTCATCGTCGATGTAGGAGGTGTCCATTTCCTTAGTTGAGGACTGGTAGTTGGTGATGATTCCTGCGTAGATCATGAAGAGGACTGGGGAGAGCTGAGTGCCCTGTGGGAGTCCTGAGGAGTATGGCTTGGGTTCTTCAAGCTCATGGTTAAATTGGAACTGGAGGGTCCTGTTCTTGTTGAACTCTTTGCACCAGTTTGTGAGGTATTGTGGGAATTTCTGTTGGGTCATGATTTTCTCAAGGGTGGTGTGGTTGACACAGTTGAATGCGCCTTGGATGTCGTTTGTGAGGATGGCTGGCCTGTCTGGGGTCACTCCGGTGGATTTCCTCTGGAGGAGGTTTCTTAGATGGGGGTGAGGGTTCGTAGGAGGGCGTCAATAGCCGAGATGGTGGGTCTGCCCCTGAACTGGTTTGGTGAGAGGGTGCCTAGGATTTCGGCTGTGGTGCAGAGTCTTGTTGCAACTATTTTTTCCAGGACTTTGCTGAAGCATTGGAGGAGGGAGATGGGTCGGTAAGCGTTTGCCTGGGAGTAGTCTTTCTTCCCTGGCTTGGCGATTAGGATGCATTTGGCGGTCTTCCATCTTTCCGGTTGGACTGTGTGTTTTAACAGTGCCGTGAACATGTCTGTCAGGAGCTGTTGGTTGGCTTTAGCCAAGGCTTTTACTAGTTGGTATGGGATCCCATCTGGGCCTGTTGCCGAGTTTGCTGGGCATGAGTTGATGGCTTTCTGTAGCTCATCCGCGCTGACTGGGTCGAAGTCATTAGTGAGGTCGAAGTCTGGTGCTCTGATTGGGGGAAGGGGGGAGGAGGGGAGGTGGCTTGTGGGGAAAAGCTGGTCTCTAAAGATCTGTCATTTCCCTATAAAGGTCTCCTCTCCTTGAATGGCCGGAATGATTGGCTCTTTTCTTTGCCATTTGTTGATGATTTTCCAGATGTCGGCCCCTTTTGCATCTTCCAGGGCTTTTTGGGTGTGTTCGGCTTTTGCCTTCCTGACTGCCGCGGTCCAGGCTCTGTTGGCCTTCCTGAGGAGTTCTTTGTTCTGGGGGGTTGGGTGGCTTCTAGATTCCCTTTCGAGTTTAGAGAGGGTGGATTTGGTGTTTTTGAGGTCCTGGGACCACCATTGTTTCGATTTCTTGAAGGGCTTGGTCATTGGGACGAACTGTTGTATTAGGCTGTCGATGATTTCAAGGACAAAGTCCGCCGATTGAGTCGTGTAGTTTGGGGTTTCCCAGGCCTCCTGGGGTAGGGTCATGTTTGCGAAGCTGGTAGCTACTGCTTCCCAGTTGCATTTGTGCCAGTCCCGGTGGGGGGTGTACGGTTGTTTGAGAACTGGAAGGGAGATCTTTGTTCTGGCGTGATCTGAGCCAATCCCTGAGGTGTCCAGTTGCCATTGGGTGTTCTTGTTTAGTACCTGTCCCTTGGTAAAGGTGAGGTCTATGATTGTTGGTCTGTAGTGGTTACGGGGGAAGTGGGTGAACTCGCCCGGTTCATTTTGGAGGGTTAGTTTCTGTTTGTTTGCCCATTGGATGATTTTCCTTGCATTGCGTTTGTCATTTCTAATGGAGTTGGCGTAGTCCTGGGACTGGACTCCGTACCAAAGCTGGTAGTGACTGTTAAAGTCTCCCATGACTAGGCAGTTCGGGAGGGTGTTGATGTTTTTGGCAATCTCTGAGAAGTGGGATGAGCGTCCCGGGGAGTATATGTTGAGGAGTTGGGTTTTGGTTTCCTGTAGTTCCACCTCGATGGAGAGGATGAAACTATCGTGGCTATAGTGGTGTTTAGGTTTCAGGTTGAAGTGCTTCCTGACATATGTGGCACATTTAGGTTTGTTATTACAGAGAGTAAAGAGATAAAAGAGTGATGATTCCGGTGGTTGTCCGTGGGTGTTATTCCATAGCTCTTGTAGGAAAAAGAATGTCTTGGTCTAGTTCAGCTTGTTCAATGAGTGACTTGGTGGTTAGTTCGTTTTTGGCGCAGTTTAGCTGATGGGCTTGCGCGGATAGTTGTTCGAATTTTTTACTCATAGCGACATGATGGCGTCCTGTCCATTGAGTGGTCCGGTTGCGGGAACTAAGATGCTAGCTGGGGGTGGGTGTTACGGAGCGAAGCGGAGACTATATCTAAACTAGCCAAGGTTCACAACCGAGGCGAAGACGAGACGAGGACGAGACGAGAGCGAGGCGAAGACGGGGCGACGAGGGGACTTAACCGAGAAGCAGGGTGGTGGGACACAGAGTCCAGATGGCAGTGCGAAGTGATGTAACGAAGATACCAGTAGAGACAGCGTACTGCTGTATCGTCGTACATGAACTAGGACTATGGCTAGCGAGGCGAGGTGACACTAAGGCGAGGATGACTAAGAGTGATGGCGTATTATATTCCAAGAGGCGAGGACTGAGAAACAAGTAACAACTAAAGAAACTAGAAACGAGAGTTGATAACAGGAAGGTTATGAGGAAAGGAAAGAAGAGAAAGAGACAAAGGAAAGGTTCGTAGCCGACTATTATATATACAGTTCCCAATCCCTGCCCAGGGATGACTCATAACCCGTGTAACGGAAACCCATAGAAACCCAAGAGAAATTCCGAACCTGAGAGCCCATTCCACAATATCCTTTCCTCCGCAGTGATCCGTAGTACGCCGTGATAGATTAGGTCCTCCTTCAGGCCTAACTCCCCAGAGGCCTAGCTGGAAACCTGTCGGAAGTCTTGCACCAGTTCGAGGGCATGTTCTAGGTCCGAGGGGCTGCCATGATGGCTCGTCAGAACCCATGTATTTGACCAACCGGGCGGAATCCAACAACACAGTGTCGACCTCCCATTCCTGTTCGCCTTCAATTTCCACAGGCGGTGGCGGGGGGTGTTGTTGACCTGGTACGGGGTTGTTGGCAGCAAGGGACAAGAGCGAGACGTGGAAGACCGGGTGGATTCTCATCGAAGCGGGGAGGCTGAGTTCATAGGCGTAGGGGCTAACCATTCTCTTGACTGTGTACGGGCCGATGCGTTTCCAGTCGAGTTTCTTCGAGGGCCGCTTGGTCTCTAGGTTCCGAGTTGAGAGGAATACCTTGTCTCCTACCGCGTATCGGGGGGCGGGGGTCCTATTCGCATTCGCCGAGTCTTCCTGGATCTTCTGAGCCCTAAACATCTCGTCGCGTAGGAATTCGAAAACCCGTGCCATGTCTCTAGCCATACCATTGGCTTGATCTTCCTTAGTGGTGGTACCATGCCGTAGGGGTGCGAACGACATCCGTGGATTCCTTCCGTAGTTTGCCTGAAACGGGGAGAGCTTGGTGGTTTCGGAGACGTGGTTGTTGGTTGCAAACTCTGCCATGGGTAGATACTTGGCCCAATCGTCCTGTTGGTAAGAGACATAAGCCCGGAGGTATTGTTCCATGATTGCGTTGATCCTTTCCGTTTGCCCGTCTGTTTGGGGGTGGAAGGCCGTAGAGTAACGGGGTGCAATTTCCAAGCGGTCGCATAAGGTTTTCCAGAATTCTGCTGTGAACTGGGTTCCTCGATCCGAGACTATGGTTTCCGGTAGGCCGTGTAGTTTCCATACGTGTTCTAGGTACATGTTGGCCACATCAATAGCGTTGGACTCCTCGGTACATGGTATGAAGTGACGCATCTTGGTTAGTCGGTCGACAACAACGAGGATGGCATTAAACCCGTTGCTCGTGGAGTCCTGCGACGAAGTCCATTGATACATCCGACCATGGGCCTTTGGGTACTGAGAGTGGCGAAGAACACCTTGTAACGCTGCGCGTGAGGCTTTGCTGCGAACATGTGCTGCAGTTCAAGACATAGCGTCCACGATTTCCTCATATTGGGCCAATAGTAGTTGCGGCTGATGAGCTCTAAGGTTTTGGCACGTCCTGGATGTCCGGCTGAGGGTTTGTCGTGGTGTTCCTGTAGGAGGGCGTAGCTGGAGCTCGTCCGAGGTCAGGGACGTAGATTGCATTCCTGTAAAGCAGGAAGCCTTCCTCCGTTCTGTACATTCCGCTAGCGAGATTTTCTTGGAGTGTTTACGCCGCGGAAGCATGGTGAGGACTTAGTGGGGAAAACTGTCAACTTGGTAGCTTGGGTCAATAATTCTTTCACAGTGGGCGTTCCTTCAGCGGATTCATTTAACAAAGAACCCGCGAACAAACTTAGCTTGACTCCTGCGTCTAGATTCTCCTTCTTCAGCACGACCTGCGACTGGTGCGTGAGACGTTCATCCCCTTCCTTAGGCAGGTCTCCTGACCTCCTAGTGAGCGCATCCGGTTTCCCCCCTTGTTTCCCTGGCCTGAACTTGATGACGAAGTCGAAGCGAGATAAGAATTCGGCCCACCGGGTTTGGCGGCGATTGAGGAGCTTGGTGGTCATGAAGTATTCCAAGTTCCGGTGATCGCTAAGAACTTTGATAGGGAATCTAGATCCCTCTAGGTTTGAGCGCCATTCCTCAAAGCATCGGATGACCGCCAGTAGTTCCTTGTCGAGATCTCAGTAATTGCATTCCGCTGGTGAGTGCTTCTTGGAGAAGAAGCCACTGGGTGCAGGATTCCCTGGTCATCATATTGGGACATGATTCAGAAACATAGTCGGAAGCGTCAGTTTCTACTATGGTTTCCTTCTCGTAGTCAAAGTGTGCCAGGATCGGGGCTGAGGTAAATGCGTCCTTAAGTTTCTGGAACGCCGCCTCTGCCTTTGGGGACCACTGGAACTTCACGTCCTTCTTGGTTAATGCCGTGAGCGGGGAGACAACTCTGGAGTACGCGTATATGAAACGCCGGTAGAAATTCGCAAATCCTAAAAACTCCTGGACTTCCCTAAGCTTAGTGGGCGTTTCCCATCCTGTGACTGCCGAGACTTTGCTAGGATCCATTTTGATGCCTTCCGGAGTGATGATTAGGCCGAGGTACTTGGTCTCCTGAACATAGAATTCGCACTTCTCTGGCTTGAGGTGTACGTCATGGATCTGTAGGACCTTTAGAATCTGCCGTACATGTTGTCGGTGTTGCTCCAAAGTTTCCGAATATACTAGAATGTCGTCCAGGTAGGCGGTCGCGAAGTGGTCGAGGTAGGGACGGAGCAGATCGTTGACCCAGTGTTGGAATGTGGCCGGTGCATTAGTCAGACCAAAGGGCATGACATTGTACTCAAAATGCCCGTATCGGGTTCGAAAGGCGGTTTTCCACTCGTCTCCTTCCTGAATCCTGATCTGGTGGTATCCCCATCGAAGGTCCAACTTAGTGTAGTACTTGGCCTTGGACAGACGCGACAAGGTCTCGGGGATGAGCGGCAGAGGGTGACGGTTCTTAACCGTTATCTCGTTCAGCTTCCTGTAGTCCACGCACAAGCGGAGGGATCCATCGGCCTTCTTGACGAACAGTACGGGGGCACCAGCGGGGGACTCGGAGTAACGGATGAATCCCTTTCCTAGGTTCTCTGTGATGTAGTCCCGCAAGGCCTGTAGCTCTGGTCGTGACATCCCATACAGTGGTCCGAAGGGGGGTTGCTTTCCGTCCTGGAGTACGATCTTAAGGTCATGGGGGCGGTGGGGCGGCAGAGACGTGGCGTTAGACTCCTGGAACAGTGATTTGAATTCCGACAATTCCTTGGGTACGTTTACCATTGGATCAGTGTCGGCATTCTTTGCGCTTCATCGATCGGCGGAGGAGGCTGAAAAAGGTGGTTCTGGCGCCTGTGGGCGAGGCCTCTGAACGGGACTGCCCCAATGGCATAATATGTATGAGCGGGCTGTCGGCGAGATCGAGATTCCTTTGGCTGTGACCGGGTGCGGAGACGGAGCAGTTTGTGGTGCAGAACTGGAGTCAAAGATCACCTGGTTCGTTTTGGGGCGAGGTCGTGGTGGCGCATCCAGGGAATACCCATGACAATTGGGTAATGTCCCAGCTTGGTGACGAAGAAGGGGGCAGTTTCCTGGTGCCCATTGATGTCCAACGAGAGCTTGGCGATGTGGGTGATTCTCCCTGATTCTACCAGCCTGCCGTCGATTACCTCAAGCAGGCGTGATTTCTTCAGGGGTGTCAGGGAGAGGCCGTGCTTGGTTGCGAAATCTTGGTCGATGAAGGCGTATCCTGACGCTCCCGTATCGATGAGAGCGTAGGTTGGCACGAAGGAGACAGGGTTCTGGGAAACGGAGCAGGTGACGACGAGTTGGTCCTCAGACATCTTGTCCTCGGACACAGCGGCGGATCTGACGAAGGTGGGTGGCGGGACTAGCCCCTTTGGTGTGCCATTTTTTACCAAAGGGGCTGACCTTTTAGCGCCGGCTTGGTTGACACTTGTTCAACTGGCTCATTGCGCCAGTTGTTGAGGGTGCGGGGATCCTGGGAGCGGGGAGCGAGGTAGCGGGGTTGCGGGGCAGAGGCAGCGGGGCGAGAGGGAGTTTTGTTGGTGGTGGGAGCAGGGGCGAGGCGGCGGCGGAGGTCAGCGATGGTGGCGTTGGCTTGGGATTCCCAAGCTTTCGCGACGGAGGTGATGCGGCGGATATCTTTTTCCGCGGCGGCGAGGTCAGAGTCAGCGGTGGCGAGGGCATCCTGGTGGAGCGCCAGGCGGTACCGAAGTTGTTCTTCTTCGGCCAGGGATTCTTCAACCTCAAGCTTGAGGTCGGCAACTTCTTGTTGGAGGTCAATGATGACTTCCTCATGGGCCGTGCATACGGCAGGTTCCTGTGGGGCGGGGGTGTCGGGAAGGTTGGTCAACACGACCAGGCATTCGGAGATGAGGCTGTGAGCCTCCGTGAGTTCAGGAGTGGTGTGTAGTAGTAGTGTTATCTTATTGAAAATTCAGAGGAGCGAGGCCTTGTTTACTGTGACTTTGTCGGCAGGACGGCCGATGGTGTGGTTGGCGAGGATGGGGTCGTGAAGGCCACGAATGATGGCCGATCGTGTCTTGCGGGTAGGGGACGTCGGTGGTGGGTGCCCCGACATGGAGCTGCCCGGCGAGAGGTTGGGTGAAGGTGGCCTTAGCCCAATGGGCTTCGGCACGCTTGAGCTTATATTTCAAAGCGTATTGGCGGAGGACGGAGACGGAGGGGTCGGGACCGATGCGATGGCCCATGTTGAACCAATGGGCTTGGGGAACGAGGCCGAGGTAACAGAATCCTTTCCGTTCAGGAAAGAAGCATTCGAGGGGACCGGGGGAGAAGACGAGAGGGTGGCGACAGTCCTCATTGGGGACGTCCCAGCTGAGGTCGACCATGGTGGCGACCGAGGCTAAGCGAGGCGGGGTTGGTGTTGTGAAGGTTGGCGGGGGAGACGCAACCTTAGTGTTCTGAACAAAGCGGAGACTATATCTAAACTAGCCAAGGTTCACAACCGAAAGCGAGGCGAACGAGGCGAGGCGAGGCGAGGACGGGGCAACGAGGGGACTTAACCGAGAAGCAGGGTAGTGGGACACAGAGTCCAGATGGCAGTGCGAACGAAGTGATGTAAACGAAGATACCAGTAGAGGACACGTACGGCTGTATCGTACATGAACGAGGACTATGGCTAAGCGAGGACGAGGTAGCACTAAGACGAGGATGACTAAGAGTGATGACGTATTATATTCCAAGAGACGAGGACTGAGAAACAAGTAACAACTAAAGAAACTAGAAACGTAGAGTTGATAACAGGAAGGTTATGAGAAAGGAAAGGAAGAAGAAAGAGACAGCGAAAGGTTAAGTCGACTATATATACAGTTCCCAATCCCTGCCCAGGGATGACTCATAACCCGTGTAACGGAAACCCATAGAAACCCAAGAGAAATTCCGAACCTGAGAGCCCATTCCACAATATCCTTTCCTCCGCAGTGATCCGTAGTACGCCGTGATAGTGGGGGGGGGGGTGGGGGTGGGGCTCCGTTTTCCAGCCGCTTGTTATTGTTGAGTCTGGCCAGGGTTGCCTTAGGGCATGCTGGGTCCATGGCTTTATGTGGTGCCTTGCAGTTGATGCATCTGATTGGGGTGTGGGTACACTTGAGACCGCCTTGGCATGAGTCGCATGGGTGGTCTTTGGTGAGGTGGTTCTTGCTGCAGTGTCCACAGTTTGGGGCTGCTGCCTTACATTTCGTGTGGTGATGTCCGAAGTCCATGCATTTCTTGCATTGGGACCCGGGCTTGATGTTCATGAACTTCTCGAGTTTGCAATCAGAGTCGAAAAGAGAGAGGTATCGGAGGCCCAGGCTTTCCAGAGAGAAAGATCCTGGAAGGGCGATGACCATGGATGAGTGGGCTTTGGTGGCCCTGGCTTCAGTTTTGGATAGCCATCTGGGGATTTGTGCGAGTTGGAGGAGTTCTCCGTAGTTTGTTCTGATTTCTGAGGCGACCAGTTGGCCGGCTTCGATTCCATCTCCGATGGAGGTGGGGATGCCATGAACAATGAATCTAGACCAAATTGAGTTGGTCTTGATCTTGACAAAAGGGACATTGAGTTTGTTGAGGGCCTGCTCAATTTCTTGGCGGTATTCGAAGGCTTTCGCAGCCGGGGTAATCAGTTTGGTTTCCAGGACTAGGTTGTTCTTTGCCGTCTTCTTGATGTTGATGAAGTGGCAGGCTGCGTCCGGGATTCCTTTGCTTATTTCGGTTTTGATTTCAGAGGGGGCGGTGGTGATGTTATCATTTGTTTCAATAACGATTTCCCTGTTGACTTTGGTGTACTCTGGCTTGAAGAGTGGGTCAGCCACCTTCTTCTGCTTTTTATGGGTTACTGGTCTGAATTCCTGGTCTTTGGGGCCTTCTCTTGCCGCTGCCTGTGCATAGGAGGCGGGCTCCTTGCCTTTCCCTTTTGGGGGGTTTTGGGGGGGTAGGGGCGGCGGGGGTCTATTTTGGCGGGGTTGTGCTTGTTGACGTTGTGGTGGGGAGGGTGGGGGTGGGGGTGGGGGTTGGCGGAGTTGGCGGAGTTGCTGACTGTTGCTCACCATCTGTTGGAGGCATGAGTTCTGGGCTCTGAGGTCTGCGATTTCAACCTTCAGGCCTTGTACCGTTCCTCGTAGGTCCTGGATGAGGGTGTTGTTTTGTGTGATACTGTCTGTGAGGATGTCTAGGTGGTTTGCTAGTGGGGTTGTGCATTGGTCCACGACGGACTTGACGAGCCAGGAGATGTAGTTGAGGTCCATCCTGTTATGGGAGTCCTCTGGGACTATGCTAGGGCTGACGTAGTCTTTTTCTGGGGCATATAGTTGGTGGTAATCTCTTTCATCAGCAAACTCTGAGAAGGGTTGGGCAGCAGGTTCCTCGGTGATGAAGACATCTCCTTGACTTTCATGGTCCTGTGGTTGGGCCTGGCTGGCCTGGTTGTCGGTGTCTTGGGTGAGGTTGAAGCGGGGTGGTGCGGGCGTGTTTGGGGTGGGGGCGGCCCACATCGAGGAGAGAGAGGCTTGAGAGGCCATTATTGGGGTACCAGACCTCCTGGGGGGGGCGATGCGACTGGGAGGGTTATTCTTTTCCCTAGTTTTTGTGATGGGGTACGCGAGATGAAGGATTCTTTAGCGGCTGAGAACGACGGAGGTTTACGCGCTTCCTGTTGTTTGTCCAGGTTGATAGAAGGAGGATGGTGAGACACAGTGTCCACAAGGTTTCTCTAGCAAGGAGGTGGGCTCTTAGGTACCAGTAGACGAGTCTCTCTGCTGTCATAAGAAGTAAAAGTTTTTGAAGGCTAGTATTTTTGAAGAAAGAAGTAGAAGTACGATGCTGCGCGATGTGATAACAGGAAGGTTGCGTGAAGAAGAAAGGAGAAGAAGAGAAGTATTACAAGCGAGGGAAGGAGCCCCCTATATATAGCCTAGGAAATCTATCGCTGACTCATACCATAGAACCCCGTAGAACCTAATGGAAATCCACCATTACAAATACCTGCATACCGTTGACTCATAGAACCCGTGTAACTGAAACCCATAGAACATAACAGAAAACCCTGACTAATCCCTCTTCCCGCAACCGTGCTCGATATCGTATCACGCGGTGATAGAAGTAAAACAAACTTTCCACGAACACTATCCATTAAAACCACACCTATCGAGAGCTAGGTATAGGAAGGGGACCTGCATCAGCAAGCTTTACCATTTGTGACTAGAGTCTCCTGAGTCTCCTGACAGTCTCCTGAGTCTACTGAGACCCCTGTAATCTCCTGAGACTTGTAAAATCTTGCTGATGTGATCTGTCCCGGTGTCAAATAAACAGGTTTATTTGGTAGGATTGTACAATGGCTGCGCAATGTCTTTATAATGGAAGAAGGGAAACAGGTTTTGGAGAAAAAAACATAGATTGGTAATAAGGCAATAAGAGGATTATATATAGGGAAGCTGGAAGCGAACCTTGTAGATTTCTTTCCTTTCCTCTTCACCTCGTCTTTCTGTCATCATTATCAGCAAGCTTTACCATTTGTGTCTGCAGCCTCCTGAGTCTCCTGACAATCCCTGTCAGTCTCCTGAGACCTAAAAAATATCAAAATATAGGTGTAATCCTGCTGATGATAGTATATAGGAATCAAATCCTATTCCTTGCTATAGTCTCTAGTGTTGCAATACCTTCGATCTTCATCTCTGAAAGGAGAGTTTCATAGCTTCTTCTGTAACTCTAGCTGCCTCATCAACTGATCTTAGCTTTTCCTGCCCTGTCTCCTGGTCTTTGCCTTGGCCGCTGCCTTACGATTCTGTTACCTCTATCTGTACTCTTCAATCTCGCTTGCGTCATTGTTTTCATTTGTCGCCCCTGAAGTCTTAGTCACTCCGTCACATCCAAGCTTCTTCGTGACTGATACTCTTTGTTCTCGTTGGTTGCCCCAGGACAACTCTATTACCACTTGCGTCATTACCTGATCTTCAATTTTCCTGCTCTCAGGCTGTCAGTACCTATGCTTGTACCCATGCGCCTGCCACTGCTCTTGCCTTAGTCTTCACCAGCATATTTGTCCTTTTGCTAGCTCAGGCTGCACCCTTTGATTTCCCTCTTGTATCATCGTTTTCATCTCTGGCTCTCTAACCTCCCGCTGCTCTGTCACACTTCTGGTCAGCGCTAGGTCTGTGTCCCGGCGTCTTGGCATTAGTCCCAACTGTTTGGTAGTCAGAGTAGGAATATAGTGGAAGAGGGAATGCTAAGCGAGGATGGATGTAGTTGTCTCGGCGTCTTGGCATTATTCCTGACCGTTCGGTAGTCAGAGTGGAGATACAGTGAAAGGGGGAGCGTTAAACGAGGATGGATGCGGTGGACTGTTGGTCACGTCATTTCTTTTTATGAGGTTCAGTTGCAGGAGGCATTCGTAATCAAGAGTAGTGTGATATTGGGGAGGAATACGAGGTGTGGTGGTACTGGGTTTCCATGATATTCTATGGCGTGATGGTGAGTCATAACGGACAAGTGGAGGAGAGTGTTAAATAGCTAGTATAGACGTTTCCTTTAGTCTTTTCCTTTCTTTCCTCTCTGTCTCGTCTTCCTCAATACATAGGAATATACTCCTATCTCCAGAAGCCATAGCCATAGTCCTGTCCAAGCTCGCTTTCACTAGCGAGACCTATAGTTTCTCCTCATCCTCGCCCTGTGTTCTCCTGCGATCCTCACTTTCCCTGCCCTGCCTGTGCTTGTGCCCGTACGTTTGCTGTGGCCCCTGCCTTAGCCTTCGCTGGTGCCCTTCATCCTCCTGCTCGTCCTGGCTGCGCTCCTCGATTATTCTCTTGCGTCCTCATTTTCATCTCTCGCCCTCTAGCCTCTACTACTCAGTCAAAGTCTGGTCCATTTTGACAAATTTGGCAAGGCAGACTACTTAGTGAGCCGTCACTCTATTCCATAATTTTCGCCTCACTTTGCCTTCTCGCTGTCACTCTTATAGTCTTCGCTTTGCCTAGATTGTATACCTTGATTTGTTCAGTCTCCACCTTCGATTAGCACCATGCTAAAGCTCCTCTTTTAGGTATTGTAAGTATATATGTAACCTCACTTGAAATAGTAAACTCCCTTAGGTTTTAAGAGTCAAGGCAATGATATTATACTCTATTGTTATTGCTTCATTTATAAATAAATCAGTAAATATAAGTATAATGCCAGAAAATAGAGTGTGATTAGAGTAATAGTAGTTCTGTAGTAGTGCAGTTTTTTTTATTCACATTATGCTTACTTATTTGGCTCAGTTTAATTTGGTATTCAAATGAATACAATAATTGCAAATAAGGGTTATTTTATGCAAATACGTTATGCCAAAAAAGTGGGGTGCTCAAAAAAGCCATAGATATACTACACTAATACTATCAGTCAGCTAGTCACATAATTGAGTTTCTGTAACCGTGTTAGTACAAGGTTTATATACATACATGTACATATACGTAGGTCCGTCCCTAGGTATGTCCCTACTAACCTATCTACTTTTATTCATTACCCCAATCTTTGCGGATATGACCTAAGTCAAAACCATTGATGAAACAATTCCAACTTGGAATACATCCTAATATACACATATACAGAGAAATCTTCAGAATGCCTACATCTATTAGTCCTCAATTGTATATCAGAGAACTAATAGTTTTCAAACTCGTACTATACTTTGAAATACTTAGATATTTTAATTGCGTTTTAGAGACGTACTAGTATAGCTTTTTTCCAAAATTCCGCTTTTCCCAAAAAGCAGCTTGTGAACAAAATGACCCTTCTAGAAAAACACAAGTCTTATACCAATACCCAAAACAGCGCTTCTATTAGAAGATATTGTTTTGCAAAGCTGGTCAGTTTTTTAGTATGGTATCACTATAGCACTTTTCATCAGCTCACTCTAATCATACCCCAATTTCCCATACTGTATTATTTTTTCAGCAATAAATTCAGGTCATCTGTAATTTTAGGAGCAGGTGTGCGCAGAGTTGCATTTTTCAGAATTGCATATATGATAGCCCCACTTCTGAGATTCACTGAACCCAGTCGTTAACTCAACTATATATATCAACAAATATACAGCTCATAATACAGAATCGATGTCCAATACAGTTTCTATAAGCGAGGATTTTAGTCCAACAATTGATAGTAATAAAGATTATTCTATAATAAAAAACTTAATTCCGCTTTATCTTCTTATTATGCAAAACTATCGAACTATAACAAATCTAAAATTAGGAAGTCAAAGGCTGCTGCTATCGCGCAGGAGTATGGAATATGTGAACGGACGGTACAAAAACATATTGCAAATCTTGCTATGAAGTCAGTGTTTCAGAGAAACTCAGAACTACAGCGACTTACAACTGAAGAAAAGAAAACTTTGGTCAATTGGAATTCTTGAATAGCTGAAATATTCCAGCAGATTGAAATCAGATTATTCTCTTGTCTCAATTTATTGAAAAAGATCGTGGTACCAGAGTTGTTAAACTTGGTATTACATGGTTTTATTCCTTTTTTAAATAGAATAATGATATTTTGAGATTCACGTACTGTAGAACAAGGGATAAAAAACAGTCAAATGCTAAAGATTGCGATATTCTGTGATAGAGTAATTAGGACTTAAAGGGCGACAGATGAAAATGATGACGCAAGCGAGATCTGGGGGCACAACTAAAAGCTAGCAAAAGGACAAAGGTTCCAGTGAAGGCTAGGACAAGGGCAATATGACGGAGTGACTAAAACTTAAAGCGCGACAAACGAAAACAATGACGCAAGCGAAATTGAGGGGTACAACCGAGAGTGAGCAAATGGATGAAGGTCTGGGTGAAGGGGAAGGCTAAGGCAGGGGCAAGCACAAGGCGGCGGCCAAGGCAAAGACCAGGGGGCAGGGCAGGGAAGGCGAGGACCAGCTGACGAAGCAGCTAGGGTTACAGAAGAAGCTATGAGGCTCACCTTCCGGAGACGAGGGTCGGAGGTATTTCAAGACTAAAGACTATGGCGAGAAGTAGGATTGGATTCCTATGTGTTATGATGACAGAAAGACGAGGTGAAGAGGAAAGGAAAGAAATCTACAAGGCTCGCTACCACCTTCCCTATGTATAACCCTTCTTCCAGCCTGATTACTAACCCGTGTTCTCTTTCTACAAAACCTGTTTCCCCCCCCCCCCCATGACGCAGTCACTATGCCGTCCCACCAAAGAAATCTGTTTTCCTTCTCCCATGACGCTGTCATTGCGCAGCCACTGTATAGTCCAACCAGAGAAACCTGTTTTCCTTCTCTCATGCCGCAGTTGTTGTATAACTGTTTCATATGTTCAAGTGACACCAGGACATATTATAACAGATTTTTTTCTAAAGATAATTTTACTAAATTAATGATATAGTATCAAATAGTAACACGAGATGAATTTCATCATTGCAGAGTGAAGTATGGTGTCAAACAACGCAAATGAGTTTGGAATTTTGATGAAAAGCCTTTTCGGTTAGGAATTGGTGGACAAGAGAAACATATGACACAACGGAACAGTTCAGACAAAATCTATAAAGAACAAACCAACCGTGAATCATGTTCTTTATTGAAGACAATTTCTTCTATAGGAGATTATATCAACCCAACAATAATATGGAGAGCAAAAGCAGTACATCGTTGAGTATAGTATAGGGATAGTGGATTCAAAGATATAGAAATCAAAGATTGAGTTTTGAGTTTTTCAGAAAAAGGATATAATAGTAAAGAAATTATGCTAGAATAGCTGCGAACCGTATTTAATCCTGAGACACAGTGGACCATTGGGTGATGAATAACTCCTCCCCTTTATATTATCTTAAAGAAACTAACTTATCAATAATAAAAATCATGATGATTGGCATATGCTAATTTCTGATGGCTTTGAAGGTCAGCTTAAGCCAGCGGTCACATCAGCAAGCTTTACCATTTGTGACTGGAGTCTCCTGAGTCTCCTGACAGTCTCCTGAGTCTCCTAAGACCCCTGTAATCTCCTGAGACCTGAAAAATCTTGCTGATGCATTAACTATGCAATCGACAATCATTATGATATTATTCTTTTTTGTCTTCCTATACATACATCTCATAAAACTCAGCCACTTGATGTTGGTGTGTTTGGACCTTTGGGAATTATGTATCGAGCAGCTGTCAATGGCTATCACCATATCATTATGTGACGGAGTAACTAAAACTGAAAGTGCGACAGACGAAAACGATGACGCAAGCGAGATTGAGGGGTACAACTGAGAGCTAGCAAAAGGCCGAAGGTCCTGGCGAAGGCAGAGGCGAAGGCAGGGTCTGCACAAGGCGGCGGCTAAAGCGAAGACCAGGAGACAGGGCAGGGAAAGCGAGGATCAGCTGACAAGCCAGCTAGGGTCGAAGGAGAGCTATAATGTTCTCCTTCCGGAGACAAGGGTCGAAGAGGCTTTTTAGGACTAGAGACTATAGCGAGAGATAGGTCTTTGATTCCTAGGTACTATAATGACAGGAAGATGAGGTGAAGAGGAAAGGAAAGAAATCTACAAAGCTCGCTACCACCTTCCCTATATATAATCCTCCTCCCAGCCTGATTACTAATCCGTGTCTCCTTTCTACAAAACCTGTTTCCTCTTCCCATGACACAGCCATTGTACAATCATTGTATCGTCCTACCTAAGAAACTTATTCCACCTCCTCCATGACGCAGTCATTGCGCAGCTATTGTATCGTCCAACCTAAGAAATCTGTTTCACCTCCCCCATGATGCAGTCATTGCGCAGCCGTTGTATAATCCAACCTAAGAAACTCTCAAGGGGGCGTTAAGGGATGGAGCTTCGTTCTGCAGGGTACGTGGTAGTAACAGCGATACTTCCGGAAAGAAAGTATGTAGGTAGAGAAGTAGAGGGACAGCGATAGTCACTGGTTTTTAAGTAGCGACTATAATGTATTGGTATACTAAAGACAGAAGACGTTGCGTGAAGAGAAGAGGAAAAGAAAGAAAGTACAGGAGTAGGCGTCGTTGCCTCCCTTATATAGCCACCAATCCTCCGCCAAGCCTGACTCATTCGTCCGCGTAGCCCCTTTATGACTCACTCCTCTGTGTAACAGAAACCTGTAGAAACTATCTTGACTCATCCTTTCCGTGTATTGCGTCATAACCCCACCCGTGATAATCCTTCCAGCCCTCCGAACCTAGTACATCCATGAAAGTAGCCCCCCCCTTCAAGCGCGAGCTCCTGCGAGCCTTGACCTCCTCGGGCCCCGGTTTATTTGGGTATTGTGTGTGGAAGGCCTCGACAGCAGCCGTGTGTTCGTGATAATCGGCGGGTTCCCAAGTAGGGTCGGTATATCCCGTCCACTTAACGTAGTACTGTAGTCCTTGCTTCCCATAGTGCCTTGAATCCAGAATCTCCTCAACTTCGTACTCTTCTTCCTGGTCTACAATAACGGGTGGTGGTGGTATTAATCTCTGTCCAGGCACAGGGTCGGTGGCGGCGATGTCAAGTAGGGAGACGTGGAAAATGGGGGGCATCTTCATCGAACGGGGAAGGTTCAAGCGGTAGGCGTAGGGGGAGACGATCTCTTGAATGGGGAAGGGTCCCAGCTTTTTCCAATCAAGCTTCCTCGAGTTCTGGTTTGTACGAATGTTCTTTGCGGACACGAATACCATGTCTCCGATTTCATATCGCGGGGCGGGGATGCGCTTTGCATTAACTGACCTTTCTTGCTAGTCCTGAGCTGTCCTTATTTGCGTTCGTAGGTGGTTGTATAACTCCTTTATCCTCTCTGCAAAGTTGTGGGACTCCAGGCTCGGGGGGGTCCTGTCTGGCTTTTGTAGGTTTACTGTGAATCGAGGTGGTATCTATAGTTGGCGAAGAAAGGTGTAGCCTTAGTAGAGGCTGAGACTTGGTTATTTGCTGCAAACTCCGCCATTGGCAACCACTTAACCCAGTCGTCTTGTTGGTATGACACATATCCCCGGAGGTACTGTTCCATCACTGCATTCATTCTCTCTGTTTGGCCATCCGTTTCCGGGTGAAAAGCGGTCGACATTCTCGCTTCTATCTGGAGTTGTTTACAGAGAGACTTCCAGAACTTTGCGGTGAACTGGGTGCCCCTGTCGGAGGTGATGTGCGTGGGAAGGCCATGTAGTTTCCAGACATGTTGTAGGTAGAGGTTGGCCAGGTCTTCTGCATTGACGGTGGTGTTGCAGGGTAGGAGGTGACGCATCTTCGTTAGTCGGTCCACAACTACCAGTATGGCGTCGTATCCTTTACTCTCTGGTAGCCCCGTGACAAAGTCCATAGAGATCTCTTTTCAAGGTTGTTCTGGGATGGGCAGTGGCCGGAGGACTCCCAACTTCCCATGTGTTGCTGGCTTACTCCGCTGACAGGTGTGGCAGTTCCGGATGTATTGACCAATATAGTCGCGTATATTTGGCCAGTAATAGTCTCTGCTGATCAGCTCAAAGGTTTTTTCCCTGCGTGGGTGTCCTGCTGAGGGGGTATCGTGGTATTGCCTCAGGATTTCCAGCTTGAGTGGTGAGTAGTTGGGGATATAGATACTCTCACGATAGAGTAGGCGCCCGTTCACCTCGGTGCATTCAGCCAGGGATATTTCCTTGCAGTGCTTCGTGTGTGTCTGCCGTAGGTCCAGTATTCTTTGTGGGAATGGGTCAGCCATATATCCTTCATTTAGTAGTTTTTCCAGGGAGGCGTTCTTTTCAGCGCATTCATTTGACAAAGAACCCGCTAACAAACTCAGCTTAGGATCCAAATTCTCCCTCTTCAGGACTGTGCGGCTCTGGTGCAACAATCTTTCATCCCCTTCCTCAGGGAGATCTCCTGATCTCCTAGTCAATGCATCCGGTTTCCCGCTCTGCTTCCCGGGTCTGTACTTGATAATGAAATTAAAGCGCGATAAGTATTCTCCCGAATTAGAAGTAGTGGGTATCAGTTTTTAACCTTCAGCTCATTCAACCCGCGGTAGTCCACACATAAGCGAAGAGACCCATCAGCCTTTTTGACAAACAATACCGGTGCACCAGCAGGGGATGAGCTCGCGCGGATGAAGCCCTTGGAGAGGTTCTCGCGGATGTAATCGCTGAGCGCCAATAGCTCATCTCTGGACATGACATAGAGGGGGCCGAATGGTGGTTCCTTTCCTTCTTTTAGGAGGATTTTGTGGTCGTAGGGGCGGCGTGGTGGTAGATCTTGGGCCAAGGCTTCATCGAACATATTGAGCCGATTGTGATAGCGTTCCAGGATCCTTTGTTTCCATTCGTCCTTTGGGGTTTTCAGAAGAGCTTTGTCGATGTCGTGGAGTGTTATACTGGAGATTTGTAGTTTCTTTCGGCGGGCAAGACGGCTGAAGGGAACAGGTCCTATCATATATGTTGGGGGCTTGATACGTGGAACAATACCGGCGGCGGGTGTGGCGTTGCAATTTTCCTTACAGAATTTTGAGTCGAACGCCACCGTATTGTTCTTGAATCTGAGGGTAGCATCGTGATGTTGTAGCCAAAGTATTCCCAGAACCAGGGGGTACTGCCCTAGTTTGGTGACGAAGAGTGGGATTTGTTCCTGATGAGATCCGATTATTAAAGGAATGCGGCATATGGAAGTGATTTGTCCGGAGGCAATAGGCCTCCCGTCGATGACTTCAAGTATTCGGGGGATTTTTAGAGGAAAGATAGGAAGTTGATGATGGCGCGCAAAGGTTTCATCGATAAATGCGAATCCTGAGGCTCCCGTATCAATCATAGCATTGGTGGAAATAGAGTTCTCATTGTGAGCAATTTTACAAGCTACAACTAAGTGATCTCCATTCAATTCCTCCTCTGCCACAACTGAAACCGAAAACCCAGAGATAGAAAACGCAGATAAAGAACATTTCTTTGAAGGTCCCTGGCAAGAGCCATGATACTGACCAGGGACTACTGAAAACCTGAATTACCAGAAGAGAGAATAACATCTGTTGAAGAAGAAGAAGAAGAAGAAGTAGGAGCAGGGGCTTCGATCGGGGCAGCGGGGGGAGCAGATACGGCGGCGCCCCTCAATGGAGGAGGGCCACGTGGACGGGTGCCTTGTGGGCAGTTGGCAAATACGTGGTTGGGGGCAGCACAGTAGGCACAGCGGCCGTTCTCCATCCTCCATTTCCTCCCGGCAGCGGTGGTCTGTCGGCGGCCGTCGGCAAAGGTGTACCTTCCCTCGGGTGGGGGGCGGGCAGTGGGGCGTGCTTGGAGGGTGGAGAGGTCCATAGGGCGAGGCCTCCTGGGGTGTGTGAGGGGTGTAGCGGAGTGTGAGGGGAGGCAAATTGCCCCATGGGGTTCCTGTTAGCCCTGTGGGCGTCCTTCCTTGCCCTGATCCTGTTGTCCATTGTCATTAACCTCCTGACATAGGCATTGAAGCCTTCCGCAGTGGTGTCCTGATATATCATTGCATCCTTCAAGTTGTCGGCCAACCCTGTTTCCAGAGCATCCTTCCTAGCTTCCTCATTGTAGTCGAGTTGGCCCATGATACGCAGGAATTGGGTGAGGTAGGTCGCGAAGTCTCCCTTGCCCTGGCGGAGGCTTTGGAGTTCCCTCCTGGCTGTGCCTCGAGGGTCTGGGTCTCCAAAGGAGGCTTCCAGGAATGCGACGAAGGCGGCGACCGATGCAAATGGGGCGGCGTCCCCGGTGGCCATGGGAATGACCTGGTCCAATGCCTTCCCCTCCAACCGACTGACTGTGTAGAAGACCTTGGCCTCCTCATTCAAGAACCTATCGTGGTTGATCCTGAGTTTGGTATGGAGGAGGTTGAGGAACCCGGGTAGCTCCTTCCGGATCCCGTTGAACTTCGGGGTGTCGGGGAACTTTTTGGAGCGGAAGGTGGCGGGTGGAGGATTTGTGGGTGGTGGGGGGAGGACGTCCGGTGGGGGTGGTGGAGGAGGTGGGGCGGCTCAGGCTGCGGTGAGTTGAAACTCCAGGGTACGAACCTGGGCTTCTAGTGCGTCGGTGTGGTTGTGGGATGCGACGAGTTGTTCTTGAGCGGCAGTCAACTCCTGCCTGGTTTGCGTGTGTAGGGCTCTGCTGGCGTTCCTTTCTGCTTTCCAACGGTCCCCTTCCTGTAAGAGGGTGGGGAGGTGTATGTAGTTGTAGTGTTTATCTTCGACGGCCTCAAACTCTTCGAAGGTTGGGGGGATCCGGTAGTCTCCATCCAGGGTGACCCCGTCCACTATGCCAGTGTTCCCAACGGTTGTAACCGGTTTGTATTTTTAGCAAAACTGGACTGGACTGAACTAAACTAATTGAAAATGCCCTGCAACTGAACCGACCGAACAGGAACCGGTTTATGCTGCAGAACCGTTCTGAGGTCTTCGCGCCAGTATCGCAGGAACTATACACCAAAGGTGATCAGAGCTAGGGTCTTCTCTAAGTAGGGTGTTCGTAACTTGTATGAGGAGATCCAGCTGCCTGTAAAACCGGTTTAACCCTAGCCCAAAACTGAACTGAACCAAATAGAGACAAGACAAAACCGAACTGAACTGTTTTGTTAAACAGTTCTAGTAAACCGGTTTGAACTGGTAAACCGTAAAACCATTGGAAACACTGCACTATGCGGGCCGGGGGAGGCGGAGGCGGAGCTGGGGTAGACATTGGTGGAGGCGTACGGTGTAGATAACGACGCAACGTAATCTCAAGGGGGCGTTAAGGGATGGGGCTTCGTTCTGCAGGGTACGTGGTAGTAACAGCGATACTTCCGGAAAGAAAGTATGTAGGTAGAGAAGTAGAGGGACAGCGATAGTCACTGGTTTTTAAGTAGCGACTATAATGTATTGGTATACTAAAGACAGAAGACGTTGCATGAAGAGAAGAGGAAAAGAAAGAAAGTACAGGAGTAGGCGTCGTTGCCTCCCTTATATAGCCACCAATCCTCCGCCAATCCTGACTCATTCGTCCGCGTAGCCCCTTTATGACTCACTCCTCCGTGTAACAGAAACCTGTAGAAACTATCTTGACTCATCCTTTCCGTGTATTGCGTCATAACTCCACCCGTGGTAATCCTTCCAGCCCTCCGAACCTAATACATTCATGAAAGAAACCTGTTTTACTTCCTCCATGGCGCAGTCATTGCGCAGCTATTATATAGTTGCCCCCTAACTTCACGTGACGCCGGGACAGATTATAAAAGAATGGTTTCCGCATATACTTCAACAAGTCAGGATTGCTTCTTGTACCAGGGAAAACGTAATAGCTAGTTGGGCAAAGTCTGGTCTTTTTTCGTTTAACCCAATAAAGACCCTAATCGACATCAAAAAACCTGAAAAGATATATGTAGATTTTTACTAGCCGCACTCCTTACTGCTTATTGTTTCCATTGCATGGTCTGTGATCGACTGACACCACCACATATAAATTTAACATGTTTCACCGTGAAAGCAATCAGAACTGTGAAAGCAATTGGAACTGGAGCCACAGTCTCAGCGCTTAGATAATATAGGTTTCCTGAATCCTCACAACTTGCTGAAGTGAGGTACGATGCTATCAAGCTTTCAACCAAACACGCCCTTGAGTACTATATACTTCAACAAGACGAGACCCGCAACCAAAATGACCCGTTGTCATAAGAGAAAGTTGACAGATGAAAATGCTTTGATTGCTTGTGTTAAGGCGTACAAGACTGGAACCTTTACCAGTATTATGGATGCAGCCACCACGTTTGATTTAAAATACAATCAAGTCCAGAATAGAATAAGGGGGATTGGGCTAAAGACAAAGGCTCATCTAGACCAGCAACACCTTACCGAGCATGAAGAATTAGCAATAGTCAAATGGATTTTGCAGTTGGATAAATGGGGATTTCCACCATGCATGAAGTATGCCAAAGACATGGCCACCAACTTCATCCGCAGTCACGGTGTTCAAAATCCAAACCTAGGAAAAAACTGGACAACTAGATTTCTATTACGGCACCCAAACTTGGAGAGCAAGTTTGCAGTTAGACTCGACAAGCAACGTAGTTTTGCAAACAACCCAACCATAATTAAGGATTTTTTCAAGAAGGTAATTATAGTCTCATAGAATAAATTTGTTTTATATTAACCTTTATACAGTTAAACAAAATCATTTGCCTATATAATATCTTACCAGAAGATATTTACAATATGGATGAAAAAGGCTTTTTGATGGGTAGATCAACAAGTGTCAAGGTGATTTGTAAGCGAGGGAAGAGGAGGAACTTCAAGATACAAGACGGACAACGAGAGCTTATAACAGTCATCGAGACTGTGTCAGCTGGGGGATCTCTTATTCCATCAAGCATCATCTATAAAGGTACAGCACAATATATGGGCTGGCATGCATTAGTGAAGGCTGGCGACATGGCATACTTTTCCTACTCTTCAACTAGATGGTCCAACCAAGAAATTGGTATCGGGTATTTTAAGTATAATTTTGAGCCAAACACAGCGTCACAAGCAGCAGGACGTAAGGGGCTGCTGATTCTTGATGGTCATGCATCACATGTGACGTGGTAATTTTTCGATTTTTAATCACAATATTATACCGTTATGTCTTCCCGCACATTCTACATATCTTCTTCAACCATTACATGTTGGCCTATTTGGACCCTTGCAATGTAACTACAGTTCTGTGTTAGACGATTGGTTAGAGAGTCAGAGTACTGGGATTCATAAAGGAACATTTTATCCGTAAATAATTCCTTTTATAAAATATAATAAAACCTTACAAGTTAAACTAATATATATTCAAAATTTAGGCTTTTGGTAAAGGCACGGGAAATGACTTATACTCCAAAAATATCCTAAGCGCATTCGAGGCAACTGGCATTTCTCTATTCAATCCCCGCAGAGTTCTAAACACATTAGAGTCTGTCCTATCTTCAACTAAAGGAAAGACTACACCTAATGTGAAGGAGGCTGCAACAAATCCAGGAATGCCCGCCCCCCCTAAAACTCCAACACATGTAAAAAGCATAGTCTCACATACCCGAAAAACCATGGCTCTATTCACTGGCCTGAGTCCCCAATCCGCATATAGAAGAGCCATGGTTCAAAAAATTGGCTGATGCAGCCGCTGCATCTACTGTATAGTTAATAATACTGCAGGAAGAAAACAAAAGACTTCATCAAAACCTTCTACTGCACATGAATTAGCAAAGGTTAAAAGTAGAAAGGTGTTAACCAAAGCATTGGTAGTATCAGTAGAGCATGTATTGCAATTGAGGGCGGAGCAGGAGGCAAAAGATAAAGCAGCCCTTAGTAAAAGGGAGCGTATAGCTGGAAGGAAAGGAGTTAGGAGTGAACAGGCAGTACCATCGTGTAGAGGAGGAAAAAAGAGGCTAGAAAGCATATCGGCCCTTAGGGAGGTACAGTGGCCTGATGATTGTGAACCAGTATCCCGTAGTGACGAAGAACCAGAGTTCAAGGAGGTCCCTTCCCGGAGTCTGCGCCCTAGGAGAAACAAAAATTAGTTTTCTAAATATGTTATATACTTATACTTTTGCTCGCAACTATAATATATTCATAGGGGTTGGTCATTGACAGCACAATTGCTTTCACGGTCCCAATTGCTTTCACGGTGAAACACGTTAGCACTCAATTCACCCTAAATATTAACTTCTTACTCTTTAGCTTTCATTCCTAGCTTTGGGTGCAACGATGTGTTTACCACCGGTTCACGAATTAATATCCAGAATGCCCAGGGCGCCACGTTGCCATACTTTT
Organism: Morchella sp. 2018-W16; assembly: GCA_024713755.1. Classification (NCBI taxonomy): domain Eukaryota; kingdom Fungi; phylum Ascomycota; class Pezizomycetes; order Pezizales; family Morchellaceae; genus Morchella; species Morchella sp. 2018-W16. The sequence continues at coordinate 2,982,365 of JAMGYY010000003.1, read as the reverse complement.
CATACTGATCACACTACTAAAAGCTGCTATATTAAGCTGCAGATATCTCAATAGCTCTAAACCAACTGCACTAGAATCTATAGTTTTCATGTACCAGGGACTGAGCTCAGCCGCCTCACAATCAACACTCAAAATACCTAACCTAACCCAACGAGGCAGATCCAGGACTGAAACCAGCTATAGAGCCTCCGTTACTTCCTCTACTAACCCCTAAGTACACATATACTCCCTCTATACCTCTGCAAAGCGCAAGCTGTCTCTCCAGCAGGATGCCACTGCCACCTGAGAGTAGGTCTGGCGCAGTATCTGGCGCATCTTCGGCGGCAGAAACTGTGGTACCAGCAACAGTCACCAAGTTCTTCACAGCGCACCGATGACTAATGCCCAATTTGTCCGATTTGTTGTTAAGGGCCAAAAGGTAGTGCGGGATGGCGTGGCGCATGAAGTTGGGTTCGGCTCCTAGGGGGGATGCGATGTCTTCAAGAGATATAAAGGAGTCCTAGCTGGAGCTTATAAATAGGGTTGCTAGGGGTGGGGCCGGGCGAGAGGCCAAGTTTGAATTGCAGCCAAATCTGGTGGTAGGTAGCTGTTGTAAGAGACGTCTGAATCATTTATCGTATTAATGATGATAAGATGATATGTAAGAGGTTTGTGGTCAAACCCCCCCCCCCCCCCCCCCCCTTCCCCTTTATACTAGCTACCTCTTACACAAACCTATGATTATCTATATATAAGTAGCTACAGTTATAACCGCCTTATGAAACTACATATACACCCTCCAGGGCTGGGCTGTCGTTGGTCCCATATTATCCTTTGCTCCTCTGCCAGCTAGAGCACATATACGCGTTAAATATCAAATTGAGACTAGGTTCGGACATCTCTTAATATAACTATAGTGCCCTTTAAATAACATAAAATCGCATCTCTGTTAAGCCAAGAGAAAAGGAAATTCTCGGGAAACAGAACAAAGCTAGGCCTTTAACCTATCCCTAAGGTTTTGATATTTTGTGCTAATTCTGGGCTCCTTTATTAGACATGAATAAGTCCCGCCGCATCAATAACCCCTTAGATATGATTGGTGACATTACCCTTCTCCTGTTACTAGATTGATGGCTGCCAATAAGCTTGGGCAATGGCTTGGGAGAGATGAAAAAAATTCAAGAGGGCTGGCCCGCTCTTGGAAACTCCACTCTTAAAACCAAATTTTACGCTCACCTTCTGGACACATGGGGAGTAAAATCTGGAAATGACCTTCGCCCGTGGCTCAGAGTGATCATCGGTCCTAATCACCAAGCTAGGACATACACGTGGTTGAATTACTTTGTGGTGAGAAGAGTAGAATTAGTATCCATAAGGTATGTGTTTCTCTCTCACCTAGGCCGGATTAGGAGTGGATATGTCGTCATTAGTAGCAGTATTCGGGAGGGACCAAGAGGACCGAAGAAGAAATAAGCCCGCCTTTGAACGACGGGAGGCTATGAACTGGGGAGTAATTTGTGAACATTTGACATACATCTTCACCGGACATCACTCGCCTACTACACTCTCTCCAAAGAAGAAAAAGATCATCGTCCCGCGTCAGAGCCCAGAGCACCTTCCTCTTCAACAGTAGTGCTCCCTAACCCAAATCCAGCTTGATCAGTAAGCAATTTGCCGAACAAAAAAACACCACGGGCAAAAGAACATGGATAACCCCAGCCGAGGGGCACTAGCCGATATCTAGATCTCCATGCAGGTGATGTTTCCAGGAGTTTGGGCCGCCCCGAGCGCTCAAGGTTTTGCCATGACAAGGAACCTGTTGCTGCATAGGTTAAAAGAACCCCTGCAGCTAGCTGAGCATCCATAGCAACAAGACCTACCTACCCTAAATACCTTTGAGCAAGGGAGGGGAAACAGAAGGAAAAGAAAAAAAAAAAAAGAAAAGGGAAACGTTTCCGAATGTATGTTTCATGGGGATGTTGAGGTTTGTAGTAGAAGATACTCGGCGGACCTCTCCTCTGCTCATTGTTCTCCTGATTATTGTTATTTCGCCCGAAACCTGCCCTCCTCCCGCCGCCCCCCGAGGATGTTACATGTATCGATCGATTGCTACCCGCATCGAGATATCACTGGGAAGAGAGTTGTGTCAGATTTTCCGACTAGTGTTTTGGATCACGGGTGTCTGCATGAGAATAATTACTTATATGCAGTGAGTGAGTGAGCGACAGGAATGGAAGGAGGGTCGATGCAATATCCAAACTACGTAAATATGTTGTGCAAAACAGAATCGCCGCAGATAGCTGGAGAAAAACTAGGTGATAGTACAAAAAAAACAAATAGCTGAAAGGGAATTTCCCTCAGAAGAAGCCACCCAGTCAGCTGCCTAGCTCCAAGTCTTTCTGCTTCTGGTGCTAATTGCACCATAGTGAATATATTCGATGATCAACGGACCCATTAAACAAATTTAGTCTAGACAGTATGCCCCCACATGTACCGTTTTTCCTCGCTCAAAACATCATATATATGAAAGAAGAAGAGAAAAAAAAACCCCAAAAGGTGACAAAGGAAAATAAACTTTATTTTTAAAACACAAATCATGGTAAAATGGGGAAGGCACTGAATATAAAAATAAAAAAAACTGAATTAAAGACAAAAACGAAACATAGAGGACCCATGAAGACGTCATTTATCAAGCGCCACCGCAAACCCACACATTGATGCAGAAATACCAAGGGTGAAAAAACAGATCAGATAAAAAATGAAGAAAAAAATAAAAGTACCTGGAACGGAACCACATTCCTCAAAACAAAAGCCCCCCCGATTATGCCTCTAAGTGAAGGAGAGGATATGATACAATCTGCGAATCGACGTTTCGTAACCCCAAGCTTAGAGTGTTCTATTGGCGTGCCTAGAGCTCGAGGGATTCCAGTCACATATAGTGGCCATGATGACGATCAACCTGCTGCGGAGGTGCCGAAACATAATGCGGATGATATGGATGCGAGTCGGATGAAAAGTGCGTCGCAGAAATCAATGGATTCACCAAGTGCGGTAGCTTCCTTGGCGGCGGAGCTTGCTGCTGCTGCTGCTGCCGCTGGTACTGGTTATACTGCGCAGGCGGGGGCGGGTTTTGATGGAGCATAGCCGATTGTAGGAGAGAAGTTGGCTGTGGTGGGGGATCGGGGGCTTCCCAGCCCCACTTGATCTTTAATTCTTTGTACACGAAACCAACCCTCCATCCGGTCTCCTTCGTAATTTTCTGGAAGATCACAAGGATTTCTTCCTGCTCTCGACGAACGGTAAGGCACTCTGCGGCAATGGCCAACGACCGCAGGGCAACACTTGCGACGCCTCGGTCCTTCACGTGCGCTGCAATACCGCAGATCTGGTGAGAGTGTGACATAACGGTCTCATGCATTTCCTCAGACATCCTAGTGATCCACGGATTGAGCTGGGCCAATAATACCATAGCCGTGTGGTAGAATAGGCGCGCTACAATCGCTGACCGCTTGATGAGCCAGACCTCTGGGAAGGCTGACTTTGCAGAAGTCTGGTAAGAGTGAAGATATGCCAGAGGATGCATGTTGCGCGGACAATGTTCATTCCAAGCATCGCACAAGTCTTTCAGACGTTTCCACTCTTGATATCGCTTTTGCGTGTTGTCGCCAAGGTACATGTCCGAGTAATTGACCTCCTGTTGATTCGCAGTTTTGGCAGCAGCCCTGAAGTTCGCAATCTTAGCTAGAATATAGGTGATTCTATACGCCCATATCTCTTCCTTTCCAGGCTCAGAATCTCGGTTAAAGTCCATATCAACACCCCATTCATCAGGCTCCCATGCAACTGCCCAGTTGAAGTGGAGGCAGCTGAGTAATTCCATAGACACATTCAGCCAGAAACAAGCACCACCAATGCCCTTTGTCCTAGCATTCCATCCACATTCTTTCAAGAGGGCACGTGCTCCTGCAATATGGTTCATTCGTTGAGTAGCTCTTTCAGACATGATCTCATAAACATTAAGTATGACTGCTGTTGTTGCGCACATTTCTGTGTCACGGTTGGGGTTCTGTAAAGAATTGAGGAGAAGTCGGGTAGCCGTATCGTAATAATTAAGTGCCTTGTCTTCGTGATACGCAGGATTGACTAATGTGAGATGACGAGCTCCACAGGCTAGAAAAGCATTAAGAAGCATGGGCTCACTGAGTGACGAGAATGGTAAAAGACGCGAGAACTGATTCCAGGTGTTATTAGCAAAAAAAAAAAAAAAAAAAAAGATAAAGAAGGAGAGAGAAAAGAAAAGAGAAGGGAGAATTTTACATGTTTATGTGGATCAAGACTATCCATCCATATGCCCACTTCTTCTACGAAAACCTGCATAAACAATGTCTCTTCTTTATCATTCAAATGGCTCCGAACCTCTTTCTGAGGTGGTGGCGGGCTTAGATTGTGTTCAGAACTCATCGTCGCAGATGATGGCGGCGGCGGTGGGGGTGGTGGGGGCGGCGCATAATTATTTGAATTATATGATTGTCGGTGAGTATGATTGTTTGCCTCCTCACGATTGTTATTACTTTCCATGTGCATTGGGGTAGGTAACAATGGTAGGATCGGAGGCAAAGTGTTATGCACCGCAGATGGAGCAGAGCTGATCTTTGCCGTAGATCTTGGTGTAGGCGGCGAATTCCTGGTAGTCTTTGGAGCGGGTGCATGGGAAACAGCAGCATATCGAGAAATACCACCAGCATACTCCGATGCAATATCTCTGGACTCATCTTGAAAATGAACTAAGGAGCCCTCCAAATCAGTCACAGCTCATGAGGAAATAAAAAGAACTCTTACCCTTCCACTCGTGTGAGATAGGCACTACCGGTGGTTGCTCGGTTTGAATATCGATGAAATTGAGCCGCACACCACGCTTGCATATCCGACTAGATTTTCGGCAGTTCTGGTGAGTCAATCAGTGATAGTCCTATCATATTGAATTGATGAATAAACGATTTACCTGACAGTCTGGAGTTGCTTCATCACCTATAAAGATGGAAAGATACATATATTAGTAACCAACTAAAGGATAAATAAAGGGGGGATCTCAAAACATTTCAAATGACGTTCTCTATTTTTGCATTATCTGTTAGTATATAACGAGAAAGAAAAAATTGGGGTAGATCGTAAAAGGAATAGATTTCGAGAAATACAGACGTACCTGCAAGTGAGGCTAAACATGCACACATAATAAAAGCGTCCCATCAGTAAAGAAGATCTCCCGGGGGGTTTGATATTTGTTTTAAAAAGCATTAGGATTTAGGATTGCAGATCATACCATCCTGCACGCAAAAAATGATCGGTTAGTTAGTCCGTTGTTCACAGTAGTCGGCAGGGCAACAATCTTCAACCTAGGCCTAGGGACAAAAGAAAAAAGAAAAAAGAAAAAGAAAAAGAAAAAGGAAGAAGGAAACATTGGGATGGGATGAGGTAAATTACCTGTCCGCACTCGCTTCGGCCGATTGACCACCGTCGTTTCATCTGCAGCCATCAATCCTGCCACTCTCTTCACACCTGCTACCGCCGCACCACGGCCGAGTTGCCCTTGACGATTCGTCTTCTTTGTGCTTAGTCGGCGCGAGGGTGGGTCGGCGCCGAATGCAAGAAGACCTGGGTGAGAAAGCGTAGCGACCGACGTGATGGCGGTTTTTTCCTTCTTTATTGTGAGAAGGGCTGGGTGGAGAAGCGTAACTAGCGGGGACAAAAAAAGAGAATCGATGAGTGGCTTTCCTTTCTATCTAGGGGTGAAGATGGGAGCCGACTGATGTTGCTGCTACTGCTGCAAAGGGCACAGAGCTGTGTGTGTATGTAGTATGTATGATGTATGTATGTATGTAGTTATGCTTTTCTGTGCAGCAGCACGATGCAAGGGAGAGAGATGTTGCTCTGCCCACACGCGATCAGTAGTGGATCTCCGGTTTTATCTATACTAGAAAGGTATGATTGATATCCGTCGCCGTCAAGAAGAGAGATATTATGGGGAATAACAAATACGAATATGATACTGCCGGTTCAAACCCTTTCAATAACGTGGCGTCATACGGCCGTGTCTGTCCTGGGTGCTTTTTTTCCTTGAATCCGTGGAATGTCAAGTTCTTAATCCAACACACCCACACAAAAACCTCTTCCTCGATGTGCGCAGTTTTCTCCGTTTTTCCTTATGCTGGTACTTGGGCCGCTGTCACTTCCAATTATAACACAAGCACAGACCCTTGGGTCTCGACTCAGAGACAACTGAAGAGAGATATTCCTTTCTAGGAAAGACAATGGATGAGCTTGGAGCTCTCTTTGGCAAAACGAGGGACGATAAGTAGTTGAGAGGGAGAGTGGGTTTCTTATTTTTTGTAGGTTGAGGGTGGAGGTTCTATATGTACTGCAAGTACGGTATGGTAGTATCAAAAAACGGTTGAACTGTCTTGCCTTGCCTAGACTTCGAAAGTTTTTTTTTTTTTTTTTGAGGGATGCTAGTGAGGATGTTATCTGGGTGGAATTTTACACTGCGGAAGCGAACATGAACTTGCAAGGGGAAAAAAAAAGAAGTTTCCGGGAAGATTGGCTCAAAAGTATTGATTGGCCTGGTGTGTGCAAGTTCTCCAACAGAAGCGAGAAAGAGTAAAATGGAATCCCAGGGTGGGGTGTGGAGGCAGGAGGGAGGAGTATGGAATATGTATGTAGGAGGTGGTAGGTACATGATGTAGATATGGGGTTCCAGTTGAGTGACAGAATCCATCGGGACGTTTGTCTAGCTTGCTAGTACTTACTACATGTACATACCCCTACCTCCCCCATGGCCATCCATCCCATCCCTCTCCTCTACTCGTAGGGGTGTCTCCTTGCAAACCCACCAAGGAAGAATGATTCTTTTAGAACGAATGTTGTGCCGTGCTTGGACACTACACTTTTTCATTCTTTCTTTTCTTTTCCTCAGTGCACTGGTGGCCCATGGGCTCCGCTCCGGCTAGCCCAACATCTTTATGAACCAGGCTTTCAAACAATTATAATAATAAAAAAAAAAACTCTTGGGAATCGGGCGTTGTTTGGCAAGGAAATGTAACAGTTAGGTACTACAAGCCTCTCCCTAAAACGTAATATTCTAGATTGAGGGGGTCGCGCGTCTATGCAGAGAACAATTCTCTAACGGAAGCCTTGTTCCTCTAAGCGCCTTCTCGATCTCTACTACTGGATTAGATGTCCCCAAATTGCAAGATGTCCCCAAATTGCAAGAAGGATTTGCTGACCACAAATGCAAATAATCCAATGCTAGCTAGGAGTCGTCCAATGGTATGTCTTCTATTGTTGTTGTTCCAACTTAATAGAGTACAGACTAGAGTAGAGCAGAGTACATGTAGTGCTGCGGAGGTTCGAGTGGTGTGACAGCTGTAGTACTTACCCAAACTACCAAGGTACTCTCTCTTTACCAGTGTACTATACTTCTAGTAGATTGAATTGATAAATCCCTAGTCCATCATTACTACTGCGCACGCCACTATAGAGTACGTATATATTGGATACGTCAAGAGCTTATCCCAATCTCAAGCACAACCTATTTGAGGCTTGATGCGGAGAACCGCTATGTCGGGATTAGGAGCAATGGCTGTGCGAAACATGATTTGTCTGTGCTTCAATGCTGTGACGGGTGTGTGTGGGGGAGATGAATGGACGTGAGGCGGTGCCTAGATGGTCTGCTAGATTAGATGCCCAACAGCCGGCGAGAGCAAGTATTGCCGGGTAAGGGGTATGACGCCAGGGGTCCTGATCCTGCCAGTTGCCTCGCTGGGTCTACATTTAATAGGTACCTGCCTGTATAAATATGGGAAAAGTAATAATAGCGGTGCTCACTAAGATAGAAGCATACCTTATATCGGGCCTGCAGAAAAGGGCTGAAATACAAGCAGTCAGTTAGAACAAACCTAATCAGTTGTCAGTTTTTCTAGAGTACCACTCCCCCGTAGAAGCTGACTGGGAGAGGGGGTGGAAGGCAGAAGATCTAAGATCATTCTTAGGGGTGGAGAGAGTGCACGGTAAATCGATCCCATCTTGCACCGGTGCCGCTGATGCTATTGCAAGGTTGATTAAGTTAACGGTCGACAAATGTTTCCCTCTCTGTCGGTGGCAATACGTGTGCGCATGTCACATCCGGCACTGTCATGAACTTTCTTTACGATCCGTACTCTATTTTTCCCCATCCCATCCGGATCCATCCCATCCCATCACGCTTTGATGGGTATCTGCTCTAGCTAGTCAAATCTACCGCAAGTATAGAGTACACACACCATCTCAACACGTAAGAGATTCATGTGCTTCACCAACCTATCATCGGTTAAGCTTGAAACTCGACCAAACCACAAGCACACACTGAATCCCCTCCCTCCGACCCTGGTTTCACCCCATTGACCAACTACGCTTTTCATACCGCTCTAGATGAGATTAGCAGCAACAAGCAAGCATTGAGTTCGGGCCAGGGTGGGGGGGAGGACTTGGATACATAATTCTCCGAAGAACACACATGTCTCGGCGGTGCTGCTGAGGCGCGGATAAACCTTCATAAGTACAGTGGTAGGCTTCTTTCTACCTCATATTTTTACACCAGTAAAAGGAAAAAGGAAAGGAAAGGAAAAAGGAAAAAGGAGAATAGAAAAGAAATGAACTAAAACTCAACATCACAGTTATTGCCCAAGCGCCCTATTATAACAAGATTAAAAGCGCATGAATATCAATGTGCAGAAAGAAAAAAAAAAAAAAAAAAAAAAAGCTAGAACCACAGCGCTTCTGGCTGTAGGCACGGAGGTCTTGCATGAGTGACATTGAGATGGATCACCACGGCGACAAAGTCAAGGGCACTTGTTTGTGCTGCAACAAACAAACACGCTTGTCGCCCGCCCGAGGATACGGTCCTGGAGCCTGGAGGGATCTGGATCGATAAGACGACCCCTACAGGTTTAACTTAGAGGCTGATGGATGCGCGCAGTCACCTGACATCTAACTACGCCCATTATGATCATTTTTATTAGTAGTCAAAGCTAAAGGCGACGACCCTGCCAAAGTGAATTGGCAGCAATCGATAATTCGCAACGGAAATACGACTATGAACTTAAGCTGCGACAACTACTTAACTGCATCCCACGTCGGTACACAATTAAACGTAAATATCAGCGTGGTCGTTACGTTAACTACATGTACTCTGGGCCTCAAGAGAAATACTTTTTTTCCCCCTAGCCGATATTAACATGTCTAAATTTGTTTACCCACGGGCTAAATAAAGTATAAGCCGCATGAAAGGCAGGTAGCCGGGCAAATTTACTTGAGATCCGATCTGTCACGTAAAGTACATGTCTAACGTCTCTAGGCACGCTGTCGTCACAGGCCCGAAACTCCCCTACCCTACTTCACCCTTGCCCTAGTCTCGGGTTTATAAAGAAGCGAAGCATGCTACCTTCTACCAGCCTAACCCGATCTAATATTTAAAAGGAGGCAACAAAAATACTTTCCCTCCGCTCTAGAAAGCTGCCTAGCTACATACTTGTAGGTAACTAATTTAGCAGGGGGAAGAAGAAAGATATATTTACATATATCACCGAACAAAAAAAAAAAAGAGTGTCTGATCGCAACCGGAGAAGATCACGGACTAAAGTACGAGCTGAAAAACACGCAATACGAAGCTAATTAGGGAAATATGTACCCAAATTGGTAGCACCTTAATTTATTAACAATAGATACCCCCACTAGGCCTGATATGACACTGATCCACGCGCACCCCCGGGGCCCGGGTGAGATGCCATGATCCGAATATAGAGAGAGGGACTGGATTATATAATAGATGTTTTAATAGCGAAGATAAGCCTCCCTTTCTGATATTGCTGTACCTGGGGATTAGGCGAATGGATGCCTAGGCTCTGGAGTAGGTGAATATATGGGTTGGAAATCGGCGTCATGTGCAATATGGGAAAGCTTTCCCCCATGGGGAGAGGGAAGGGAGGGAGTTGAGTTACAGTATAGTAGCTGGGCCCTTCCTAGAGGCCAAGACGTACAGATATTTGCAGATACTATATTTCACATGCAGGGCTGTATTGGGGTCGGCGTCTACTATATTCCACCGAATCAAGGGTGGGAGAATAGATGAAAAGTCTGTCCTACTGATGGAGTTGGGGTGGGGAGGGGATGGAATACACTTCGATCCCACCTGGGATCTTATCCCCCTATGAGATACATGGAAAGGGACGAAAGGTCCTGGTGCTACTCTACACACATGTACGCAAATATGCGGTTTGATTAATCTTCGAATAAACTCTCTATCCACGACCGGGGATTCCCGTCCACCTACATACACACACGTCAACCACCTACCATCCGGGGAAATGATTAAGATGCGAATATCATTGCAATTGCAATTGTGCCTGGCTAGCACTTCCTTTTGAACACATTTATGTGGTCTAGCTGGCTAGTTCTATCGGGCGAGAAGAACGAGTGAGCACCCACCCCCCCCCCCACGCCCTCCCCTGGGGCCCTGGGCCCACTAAAAGGAGGAAAAAATCCCCACATCTCTCCTCTCCTCATGTGTTCCTCCGGCCGGTAGGATCCGCGGCCTGCCCTGAGGGCAATCGGACGAGAGACAGGCCGGTCTTCCCCGGGAAGGGGAGGAGGAGGTTGGATTTTTTCTTCTTCTCGCGCGGGTGCCCGCAGATGGTGGTGTGGTTATGGGCCAATCGTGCATGGGCGGGAGGGAGGGGGCGTTTGGTGGTGGCAGATCGGGGTAGAGTACATGTACATGTATTCAAGTAGGGGGGGCGAGGGAAAGAGCGCGGTATGTTTAGAAATCATATAACTTGGAATGTTGACTTTTGTGAAAAAGGATCTGACTGCTTACAACGATCAACTACATGTACTGTACAGGCCCGGATTAGGACGTAGATACATGTAGCTTATATGTAATATGAGGTATGTAGTAGAATACATGTAGACCTCCTTTAGCTGGCTGGCCTGGCGTAGGGCTACAGGGGGAGAAAAAAAGGAAGCGTGCACAAAAAGACAACGAAAAAAAGAATAAAATAAAAATAAAAGATAAAAAACTAATCCAGACTTTTTTTGGCCAACCCCCCCCCCCCCCCTATATTTCCTCACTTCCCAGTCCAGTCCAGTAGTACAGCTGTCTACCTACTCCTCTCGATCTGGCTTGCCCGTCCCCTTCCTCAGTAGCCCGGTAGCATACAGCAGGCCCTCGTTAAGCGCCTTCTCGTCGCCAGAAAACTCGACCTTCGCCGTCTCTACCGCAATGGCCGCTAGGGCTTCTACGCCCTCTGTGGCGGGAGCCCACTCCGCGCCCGTGTATGCGAACTGATCAATCGTTGGCTCATCGGCGCTGCCCGGGATCACGGATACCCAGAGTAATGGAGTGGCAGCGGCGGCATTAACGGCGATATCGAGGGGGTGCCCGGTGAGTGGGATAGTGGAGGCGTATATGAGGTTGCCGCTGTCGATGTTGTGGGTGAAGACGAAGATGGCCGGTACGCTTTAGGGGTGTTAGGACACGCTGATGGTGCTAGATAAAAGAAGTCTTACCTCTCGAATGCGACTAGTATCTGCCGTAGTGATGGGACCTCCCAGAGTCCCACAACGGTCACTTTAAACCCCTTCTCGGTGGCGTCGGTGGATTCACCCTGGTTGAGCTTTCCTCCTGCGACCTTCCGACCGACGACGCCAGCAACTAAATCACCGACCTCGACTCTCTGCAGCTCCTCCCCAGACCTCCAGTCCCAGCGCAATAGGAAGTCGTCGCCGCCACCGGAAACCAGTGTTTCTGCGTCCCAGCTGGGGACTAGTAGTTTACTCACGAAGCTCTCGTGGCCGAGACAGAAGCCCTCGATGACATACCCCTGGGGGTAGCGTGAGACACGAATATGCTCGTCCCTATCTGCTGTGAGGACATAGGTCTGGGGCGGCTTGCCTTGTGGGCCGGAGACAGTGATGGATGCGATGTCGACGAGCATGGAGACGTGGCCAAGGAGGAGATTGTGTGTGAAGGGGAGGTCGAGCGAGATCTCGGTGCGCTTTCGCTTTTCTTCGGCGAGGCGGTCACGCTCGGCCTTTGCGAGCTGGGCTGCGGTTTGTTTGAGTCCTGGCTCGGCGGCAGGGATGCTTGTTAGTGCTGCGAGCTCCTCCGGTGCGGGGAGGAGCGGGACGGAGTAGACATCACCGAACTTATCAGCGAGAAGTACGGTATTTTCGAAGTCAGCCGTGGCGATTGCACAGAGTCGCTTTGGCATTGCGCTAGCAGCGGCGGAGGGTCAGCATTGCAATCTCCCTCTCTCCCTCTCCCCTTTCTAACGCCCGCTCTCAGTGGAAGCGGAAGAGGAATAGACATACCGCTCACTCAGCATCTTCAACCTCCCGTCCACAGCCTCAAAAACCCTCAGCATCTTATCCTCGTTCGTCACAGCGACAAGATACTTCCCCTCCTTCACCGTCATTATCCTCGTTATACTATTCCCTGTGCCTTCGCCGTCTCCGCGCGGCGCGCCAACCCCCAGCATTGACGTCCGCACCCAGGCCTCCGTCGTGTCGACCTTTCGTTTCTTGCTCGGCGAGCCTTCTTTCACCTCTTTCTTCTCTGCCGCTGCGTCGCCGTCCTTCTTTTCTTCTGCGGCCGCGGCCTTCTTCTCCTGCTCCTCCGCCTGCGCCCGCTTCTCCTTTTTGGTTACTCGCGGGGGGGTCTGCGGTGCGCTCCATGAGGCTGTGAGGGCTCCCGTGGTGCTGGAGAAGCACTGGAGGGTGCCGCCGAGCGCGACAAGGAGCGTTTTGGTGCTCGCACAGTAGTGGAGACGTTGCGCGGGGTGTCGCATTACAGGATACAGTATTATTCGGGGGTGTTGGATGATATTCGGTTGGTGGTGGTTGGTGTCATAGTTGCGACTTAAATTTCCAGAGCCTCAGGGGCCAAGACTTGGGGGTCAATGATCGTTGACGCATGATATGGAACTAGCGCGGGACTTAAGGCCTTTTCTCGGATTCTGGCAATGATTATATAATCCCAGCAATTGATTAAACAAGATAGAGGGTCTCCTCCCTGCCTTGTAGATATATAACTACATGTAGGATCTAACTAGGTGTTAGGTTTTTGTCTGTTTACATGTAAACACCGAATCAGTATCCAGAGTAGGTGCGACATTGGTGTTTTTGGCTATCACTAGTCGAATAATTGCCTAATCGGGTATTAAAATGCCCAACGCTTTAGAACTATTGCCTAAATAGGCAACTTTGGCGACATTCATTTGGTCTCTTACCAAAAACCCAACTTTTAGAATAACTCCACAACCATAAATGATAAAATTAGTTGAGCACTGTCATGATGTAGAGCGTAGAGAAAATGGTTGTAGGCATTGTATTGTGGTTGGAAAGCCACCACCCCCCAAATGTTAGGGTCAAATGTCCTCCGGTTACAGGTGTCCGCAACCATACACAGAGGGTGGTTTGAACCCCCCAAGTGGCTTTAGATTATTTATGTATGTGCCAGCAGAGGCGTGTCCATTTGCCCATGTCCTAACGATGTTCTGCGTCCCGATTTTCTATGTCCCCAAGTCCTACGCCACAGATATCCCGCTGAGCCTGAGTCAGCCATACATGGAGTCTCGCGTGGATGGCAGACCCTCAAAGCTCCCCCGCACGCCAATTGAGTCTGGCCCTGACCCCATCGCTCCGCTGGTAACGCCTTCATAAATTAGTACCTACTCACGAGAAGATTCTTGTCTCCAACCAGACCCAATTCGGCTTAATGTGATTGATAAACAAAATTAGCATTGAACGTCAGGTTTATCTAATTATCCGGCCAACCTAGCGTCTGGTTCGAGGCAAGGGAAGATTCGACTCTACCTACTGACCGCAACTATACCAATGACTGTAAGCTACACTCCCCTCATAGCGAACTATAGGTGTATCTTTTGTATCGGAAATTTCATATTTCAAGTGTGACTATAATTGGTCCAAACAAACACTAATTAGGCCTGATTAGCGGCTGGGATCCTTGAGGATCTCTGAGGATCTCTGAGGATTGTTGAGGATCTTGGAGGGTCCTGGAGATGTGCTTGTATGAAGGCAGGAGGAGAGCTCGAGTGATTTGCCCTTCGATTTTGGCTCTCAAGCTTTTGGACCTTGCTTTGAATTTTACCGCAACGTCTATATATAGGAAGACGCTATGCTAGTGGTGATACCTTGGCAGCATCGTTGGTTCACAAGAGACAATCAGCCATAAGACGGGTCAAATATGGGTGCCTTGTATTTACTACACGTGGGAAAGAGACTACTGGGGGATAGCTATGTAAGTTCGTACCGCACCTGGAACCTGGCGGAGAGCCCCTAGCACATGGGCAACATTGATCGAAGGGGAACCCCTCTGTATCCCTTAGTCTATCAATGCTGACCCCCCTATAATAGAGGGATTAAATCTGTATGGAAGTCTATTATTTGATAAGGGAGCTCGCGGCCCTGAGGTCAGGTAGGTCTCATTTCGTCTGATACTTAAGCTAGAAATCGCAGCATATCATTTTAGAGAGAAGTGTACCTCTTGTACTTCTAGACGTTTTTGAAGGACCATTACCCGGTATACTTGGCAGGACGGTTCTTTACCCGTTGGCGGATTGAGTGAGGTGTGTAGGTAGTTGGTCATGAAGTATCACTCGGCTAGATATACTCCTATTTTGGGGGCTATTACATCAGCTAACGTTTAGGCACCAGCGCCTAAGCTAATTCACAGTCTATAGGTTTACTAAGCAACATTAGTGTTAGGGTTTCCCCGAATTCCTCAACTCAAAATTTATTTACCTCCTCCAACCTCCCAACCTTTGACTCTCCAAACTATCGCAATATTTCTCATTTACCTTCCAAGCTCTCAGCTCCTCCGCCTTTCCCCAACTCGCCTGCAAAAATAAAACCCCCAGCCTCCAGCCCCGGCTAGCCCAACTTACTCAAGGCCCCACTTTGTAGTCGCATATATATAGTAGATGAACCATCTTATAGTAGTTGATGGAGACCTCGAGGACCAAGCGTACAATCAGCCGGCGAGATAGAAGGCCAAAACATGCTGGTAAGTTTATTTCTGAGCTTAGTCTTCTACCAGCTGCAAGGAAGTTTTTGATGTAAGGTGATATGATGATCCAACGGTTCTGTGCCCGGTTGATGCTAAGCACTGGCATCTCCCCACGTATAGTTCAGTAAAGTATAAAATAGAGAGTTTCGTATGTGGGACTTAGCTATGGATTGGCCTCTCTATTCTTACCCATACAAGGATGCCTTTGAGCTCTACTCCGTTCTACTCAATTGAGGTAAGTGTATCGCCTACAATACAATCTCGTTGTAGAGATATCGTCTGTAAGGATATACTACCTAGGCCTCTAAGGATATTCTGCCTCTGAGGGTATGTAATTTGGGTCTCGACAAGGTTTATTTTGGTGAACTGGGCACTTCTTATAAGGATAAATGGCCTATAAGGATATTCTCTGGTGTAGAACCACGACATTTTAATATCGTTATAGCGAGATTGTAGTGTAGCATTTTAGCATTTTACCTACATGACCCTACTTGTACTTCTTCGGCCCTGCAGAGGGGGAAGGAAGAGAAGAAGAAAAAACCTTTACGGCAGTCTAGCAAGACATGTTATCTTTAAATTTAATAATTGCCAAGCATTCAATTTATTTCTTGATCACAGAATCTCACTCGCTAACAATGCCGTCAAGAAATTTTTTTAGATCTTTAGGATCAACTTGCCCGTGGTCTTCCTACTCTCAATATCTTCCTGAGCCCTCCTCACATCCGTCAACGGATATCTTTTATGGATTTTCACATCTATCTTGCCCTCTTTAATCCACCCGAATATCTCCTGGGTGTATTGGTCAAACTCCTCTCTCGTTGCTGTTCCCTCTAGTTAGCCCAGTCTAGTCATTATCATCGGAAGGAGGGGGAACATACCAATGTACCCAAAAAGCTGCGGCCTCAACACCCTCAAGTTCTTTGCAGACAATCTCGCAATGGCAAACGGTGGCACTGCACCACTGGCATTGCCAAACGACACCAACGATCCCTTCCTGGCAAGCACCTGAAGATCACCCTCAAATGTGCTCTTACCAACACCATCAAACACTGCGGAAACACCCTTCCCACCGGTAATTTCCAGTACCCGTGCGGTCCAGTCTTCGCTGCTGTAGTTGATCAAGTGCTCCGCGCCGTTGTCCTTTGCAAGGGACAACTTCTCGGCGGTAGACGCTGTCGCAATCGTGTGTGCGCCAATGATACGTAGAATCTGGCAGAGCCATAATCCGACGCCTCCTGCTGCGGCGTGCACGAGAATGTAGTCGCCCTGTAGACCCATATTAGCACGCTGCTACTGCTGCTACTGCTACTGCTACTGCTACTAGATAGACAAAGGGGGCATATATACTCTCTTAACCTCGTAACTCTCACGTATGAGCGTCAGTGCTGTAAGCCCTTGGATCATCGAAGCCGCGGCAAGGCCCGGGGCAAGGCCATCGGGGATATGCGTAGTGTGCAGAGGTTGAGCAATAGCGTATTCGGCTTGGGAATCACCGGCAAGGTAGGCAACACGATCACCAACCTTGAAGCCAGTTATGTCGGCACCGACGGAGACAATTATACCTTCGGCTTCACGGCCGAGAGTGTATGGGAACTTGGGGACCGGGTAAAGGCCGCTGCGGAAGTACTGCTGCTGGTTAGTTGCCGTAGAGTCTGGGAGGGGTGAGGGGGCGCACGGTGTCAATGAAATTAATTCCAGCAAACTCATTTTTGATGAGGAGCTCACTGGGGGACGGGGTGGGGACTGGGGCAGCGGTGTTGATCTCGACAACTTCAGGGCCACCGTGGGAATTGATTTGAACAGCAGTTTGGGTTGTTGGAATTGAGGACATTTTGCGGATTGGTAAGTGTACTTTGGGGAGCTGGTGAGCTTTCAGAGAGGGATGGGGGAGTAGTACTGATGATGATGGCCGTGATATATAAGGGACTGATGAAGAGCGGAGTATACGGATCGCAAAACGAGGAGACATTGGAATGTTTAAGTACCCGTCCGAGGTTCTTATATTCACTAATTGACAGCTTGCTCGATTGATTGACTACATGTACTCTAATCTAACACTAAACCTTGGTTTGTAAGTGGGTTTGCATGACATTCGTATTTGTAACCCTGCTACGGGAAGATATCGGCCGAGTCTACGCATACATGTTAAGTAGGTATTTAAAATAGGTACTCGCGACAGGCCTGAAGTACCCGAATATGCAGTTACATGTTTTTGCTGTATTTTTGACTTCTCTCCAGCAGAAACTGCAGCTTAGGACGTGCATTTTCGGGTACTAAATGCCTGCCGCGAGTACGCGTAAAGGATGATTTTACTCAGGGCAAGGCTGTTGTACTACATACGAGTGATGTTTTGGCGGGGTGCAACTAATGGGCGGGGTTATGACGAAATTTGGTACTGGGATTGGCTTAGTGGGTTGTGCAAACACAAACACGATACGGGTGCGATGGGAGTGGGGTCTCTGTGGGAACAGGTGAACCACAGTTTTAATTTTGAGAAATACAGCTCCAGCGATAGATCTCAGGAGGTGTCAAGACTTTTACTCGCAATCTCATAACGTTTTTGAACACGACTAATATTGCATAAACCCAAAAAACCGCCAAGACTACATTTTTGTATCTTCTACTATGTACTAGATTATGACGGTTGCGCGCGCTTTTTTCGGTTACCCTGCCTCCAGCCAGGTAGCATAGCAACGGGTCACCACACCAAAAAGAACACTATCACGGTGCGAAGCGAGGACGGGGACTAAACAAGCCAAGGTGAACCACCGAGGCAGGACTAGGTCGAGAGCGAGTAGGGAGGCGAGGGAACGGTGAGGTTGACGGGGGACTATGGGCGAAGGTCGGGGCGGAGGTACGAGGAGATGGTCTTGACATCCCCGCGGGGGCAGCACAGCCAATCGGGACTATGACTAGGAAAGAGAGAGAGAATATATTCTAAACGAACAGAAACTAAACGACGCCTAAGATGACAGGAATGAATGAATGAACTTTATATTGCTTCGAAGTACAGGACTTATCGCACGCCAACTCCTCAAAACTCAAAAACAAAACAAAAACAAAAACAAAAGAAAAACACAGACACAAGCGCAAACGCGTACATCAAACAAGGGGAACGCAGGCCAAACGTGCAAAAAAAAAAAAAAAAGGAACATAGGAAAGTAAGGAAATCTAGTCAATCTCTGGTCTTTCCGGTATAACAGCTTTAGTTTTCCCAAGAACTCTAATATCGTCGCAGGTTCTGAAAAAGCCAATTTTCCCATGTCATTGGGCCGGGAATATTCTCGATTAAGGTTCTTCTGCTGGTGTTGTAGGCAGGGCAGTCCATTAGGATATGCTTTACGGAATATTCTGAGCCACAGGCGCATTCCTGTGCTTCGGAGTGTAGGGAGTTTTTGTCATGTTTGGTGGTCTGGCCCTGGATCCGGAAAATCCATTTTGCTTTGGAGAGTGTGAGTTTCGATAGCTTGGAGGAGGGAAGTCTTTCTGCCTTATGGTGGTAGTCCGTCAGGGAGGTGTTGTTCCATTCTTCGAGTAGTCGTTCGTCTAGTGATTTATATTGGGACCATCTGTCTTTGACGTTTCCTACTGTTTGTAGAGGGGTCATGAGGGAAGCAATGCGGTCCAGGCCAGTGGCTTTGATATTTTTCTTGGTTGAGGGGATGATGGATACTAGGGTCTCGTATGTGGAGGAGGGAGTGATAATCTGCTCCATATTTTGATTTAAGGTTTGCTTTTTGTGAGTCTTGGCCCACCCAGAGTACTGATAGTTCTGGGCCGTTGTAGAGCGGGTCAGAGTTAGGAGGATATGGTTTGCCCTGTCCACCATGCCTCCATAGTGATAGCGAGTTGGGTGACTAGGTGTTGAATGGTTTGACCTTGTTCCATTCTGTGGCGAGGTTCTTGATTCTCTGTTTTTGTTCCTTTCAGGGTCTCGTTGAGGGTCTTTGAAGGAGAGGTGGAGTCTATCCAGATTTTATGATTTTTGGACGGTGAACCCTTCGATCTCTGTGGTGAGTGAGGAGGAAGTGGTGGGTAAGAAGACTAAGTATTTTCCATACTTGACGTTAAGTGGGTTACTGTTTCTATCCTGTATTGCATTCTTTCATTGGGTTTTTATGATGAACTTTGGTGATTTGCTTGTACTGTCATCATCGATGGAGGTCCATTTCCTTAGTTGAGGACTGGTAGTTGGTGATGATTCCTCGTAGATCATGAAGAGGACTGGGAGAGCTGAGTCTCTGTGAGTCCTGAGAGATGGATTCTTCGAGCTCATGGTTAAATTGGAACTGGAGGGTCCTGTTCATGAACTTTTGACCAATTTGTATGTGGAATTTCTCGTTATGATTTTCTCAAGGGTGATGTGGCAGCTTAAACGCGCTTTGGATGTCGTTATGAGGATGGCTGGCCTGTATGAAATACTCCGGTAGATTTCCTCTGGAGGAGGTTTTTTTGGATGGGTGAGGGTTCAGAGAGTCAAATAGAGTCTGCCCTCGAACCTGGTTTGGAGAGGCCAGGATTTTCACAGAGTAGCTTTGTTGCAACTATTTTTTCCAGGACTTTGCTGAAGCATTGGAGGAGGAGATGGGTCGGTAAGTGTTCGCCAGAGAAGTTTTCTTCCCCGCATGATCAGGATGACTTGTCTTCCACCTTTCCGTTGGATGACAGTGAAATACAACACGTCTGTCGTGAAATGTTATTGTTTTTAGCCAAGGCTTTTACTAGCGAGATGATCCCATCCTATCTGTCACGAATTTAATTTTGATGAGTTGATGGCTTCAGAACCATCGTCACGACCGGCCGAAGAATTAGTGAGTCAAGTCTGGGTGACGATGGGGAGGTGAGGTGGTTTGTGGGGAAAAGCTAATCTCTAAAGATCTGGCATTTCCCTATAAAAGTTCTCTCCTTGAATTCACGGATGATTACTTTTTTCTTTGTTGATGATTTTTCCAGATCCTTTTGCTTCTTCCTGCGCTTTCAGATGTTTTGCCTTTTCCCGACTACCAGACTCTGTTGGCCTTCCTGAGGGTTCTTTGTTATGATTTGGGTCTGTGAAATTTCATCATGGAGAAAGGATATTGTGGAAATTTCTATTTGGATTTCTTTTATGGGTTTCATCGGGTTATGAGTCATCCCTGGACAGGGATTAGAGTTGTATATATGGCCACTTAACCTTCCTTCTTTTTCTTCTTCCTTTCCTACGCAACCTTCCTGTTATCAACTCTACGCCTTGGGCTTACTTGTTTAGCTTCTAATACTATACGTCATAACTCTTAGTCATCCTCGCCTCGCCATTGCTTCGCCAGCCTACCATATTTCCTCCTAT
Source organism: Morchella sp. 2018-W16 (assembly GCA_024713755.1). Taxonomy (NCBI): domain Eukaryota; kingdom Fungi; phylum Ascomycota; class Pezizomycetes; order Pezizales; family Morchellaceae; genus Morchella; species Morchella sp. 2018-W16. The sequence goes on along the minus strand of JAMGYY010000003.1, from coordinate 2,961,942 downwards.
ACATTACCACCGCCGCAAGAAGTCCTTTCGACTGCTACCACATCACTGTCTGCATCGCCATCTGACTATCTGTCCCACGACCTGCTTCCTCAGGTTATTGCCGCCCCCCGCCCTCGTTTCGCCGCCATAACCTATGAGTATTATCGCTCAGAACACTAAGGTTCGCCCCACGCCAACCTTCACAACACCAACCGCTTTTCTGGTCGTCACTACGACCTGACGCCCCCAATGGCGACTGTCGCCACCCTCTCGCCTTTCTCCCCATTTCGAACGCTTCTTTCCTGAACGGAAGGATTCTGTTACCTCCTTCCCTGCCCATTGGTTCAACATGGCGATCGCATCGTCCCGACCTCCGCCTCCGCCTCCGCCAAATACGCCAGAGTTGCGCCAAGCGCCACCACCCAACCTCACGGCAGCTCCACATCGACACCCACCACCGACGCCCCTACTCAAGACACCTTTTGCCATTCGCGGCCGCACGCTCCACATACACCCGCCGTCCGCCAAGTCATTAGTTCGTCGGCCTCGAGCCATTGAAGACATAACTACCCACCGGCGACTGTGGTCCTGAACTCACGGAGCTCACATCTCCAACGCCTTTCAGACCAACCTCCCCGACACCCCCGCCCCACAGAACCTGCCAGATGACATCACGGCGTTTCATCGTTGATCTCCAACAAGTTGCCGACCAAGCTTGAGGTTGAAGAATCCTGGCAAGAAGAGCAACTTACGCGCCCACCAGGACGCCACCGCCGACCACTCGCCGCCATGAAAAGGATATCCGCCGAGATCACCTTCGCGCGGAATCTAATCCTGTTAACGCCACCATCGCTAACCTTCAACGCCGCCGCCGACGCTTCGCCGCTTCACTGCTGCCCCGCCCTCCGCTCTCGCCCTCGCTCCTGGATCCTCACTCGCGATAGCTTGCGCCATAAACCGCTGAACAACCAAGGCGCAGTGTCACTTTAAAAATAAGACACCAAAGCGCTAGTCCCGCCACCCACCTCGCTGCTGCCTGTGTCCGACAAGATGTCGAGACCAACTCGCCACCGCCTCCTCTCTAACTCTGTCTTTCAGACCAACCCACGCCTCATCGATACGGGAGCGCCAGACGCTTTATCGACCAAGATTTCGCAAATCAAGCCTCTCCTGACACCCCTGAAGAAATCACGCCTGCTTGAGGTAATCGACGGCAGGGTAGAATCGGAAGAATCACCCACCTCGCCAAGCTCCGACATCAACGACATCAGAAACTGCCCTCTTTGTCACTGTTACATTACCCAATTGTCATGTGGGTATTCCCACGCGCCACCACGACCTCGCCTCCCCCCAAGAAGAATCGGTCATCTTCGACTCTGATTTCTGCATCAAGAACTCCGCTCCGCCTCCTAAAGGAATCTCGATCACCCGACAGCCCGCCTCCACGTTGCCAGGAGCTGCCTATCTTTCGCCGAGAACCGACTTTCGGCTCACTCACGCGATCGCCCGCGACCACCACGGACCAAGAAAATAAAGTACTGAGTTATGGAGTTCTGTTGTTCAGAATCAAATGCCGCTGCCCCACCGCCTCACGACCTTAAGATCGCGCCTTCCATGGAAAGCAACCCCTTCTACGTATACGGAAGTCACGCCTGTAGCTACAGGCTCTAAGAGACTACATTACGGAGAACCTAGAAAGGGTTTTATCCGCTACTCAGAGTCCTGCCGGTGCCCCCGTCCTATTCACAAGAAAGCCGATGGATCCTTCATTTAAGTAGACTATAGGAAACTCAACGGATCACGAAAGAACCGCCATCCTTGCCTTATCCCAGAACACTGTCCCGCCTCCGGCAAAGTATTACACCAATTGGGGATATCATCAGCTCAGTGATCCAGGAGGGGATGAATGGAAACCGCTTTAGAACCCGCCACGCCACTTCGAAGATAACGTCATGCCTTTCGGGTTGACCAATGCCCCGCCAGATTCCAACATTAACGACCTGCCCGCCTACCGACCATTTCGCAACAGCCTACCTCGACGACATCCGATATACTCAGACTAGGAACATAAGAAACACGCGATAAAGTCATCGTGGTCCGCAGATCCACGACGCTCATCTGAAACCAGAGAATGCGAATTCTCCGTCCAAGAAACCAAGTATCTCGCCTCATCATCACCCTGAGGCCTCAAGATGGATCCTAGCAAGGTATCGCGGTCACAGGATGGGAAGCCCCCACTGTTTAGGAGGTCCAGGAATTCTAGGGAACTTATCGCCGGTTCATATACGAACTTCTATCGCCGGTTCATATATATGCATCGAGTAGTCCCCCACTCACAGATCCAAGGCGACGAAAGTTCCAATGGTCCCATAAGACAGCGCTTTTCAGGACCTCAAGGATGCGTTCACCTCGCCCAAGATCGACATTATTACGGTATGCTACTATCGCGGAAACGATGCGTCCGACTACGCCTCTGCCGGAATCATGTCCCAATACGACGACGAATCCTGCACCCAGTGGCTTTTCTCCAAGAAACATTCACCCGCAGAATGCAACTACGAGATCTACGACAACTATTAGCGGTTGTCGACGCTCAAGGGCGCCAAACCTGGGATCTAGGTTCCTCGATCAAAGTCCTTAATAATTACAGAAACCTGGAATACTTTATGTCCACCGTGCTCAATCACGACAGACGGGCGATGTCCCGCCGACTTCGCCATCACATTCAGGCCAGAAACAAGCAAACCGGACGACTTCACTAGGAGGTCAGACCTGCCTGGAAGGGATGAACGCCTCACGCACCAGTCGCAGGTCGTGTTAAGAAGGAGAATTTAGATGCAGGAGTTAAGTTTGTTCGCGGCTTCGTTAAATGAATCCGCCAACGCCCCACCGTAAAAGAATTATTGACCCGCTATAAGTGACAGTTTCACCAAGTCCTCACCACGCTTCAGAACGCACTAAGACTCCAAGAAAATCTGGCAGAATGACGGAACGGAGAAGGCTTCCTGCTTTACAGGAACGCGATTCACGCCCCGAAATTTAACTCCAACTACGCCTACTAGGTGAACACCACGATAAGCCTCCGCTGGACACCCAGGACGCGAAAAACCCTCGAACTCATCATCAGCAGAACTACTACCTACCAACATGGTGAAATACGCTGACCGCCATGTCGAATTGAACACCTGTTCGCAGAAGCGTGCACCACTAAGGAGCCCTCTAGTACCCAAAGGCCCATGTCACGATAATGGATTTCGACATGCGACTCCCAGAAAGAATGGGTTTAATGCTATCCTTGCTGTCGACCGACACCAAGATGCGCCACTTCATACCCTCAGACCGAGGATATTATTGACGTAACATGTTTTAATCAGTCTGAAACTTCACGGCCTCCCTGAAACCATAGTTCCGACCGGCACACGTTCAAAGAGAATTCTACACTCTGCAATAGGCTAGAAATCGACCACAGCACTGCCTTTCCACCCCCAAACGGACAAGAACGGAGAGGATCAACGCAATCATAACAATACCTCTCCATGTTTATACCAACAGGATGATGGTAAGTACTTACCTATAGAAGCCAGAACCAACAACCACGTCTCGAAACCACCAAGCTCTCCATTCCAGGCAACCATGGAGGAACCCAAGGATGTCGTTGCACCACTACAGACAGCAAAGACAGCCAACGGTATGCCAGTGACATAAGACAAATCTTCGAATTCCTACGCTGATGAAATGTTTAGGCTCAGAAGATTCAAGAAGACTCAAGAACGCAAGCAGAACTCCTGTTCTGGTACGCCAGAAAGGAGCAGGTTTTCCTCGACTATTGAAACCAAGCGACCGAAGAAACTCGACCAAGATCGCCCCTATACCGCCAAGAGAATGGTAGTCCACGTGAACTCAGCCTCCCCGCTTCAACGAAAAATCCACCCGTCTTCCATCGCCGCTCTTGTCCTCGCTGCCAACACCCCGTCCGCAACACACCCTCCGCCTCAGAAATCGGCGAACAGGAATGGTCCGAAATACTAGATTCTCGACGCCACACAGCCGCTAGAATACTTGGTTAGATAGATTTACGATGAACCATCAAGAACCCCTGACTGGAAAGACGCCTGACTTGCGCAGACTTCCACGACAGGTTTCACGAAGCTCAGGCCACGAGTTAGAGGAGGACCTAATCTATCACCGCATCATGAGCTATGGAGGAAAGGATATTGTGAATCGGTCTCGGTCTAGGATTTCGGTTTCATGGGTTTCATACAAGATGAGTCATCCCCGGACAGGATTAGGAGTTGTATATAGTCCACTTAACCTTCCTTTGTTTTTCTCTTCTTTCCTTTCCTACTAACCTTCCTGTTATCAACTCTACCTTAGTTTTACTTGTTTCTCGTTCTCTAATACTATACGTCATAACTCTTAGTCATCCTCTCCTACATTGCTCTTCGCCTCCTACCATACCTCCTCGCTATACCTAGTTCATGACGTCAAGAAGTCCTCTACTGGTACCTGCGCCACATCACTTCGTCCATTGCCATCCTGACTATCTGTCTTCTCCACCCGCTTCCCTAAGCGCCGCCGCCTCGCCTCGCCATAACCTTGCCATGATATAATCTCCTCATTCCGTAACAGGCTTCTAGATTTCCTTTCAAGTTTAGAGAGTGGATTTTGTTTTGAGCCCCACCACCATCGCTTCGATTAAGGGTTTATCGGACGAATTATATTATAGTCGACGATCTCTGGGATGAAGTCCGCCGAGTATGATTTGGGGATTCCCAGGCCTCCTGAGGGTGATGTTTGCAGTTCTGTAACGCTTCCAGTTGCATTTGCTACCTCGCAAAGCATGAACGGCGCTCGCTCAAGACGTGGTAGAGCAGCGATACTTCCAGGAAGGAAGTATGTAGAGAAGAGAGGGACAGCGATAGTCACTGGTTTTTATGTGACTATAATGATGCAGATAGTTACTAAGACGGAAGAGTGCAAAAGAAAGAAAGACAGAAAGAGCGCCATTGCCTCCCTTATATAGCCACCAATCCTCCGCCAAGCCTGACTCATTCGTCTTTCCAGATTAGGCCATAACCCCACCGCGATAATCCTTCCATCCTTCAACCTAAGACACCCATTTAAACATTAGACAGACATTTGTTTGAGAACTGGGAGGGAGATCTTTGTTCTGGCGTGGTCTGAGCCAATTCCTGACGTGTCCAGTTGCCATTGGATGTTCTTGTTTAGTACCTGTCCCCTTGGTAAGGTGATTTTGGAGAGTGAAAGTGAACTCGCCATGCTTTGGCGATTAGTTTCTGTTTGTTTGCCCAATGATTTTTCTTACATTGCGTTTGTCATTTCTAATGGAGTTGGCGTAGTCCTGGACTGACCGCATCAAAGTTAGAGTGATCGTTAAAATTCCCCACTAGTTTGGGAGATGTTTTTCAATCTCGAGAAGTGGTCCTGAGTATATGTTGAGGAGTTGGGTTTTGGTTTCCTGTAGTTCCACCTCGATGGAGAGGATGAAACTATCGCGCTATGTTATTTTGGTTGTCTTCATATATGCACATTTATATTGTTATTACACAGAAAGAAAGAGATAAAAGAGTGATGATTCCGGTGGTTGTCCGTTATTCCAAATTTAGGAAAAGAAAAGAATGTCTTTGCCTGGCTTCAAATTGTTCAACGAAATGATTTTGGTGGTGCTTTTTAGCTTAGCTGATACAGATAGATTTTGGAATTTTTACTCATAGCGACATGACGGCGTTGTCCGCTGAGTATCCCATGACTAAAATGCTAATGAGTGAGTCCCATTTTCCTCATTATTATTGTGTTTAGGTGCTGCTTAGGACGCTGTAGAATAGTTGACTGTAGCACGATCTGACGTTGGGTTCTTGAGGCCGCCTGCATGAGCCGACGTGGTCTTTTGGTGAGTGCTGCTTCGCAAGTATTCACTGCTGCATTTTGTGTGGTGTGGTCCAAGTCCATGCATTTCTTGCATTGGATGATTCATTAACCTCGAGCAGAGTCGAATAAGAGGACAGGTCGGAGGCCCGGCTTTCTAGAGAAAAGATCCTGAATACGACCACATGAACGGCTGGTTCTGGCTTCGGGTTTAGATAAATTATCCTGATTTGCGAATGGCGAGCCTCCGTTGCTCGATTTCTGAGCGACCTGTTGGCGCGATTCCATCTCCGATGGATGTGGAGATGTGGACAATGAATCTAGAGATTGAGTTTTTTTTACGTCGACAGGGGACGTTGAGTTTGTTGAGCCTGCTCGATTTTGTCGGTATTCGCCGCAGTGATTATTTTAGTTTAGGACTAGGTTGTTCTTGCCTTCTTAATATTGATGTGCGGCCCCTGATTCCTTTGTTTATTTCGCTTTTGATTTCAGAGAGCGACGCCATCATTAGTTTCAATGATGATTTCGACTTTGAGATATTCTGATTTGAAGGCCGATCGCCTTTCTTCGCTTCTTTGCTACTGGTCTGAACTCCGATCTTTGGAGTCGTTTCATCATCACGCTGCGAGGAGGCGGGTTTCGCTTCGTGATTTGCGGCGGTCTATTCTACGGGGTTGTTGTTGACGTCATGGGGGCAGGGCTTTGGCGGTTAGAGTCGCTACCATTTGTTGGAGTGTGAGTTCTGGGTTCTGAGGTCTGATTTCAGTATTCGCGCCTGTACGCTCAGAGGTCCTGGATGAGGGTGTTGTTTTATGTGATGCTGTCCGTGAGGACATCCAATGGTACAGGGGTTGCATTGTTCCACGACGGACTTGACGAGCCAGGAGATGTAGTTGAGTCCATCCCGCATGGAGTCCTCAGGACTACGCTGAGACTAACGTAATCTTTTGCTTTGGGACATGGGGTAATCTCTTTCATCGAATTCTGAGAAAGGCGGGAGGTTCTCGCGATGAAGACGCCTCGACTTTCGTGGTCTGGGCCTACCGGCCCGACTGTGTCGAGTGAGGTTGAAGGCGTATGTGGTGCCCACATCGAGAGAGGAAGCTTGAGAGCCCATTGTGCGGACCTCTTGGACGGAGTTTTTTTTCCAGTGATGAGACGCGAGATGAAGGATTCTGCTGAGAACCACGGAGTTTTACGCTTCCTGTTGTTTGTCCAAATATATAGAAGGAGGAAGTCCACAAAGTTTTCACAAAGAGAAAGGGGCATCAAGGTAGACGCAGCCTCTGCTGTCACAAGAAGAAAAAGTTTTTTGGCCATTGTTTTGAAATAGTTAGAAGTAGCACGATGCTCATGACGCGACGATGACAGGAAGGTTATGGAAGAAGAAGCTGAGAAGAAGAGACAGGTTCCTACGTGTCGGCGGTGAGAAAGCTCCCTATATATAGCCTAGGAAATCCGTCGCTGACTCATCCCGTAGAACCACGTAGAACCCAAAGGAAATCCCTCATTACAAATACCTGCATACCGTTGACTCATGGAACCCTGCAACTGAAACCCATAGAACCAAGCAAACCCTGACTAATCCTTCTTCCCGCAACAGCGCTCAATATCGTATCACACCGTGATAAACACCGGGAAATGATTCAGCTGGAATTAAATTATTTAACTATTTTTTTTAACTCATGTCATTTCATTTCTAGGTACAAAATATTGCATGCAGTCATAGACTATTCCAGCCCCCATATATATGTATACTCAAATTGAAATATCGTTGGTGGAAATAAACTTGAGGGACGGGAGAAAGATAAGAGGTAAAAGCAGAGGAGAGCTGGAGGGAGGAGCGAGGGAGCTGAGAGTAGAGGAACTGGAGGAGTGGGGCAGAGGAAGAAAGGTGAGGCAAGAAGGAGCGGAGTGACATATGTGAGAATACTCCTAATGACAGCACTAGCGCTTAAGAGGAAAGAATCTCCGAATCGATATCCATAATTCATGGGTTTTTGGCCACACATCAAATCTGGAAGAATGGAAGCAGACAGAACTATTAACATCAATATCGTGAAAGCGAGAAATCGGCGAGTCAGACTCTTAAAGCCGTGCAAGGGGGCCAAAAGTCTCTTGCACCACCAAAACTGGGATGGATTGACGCACTCCACTCTTCCCTTGACCTATCGCTGTCTTCTCTAGCCAGTCGCTGTTCCCTGTAGTCACTGTTCCCTCAACCTGTCGTTGTTACCTATACTCTACCAGTGTTTCCTCAATTGAAAGGGTGAGAATAATATCCATTTATTATTGGATCAACTCGCGGTCGCGAGTTGGCCACTGCTAGTTATCATATACCATATTAGTTCTATATCCATAAGTTGTCATAGTTGTTTTAATCCACTAAATCCTTTTGGTGTTTTATGCAGTCCATCAGTCCATCAGTCGACTGACTCTTTGGACGGACTGCCAAGCCTTTTCATGCAGTCCATACGCATTCTGTTATGCAGTCCACTATCAATCCATGGACTGGCTTGGCAAATTGGACTGCAGTCAACTACAGTTGGACTGGACCGTTGTCAGCCCGGAGTGCGAGTCCCTGCCCAGCGAGCTCACCACCGAGTGCAGCGCCCAAATATCTCTTGGCTGCAGCTTTAGCGACCATCTTTTGCGTGTGAAAGGACCTCACACTCGGTAGGTGGTGAACTCGCTTGGTAGGGAATGAGGGTACAGCGATAGGAATGATAGATAACTCCTGTCGCTGTAGTGACGGCACTTCCCGCAGTCTCATCTAGGCGCGCCGATCATGTTTCACCTTTCAAAGCAGGTCTCATCTTGTCTCGAGCACCATAAATTCAATTTCCTTGGGTAATCTTCCTCTTCCTGAGTCTTCAGAAACTTTATACCAAAATACCTACTAGCTAGGAATAAATCACGCTTAAAGTCTATCCACACCTCCCAGAAAACTAACTTAAACTATAGGAGATATTTAAATATTCTTTAGTCCGTCCAGAAGCTCTTTCGGCGGCTGCTGGAGATATCCCTGTGGGTTATTTGATACCCTGCAACCCATTAGCACCCGACATAGACAAAACAATTAAAAGGACCATATACCATCTCCACAGATCTCCACACGCGTCCTCCAGCGTCATCTCTGCCCTCCACCCGAGCTCCTCATTCGCCCTCTTCGGCACCGCTGTCAGGTCTAGAACATCACCCTTCCTCCTCTCCGCCACCTCATACTTGAGGTCCCGTCCGACAACCTTTGAGAAGGCTTTGATCATGTCAAAGACTGTTGAGCCCTTCCCAGTGCCCAGGTTCCAAGCGCGACAACCAGGGTTGTCGTTCTTCAGCTTTTTCAAAGCCGCGATATGACCCTTAGCTAGGTCGATAACGTGGATGTAGTCGCGGATGGCAGTACCGTCATGTGAGTCGTAGTCTGTAGCCAAGCACATTAGCCAGGCCCCCTAGGGGGGCATTATAGAGGTGGGCTTACCCGCTCCGTATACCATGAGCTTCTCGCGGCGCCCAACCGCAACTTGTCCTAACAGTGGAAGAAGGTTGTATGGGTCGCCCAATGGGTCCTCGCCCATTATGCCGGATGGATGTGCACCCGCAGGATTAAAATATCTCAGAAGCGCTGCATTCCATCCCGGATGCGAACCAACATGGTCCTCAATTACTATACTACAGTGTTAGAATTGGGTATATGCTAGGGTAGAACAGGGAAGAGGGGTTACACACTCATCTCGGTCATCATCTTGGTGCGGCCGTATGGGTTCGTGGGACCGATAGGGCAGTGCTCGGGAATCGGGATCATGCCCTCGTGCTGTGTAGCATCGCCGTAAACGGTGGCCGACGAGGAGAAGACAATACTCTTGACACCGTTGGCCTCCATGGCGCTGAGGAGGGCCACAGCGCCGCCGACGTTCACACGGTAGTACTCGGTGGGCTTCTGGGTGGACTCGCCGACTGCCTAGGAGTATATCAGTACAATAACGCTATTGGGTATAAAACAATATATAATGGCCATGTGCGTATAACAAAGACTGGAGGCACACACCTTTAGTGCCGCAAAATGGATGACTGAATCAATATCCGGGTGCTTCTTAAATACGGCATCTAGCGCCGCCTGGTCCGTGACATCGACTTTGTAGAAGACGGGCCTGCGGCCACAGATGAGCTGGATGCGGTTCAGTACCTCCTCTGACGAGTTGTAGAGGTTGTCGACGATGATGACATTGTAGCCCGCGACGAGGAGCTCCAAGCTAGTGAATGAGCCGATGTAGCCCGTTCCTCTTTAACATCCATTGTTAGCTAGGGCGCCTTGAACGGCTTGAATAGTACGACGGGAGAGACAATTACCCTGTGATCATGACGGTTCCAGTCATATTGCCCGGTAGTGGAGAGGAGGTCGTGGGGGAAGTGGATGGACGACGACTAAAGACAAAGGCGAGCTAATGGATCAATGAAGCCGGCTCGTTAGTCTAGAGATGGAAAACAAGACAATGGGATGTGAGAATATAAGTGGATGTGTGTGTGCAAGAACACAAAGGGTAGTAGGAGTACTATATGGCGGGGTTTTGACTCGAGGGAGGGGAAATGGGATGAGTTGGATGGGGGAGGGGTGGATGATCAAGATGACGGGTTTTACAGATATAGCCCGGGTATTGGGGGAGGGGTTAAACGGCACTTCGCTGTGGACCCGGGAGTATTGAGTCAAACAAAAATGGCTCGCTTGCTAGCTGGATATTGGGGGACTACGACAGGGGACGAAACGAACTTGTATGGGATATTGTCTTCTTTTTTTTTTTTCTTCTTTTTTTTTTTTCTCTCTTTTGCTAGCTCTAGATCATCATGAAGCGTAGGGCATGTTTAATAGGCCTAAAAACTAATAGGGTAGAGAGGTGTCAGGCACAGGTGGGGGGGGGGGGGGTCTATAGGGTTCTACTCACTATCAGTATTCCAACAGCGCCCAATGACCACAAGGTCCTTTGTTTGGTCGAGAAAATAGATGGCATTGTTTCCTTGGTGGAAAGGATTGGGTTTGTGAGGGGGGTGTGCGATGTGAGAAGAGAGCCCTTTGTTTAACCAGGAAGGTTGGTATGGTAATGGTGACCAGCACATACACAACGATGATCACTTCCCCCAGCTGGTGTTAGGTTTTGGAGGGGTGCCAAGATTGACGCCAGCGGTTGCAGGCGAACAGGCTTGGCCTGACAACCACGTCTCCTCGTGATTTGGAACCCTCGTACCTTTTCCCTTCATCGCTGTCAAAAACAATTCGAGGGAAACAACCCCAACAAAAGCAGTTCTAGAATATAACCTTCTTCGGAAACTCATCCCACACATCGAATACAACCCTCCCACCCTCACCCTCTCTCCGTTGGTCAAGCCACGTTTTCCCAACCACCCCATCCATCGCCTACAAGGGACTCCTAATTGGCCAGCATCTCTCTTTCTCCTCCGCACCAGATCCTAGAAGGATCGTACTTCCACCGCCGCTACCTGGACGCAGACAATGCCCCGATAGTTGTACTGCTCTCCACCGCCTGTTTTCTACCAGACAAAGAAAACATCCCCCACCCTCCTTCCCGCCCCGAATACTATAACCACAAACTACTACTTACAGCCTCCACCCCGGCATCTTCTACCTGCAGCTATATTGCTTGTCTGTCCGCGTTATATACCATAGTTTTCTTGATATCTACACTTGGCCCCGCTAGCAACCTCTAGAAATCCTTCAACACTTTATTTCCAGTTAGTTACAGGCCCCTCTACTTGTAAAATACCGCTTACATCGTTGTACATCCGCCTGTGTGCGCTGGCGCATTTGCCCCATACTTTCTGCCGTGCTAACTAGCTTTTTCGTTCCTCTTGTCAAGAATGTTTACTGCAACACCTCCCTCCGTCAATCGAAGGCGGTCAGCGGGTCGGAAATCGATTGGACTTGGGGATAAGGAGCAGCTCCCGTTTGTTGCAACTAGGAACAACTATTCGTACGGGTCACAATTTAGCAACATGCCTAAACCCCCTCAGTTGGCGGAAACAAAGGTTCCATTGTCTGTTGCGCTGAAGCAGCAGCAGGATGCATCACAGGCTAGAATGAGAGCGGAGGAAATGGAGAGAGAGAGAGCTGCAAGAGAGCCAGGCACTGTAGAGCCAGAGGATCATAGAAGGTTTGACCCTGACAAAGCTGTAGCGGATAAAAGGCCACAGAAAGAGTCGGAGCTTGCACGGGCTCAGCAGGGGACAAAGTCGCTGAGAAGTAGTCTTAGTAGTGCCGCAAACGAAGCGCAAACAGCTCCAACTGCAGTGTCAAGTGCCATGCCGCCGCCGCCGCGCCGAAGGAGCCCAAGGCAGCCATCTGGTAAGCTTCTGCAGTCTACTCACTTGTAGGGAGGGTCTACAATAACGACCCTCATTTACTTTGATATATCTATATCGTTTTGGCTGATATAGATGTGTTGCACAGAAGTCTCCGACCATTCGTATTCCATCGGTTTCGACACTACCCAGGGAATGAGCCGTTCATATGCTTCTGAAGATGATCTTGGCATCGCTCTTGGTCGAAAATTTACCCAAAATTTGGCTGATCTTCCATCAGATGGGTCCGCAACTGATGAGGATGATGGGCCGGTTGAGGATAATTGGCTTGGTGCACCAACAAGAGGGAGTATACGGCAGAGCGATGCTGGATCTACAGCTGGATCTAAGCACCCGGGGAAAATTAGCCAAGAGCCTGCACCTAAACATAAGACGCCAAGCGAACAAGGTCTCCCCGAGGAAGGGGATCAAGAGTATTATGATGATTACTCTGAGCATGATCCATCAGACATGTATGGGTCGGGCGATGGTAGTGAGAGCGAGGAGGACGAGGAAGAGGGGGAGGATGATGATGAGAGATACGCAAGGGACGAATACATAAGAAATGGCGGGATTTCGAAACAACTCGAACTTGCGGAGCAGCTACTCCCTATTTTGATAGAGGGAGTGAAGGGCGATGGTTTGCCCCCTGCTGGAAGGCCTGATCATTTCGGTATAGAAATGATTATGTATCACTGGAATTGGTGGCTACGTCAACGTTTCATTGGTGTGATTTCAGCCACATTTTTCGCCATACTAGCTCTCTCAGCTTGGTTATGGGTTCTTCATAATGGTTTTGGTGTTGACCTCCGGAATCTCCAAGCCACGCATTTCACTTATGAGCGCCCATTTCATCCCCCGGCAACTCTTGAAGAGGTCCAATATCGCATGCACGAAGTTGAAAGGGTCATTCAAGAGTTTGGTTATTATGCATCTAGGGAACAGAACAGATTCCAGGAAGAAATGCGGAAGGAAGTTGAAATCCTTGAGGGGAAAATGACCGGCCTTAAAGAGAATGGAGAAGAAAACGGAAATGCTGTTGCGGAGGCGCGAAGGAAGCTGGAGAGTTTGGACGAGAGTATTCAAGTTTTTGCAACGTTCCGGGAGCAGATCGAAAAGGATTTTGAGGCACACAAGCGAATACTTCGAAGTCTCAAGAGCCAGCAGGATGATTCAATGGGATCGATCAAGCATTCTCTTCCGGACAAGATGGTCTTTGACGTTGGGCATGATGGATCTTATAACTTCCCTCCCGAGCTTGAGAAGGCCTTGGAGAAGCTTATCAAACAAACTTATCCGTCAGACGGGCCTACAAAGTTTACCAAAACGGACAGCGAAACTCTTCAGCGAGATCCTGATTGGAATGACTTCCTTCAAAAGAATGAAAAGAGACTGAGGGGACTTATTGATGAACACACAGGTCTCACATATGATCAGTACAAAGATCAAGTATTATTGAGCAAAGGGACCGTTACGCAGCTAATCGACCAAAAAGTCAAGGAGAATGGAGATTGGGCCGTCAATGTGTTTTGGCCAAAGATCGAGAAAGAATTCATGGAGCGGATCAAACAAGATTCGGTTCTTCCAACTCTTGTTGAAGACGCAATCAAAAAATCGCCAATTGTTGTCGATAGTGCCGTTCGCAAGTATATCAGCCAAAACCCCCATTTTGCGTCTAAGGGGGGCTCCGTTTCCTCTGGTTCAGGCTCTAGTTCCGATGTTGAGGTCCCCTCGCTCAGCATACCAGATTATGCCTCTCTTCTCACCGGCGGAAAGATTTCCCCATGGGCGACATCTCCAACATTTGAATGGTCAAACGACAAAAATCGTTGGTTCTACTCTGTCTTCGGTAGGCGAAGAGGCGTCATCGCACAACCTACAGTTGCTATCACTCCTACGAGCGATGTTGGCCAGTGCTGGCCCTTCCCTGGTGACCAGGGTAACATTGGCGTCAGACTTGCGCTGCCTATATTTGCCACTCAAATCTCAGTCGAACACATCCCGAAATCCCACGCTGTGGATATATCATCTGCGCCGCGAAAGATTGAGTTTTGGGCTCAGTTTGAGGATAAAGAGACTAGGGAGAGGGCTGAGAAGGCCGCGGCAAGAGCGTTAAATGAGATTGAGTGGTCAAAAGACAGGCTATGGGACCGCGACAGCACCTCATCCACTCCAGGACCCAGCGGGGCCTTGTATGACAACTTCGTTAAGTTAGGTGTATTCAAGTACGATATAAACGTGGGAAACCCGAGGATTCAAACCTGGGATCTTCCTGTTGACCTGATCAACTTAAACATCACCACCCAACTTGTTGTCTTCAAGGTTATTAACAACTGGGGTCACCCTGATTACACGTGTTTGTACCGTGTGAGAGTCCATGGAATCCCGCAGAAAGTATCTGAGGTGATGGATGAGCAGGATCTAGATGCGGGTAAAAGGGCTATTCCTATTCATCCCTATGAATATTAGAGTACCAATAGCTCTGCGTGTGAAAAAAGTGTACTTGTGTATGGGGGCGGGGGAGCTCAGTTTTGCTTTTACTCTATTATTTATAACTTCACCTGTGTGCACCCTCCCATTTCCCGTTCTTTGTTATTATATCTTTGGGAGAACCCTCCCACTTTGTGTGAATTGGGCTATCGAACTATGGAACTCGCACTTTTGGGTGACGTACCGCTTGCAGCTTTTTTTTTTTATCCTTGCTTCTTTTTGTTAGTATGGTTCGGAGATTTATTTGTTTAGGGCATGTAACAGGAGAATGGGGTGTTTTTTGCTTTGCGTTTGCTACTTTTCGTTTTTCGGGCCAATAAAGTTCAATACCACTATTAACGACGGTCGTAGTTCTTTTTTTCTTTTTTTTTGTATACATCCCTTATTATTCTCTTGGAGGGGTCGTGGATGGGGAAAGTGCTTGTAGGCGGAGCTGGTGTGTTTTCCCTCCTTGCAATTCATCTCCTTTGGGGCTTGCTATGTCAAACCCTAACTAAACCCAATCTCATCCATTAATTAGCTATCTTTTTCCTTTTTCCCTTTCTTTTCTTGCCTCATAGAGGGAATATAGTGGGGGCGGAGCTAGCAAATGGATATTTACCCCGGACTCCAATGGGGATTAGCTGACCTGGAGATTGGATACACAGTGTGCGGTGGGGTGTAGTAACGGTATTTCGACCCTTATGTCATGTCACTTCCTTCGTGAAAGATGTCATTGTGGCTGCTCGGGCTGGATATGCGGAACAAAGCTCATGAACCTCCAAAGTTCTGTAGGCTTGGTTATTAGTTGTGAAATATGATAGGTACATGTAGTGAGAAGAGTAATATTAAGTGATGGTGACCTGTGCACACCCTAAATGTAAAGTGGGGGCGTTGTAGGGCCAAATATTATGTCTTTATTGAAATAACTTTTGTGCCTATGAGAATATATGTGGTCACCACTACGTGTATACTATAAGTAACAGAAGTCAGTCAGTCAAGCTTACATGTATCTATGTCTGGGACAGTTGGCTGGTACATGCCAATGTACATGTATATACAGCGGTAGGTAATAAGTGATGGAACACAGTGATGCCTGTTTTGGTAAAACGCCACCAACATTTGGTGTTTGTACCTCAGGGCGTTCCATCACTTATCACCTGTCGCTGTACTACTTTTATTGCATTGCAGTCAAGTTAATTAACTAAGCCTCACGCTCTTTACTTTATTCTTGTTCTCACAATCAACGTTAGCTATTGAAGGTAGGTATAGGAATGCCAATTATACAGTGAAGATTCTGTTAGAGGGCGGTGAACGGCGCTGGAAGACCTGCTGATCGATCGACTACAGTATGGATTGAGGCCTTAGTTATACCCAGAATATAGGGTAGTCACATACATACATGTACTAGAAACAGTCCTAGGAAACTGGAAACAGTCCTAGGAAGTTTGATTTCTGTGCATCCTCCTCGACTCAGAAACCACATTTCCACTGTCCAAAGTGATACTCGTATATATCGTGGTCTACAGCCCTAGTTACATGTAGTTTTATCTCTAGCCCCCGGGGCCCTAACAAAAAATACGCCCTGATACTGTCTGTATGTAGCGACCAACAAGGTTGGGACGCCAGTTGTCGGTGTTGGCTGTCCTGTACCAACGTGTCAGGAAAGAGTGCAATTGTAAATACATGTACTACATGTATGGATTCTGAGTGTCAGCATGGAAACATTAAGCCGCGGTATACTCTATGGCAACCATAAATAATAGTCCTGTCTGGTTTTTCTACAGCCACTCCCCAAAAGTGTTCGCGATTCATATATAAGATGGTACAGAGTTGTACCAAATGTATCTATAGAATTAGAAACTTGATAACATAGAATAAAAACACTACGAATATCTAATATTGATTTTTTAGTCACCACATTCAGTACTAATGGCTTGAGATTTTAAACATTCCAATGCACAATTTGAACACTTCTGATGAGTGGCTGTACATGACTTTTTTTTAACTTCGACTTTTTACTGCTGTTGTACGAACCACAGATTCTATCAGCTAGTCCTGTCTGGATGGTGGTTTCTGATAGAATAGGGATATGGACTGCCTTAATAGGAAGTATGATTACTGAATAGAGTGAATAACTGACTTCTATGATCATTATCCAAAGTGGATATTGTCTTTACTTTTATAGAAACGAGACAAAGAGAAATATCTGTATACGCGTACGGAAAGAGATGTCCATAAAGAGAAAACAAAGAGAGCATTATCCCGAAAAAGGAAAGAATGAGACTAAATAAACAAAGACTTTACTCTGATTCGTCAGCTTCTTTTATCTGGAGACATTTTCCAGGCAGTTTCTGTTGTGTAATCAGCCTGAGAACAGCTTGATATGTTGAATACGTAAGCCTTGGCATGAAGGATAAAGGCGGCGTGGCAGACTTGATAACAAGTATGCCCGCTGTGCCCGCTTTAAATAAGCTGCTTAGTAGTAAATTAATAAAGCATCTTGAGCATCATAATCAATCACTGTGAAAACATCGCAACAGTTTCTACCTGATAGGGCACGTGACCGTCCTAACTCGGGGTCCCTACATTAGCCGGGGAAAATATATACTCCCTGTAATAATTATGACAAGGTCTAGACCACTATTATCTCTTTCACTGGTGATTAAATGCTGCCAACTTTTGAGAGGCCACCCCCGCCACCGTGACAACCATGAACCAGTTCTCAGAAGTACAGACGGCGTATTTCTGAGGGAAACCCCCCGGGTGCACGGTGCACTATGAGGCCTCCTTAAATGTTGGCAGCTTCACCAGCAAAAGAGATACTATGTCCTTACTGCATTTGTGCCAAGGCAATTACTGCTATAAAAGGGAAGCTAAATTCCCTCCTGTATTAGAAATATACATTATAAGAATTGCTACTATAGTCATTACTCCGGACAGTAGCGCGCAGTTGGCGCAGGGGAGGGGGCGATTACCATAACCTACGGATTACATGCATGTATGAAGTATCAATCAATCAATCAATTCCGGACAGTAGCTACACCGATAACGCCGAGTGACAATTCATGAACATATCGCTCACATGGAGCCACTCAGTGCTCCAGTGACAAGGCAAGGAGTGATCCCGTACACCGATTACTAGGGGTTGCTACCTCGCGATCGCGAGTTGTAGGAGCTCTATCTTATGGGTATCAAGTCCCCTATATCTATGCCCCTACGTACGTAGTTGCTACTAGGGGCCTACGGCCCCCCACCCCCCTCCATCCTTCCACTCCTTTGTTCTGCCATATTATATCCGTAGTTCTAGTAAAATTTTATCCAGCTGAATAAAATGCTATCAGCCCTAGAGTTGAACTCCTCCAACTAGAATGATTTGGGTGGGTTGGTTGCCACGCTGGGTTATCTCGGAACTTGAGCATGCCAGAATAGCTATATCACTGGTGAAATTGATACCTTCTGCAATACTTTCCCGCAACACCCCTATATAGCACTACCTTTAGAAATTTCCTTTTTTATAATTTGACTAGAGAGAGGACTGGACAGTACGAAACTTGGTTAATTGACTGAATATAGGACAAGAGATCTAGAGCTGTCTTATTATCTAGTAAGACATATGATATGTACTGGTGTTGGCGATGCTCGGAAGCAACGCATATTACAACGCCTTTTTACCCCAGGCACTTACTGGGTAAATTTTGAGTGTCAAACAATCTTCAAGATATAATATGAGAAATTCTAAGGTACCCATTAGCCCATGGAATATCTAGCCCAATATATCCATGCATCTTTGTCCGGGGATATTTGATATCAAGACCTTAATATGAAGCTCCGAGGAAAAACAGCGCATCCTCTGGCGGAAAAGGCATCCTAGGGTAAGCTAGAGGGAAGACACCATGGGGGCAGTAAAGGAGTTAATTAAGGACTTCAAGTAAAGATGTATTGGTGGAAACGTCTATGAAAAGGTATCGGAGAAGAAGTATATATCTATAGGGAAGGACTATAGGGTGAAGTGTATATTGAGAAGACATAATGAGAGGTTTATATGAGAAAAGCGCATACTAGGAAAGTACAGTGGAAGGGCATCAGCGGAATGTGTGTAAATACGTGCTTACACAAAGCGTACCGTACCCTGATAATGGGTCGTTTTGTGCCTTTTCTAAAGCCTTCATACTAACAAAGCATCAATTGATGAAACTTCCATCCTAGTAGAGGGGTAAGGTAATATTCTCGAAGACGATCGAAATAAGTCCGGCCGGCGGGGGAGATATTCATATCGTCTTTAGCACTTGAGGTTTTATAACGCCCCACGTGCACTCCTAGCTAGAAGGCATCTACATGTATGATGGGCGAGTAATTTATAACACCCCAGGGCTCTAAATCTGATCACATACATTCTTTATCTAAAGGGACCGGTACAAAGCATAAGAACTACAAACAATAATTGGCAGACAGCAAAGGGCGTGCGGGGTGGCCCCAAACCCTCTCACGACAAAAGACTCTGCGGGCACGTAGCACCACCTAGACCCAGATCCATAAAAACATTTAGAGAGCAACCATATCGACTAATAGATCTCATAAAAAAAAAGCGGGGCGAGGCGGGGGGCCAGGTTAACCATAATAACTACATAAGTTAAGAAAAACTGGACGCTTTCAGTGAATAAGGCTTGGATAGGCTCATGAGACGCAGCCTTGAACCCGAACCGTTTTCACTAAATATATCTTGAACCATTTCATTGTTGACAAACAATGACAAGGTAAATATCACTGTGATATTACCATATGTGGTGATGATAGTAGAAACACTTGGGGATTATATCATATATTCACTGCAGAAATATGAAAATGAAACAAGCAAACCCAATTGGATGTATCCTAACTGCTCAGCTAAAGACGTCAAAACATGAATAAGTTAGGCTTGAGAATCATTCCAAGTGATGAAATCGCAAGCTTACTTCTCTGCAAGCTCTGCCAACAACTTAACAGTATTCCTGACACCCTGTAGGGCATTCTCGTCTGGCCCTTGACCAGGAGTCCAAGTCGCATGAGCGAAATCGATCAATTTCAAAACTTCAACCTTCTTTTCCTTAGTCTCCACTTCATCCGCCTCTTCCTGATCCAACTCTTCCTGGGTCTTCGGTGGTTTTTTCGCGTTTTCCTCCTCTTCCTTCAGCGCCTCATCCAATGCTGCTCCATCACCCTCGTAAACAAAGAGTAAAGATGCAGAGTACATCCTACTTTCAATACTTTCCAACACGGCCTGAATTTCCGCCACCTCTTTCTTGAATCTCTTTGCGAGAATCTGAATCTGGGACTTTGAGATATCACTCTCAAAATACTCCTTGATTCCCTCTATGACAGTCTCAGCGGTGAAGGTCCTGCCGTAGGCTTTGTCATAAACCTTATAGTATCCTCTTACTTCGGACCCCTCGGCGGCCTTCTTCCACACCCTCATGCCTGCAATCCTCATGCCTAAGCTCTTTGAGGTTGTTTCCTCGCTTACGGCGTCTAGACGGTCCCGTTTCTCCTGGGGAGCGTCGTTGTCCCAGAGCTGAGCACCGAGTTTGAGATCGAGCACACAGGGCTTGATGAAGCCGTGCGTAGTATTCTGAAGGACGATGGATTTGTTGCGGTTATGAACTGGGGTAGTGCCATCAGGGACAGAGTCGGAGAGCTCGAGCGTGCCAAAGAAGGTGGGCATCCATCTGGAAAACTCGGGGTGAGTGGCACCGGACTCGTAAAAAGAGACCTCACGGGTGGTGCATGGCTTGATAATTAGAGCACCGGATTCGTCTGAAAGAACACCGTCGCTGTGATCCATATTAGCTATTATAGATTGAAGCCTAGAAGTTTCATGGGTATATGGGTATCAGGACAAAATAAAGCTAAGGCTCGGGGTTCGAGACTTAGAGGTATGGTAGGTAGGTACCCAGGGCACACGAAATATGGGGGATTTGGGAAAGGACAACTTACTGTCCGGCAGCCACCAGGTCATACGGCTTAAGAACTGAACTCTTAAGCTCCTCAGAAATACTAGCCATATTGAAAGATTTCAGAGTCTGGTGTCTTGTAGATACACACGAAAATCTATTGATGTAGCAGATACTCGGAGGACAGCCCAGTTTAATAATTACCCCTCCTAGTGTGTAACAACGTGCACTTACCTTGGCTTAGTGTCACTCTACCCTGCAACCAAGCGCCTTTATGATCCAGGCATCCCATATACTAGCCTACGAGGGGTGAAGTTGGAACAGCCGGGGTATCGACATAACTGCTGTGGCTGAGCGTTCCAACTTCACCACCCGTACGCGTACGCTTACCATGGACCCGAATGTATATCTACGGGCCAATAAGAGTAGGGTTGGCACCTGTCGTGATGTCTACTATGTAGGTACAGGTACTAGATTATGTCGATAATGGATACACCTTGGTATAAAATCCCGCAACCTTATTGGTTGAGAGTGACGGAGGTATTGACTAAGCACAACACATCAAAACCTGTGAACTGGGGGAGGGGAATAGGAATTGGGAGGAGGGGGGCGGAAGGGGGGAAGGGGGGGGGGGGCCGAAGGCCCCCATAACTACATATACACACCTATGTACTCACGTATTAATTAAGTCCTGAGAATTCTTGGTAGCAACGCGCTCACAAAATTTCTCAGGACTTAATTAACGCGCGAGTATGTACCACCGATAAGGTGGGGCGCAAATTGAGAAACGAGTCTTGGCAGGGCATCCAGCATTACGACGGTAAACTCCATAATATATATTGTGGGGAAAATATCCCACGAGTTGAAGTCAGGCATCCCGTGGAAACTTGGTCAATAAATATTGGGGCGTAAACCGGATAACGGTATTCATCTCTCTTGCCCTCTAACTTCTTGGTTTGTTTACCTGGCCTAACCATCTTCACATACTACCCTCACTTACTACCCTCACTTACTACTTGACAAGCTCCACAAGCACACCGGCAAAAAGAAAAATAAAAAAAAATAAAGAGACAATCCCACGTTCTTCCTTTCTTGGGAGCCGCGATCATGCCCCTTGAGGATACCGCAGCGTCATCCCTGAACGCTTCAGCAAAAAATGGGAATGTGACCAGTGCAGCAGTGGGATTAGTTGCTGGTGAAATGCCCGCCAACGGTCCCAAGCCAGCAATTGAAGAGAAATGGACCGGCCCTGGTGGCCATAACGATAAAGAGAACGGGGACAACGGCGTAGGGGAAGATGGGGGGAATCCCACACATGTTCTAGGGCAGGAGGCCCCCAAAAAGAAGAAGAAGAAGAGAAAGCCCAAGAGCGCAAGGAAGAATGTAAGCTTATACCAGTTATCCCACGGAGTTTTGATACCTATACTAATCATGACGTTTGGATAGCCTCCTCCGACTGGGTGGGAAGGTACGTGTCCTGATTCCCGCCCTATCTACACGTAAAATGTGGCCGCTGACCCTCGTAGATAATATTGTCTATGGACCTTTTCCACCTGATGTTGTGTCTCAGGAAAGCGAGCTTTACCACCCGTAAGCTCTCCCACAAGCTTCCAAGTACTTAACTAAATTCCCACAGTTCCAAGCCTTTCGCTGAGCGTATCGAGACTTGTATCCAACGATATCGCGCCAAGCGTAAATTTGACCCTCTCCGCCTTCAAATCTTCACTTCTTACCTCAATCTCGGTGGAGTCTCCACTGGGCCCAAAGCTTACTCTGGAGGTGTCGATCACAAAAATCCAGACGGCATAGATGCAGAGACCTTACAGACTATGGCAGCTACTGAATTCGTGGACAAGGATGATGATGATCCGGAGTGGGAAGTGGATTTTGAGTATGTTGTTAGGGGCTTCCTTAGTTACAGAGCTCCTTATGTCTTGGGTTACATGAGGTTTGAGGAGTTGGAGTTGAGCGCTAAAGTGGTCCGAAACTTTCTCAATTATGTAAGTATGAAACCAGTAGCCCGCTCACTATAATTGCTGGAAGGAAGAGTTAACAAACTCTAGGTCATCTACCACAACGTAGCCCCAGAGCACAATGAATCTATCCGCGCGGCGATTGCTATCACAGAACTTGGTGAAAAAGAGCTAGTCTTATGCCGTCAAGTTTCCGCTCGCCTGCCAGGAAAGTTCAACATGGCCTGCTCCACTCTTTACGGTGGTT
This sequence comes from Morchella sp. 2018-W16, assembly GCA_024713755.1. Taxonomy (NCBI): domain Eukaryota; kingdom Fungi; phylum Ascomycota; class Pezizomycetes; order Pezizales; family Morchellaceae; genus Morchella; species Morchella sp. 2018-W16. The sequence continues at coordinate 2,939,110 of JAMGYY010000003.1, read as the reverse complement.
ACTATGCAGGAATGAAGGATGAAACTTTGACATGGAATGGCACCGCCTACAACGACATTGGTCTCACAGATGTCGAGGCTGTTGAAATCGTCAAAGCCTGTCTCGAGAAACGTGGCACTGCTATACAGAAAGAGACGGGGCCCAGGATGAAGCTTCTCAAAGGAGAATTCGTTGCCTTGGAGGTTACTGGGATTGTCATTGCGGGGACAGGTGGTATAAAGAAACCGCTCCCAGATCACATCCAGAAGGATATTGAAGATGGTATTATCAAACCTAGGGTCAATCCCGATGAGGCTGGGACTACGGATCAATCCAAAAAGGGATATGAATGCGAAGGCCTTAACGCACTCGGGAAGCTTCTGGTAAAGGTTTGGCGTCCTGAGGACCCAGAAGAAACCCAAGAATGGCCAGAAACAGATCTGGATGAGTTTGAGATCTGGCTGGAGATGGAGGCTTTGCAGTATTGCTTTGTTGGTATGCATTTGGAGGCAAAGGTGCACACTATGAACAATGGCATTATGTGGATTGATAGCGTCACTGTGAGTTATTTTGCTTCTGATAGAGTAGGGGATGGATTGCTAACCTAAATAGGGTGTAAAATGTTCATTCTATCTTCACTTGGATTCTCCGGATAAGGAGAGTGAGGATGAGTTCGAATAAGGGTCAAATGTCATTTTTGTTCAGGGGGCGAATCACTCTAGTCATTTCCTTAGTTTACCTCTATAATCTCTGTCGAGTAGCAATAGTTACCCATTATTCTTAAGGATGAGAATGGGATGGTTCTTGACTTAGTTAGTCTTAACGAATAAATCGATAACCAATACTTACTTGCATGTAGTTTGTGGGCGCCTAAATCGAACGAGTGACCGCTTATGCAGCAGCCCATCCATCCTTGCCAAGACTCACAAAATTACCCGGCGCACCATACCATATCTAAAAATTTCACGCAGAACCCGCCCGTTCCCAATTCCAACTACATCTACCAACCACCATCAAAGATGCATTTAATGTACACCCTCGACGCCGCGGGAAACCGCCTATACACCCTCAAGAAGATCACATCCTCAGGCGCCGTCACAAAGAGCGCCCACCCTGCGCGCTTCTCGCCCGATGACAAATACTCTCGGTATGCTTCCCTTCGTATTATCTGTTGCTTTTTTGAGGGAGATATAAAGAGATTTCATATGATGAGACCTTGTGAAGCGTTCGTAGCGACCAATCAGTGGTCGTAATGCCGACGCAAAACATTAAAATATATCCAATTGTTCCTTCTGATACCTACTCTCGTCCCTCACCCTCTCTACTTTTACAATACCTTGAAATCAGTTCTTGTCAACGCTTTGACTAACGTGCATTGGCGTAAAGACACAGAGTTACCTTGAAGAAGAGGTTCGGGATCTTGATGTCACAGCAGGGTATATCTCCTTTTCCCCCTTCTGTTTTCTATTACTAACGGGTGCATGTGCGGTAATAGCAGAGCAGAAGCCATGGTAAACAGGGGCCTAAGGGTTGGGTGTGCGGTGACGGCAGAAATGCGGTCACCACTCATCTGTATTCATTAAAACTGGCTCAAGAAGGGCTGCCCCTCTCGCTGCGAGAGGGGTATATAATTCATCATTTTTGTGTTTGTTCCTGGGCGGTTTTAGGGCGTTCGTCTTTTTTCTTTATTTGGCGCATGTACTTTTTCTCGGGGGGTTTTTTCCCCCTCAATACAACCTTTTTTTCTTCTCCCTAATTGGGCTTTGGACTGAGTATGTGTGAACTCGATGTTACTATAGGGCCCATTTAGCAGCCTGTTAAGGAGAGTTTTTACGCATATAGAGGGCGAGGCTTGCTTTGGGGACTTGGACTTGATCAATTGATGGTAGAAGCCTATTTCAAACCCCCTCGTATTTCTAGTGAGGTTGAGCGAGTACCCTAGTTTTCACATGAGGTCGTGCAAAACTTACATGGCGATAATCTAATCTCGCTCATGTCCACGGGTCCGGGGGTCATCATTTCTAGTTTATAGTCCAATGGACTCTTCACATTATTATTATTATTGCTTCTATTTACCCTTCCTCCCCTCCTCTCCCCTCATCCCCTAAACGTTCTCTCTAAAGTTTCTGGATGTCGGTCACCTCTGACACTGTTTCGGACCACTGAACGGTCCGGTCAGTTCTTAAAAGTGACCCGGTGATTCCTCTATGGGTCTCAAGATCACAAACCAACAATTGTCCCCGCTTCGGGGTGGAAGAATTCCAGTCCCCGAGCAGGATTGCATGGACTGTACTGTCTAGATTGGGCCCAACGATTTCTGAGGAAATCAAGAGGGGAGGTGAGGGGAGATGGAAGTATTTATATTCTCGCTGCCAAGATGCCTTGTTACCCGGCTTAGAGCTTTCGAAGTAAAAGTAGTAACTTGTAAGATTGCTTCCAGAGAGCAGCCGAAATTGATTGGCTCTCTACGACTTTATGGATAACGGGGGCTTGGTGATCTTCAAGAGAGATTATATGAAGAATAAACGAACAAACATATCATATCTTACAACACATAACAAAACGAGATAGGAAAAAAGGAAAAAAGGGAAAAAAAAACAATGGAAGACACAATTTACACGACATCAACTCAATACCGCCTCTTCACATACACGCCCCAGCAGCTATCAGACATTCGACATGCCACGAATCGTGCCGCCGCAGAGAAAATCACAGCTTCGATCAAGGCCGCGCGCGCCGCCGCCGCCGGGCCCCGCGATGAGCAAGACTCTGCAGACGACGACGAGGAGATCGACTGCCCGACAGCGGAGGAGGAGCTCAAGCTCGTTGCATACTATTGTGTCAAGTGCATGCAGCTCTCGGATCATTTCAAGTTCCCCAGCGCTGTCAAAGTAATCCCCCCTTTCGTCCAACTGTACCTACCCCAACTGCCATCACAGCTAACCAAGAGAACCCTCTCAATAATAGGCAACAGCACTCACATTTCTACATCGTCTCTACCTAACTACTAGTACGCTCACCCTGCACCCCAAGAAGCTCTTACTTCCAATCCTATACCTCGCGACAAAGACAGAGAACTACTATACCCCCATCGACCGCTTCATCGCAACAGCTCTCACCGCCGGCACATCAATAACAAAAGATGACCTCATCTCCCCGGAGTTCAAGATTGCCATGGGCCTACGCTGGGCCTTCCAGATCTGGCACCCCTTCCGTGGTCTTGAGGGCATCTTCCTGGAGCTAAACGCCATGCACCAAGGTTCCTACACGTCGCCTGCGCAGCTCCCTGATGAGGGCGCCGAAGCGCGCCGGCGGCTAGAAGAGCTCGCGGGTGCGGATATTGTCGGCCGCATTGGGAGGGCACACGGCGAAGCTAGAGGCATACTCACGAGTACGGCGCTACTCACGGACGTGTACTTTCTATACACACCGCCGCAGATCAGCTTTGCGGCATTCCTAGAGGCAGATGCGGAGCTAGCAAAGATGTATCTAGATGTAAAGTTCCCGGCGGGGAGCGCAGCAGAGGCGACAAAGGCAAAGTTATTCAAGGTTGTGACGGAGTGTGCGGAGCGGCATCTCTCGAGTAAGGTTACGAGGGAGTTGCCGAACCCATATCCAGGGCTTTGCCTGCAGTTGCCGCAGAATGGCGTGGCGACGTCGGTGATGGCGAGCTTAGATAAGGGGCTGATTAAGGAGGTTACGCGGGTGGATAAGAAGCTCTACCATGTGACGAATAGGGATCATAAGGCGAATGGTAATGGCGTAAAGAAGGAGAAGGAGGGAAACTATGAGGGAAACACGGCGGACGAGGAGCGCAGGGCGAAGAAGAGGAAGCTGGAGAGGGAGAAGCTGGCCAGAGATGGAGATGTGTTTGGAGGGGCACTGCATCCGCAGGAGTCATAGTAGTAGCAGTAGTAGCAGTAGTAGTTTAATTGGAATTTATGTATTTATAGAGAGTGCTGACTTGGGTAGGCGAATACTTTTTTTCTCTTTCTTATTGTTTTCCCTTCTCCCTTCTCCCTCCTCCCTCTAGTGTTTTTTTGTGTAGATATCGTTAAGATATTACTAATTGATGCTCTTATACTGGATTTTTGGAGTCCTTTAAGCCGTGGGGGTTGTGCGGTAGTGGGAAGTAAACTGCGGAAGAGCCATGAATCATGAGATATCACTCACGACTCAGAAAGTCCAACCCCGACGCAAAAGCGGCCCTCAGTAGGGTGAAACAAAACCTAAGCTTATATCAAATATACAAGGGTAAGATACTGGGAGTAAGAAACACGGTTATAAACCGGTCATAAACTCAGGTCCAGTTGAGAGGGAGTAAGATACTGTGCAGGGTTAGGGTTATTAAGCAATAACATAGTCCGTTCCCGCCCTCCAAAGGCATATACAAATTTTTTGCTTTTAAACACGGCCTCCAGTATCTCACGGGACCCTAATTTCTACTATGGGCTCGTGGACCGCCCACGATTGATGGCCGGGTGATTTTGTAAGGGCCCGTTTGGCTACCAGACAAAATGGAGTTTCTATGGATCAAGGCCTAACAAAATGGTCGTTAGGGTGAAAACTCCGTTTTGGCCTGTTGCCAAGCACATGGGGCACGCCAAGCCAACGGCGGCGAAATTAATCCCCACCCCGCCAAGGGCAAACTGATACAGCTTAATTGGCCTAATAAAAATATATTTCCTACTAAAAAAATCCGTTAGAGCTAAGGTATTCTGTCATCTTTGCCCTTGTATGAAATTTTTTTTAGTTGTACATGTACACTAGCAGTGACCAGCTCGCGACCGCGAGTTGATCCAATAATATATTATCCCCACCCTTTCAATTGGGCGGGATATAGGGAATAGCGACAGTATAGGGAACAGCGATATATAGGGAACAGCGATATATAGGGAACAGCGACAATATAGGGAACAGCGACAATAGAGGAACAGCGGTAGTATCACGGCGTGATACGATATCAAGTACGGTTGCGGGGAGAAGGATTAGTCAGGGTTTCTCTTATGTTCTATGGGTTTCGGTTGCAGGGTTCTATGAGTCAACGGCATGCAGGTATTTGTAATGATGGATTCCCTTTGGGTTCTACGGGTTTCTATGGGATGAGTCAGCGAGGGGTTTTCAGGGCTATATATAGGGAATTCGCTCGCTTTGTGGGACTTCTTCTTCTCCTTTCTTCTTCACGAACCTTCCTCATCTTGGCGTCCCTATCTCTCGCTCTGTAATATATTCTCTCTCTACCATAGTCCCTTCGTCGTGGTCCTCGGGACGTTAGTCTACCTCGCACCTCACCCTCATTCTCTTCGCCTTCGTCCCAAGCTCGCCTCTCCCACGTAGCCCACTACCTCGCCACCGTAGTTCAGCCTGGTTTACCTCATTGTTCAGTCTCGCCGATTAGCACCGTGATACTAAGGTTGCGTCTCCAACGCCAACTCAACTAATAACTCCGCCGACACGCCACAAGAATGTTACGACGACCCAAGAGAACTCGACTACGACCGACTGAAGAGACTTGGCGCTTTCAAGATACCCTCCGAAGACCACTGGTGCTGCTGGTGACGATTGCTTAACCACAATGTCACATACAGACCATCGTATGTTAATAACTCCTAAACGAACCGAGAGACTAACCCAACAGGAGGCAGAGATGGAAGCAACGGAGATATGGAAACAAAGCGATCACCGAACCGCAAGAAGACTTCTGGAAGCAAGAAGAAACACCACAAAGCTCCAAGCCTGCGCCACCGCCTCCAGTTCGCCGCCACGGCACAACAAGAAACCCGAGCCGCGAAGACTTGCAACCAGCGCCCCACCACCAAGCAGCAGAACAACCAAGACCGCCTGCACCTCCTCCTCGCCGCCAACCGATTCCTCCAGAGCCTTAAGAATAACACACCCAGAAGAAGAATGAGAAGTCGGAGAAGTTCTCCTGACCCCAAGCAGTTCACCCGAAGGAACTTCCTCTTCCAACACACGCTAAAACTAAAACTTCAAGAATGCCGACCGTACCCCACCCTACAAAACCATCTCTCTCTACCCTGCCACGACCACGACTGCTACGCCATACCTACCAACATGTTAATCTCCTCCATGGAAAGGTTTTTGAAATTCTACACACAGCCTGAGATCCGGACTTAAGACCGCCGCCAAAGCTCAGTGAACTCCACGCCAATACGGACGATCATTTTCAGACTACTACGAAGCCTAACGACAGCCGATGCCAGCTGGTTAACGCGGAAAGCCTCCTCACGGACTGAACGAGAAATGACCAGACTCATGGTCCCACTGATACCCCCCGCCACAGTCCTGGAACTCGCCACTATCCTGCACAACGGGATAACAAACAACAAGCCCTCAACGCCCGCTTCCGCCTCGCTATCAGTCTGCGCGCCGCCCAGCCTCGCTATACCGCCAGCTCCACCCCCTACTGCTCCTGCCTCACATTCGCCTGCCCCCGGGCTGCCACACCCCTCCCGGCCACAGAACCCTCCGTCACAGACCACCGGCCACCCATCACACACACCTGGAGGAACAGTCCCCATGGATCTATCCACTGAGCCGCCTGACCCTCAGGAAAGGGAGGCTCACGAGAAAAATGACAGCATTATTATGGTGCAGAGACACCTCATTCGAATGCCCACAAGCGCCGCCGAGAACCCAGCCCCCAGGATGAGGGGAGGCAGATATTAGGAATGAGAAAGAGAAGAAGGAGCCTCCGCGATGAAAGAAGATTTTTCCCTGACTGAGTACCACCTGCGACGGTTAAAAGATTTTTCTGTGATTTCGCTTTCCGGTTTTCAGTTTCGAGTATGATATGGATGGGAATCAATTAGTCAGAATTGCTCTATTTCTCAAAATAAAGATTCTTTCATCCCATCATACGCCTCATCGATACTGGCCAGGATACGCCTTCATAGATAAAGACTTCAGATGCCACCACAAACTAAAAACCACCCCCTTATCCTCCTCACATAGACGCATAGACGGTAGACCTATCGAATCAGGAAAAGTCACCCATAAAGTCATCCTCACCAGACATAACGACATAGTGAGTAGTTCTTTGTCACTCAACTCTGACATTACCCAATCACATGGGCCTGCCATGACGCTACATGCAACCACCATCCTCCCCGCCACCAACGAGATACAATTCAACTCCTCACCAGTCAAACATTGCTCCCTCAACAACACTAAGGTCACCGCTAGGTATCTCTATTGAACCCCCACTAAACCAACAACAAATATCTCCGCCATCACATCATACGCTGCTCCACAGACTGCTCAACAAACAGAGAAAAGCGAACGCGACTATACTCGACCACCCTCAAGGCCCTCAATGACCTCCTCACTCCAACCGCCTAAGCGACCTCTACTTAGTGCCAACCGAACACCGCAGTTTCTCCACCTCCTCAACGAGCCAGACATCGCTGAACTTCCCTCGCCGAATTCGACTACGATCTTTCCATCGATATCCAAGAAGGCAAAACAAGACTTTCGACCCATGTACGAACGACACTGGAGTTACAAGCACTCGCGACTACCTAATGAATACCTTACCAGTGGGAAGATTCGCCATAAGCACTTCCCCAAATTTGCTCTCAAGATATTTGTTAAGAAATGGATGGATCCTCCGATCAAGGCCGACTATAGAAAGTTGAACGCCAGAATAGTCAAGAATCGCCACCCATTACCATTAACTCCGAAACCTTCACGCATCTCAACGGCAAAATACTTCACCAAACCAGATTCACGAACAGATCACCAGCCAAGCGATCAAGGAGGGATGAATTAAGACGGCGTTCGCGACAAGATACGGCCATTTCAATACACGTCATGCCTTTCACCAACGCACCACCCGCCTTCCAACATTGGGTAAACGACATGCCACGCCCACACTCGATCACTTTATGACAAAGATATTTTGGACGACATACTCATCTACTCACCCACCCTCGGCGAACATAAGATCCACGCCGATAAAATCCTCCTAATCCTGACCAACATAAAGACATTTAAAGCCCGAGAAATGCGAATTAAGACGTTAATCTAAACAATGTACTCGGATTTGGGCCACCCCGAAGGAATCAAAATGACGAAAAGAAGGTCGCCACTATTAGAAATTGGGAACACCAACCTGTCTGAAAGACGACAGAATTCCTAGCTTCGCTTAACTTCTATCAAGATTCATCTACGATATTCCCGAGTTACCTCTCCTCTAACAAAGACTAACTAAGACGGGGTGAAATTTGAATTGACCGGTACATCCAAAAAGCTTTTCGACGATCTAAAGTTAAGATTTACTACGGCACTCAATACTCGACACTTCAATTCCTAACGCGAAATCATAGTGAAACGGATGCTTCGGATTATGTCTCAGCCGCCATTACGTCCCAAAGAGATGATGAAGGATACTCCACCCAGTGGCTTTCTTCTCAAAGAAACATACGCCGGCAGAACGCAACTATGAAATATACGATAAAGTTAACTACTAGCAATCATCCGGAGGTTTGAGGAATGGAGATATTTCTAAACAGCCTTTCTACCCCATCAAGGTCCTGACAAATCACAGGAACCTTGAAGATTTACGTCGACAAAGTTGTTGAACCGACGGCAGACACGCTGGTCGAGTTTTATCCCGCTTCAATTTCATTATACAATTCAGACACTGAAAACAAGGAAAACCAAATGCTTGACCAGAGACGGAGATCTACCCAAGGAGGGATGAACGCCTCTGCATCAGTACCAGACAGTGTTGAAGAAAGAAAATTTGGATTCTGTTTAAGTTTTGTTCGCGGCTTCTTCGATAAATGAATCCACAATGAACGCCCACCATTCTGTGAGCTTATTTTCAATTGCTTACCAAAAAGACAGTTTCCCAAACAAAGTTCTCACCACGCTAAAGCGACGGCACCAAACAATCAAAACAAATTTCAACGCCGAAAACGTAAGACGGGCTTCTCCTGTACCGCCAAAAACTATTCGCATCAGAATACGAGGAAAGCTACAGACTCCTACAAGAATACCACGATAAACCATCAGCAGGCTACCCCGGAAGAAAGAAAACTTGAGCTACTTTAGCTGAATACTATTTAACACGCGAAATACACGACCGCACATGTATGAATCGCCATACACGCCGGGCGAAAGAAAGTTTAACCGCAACGCACCCCAAGCGACTACTCCGCCTTCAAGACTCCAAAGCGCCATGACGGACGTTTAATGGACTTCGCCACCGCCTCCTCCAGCAACAACCACAACGCAATCCTCGCTGCGTCCGACCGCCTCACAAAACGGTGACATTTTATCCCATGCATACTGAAGAATCAGGAGCCGCGATGTAGCCAAAAATGCATTTTAAAACGATGGAAACTCCACGGCCTCCCAGAAAGATTGTATCAGAATCGGCGCATCTAATTCACCCTGACTTTTGGAAATCACTATAGCGACTAGAGATCTCCCCGCTTTCTACAGCCTTCCACCCCTGACGGATACCAAACCGAAAGAATCAACGCCATTATTAACAATACCTCCGAGTTCACGCCGACTATCAACAAGACAACTGGGCTACCTACTTACCAATGGCTGAATTTGCAACCAACAATCACGATCGAATCCACTGTTTTCCTTCAAGCAAACTACGGTCGACACCTCAGATGACCTTTTACCTCCGCACGGCTCCACTACCTAACGGCGATCAAGCCAACACTATGGCAAGAGATACGCCGAAGTTGCTTAACTTCCTCCGGTACCAGACAGATGTTAGAAATACAGAAGATCCGGAAGAGCCAGCTAACGCCAGCAGAACGCCGCCCCCGTTACGCCTATCGGAGACAAAGTATATTGTTCACCGTGAACCTACTTACCAAGAGGCCATCGAAGAAGTTAGACTAAACAAGTCGGCCAGCACTTCCATCTCCTCAGATCGTTAGTCCTCACGCCACGGTACCACCCTACCTCCATCAACGAAAGTTCACCCGCTTTCACGATCACTACTGTCTCCTCGGCTAACGACTCGACAACCACAACCTCCACCACCACCTGTCGAGATAGAAGGAGAACAGGAATGGGAGGTCGATGCAATCCTAGACTCTCAGAACGAAGAGGACGACGACTGAGACTTCGTCCGATACAGATATGACGAACCTTCGCAAGAACCTTACGACGACTTGGACAATTCCCCGAAGTTAGTTAAGGACTTCCACTTAACGCTACTCCATCGTAGTTCTAAGAGGACTTAGGCCTCAGAGACCTAATATCTATCACCGCTGATACAATATCAAGACGGTTATGAGAAGGATTAGTCGCGCTTTCTCTTACGTTTCTATGGGTTTGATTGCAGGGTTCTATGAGTCAACGGCATGCACGGTATTTGTAATGAAGGATTCCTTTGGGTTCTACGTTTCTATGGGATGAGTCAGCGAGGGTTTTCAGGGCTATATATAGTGAAATTGCCCTCGCTTCAGGACTTCTCTTCTTCTCCTTTCTTCTTCACGCAACCTTCCTCACATCTTAAAGGCCCTACTTCTCTCGCCTAGAATATATTCTCTCTCTCTCTCTACCATAGTCCTTCTGGTCCTGACGTTAGTCTACCTCCTCCTCGCACCCTCACCCTGACCTTCGCTTCTTCGTCTCGCCTCTCTCCCACGTAGCCACTACTCGCCACCGTAGTTCACGGTGGTTTATTGTTTCACCTCGCCGATTAGACCGTGATAGTAGTATAGGGAACAGCGTTAAGTCGTCCTATGTAACGAATGCCATCATACCAATATTTGCTTTAACCAACTTTTTTTTTTCCAAAGAAGTTTTACTACTATCTTGAATAATACCTAATAATCATTGCAAGCGAAAAATAAATTTCAATATGCACGTTTGTTATAGAGGAGGGAGACTATACAGCAGAGTCCTTCGATCCGTCCCAATTTTGGAGGCGTCTTCCCAGTCTACTCTCTTTCTTGATAATCAATTTTCCAGTTCCCAGCAAATAATAGCAGTGGATCGAAGAAAAGTAGTACCTTTAAGTTCTTAATCTCTAGTGCACTTGACCTATTTCTGCCAGTGGGTACTCTAAAGTTATATAATTATAGGAATCAGAACAGTAACGAACTACCTTCCCCATCCTTCCTCCCCTCTATGAGTGTTTCTGGCCAGCCAGCTTTGATGTGTCGTGCTTAGTCAACACCCTGTCACTCTCAACCAATCAAGTTGAGGGTTTATGCCAAGCGCGTGCGAAAAAGACCACTTTACAGTACATAATAGATAAGTACATGCATGTACTTGTACAGTCTCCCTCTGCTATAACGAACGTGCATATTGGGCTATTTTTCGTTCGGTACAGCAGATTATTCGGTATTATTCAGTATAGCAGACTCAATTCTTTGCTGAAAAAAAAAGAAGCTGGCCCAAGTGGTTCGGTACAGCAAATATTCGGTATGGTGGCATTCGTTACATCGGAGGGCGACTGTGTGTGGAAAAACTACATGTAAAGTCGTAGTCTTCAGCCTCGGTTCCGGCTGCATGTCACACAAGCTTTAATTTTTCGATTTTGATTGGGAAGTCGATCCTCAGCCTCTCATCTTACTGAGTCCAGGACCTCAGCGTCGTCATCCTACTACTCCATACATAACATTAAATATTCCCTCTTCTTTTTTTCTCTCCTCCCCAAGACTCTTCTGCGCTACGGCTAACTACATCATTACTTATCCTTAGCTTCCTTATTTTAATTAAAACTCCCAATTCCGGCCTTACGTAAACCCCCCCTTCCCTACCGCCCCACAACCCTCAATCACATCTAGCCCCGCCATGGGCATCTTCAAGGTCCGCACTCTAGCACGAAGTATCACCACCTACCCCCAATTAGCCCACCCCTCTCTACAAGTCAAACTGTTATTCAAACTCCTACTCACCTCTTAGCCATGGCTCGCTCGCCCACTCCCCCGATCCCGACCGGGCCCTCCGTCCCGCCCCCAGTCTCCGTCCCCACCACTTCTAACAGCACACTCCCTCCCACGGCCGCACCACTTCAGGTCTACAGAACCATTGCCTCCCTCCGCGCCTGGCGGCGTGCACAACTCCTCAAATCCCGCACTGTCGGCCTTGTCCCGACAATGGGCGCCCTGCACCCTGGTCACCTCTCCCTCATCACCGCCGCCGCCGCCGCCCACCCTGCTGTTTGCGTTTCCATCTTCGTCAACCCCGCGCAATTTGCGCCCCATGAGGACCTCGCCCAGTACCCGCGCACCATTGAAACTGACATAGCACAGCTCGAAGCCCTCAACGCTAGCCTGCCTGAGGGTGCCGGCAAGATAGAGGCCCTCTTTCTCCCCCCTGTCGGAGAGCTCTATCCCTCTGGCATACCATTGGAGCAGTCGGAGCAGCGCGGCGCTTTTGTGACGGTTCTGGGCCTTGGCGAGCAGCTAGAGGGCGTCTCGAGACCTCACTTCTTCAGGGGTGTGGCGACGGTATGTACGAAGCTATTCAACGCCGTGCAGCCAGATGCCGCCTATTTTGGGCAGAAGGATGTGCAGCAGACCGTCGTACTAAAGCGAATGGTCAGGGATCTGTGTATGCCCGTGGAGATCCATGTTTGTGAGACGGTGCGCGAGGGCGAGGATGGCCTCGCGATGAGCTCAAGGAACGTGTATCTGGGCGATAAGAGGAGAAGAGTTGCGGGCTGCCTCTATAGAGCGCTTAAGGCGGCAGAGAATGCGTATATGAGCGGTGCGACGGATGCAAATGAAGTAGTGGCGACGGCATTGGAGGTGTTGAGGCAGGTAGGTGGGGAGGTTCATGGAGTACAGGTGGAGCTCGACTATGTGAAGTTGACGGACGGCGAGGAGCTGAAGGAATTGGAGACTCTGGATGGGAAGGGAGGCGCCATTCTGAGTGGGGCAGTGAGGATGGTGGAGGAGGGGAAGGCACCGGTAAGGATTATAGATAATATAATTTTTAAGGACAGGTAGAGACTGTGATTGTAGCTAAAAGTAGTTTTTCTTGTTTTTTTTTTGTTTCTCTTGCTTTTTTCTTTGTGTTTAGAGGATCCTAATGGGACTCGGTGAGAGGTTTTGATTCTGTCTGTAGCCAGGCGTGAGTCGAGTGGAACAGGGCAGAGAGGGTGGAGTAGACTTGGTCGGTTCTGTCTGCCCTGAGTGGACGGTATGGTGGCCTTGGGTCTAGATCAAGTGTAGTGGACGGTGGGTAGTGGAGAGCATATGTGCAGCTCCCGGCCAGAGACTGAGCAAGAATGATAAAAATGAACGATCGAGAGCGGAGTAGAGTGGAGGAAGAGCAAGGGATAATTTTTTAAAACAAAAAGAAGATAAAGATAAAAAAACTCCAAAAAAGACCCGACCCATAAGAGAATGCGAGAAGTGAAGTGAGCACAAGAGAGAGAGGGAGGGGGGGGGGGGGGGAGAGGAGAAACCCGCATGTGAAAGACAGTTCCGTAGCACCGAGTGAGACCCCATGATGCACACACCACAACCAATGATCAAAACTAAAATCCGCCAGCACAGATCCTCCGTCACCAGAAGAAACTACATAAAAGACCTATCCCAATTGACCACAAGTTTACCACCAGAGATCCGCGTAACAGCCAGAATAACCAAAAACAGAGCAAAAGAAAAATGCCTGATAGCCTTTCTTCACCTGCTACAACAAAAACAGCAACGACCCTACCATCCCAACACTTGCGTTCCCACCATCCTCTCCCCAACCACAGACCAAACCACAGCCAAATAGTAAGAGTAATAGTAGTGGTAGGTGGTGGTAGTGGTTAATTAGACAAAATCCCCAAATGCATCATCGTCGAAGCCCATCTTCCCATCGAAGCCGATCTTGCTAAAATCCTCGACTCCGTGCTGACTCATCCTATTCCGCTTCACATCCTCCGCGCTCGGCGGCGGCGGCAGAAACGGCAGCGCTCCTCCTTCCGTCGGCGTGGGTTTGGGGGACGAGGGCGCGCGGCGACGGCCTTTGTTCTGCATCGCAAGTCAGTCTCAAGCTCCTCAATTGGGGGAGGGAAGCTAAGCAGGGTGTTTTTGTATATATATATATTATACATACCCCAATGGTGATGTTGATCGTCTCTCCCTCCTTCAGACTATAGTCCTTCTTCTCCCGCGCCGCCGCCTCGTCTGTTTTCTTCTTTGGCTTCCCGCCCGCGCCACCAGCGGCGTTCTCGGAGTGCCGCCGTACCTCTTGCAGGCTAACGCCAAAGTCGAAGGCTTCGCTGCGCTCCTCGAAGCCGATGCCGAGCATTGCCTTCCGCCCGCCGTCGACGACGCGCAGGGCGAAGAAGCGCGAGCTGTCGGTTACTTGCTCGACGCAGTGGGCACCCTGGTTGATTTTTTGCCCCTCTTTGTCAGCACGAGGACCGAGGAGCGAGTGGGGATTAAGTTGGGAGGAGAAGGGAAGGTACCTCGTAGGGGCAATTGGCAAAGAGGTCGCCGGTCTTGGGGTCCTCGAGGCGCACATCGGTACGGACCGTGTCGTTCTCAGCGCCGTCGGCGGAGAGCGTGGCGGTCTCGATGATACGTACGCGGGCGGTGAAGATGACGGATGAGTGCTGATCAACGTTCCAGGCGGAGGCCTTGTAGCCCGTGTTTGAGGAGAGCGGGGGGACGGCGTAGACGTGCACCTTGGGGGAGAGGAAGAGGATACGCTGGATTTCGTCTGACATCTTTTTTTCTTTCTTCTCCTCTCTGAATTGTGGGTGGGTATTTAGGGTGGGGGTGGGGGTGGGGGTGGAGAGATTGAGCGAGATGGGATGGTAGGTAGAGAGGTAGGTAGAGAGGTAGGTAGAGAGGTAGGTAAGGAGGTTTGTATTCTAAACTTTACGTTGTTGTTGTAGGTGCTCGACCAAGCAAGCTTAAGTGCTATTTACTTACAACGGACCTTCCAGGGAGGAACAAGATCCGGGGTAGGTAATATTATATTATATATAGTAGCGAATGGGAGTGAGTAGCAGTAGATGAAGTAGGTAAGTATATTTTTACATGAGTAAGTAGGTAGAGTGCTTATATCTATAACTACATGTATGAGTAGAGATTGGATCAACATTATGTAGCATCAGTAAATAGATCAGCCCTTCTCAGTAAAAGTGTGTGTGTGTGTGTGTGCCAGCGCATCGGTACGGGGGAGAGGAGAGAGAGAGAGACTAGGAGAGACACACACACACACACACAGCAACTTGAGCTCGCCCAACACACACACTCACTCACTCACTGAGCCACAGTTCACAGTAACAGTAACAGTTCAGCGACGGCTGCCGTCGTCGGTCGGGAATGCTTGTGCCCCGCGCTATCCCTATACGGGGAAGAGGGGCAGCTTTTTTTTTTATGACATGGGGCAGCAGCGGGAGAGATGTCGATGGACTAAACCTAAAGATACAACAACACCACACACTCACACTCACAACTATCATCATCGCTCTCGCTCGTTCACAAACACTCACTCCCCCCCCGCGACATTTGATTATTCTTTGTTTATTCATAGTTAGAAAAGATTGCTGTTGTTGTTGTTGTTGCTGTTACTGATTAAGTTTTGGTTACATTATTATTATATATATATATAGGTTGTTCCTGCCCATTCGTTTATTGTATTTGCCTTTGTGGAATGGAAATGGTGAATGGTGGTAATGATCGAATGCTAATAATATTTCTAGATAGCCAACTCGCACATATTCTATTTAGACCGTAGCCCATCATGCCGGAACCCTTCCCGTGTAAGTTCGCAACGTCACAGGATAGCACTCTCAACAGCACTTCTATTGATACATGCCTCTGTCCAAATCTCTCTCTCTACTTCTCTACGTCTCTACACCTACACCCCCTTGTATCTATCCATCTATCTGGATATATCTACATCTTCACAAATTACCCTCTGCTGTCCTCTCTCCGTTAAACATTCCCTTTCAATAAATAGATATCCAATATCCCCCCCCCCCCCCCCTCCCAATTATAGCCATCTACAATGCTACCCACCATCAAAGCTTCCCCCGCTCCCCCTTCTCCCCCTCCTCCTTCTCCCCCCCCTCCCTCCTTCTCTACCCCCTCCCCTCCCCAGACCTCCGCCCCCGCAACTCTCCACTCACTCATCCTCCACACATAGATACTTCCCCCGCCCCGGGCATCGTCTACAGCACCGCTATGGGTGAATTCGACATCCGCAGCCACTACTCACGCCTGTTGTCGGAGGACGTCACCAAATCGATGCCCATCGCCGCTATGGAGTCCCTCTCCGCCCTCTGTGACGCCTCCCGTGCCACCACCATCCACGAACTCCTCTCATCCATCGAGATTGGCAGCAAAGCGTTGATTGCCTCCGTCCCAAACAGCATCTCGCTCACGGCTGGCTGCGCAATGTTCACAAAGTTCATATCCTCGCACACCCACGACGATCCACGCGACTTTGAGGCCTTCAAACGCAAACTACAGGAGAACGGACATCTATTTGCGCAGAGCGCTCGCGAGGCGAGGTTCAAGATTGCCTCGATGGGCGTGGGGCTCGTCAGGGATGGGGAGACCATCATGGTCCATGGGTACTCGAGATGTGCGGTGGGCATATTGAAGTTGGCAGCCGAGAGAGGTGTCAAATTTCAGGTCATTGTCACGGAGACGAGGCCGAGCTGTCAGGGGACGAAGTTGGCGGTGGAATTGAGGGAACTGGGGGTACCCGTGGCGGTCATTGACGATAACGCTGTTGCGTACGCTATGAAGAAGTGCCGTGTGGTGCTCATCGGCGCAGAGTCCATCTTCACCGACGCCTCAATCATCAACATCGTAGGTCCCTTCCTCCTCCCCTTTAATACCCCCCCCCCCCCCCACACACACACACACACACGCGCGCACCAGACTCACCCGCCTCCCTTTTCCAGATGGGCACCCACCAAATGGCACTAGCGGCAAAACGCTACAACCGCAAAGTCTACGTGGCCACCGAGACGCACAAGTTCGTCGACAACCTCCCGCTCGACCAATTCGACATCCCCATCGAGCAGGACGTCATCAACTTTGCGCCGCCGCCGGGCATTGACGGGCCCATGCCGCAGACCGAGCTGGGCTTTGTGGACTATACGGAGCCAGAGTTCCTCGATGGGTTTATCACGGAGGTTGGGCTGCTGACGCCGGACCAGGTGGCGGAAAGGATCGTCGAGATGAGATTCCAGTGAGGGAGAGGAGAAAGAGCGGCGTTATTGGTTTTTTTTCTGGCTCTTTTTTTCTTCTGTAGAGGAGGGGCCTTCCCCCCTATTTTTTTTTCCTTCCCCAGGGTAAACGCTTGGAGAAAAGGAGTTGTGTCACTCTTCATGTATCTGATTCCTTTTCCCTCTCAAAAGTTATATATTACGGCACTACTGTTTTAAGATAGCATAGCCCTGAGAGTACCTATCAGCTAGTGGCAATATCCCCGGATAAAGATAGCGGGCTGGCAGGCTGGGTTGAGCGAGTACCATGTAAGTTTCAACATACATAGTTGGCTTGGTTGGCTCTGCTTTCTGGGAGGGTTGGTCGCCCTCCTAGCGAACGGTGTCTCAATTTGTTTTCTAGAGCTCTGTTAGTGGGAGGTTGTATAGATGTTTTGTTCTTTCTATATATTATAGGTGGTAGAATTGATTGCGTTTTCCAGCTCCTTTCCCGCTATCAGCTCCTTTCCCGCTATTCCTACAATTTCTGAAATTAACCTCCAAAATCTATAAAGCAACCACGTTACACAAGGCCAAAAGTCTTTAACACTTAGGCTTCAACCATCACCACCCCCCTAGCAACCATGCCCCCCCCATCCCCCGAGATCACCGCAGCCCTCAACACCCTCCAGCTTGGCCTGGTGGATGCTGAACTGACCGGCATCAACCACGCTCACCCCATCTCAGACCTCGCCATCAAAATCTTCGATAACGAGAACACCTCTGAGGAAGCCCGCCTCATCATCACTGTCCTATTGGGACTGGTCAAACAATGCACCATCATGACCGGAGAGATCGCCGGCAACACCCAGTCCATCGACATGATCACAAAAGACCTTCAAGAGCTGAAATCCAGCCCCACCCCCCCCGAAACCACAAACAGACTCACAAGGATCGAACAAGCCATCACCACGGCCAGACCCCCCCATCCCCCACCACCACCTCCTGCCGCCCCCAAGCCTCAAGAGTCCTCCAGACGAGAACCCAGACCCCCCATCACAGACCAAAAGTCCTACCTCCAAGTTCGAAAAGAGAACCTCCAACAGTGGAGACCGCCAAGAAAGTAAGAACAAGAAAAAGAAGCTAAGCACCCAGGACGCCAAAAACCCTCCTGCCGCCAACGACGCTTCTACCTCCGGGACCACCCCCACCGCCATCCCTAACTCAAGCGTCAATTGAACTATCTGTCCACCTCGCCCAACTCCTTGCGCAGAACAAGCAGATCCACCCAGTCACAGCCCTCTCAGTCACCATAAACCCCAAAGGCACCATCTCGGCCTCCCCCACCACCGTCCTCCTCCACTCTACTCCCATTGGTTCGAGGCAATGACCACCACAACCAAAAGCTAGGCTCCACAGAACCCCCTACAAAACCTTCCCCGCCCCCATGAACGCCGACATCGCCATCCACGGCGTCCTCTTCACCCTCGAGAGACAAACCAACACTCAACAAAAACTTCCCAGAAATCGTCCCAACTCGCAACAGGAATCACCCGCTTCTCAACAAGGATGATAACACCGCAACCAACGAAGAACCTCCTCAATCAGTAATCACAGTCTCGCCGGAGGACGCCACCAAAATCGGCAACTCCATCCGCCTCTCCCGCCCCAGGAAATGCACAATCATGTGGTCCGCCACCCCACAACCCACGCAAGAACTGCTACCGCCACGCCACGCCACTGCAGACAGAAAACCCCAACCTGCCCAGTCTAAAGAACACACACTAAACCAGACTCATGCCCGTCCCCACCTGCGGGAAGGTGGTTCGGCCTGGATGCTGCGACTCACTCCCGCCTCATGCATTAAGCTGGAGGAGGCCACCAAGCCACCTCACGTAACTGCCCTACCGAAGCCATCATACAAGCCAATGCAGACAAAGAGACCTCCCCACCACCACCAGCCCAACCTCAGCTCACAGGAGACAGTCATGCAAGACGCCCCAGAGGGCCCCAGCAACCCCCACAACCTTGTAAATATGGCGGACAACCATACTAACTCCTTCCCACGATCATCCAACACAATTGTGCCTCCAGTAACAATGCTAATCTCGCTTTCTCCATCCCAACGACACAGTCCTCACATATAGTCTGCGTCCAAGAACCCCCTCCATAACAGAAAACCCTCACAGTCCCTTCCTTCACATTAGTCGCACTCCACACCCACCGCAAAGACCGATAAGATCTCAACACGATATACATAAACAACAACCTCCTTGACAGGAACTCTTCCTTCCATCACCCTCCCACCGGCGACCTCATACAAGTCGTGACTGTACTGCAACACCGGAAACAACAGCTTCAGAACAGTCATAGTCACCTCTGTCTATAATCGACAACTCACACACACGCCCTCCCCCTGCATAATCTTCACAAGGTCCAACAACCCCTCAATCACCTTAGGAGACTTCAACATCCACCACCCCTCAGCAGACCCCTCACGCTCCTTTAAAAACAGAGAACTCTCACTCTCAACCCCTTACTTTAACACAGCCACAGCCCGCGGCTTCACCCTCCTAAACACCCCGGGGACCTTCACCAGAATATCCCCAGACCAAAACAAAAGACACGGGGTGATCGACGCCGCTAACACCCAAGCCTCTACCCTAGTAAGGAAATGGCCCTTAACACACGCCACCGCTCCGATCACAGGGCCATCGCCATATCCACATCCCCTATCGACACGCCACCTTCCAAACCCACAACTGAAACTCACCAACTGGGAAACCCTGACTCACCTCCAATCCATCACCATCGACAACTGCCCACTGCCAGCATCCATCGACTGGTTTGATAAAACCTCACCACCATAACAAACACCATAAAAGCACACGCCCACTTAAAACCATATCCAAATGGTTAAAGCATGGTGGAACCCCAACATCTCCCAACTCCGAAAATATTCCACTCAAGATACAGAAATTACCGGAAAGGAAAAGCCCCCCTTCAAATGAAATCCGCCAGAACGCTTACTTCATATAAAGGCCGCCAAACAACAACACTGGAACAACTTTGTAGAAGAACGCACAAACCAAATGATGTATGGAAACTGAAGAAAATGGCTTCAAGGAGGACAAGATACCCTCTCCCCAATTCCCCCACACCAGACTCCTCAACCAAAACCTCATCAACGCCTTCTTCCCCCTGACAAGAAGCACCCCACAACCCTTCCACTACACCGACGCCCCCCCATCACCCTCTGAGGTCCACTCCGCCCTGAGCCCTACCTCCAACCTCTCCTGCGCCCGACACCATCCTCACCCTATATGGAAAGGGTCCATAGACCAACCCTCCTCATCACCAACCTTCTAACCAACTACTCACCCACGGCTACCACCCTCTCAAAAAGCGCCATATTAGCCAAACCCAACAAACCAGACTACGCATCTGCGCATACCGTGTCGTAGTACTCCTACAGACACTCTCCAAAATATTAGAGAAGATTGTCACCACGTCTCGCCACCATCGCCAGAAGCACCGCCTAATCCACCTCACCAATGCGCTCAGTGGCAGGACTCTCAACGCCGGACGCCGCCACCACTCTAATCAATCTAATGCAGAGCCATGCAACTAGCAAAGCTCAAGGTCTCCACCCTCTTCTTAGACGTCAAAAGGCGATCACGACTAAACCAACGCTCCAAACCCTTCACAAAGGCCACGTCACCCCTACATCGGTCATTTCCTTCATGTCAGACAGATTCATCACCTCTATAAAGGATCACCCAAATCACCCGCCAGCATACAAGTAGGAGTCCCTGCGCTCCCCATCTCCTCCTCTTCCTCATCTACATCAACTTCCTACACCACCACGACCCCACCTGGGGATCTCCTCTCCTACGTGACGACTCGCCATCACGGTCGGGTCCTCCTACCAAAACAACATCACAGTCCTTACTAACCACTACAACAAGCTAGCAACTGGCACAACCCCCATAACATTTACTTCGACACCAAAACCGCTAAGACCTGGAGACCCCCAAAGACAGGGACCCCAACTGCCTCCTCCCCATCACAATAGGAAACCAAACCATCCAACCGGCGCTCGTCAAATGGATTGGATTCTGGCTCTCTCCTTCAACCCCAACGAACACTTCCTGAGGAGACTTGCAGCCGCAAGAGCCTCCTTCGCATCACCCAAAGATTCTCCTCAGCTGGCAGGCCTATCCTCAGCTAACTGCAGGAAAATCGCCTCTACTGCAATCCGACGACACTTACGGAGCTGCGGTCCTCACTCCCACCTCCGCAATCAAACCCATGAACACCTTCTGGAACTCCGTCTCCGTTGGACCACCGAGACTTCAGGGCAACCAACCGCAACGCCTTCTGGGCAGAAGCATGCTCCCCCAGAGCCTCTCCACTACCTCAAGTGTAAATACGCAATCCGATACTACAAGCACCCTCCTGAACCCAGTCACAGGAAGGACAGCAATATCATTCCCCACCTCCTCACCAAACCGCCATACTCCCACTCCGCCTCCTCAAAGGCCGGCCCAACCCACCTAAAAGTGGAACTCAAATGCCCGGAAAGGAGTCACCCACCTCCCAATCGAGCAACTCTGCTCACTCACGCCTCATGAAGGCGTCCCCACCACATAAGATGCCCTAACGCCAAAACCCAACTCATAGCCAACTGGAACTTCCACTTCCCACCACCACAATACTACCCCCACCCCATCACCCTCACACCCCCAACCTTACCCACCTACAAGTTCATAGCCTCGCATCCACCAAACGGTAAGCTACCTCGTGGTCAAAGATCCTGGATCAACGCCCACCTCACGCCTAAAATGCGCCTCAAGAGAAACCCTTCCCACACCATCCAGATGCCCGCCTAGACAAATACAGAACGGAGGACATCCACAATATCCAATCACTCAACGGCATGGGATAACCAGGACCTCACCATCATCCTGGAAGCTTCATCGCAGTCAAGAAAGATCAACTTCCCAACACAGACACACTATCACCACCTCACAGGTCATCCTCTCTCACTAAGCTCAGCCAGCACCAGCGAGACTCAAATCCTCGGGGTCCGTTCAACCCCATCTACGATCCTAAGTCCCACCCTAAGGGCACCGGCTCCGCCAACAACAACTTTCCTATGTCACTCCTTTTCAGGTTATTTCATTAAGGGACAGCGAAATACAGAGGTCTTTTATGCCATAGTTTATACTGCACGCAATGTTTTGTACCTTAAACAAATACAACTGATTTAAAAAAAAAAAAAAAAATTGATTGCGTTTTCCACTTGAAGGGTGATGTGCTTGGCGTTTCTACTGGGTGGTGTGGTAGGTGCGAGTGAGAAACCGTGATTGTGAAGAAAGGTAGTCTAAACATACATCACACCGCGCCGCGCCGCGCCACAGCGCGCAACATATATTTGCTACAAAACGTACCAGGGGTTGTCCCGGTAACATCTCTCCGTTCGAAGCATACAGAAAATGATGGGGGGGCGTTCTTTCTTCACTGGTTGGGGCGGGCTGATAGCTGTCTATACTCCCCGAGCAACCTCAAACCCAACACCAAGATAAAGTGTTGATGCTGAAATCGGAAGTCTACTCAGTCTCGGCCTTCTAGGGCGTTTTTTGCCCCCCAGGAGCACCCATTCACTGACAATCAGCCTGTGGGGTTGTGTGGAGCTGGCACGTTTCAAGGTAGGGAAGACTTCGTGGGAGTGGCCGAACTAAGGGAGCGGCAGGTGTCGGCTCATTGCCGGGTTTTGAGGCCCTTACTCCTTCCTATACTACGGAACGGGGTGGATAGGCCTACATTACATAGGACTCTTGATGGATGCAGGGCTTGAGACTCGCTGCTTTCGGTCAAGACGGTATTTGAGGCAGAGTTGGTGTGGAGCCGGTCAGCAACGCCTCAGTTAAAGACTGGCACTGACTTCGAGAGCTCGAGATACAAGGCGGATCCCCTACTCTCTGCATAGGGGGTCTTCTTATGGCCCGCCTTTGGGGAAAGGGAAGGTTTTTTACCCTCCGTATAGGAGCATTGGTTCATGGTAAAAAAAAAATAAGATAATAGTTATGCAACGCTTTGAAAGAAGGCGACCAGCTCAGCTAGGTGCCAAACTCTCACTTGTACCTCACTTATCATGGTCCCTCTTGGTTCCCATGCTAGTTTACTCATAGAAGTCTAGAAGACTCTACGCCGGGTGCGGGATGCAGTTTATCTCTTGTAAAGTATCCCTCGACCCCCTTGTGGAAGATTGAAGCCTGCAATTCCAAGAAGTTCAATTACCTGGGCCCTAATACCAACTCCAAAACCTAACCTTTCACTTAAATTTAGATAACCTTG
Source organism: Morchella sp. 2018-W16 (assembly GCA_024713755.1). Classification (NCBI taxonomy): domain Eukaryota; kingdom Fungi; phylum Ascomycota; class Pezizomycetes; order Pezizales; family Morchellaceae; genus Morchella; species Morchella sp. 2018-W16. The sequence goes on along the minus strand of JAMGYY010000003.1, from coordinate 2,915,652 downwards.
TAAATAGGGTTTGCCTATTTGGGCCCTAAAGTATCTCTAGCTATAAAGCTTCCCCGTTGCTAACCCATAATAGGTAACATAAAGCAGCAGAGAGCTCCTAGAAATATGACTATATTATGTTCAGTCGACCCTGCACTATCCAAAAGTTTGTTAATTCCAAGGGCTTGAGCGACCACCTCCGAACGCCTCCAAAATCCAAGCTACATCTATCGAGAATTTGTTTCAGGAGTGAATTTGTAGCTCAAGAGCACTGAGAATGAATGTAGGGGTGACGGTTGTATGATAGGAGGAAAGGAGGGAGGCGAGGTTGTGGTTGTGGCTTTTGAGTATATGTACAGCCGCGTGTAACAAGTTCCCGCCGTTTTTCCCGGGTCAACCACGCGCGACACCTTTGAATATCAATGAATAAATCAATTGACAAGCTATTTGATAGAGAATATATAGTAGTGTTTAATAAAATATCAGGAAATTAAATATGTGACCAGAATTTGCTGTGCCTCCCAACTAATGCCAGAAATAATACATTTATTTTTGGTAAGGAATTTACCAACTTATTTACCTTTGCATAGAAAAATAGGCCTTTACTATTTAGGACTGTAATAAAGAGTTTATCTTCACTATAAGATAGTCTCTACATATAACTTTTTAATATTTTAAAGGTTCTCGTAAGTGTTTTCATATGTGCAATACATCAGGAAAAAATAGGTTTCGCCAAGACACATCTTGTCTCGCAAGACGCAGAATACCAAAAATAGTCGTCTGGATGCGTCGGGATGCATCTTGCACCTCCAAAAAGTGATAGGTCGCATTTGGCTCGTCTGAGCTCGTCTAAAAGCGACATGTCGTCTTTGGCTTGTTTAGCTCGTCCTAAATGTGATAGGTCGTCTTTTGATGTCTATTTCGTCTCCAAAATGTGATATGTCGGCAGAAAAGTGATATGCTGAAAGAGGTTAAGCCCGATCGGGACTAGCTCTTTTCTCTAACGTCATTCTTGACGCAGTTTCCAAGTTTTAAGCAACCCCGCCGCCGCCGCCGCCTCCACCTCCACCTCCACCTCCACCTTCACCTTCACTTTCACCTCCACCTTCACCTCCACCTCCACCTTCACCTTCACCTCCACCTCTATCTCCATCTCTATCTTGAGTATCTCCCTACCCCATATTCTGACACCTATGCTAATGTCTATATAGAGCCCTACACGCCCAAATCGACTCCATAGACACGCCCATAGGGACGCCATGGAGACGCTCATAGTGATGCCCAAATCGACGCCATAGAGACGTCCATAGTGACGCCCAAAACCTCGCCATAGACACGCCCAAATCGACACTATGGACACGCCCAAATCGACGCCATGGACACGCTCATAGTGACGCCTAAGACACGGCCAAATAAACGCCATGGATACGCCTATAGTGACGCCCAGATAGACGCTATAGAAACCCCCGAAACGACGACTTCGGTATGTAGGAGGTGGGCGCGCGGGTAGGCGCGCAGGCAGGTAGGCGTGCAGGCATATATTTGTACATGGAATTATATAGAATTACATAGAATTAACTAAACGATGTACCGTTAATCACCTGAACTGTCCAGTCGTCAATGTGACGTCAATTCCCAGCGAAAATTAGCGTCAAGGTTCTGCTATGACTGCCAGCATGGCAAAAGGCACAAGACGAGGTTTTGGAGACTAAAAACGAGGTTTTGGAGGCTAATGATGAAAAAGTCATCTTGGGAGTCCAAGACTATCTTGTGGCGCCGGGGCGCGGGGATGCAGGTAAGCAATTTATTTTTGGGCGTCTTTGACGTTTTGGGCATTTTCTGCCAATTGTGGCGGCAATGAATCACCAAATTTTTTTTTCTGTTGAAAGATAGTGATTAGCTTTTATCGTTTTGTGACATCTATATCAAAATCTTAAAAACAACAATGTAAGATTAATTATCAATATATTCAATTAAGAATCTATATTAGAACTTGATAACCTGTAACGTAACCAAAAATATTAATATAGTTCCATGTGTTCTCAATTTATTCTTGAAAATGCCACAACTACCAAAAACAAAGAAACTTTAGTATCAGATCAAAAGACATTTATTCTGTAGTTCATATATGAAAATTACACAACACACTCTCAAAATACTATTAAGTTGTAGCCAGAAAGCACCCTATGTTAAACATGTACTTTAAATTAGAGCTCTACTGTAGTCGGGGCTTAAATTTCCCATTGAAGGTGAATGAGTTGGTAGATTTATAACTAAAAGAAAATGGAGAATTTCTGATTGCAAACAATGGATATTTTAAACTCCTCAATACATATTTAATTTACTTATACCCTATTAAATATCGCTATATCCTATCTATTATTTATCTTATCATTTGATTTTTCCATCGATGTTCAGAAGGTCATACCGGGTCGCTCTCCCAATCCATGCTGTAGCATGTACAGTCGCTACACGCCGAGTTTACTGCTTAAGACGACGTCAACCACGACACTCAATATATCAACGGAAATCATCAATCAATTCGACAAAGTTTTATTCGAGCAGAGAATACATAGTAGTGTTCAACAAAATGTAAGGAAATAAAATATGTGACTACCAATTAGTGGTCTTCCATTTGCTGCCAAACATGCCTCATTTCTTTTTAGTAAGAAATCCATTAACCTATTTAGCTTTGCCTGAGGAATTGCCTCCCACTCCTCTTGAGCTGCAATAAAAAGTTCATCTTCACTATGAAGTCTTCTCTAGGTATAACTTCATCTCTTTTTTAGAGCTGTCTTGAGCATTTTCCATGCGTTTTCAATAGCATTGAAATCTGGGGAATTTGACGGCTAATTATCCTTATCAATCCATATGTATCTATATACTCCTTTATCATTTTTGACTAATGAACCCTTAGATTATCTTCAATAAAGTAAAATCCCGCAGGATCTTGCAATGACATCCAATATGAGGCCAAATTGTTGTCAATAATCTCCTCACAATACTGCTTTGTATTTATCCCTAGTTTGTCTCTTTTTGAAGTCCCTTCTGCTGGTATTCTTTTCCAAATTCGTACCAGGTCGCATCTGCTGCTATGTTGGAATGCACACCAGACTTAAATTGAGGTTTTACTACTTTTGAAGGCGGTTATAAGAAGTCTTTTGTTGAATTGTTCTTCATATTCATTTATATCTGATTTTTTTACCAGCTGGGTTTGGATCGTACTCAATCTTCAAGTTGCATTCATCTATTTAGACTCTATTTCACTATTCCTGTTTTTTCCACCGAAATCTCCTACTGCACCACTCCTTCCTCAGTTCTGAGTGATTTTTTTGAAGCCAAAGTTGAGTCTTTTAACATAGGAGGTTAATTTCTCTTGCTTGAGAAACTTGCTGATCGTATTGCAACTGAAATTAATCTTTTCCACCTCTTTAATTTTTGTCAAAGAAGTATTTGAGTCATCCTTAACAACTTTCAATATGCTTATTTTATCCCAAGCTGTTAAAGAGGGTGGTCTTCTAGATCTAGGGAGTTCATGGGTGTGACCTCTTTGAGTATCATTTGTGATGATTTTAAGAACAGTCCTGGTTGAATACCGGGTATCTCTTGATATTTGAGCAGCAGTGAGTCCTGTCTTATGGGGAGGAATGACGGCTTATCTCTTGTCATATCTTGAGGATTGTGGCTTCATAACTGTTACGCAATAGTAGAGGGGGTAGACGTTGCGGGTACATTACTATAGGTGAAACGGCCAAACTTTTTGAGTACGACTATACAGTGCGTAGATATAAATCATCATCATTAAGCAAAACAACTCCACCAAAACACTACAACCCCACTATATCGCCTGCTCCCAACCCCCTAGAAGGGACTATATGAGACGCAGAACTGCACGCTGGCAGTGGCTTGAGTCTATACAATGGAGAGCTATAGGCATGAGAGAGGCAGATCGACTATTTCATGAAATATCAGCAAAATTAGAGGTGCCTCACTCAACACTGTCAAGTGACTTTTATAAGTTTCAGGAAACCGGTACCCGTATTGCTAAACTAAGGCCTGGGAGACCCTCAAAAACTACAAGAGGGGATAATTACCAGCTTGTTATTGCCTCCAGACGTTAAAGAAAAATTTCCTACTGCCTTCTTCGTCAAAACTTTGCAGTCACATTAGCAAAAGTTGGAGCTGCATCTTGTGGCGCCTAGGCGCTACAATTGGCATGACATCAAAGGCTACCAAAAATCAATTGCTTATCTATATCATGTTACCCCAATGCCGCAAAATTCTCTTCAGCTCCCAAGACGCACTATTCATTATTAGGCTCTAAAATCTGATCTTTAATCTCCAAAACCTTGATGGGAAATCATGATTAGACAATGTAATTGGCAAACGGTACTTCTTGTATTTATTCTATATAGCTCTATATACAAATATATGTCTGCGCAACTGCCTGCGCGAGTATTCCTGCGCCACCCATGCGCCCCTATCACTACATACAGAATTCATTCTTTCAGGCGTGCTCATACTGTTGATTTGTGTGTGTCCTAGGTGTCATTATAAGCGTTTCTATGATTTCGTTACGAGCGTCATTTCGAGCGTGTTTATGGTGTCTATTTGGGTGTATCATAGCTGTCGATTTGAGTGTCTGTATGGTATTGATTCGGGCATATCTATGGTGTCAATTTGAGCGTGTAGGACTCTATATGAATATTAGCATAGGTGTCAGAATATGGGGTGGGAGATACTCGAGATAGAGATAGAGATGGAGGTGGGGGTGAAGGTGGGGGTGAAGGTAGAGGTGGGGGTGAAGATGGATATGGTGATGGAGCCGGCGACGAAGATGCTTAAGACCTGAAATATCAGCAAGATTGCGCCTATATTTGATATTTTTTGGGTCTCAGGAAGTTTGAGAGATACTCAGGAGACTCCGGAGACTGACACATCAGCAAAAAAATGTGGCTGCGTCTTGTGGTGCCTGGGCGCCACAATTGGTACAAGACGTCAAAGACGTCAAAGACGCCCAAATATCAATTGCTTACCTGCATCCCCGCGCCCCGGCGCCACAAGATAGTCTTAGTCTCCCAAGACGCATTTTTCGTCTTTAGTCTCCAAAACCTCGTCTTGTACCTTTTGCCAGGCTAGCAGTCACAGAGAACCTGACGGTAATTTTATTTGGGAATTGACGTCACATTGACGATTGGACAGTTCAGGTGATTAACGGTACATCGTTTAGTTAATTCTATGTAATTCTATATAATTCTATGTACAAATATATGCCTGCGCGACTACCTGCCCGCGCGCCTACCTGGCGCCCACTTCCTACATACAGAAGTCGTCATTTTGGGGGTCTCCATAGCGTCTATTTGGGCGTCAATTTGAGCGTCTCCATGGCGTCGATTTGGGCGTCTCCATGACGTCGATTTGCGCATCACTATGGCGTCTCTATGGCGTCACTATGGGCGTGTCCTAGGTGTAGGTTTGGGCGTCAATTTGGGCGTGTAGGACTCTATATAGACATTAGCATAGGTGTCGGAATATGGAGTAGGGAGATACTCGAGATAGAGATGGAGGTGGAGGTGAAAGTGAAAGTGGAGGAGGCGGCGGGGGTGCTTAAGACCTGCAAACTGCGCCAAGAATGACGTTGATGACAGGAGCTAGTCCTAATTGGGCTTAGTCTGTGCCGGCATATCACCTTTCTGCCAACATATCACATTTTGGAGCGTCGACCTGTCGCGTTAGAGACGGCTAAGTCGAGCTTAAATGATATATCACTTTTGGACGAGCTTAGACGAGCCAAATGTGACCTATCACCTTTTGGAGGCACAAGACGGCACCCGATGCATCCAGACGACGACTTTGGATATTCTGCGCCTTGGGAGACAAGATGCGTCTTGGCGAGACATATTTTTTCCTGATACCAGAAATCATCAAGAGACTCAGAAGGCTGTAGACACAAATGTCAAAACTTGCTAATGAAACTGCATCAACTATGACATTAATAGCAGAAGCTAGTCCCAAGGAGCTTAGTCTCTGCTTGCATATCACCTTTTTTTTTTCAAATCATACTTTCATTCGCTTCTAAGTACAAGAATGTTGCATGTATGAGGACCTTGTGGCATAAACAAAACCTAACCCCATTTCAAGAAAACATAAGAAACCACTGAAATACAAGAACGAGTAAGGAGAAGTAGGTATACGAACTAGTGAAACGAGCAAGGAAAACCGTCGTGACATATTAGTGGACAAATCTAATGGGGCGGGGTCGGGATTCAAGGAAGGGGGCAGGAACAGAGACAGGGACAGAGACAGGGACAAGGACAGGACGGGTTCAACTCGGGATACACCGGAGTCGGTTCGGATTCAGATCAGGTTCAGATTCAGGGACGGAAACGAGCAGGAACAGAAGACCAGAGTCAAAGGTATGTATTGCTAACAAGAAGAAGACGTTGCCTAGAGAAGCGAAGACATAGGAGAAATGAAGTTCTATATATACAACTATTTCCTCCATCGCTGAGTCAGACCATAGAACCCCATCGAATTCTTTTCACTGCCGAGCCGTTCCGACTATTCTCCAATACCGATAAGTCCATCCTGTATCATCCCGAATAACCCTAGCGATTACTTTCCATTACCGAGCTCCTTCCTATTCCGTTACTCTGATTCCGATATCGACCGATCTTAACTAATAACCCTGTTTCAGAGGTGCTTTGGTGGCAGACGGGGTAGTGGGGGCTGAGCCGTGATAACAAAGGAAAAACTAAGGAGAAAGAGTATCGCTTTAAGAGAGTTAGCTGAGAGATGAGGAGGAGGCGGAGGAGAGCGAGTATAGCGGAAACTTTGGGGCTTAGTTTGTTATGGGGTAACTCGTCCTTGTAATAGTAATGTAGTTGCTAATGTCGAATAGAGCTTTAGAGAATAGGAAGAGATCGTTGAGGGACGACGCATAAGGGATGGTGTATGCTCTGGCTTCTTCTCGGGCAGGGTACCTGAGGATTGCATGTTGGGTGTCTTCATCTTCTTCGCATTTTGGACAGAGGAGGGAAGCGTCAAGTGACATCCATGACAGGTGAGCGGCTAGGTAGCTCTTGTTAGAGCGTATTTGATAGATCCTTCCAGATGTAAACGTGTTGAGAAATAGTATGGAGCTCGGCTTGTTGGAGACGGGCCATTCGTAGTAAGGGGGGTTGGAAGAGACTTCCATAAGCTTATCATATTTCGCTTGATGCTGGCATATAACTTTTCTGCTAATATATTATGTTTTGGAGACAAATCAGATGTTAAAAGATTACCTGTCACTTTTAGGATTAGCTTAAACCAACTAAAGATAATAAGTCACTTTTAGATTAGTTAAATATAACCTGTCGCTTTTTGGAGGCATAAGATGGCACCTGACGTATTCAGACAACAATTTTGGGTATTTTGAGTCTTAGGAGACATGATGCGTCTTGGCGAAACCTATTTTTTTCTGATGCAATATTTCGGTTAAAACAATCAAGCGACGACTAGCAGAAGCTGGTATCTACAATCATATTATAGCTGAGTGATTAAAGATAAAGGCTTGAAATGCAACAAGAAAACTATTATAGTATTTACAAAACAGGAATTAGACTGTTGTACAATGGAATAGAATGGTGTGAAGTGATGTGTGTAATATTTAAAAATCTGCTGATCCTTTCGTTGATTGTGTCTTCAGAACAGCAAAGGAAAAATAGATTCTGAAGTGTGTAAATGGTATTAAGAAGCTAGGGGCAGTAAAGAAGATGATGTGGGCATGCTTTGCAGGAGAATTAAAGAGGACATGTAATATTGTTATGGTTGGAGAGGATGAGAAGACTATTACTGAAGCATACGTGAGAACTTTGGACCTCTGTCTACTTCATTTCTTAGAGGAGCTACCAAAGAAAAGTATTAGAACAATCTTTATGCAGGAGAATGCTAGAATATACACAGCTGGTCTCACAACTGCATTGTTGAAAGAGAACAAAGTAGAGTTGCTAGAGGACTAGTCTGCCTATTTCCTGAACTTGAACCCTATCAAACATGTCTGATTCCACCTCAAAAAGCTCTATCATCAACACTACCCTCATCTGGCAGGTTATACTAGATCATCAACAGAATTAAAGCCACTAATAGAAGATACTCTAATTCATTGCTGGGAACTCCTACCTGACAATCTATTTGGAAAACTAGTTGAGAGTACTATACCTAGGAGGATTGAGGCTGTTATAAGGGTAAAGAATTGGTACACAAGATATTAATTTATTTGTAGAAACTATTAAACAACTATACAAAAAACTATCTCCCCAAAGCATCAATTATGGTTGTGGTGGAGGAAAGAGTGATGGTTCATGGAGAGGTGAAACTATTGCTATCTGCGTTGGGACGATGAATTATATTCCAGAACTCTATATATATTCTTTCAACATCTCTTGACGAATACTGCCCGTTGACGAATAGAGATTCCAAGTATGATAGGAAACAGTCCAGCAACAGCTAACCTACAAGATCTCCAATCTTTTTAATTTCCATTAACCGAATGTCCCTTGTTTATCAACTAGCGGTATTTGTCAAACGACGGTGAATACCTGTACTTTTCGTACCCAGAATGTGCTTGCATGTGCATGTAGCCTTGTACCCATCTCTTGTTCTGGTATGGTTGGTATTGTACTCGAGTGTGTAGGTAAGTGATCAGAATCTGATAAGTGAATGTTGTAGTGAATGTGTGTGTTCGTCTTATCAGATTCTGATCACTTTTGCAACACCATGGTAGTATTTTATATATATTATATGTACATGTAGTCTAAACTGGTTAGGTTTGGGAGTGAGACTACCCGATATATGATAAGATGTCCATATACATATTATTCACTTTACTCAGTTATACATGTATGTACGTTATATAGTATGAATTAAATCGATATTCAACATCAGCAAGATTTTACAAGTCTCAGGAGATTACAGGGGTCTCAGGAGACTCAGGAGACTGTCAGGAGACTCAGGAGACTCCAGTTACAAATGGTAAAGCTTGCTGATGTTACTGGAGTCTTTGCCTTTTTTGCTAGTTTCTTGTTGGAGGTGGTCTTCCATTGTTGGAGGTTTTCTTTTCCCGCCTAAAGATATGACTTCTTGTCGGTGGTAATTGTAGGTGGTTTGGCTTTGGGTTGGATGACTTTTGTTATTGGTGTTTGGGAGCGGCCAGTAGTGGTGAAGAGGGAGGGAGGGGTTGATGCTGGAACATGATTATGACTTGCTTGATCCTTGCGAGTCTGTTTGTGAGTTCAGGGAGAGTGGGGGCTTATTTCAGCTTATGCACGTATTGTGCGAGAGAGCCGATTATTTAGTATGATGGGAGGTTTGTCCGGACATGATGGTACATTGTTTGATTAGGCCTATAAGGAGGGTGATGATGATGCAGGCATCATTGATGGTATTCTCGTTATCCAAAATTCTAATAGCGAGGTTAGAGATGAGTTGTACATGTTTGATGCCAGTCAGTTCAGCGTCGACGACTCCAACCTGAAGGTGGTTGAAGGCTGCAGTGAGTTCTTGATATGGGGACAGTATGGTTGTTATGGAATTGGTGTTGTTCGAAGCTTAAGTAATAAAAACCTTTGACTCTGTGTAACGTATTGTTGAAGAGGTAAAGTTTTTATAGAAGCAGGGTGGTTGGGCAGAGTGTCCAGATGGATTCCCTGGTGAATAAATTTACTCTGAGATGGCAGTATATTACTCTCTCTACTGTCATAGGGGGTGGCTATGGGGGGTGGTGATAGTTGAAGCCTAAGAATTAAAGACTTTTACAGATTTCGGAGGTTAATTTCAAAAATTGAGAGAATAGTGGGGAAGGGGCTGACCATGCTCCAAAGTCGTCTACATGTATACTACATATACCCATGAGTACCGGAAAGTGATGCAACGACTCTCACAATTTCCACCACATGCAACCCAATTGTAACCCTAATAGAGCAAATAGAGTATAAAGAATTCATCAATCATATTTAAGTAAAAGAAATCAAGGTAATGTGAATTTACTAAGGCCTCACATAATAGTGTAATCCCAAGCCGTTGCATCACTTTTAGGGACCCCTGGGTACATGTATATTAACGGGAATACCGTAGTGATCCCACCCCCATTTAGTACTATAAATACATGTATATGTACCCAGGGTACGGTGTCGGAAAGTGATGCACATTCGATGCCTTCAGGGCCGCACAGGGACCAATTTCCATACAAGGCTATTTCTATTTACAAATATTGTGTTGTATTGTGATAAAGCACCTGGGCGTTGTCAAGTCAAAATGTGCATTAGTGTCCTTCCGCGAAGACTGGGCCTGCACTTAAATAGACTATATGTAGACACATGTACTTTATGATCTTTAGAGAACACTCTACGCTTATCTGGCTTCGTTTCACTACTGTAGTTAAGTACATTATCATCCATCACCTTTACTAGCATTTAGCACCCCGGGGGAGAAGTCCGGTCTGGAATACCTCCTTTGGAAGGCGTAGCAACAAGCATCAGGATCCGGAGCGAATGGCTGAAGCATAGACACTGGAATTGGGGAGAAGCGGAGGAGAGAGAGGAGGAACGAGAAATGCAGTACGGGTGGGGAGAACTAGAAAGGGAAATTTGAGAAAGGTTAATGAGCGCTACATACATGTATATCAATGTGCACCATGATAACCGAGTGATATAATATGATCTCACGTGACAGACTGCAGCTAAATATTAACCCTTCACACTGGAGAAACGTTTTGGAAAAAAAAAGAAAAAAAAAAAAACAGTTCAATCATTTTAAATACGTACAGCGATGGGAAAATTATTGTAGAAACAAGGGCCTAAAAACAGGGTTTAGGTAGCTGCAGCCAATAGGACTCGTACCATACTTCTACAATACATGTAATTTCCCCCATCGTTGTATACGCGTATCATGATTAGAGTACTACTCGACAGGCAACAAGTAGACTTGCATAGAGAGAATTTGTTGTGAGACAGCAGAGGGGTATAGACCAACCAGAGGCAGTCTTTGAACGCCATATGGTGTAACGGGTGTTGAGGGTAAATACGAAGAATCTGATAAGAGAATCTTGCTCTGGAGTAGGTGTGTTTATCTTATCAGATTCTCGGTATTTATGGTTAACCCAGTACAGCGATGGGGGGGTTTGAATGGCTGTCGGGTGTGGGTAATCAGAATCTGATAAGTGCATGTTGTAGTGAATGCGTGTGTTTGTCATCAGATTCTGATCACTTTTTGTTAAGAAAAATCAATCTTGGCACCCAATGTGGTTAGTGAACATGCCCAAACTCTGATTCCTACGCCTAGAGGTGTCAATTTTTGTAAAATCACCTCAAACAGACTGGATTTTTAAAAACCAAGCCTAATTTTTAGACCAGACTCTAAATATTATATTTTGAACTTTTCAAAGTAAATCATGAATCATGGGGTTGGTAAAGTGGTTGCATATCAGCCTGAGCGCCACTGACAAACACCCCTGTTCAGTTTCGTCGTTGTCCCCGGTGCGACTGTAGTATGACGCATTTGCGATGGCTGCTCCGCCTCAGTTGTGTGACGCGGGGCAACATCAAGGCTGGGATGGGCTGACGACAACTTCTCCCTTGCGTTACTATCATTCTCTGTGGTCCCTTAGCCCTTTAAGTGGGCATAGAACTCGTATCCCCTCCACACCTTTATTGACAGTACTCACAACCATCGTCTAGCTTCTGTGAACTCTCACTTATCTTGCAGACCAAGTTGTCGCCAAATAGTGAAATGTGTTCCTCGGACTTCTTCCTCGGGCTTTTGGCCATCCTGTTCCCACCTCTACCTGGTAAGCCGCCACGCTTTTTACTTGTAGCCGTTTCTCTTAGCTATGATTGCTAATGTACGGGAATCAACAGTATGGGTTAAACGAGGCATCTGTTCTGCAGACAGCATTATCAACATTACTCTCTGCATCTTTGGATTTGTATGTCCTTTGGCCTCCCCTCTCCTCACTATACGAGTGCCAAGCTAAGGGTGGAGATAGATTCCTGGCCTCATTCACGCGTGGTATATCATCATAAAATACCCCGAGCAGTATGACTCCTTTGCCGTCGCGCAGGAGGCACACTACACACACGGCGGTCATTACTATCCTGCACAACCACAGGGCCAACACCACCCATCATACATCCAGCAGCCACGCCACTATTCTCAGCCACAGTATAATACCTTCCAGCATGCGCAAACAAATAGCGCCCACGGAGCTGTGGTGAACGCTGGAACTAGACAGCCCCAAAAATATACACAACATGAGCAACAGACCCCCCCAGAGACACCAGCGTTTGGGCCGGGTGAAGGTAGCAGCGGAATGCAGCATGGCGAGCCGCCGAGCTATGCCAGTGTTGTAAAGGGAGACCACAAGATTCAAACTTCAGACTAAATGTGGTCTCATGGTCGGCACAAAAACTAGACAGGGCAAGCCCTTTGGTAAAACGGGCCATGGGTATTGGCTTTCTGGCTCATCGCCTTCTCTGTTCTTTGTATATCAGAAATGCAGCAGCAGAGAAGGTTTTTAATAATGAACCAGAGTGTTCTTACGATTCTAATGATTCTATATCAAGGGGGGGTTCAGGGTTTATTGGTTTCTTTCTCTCACTGGAATCCGAGTCCTATTAATATTTATTGTTCAATTTTTGTTAGGGTTGGGGCTGTTTATATGTAGTAACTGTTCTCAAAGACTTGGCCCTATCCGGCCTATTATTTGTCTTGCCCAATGTAGTTTGCGGTAATGATAATTCCCATTGATTGATCGATTTAGTTGCGTATGTAATCGTGAGTCAAGTACCAATAGCATGCCCAATGATTCCGCGTCAAATTTATTAGCACATCAGTCTGTAACAGTTGCATTTGTAATGGTGTCCATTTATTTGTTTTGCTTCCATTGTTGTAATACATGATTCAAGATACTAAGGTGGGATACATGTACCTAAGTACATGTAGGTAGGAGAGCCCCGCCTCGTCGTGACGATCCCGTCCCTAAGGTTCTCGCCTGTCCACCTTGCCCTTACAAATACATATACGGCTGGCATCCATCCTTTCACCCCTCGGCCTCTCTACTTATCATCTCCATCAAGCACAAACCATCTCACATTCATCAACGCATAATAATTCAAGCTTTATTCCCGGAATAGCACCAGGTATCCACTGACCTCCGTCCAAACTGTCGAAAAGAAAGCCCTCAACCGAACTATCAGTTCGCCCTGATAAGCTAGTCATGACGGTAAGCTTCTCATCCTGTCCACAGCCTTAATAGGAGTTTGACGGCGGACGAACGGCTAATTAGACAACTCTATCAACTGCAGGACTCCTCAAAGATGCAGTTAGACCCCCCTGCAGATACTGCAGTTGAGACCATCGATGAAGGTCTATACAGTCGTCAACTGTGTGTATCTCCTATGTCCACCTTAGAGTGAAGACTCCTTTGGAAACTTTCATCTAACACCCCATAGTTACGTTCTCGGCCATGAGGCTATGAAACGCATGAGCCAGTCCGATGTACTCATCATTGGAATGAAGGGACTTGGTGTTGAGATTGGTGAGCTTCTTTAGAATTTATAATCTTCAGCTGCTACCCCGCAGCTGGTGTTTGGGTTTTTTTCTCCCCTTTCCTGATTCTGTACTGACGCGAGACCCCCCATAGCCAAGAACATTTGCTTGGCCGGTGTCAAATCGGTAACACTGTACGATCCTAACCCTGTTGAAATTGGGGACCTCTCGTCTCAGTATTTTCTCCAAGAGACCGATATTGGTAAACGGCGTGATGAAGTCACTTCACCGCGTTTAGGCGAGCTCAATGCATACACACCTGTTTCCGTTCACCAAAAGAGTCTTTTCGAAGACATCGATTCGCTATCTAAATTTAAGACTGTGGTTATTACTGAGGCCCCTCTTCAAACCCAATTAAAGGTCAATGAATTTTGCCACAAAAACAAGATTCCATACATTTCAGCTGAGGTTAGAGGGTTATTTGGTAGTATCTTTTGCGATTTTGGAGAAGGCTTTGTGGTCGTCGACCCGAATGGTGAAAATCCGCTGAGCGGAATTGTGGCGGGAATTGATAGCTCTGGGCTTGTTACTGCACTAGATGAGACTAGACATGGGTTTGAGGATGGAGATCATGTCATGTTTAGCGAAGTCGAAGGAATGGAGGATTTGAATGGCGTAGAGTTTAAAGTTGAAGTAAAGGGTAGGTTTTATGATCTACCAAAGCCTCTCACATCATGTCAAAATTTGGTTACTGACCTGGTAAAACTCCATAGGGCCTTATACATTTTCTATTGGCGATGTTTCGCAATATGGCACATATCTGCGTGGTGGACTCTTTACCCAAGTTAAAGCACCTAAAATCATCAATTTCCAGTCGCAGACCGAGCAACTTAAGAAGCCAGAGTTCCTTATATCTGACTACGCAAAGTTTGACCGACCTCTTCAGCTCCATGTCGGTTTCCAAGCTCTCCACGCCTTTTCTGCGGAACATAACGCTCTTCCTAGGCCCATGAATAAAGAGGATGCCTCGGAAGTCTTTAAGTACGCAACGGCAATTGCAGAAACATATGGGGAAGAAAAACCCGAATTAAGCAAAGACCTTATCGATGAACTATCTTTCCAAGCTCGTGGGGATCTTGCACCTATGTGTTCAGTCTTTGGAGGCTGGGCAGCCCAAGAAGTTGTTAAAGGTCTGTCAGGAAAGTTTGGTCCTTTGGTACAGTACCTATACTTCGACTCTCTAGAAAGTTTGCCAAGTTCTACTCAACGTTCGGAAGAGCTCTGCAAACCCTTAGGTACACGTTATGACGGGCAGATTGTGGTCTTTGGAACACAGTTCCAAGAAAAAATTACCAACATGAAGCAGTTTCTCGTTGGCGCTGGCGCCATTGGCTGTGAGATGCTCAAGAACTGGGCTATGCTGGGTCTTGCTACCGGACCGAACGGTCAAATTTCGGTGACTGATATGGACTCAATCGAAAAGAGCAATCTAAATAGGCAATTTTTGTTCAGACCTAAGGATGTTGGGAAGTTAAAGAGTGATTGTGCTGCTGAAGCCGTCCAGGCTATGAACCCTCAGTTGAATGGAAAAATTACCACATTGAGGGATCGTGTGGGGCCCGATACTGAAAGTGTCTTTAATGAGGACTTCTGGGAAGCACTTGACGGTGTAACCAACGCACTTGACAACGTCGATGCCCGGACATATGTCGACCGCAGATGTGTTTTCTTCAGGAAGCCCCTCTTGGAGAGTGGTACTCTTGGAACTAAGGGTAACACTCAAGTTGTCATTCCGAACCTTACTGAGAGCTATTCAAACTCTCAGGACCCCCCAGAACAATCTTTCCCTATGTGCACTCTTCGAAGTTTCCCTAACAAGATTGAGCACACCATTGCCTGGGCTCGTGAGTTGTTTGAATCCTACTTTGTCCAGCCTGCGGAGAATGTCAATCTTTATCTTTCACAACCAAACTTCCTTGAAGCCACCCTTAAACACTCAGGAAACCAGAAGCAGATTCTAGAAACCATTCGAGATTACCTTGTGCTTTCCAAACCTATCACATTTGAGGAATGTGTTGCATGGGCAAGGCTTGAGTTCGAGAAGCAGTACAACAACAACATTCAACAGCTACTTTACAACTTTCCTAAGGATTCGGAAACATCTACAGGGACTCGTTTCTGGAGCGGACCTAAGAGAGCCCCAGATCCATTAACCTTTGACTGGGAGAATGAAACTCATGCAGCGTTCATCAAGGCTGCAGCTAATCTTCATGCTTTCAACTATGGCATTAAGGGAAACCTTGATGACGAATTCTACAAAAAGGTGATTGATCAAATGATGGTTCCTGACTTTACTCCCTCATCCGGAGTGAAAATTCAGGCCAGCGATGCCGAACCGGATCCGAACGCCATGGCCCAAAAGTTCGATGATGAGGATGAGATGCAGAAACTTGTGCAGAGCTTGCCAGCTCCTAGTGCGATGGCAGGGTACAGGCTTACCAAAGTAGACTTCGAGAAGGATGACGACACAAACCATCACATGGATTTCATCACGGCGGCGTCTAATCTCAGAGCCCTTAATTACTCAATCACCCCTGCAGACAAGCACAAGACCAAGGGTATCGCAGGAAAGATTATCCCTGCTATTGGTACGGACCTCTCAATCCCTAAAGTAGCACAAATGGAACTAATTGATAATAGCGACAACTACATCCCTTGTCACTGGACTCGTTTGCCTTGAGCTATACAAGGTTATTGATGGCAAAAAGAAACTCGAAGACTACAAGAATGCCTTCATCAACCTGGCTCTACCCTTCATCGGATTTGGAGAGCCAGTAGCCAGTCCTAAAGGCGCGTACCTGGCACCTACGGGTGAAGTAACCTTCGATAAGATTTGGGACAGGTTCGACTTTGACCACGAAGTTACACTACAAGAGCTTCTTGATGGTATGAAAGAGAAGGGTTTGTGTTGCACTATGGTTAGTTGCGGGGTTAGCTTGCTCTATGGAAGCTTCTTCCCGCAGAAGAAGCTGGCAGATAGGTTGGGTTTAAAGTAATTATTGCCCCCCCCCCCCCCCCCCCCGGCCGCTATGAACACTGCAATTACTAACATATTCGCTACTAGGATGAGAAAGCTTGTTGAAGAGGTTTCTAAGAAGCCTGTACCTCCACATACCAAGAACCTCATTTTGGAGGTTTGTGTTGACGATGAGACGGGTGAAGATGTCGAGGTTCCATTCATTTGTGTTCGTGTTAAATAGGTGTTCTCTGAGGGGAATGGTTTGAAATCCAGAAAGGTTCGGATTTGACCTCCCGCTCTTAGTTTTATATCAGCCAATGGGTTTCTTGTACTCCATCTAAACTCGATCCTATCCTGGTTTTTTTTTATGGTGAACGCAGCAAGCCGCACGTAGAGAAAGAAAGCCTATTCGGGTACAACATAGTTAATACCATAGTATTTTCGGAGCAATACCAACTGTTGCCTCTGTCTGTATCTTGGTGTTTGATCAAATATAGTACTAGGGAAAAGTGTCCTGGTAGTTTGGGGGGTGTTGCGGTGGGGTGTGCCGGATGTTCACAAAAATAAATGAATGAGTCATCAGAGTGCCAAGAGTGAGATTCCCTATTATGGAATTAAGCGCACAGACTCTTCTGCTGCAGGATGGTAAAATGTAATTCTTAAATTTAGGGCCACGGTAAAAACAACCTCGCTCATGCAATCGTAGTGATATTACTGGCAGGTAAAGAAGCAGGGGAAGGAAAGAATAGCGCAAGAAGAAATCTTAGATACAAGGATGTCAGGCCTTTTAGGAGTAGAATATATGGCACAGGAAGACCCATCTATTCATCAGCAACGCCAGCAAACTTCTCCATCATGTCGTTATAAAGCTTCTCGTAGCGTTCAGTAATCGCCTTTTCACCATCATCAGGGATCTGAAAGAACCAATCAGTCACCATCAGTCTCATCGCCGCTAATCGGGAGTTTGAAGAAAGGCTTACCTCGAATTTCATCGATCTAAGCTGATGTTGCACATCTGCGGTGGCCTCACGGATCTTACTCCATTGGACACCGGCTTGAACAGCCTTCTGAGACTCATCGTAAAACGCCATCATAGCTTTCATCATCCAAAGAGTCTTCCATACGGGACAGTACTGGTCGTGCTTAGAGTACCCATTCTGTTGCAGGAAATCTTCTTTGATCAAGGAGCTAACATCGAGCGTAATCTTATCAGGGTCTGACAATGCAGATTTACCAACAAGCTGCACGACTTGGTCAAGATCTTCGCTGTCAGAAAGTCTGTATAGTGGGCGGTATTTATTAGCACCCCTATAAAACACAGGTATCTCGCCTTCAATTCAAAGAAAGGGCAGCACATACAGTTGCTTGATGCGGTCACGGAGGACAGGAAATTCGGGATAGTTCTTCGAATAATATTTGTCCAACACGTTTGTGTATTTGCTGTAACTGAGAGAAGTGTTGATACTAGGAAAATGCTTTCGTTGGGCTAACTTCTTGTCAAGACCCCAAAACACTTGCACTAAAATCATGAGAAGGAATATCAGTAATGATCTCAGGTTTAGTAATTCGGTTTTCGACTGAGCCCGCCCGCACACCGTGCGCCCAAAGCAGCGCCGCTCCCGAACGCCCAAATAACAAAAACGATGAAAGGTTGATATACCAATGCCCAAGGTAGAAGAAGTAACCGGATCAGCGAAATCACCACCAGGCGGTGATACAGCACCAACGATACTGACACTTCCAACTCTCCCAGGGCTGCCAAGAGCTGTCACCTTACCCGCGCGTTCGTAAAAACTGGCGAGCTTGGCACCAAGGTAGGCAGGGAATCCTTGATCGGCAGGCATCTCACCCAAACGTCCAGAGATCTCACGAAGCGCTTCAGCCCAACGGGAAGATGAGTCGGCCATCATAGCAACATCTTTGCCTTGGTCGCGGAAGTACTCGGCAAGTGTGATACCAGTGTAGATTGAGGCTTCACGAGCAGCTACAGGCATATTAGAGGTGTTAGCGACCAGGGTAGTGCGTTTCATGATGGGTTCTTTGCGTCCGTTAATTTCGATAGAAAGCTATGATTATCAATGCTATGTTCTCCATATTTCCGATGGATAAAGGATATACCTCTGGGAAATCCATCAACACTTCAGCCATCTCGTTACCACGTTCACCACACCCGACGTAAATGATACAGTCAGAGTTAGAGAACTTAGACAAGGCTTGAGAAATGACAGTCTTTCCACACCCGAAAGCTCCTGGAATAGCTGTTGTACCACCTTG
Organism: Morchella sp. 2018-W16; assembly: GCA_024713755.1. Classification (NCBI taxonomy): domain Eukaryota; kingdom Fungi; phylum Ascomycota; class Pezizomycetes; order Pezizales; family Morchellaceae; genus Morchella; species Morchella sp. 2018-W16. The sequence goes on along the minus strand of JAMGYY010000003.1, from coordinate 2,896,853 downwards.
CACACAAGGAAACAAAGCGTCCAACACTCTCTGTCCAGTCAATAGTGGGTAATCCGCCGAAAGTCTCTCAGTTACAGGCCTGGGAACACGGACTGGCCATGTGTGCATCATGGTAAAGTTTTGCGTCTTTCCCTCAAATTCAACCTCCAAAACCTTATCTTCCAAGGTGTAAGATCCCTTCTCGGCAATGTAGGTGATAGTTCCCCTAGCACGAGGGGGCAACATAATCTTATGATCATCCAAAAGCGAGTTCTCATAAACACTACCAAAGATGTCTCCCCCAGTAATGTGATCTCCGACCTTGAGTTTCGCGGGGGTGAAATCCCAGCTTCTTCTAACATCGAGCGCAGGGGTGGCAATACCACGGGGAATGTAAATGCTGTTGGAAATTTCATTGATAGTCTTGAGGGGACGTTGGATCCCATCGTAGATAGTCTCCATCAATCCAGGACCAAGCTCGACTGAAAGAGGCTTCCCGGTTCGCAAAACAGGGTCACCCACAGTCACGCCAGCTATAATGCAGAGTTAGCAAGACCCCACTATTGTCTCCTTACCGCGGTGTTTGGGACCTGTTTCTTCATAAACTTGAATAGTAGCTTTGTCCGCCTCAATTCGAATGACTTCCCCGACCAACGAATCGTGACCAACTCGGACCTATCGTGGGCATTAGCCATAGATAGAGCTTGTAGGATGGTCTCTAATACCTACCAGCTCATACATGGCACATCCTATCATGTTTTCAGCCACCACGACAGGTCTGTTTTCCAGATCATCAGCCACTGTACTGCGGGGTTACTTCTTCAAACAAATGCATCCTGCTTCTACATACCCCGAGACCGAGAAAATAGAGCCTATTGAGCATTTGTTTAGCATATGACCTTACAGATGGAAGTTTGGGGACAATTGACGGTAAAAGCTAAGTAAATGAGAGTGCCGATGACGTACCATAGTCTCCTTCCTTCGCGTACTCCTCCGCCTTCTGTGCATCTTTCTTCACGTTTCCAAACTATAAAAGAAACAACTGTATCAGTATACACTCGAAAGCATCGGGCATCATTAGGGGCTCACCATGGTCGGATTAATATCTGTGTAGAGTTGGAGTAGAGCTGCAGCTGTTGGGGGCCTCAGGTTCGCGTGGGATGTTGAGATGAACAACGCCTTTGTTAATGTTAACCCCTCACACTGACGCAGCAGCTTCCAGACCACGTGTCTTAGCTCCGTCCTGGTGTTGGCGCTTTAGGGTGCAGGGCCATACTCACACCCGGGTCTTATGTAGAACAGCAAGAGGTGTAGTGTAGTCTATGAATTTTAAACTTTGATATAAGGGTCATGAATCAACGACAAAGAACATTCTTCGGGAAGGCTGGGACCCTGGAATGAGGTAAAACGGCGTTTTCAACATTCGTGCATCTTGCCTTTGGATGAAGCCAATGAAGGGGGGTTTGAGCGGTGTATTCCTAGATGGGTTACAATCTACAATGAGGTGAAGTAGGATCATGAGAAAATACGTTATGAGACCCACATCCTACAACTGCGGGACAGGCTCTATCTTTAAGCCCTTCATAAGAGTTTTTTTTTACCCGCCGAAAATTACATACCACAATCACTCCCGAAAGAGGTTCATTACTTGAAGAGCCCGTGTTTACTTGCTTCTTACCGAATCTCTACATAGAGGCATTTTGTGGAAGTACCAGCGAGGCGAGCCAATAGCAACCCTTCCTTCCCTAAAGGTGCAGATCCTACCAGCCTTGCTAAGCACCTGAACACTAGAGTAACTTTACCTATGCCTTCAGAGGTGAAGGCACTTTATCCCAAATTACAGATAAGTAAATTGTTATGTAGAGTTGAATTTGTTCATCTCCGCTGCCACCGCTCTAACCCGCTTGAGGGGCCGTTTCCCGAGCCCCTACGTCTTTCTCCACCACTCATCTGCCTCTGTTTCTTGTCATTTTTATCGTTCGTCCATCCAGCCCAGCCTCCTTTTCACCTCTTGATTACCACCCCTAACCCCATCTCACGCCCATATTTGGTATTCGGTGAATTCAACGGAGACTGGCTCAGGATAATTACTTGTTCGTTCCTTTTAAACGCCTTGCTTGGCTTGTGGTACTGTAAGCCATCTATCTATATACACATACATATGCGTAGGGCCCTTCAGTAAAGCTTCCCTTAATTCACGTTTCAAGGAACCCTTTCTACGACTTTCCGGCTTCTCTTCTCACCTGTCCTCCCTTTCTTCCATACCTCATCCCGCGCCCGCAGTAGCTGCCCGTGTCGTTTGCTCTAGGGTCGGTCGGCTCTTACATCGTCGTCCCGTGCTTTTCTTCCTGTACTAAAAGAAAAGGAAAGGCTACCGAGACTCTTCCTAATCCCTGCCATCGCCTTCCACCTTAAGCGCACCCCTTCTTACTCCCTTCATACGGAGAACCCGAGTTGTTCCCCCCATCACCTCTCCTCCTCAACTGTTGCTGCTTCTTCCCGCCCGCTTCGCTTCAACCACCTTCTTCTCTCTTTCGATAGTGGAATCTTCCCGTCTTCTTAAGAATTAAAAGGGTTTCTTGAATCTTTCTTTATTTCGGATAGCATTGGAAGGTCGGATCTTTCCCGAAGCGAGCCTCCGTTGCATCACACGCGAGTCAACGGGCTGAAAGTAAGTTCTTGTCCCACGATTGAGGCGCGTGGTTTTACCTTGCATTCGAAAATGCCGTGCTGATGGAATCCTTCCTCACCCTTTCTAGAGCCGCCGTCACATCAATTCTGAACACAACCCAGACTCCTCCTACTTCACTCCTAAGCTTCTCATCCTCGACAAGCCTCATCCATAGTCCAAGATAGTCTCAGCAAGAAGGATAAAAAAAAATTCGACTTTACTCATTCTACTATTGTTGTTGATTTTAGTTTAACCATGTCGCCCGTAAGTTCACCCCTTTCCAACACTACCACACATTATCGTCCGCTGCCTCTCACATGTCACGTCGCCACACCTGTAATGCCCTGAGTTCAGACATATGTTATCTCATGCTAACCCTAGTTTTAGAACGCACAGTTTTTACGTGAATATAAGTTGGTGGTTGTAGGTGGAGGAGGTGTCGGAAAGTCATGCTTAACTATCCAGCTGATTCAGAGTCACTTCGTGGATGAGTATGATCCTACGATCGAAGGTAAACATGAATAACCCCGCTGCCTAGGGCAACATATTGTTTTCTAAACCCAACGCCAAAGATGCTGACTTTGGCGATAGACTCCTACCGTAAACAGTGCGTAATCGACGATGAGGTTGCCTTGCTCGATGTTCTGGATACAGCTGGTCAGGAGGAATACTCAGCTATGCGCGAACAGTACATGCGCACGGGAGAGGGGTTTCTTTTGGTTTACTCCATCACAAGCCGAACCAGTTTTGAGGAGATCGCCACATTTCAACAACAGATTCTGCGGGTGAAAGATAAGGATTATTTCCCGGTTATTGTGGTCGGAAACAAGTGCGACCTGGATGGGGAACGTGCCGTTAGTCAGCAAGGTATGTCCGGTCAAAATCATACGACCTTGTTGAAATTTATAACCCACTAACCTCATCTTCTTAATTTAGAGGGACGAGATCTTGCCCGCCATTTCTCGTGCCGTTTCATTGAAACATCAGCGAAATCGCGAATTAACGTTGACGAAGCCTTCTACAATCTCGTGCGTGAGATCCGCCGTTACAATAAGGAGCAGGCTGGCGGTTCAAACTCACCCGGTGGCGGGCAAGGCATGAATAGTAGTGGCGGTGGTGGAATGGGTGGTGGCGGAAACTACAACAGTGAAAAAGATGATAAAGGCGCGGGATGTTGTGGAAGTTGTGTCATCTTGTGATCTGAACAACGCCCTATGCTGTTCGTTGTCCAACAACTCTATCGGACTTTAGACTGGAACATCGATGTCCATGAATGCAAATGCTAGGGGAATACATTTCCTTGGCATTTCAATAGATGGAAGATGAGTGGGACGGTATTGGAATACCTCTTGCAAAGATTGGTATTCTCTTGGAATAAGATATCTTCAGAGTATGTCTTTTCTCCTTTGTGGCTTCTATATTACTGTTTTCTTTTTCTTCTTTCTCTATTCTGGATGATAAGGCGCGAACAAGGAATCTGCGAATCGCGATTAATGTTTTTTTTTCTTTCTTTTTTTCAATATTATTTTTGCTATCACTTTAAGGTTATTCTTGTACGCATCTCAACCACCCCTTTTTCTTCGCCTGTGTCATTTTTTTTTTCCTATGATGGGTGGTATCTGGGCTTTACTTGGGGTTTTGTTTTTTATTGCTTTCGATGTCGGTGCTTTGCATGGTATCACGGAAGGGGAAAAATGTTGAAAGGCGTCGAGGTAGATGTATGGAGGGCAGAACGGAAAGGAAAGATGTGGAAAATAATCTTTACATCTTTGACGACGTCCATCGTTGAGTAATTCATTGTTTTATCTATCTACCTTCCCTCCTCGATTTTTTCTTTTCATTTTGTTTTGTTACAATATCGCTCTGCCAGTCACTTGTCTCCTACCTACCCTTTGCAGAACTTGACCCGCTGCATACCGCAGCTGTACCCTTCCCCCCTCCCCCATACTGCCCATGGTCTATGGCTTTACGTCTCTTATCCTTTTTCTGTTTTTCCTTTTTTCTCCTTCGTTTGCTTTTTCCTATTCTTTTCTTCTTGTTGTTTTATAATTAATAAGTCCCAAGAATATACCACCCCTCGATGCCAATAAAAAAGTTAGCCTCTCCCCATTCGCGACTGTGACAAGAGCCTACTACATAAGCTAGTGTTGGATCGAACAAAGAACCTTAACTCTGTTACTCTCATGGTACTTATACCGCAAAAGCTCGACAATAACGAACGGGGCCGGACTGGAATACTGTATTTGCGTTATTGGAATTTTTGCGGTACACATTCACCTAGCCAATAGTGAAAAGTGCTCGGTACACTTCCGCATATTTAAGTTGCTTCTAGTGTTTGGAACTCATGAGGGAGTCACTGTGCGATATCGCCAAAGTACAATTGCAGTCAGGTGTGCCATACCAGGTAGTCCAAAAATTACTATATGGACTCCAGTCAACTACGGTCTTACAGAAGGATTCAGAATTCAGTCCGTCCAAAAGGTGGACGGACTATCCAGGACAGTATGCAACAAGGGCTGTCTAAAGGAGTTTAGTAAAACGGTTAATAATAGAGTATGCCTTAGGGTACATGCCTAAGAACCCCATTGTATTCTGAAAATGTTCATAACCCTAGCCACAGTTGGGCTGTGGTAAGATAGCGGACCCCTAGGCTTTCAGGATCACTCGCGTCCGGTTCAGGACCGAACCATTGAGCGTAGCAAGTGAGTGATATCCTATGAGCGAACCTCACTGTCGTACAGGCACCCACGGGGTGAAGCTGTATCCTGTCTGAGGGCGGTTAGGGATTTGAGGCCAATAACAGAGTTAGAGGTTATGGACGCCAATCAGGCAGGATCTGCCGTCAGTAGGTGCGACTGTACCCCTCCCCAACCCCACGCAAGTACCGCAAAATCTCGTGGCTTGCAGGTAAAGGTGATCATTACCAGTTTTGTCTAGAATGTCATAGCTTTGAGACAAGGAGGTATCAAGCTCAGCCTCAGTGCGGAGAACCTACTGAACGGTCAAACAGAGAGCGAGGGCCTTCAGAGCGATACTTCAGCCATGACAGCGGAACATCTTGAATCTTTGGGAGACAGCAGTGTCAATCAAGTCCAGACTCCACGCAAACGTTGTCAAAGAAAGAAACCGAGTCCTAAGGCAAAGTCAATTTTAAGCTGCGAACTCTAGATTGTGAAATTCGGATGAAGCCAATAACGAGGGTAGAAAGAACCTACAGCCGTGAGGTGAAGATTCGGGCCTTGACTTTCTATCACCTGCATAAGATTCCAGTTGAACAATATCATAAAGTCTCCTAATATCGGACTCCTAGCATTTCAGAAGTGGTAAATACTATCTTGATTCCAGAAAGTACGATACAGGGATAGATTAAAAGGGAATGAGAAATAATAAGTCAAGAGTGTGGACGTAGTAGAGGAAATAATACCTCCTTTACTTGCAAATGGCCAGAATTGGAGAAAAAGTTATATAATCTTTTTCTCACTCCTCGGAATGAAGGAAAAATTATGAGAAGAGATTGGTTTAGATGGAATGCTCTCTACCACCCCAATAAATGCATCATTCGATGCATTTACTAATATAAAAAGGATCCGTGAAAGCATTGAACGATGCATTAAATGCAACGAAGGATATTAATGCATTACACCGATGAATTTACTGATGCTTTAGCTGTGAGTAGTCAATAGCAGGCCTGAAATGGTTGAAATTATATCAATTGATGGCATGGCGTAATAGATTAGCTCTTCAGTAATTTAGTATAATGGTTGGGGTTCAATTCTCTAACAGTTTTCTTTTGTTCAATTAGTTTTTCCATGTCTTGATTAGACTGATGCATTAGCTGGGATTTTGATGCATTTTCGACGCATTACCGATGCATTATTGATGCATTTTCGATGCATTATGAACTGATACATTTTGGATACATATACTGATCTATTACGTGGGGTGGTAGAGGCTAGGAAGATCTTCAAAGAGATCTATCCAAATACATACATTACCGCCCGATCGGATAAAGATATCAGCCTGTTTTGTAGACCTAGAGCTGATACTAGCTTGATATATGCATTATATATAGGATAAGCTATATTTTGGCCTGTTTGGGCAATAATCTTGATATTTGGTGCCTAATTGACTTGATTACTAATCTGTGCCTCTCTCCAAAACCTGTTTTCCTTTTTCTATGACACAGTCATTGCTATCACGGCGTGATACGACATCGAGCACGGTTGCGGGAAGAAGGATTAGTCAGGGTTTCTCTTATGTTCTAGGGGTTTTCGGTTGCAGGGTTCTATGAGTCAACGCCATGCAGGTATTTGTAATGAGGGATTTCGCTGGGTTCTACGGGTTTATGGGATGAGTCAGCGAAGGGTTTTCGCTATATAAGATTCACTTCATTCTTCTCTTCTCCTTTTCTTCACGCAACCTTCCTTAGGCGTCTTTAGTCTTCGCCTCTAATATATTCTCTTCTACCATAGTCCCTTCGGTCGTGTTCTCACGGACGTTAGACTACCTCCTCGCAGCGCCGTCTAGCCTTCGCCCGTCCAAGTTCCTCTCCCACGTAGCCTCACTCGCCACCATAGTCCAGCCTTGGTGGTTTACCTCATTGTTCATCGCCTCGATTAGCGGTGATACTAAGGTTGCGTCTCTAACGCTAACCCGAACTACAACTCGCCCGACAATGTCGCAAACAATCGTAGCCCAAGAGAACTCGACTATGATCGACTCGAAGAGACTTGGGTCGCTTTTCTTCAAGCATACCCCGAAGACCACTAGGCGTCTGAGGACGTTGTTTAACCAATAATAAATCATGCGTAGCCATCGGTTAGCGAACTACGGAACGAGACTGACCCAACAGGAGGCAGATGAAACGGAGATATGGAAACAAAGGATCACCGAACTCCAGCAGGATCTGGAGAAGAAGAAACACCACAAGTCTCAAGCCCAAGTCACCACCCTCCAAGCCGAAGTCACGGCGACAAGAAACCCTAGCCGCGAAGACTTGCAACCAGGCCCCCACCACCAGAAGAACAACCAAGACCGCCCGCCTTCGTCGCCTAACCGATTCCTCCGCGCAACAACACACCCGTAAGCAAGAATGGAGAAGTCGAGAAGCTCCCGGACCCCAAGCAGTTCAATGGTCTCCGGAGGAACTTCCTCTTCCAACACATGCTGAAACTCAAAAGCTCTTGGTAATGCCGACCGGTATCTCACCCTACAGAATCAACTCACCTCGCCATCTCTCGGAAAGGCCTGTGCCGACCAATTCATGCCATACCTGACCAACACAGGGGTTAACCTCCTCCATGGAAAGGTTTTTAAATATTGACCACAGCCTTTGGGGGACCCGGACTTAGTGGGAACGCCCGCACAAAACTCAGAAACATCCGCCAAGATGACGATCGTTCTCGGACTATTTCGCCAGCCTAACGCTATACGCCGATGCGGATTAGAAGCTGCTAACGTAGAAAGTCTCTGGCGGGTTAAGCGAAGCTGATGGTCGCGACACCCCCGCCACGGTCGCTCGAACTTCGCCGCCATCCTTCAAAGGTTGGACAACAAACAACAGATCCTAACGCCCGCTTCCGCCATTCACCGTCTTCCGCCCGCGTCCTCTGCATTCGCCCTCCGCCCCGCCACTCTGCTCGCCCACATTTCTGCTCCCGTTCCTCCACACATACACCGCGCCCGCCGCCCCCACCGTCCGAACAGTCCATGGACCTGTCAACTCGCTCGCGCCAGAACAGATCTCACCCCACGACCCGAATGAAGAAAAGGAAGAAGGAGCCTCCGGCGATGAGGCGTTAAAGATTTTCCTGGACTGAGTGGGCTCACTCCAGGGCGGTTAAGATTTTTCTAGGATTTCGGTTTCTGGGTTTTCGGTTTCAGAGAAGGATATGGATGGGAATCAATTAATTAAATGGCTTCAATTTCTCAAAATAAAGACTCTTTCATCCCATCGTATGCCTCATTGATACTGGCGCCTCAGGATACGCTTTCATAGATAAAAATTTCAGATGCCACCATAAACTCAAAACAATTCCACTCATTCTTCCCCGACACATGAGGCGTAATAGACGGTAGACCTATTGAATCAGGAAAGGTCACCCACAAAGTCATCCTCAGCAAACGTCAACGGACACAGGAGGAAGCGCTTCTTTGTCACCCAGCTAGATACTACCCAATAGTCATGGGCCTCCATGGATCGCAGACATAACAACAATCCTCCCACGATAACGAAATACAATTCAACTCGTCATACTGTATAAAATATTGTTCCTCAACCATAACCGAAGTCGCCGTCTCTATTGAACCCCCACCAAACCAACCACCAACATCTCCGTTATCACATCATACGCATTCCACAGACTACTTAACAAACAAAGAAAGGAATCTTGACTATACTCAACTACTCAAAGCCCTCGACGACCTCCGACCCCAATCGCCAAAGCGACCCCATACCGCATCAACACCACAACTTCCTCTACCTCCTCAATGAACCAGATGTCGCAAAACTTCCACTCGCCAACCCGAGTCGACGACCTTTCCATCGACATCCAAGAAGGCAAGACAGCACCTTCGGACCCATGTATGGAATAGCGATTAGAACTACAGTGACTCGGGGACTCACCTGGCGGAATACCTCTCCAGTGGGAAGATCCGACACAACACGTCACCCCAGCAGGCTCACCAGTACTGTTTGTCAAGAAAGCGGATGGTTCTCTCCGATTCTCGTCGTATAGAAAGTTGAATGCAGTAACGGTCAAGAACCGCCACCCATTGCCACTAACTCCGGAAGCGTTTATGGGTATCTCTGCCGTAAATACTTCTCAAGCTAGATCTCTCATAGCGGCTACCATCAATTGAGAATCAAAGAAGGGGCGAATGGAAAACAGCATTCAGAACCAGGTATGGCCGTTTTGAATACCGGTCGTGCCATTATCACCAATGCGAACATCTTCATACTTTGGGTCCTTAGCCGTGATATGCTAACTAACATATGGAAGATATCTTCATCTACTCCGCTTCTGTTGGAAGAACACAAAGTCCCGTCGACAAGATCCTCCGAATTCTGGATCAGCAATCTGTAACTTGAAACCGAAATGTGAATGTACGTCGAAGAAACAATGTCACCTAGGATTCGGACTCACCGGAAGGAATCAAGATGGACGAGAAGAAGGTCGCCACTATTAGGGATTAGGAAACACCAACCTGTCTGAAAGATGTACAGGAGTTCAGGCAACCCAATTTCTATCGAAGATTCATCTATGCATACTCAGAGTTGTTTCCCGCTAATCTGACTAAGAGCAGGGGTAAAGTTTGAATGGACGAAAACTTCGGAAGGCGTTCGAAGACTTGAAAATAGCATTCTGCGCAGCATCTCAGACACTTCCGATCGCGAAATCATAGTAAAGCGGACGCATCGGACTACGTCTCAGCTGCCATTATGTCGCAAAGAGATGATGAAGGGATACTACATCCAGTGGCCTTCTTCTCGAAAAAACACGCCCGGCAGAATGCAACTATGAAATCTCGACAAGCTACTAGCAATCATCCAGGGATTCGAGGTGGAGATACTTCTTGAAACAAGCCTCCTTCCCCATCAAGGTCCTAACAGATCACAGGAACCTTGAATACTTTATGTCAACGAAACTATTAAACCGGCGACAAACCGTTGGTCGAGTTATATCACGGTTCAATTTAGTTATACAATTCCGACCAGGAAACAAGGAGGAAACCAGATGCATTGACTAGGAGATCGGAGATCTACCTAAGGGGGATGAACGCCTTGCGTATCAATATCAGACAGTGTTGAAGAAGAAAAATTTGGATAATAAGCTAAGTTTGTTGGCGGGTTCTTTGGCAAATGAACCCGCTGAAGGCATACTATTCAGGAGTTATTTTCAATTGCTTACCAAGAAGACAGTTTCCCAAACAAAGTTCTCACCATGCTAAGGGCGGCACCAAACAATCAAAACAAATTTAGATTGGCGAATCTTGCGCAGCGAGGGCGGACTTCTCCTGTACCGCCGAAAGACTCTTCGTGCCAGAACATGAGGAGCTACAAATTAAACTCCTACAAGAATACCATGATAAACCATCAGCAGGGCATCCAGGAAGAGCTAAAACGCTTGAACTACTCAGCCGCGAATACTATTGGCCAAACATGCGGAAGTATATACCGCTACGTTATGAATTGTCACACCTGGAAGAAGCAAAGCAAAGCACCTCAGGGAGTCCTCCGCCCTCTTTCAGTACCCAAACTACCATGGTCAGACGTATCAATGGACTTTGTGACCGGCCTTCCCCTCAGCAACAACTACAACGCGATCCTTGTCGTCGTTGACCGCCTTACAAAAATGAGACACTTCATCCCATGCACTGAAGAATCAGGAGCCAGGGACGTCGCTAGAATGTATCTGGAGAACGTATGGAAACTCCATGGCCTCCCAGAAAAGATTGTATCAGACTGGGGTACCCAATTCACTTCAGACTTTTGGAAATCCCTCTGCGACAGACTAGAAATCTCCCCCCGCTTCTCCACCGCCTTCCACCCCCAGACTGATGGCCAGACAGAAAGAATCAACGCCATCATGGAACAGTACCTCCGCAGCTACGTCGACTACCAAGAGGACAATTGGGCTACCTACTTACCAATGGCTGAATTCGCAACCAACAAGCATGTATCAGAGTCCACCAAGCTCTCCCCCTTCGAAGCCAACTATGGCAGACACCCCCGAATGACTTTTGGCCCCCTACGACATGGCACAACTACCAACGAAGATCAGGCCAACACCATGGTAAGAGACATGTCAGAAGTGTTTGACTTCCTCCGAGCCGAGATGTTTAGAGCTCAACGGATCATGGAAGAGTCAGCAAATGCCAACAGAACCCCGGCCCCCCGCTATGCCATTGGAGATGAGGTCTGGCTGTCCACCCGAAACCTATTAACCAAAAGACCATCGAAGAAGTTAGACTGGAAACAAGTTGGCCCGTACCCCATATCCCGTATCGTGAGCCCCTATCTTTCTGAACTCACTACTGTCGATGAAAGTTCACCCGGTCTTCCATGTATCGCTTCTCTCACCCGCCATATGACCCGTCCTGGACAGCTACAACCTCCGCCACCACCAGTCGAGATTGAAGGAGAGCAGGAGTGGGAGGTTGAGGCAATCCTAGATTACTCGGAAACAAGCGGACGATTGGAATACCTCGTAAATCTGCTATGACGAACCTTCCTGGCAACCTTATGACGACTTAGACAACTCTCCCGAGTTGGTTAAAGACTTCCACGAACTCTACCCACGTAAGCCTAAGAGGACTTAGGCCTCAGAGGGGGACCTAATATCTATCACGGCGTGATACGACATCGAGCACGGTTGCGGGAAGAAGGATTAGTCAGGGTTTCTCTTATGTTCTAGGGGTTTTCGGTTGCAGGGTTCTATGAGTCAACGCCATGCAGGTATTTGTAATGAGGGATTTCCTTTGGGTTCTACGGGTTTCTACGGGATGAGTCAGCGAAGGGTTTTCAGGGCTATATATAAGGGGGCTCGTTCCCTCGCTTGTAGGACTTCTCTTCTTCTCCTTTCTTCTTCACGCACCCTTCCTGTCATCTTAGGCGTCTTTAGTCTTCTCTCGTCTAGAATATATTCTCTCTCTCTTAGCCATAGTCGCCCGTCGTGTTCTTGCGAGGCGTTAGACTACCTCCTCGTCTTACTCGCGCCGTACCTAGCCCTTCGTCCCAAGTTACGGCCCCCTCTCCCACGTAGCCCACTACCTCGCTCACCATAGTCCAGCCTTGGTGGTTTACCTTGTTCAGTTAAACATTATTAGCGCACCGCATAATTAAATGTGTTATTGATTATACAAGAAATCTGTTTTCCTTCAATCACGACGCATTGGTTATGCAGCCATTGTATAGTTCTCTCTGTTGTTCCTGATATTATCAGCAAAAAATCAGGCTGCGTCTTGTAACGCCTAGGCACCACAATTGGCACAAGATGCACAAGATGTCAAAAAAGCCCAAATATCAATTGCTTACCTACATCACCATGTTTTGGCGCCATAAGATAGTCTTAAGCCTCCTAGATGCACCTTTCGTTTTTAGTCTCCATTAGTCACCATACAGTCTTATGCCTTTCTTAAAACTGTGATCATGGCAGAAACTTGGCCTTCGATTTTGCTGGGAATTGATATCATACTAATGATTGGACATTTAGGGTTATTAACGGTACATCGTTCAGTAGCAGGATTTTACAAGTCTCAGGAGAGTACAGGGGTCTCAAGAGATGTAGGAAACTCCAGTTACAAATGGTAAAGCTTGCTGATGTCCTTTATCTAATTCTGTTTCCATGATATCATCAGCAAAAAATACAAGTGTGTCTTGTAGGTCCTGAGTACCAAAATTGTTACAAGATGGAAAAGATGTCAAAAATATACAAATATCAATTGCTTTTGTGTAGTTTCTCGCTACATAGTAATTAGTCTTGAATTGTTTCATTACTCTATCAATGTTAAAGGACAATTTTTTATTCTTAGTTTTTACCACTTTATTTTGTGTCTTTTAGCTGCCTAGCAGTTATAGCACCACATTGACACTACTTTTCTTGGACGAACTATGTAACAAATATGACTGGACAGTTAAAGTAAGTGATATTAAATTTTTCATTTGATTGTTTTAACAGGGGTGTGACGGAGTGACTAGAGCTTAAAGAGTGACAGACAAAAAAGATTATGCAAGCAAGATTGAGCAGTACAGCCAAGAGCTAGCAAAAGGACAAAGGTCTTGATGAAAGCTAAGGCAAAGGCAAGCACAAGGCGGTGGTTAAGGCGAAGACCGAGAGGTAGGGTAGGGAAAGCGAGTATCAGCTGACAAGGCAACTAGGGTTACAGAAGAAGCCATGAAGCTCTACTTCCGGAGACGGGGGTCAAAGGTATTTCAAGACTAGAGACTTTAAGATTTTATTTTTATATGTTATGATGACAGGAAGACAACATCAGCAAGCTTTACCATTTGTGACTGGAGTCTCCTGAGTCTCCTGACAGTCTCCTGAGTCTCCTGAGACCCCTGTAATCTCCTGAGACTTGTAAAATCTTGCTGATAAAGGTGAAGAGGAAAGGAAAAAAATCTACAAAGCTCGCTACCATCTTCCCTATATATAACCCTTCCTTCAACCTGATTATTAGTTTATGTTCCTTGCTTTAAAACCTGTTTTCTCTTTCCATGACGCAGCTACTGTGTAACTATTGTATTATCTTACCGAAGAAACCTGTTTCTTTTCTCCCATGATGCAGTCATTGCGTAGCTATTGTGTAGTTGTTTTATATGCCCACTTGACGTCAGGACAATGGTAGGGTCGGAGTTCAGGAACAGTATCAAGGATAGGAACAGGGACAGGGATAGGACAGGGTCAATTCAGGATACACAGTAGTTGGATCGGGATCGAGTTCAAATTCCCATTTAGGGAGCGACATCAGCAAGATTTTACCGGTCTCAGGAGATTACAGAGGTCTCAGGAGACTCAGGAGACTGACAGGAGACCCAGGAGACTCCAATCACAAATGGTATATCAGCAAAAAATGGGGCTGCGTCTTGTGGCGCCTGGGCGCCACAATTGGCAGAAAATGCCCAAGACGTCAAAGACGCCCTAAAATAAATTGCTTACCTGCATCCCCGCGCCCCGGCGCCACAAGATAGTCTTGGACTCCCAAGATGACTTTTTCGTCATTAGTCCCCAAAACCTCGTCTTTAGTCTCCAAAACCTCGTCTTGTGCCTTTTGCCATCCTAGCAGTCATGGCAGAACCTTGACGCTAATTTTCGCTGGGAATTGACGTCACATTGACGATTGAACAGTTCAGGTGATTAATGGTACATCGTCTAGTTAATTCTATGTAATTCTATATAATTCTATGTACAAATATATGCCTGCACGACTACCTGCCCGCGCGCCTACCCGCACGCCCACCTCCTACATACAGAAGTCGTCGTTTCGGGGGTCTCCATAGCATCTATCTGGGCGTCACTATGGGCGTATCCATGGCATTTATTTGGGCGTGTCCTAGGCGTCGATTTAGGCGTCGATTTGGGCGTCGATTTGGGCGTCGATTTGGGTATGTAGGACTCTATATAGACATTAGCATAGGTGTCGGAATATGGGGTAGGGAGATACTCGAGATAGAGATGGAAGTTTAAGGTGAAGGTGGAGGTGAAGGTGAAAGTGGAGGTGGAGGTGAAGGTGAAGGTGGAGGTGGAGGCGGAGGTGGAGGTGGAGGTGGCGGCGGGGCCGCTTAAGACCTGGAAACTGCGTCAAGAATGACGTTAGAGAAAAGAGCTAGTCCCGATCGGGCTTAGTTTGTGCTGGCATATCATTTTTCTGCCAACATATTACATTTTGGAGACGTCAAAAGACGATCTGTCACATTTAGGACGAGCTAAGTCGAGCTTAGACGAGCCAAAAATGACATATCACTTTTGGAAGAGCTTAGATGAGCCAAATGTGACCTATCACTTTTGGACGAGCTTAGATGGGCCAAATGTGAGCTATCACTTTTTGGAGGCACAAGACGGCACCCGATGCATCTAGACGACGACTTTGGGTATTCCGCGTCTTGGGAGGCAAGATGCGTCTTGGCGAGACCTATTTTTTCCTGATGTAAAGCTTGCTGATGTTAGATATATTGGCTTTTGAATACTATAAAAATACATACTCCATTTATTCTCTTATATCCTGAGCTGTTGTACCAATAGTTTAACACTTTGACAGCTATATATAAGGTCCAAAATATGGACCACTTTACTATAAAAATATAAATAAGTAATTTAGTTCATATAACTATTATCGATTCAGGAAGTTGTGTGTGAGCTTATATGGAAGCAGAAATGAGAGTTAATTTCATCTGAAGAGTTGTTAGACTGTTTTTGTTTCATTGGTACTTAGTTGTGGGTCTGTAGAATTTCTGTATATTTCCCGATTGAAGTTACTGATGTGCTATTAATTTTATTGTTGGATAGATTACTATTCTTATACTTCCTTGTATAGTTTCTAATGTTTGATATGATGATTCTCAATGAGATTTTAGGATTTATATCACAAGTGTAATAGGTGTAATTGGTATCTTTATTTATAGCTTTGAAGCAATATCAAATATCAATTGTATCAGGAAGTAATATACTGTTGAGTATCAGTAGGGTACCTATTCTACAGTCATAGAGATGTTCATGTACTCTAGAGTAGTAGAGAACTAAAAAAAGAGCATTTGTTCCGTTAGGGTACTCTTTCAAAGCAGGAAGTAGACAGTTTTAAAATCATTAATATAAGTCAAGTATAAATTCTTCTGACGTAACCATATGTTTTGAATTTGATTGTATTGTTTTATTTTCCGTATATATGTAGTATGTAAATAGAGGTAATCAAAAAACAGTGATTATATTTCTAACTATGTAGCATTTTCAAATAGTGTATATCAAATAGATATTAGACCTCTTAAGCCATTGTTTTTTGCATAAGAGGGATTGATGAAAAGAAAGATAATAATCAACCACTTATAGTAGGTTTGTAAAGTTAATTAAACGCGGTTAATAACTATGCTTACATGATTGCACTTTTGATACCATCATAGTAGTCTCTATAAACAGCATAAAATATGTCATACTTATTACTTCCAGCTGGTAGATGTTCTTTTTATTTGCCAATGTTTTTTTTTGTTGGCATAAAGCATTTATTTTACCTACTAGTTAAATTGTTTATTCGTCAAAAATAGATAAATATCATGCATTGTTTGTTTAATATTTTCAATTATTTGTATTATTTTATCATTATATTATCAGATACAGATTTTGTTTCCCAAATTGAAATATTTTAAAATAGGTTAGAGTACTTACTTGTAGATATCAACTTCCTCCTCGAGTTTCTATACAAACCCACTACTATACCCTCATGAGGCCTCTCGCTCTCACGCCCAAAACCTCACTACAAATGGGAATCTCCTCCTCAGATTGCAACCAGATCCCGTACTCTCGAAGCAATCATCTCACTCTTTGAGAATCCCTCCCTCGAGTTGCAACCGGATTCTACTATCATTTTCACCAGGACAACGGCCCCTACCAGAAAGTCGCAGATATTGAGCTGGTGAGACTGTGGAAGACAGTAAATCCATGCACCTTCCTTTTCGGGCCATTTTGTTTCATATACCAAAAATCTCGTTCGATCCCGCGTTGCCTAAATTTGGCTGTGACGTATCGACAAACTTCAGAGGCCCTACCAGGTCATATCACTATAACGATTTTCTTTTATCATCAGTGGAGTGCTATTGTATCAGCAAAAAATAGGGATGTATCTCGTGGCACCTAGGTGCAACAATTGGCACAAAATTCACAAAGACGTCAAAGACGCCCAAATATTAATTACTTACCTGCATCACCGCGCCTAAGCGCTATAAGATAGTCCTGGTCTCCCAAGATGTATTTTTTGTCTTTAGTCTTCAAAACTTCTCCTTGTGCCCTTTGCCGAGCTATAGGTCATGGCAGAACTTTGACACTAATCTTCGCTGAGAATTGACGTCACCCTGATGATTGGACAGTTCGGATTATTAACAATACATCGTCTCTTTGATTCTATTTAATTCTCTATAATCCTATGTATAAGTATATGCCTGCGCAACTACCTGCCCGCGCCCCCACCTCCCTACTGTAGAAGCCATTAATTTGGGCATATCCTAAGCGTCGATTTGGGTGTGTCATGGCGTCGATTTAGGCGTATAGGACTCTATATAAATATTAGCATATGTGTCGGAATATGAGGTGGGGGGGTGCTCAAGATAGAGATAGAGGTAGAGGTGAGGGTGAAGATGGAGATAGAGATAGAGGCGGTGGCGGGAGTGCTTAAAACCTGAAGACTATGTCAAGAATGACGTTGATAGCTGGAGCTAGTCCCGATCGGGCTTAGCCTCTTCCGGCATATTACCTTTCTGCCGACAGATCAAACCTTGGAGTCGAAATAAGATATCAAAAGACGACCTATCACATTTAGGACAAGCTAGATGAGCTAAGTCAGACTTAGACGAGCCAAAGACGACAGTTCATTTTTAGGTAAGTTCAGACGAGCCAAATACGACCTATCACTTTTTGGAGGTGCAAGATGCATCCCGACACATTCAGATAACGATTTTAGGTATTCTGCATCTTGAGAGATATGATTCGTCTTGGGGAAACATATTTTTTCCTGATGTAGTTGGGGATAGGTTTTGTTAACACCATAGTGTCTCCCTGAATGCGAAATTCTTGTATCTAGATACGAATGAAATTATGATTTAAAAAAAAAATACCTTCTCGCAGATTAGGTTTTGTTTATGCTATAGGGAGTTTTTGCATGTAACATCCCTGTACCTTGAAAGAAATAAAAATATAATAGGAAGAAAAAAAAACTACCCACTGGCAGACAATAGAACTCATTTATGATAACCCATAGATGCTATAACATAGCCAGGTAGTTTAACTGAATAAGCGTATCTCATTTCTTCAATAATAGTTTGCTAAGAGAATCTTTTTATTTTCTTATCTCTTGTAATAAGCTCTTGTATTCTTTTCTTCTTTGCTAGATCAAAAATAGTTGGCCTTCCTTTTCTGCTCTTGTTGATAGATGTTTCCTTTGCTCTGAAACTTTTATATATTCTCTGACAAATACGAAAATCTATTTTTATCAAACGTTCTATCTCTCTCTAGCTTTTGCCAGCACCTCTCAAAGCTATTACTCTAACTCTCCCACCCCTTATTCCTAACTTTTGCAGGCCCATGATGATCAGACCATATTCCCTTTGGTTTCATGGTATCGAACAGGGTTGAACAGGGCTCGTAGAACCGACCGAGCGGGGGCGAGCGGGCTTCACAGGTTGAGCTTCACGGGTTGAGCTTCATGGTATTGGACTCCTCCTTCTCCTCCCAGTACATGGCAGTGGTGGTGTCCTGTCTTGGCCCTAAATTATCTAATCATGATTTGCATAACTCTCGACCAACCACTAGAGCGTCTCCAGACTTACCCTTACACCCCGGTACATAGTAGATAGTAGATTCTGAAGACTAGCGGCGAACAACCCCTGATATTTCACCAGTGCCTGGTGCCTCCGGGACATAATAGCGTCTGAATATATATCTATCTCCCCATCCCTCCATCAAGCAAGTAAAAACTCGAACTTCACCCCATACACAAGGGTAGGGTACCCGTCGCAACGATTCCCACAACCTTGGGAATAATGCACATGTAGGTACGTCAAAATTTTCCGATAGGCTCCCAGTCGCACACACCACACACTAGAAACCAAAACCCGCACTAAAGGGATGATGAGCATAAGGCAGGTAAGGCAGGCGATATGGCGGGTAAGGGGAGCGAGTCGGAAGTATAGACGGCACCTTAATTTTTGCACTCCCCTAAATATTGGTGGGTTATGATTACACGTTAATTGTGTAAGCCTGGTGGTGATAGGTTATCATGCTACATGTGTTACTCATAATCTGAGATTACGGTAAGAGCCAGGGCTTAAATCATCACTGGGGCATGCCAATGGGCCTATTTATATGTATACCTTCCTATACAGGTGGTTTGTCTAGCGCATGAAGTATTATAATAGGTCACATGGGACAAGATTGATTTCACATGCTGTTGGCAATATTTTATTGAGAATGATCATGTAGCAGTAAGAGCTTCACATTTCATAATATCATGAAAAACAGTCGTGACCCATAAATGAAGGGATATAGTGCACAACAAGAAACCAACATATAATAAGCGCGAAAACAATGTTGGTGTAAATAGACAGCTAGAGATGGAAAAAGTATCAAGACCATTGAAGGTATCTGAGCACCAACATCTTGCAATTATGAACCAAGTGAGTAGAGTTCACAATACAGAAAAGCGGGTAGTGGCCTCTAATAATGGTCTAGACCATGAGCGAGAACAGTGGAAAGGAAACGTTGGAGGTAACAACCTGGATGTGCATAACGCGACGTTAAATAAGAGAAGGAGTAGTCAAGCAAAAGGAAACGGTAAAATGTGAAAAACGAGCCTTGAAATGCTCCTTTTAAAAAGGTGTTGACAGACGCTTCATAAGGAGCCACTCTACTCTCGGCTGAAGAATCCTATAGATGCCCGGAATCTCTGTCGATAAGACGCATATGACCATGAAGTAAAGAGAAGGGTAAAGAAATCCTAGCGAAATGGGTGAAATAAACAACGCTCGCACAAGAGTAATTGATGAAGACAGCGACAAAGAGGGCAAGACATAATTCTTGAGCTGTTACTTGAACTTTCTCATGCAAGATCAATCTGAAAGAGAGGCCTGCTTCAGGCGTTGTTCAAGCCGTTCAAGGTCTTCTGCAGAAGGCTTGTATTTAGATTTCTTAGGTCTAAACCCAAAGAATTAGCATAATCACTTGATGAAGAGTTAAGTAGGGACTTACGGATCGCGAACGCCAGTGTCTTTCTTTTGACTACCGCAGCCCTCACAAATCTTAGTACCTGTAACGAAGGTTGAATTGCACTTAGTACAGGTCCAGTGCACACGGCGACGGGGCTTCTTGTAAACGCGTTTTGGGCGCCCAGGGAGAGGCTCCTCCTTCTCGCTGTCGCTAGGGTCACATCCATCGTAGTATCCAGGTGGCTTATTCTTCTTGAACCTATATCGCGAGTGCTTAGTATAGTGCTTGGGCCGGAGGAAATAGTCAACAGGCCACTAACGGTTCACGAGGACATTTCTTGCAACGATTGTGGTTACACTTTTTGCAAACTTTCTCACCACCGAAATCCGTCTGACATCTATGACAGGTGCGATGGATTCTTTGGCGTGGTGCTTTGCGGACGAGATCCTGTCCACCAGTACGACTAGGAAGTGTGAGGCCTGAGATGTAATCCTTCTTCTTCTTGCGGGTAATCTTTTCACTAATCTTTTCCTTGCCCTTGCCCTTATCCTTAGGTTTCTTGACCCTATGTGTTCAAATTAATCAGTCAAAACTCCTGTGGATAGCAAACATCGGACAAAATGAACACCAGGATGGTCTTACGGGTTCCTAGGGCATTTGGTGCATCTCTTATGGCCGCAAGAGCAGCAGACCTTATCAGCACCAGTGTAAGTGGTACCACACTTATGGCAACTACGATGAACTCTCATACGAATTTCCTTTTGGACACGTTCTCCGGGAGGTGCGTTAGACAAAGGCCAGTCAACATTGGAGATCTCCAAGCCATGTTTCTTGAATAATTCTTGAGCACGCTCCTTCGTGGTCAATTGGCGAGGGGCTGGCTGAGAGCTCTTCGGCGGCTGTCTCGGCTTCAGCCTCTGTTGGGCTGTTGCAGCGCTCCTGTCAAACGTTAGTTGCAATCATCTGGGGGCTATGGTAGTGAATAAATACCCAGTTACAGGTACTGTTGAAGATGTAGCAGTGGCAATAGTAGTAGCTGGAGGAGGGGGGGGAGGGGGGGGAGGAGCAGCGGCAACAGGAGCAGGAGCAGGAGGAGCAGGAGGAGCAGAAACAGCGCTGCTGGAGGCGACAGCAGGACTGGTCGGAGGCGTATCCCTTGTGGCAGCTGGTGATCTACCTGACTTGTTGAGACTCATAACTCGCTTGATAGAAGCTGTAAACCGTTTCCTGATGGACTTCTCGTCCCCGATAGAACTGGTACCAGCCATTTTGGATAGCTTATGTCTGAACTTCTTTAAACTCCTCAAAGGGGATGGTCGTTGGTACGGGTCCGGGGTCAGTAATGGTGGTGATATTGATTTCAGCACTTGAAGTTGGGCAGAAGATGTGTTGAAGAGGGGGGTTGGCAACCAATGTTCAGACGAACAAACTGTGTGGCAGCCACTCGACCCAATTCGCTTCGGACGGCTGTGGCGATAAAAGTAAGACTCTGGCTAAAGCGGATTTATGGTCTTCAAAATAACTTCAAGGGAGAAATAAGTTCGGGAATAGGGTTGGGGGACAAGAGAGTATAAATTCTAAGAGGGGGGTGGTGGGTGGGATGGAATGATGGGGCGGGTGCTGGGTCAAAAGGGAGGAGAGGGTAGGTGTTGGTAATATAGGTAGGCAGGGAGGAAGGGTTTTTTTTCCCTCCTCCTGTTCCTATCCGACCCGCGTGAGTTTCTTGTGGTGCCTTGGGCGCGTCGCTTAGCGACTGTTTGTAATTTCTCGAGGGAGGTGGTGCGACCGGGGACTTGGGAAAGCTCCAACGCTAATTGTTGACCAGTCTCAGGGTTTACCGTGTCGTTAATGCCGATGACGGGCGGGAGCGACTAGAAAAGGGAAGAAGAGGACGGGTAAGAGCGAGGAAGCAGTGGAGACGCTTTTGGCGCTTGATGACTGCGTGTGGGCAAGTAGGGGAGGGAAAGAGAGGGGGAGGGTGTGGAGACTGTTGTACTTTAGTTACGGACTACCATCTTCCGGTAGTAGGCACAAAAAAAAAAACCGAAGCCCAGAAAAGCCATAGTCTCTACCATATCGGCTGTTTAGGGGGTTATGGAAGTACACTGTACGGTAAGTGGTGTATGGTGTGTGGATACATCTACTATGTCCTAGATTACCTTATTGGTTGAGAGTGACTGGGTGTATTTCAAGTTCCTGTCAAACTGGCGGGAATTGGGGAAGCCCGCCATATGAAATGTCTAACTGGCGGGGGGCGAAGGCCCCCATAACTACATGCAGAGAGCTAAAACTTGTGTGAACTGCGCTAGTACAATAGTAAAGTACTAGTGCTCCTTCGTTCAGTCCCCAGGGATTCTGAGCCAGAGTAATGGGCCCCAATTGCGACGACGTTATGCGAAGAATCCTCTAAGCTAGGTGCAATTCGTACATGCATGCGTGAACATACTCCTAGAGTACGTACATGGTATACATACATGAAGTAGGCACATGTACTCTAGTTCATGCCTATAGCACTCTAGACGCCCCTGCCGCATTATATACCTCTCTGCTCCGCTGTGCTGGTTCGATCCATCTTCGTTGTTTTATTCCCAGTATGGGAGAATACATAGTGGATAGAGCCAGGAAGAAGTGGGAAAGGTGACCATTTCGGGGCAATATGTTTCTCAAAGTGAACCATGCACCCACCTATACCAGCCGAGAATTATACCAACTTCTTATCATAGCTACATGTAACCTACCGCATTAATTGAGAAAATTCGTTGCGCTGCAGCAAGGGTCGTGTTACATACATGAGAGTCAGACATACATTAGCGGTCTGGGCAATATCAAAAGGTACGTTCCAATCTACAAACTACATGATATTTTTTAACAAATTGGTAGTGTAGCGGTTCTGGTTCTGAGTTTATATTGTCTACAGGTCCTGGGTTCAAATCTTCTTGGAGTTACCTTTTTCAGGGTGATTCCCAAGGTCTTAGATATTCTACAACTTCGGACTCATCACCACTGTCGGGAATCAGTGTGTTTTCCTCCTCTAAATGGCCTAGCGGAAGCTGGTTCTGGAGTTGAACAAGAGGAACTCTACGGTTCAAATTCCACTGACCCGTGCTTTCATAGTTGTTAAGCCGCCAGTCTCCGATCTCAATAGGTCCAAAGCCTTTGATGTTGAGCTCATAATCGCGGCTTCCATCAATAGGGAGAGAGAGGCCAACGTTCCGGAATGAATCAATAATGATTTGGCGTTTATTGGTGCAAAGGTCATCCCACGCTTGACCAACACATTTAGTTGTCAGGACCCGTCTCTCCCTAATAGTCCAGGAGTCTTCCTCAGGGACACCGGGCCGTTGATCGATAGCTTCGTCTGTCAGGTCACGAAGAATACCTTGAAATCGCTTGTTAATGGAAACGTCCAATAGCGGAATTAAGTGAGAGCGGAGAGTACCTTTAAACGGCTTGTTAATGGAAATATCTAATGGCTGGAGTAGACCTGTACAACCCGGTGGGATTAGTGATGGAATAATATCATTCTTGTGGAGTTTCTCTAAGACAGCGGGAGTTTTATGAAACTCTGCTACATCTAGAGCGAAGAGACTGGGCCGGCCCTGTAGTGCAGGAATCAAGTACTGATCAATGTACTTAAGAAAAAGTTTTTCGTTGTTGTAAGCAGTAGGGTTGAATTCGACAATAACACGGCAATCATAGAGTCTTTTCTCTTCATCCATCCTACCAGTACCCTTACCATGAAAAATAATAAGTGGTGGGATGCGGGAAACACCATCAGCGAAAACACAAAGAATAAGTGACGCCTGCCGCTTGTCCCAACCGCTGCGACATGATTTAGCCCAAATTGTTTTGAGTCCTTGGAAGCTATATGTACGGCCGTCAAGGTACTCAAAAGGTATAGGAGTCTCATCTAAATTACAGATATTGCTTAAAAAATAGCGTCCAATATCTCTAGCAAGAACTGTTTCCATATAGAATCGAGGCTGTGAGTTCCGGCGATTATATTGTAACCATCGCATAACAAGTTGCACATAATCGGCTGGTACCTTCTGTGCTTTGTTTGTGGTGAATCGGAGCGTTATACAATGTCGAGTGAGAAAACCGTGGAACCATCCTGCTGAGAAACAAAATACCGATAGATCTAGACGAGGATAACATTCAAGGAACATCCGACGGCAAGTGCGACGAAACCAACCTCGTCGCACTGTTTTTCCTTCTTCTCTCCTTTTTGTGAAAGCATCCAGTAGCTTTTCTTCTAATATTGGCCACCGACAGATGAACCGTTTACAGATAAAGCGACTTCCAACAGGTGTATTTATGATTGCATCGCGTGTATTCCACCAAAAACTTATTGTACTTGCTGGTATTAAAAATATCTTGCTGGCTTCCGCAATCTGAACAGGCCGAGTTGTCTCCCCATAATCACTTATGTAGGTTACCCGATAATGAAATAAAAAGGTCAGAACCTCAATTTGCTTTTCCCTTGAGTACGACCGTTTAACTCTCTGAACTGGTTTCACAGCACGTGAAGCTCGCTCCTCTATTGACATAGGTTTTGGGCCGGGTTTTTTTCTGTCACTTGCATTCACCGCTGAACTACAAGTTGAAAGACTGCTTTTGAGAAAAATGCGACTGCTTGAAGCCTGAACGGTCATGATGCTCTGATTGTAGTGAAGGTATTGACTAGCATCACGGCTTTATTTTGTCTCCGTGAGGTTGTGATTTCACAGCTGTCAGACATTCTCCTGCACCTTTTCTGCACCAATACCCCTGCTGCAGTGCAACGAATTTTCTCAATTAATGCGGTATCCTTTGGACGGATGAAATCCCATTTCACGTATTCCTAGCCCTTTGTGGTAACTAATGCTAATTTCTCAAAAACAGTTATACCTGAGTACGTGCACGGTTCATACTTTACTTGAACCAGTAAAAATTGCTAGGCCCCGCGCGATCGTCATACCCTCTACCACTCTATGGACCGAAAGAAGAGTTGCATGACAACTGAGTGTACCATATCATCAGTCTCTTTGCAGCGTAATTATAAGCTACGCCATTTCTGTGTGTATGAAATCACCAAATGTGCATCACTTTCAGACACCCTGGGCACATGTATTATTGCTTATATTGTTGCATGTATCGACATAGCCACAGGTACCGCCGTTCATGGATACTAGCAGTAGCCACCTCGCAAGTTGTAGCTATATATATTTTGGAGAGGTTATTGTACTCTGCCCCCCTACTGACACCAACTTGGGGGAGGTTTTGGGGACGGGGGACCTTCGGCCCCCCTGGGCTGACTCCCAGCTCCATTGTACTTGAAGCTAGGAGCTGGAATAGTTAAAGTATAATCTACAGTTCAATTACTTCCAGTTGAACTATTACAGTTGAATGCTCCATCTTGAGTTATAGATATCAAGTCTTCCACAGCTGTTATTGTTGGCCTACGCTCCCTCCCTCCTCCCCACACTTTCTGTTCCCCAGCTCGATCTTTGATATCCTTCAATCTGTGGAAGCTTCTTTCCAGCTTAATGCTTAATGTGTTGTGCTTAGTCAATATTTCTATCACTATCAACCAATCATGTTTTGAGAAGGACTGAAAACTGATGTAATCCAATACACAGTAGACTGGGTATTAATGGATTCTACTAAAGAGAATTGTCAAGCCTAGTTTGTTTGTTCTTCTTGCGCTTTTATCGGTACTGTATGTCACCAAACCATCTCATAACACGTGGAGGTATAGTTGGTCACAACATACTCTTTCGCTACTTGTAACTTATACTTTAAACTCTCATATAATTGGGAAATAAAATTTTCACTATAACATTAGTCATTGCCCTACAAAACACTTACTATTACGGGTGTAGGAGTCGGAACCTAAAGAGAAGAACTGGGAACCCTTCCTATTCATCAGCAAGCTTGGTGTTTTCCTTGGGTGCGTATGTATGTGTCCGAGTACTACGTGCCAAGTATTATTCCGCCCTGAACGCTACCAGGACCCTAACTACTCCGACAAACTGCCAAAACCTCTTTATCTCCTGGAGATATCAATGTTCCTCTGTTGCGAGTGCTATAACTGCCATCAATTACTCGGTGAGTTTTGCTTCAGCACTCTATCTCTGGTGCACACAATCTCGCCTCAAATAATTCTTCATTCTAAAGTTCGTATTTACCTCAATCATGAATACTTCATTAGAGATCGCTATTACTATGAAAGACATTTTCACTTATCCGAAAGTATTGTCTTTTTATTACTTCATTGGTAGCTAAAATCATTTCATGTATGCAAATCAATTCAGATATTTACAAGCCAATTGGAGTTATCTATTTGAAAGAGATGTGCCGTTCTCAAGCTGTTACAAATGTTCACAACCCACATCTTTCTCTTTCCTCTTCTGCAAGCTTTGGGAAGCCCGTGGAATGCTTCGGGAATTCCCTGATCTTTCACTTCTAGGAGCTCTATCAGGCACAGTCTGTGTGATCGGCTCCTACTGTTGCGAAGTTTAAACAACGCCTCTAATCGACCTGGTAAGTATCTTCCAAACACTCCCTAATGCTCTGAAGACATTACTGAAACCAACGCACAATCTTTTCTCACTGCCTACTTTCTGAATTCCGCTTCTCTAGTGTATCGGAGATTATAAATCTCATACATATCCGTCTTTTTGAAAATAGATTTAGGAACTTGCAGGCAGGTAAATTTCTCTACACCATATTCGCCAAAGCTTTCTAAACTTCCGATAAAGCTTTGGGAGCAATTGTGACGTAGCAACTAAGATTAGAGAGCGAGAAATGAAAACAATTATGCAGGAAGAATTCGAAGGGCATAGCTAGAGCTAGTAAATGGATGAAGGGCACCGGCGAACGCTAAGGCAAGGGCCAAGACAAGCAGACGGTTACAAGCACAGGAAAAGTAGGGGAAGCGAGGATCAGGTACTGATTCTCAAGACAGTAGGGTTGTCCTGAGGCAACCGTCAAAGGCAGAAAACTTTTTGGTCACGATGAGGACAAAGACTTTAGGCTATAGATGAAGACTATGATGTTTTAGAACGGGAGTATTTTCCTATGTACCAGGATAACAGGAAGAGCGAAGATGAAGAGGAAAAGGAAAAAGAAAAAGAACTAAAGGAAAAGTCTACACCTGCTATTTAAAACCACATTTCATTTGAAGATGTACATTATGACTCCTTAATAGATCTCTTTGTGAAATTTAAATCTGTTGGGCTATAGAAATAAAATGCTTCGATTACAACCATACTTCGTATTCCACTCCACCATCTCCTAGTATTCTATTACCTATCCTCTATGCAACCGAATCCTACAGAAATAGATGACGTTAACCTCAGCCTACCACGTTTTCCATTCACCTAACATTTCTTCCCTTAGTGTATTATTACTGCGACTACCTAGTTGTCGTGACTGATGTCAAAACGTTAGGACAGCAATTTCCATCCTCTGGATACTCATTGACTAGACAATATGATGCTGTTCGGTTCATTTTCACCTCATCGGCGATATTATAGAGCACTTGAAATTTGGTCAATGGATTACTGTAACGGAGTGATAGAGACTAGAGGGCGAGAGATGAAAATGCTGACGCAAGAAAACAATCGAGGGGTGCAGCCAGGGCTAGCAAAGGGACAAAAGGCACCGGTGAGAGCTGAGGCAAAGGGCACGGAAGACACGCAGACACAAGCACAGGCAGAATAGGGAAAGCGAGGATCGTAGGAGCATACAGAGCGAGGATGAGGAGAAATTATATGTCTCGCTTATGAAGGCAAGTTTATACAGGCTATGACTATGAATTTTGGAGATAGGAGTATTTTCCTATGTACTGAGATAACAGGAAGACAAGATGAAGAGAAAAGAAAGAAAGAACTAAAGGAAAAGTCTACACCCGCTATTTAAAACCCCTTCCGCTGGTGCATTATGACTCACATCTCAGACCATAAAATCCCGTAGAAACCTTGTTGCAACCACACCTCGTATTCCTCCCCACCATCTTGTATAATTCCATTACCAATCCATCTGTAATGGAGTGACAGATGCTAGAGGGCGAGGATGATAACGAGGACGCAAGAGAGCAACTTGAATCGAGGGGCGCAGCCAGAACGAGCAGGAGGACGAAGGGTGCCAGCAAAGGCTAAGGCAAGGACAACAGCAAGCGCACGGGCACAAGCACAGGCAGAGCAGGGAAAGCTATGATCATATAAGGTCACAGGGCGAGGATGAGGAGAAACTATAGGTCTCGCTTATGAGGGCAGTTTAGGACCGGACTATGGCTATGGCTTCTGGAGATAGGAGTAGATTCCTATGTAATGAAATAACAGGAAGACGAGACAGACATCAGGAAAAAATAGGTCTCGCCAAGACGCATCTTGTCTCCCAAGATGCAGAATACCCAAAGTCGTCGTCTGGATGCATCGGGTGCCGTCTTGTGCCTCCAAAAAGTGATAGGTCACATTTGGCCCGTCTAAGCTCGTCCAAAAGTGATAGGTCATATTTGGCTCGTCTAAGCTCGTCCAAAAGAGATATGTCATCTTTGGCTCGTCTAAGCTGGACTTAGCTCGTCCTAAATGTGACAGGTCGTCTTTTGACGTTTCCAAAATGTGATATGTTGGCAGAAAAGTGATATGCCGACACAGACTAAGCCCGATTAGGACTAGCTCCTGTCATCAACGTCATTCTTGGCGCAGTTTCCAGGTCTTAAGCACCCCCGCCACCTCCTCCGCCTCCATCTCCACCTTCACCTTCACCTTCACCTCCACCTCAGGCTCTATCTCGAGTATCTACCTACCCCATATTCCGGCACCTATGCTAATGTCTATATAGAGTCCTACACGCCCAAATCGACACCCAAATCAACGCCTAAATCGACGCAGCCAGAAATTGTGCTATGGACTAAATCAACGCCCAAATCAGCATGACGACCTTTGCCCAAATCAACGCCATGGACACGCCCATAGTCACGCCCAAATAGCCGCCATGGACACGCCCAAATTGATGCTATGGACTCGCCCATAGTGACGCTCAAATCGACATGGGGACACTACGCCGACGACACGGCTTTGGTGAGGTGTAAGGTGGTGGCGAAGTGGGGAATTACATAGGATTACATAGAATTAAATAAGCGATGTACCGTGAATCACCTGAACTGTCGTCGATGTGGCGTCAATTCCTAGCGAAAATTAGTATCGAGGTTCTCTTGTGACTGCTAAGCGCAGCAAAAGGTACAAAACGAGGTTTTGAGGACTAAAGGCGAAAAAATCGTCTTGGGAGACCAGATTATCTTGTGGCGCCGGTAGCGAGGATGCAAGCAATTTATTTTAGGCGTCTTTGGCGTCTTGTCGCCAATTAATGGCGTACCAGCGCTAACCCGTTTTTGCTGATGACTTGCGACATTGATATATTGTATCAGCAAGGTTTTACAAGTTTCAGGAGATTACAGGGGTCTCAGGAGACTCAGGAGACTGTTAGGAGACTCAGGAGACTCCAGTCACAAATGGTAAAGCTTGCTGATGTATTGTGTCCTGGAGTTTTGGCATGTGTCTCGATAGCTTGGTACATCAGCAAGATCTTACAAGTCTCAGGAGACTGTGAGGAGAATCCAGTTACAAATGGTAGTCATTGTGACGGGGCTCTGCCTCTACCAAACAAGAGTGTAGGAAGCAAGAGGGCCGGTAGAAGATACATCAGCAAGCTTTACCATTTGTCACTGGAGTCTCCTGAGTCTCCTGACAGTCTCCTGAGTCTCCTGAGACCCCTGTAATCTCCTGAGACTTGTAAAATCTTGCTGATGTAGAAGTTAGGTTTAGGGAGTAAAGATTCTTCTGGGTAGATCTAACGGGGCAAGGTCGGAGTTCGGGGGAGGGTACAGGCATCAGCAAGATTTCACAAGTCTTAGGAGATTACAGGGTCTCAGGAGACTCAGGAGACTGTCAGGAGACTCAGGAGACTCCAGTCACAAATGGTAAAGCTTGCTGATGGGGACAGAGACGGGGGCCGGGATGGGACGGGTTCAATAGCGCTTACTCTCCATTACCCGAGCTCCTTCCTAATCCGTTATCCTGAATTCTGATATCGACCGATCTCATACAGCAATCCGATTCCGAAGGCGTCTTGGCGGCAGACGGGGTAGTGGGGGCTGGGCCGCGATAGTAGACTTAAAACTTGAATAATATTAAGCGGTTTCTTCCGCTTGTTATAACTGATGCTGAGGAAAAACTGGAACTGTTGAGTGGAAATGGAGACAAGTACATATACTCCAAATCTTTCTGTTTCCTACCTTCCACCGCTCCTACTAAATTCCAGTGAAAACTCTGTTTTGCAGTGGAAATAATTCCTCCACTACCCTGCTTCTCCCTAAGCGCTAGCAGGTGTTTCCGGTCCAAGAGTAAGCATCCTTAGTCAGAGTCGAGGATCACCTGCAGCCTAGCTATCACACATAGCTTTGGGCCTGCATTAAATGAGTCTCCACTCAAGTTGTCTACCTTAGATGGCTGCGGAGCTGTAATTCACTGTAGATCATTCCTGGGCATAGCCACTGCCATCTGCGGCAGAGCTATCTTTACTCAGAAGGTAAATGGAAATATCCGGCACTTAGAAACCTTTCTCTAACGAGTCCTCTATTCACAAATAAAGTTTAGACTTATCAGCTTGACCTTTTATGAATAGATCTCCTCCTTAGTAGTCAGAAGGTGGGTACACTTGCAGTAGGTTGTGGTCTTCTCCTACGGGTACCTTCCTATCACTGTATCTACTAGATTCTATTAATGACTCTGAGCTTATAACAGGCCCGGTGAGAATTAATCTCCGAACCGTTGGTATGGATCTGTTATACTAGTTTGCTGATGTAGTCACAGCGTTAATATGATTGAGGAAGGAATAGTAAACAAGCGAGAGTATGGTGGGGTGAGGTTAACGTCATCTGTTTCTATGAGATTCAGTTACAAGAAGAATTAGTAATAGAATACTGAGTGAAGGTGGAGAGGAATATGAGGTGTGGTTGTACCAAGTTTCTATGGGTTTCCATGGGCTCATGTATAATTAATAACAAACTAATGGAAGTGGCTGTTAAATAGCGGGTGTAGACTTTTCCTTTGGTCTTTTCCTTTCTTTCCTCTCTATCTCGTCTTCCTGTTATCTTCTGTTGGAGTTCTGTTCCTGGGGAACCGTAGACACCGTCTGTGGTCCGGAGCTTTTCGTGACTGGTACTCTTTGTACTCGTCAGTTGTCTCAGAACAATCAGACTATTGCCAGGATTATTACCTGGTCTTCGCTTCCCCTGCGCTGTCCTGCCTGTTCTTGTACCCATTCGCCCCACGCTACCGGTGTACTACGGCATACCATGGACTATTGTGGAGGGAAGAATATTATGGGATTGATTTTTGGGTTCGGGATTTCTCTTTGGGTTTCTATGGGTTTCTGTTACATGAGTTATGAGTCATCCCTGGGCCGGGATTGGGGAATTAGATATATAGTTGACTACAAACCTTTCTTTTGTCTCTTCCTCTTCTTTCCTTTCCTACGCAACTATCCTATTATCAACTCAACGTTTCTAGTTTCTTTAGTTAATCACAGTCTTCTCTAGCTGGAATAGAATATGTCACTGCTCTTAGTCATTCTCATCTTCGTCTAATATAGTTCCCATCTTGTTTCGTACTTAGTCTCGCTTTGCTTAGCCATAGTCTCCCGTCTATGACCGTAGACTGTGTCATCTAATAGTATCTTTGTCTCCACCTCTTTGTCCAAGAATCCTTGTAGATCCTCTGGTCCACACTCGTCTTGTTATAGTCTCGCCTCGGTTGTGAACCTTGGCTTGTTTAGTTATTGTCTCCACTTTGCCCTGTAACACCTTCATCAGCAAGATTTTACAAGTCTCAGGAGATTATAGGGGTCTCAGGAGACTCAGGAGACTATCAGAAGACTCAGGAGACTCCAGTCACAAATAGTAAAGCTTGCTGATGTTGTTTTAGCCCTTGCCGTTACCCTTCGTCCTTTACTAACTCTGGCTGCGCCTCTTGATTCTTTCCTCGCATCATCGTTTTCATCTTTCGCTTTCTAGCCTTTGTCGCTGTATCACACATTGGAATAAGACTCAGTAAAGACTCTCTTAGCTTGACGCCTTCACCAACCTCTTCTTACTAGTTCTCCTTCTGATCTCCTTGCTAGAAGCAATAAATATAGTTTCTCTTCCATTCCTGGCTAGCATCAGCAAGCTTTATCATTTGTGACTGAAGTCTCCTGAGTCTCCTGATAGTCTCCAGAGTCTCCTGAGACCCCTGTAATCTCCTGAGACTTGCAAAATCTTGCTGATGAGGCGCATATAGAGTAGTAAACTACTGAATCCGCAAAACTTTGTAACGGAGTGACAGAGACTAGAGGGCGAGAGAGGAAAACGATGATGCAACAGAACAATCGAGGGCGCAGCTAGGACGATCAGAGGGGCGAAGAGCACTGGCGAAGGCTAAAGCAAGGGCTACGGCAAGCATACGGGCACAAGCACAGGCAGAGTAGGGAAAGCGAAAATCGTAGGACAGTACAAGACGGGGATGAGGAGAAACTAGGTCTCGCTTATAAAGGCGAGCTTGGACGAGGCTTTGGTTATAACTTTTGAAGATAGGAGTATATTCCTATGTACTGAGATAGCAGGAAGACAAGACAGAAAGGAAAAGACTAAAAGAAACGTCTACACTAGCTATTTAACATACACCCCATTGCTAGCACCTTATGACTCACACATCACAACTAGAATATCATGGGGGCTCTGTATCGCCACACCTCGTATTCCTTCCCTTCATCACACCACGCTTGATTACGAATCCCACCCTACAACCGAACCTCCTAGAAAGAAAAGACTTTGCTAACAGTCCACCGTATCCCTCTTAGTTTAACATTCTCCCATCCACTATATACAAGCTTTGGCTACCGAACGATCGGGACTGATGCCAAAAAGTCGGGACAAACTTCCACATGTTTGTTTGATAATTTGGTCCTCCTTTTTCACCAAATGGTAGACAGTACTCCGAGTCTCCAATATAAGAAACATGCTTGAAGTCTCTGAGAAAGTTGGTGTAAAGTATTAATTATTTCTGCCCTCTACTTCTAACTTATAGAGCAGGTGAAACTTAATTACTTTTATCTTAGTCTCCCGACTATAGCCTCTTTCTATCCCCTGTATAAGCTTAACTGCAGCCATATCCAGCAACCTGCCCCTAACGGATTTGGGTTTTGGACCAGGTTTCTTTCTTTCCCGCTTTGGAATATTAGTTGTAACTATTCGAACAAAATTTCTTGTCATTTTAATAGCCGTTATACCCAAATCTGAAGTTGAAAGGTAATAGCATAGGTAGAGAAGAATGCAATGGTTAACAATTTTATTTGATAGACTCAATCATTACTCAATTGGTCATTTTTCCTGCAAGGCATGCCCCATAGCAACCGCCCGAATAAGACACGCAAGTTGGATGCAAGTAGGATGTGATATAATATTTACAATTACAACACTTGAAGGTACCGGGTGTCTACCTAAAATACCGAGATGCCGATATTGATAAGTCAATTTACTATGGAGCCACGGGTGGCATGGATGCAGGATCCAATAGAGACATCAGGAAAAAATAGGTTTCGCCAAGACGCATCTTGCGCCTCCAAAAAGTGATAGGTCGCATTTGGCTCGTCTGAGCTCGTCTAAAAGCGACATGTCGTCTTTGGCTTGTCTAGCTCGTCCTAAATGTGATGGGTCGTCTTTTGATGCCTATTTCGTCTCCAAAATGTGATATGTCGGCAGAAAAGTAATATGCTGGAAGAGGCTAAGCCCGATCGGGACTAGCTCTTTTCTCTAACGTCATTCTTGACGCAGTTTCCAGGTCTTAAGCGGCCCCGCCGCCACCTCCACCTCCACCTCCACCTCCACCTCCACCTCCGCCTCCACCTCCACCTTCACCTTCACCTCCACCTCCACCTTCACCTTCACCTCCACCTCTATCTCCATCTCTATCTTGAGTATCTCCCTACCCCATATTCTGACACCTATGCTAATGTCTATATAAGCTCTGTGCCCAAATCGACTCCGTAAACCATAGGGCCAGCCATGAAACGCCAAATCGGCCATGGAGCGCCCAAATCGGCGCTATGAACACGCCAAATCGGCGCCATGGACACGCTCATAGTGGCAGATAGACACTATGGAGACAGCACGACTTCTGTATGTAGGAGGTGGTAGCGGGTAAGCGGCGGGCAGGTAGTCGTGCAGGCGTATATTTGTCACGTAGAATTATATAGAATTACATAAATTAACTAAAGCGATGTACCATTAATCACCTGAAGCTGTTCAATCGTCAATGTGGCGTCAATTCGAAATTAGCGTCAAGGTTCTGCCATGACTGCTAGGATGGCAAAAGGCACAAGACGAGGTTTTGGAGACTAAAGACGAGGTTTTGGAGGCTAATGACGAAAAAGTCATCTTGGGAGTCCAAGATTATCTTGTGGCGCCGGGGCGTGGGGATACAGGTAAGCAATTTATTTTAGGGCGTCTTTGATGTCTTGGGCATTTCCTGCTAATTGTGGCGCCCAGGCGCCACAAGACGCAGCCCCATTTTTTGCTGATGGATTGACGCTGAACCAGCAATTTGTATGAGGGAAAGAAATACGGAGACATCCCCCAGAAGTTCAAGCCATACCCGTGAAGTTCCATGCTCGTGAAGCTCCACCTAAACCAACAAACTCTATATCTACAAACAGGTGTTCCAAATCACGAACACCTGTATCTAATATTTAGTAGCATGCCCTCCAGCAGTAATGACTGCTTCTAGTCTTCTAGACATGCTTCTAATCAATCCATCTAATCTATGTATAGTGATATTCCCCCAAGCATTCCAGACCATTATTTTCAAAACCCTATATCTCCTATCAATCTAAATGTTTCTCCTAATTCAGTCTCTATATTTGCCCACAAAGCCTCGATAAGATTAAGGTCAGGAGATTGTGCATGCCACCCAATAGTTTCCACCTCATTAATCTACCGACGGATAATAGATAATCCCTTATGATCAGGAGCATTATCTTCTACTACCTGAGTCCACCAATATTCTTCACAGGTATGATGCAAGAAAGAAATAAAATAAAGATCTAGAACATGATGTCTGTAGATATGGGAGCTGATGGTAACACCAGTAGGAGTGAACACTAGCTCAGACTTCATCTCTCCACAAAATCCTCCCCATATTATCGTACTCTTTCTTCTTGATTCCCAGGTTTCATCAAGACAGTCAGGATAATATTTTTCCTCTGGTCTGTGGGTAACCCAAGCATGATGACTAAATCCAGCTGTGTTGAAAATAGATTCATCTGTCCAGACAGTCCTAAAACAATCATTGTAGATCCAATATAATCTCTACTGGCACCATCTGACCCGTTTGATTAAATTATCCGCTCTTATTCTCCAACTATATATATATGTTAGTTTAGGCAACATAAAGACAAGCAGTGATTATCCTTCTTACGAGGTAGTCTCTTATAATAACCTATAGATGCCATAACATCACGTAGAGTTTTGACTGAACAGGCATGTCACATCTCTTCGATAATAGTTTGCTAGTAGAGTCTCTTTGTTCTCTTATGTCTGGTAACAAACTCTTGTAGCCTCTCCTTCTCTGCTTGATTAAAAATAGGTAGTCTTCCTCGTCTATTTCTGTTGGTAGCTGTTCCATTTGCTCTGGCACGTCTATAGATTCTCTGGCAAGTACAAAAATTGATCTCAGTCAGGCAACCTATTTTTTTCCAGCTCTTGCCAGCATCTCTTAAAGCTATGATTCTGACTATCTCATCTCTTGTTGTTTCCTTATTTCTAACATTTGCAGGTTCATGATGATCAGACTGTGTTCTTTTTTGTTTTATAGTGTTCGTGGAACGGGTTCGTGGAACGAGGTGGATGCGGTTCATGAATGGAGTTCACGGCAAACGGGCTTCATGGGTTGAGCTTCATGATATCGGACTCTCCTCCCATTACGTGGCAGTGGCGGTATCCTGTCTTGGCCCTAAAATCATCCAATCATGACTTGCATAACTTTCGACCAACCACCAAAGCGTCTCCGGACTTACCCTTACACCCCGGTACGCATGAAGCTATATTCAATCCTTATGCCTATGATTTCCTTCACACAGTACTTGTGAGCCCTTATGCGCCCCAAGAGGCAAACACATGCAGCATAGTCTTGGGAATTAATAATTTTTTGTTCGTTGCCTTTCACACCCGTGGCTAAAAGTCTTTAATGGTCTAGACCTTGCCACAATTATCAAGTCGAGTGATTACAGGCGTTCACCGTCTCTTGACGAATACTGCCAGTTGACGAACAGGGATTCCAAGTATGGCAGGAAACCAAGCAACAGCCAACCTACGAGATCTCCAGTCCTTTTAGTTTCTATTGGCCTAAGGCCCCCTGTTCGTCAACTGGCGGTATTCGTCAAGCGGCGGTGAACGCCTGTACACTGGCAGGTAATAAGTGATGGGATGTGCTGAATAAGCGCACCCCATCAAAAGCTACGAGGGGGATGAAACTTTACCAATTGGCAACGAAAGCACCTGCAAACACTATCAATTGACGGCACTAGCATCTATCACTAGCTCTATCAGCATGACCGTGTCACCTTCCACATTTAAGAAAAAAAGAATAGAAACTACAGAAGCTCAGCGAGCAAAAGTCATTACTTTTCATGAAGTCGGTTTCACCTAAAATGAGATAGAGGAAAAAACAGGTATTAAGAGGAGTACCTGTTGGAACATAGTCAAAAGAGATAAAGACAAACGGCAACCTGGAAGCCTTACACCATACACCGCTAATGCACCACGATCTGGCCGGCCTGAAAAGTTGAATAAACGCGAAAAGAGATATCTTGTATCATTAGCTAAGCGAAGCCGCCGCATGCATCTCGGAGTCTTGACCAAAAGCATTACGACTAAAGTCTCGATCAAAACAGCACGTAAATACTTCAAGCAAGCCGGTATACACAAGCGAAGAGCAAAGCGGAAGCCGTTTCTTACGAAAGTTCACAAACTCAAACGTATGTTATAGTGTAAAGAGAGGAAACATTGGACAATGGAGGATTGGGGTGAGGTAATTTGGACCGATGAGTCACGTTTCGAAGTAGGATATTACGGAGGAACCTGCTGGGTATATTGAGCTATCGATGAAGTAGATAAAGAAGAGTGTCTATTACCTTCTTTTAAAAGTGGAAGAACATCAGTTATGATTTGGGGGAGCATTCAATTAGGACATAAGGGTCCTATGGTAATCCTTCCACGTGGGGGAATGAAAGGTAATATCAATCAATTTTATATCCATAGTAACAAACAATTAGCTGATTGCTATTATAGGCAAAGAATATATTGAGTTTGTTATCAAGCCGGCTTTGAATCCATTTTATCAAAGTCGCAATTGTGCTACCCAGGACTCAGAAGCCATAGTAGTTGAGGATAACGCACCCCCACACAGGTCAAAAGTTGCATCTGCAGCTAGAAATAAATACCACATCCAAAGAAAGCCTTGGCTCATGAATCACCAGATCTCAACCCTATTGAAAACCTTTGGAGGATTATGAAGTCTCGCATCAATAAGCGAGAGCCAAGAGTGACTACTCAAGAAGCTCTGACCAAGGCTTTAAGAGAGGAGTGGGACCGGTTTGTAGCAGAAGACTTCAGGAAACTGATTGAAAGCATGCCTAAAAGGGTCAAACTATGTCTTAAAAATAGAGGAGGATCAATTCCATATTGATAAAATTCTATTTAACTATCAGTGTTGCGCATTCTGTTTGTATCTATAGCATTTTCCTACGGGCGCTGATACTGTTGCAAAGCGCTGAGAAAATTTTGAGGGCCGAGAAAATTTTGCTTTTTTCTTACTTCTGCTACTATTCTTTATTTATTTTTTATGTTATGGAAATTATAGTACTAGTAGTTCTCGTTATTTGATTGCATTTTTAATTGATATTGTTGATTCTTCACGGTCCAATCCTAAGATTCCCCTCATACAATGTATGGGGTGCCCAAACTGAGACATGTCTCGGCTCGGGTACATCCCATGACTTATTACCGGCCGGTGTACACGTATTTATAGCGCGGCCATTAACGGTTATCAAGTTTTTGGGATCTGCCAAGCCCTCGGTCCACCGGAATTACCATCCCAGTTGTGAGTTTAATTATACCCCGCATAATCTTTCACTACTGACTGAGATATAAAGCATTCGCGCCGCCAGTCGACAATGGGCCCTACCCTTTGTTTTTATTGAGCAAGGATATCAGCCCGCCCCTTGTACATCATGGCTTCTGTCTATTCTACCTTTCTCTATCATCTCCCTCGTGTTCTTCGCCGTTCCTTCTCAACATCAATCCATCGACGAACATCATGGGGATTTATTGGTTTAGGACAAATGGGTTACCCAATGGCCGAAAACCTCCGGAATAAGGTACCCGCAGAAGACACCTTGGTGATTTTCGATGTCGATCAGCGTAAAACTCAACAGTTTTGGGAGAAGACCAAACTTTCCTTAAAGGGTAACACTACCATAGCAAAAGACGTAAGAGATGTTGTTAATAAAAGTGTAAGCCTCAATCATTTCTTTTTGATATTTATTTTCTACCTCACTGGTCTCTTGTGATGAGTATTTTCCATGAATGACAAGTCTGAGTCGGGTCTTCGTCCTGAAGTCTCTCCTCATGATTTCTTTATTATCCATCAAAGCCAATCCTCTGATATCGCGCCAAGTTTACCTCTTTACCCATTAAAGCCCCAAAAGATAGTTTTTTGGAATTTTCTAACACTGTGTTTATTACAGAAAACAATCATCACGATGTTACCTGAGCCTCAACATGTCAAGTCCGTTTTCAGTGCGATACTATCTCCTGACTCAGATGCTAGCTTAACTAAATCGAAACTATTTGTTGATTGTTCAACGATTGACATTGCGACCTCTCTTGAGGTCGGGAAGGCTGTCCGCAATGCCTGCTCTTTCCGCGCCGAGTTTGTAGATGCTCCGGTTTCAGGAGGGGTTGTGGGAGCTCAGGCTGGCACGCTGACATTTATGGTTGGATCGCATGCGTCAATCTTACCGGCTGTGACACCACTATTGTCACTGATGGGGAGTCGCGTGCTACATTGTGGGCCACCCGGCTCGGGATTGGCGGGCAAATTGTCCAATAACTACCTCCTCTCGATTAGCAATATAGCAACCGCCGAAGCAATGAACCTCGGTATTAGTTTAGGTTTGGATAAACTGGTTTTGAAAGATTTGATCAACGTTTCCTCAGGAAGATGCTGGAGTAGTGAAATTAACAATCCTGTTGATACAGCCGCCCGAGGGTTTGAGGGAGGGTTTGGGGTTTCCCTTATGAAGAAGGATCTTAAGCTTGCCATGAAGGCTGCCGAGGAAGTCGGGGCTAGGCTAGAACTTGGAGAAAAGGCAAGAACCGTGTACGAAAGTGTTGAGCAAGATGACCGCTGTAGAAGTAAAGATTTCTCAGTTGTTTATAGGTGGCTGGGTGGGAAGGAGGACAACACTATTTAAACAGAAAATATTGGGGAATCTCATACATAGATATAATGTAGGTATTTAGTTCGGAAAGTAGAGCACAACTTCAGTGTGTCCCGGGCCATTAGGCTCTTTTAAAGGACATATATTTCACGCTGTTACGGGGCGGGGCCGGGGAACGGGGTCGGGATACAAGGTCGGGGAACGGGAACAGAGGGCCTAGTATATAAGGGAGACAGACGGGTTCAGGACACGGTGATACCAAGGGGCACAACCAATAACGGGCTCAGGGGTGATCAGGAGTATAGCAACCAAGTATATTTTATTAGAGACTAGTAGATATAGGAGAAACCAGAGAGGAAACCGAGAATAGAAATCTTATACGAAAGGTAGATAGCAGGAGGTCATGCAAGGAAAGAAAGGAAAGAAGAAGAAGAAGAACAAAGGGAATCCTAGCCGATATATATATTCTTACATTTTTGTCACTGACTAATCTGCATTGCGGAATCCCATAGAAACCTAAAGCAAGAAACCCAAAGTCGATAACCGATCGGCATAGTAAAACCCGGTACTCCCTAACCCCAAATTCCTAAGTGCATAATCAACCCATGATACGCCGTGACATACGCAAAGAAGGAGAGAAAAAAATAATTGAATAAATTGTAAAAGTAACTAAGAAGAAAAAAGTTTAGTAAAACACAAGGTTTCATTGTAAGATAGACATCTGACCCCGGTTTTACCTCTTGTTTACTATTTTTTTTTTGAGGTATGGTGCTGCGTGTCTTAAAGGTGACATGCCGGTATCTCAGTTGGAACAATCTTGGCCACTCCAGTTGGTTATGAACCAATAAGAGCCTTAGATTCCAGCCATGCTATGGCTGAAAACTAAATCTTGGCTATAATTCTGTCATGTAGGGGTATAAATTGGTATAATACTGTTCCACTTCACCAAGTTTTGGCACTTTTTACATACAAAAATAGGTAAATGGCATCTCTTATAACTTTTCCACCAGAAAAGATATCAAAAATCTGTGAAATGAAACTCTCTACCATACCTATATCTACGATGTGGTTTTCCAGATTTTTGATATTTTGTCTGGTTAAAAAGTTATAAGCGATGCAATTTATGTTACCTTTAGCGTGCGCGGCACCATACGAGCTACAAAGGAAACAATGAGCTTTTTGGTCCAAATTGATAGCCTACGTATAAGTAGTTCTCATTATAACTTTGTTACCAGTATGTATACAGGGTATTGGGAAGTGATGCACATTTTGACTAGACAACACCCAAATACTTTATCAAAATACAACAAAATCGTACAGAATCTCTCTACCATACCTAAGTACTAAGTATATGCTTGATGAAGACTATTTGCACACTCATATTTAAAATAGCTTGGTGTAGACACTGATTCCCGTGTGGCTACATATATGAAACCACCAAATTTGCATCACTTTCCGACACCTTAGGTACTGTCAGGTGTGAAAAGTTCCCATAATTTCATCCAGGTCAACCATGCGAGACACCATTGAATATTAATGAATAAATCAATTGACAAGCTATTTGATAGAGAATACATAGTAGTGTTCAATAAAATATAAGGAAATTAGATATGTGACTACCATTTTGTGTGTCCTGTATTTGCTGTCAAACATGCTTCAATTCTTTTTTGTAAGGAATCCATTAACCTATTTAGCTTTGCCGGAGGAATTGCCCCCCACTCCTCCTGAGCTACAATAAAAAGTTTATCTTCACTAAGAAGTCTTCTCTAAGTATAACTCAATCTCTTTCTTAGAGCTGTCTTGAGCATTTTCCATACGTTTTCAATAGCATTGAAATCTGGGGAATTTGACATATTTATCCACATACTCCTTTATTCATCAGGAAAAAATAGGTCTTGCCAAGACGCATCTTGCCTCCCAAGACGCGGAATACCCAAAGTCGTCGTCTGGATACATCGGGTGGCGTCTTGTGCCTCCAAAAAGTGATAGGTCACATTTGGCTTATCTAAGCTCATCCAAAAGTGATATGTCATCTAAGCTCGACTTAGCTCGTCCTAAATGTGACAGGTCGTCTTTTGGCGTCTCCAAAATGTGATATGTTGGCAGAAAAGTGATATGCCGGCACAGACTAAGCCCAATTAGGACTAGCTCCTGTCATCAACGTCATTCTTGGCGCAGTTTCCAGGTCTTAAGCACCTCCGCCGCCTCCTCCACTTTCACTTTCACCTCCACCTCCATCTCTATCTCGAGTATCTCCCTACTCCATATTCCAACACTTACGCTAATGTTTATATCGAGTCCTACAGGCCTAAATCGACGCCCAAACCTACACCTAGGACACGCCTAAATCAACGTCATGGACACGCTCATAGTGACGTCATGGACACACCCAAATCGACACCCAAATAGACGCCATGGAGACGCCCAAATCGACGCCATGCACACACCCATAGTGATGCCCAAATAAACGCTATGCAGACCCCCGAAACGACGACTTCTGTATGTAGGAGGTGGGCGCGCGGGTAGGCGCCTGGGCAGGTAGTCGCGCAGGCATATATTTGTACATAGAATTATATAGAATTACATAGAATTAACTAAACGATGTACCATTAATCACCTGAACTGTCCAATCGTCAATGTAACGTCAATTCCCAGCGAAAATTAGCGTCAAGGTTCTGCCATGACTGCTAGCATGTCAAAAGGCACAACATGAGGTTTTGGGGACTAAAGACGGAAAAGTCATCTTGGGAGTCCAAAACTATCTTGTGGCGCCTGGGCGCGGAGATGCAGGTAAGCAATTGATTTTTCAGCGTCTTTGATGTCTTGGGCATTTTCTGCCAATTGTGGCGCCCAGGCGCCACAAGACGTAGCCCCATTTTTTGCTGATGTTATTTTTGACTGATGAACTTTTAAATTATCTTTAATAAAGTAAAGCCCCGCAGGATCTTGCAATGACATTCAATATGAGGCCAAATTGTTGTTAATAATCTCTCCACAATACTGCTTTGTATCCATCCCCAGTTTGTCTGTTTTTCTAATGGGACAGGGTAGGGGTTACAAGGATGGAGTCAGCAACGGGAACGGTAATAGGAGCGGGGCAGATTCAACTTGGGATATACTGCAGCCAGTACGGGATCAGAATTAGGACCAGGTTTCAGTGACGGGAACAAAGCAGGAACAGAAAGCTAAGGCCAAAGATATCTATTATTAACAGAAAGAAGACGTCGCTTAGAGAGGCGAAGACATAGGAGAGACGTAGCACTATATATACAACTATTTCCTC
Source organism: Morchella sp. 2018-W16 (assembly GCA_024713755.1). Classification (NCBI taxonomy): domain Eukaryota; kingdom Fungi; phylum Ascomycota; class Pezizomycetes; order Pezizales; family Morchellaceae; genus Morchella; species Morchella sp. 2018-W16. Next base: position 2,853,991 of record JAMGYY010000003.1, on the reverse strand, counting down.
CACTGCCGAGTCAGACCATAGAAATCCATAGAACCTCCCCCTCTGTCAAGCCGTCTCTCAAGGGGGCGTCAGGGGATAGGCTTTTGTTCTGCAAGGTACGTCGTAATACCGGCGATACTTCCAAAGGGGAAGTATGTAGGTATAGAAGTAAAAAGGGGCAGCGATAGTCACTGTTTTTTATGAATAGCGACTATAATGTACTAGTATACTCAAGACAGAAGACGTTGCGTGAAGAGAAAAGGAAAAGAAAGAAAGTACAGGAGTAGGCACCGTTGCCTCCCTTATATAGCCACCAATCCTTCGCCAAGCCTGAGTCACTCGTTCGCGTAACTCCCCTCATGACTCACTCTTCCGTGTAACAGAAACCCGTAGAATCTATCTTGACTCATCCTTTCCGTGTATTGCGTCATAACCCCACCCGTGATAATCCTTCCAACCTTCTGTACCTAATACATCCATGAAACCGTCCTTGCCATTCCCAATACCGATACTTCTATTCTATGATTACCCGAATATCCCTAGCGCTTACATTCTTTCCCCCGAGCTCCTTCCTAATCCGTTACCCTGACTTCCGACATCGACTGATGTTATCCAACAACCCTGTTCCGGAGGTGCCTTGGTGGTAGGTGGGATGGCGGGGGCTGAGCCATGATATTTTTTGAAGTCTTTTCTGCTGGTATTCTTTTCCAAATTCGTACCAGGTTGCATCTGCTGCTATGTTGGAATATACATCAAACTTGAATTGAGGTTGTGCTACTTTTGAAGGTGGGTATAAGAAGTCTTTCATTAAATTGTTCTCCATGTCTATTTCTATCTGATTTCTCAATCAGCTGCGTTCGGATCGTACTCAATTTTCAAGTTGTACTCATCTATCTAGACTCTATTTCTCTATTCAAGCTTTTTCTACCAATGTCTCCTACTGCACCATTCCTTCCTCACTTCTGAGTTTTTTGAGCCAAGGTTTGGGTCTTTTATCACACAGGGTTAATTACTCTTGCTTAAGAAACTTGCTGGTGGTTTTGGTATTACAATTAACTCTTCCTAATTTTATAATCTTGAGTGCAGAGGAGCTTAAGTCACCCTTATCAACTTTCAATATCCTTTTATCATGCCAAGCTATTAAGAAGTGTGGTCTTCCGGATCTAGGAAGTTTATAGTTGCAACTTCCTTGAGCCTCATTGATGATTGTTTCCAGAATAGTCCTGTCTGATATTCTATATATATTTTGATATTTGAGCAGCAGTGAGTTCAGTTTTATAGAGAGTGATGATAGCTTGTCTCTTGTCATATCTTGAAAACTTCCTTTTGAGGGGATAGTGGTTATGGGTTCATTACTGTTGTACAAGCGGAAGGGAGCAGATGGTGCAAGTTTCTTGACATGGACAAAAAACTGTAGAAACTTGTTACATATCACTGTATTGGTCGAGTGAGTTATATAGGAGCAGTTCTTTTGCTACTAGAAATGTCAAGGCTGAATTCCAAAGAGTTGGAATCATTGATGGAATCCTACTGTCACACTCTATTAGAACCCAAGTGATATCTAAATATAAGTCTGAATACTCAATTCAACTATCAATCTGATTTCTATAAAAAGAGAGTTTATATATGCAGTTTCAAAAAGCTAGTAGAAAATATGACATCGTATCAGCAAAAACTAGGGCTATATCTTGTAGTTCGTTAACGCCAAAATTGGCACAAAGTCTAGATGTTTAATCGCGATCCCACGACTAATCTTGTAGTAGCCGCACATGATAAAGTGCAGTATCTGTAGTACGGCAAAATAATATTGAGGAGGCTGATTTTATTAGTTGGCAATATGATTGATAAATGACGAAAAATAATTAATATATGAAAGAGAAATATATAATCTTGTAGTGGTTCAGATCATAATTGAACCTATCCACTGTCAATAGATAGTTGACTCGTTCTTTAGCTTTTTCTGTTGTCTCGACGTCAATTGTACATAGGGAACTATACAATAACCGCGCAATGACTGCATTATGAGATAAGGGAAACAGGTTTCTTCGGTAGGACGATACAATGGCTGGGCAGTGACTACGTTATGGTAAGAGAAAACAGGTTTTGGAGAAAGGAACATGGATTAGTAATCAGGCTGCGAGAAGGGTTATATATAGGGAAGGTGGTAGCGAGGTTTGTAGATTTCTTTCCTTTCCTCTTCACCTCGTCTTCCTGTTATTATAGCACATAGGAATCCAATTCTATCTCTCGCTATAGTCTTTAGTCTTGAATCACCTTCGACCCTAGTCTCCAGAAGGGGAGCCTCATAGTATGACGAAGTGACTAAGACTTAAGCGCGACAGACAAAAACGATGATGCAAGCGAGATTGAGGAGTACACATTAGCAAGACTTCATTTGTCTCCTGAAGTCTCCTGAGCCTCAGGAGACTCAAAAAAAATCTAGCAGTCTCAAGAGACTCACAGGAGACACAGGAGACTACTGGGAGACTCTAGACACGAAAGGTAGTTTGCTGATGCAGTCGAGAGCAAGTAAAAGAATGAAGGTGCGAAGGCACTGGCGAAGGCTAAGGCAAGGGCAAGCACAAGGCGGCGGCCAAGGCGAAGACCAGGAGACAGGGCAGGGAATGCGAGAACCAGCTAGCGAGGCAGCTAGAGTTACAGAAGAAGCTAAGAGGCTCTCCTTCCGGAGACGAGGGTCGAAGGTGATTTAAGACTAGAGACTATAGCGAGAGATAGGATTGGATTCCTATGTCCTATGATGACAGGAAGATGAGGTGAAGAGGAAAGGAAAGAAATCTACAAAGCTCGCTACCACCTTCCCTATATATAACGTTCCTTCCAGCCTGATTACTAATCCATGTCCCCTTTCTGCAAAACCTGTTCCCTCTTCCCATGACGCAGTTATTGTACAGCCATTGTATTGTCCTACCTAAAAAACCTTTTTCCCTTCCTTCATGACGCAGTCATTGCGCAGCCATTGTATAGTTCTCCCATAGGTTCACGTGACGCTGGGACACATAGCTTCTTCTGTAATCCTAGCTGCCTCGTCAGCTGGTCCTCGCTTTTTCTGCTCTGCCTCCTGGTCTTGACCTTGGCCGCCGCCTTGGGCTTGCCCTTGCCTTAGCCTTTGCCTTCGCTGGGACATTTGTCCTTTTACTCACTCTCAGCTGTACCCCTCGATCTCGCTTGCCTCATCGTTTTCATCTGTCGCACTCTAAGCCTTAGCCACTCCGTCTCAGTCCAAAACCTCTCCAACTCTCACTTTTTCTCATTGTAGGTAGCTTCGAATCAGGATCAATCGATGAATTCCTTCTCTATGAAACTGATCCTCCTTCTGCCTTGCTTAATATGTTCCTGATTGCTGCTTGTTTATAATAGCCTAAACAACCTGGGCTATGTAGTTGACTTTCGAGGATAATCAATATGCTTCCCCAATGGTGGTGGCTTATTATAAGGAGTGCATTTTCTGACAAATCTTCCTATAGCTGGAAAGATTTGGCACTCTAATTATGATATTAACTCAGTGTAAACAATTCGTCTTTCAACAAACCTTAACATAATTAAAATGATTTCAGGTTCTGGAGACAACTTTGAATAGGTGTAATTAATATGCATTTGGGACGAATATGCTGTGATTGAGGTATTTCTGATAGAGGACTTTAAAGTGGAGAGGTAGACACTATTCTAACAGAGGGCTTCCTTACTTTAACTAAAGACCCTTCTCTATGAAGTCTTAAATCTAAATCTGTTGAGGCTTTTTGTGACGGTTCTTCGCCACTCAAAGTTTGTGACTCGTCGCTTACCTATCTGCGACTTTGTAAGGAAGATCTTGATGTTTCATGCTTGTTCTTTACCGCTTATCTGCGTCTCTGCAAATAAGTATCTGATATCTATAGCGTCGATATACCTGGCAAAGTTATCATGGTGCTAGGCGAAAACATAGGCTGAACAAGTCAAGGTACACAATCTAGTCAGCGTGTAGGCGATGCCTGAATCGAAAACAAAGGGCGAAGCGAGGTGAGCGTTATGAGAGCTAAGTATCGAGAAGGGCCTATGGGTATTCTCATGTCTTTCAGGAGATTTCAGGAACATCTTAGTGATGATTAAGGATCTCAAATATATATTGACTGGATGGGTAAGAATGAATGAATGAATGAATGAATTATCGCACACCAACTCTATTGAATCTGTCATATGGAAAAGAAAAGGCACAAAGGAAAAAAAAAATGAGGATACAAGTGCAGAAATCGGCAGAAAAAGAAGCTGAGGAATTAAAAAGATTGGAGGAACAAAGAAAAGAAAGTAAGAAACCCCCCTCTTTCCTTCACTTTCTACTTGTTCGTACTAATCTCTCAATTTAAAGTTGCTGGAAAATTCCAGGATTATATCTGGTTGGAGGTTCCAAAATAATTAGTTTTGACAGGTTACTGGCCCAGAGATTTTCTCAATTAGTTTTTGTCTTTTGGTGGCATGGGTCGGGCAATCTATGATAATAATATGTTTTGCGGAAAATTCTGTCCGGTATTCAAATTCATGTAGAGGGGAATTATAGGACTTCTTGTCATGTTTGCTGATTTGTCAACAAATGTGAAAGACCCACTTTGCCTTGTTGATTAATAGTTTTGCTAGTTTCTGGGGGGGGGGGGGGACGTATTTCTCCTTTTTGATTGTGATATATCAGTCGGGTGATATTTCATTCCTCTATGAGGAGTTCTTCTAGGGGTTTGTTTTGGATATATTTGTCTCAGATGTTTCCTGGAGTTCACAAGAGTAACATAAACAAAGTGATAAGGCCCAGGCCGGTAGCCTTGATGTTGGTTTTTGTTGGAGGAAGAATGGTGGCTGAGGTTTCTTAGTTTGGGTGAGAGAGAGGTGAGTTTATAACTCGGGTTCCATGTTTTCTGGATTTTTAGGTGAGGATGATATCAGCAAGATTTTACAAGTCTCAGGAGATTACAGGGGTCTCAGGAGACTCAGGAGACTGTCAGGAGACTCAGGAGACTGTCAGGAGACTCAGGAGACCCCAGGCACAAATGGTAAAGCTTGCTAATGGAGTTCAAGGGTAGGCATAACTGTTTCCCTAAAAGGTTTGCTGATCTTGGTCCATTTGGATAGCCCAGTTATAGTTTTAGCTGTTGCGTTGGATAGAGAGTTTAGGAATCTAATGATGTAGTCAGCTTTGATCCACCACACTTCAGAGCCCTATTTGAGAACTGGAAGGGGAGCTTGAGTGATTAGGTGATGGATGGTTTTGACCTCGACGCCTCGCTGTCTGACAATGGTCTTGATGCTGCTCAGCGCTTTCATACCTTTTGAGGTAGCTTCTGGTGTCTGAAGGAGAGAGTGCTGTCCAGTATCACGGCTCAGCCCCCATCTTCCCGTCTGCCATCAAGGTGCCTCCGGAACAGGGTTGTTGGTTAGGATCAGTCGATGTCAGAAATAGGGTACAAGAATAGGAAGGAGCTCGAGTAATGAACAGTAAGCACTAAGAGCAATCGGGTTATTGTTGGATGGAGGTATCGGTATTGGGAATCGCGTGGACGGCTTGGTAGCAGAGAAGGTTCTATGGGTTTCTATGGTCTGACTTAGTGGTCGAGGAATTAGTTGTATATATAAAGCTTCATTTCTCCTATGTCATTGCCTCTCTAGACAACGTCTTCTTTCTGTTAGCAATATATATTTTAGGCTCTAGCCTTCCATGGCCTGCTCCGCCCTGTCCTGAACCTGAACCTGATTCTGAACCGACTCCAGTGTATTCGAGTTGACTCCGCTCTGTTCCCGTTTCCCTCCTAGTCTCTTCCCCTATCCTCGTCCCTATCCCCGAACTCCAACCCCGCCCCGTTGGAGCCAGTCGAATAGAATTTGAGATATCCTATCTCATAGTTGAACTGGAATTAGCATGACTTGTTTCTGTTGAATTAGGCGCATTAGTTGGTTAGGTATTATCATGGCTTGATACAATATTGAGTACTGTTGCGGGAAGAAGGATTAGTCAAGTTTTCTCTTATGTTTTATGAGTTTCGGTTGCAGGGTTCTATGAGTCAATGTTATGAAGATATTTCTAATGGTGGATTTCCTTTAGATTTCACGAGGTTCTATGTGTGACGGGGCTCTGCCTCTACTAAACAAAGTGTAGGAAGCAAGAGGGCCGGTAGAAGATAGAAATTAGGTTTAGAGAGTAAAGATTCTTCTTGGTAGACTTAGAATAATCTTAAGGGTCTTCTTCCGCTTGTTACTACTGATGATGAGAAAAATCAGAACAGATGGGCGGAAAACGGAGATGAGTACTTATACTCCAAATCTCTCTGTTTCCTGCATTCCACCGTTCTTACTAAGTTCCGGTGAAAACTCTGTTTTGGAGCGGAAACAATTCCTCCGCTACCCCGCTTCTCTCTAAGCGCTAGCGGGTGTTTCCGGTCCTAGAGTAAGCACCCTTAGCCAGGGTCAAGGATCACCTGCAGCCTGGCTGTCACACAGCCCGGCCTGCATTAGATGAGTCTCCGCCAGGTGATTTTCCCTAGGTGGCTGCAGAGCTGTAACTCATCAGATTATTCCGATAACCTCTGCCGCCTGTAGCAGGGCTATTCTTGCACAGAGGGATACTGGAGATGTCCGCACTTAGAGACCTTTCTCTAGCCGCCCTCTATTCACTGACAAGGCCTAGACTCACAGCCTATCCTTTCATGAATAGATCTCCACCCTAGCGGTCAGAAGGTAAGACACTTGTAGCAGGTTGCGGTCCTCACTACAGGTACTTTTCCTATCACTGTAACTGCTGAATTCTATCAATGACTCTGAGCCTATAACAGGCCGGGTGAGAACTAATTCTCCTAACCGCTTGTGGCTCTGTTATACTACTCCCTTCTCTCAGGATCTTGGTCTCCAAGATTCAGTAACAATTTATTCAACCTATTTACAAGAATTTTCCGTGACTAGGTATAGATACAGAATTTCAAAGGAGTTACTCTCTAGAGCCGCCTGTCTCTAGGTTTCTTAGGGTACCTCATGTGAAAATCCCGGAGGGCTTCCTCAGCACTCTCCTGTAGATGTTCATAGGGTTCCCACGTAGCATCCTCGTTCTCATATCCTTCCCATAGCACTAAATCTTCTACTCTTCTCCGAAGCCTATTGACCCGGCTATCTGCTACTTCCCGGACCTGCCAGTTCTTTCTCCTGCAATCTCTTCTGGTTCCGGGGAACTCTTCTCTCGGATCTACTGGTGCATTTATAGGGTTCTAGGAGAGAGACGTGAAAGACCGGGTGTATAGCCATCTGAGGAGGAAGAGAGAGCTTGTAGGCACGGGTGCCTATAGCTTCAATGACCTTGAAAGGTCCCATCTTCTTCTGATCTAGCTTTCCCATTGGCCGCTTTGTTTGCACATTGCGCCGATCTAACATTACTTCATATCCGCTTGATCTCCGGAGGTTCCAGCCAAGATGTTTATCATACCACCGGGCCATCCTGATCCTAGCCTTTCCCAAATTTTCTTGCATCATTTGCCAGATAGATTCCCATTGAGAGATCATGACCTCGCTTGCTGGGTTGCTAACTTCAACACCTTCCCGGGGGGCCGGCCAGTTAGTCCTGGGTTCATAACCATAGTTGGCATAGAATGCCGATACTTTGGTAGACTCAGAGACCGCCGAGTTGTAAGCGTACTCTGCCAGAGGCAAGAGATCCGCCCAGTCATCCTGTTGATATGAACAATAACTCCGCAGGTAATGTTCCAGGGTCTGGTTAACTCTTTCTGTTTGGCCGTCTGTTTGGGGGTGGAAAGAAGTAGACATTTTCAGCTTCACATTGAGGAGGCTCATGAGAGACTGCCAAAAATGAGAGAGAAACTTGCTATCTCTGTCCGAGACTATGTCATCAGGTAACCCATGGAGTCTCCAGACTTCCTTCAAGAACAATCTAGCCAGATCTTCTGTTTTATTAAGTGTAGGGAGCGGGATGTAATGGGCCATCTTAGAGAAGCGGTCCACTATTACCCAGATCTTGGTAAATCCCTTAGACTCCGGTAATCCTACAATGAAGTCCATTGAGATGGAAGTCCATGGCCGATAGGGTATCTCCAGAGGTTGGAGCATACCAAACTTCTTGTGCCGAGATGTTTTGTTTCTTTGACAACTGTCGCAGGAGCGGACATACTCTTCCACGTCTTGATCCATTTTAGGCCAAAAGAAGTTACTTTTCACCCGCTCTAGTGTCTTAAATTGACCATAATGTCCAGCCACTTTAGAGTCATGGGTATCGGTCAGGATATCCATCCGGAGCTTCTTGTCATTAGGAATATACCATCTATTCTTAAAGAAGATAAGGCCGTCCTTGACAGACAAGTTCTGGTCCAAATTAGGTCTTCCTTCAACCAGAGAGCGGTGCACTAACTGCCAATCCTTATCCAATTTGACTGCTTCATACAAGCGGTTCATGAATGAAGATTGCAACTGGTTGACCTTTACTGCCGCTAATCTAGCAGGGTCTAAAACCAATTGACCTGGCCTGAAAAACATCTGTGGCTCCGGCTGCAGCGGTTCACTCCTCTCCAAGGCGGTGATCCCAGCGCAGATAGCACATCAGGTTTGCCATTCTTCTCTCCTGTAGACAACTTTAAAATTGTAGCCTGCTAGGTCCTCAGACCATCTAGCCTGCCGTCTAGTGAGAACCTTGGTAGAATTAAAATACTCCAAGTTCTTGTGGTCTGTGAACACCGTGACCTCATGCTTTCAGGACTTTAGCATGTGCTCCCATTCCGGAAAGAGGCTACAATAGCTCATTTCCTTGTCATGAATGTCATAGTTGATCTCAGCAGGAGAGAACTTCTTAGAATAGAAAGCTACCGGACGTAGCTTCCCATCATCTCCATACTGAGAGAGCACCGCTCCCTTAGCAAAGTCACTGGCATCAGTTTCAACCACTGTTCTCCTAGTAGGGTCAAAATGAGCAAGCACCGGAGCGCTAGTAAACCGGTCCTTCAGATCCTGAAAGGCCTGTACACAAGCTGCGGTCCAATGCCATTTCTTATCAATTTGAAGGAGATCAGTTAGGGGCTTGCAAATTCTACTGAAGCCTTCAATAAAGCGCCGGTAGAAGTTGGCAAATCCTAGAAATGCTTGGATCCCCTTAACATCTTTGGGTTCCGGCCATTCCCTAACTGCCTCAACCTTCTCTTCTGATATTGACAATCCCTGATGTGAGATGTGATAGCCCAGGTATTCTACCTCCGGGGCATGGAAGGAGGTCTTGTCAATGGATGCACATAGCTTATTCTCTGATAGCCGCTGCAAGACCTTATTGACGAGATCAATGTGCTCTTCCATAGTCTCCGAGTAGATGAGGATATCGTCAATATAGACAATCACTCCTTCATCCAGTAGTTCCTTTAGCACATCATTGATCATAGCCTGAAAGGCAGAAGGGGCATTGCATAGACCAAAGGGCATCACGTTGTACTGATACAGGCCATAGCGGGTTCTGAAAGCGGTTTTCCACTCATCTCCCTCGGCTATCCTGATCAAATTGAAGCCATTCTTTAGGTCTATCTTTGTGAAGACCCGGGCCGTGAACAACCTGTCTCTGAGTTCACTCATGATAGGTAGCGGGTACTTGTCCTTCACAGTAACCTTGTTCAAGCCTCGGTAGTCAACACAGATTCTCAACTTGCCATCCTTCTTTGGTATGAACAATATGGGTGCCGCTGCTATTCGATCTGGAGATCTTTCCTGTAGCCAATTCTTTGGTCAGGTACTCCTTGAGGCCTTCAATTCAGGAGCGGAGCATGGGTATAATGGGCCAAATGGGATTGTAGAGTCAGACAGGATCTTGATCTTAGATCATTAGCAGAATGGAGGTAACTCCTCTGCCTTCTCTCTGCTGAACACATGTGCCCATTGCCGGTGTACTTGGGAATTCTTATTTCCACATTCACACCGTTCTCATCATGCCAAATGGCAGCTACTAAGTGGTACACCTCTTCCTCTTCTAACATTTGATAGATAGAGAGCGGGTTCCACAGTAAGGGCAGCTGGAGACAATTCTGCTTGCAGTAGTCCTCCTCCAGCTTATGGTATTGAGTTCCCAATTAATGTCGGGTTATGTTTTGCCCAAGCAATTGGCAGGTAACCGGAGATTCCAGCTTCCAGAGAGGCTACTTCCCATCGGAGAGTCTCCTTATGATCTCCCATACTCATGTGGACTGGGTGAGTGTAATACTCTCCGCTTCCCATCATGACATCTCCTTGAGCATCATACATTGTCAGTGGTTGATCCCTCCGCACTAAGGGTATTCCATTCTTTCTGACAAACTCCTGGTTCAGGATAGGTCCTGTACACCCGGTGTCGAGAAGGAATTTCCCTTGGGAGCCTTCAACCTTACCCTTAATTGTCCAAGACAATTTCGCCTCTAGCACTGGTCTCTTGCCGTGCACAGGTAGGGGTGGAAGGCTTGCTTCTCCTCTTCTCCGTTTGGAGGTTTTCTCAGGGGTTGTTTCTCTCGTTCTCTTTAGGCTTTGCATTATAAAGTAGATATGTCAAAATAGATATGAATTTTCTTGAAGGTTCACTGATGATGGAGAAAGAATGCGGCAGCTGCTGCTCTCTTTATACTTTTCCAAGTAAAGAGGCAATGCTATGTAGCAATCCCTTTCTCTGTCATTCTCCGCAGTTCCGGGAACATAGTCAAGATGACAAATATATATTTAAATATAGAGAAACAAAACCCACACAATAATTATGAAGAAATAATAGTATACATAGACTTTTCTAAACAGACACTACCAGATTATATCATCATCTGACCCTGCTCCGGGTTCAAAAATGAAATCATCTATTCCTTCTGGAAGTACATTGAATGGTTGTTCCGCCGCTACGGCAGCAACCTTAGCTTTCTTTTCAGATGGTTCCTGGGTTTTATCCCCGGAGCCAGATCCTCTTTTCCGCTTTCTTTGTACTTTCACAGCTGCCACTCGGACAGTAGTAGGTTCCTTGGACCAACACGTGGTCCATTTGTGTCTGGACTTGCCGCACTATTGCACAAGTCAGTCTATGCACTCTACCTCACAGGGGAGTACCGGAAGGTCTTACCTTCAAGCATACTTCAGCCTTTCTTCTTTCTTCCAGAATATCCCCCGGGATACCCTTCAGTTCCACAGCCTTGTCCTTAGATCCGGTGGTCTCCTTGGGTGCAGAAGAGCCTGAGGCTTTTTCTTTCCCTTGATTGCCGGGCCTTAGCATTGCTGGGGCTCCTTCTGGGTCCTGGCCGAGCTTTATCTGCTGCCGCCCCAGATCACATGGCGCTACATGCTCTCTAAGAAATGCGATCCTTTCCATCAAGGTGCCCCAGTTTTGGGATTGAAAAGAGCTCAACTTAAGCCTAGTTCCGGAGAGGAGTGAGCCTTTGGATCTTGTCATCTACCAGCTGTCCTTCATAGCCGGTCTTCCACATCAACTGAATAATAGTATTCAGGAAGCGAGTCTATTCCTTCCTTCTTGGTGTGTATTGTTCTAACGGCCATCACCATCATCTCTAGAGATGGTTTCACCAGGCTGCCCTAAAGGATTCCACAAAGGAATCCCACCGCTTCCAGCCGCCTAACCTCACAGGTCTTCCAGCTATCCGTTGGCAGAGGCCTGATCTATTGAATCATGATAGGCCTCATACCACTTGATTGCTGCCGCTCCTTCCATGAGACACGGCATACCGGATCTTAACCTCATCTGCCAGGAAGGACTGGCTCTCAATGGAGAATACATTCTCACATTGCCGGAGGAAGGTTTCTACCTGTTCTGCTTCACCTTTAAACTTAGAAGGTGGAGGAGCCTTAGGTTCTCGGGCCTTCGTGGACTGAGGAGGGCGGGGTTGCTCAAGAGGAGGCCGATGACTGACCAAGAGAGCAAACAGATCTCTCTGCTGTTTCTCAAGCTTCTTCTTGAGGTACTTCCGCCAGGCTTTCCTGTCGTTCCCTTCTGGTTCGAGCCTGAGCAGCCTGGATCATCTCCAAAGACCACCCCGCCACCGGAGGAGGAGGAATATTGCCCCACTCCCACCTGACACTGCCGGAGGAGGAAGGAGGGGGTCTGCACCGGGGTTCTGACTGACCACCGGGGTTTTCTGTCGGAGGGGGAGCTGGAGATAGAGGACTTCCTTCCTCTTCATACTCTTCCCCATCAAAACTGAGACCCAAGCCTGAGAAGGGCTGTCTTCTCCTGGGAGGAGGAAGCGGCGAGGCTCCCACCTGAGGCATGACCACCGGGACTATGGGCCTTGCTGGTGCCTAAGATGGCAAACAGGGACTGCTGTCTCCTTGAGCCCTGCTTCCTGCTCTCGAGATACCCGGAGGAGGCCTGGGGGTCCCGGCCTAGCTACTTTGTAGCTCCTCGCTGATGGCCTTCTGATCTCCACATGAGTTGGGAGGATGACCTTAGACCACTCAATTTCCATGGCAAGATCCGGTCTAGGTCATCCTTCTCCACAAATCTCCTCAGTTCAACCTCGAAGAGAATGACCTGGTCCCTCATGAAGGTCGAGCTTGCCTCATGAGTTCTGCCTCCGCTGCTGTCGCCATGAATGAGAATAAGAACCTGAGCCTTTGTTCAGTTCTTGTTGTAAGCGTGCTGGAGGTAGACTTGGAGTTCTCTGAAAAACTGCTCATAGGTGACCGGGTCCGAGTCTTGCCAGGCAGGCTCACAGCCGGGAACGAGGCTTGCAGAGCTTATCAGATTCTTGACCAACTGTGTCTGCGCCGAGGCCTCCAGTTGTAAGGTCTGCTGCTATTCAATCTGAAGTGGCAGTTCTGGGAGAGGCGGACATCTTTGGTCTTGGAGGAAGATAATCTCTAAAGGTAATTGAAGCCTTTAAGATTATAATGTGACGGGGCTCTGCCTCTACTAAACAAAGTGTAGGAAGCAAGAGGGCCGATAGAAGATAGAAATTAGTAGAGAAAGAAAGATTCTTCTAGAGACTTAGAATAATCTTAGGGTCTTTCTTCCGCTTTGTTAATACTGATGATGAGAAAATCAGAACAGATGGGCGGAAAACGGAGATGAGTACTTATACTCCAAATCTCTCTGTTTCCTGCATTCCACCGTTTACTAAGCTCCATGAAAACTCTGTTTTGGCGGAAACAATTCCTCCGCTACCCCGCTTCTCTAAGTCATAGCATGGTGTTTCCGGTCCTAGAGTAAGACTTTAGCCAGGGTCAAGGATCACCTGCAGCCTGGCTGTCACACAGCCCGGCCTGCATTAGATGAGTCTCCGCTCAGTGATTTTCCTAGGTGGCTGCAGAGCCAGTAACTCATCAGAGATTATTCCCAAGATAACCTCTGCCGCCTGTAGCAGGGCTATTCTTGCACAGAGGATACTGAGATGTCCGCACTTAGAGACCTTTCTCTAGCCGCCCTCTATTCACTGACAAGGCCTAGACTGGCCAGCCTATCCTTTCATGAATAGATCTCCACCCTAGCGTCAGAAGGTAGGTACACTTGTAGCAGGTTGCGGTCCTCACTACAGGTACTTTTCCTATCACTGTAACTGCTGAATTCTATCAATGACTCTGAGCCTATAACAGGCCGGGTGAGAACTAATTCTCCTAACCGCTTGTGGCTCTGTTATACTATGGGATGAGTCAGCAAAGGATTTCTTAGGCTTCATATAGGGAGTTTTCTCCCTCGCTTGTAGGACTTATGTTCTTCTCCTTTCTTCTTCACACAACCTTCCTGTCATCAAGTCGCGGAGCATCGTACTTCTACTTCTTTCTTCAAAAATACTAGCCTTCAAACCTTTTTTACTTCTTATGACAGCAGAGAGACTCGTCTACTGGTACCTTACAGCCCACCTCTTCGCTAGAGAAACTTTGTGGACACTGTGCGCCACCATCCTCCTTCTATAAAACTGGACAAACAACAGGAAGCCACAGAAACTCCGCTGCTCAGCCGCTAAACAATCCTTCATCTCACAGACTCCATCACAAAACTCGAAAAGAAAACCTCCGGTCAAGATCTCAGGAGGTCCGGCACCCCTATAATGGCCTCCCAAGCCTCCCTCTCCTCAATGTGGGCCGCCCCCACCCCAAATACACCCGCACCACCCCGCTTCAACCTCACTCAAGACACCGACACTCAGGCCGGCCAGGCTCAACCACAAGACCATAAAAGTCAACGGGATGTCTTCATCATAGAGGAACCCGCCGCCCAACCTTTCTCAGAATTCGCCAATGAAAGAGACTACCACCAACCATATGCCCCAGCAAAAGACTACGTCAGCCCCAGCATAGTCCCAGAGGACTCCCATAACAGGATGGACCTCAACTACATCTCCTGGCTCGTTAAGTCCGTCGTGGACCAATGCACAACCCCCCTAACAAACCAACTCGACGTCCTTACGGACAACATCACACAAAACAACACCCTCATCCAGGACCTACAAGGAACGATACAGGGCTTGAATGTCGAAATCGCAGACCTCAGAGCCCAGAACTCACGCCTCCAACAAATGGTGAGCACCGGTCAACATCTTCGCCAGCCCCCCCCACCCCCTCCACCACAACGTCAACAAGCACAACCCCCCCGCCAGAATCGACCCCCGCCGCCCGCACCCCCCCAAAACCCCCCTAAAGGGAAAGGCAAGGATCCCGTCTCCTACGCAAAAGTAGCGGTAACAAAAGGCCCTGAAGACCAGGACTTTAGACCAGTAACCCATTAGAGACAGAAGAAGGCGATCGACCCACTCTTCAAGCCAGAATACACCAAAGTCAATAGGGAAATCGTCATTGAAACAAATGACGACATCACCACTGCCCCCTCTGAAATCAAAAACGAAATAAACAAAGGAATCCCGGACGCAGCCTGCCACTTCATCAATATCAAGACGACGGCAAAGAACAAGCTTGTCCTGGAAACCAAGATAATCACCCCGGCTGCAAAAGCCTTCGAATACCGCCAAGAAATCGAACAGGCCCTCAAGAAACTCAATGTCCCCTTCGTCGACATCAAGACCAACTCAATCTGGTCTAGATTCATCGTTCACGGCATCCCCACCTCCATCGGAGACGGAATCGAAGCCGGCCAACTGGTCGCCTCAGAGATCAGAACAAACTACGAAGACCTCCTCCAACTCGCACAAATCCCCAAATGGCTATCCAAACCTGAAGCCAGAGCCACCAAAGCACATTCCTCTATGGTCATAGCCCTCCCAGGATCGTTCTCTCTGGAAAGCTTGGGCCTCCGATACCTTTCCCTATTCGACTCTGATTGCAAACTTGAGAAGTTCCTGAACCTCAAACCTGGGTTCCAATGCAAGAAATGCATGGACTTCGGACACCACCACACGAAATGCAAAGCAGCAGCCCCAAACTACGGACACTGCAGCAAGAATCACTTCACCAAAGACCACCCATGCGACTCATGCCAGGGCGGTCTCAAGTGCACACACACCCCAATCAGATGCATCAACTGCAAGGCACCACACAAGGCCACAGACCCAGCATGCCCTAAGGCAACCCTGGCCAGACTCAACAACAACAAGCGGGTGGAAAACGGAGCCCCTCCCCCACCACCACCTTCCCCCCCCCCCCCACCCCAGCTAGCATCTTAGTTCCCGCAACCGGACCACTCAACGGACAAGACGCCATCATGTCGCTATGAGTAAAAAATTTCAACAACTATACGTGCAAGCCCATCAGCTAAACTGCGCCAAAAACGAACTAACCACCAAGTCACTCATTGAACAAGCTGAACTAGACCAAGACATCCTTTTCCTTTTTCTACAAGAGCTATGGAATAACACCCACGGACAACCACCGGAGTCATCACTCTTCTATTTCTTTACTCCCTGTAATAACAAACCCAAATGTGCCACTTATGTCAGGAAGCACCTCAACCTGAAACCTAAACACCACTACAGCCACGACAGTTTTATCCTCTCCATCACGGTGGAGATACAGGAAACCAAAACCCAACTCCTCAACATATACTCCCCGGGACGCTAGTCCCACTTCTCAGGAATCGCCAAAAACATCAGCACCCTCCAGAACTGCCTTGTCATGGGAGACTTTAATAGTCACCACCAGCTTTGGTACGGAGTCCAATCCCAGGACTACGCCAACTCCATCAGAAGTGACAAACGGAACGCAAGGAAAATCATCCAATGGGCCAACAAACAGAAACTAACCCTCCAAAACGAACCGGGCGAGTTCACCCACTTCCCCCGTAACCACTACAGACCAACAATCATAGACCTCACCTTCACCAAGGGACAAGTACTAAACCAGAACATCCAATGGCAACTGGACACATCAGGAATTGGTTCAGACCACGCCAGAACAAAGTTCTCCCTCCCAGTCCTCAAACAACCGTACACCCCCCACCGGGACTGTCACAAATGCAATTGGGAAGCAATAGCCACAAGCTTCGCAAACATCACCCTACCTCAGGAGGCCTGGAAATCCCCAAACCACACGACCCAATCGGCGGATTTCGTCCTAGAGATCATCGACAGCCTAATACAACAATTCGTCCCAATGACGAAGCCCTTCAAGAAATCGAAACGATGGTGGTCCCAGGACCTCAAAAACACCAAGTCCGCCCTCTCTAAACTCGAAAGGAAAACTAGAAGCCACCCAACCCCCCAGAACAAAGAACTCCTCAGAAAAGCCAATAGAGCCTGGACCGCAGCAGTCAGGAAGGCAAAAACGGAACACACTCAGAAAGCCCTGGAAGAAGCAAAAGGAGCAGACATCTGGAAAATTATCAACAAAGGGCAAAAAAAAGAGCCAATCATCCCGGCCATACAAGGAGAAGAGACCTTTGTAGGGAAATGCCAGATCTTCAGAGATCAGCTTTTCCCCACAAATCACTCCCCTCCCTCCTCCCTCCCCCCAATCAGAGAACCAGACTTTGACCTCACTAATGACTTCGACTCAGTCAGTGCTGATGAGCTACGAAAAGCCATCTACTCCTGCCTAGCAAATTCGGCAATGGGCTCGGATGGGATCCCATACCAACTAGTAAAAACCCTGGCTAAAGCAAACCAACAGCTCCTGATGGACATGTTCACGGCATTGCTAAAACATGCAGTCCAACCGGAAAGGTGGAAGAACGCCAAGTGTATCCTGATCGCCAAGCCGGGGAAGAAAGACTACTTCCAGGCAAACGCTTACCGACCCATCTCCCTCCTCCAATGTTTCAGCAAAGTCCTGGAAAAAATAGTTGCAACCAGACTTTGCACTACAGCAGAAATCCTAGGCACCCTCTCCCCAAACCAGTTCGGGGGCAGACCCACCATCTCGGCTATCGACGCCCTCCTACGAACCCTCACCCCCATCCAGAGAAACCTCCTCCAGAGGAAATCTACCAGAGTGACTCCAGACAGGCCAGCCATCCTCACAAACGACATCCAAGGTGCATTCAACTTGTCAACCATCTCACCCTTGAGAAAATCATGACCCAACAGAAATTCCCACAATACCTCACAAACTGGTGCAAAGAGTTCAACACGAACAGGACCCTCCAGTTCCAATTTAATCACGAGCTTGAAGAACCCAAGCCATACTACTCAGGACTCCCACAGGGCTCCCCGCTCTCCCCAGTCCTCTTCATGATCTACGCGAGAATCATCACCAACTACCAGTCCTCAACAAAGGAAATGGACACCTCTTACATCGATATTGACGCCCTAGTACAGCTAGGCAAATCACCAAAATTCATCGCAAAAAGACTCAATGAAAGAATGGAACATAGGATAGAGACAGTCAAACCCCTGAATGTCAAATATGAGCCAGGGAAATCTGACCTAGTTTTCTTCCGACCAACCACCTCCTCCATACCACAACTAACGAACACCACAGAGATCAAAGGATTTACTGTCCAACCCCAAAAATTCCTAAAATACGTGGGCGTCTGGATAGACTCCACGCTCTCCTTCAAGGACCACCTCAACGAGACCCTCTGCGAAGGAACAAAAACCCTAGGACGGATCAAGAACCTCGCCCAACAGAATGGAACAAAGGTCAAAACCATCCACCACCTAGTCACCCAACTCTTCCTCCCAACCATACTGTGGGGCTCAGAAGCATGGTGGACAGGGGCAAACCACATCCTCCTAACTCTAACCCCGCTCTACAACGAAGCTGCCAGAACTATCACAGGCCTACCCAGGTGGACCAAGACGAGCAAACTCCTAAAAGAGGCAGGCTTACCCCCGCTAGCACTTCTCCTAGACCACAAATCCCGAAAATACGGAACGCGGGTCATCACCTCCCCCTCCTCACACCCCAACCACGAGACCCTAGTGTCCATCATCCCCTCAACTAAGAGAAACATCAGAGCCACTGGCCTAGACCGCATCGCCCCCCTCATGACCCCTATACAAACAACGGGTAACATCAAAGACAGATGGTCCCAATATAAATCCCTGGACGAACAATTATTCGAAGAATGGAACATCACCCCCCTAACGGACCACCACCATAAGGCAGAAAGATTTCCTCCCCCCAAGTTGTCGAAACTCACACTCTCCAAAGCAAAGTGGATCTTCCGAATCCGGTGCCAGGCTACCAAATACAATAAAAACTCCCTACACTCCGAAGCCCAGGAATGCGCTTGTGGCTCAGAATACTCCGCAAAGCATATCTTAATGGACTGCCCTGCCCACAACACCAACAGAAGAACCTTAATCGAGAAAATCTCCGGCCCAATGACCTGGGAAAATTGGCTTTTTCAGAACCTGCGCCCGGACTTAATATTAGAGTTTGCTAGGAAAACCAAATTGTTAGACTGGTACGAACAGGAGATTAGCGACGGAGAGGAGAACTAAATTTCCTTACTTTCCTATGCCCCCTCATTTGCGCATTTTTCTGCGTTTTTTTCCGTGTTTGATGTACACGTCTTTCCTTGCGTTTGTTTCTGTTTTTTTCGTCTTCGTCTTTGTTTTGTTTTTTTTGTTTTTTTGTTTTTTGTTTCTTGTTTTTTGAGTTTTGAGGAGTCGGCGTGCGATAAGTCCTATACTTTAAAGCAATATAAAGTTCATTCATTCATTCATTCCTGTCTTCTTAGGTGTCCTTAGTTTTTGTTTCATCTGCAATATATTTTAGGTATCCTAATTATAGTCCCCTCAGTCTTGCTACTCCCACGGGGTTATCAGAACCATTTCTAGTTCTCGCTTGTATCTTTGCCTTCTAGGTCTCCCGCCTCGCTCTATTCCTCACTCTTGTCCTAGTTCCGCCTCAGTTGCTTACTTTAGCTAGTTCGGTTCTTGCCTCTGCATAGCCCTATAATACTAAAGTTGCGTCTCCAAAGCCAAACTAAACAACAACCTCGCTTAGCATACTAGACCACCACAGTATAATACCACAAGAAAAATTTATGACGGATCCAAACGATTAGAAAGACGATACCTTTGAAAGAGAATTAGTCAACTACGCCACCTCGTACCCATCAGCCGCCTAGAATGCCTCAGACGAAGTAAAAATATCTACAACCTGATACTCCAATGAAAGGAAGCGGTAGCAGAAATCCGCATCAAGCTGGACCTGGGAGAAAAAGATACTGTCGCAGCAAAAGAAGAGTAGACGAAAAAAATAACAGAAGTCGGACATGAAGTGTAGACAGAGAAAGATAGGTAAGAACCCTAGAAACCCATATCATTACCCTCCGAGCACAAGTTTCCAATGGGGCAGCCGTAGAATTCCAAGAAATCCGTGACTGACCTCCACCACCAGCAGCAGAACCACCAGCATCTCCTGTACCCCCTCCTCGTCGTCCCAGCTGATATCTCCAAAGCCTAGTAGTAATACTCCCGGACCCAGAGAAATTCAAGGGTCAATGGAAGGAACTCCCCCTCTTCCAACATATGTTGAAGCTCAAGCTCTTGGACAATGTCAATCGGTACCCCACCTTAAAGAACCAACTCACCTACGCCATTTCTCGCCTGGAAGGCCCCGCTGCTGATCAGTTCATGCCATACCTGACCAACATAGAGGTTAATCTCCCCTCCATGAACAGGTTCTATGAAATCTTGACTACAGCTTTTGGAGACCCAGACTTGCTGGGAACTGCCAGTATGGATGCTTGTTCTCTGAATATTTTGCCGAGTTTCAATGCTACGCAGCCGATACCAGGATGAGAGAGGCTGCCAATGTGGAGTATCTCCTGGAAGATATGAGTGAGGAGCTGACCAGGCTCATGGTCAATGAAAAGACCCCTGCCACCATTCTCGAACTCGTATCCATCCTCCAGAGGTTGGATAACTTGAACAATTAGGTCCTTAACTGTGACGGGGCTCTGCCTCTACTAAACCGAAGTGTAGGAAGCAAGAGGGCCGGTAGAAGATAGAAATTAGGTTTAGAGAGTAAAGAT
Source organism: Morchella sp. 2018-W16 (assembly GCA_024713755.1). Lineage (NCBI taxonomy): Eukaryota > Fungi > Ascomycota > Pezizomycetes > Pezizales > Morchellaceae > Morchella > Morchella sp. 2018-W16. Next base: position 2,833,665 of record JAMGYY010000003.1, on the reverse strand, counting down.
TCTTCTGGGTAAACTTAGAATAATCTTAAGGGTCTTCTTCCGCTTGTTATAACTGATGATGAGGAAATCAGCACAGATGCGCGGAAACCGGAGATGAGTACTTATACTCCAAATCTCTCTGTTTCCTGCATTCCACCGCTCTTACTAAGTTCCAATGAAAAACTCTGTTTTAGAGCGGAAACAATTCCTCCGCTACCCCGCTTCTCCCTAAACGTTAGCGGGTGTTTCCGGTCTTAGAGTAAGCACCTTTACCCAGGGTCAGGGATCACCTGCAGCCTGGCTGTCACACAGCTCCGGGCCTGCATCAAATGAGTCTCCGCTCAGGTAGTCTATCCTAGATGGCTGCAGAGCTGTAACTCATTGTAGATTATTCCGGGCATAACCACTGCCGGCTGCAGCAGGGTTATTCTTGCACAGAGGGACATTGGAGATGCTCGGTCACTTAGAGATCTTTCTCTAGCCAGTCCTCTATTCACTGACAAGGCCTAGACTTGTCAGTCTATCCTTTCATGAATAGATCTCCTCCCGAGGAGTCAGAAGGTAGGTACACTTGTAACAGGTTGCGGTCCTCACTACAGGTACTTTTCCTATCACTGTAACTGCTGAATTCTATCAATGACTCTGAGCCTATAACAGGCCCGGTGAGAACTATTCTCCTAACCGCTAATGTGGCTCTGTTATATTAACGCCCGCTTCCGCTACCGCTACCAGTCATCTGCACTGTCCATCCACCCAGCCTTTCGATACAGCACCCCTGCTCCACTGTTACGGAGCGAAGCGGAGACTATATCTAAACTAGCCAAGGTTCACAACCGAGGCGAAGACGAGACGAGGACGAGACGGGAGCGAGGCGAGGACGGGGCAGCGAGAGGACTTAACCGAGAAGCAGGGTAGTGGGACACAAGGTCCAGATGGCAGTGCGAACGAAGTGATGTAGACGAAGATACCAGTAGAGGACACGTACGGCTGTATCGTACATGAACGAGGACTATGGCTAAGCGAGGACGAGGTACTGCTAAGACGAAGATGACTAAGAGTGATGACGTATTCTATTCAGAGAAGCGAGATGAAACAAGTAACACTAAAGAAACTAGAAACGTAGAGTTGATAACAGGAAGGTTGCGTAGGAAAGGAAAGAAGAGAAAAGACAAAGGGAAGGTTCATAGCCGACTATATATACAACTCCTAATCCCTGTCCAGGGATGACTCATGACCCGTGTAACGGAACCCCATAGAACACCAAGGAGAAATCCTAGACCCGAGACCCAATTCCACAATATCCTTTCCTCCGCAGTAGCTCATAGTACGCCGTGATAGACAGGCCTCCTCCGCGCCTAACTCCCAGAGGCCGGTGCCGTGGAAACCTATCGCGAAGTTCTGCACTAGCTCAGGGGCATGCTCGAGGTCGGAGGAGGCTGCCATGATGGCTCGTCAGAACCAAAGATACCTGACCAAATATTCCAAGTGACCGAAGGCCGGCGTGAATCCAAACTGCATCGACCTCCCATTCTTGTTCGCCTTCAACTTCTACAGGAGGAGGCGGCGGTGTGTCGTTGGCCTGAGACGGGTTGTTGGCGAGGACAGGAGTGAGACGTGAAACACCGGATGGATTTTCATCAAACGGAGGCTGAGTTCATACGCATAGGATCGACCATTCTTTTGACCACATAGGCCGACGCGCTTCCAGTCGAGTTTCTTCGAGGGTCGCTATTTCAATGTTTCGCTTGAGGAAAACTTTGTCTCCTACTGCATATCTAGGGCCGGGTTCTATTCAAGCGTTTGCCGAGTCTTCCTGAATTTTCTGAGCCCTGAACATCTCGTTACAGAGACCAACACCCGAGCCATGTCTCTAACCATACCATTGGCTTTCTTCCTTGGCCGCGATCCACGTAGAGGCGAACGACATTCGTGGGTTTCTTCCATAGTTTGCTTGAAACGGGACAGCTTTATGGTTTCGAGACGTGGTTGTTGGTAGCGAATTCTGCCATGGTAGTACTTGACCCAATCGTCTGTTGGTAAGAGACGAGTTCAAGGTATTACTCCACGATTATGCTTAATCCTTTCCGCTTTGGCCATCCGCCTGAGGGTGGAAGGCTGTGCTGTAGCGCGATTTCCAGACGGTCACATAAGGTTTTCCAGAACTCTGCTGTAAACCGCGTTCATGCCGGTCCGAGACTATGGTTTCCGTAAGCCATGCAGTTTCCATACTGATTCTGACATGTTGGCTACATCAATAGCGTTGACTCCTCCGCACGGTAGGAAGTGTCGATCTTGGTCAGCGGTCGACGACAACCAGGATAAGATTAAATCCTTGAGAGATGTCGAGTCCCGCGACAAAATCCATCGACACGCCGGTCCAGGGCCTTTTGGTACCGATAATGGGCGGAGGACACCTTTGTAGAAAGATTGCGAGAGGCTTTGCTACGAGAACAGGTACTGCAGTTCAGGACGAACGGTCGACATACTTCCTCATGTTGGGCCAGTAATAATTGCGATCGATGAGCTCGAGGGTTTTGGCCCGGCCCTGGGTCCGCGGAGGGTTTGTCGTGGTGTTCCTGTAGCAAGCGAGCTGGAGTTCGTCAAGTCGTGACGTAGATCGATTCCTGTAAAGCAGGAAGCCTTCCTCCGCCTCTGTGCATTCTGCTAGCGAGATCTTCTTGGAGTGCCATTGCGAGCATGGTGAGGACTTGTGTGGGAAACTGTCAACTTGAGAAGTTCAATAATAATTTTTTACAGTGGGCGTTCCTTCAGCGGATTCATTTAACAAAGAACCCGCGAACAAACTTAGCTTGACTCCTGCATCTAAATTCTTCTTCAACACGACTTGTGACTGGTGCGTGAGGCGTTCATCCCTTCCCAGGCAGGTCTCCTGACCTCCTGGTGAGCAAGGTCCGGTTTTCCTCCTTGTTTTTCCTGGCCTAAATGTGATGATTTAAATTGAAACGAGACAGGAATTCAGCCCATCGGGTCTGGGCGGTTGAGGAGCTTGGTTGACATGAAGTATTCCAGACTCCGGTGGTCGCTAAGGACTTTGATTGGGAACCTAGATCCCTCGAGGTTTGGCGCCATTCCTCGAAGCACCGGATGACCGCCAGTAGTTCCTTGTCATAGATCTCGTAATTGCATTCCGCTGGCGAGTGTTTCTTAGAGAAGAAAGCCACTGGGTGCAGGATTCCTTGATCATCGTATTGGGACATAATCCCCGCGGAGACATAGTCTGAAGCGTCGGTCTCTACTATGGTCTCTTTCTCGTAGTCAAAGTGTGCCAATATCGGGGCCGAGGTAAATGCGTCCTTAAGCTTCTGGAATGCCTCTTCCGCCTTTGGAGACCAATGGAACTTTACGTCCTTCTTGGTTAATGCCGTGAGCGGGGAGACAACTCTAGATGGCGTATATGAATCGCCGGTAGAAATTCGCAAAACCTAAGAACTCTTGGACTTCCCTAAGTTTGGTGGGTGTTTCCCATCCGTTACGCTGAGACCTTGCTAGGATCCATCTTGGCGCCTTCAGGGGTGATGATCAGACCGAGGTATTTAGTCTCCTGGACATAGAACTTCGCACTTCTCTGGTTTGAGGTGGACGTCGTGGATCTGTAGAACTTTAAGGATTTGCTGAACGTGTCGTTTGTGTTCCTCCAAAGTTTCAGTATATCAGGATATCGTCCAGGTAAGCCGTGGCGAAGTGGTCGAGGTAGGCGAAGCAGATCATTCACCAGTGTTGGAATGTGGCGGGGGGCATTGGTTAGGCGAAGGGCATAACATTGTACTCGAAAATGGCGTAACGGGTCCTAGCGCGGTTTTCCACTCGTCGCCTTCCTGAATCCTGATCTGATGGTATCCCCACCTAAGATCCAGCTTGGTATAATACTTGGCCTTGGAGAGGCGGGACAGTGTCTCTGGTATGAGGGGGAGGGGATGGCGGTTCTTGACAGTAATCTCATTGAGCTTCCTGTAGTCCACACACAAGGGATCCATCCGCCTTTTGACGAACAGGGCCGGGGCACGGCGGACTCTGAGTAACGGATGAACCCCTTTCCTAGGTTCTCTGTGATATAGTCCCGTAAAGCTTGCAACTCTGGTCGTGACATTCCATACAGTGGTCCAAAGGGAGGTTCCTTCCCGTCCTGGAGTACAATCTTGAGGTCGTGGGGGCGGTGGGGCGGCAGAGACGTGGCGTTAGATTCCTGGAACAGCAGCCTGAACTGCGACAATTCCTGGACGTTTGCCAGGGGTCGGGGTTCGGTTTCTTCTGGAGAACCGTCAATGAGCGGAGGAGGCGCAAAGATGTGGTTCTGGCGTGGCGAGGCCTAAGCGGGACTGCCCGATGGCGCGATGTGTATCAGTGGGCTATCGAGGCGAGATCGAAATTCCTTTTTTGCGTAACCGGGAGGCGGAGACCGAAAGAGGGTGCAGAAATCAGAGTCGAAAATGACCTGATTTGTCTTGGGGGCGGAGGGCGAGGTCGTGGTGGCGCATCCAGGGAATACCCATAACAATTGGGTAGTGTCCCAGCTTGGTAACGAAGAACGGGGCGGTTTCCTGGTGTCCATGGATGTCTAGCGAGAGCCTAGCGATATGGGTGATCCTTCCTGACTCTATCAACCTGCCGTCGATTACCTCAAGCAGGCGTGATTTCTTCAGGGGTGTCAGGGAGAGGCCGTGCCTGGTTGCGAAATCTTGGTCAACAAATGCGTATCCTGACGCTCCCGTATCTATGAGGGCGTAGGTAGGCACGAAGGGGACGGAGTTCTGGGAGACGGAGCAGGTGACGACGAGTTGGTCCTCGGACATCTTGTCCTCAGACACGGCAGCAGCGGAGACGACGAAGGTGGGTGGCGGGACTAGCCCCTTTGGTGTGCCATTTTTTACCAAAGGGGCTGACCTTTTAGCGCCGGCTTGGTTGACACTTGTTCGACTGGTTTATTGCGCCAGCTGTCGAGGGTGCGGGGATCCTGGGAGCGGGGTGTGAGGTAGCGGGGAGTTGGGGTTGAGGCGGCAGGGCGGGGGGAACTTTGGTTGGTGGGTGCGGAGGCGAGGCGGCGGCGGAGGTCGGCGATGGTGGCGTTGGCCTGGGATTGAGCTTTTGAACGTGATGTGGCGGATGTCTTTTTCCGCGGCGAGGTCGGAGTCGGCGGTGGCGAGGGCGTCTTGGTGGAGCGCCAGACGGTACCGAAGTTGTTCTTCTTCGGCCAGGGATTCTTCAACCTCGAGCGTGAGGTCGGCAATTTCTTGTTTGAGGTCGGTGATGACCTCTTCGTGGGCCGTGCATACGGCGGGTTCCTAAGTCTTGGGCGTCGGGGAGGGTGGTCAACGAGATCAGGCATTCGGAGATGAGGCTGTGAGCCTCCGTGAGTTCAGGACCGCAGTCCTCATCGGTGGGTAGTGGGCCATATGTGCCCAAGAATTCGGCAAGGCGCTCGAGGAGCGCGACAGGGACTGTGACTTCGTCGGCAGGACGGCCGATGGTGTGGTTGGCGAGGATGGGGTCGCGAAGGCCACGAATGATGGCTTCGGTGTCGTGTGCGAGGTGGGGGATGTCGGTGGTGGGTGCCCCGATATGGAGCTGCCCGGCGAGAGGTTGGGTGAAGGTGGCCTTAGCCCAATGGGCTTCGGCACGCTTGAGCTTATATTTCAAAGCGTATTGGCGGAGGACGGAGACGGAGGGGTCGGGACCGATGGCCCATGTTGAACCAATGGGAACTGGGAGCAGGCGAGTAACAGAAACCTTTCCGTTCAGGAAAGAAGCATTCGAGGACCGGGGAGAAACGAGAGGGTGGCGACAGTCCTCATTGGGGCGTCAGCTGAGGTCGACCATGATGGCGACGAGGCTAAACGAGGCGGGTTGGTGTTGTGAAGGTTGGCGTGGGAGACGCAACCTTAGTGTTCTGAGCGGCGGAGACTATATCTAAACTAGCCAAGGTTACCGAAAGCGAAGACGACGAGGGCGAGACGGGAGGCGAGGCGAGGCAGACGGCGAGAGGACTTAACCGAAGCGGGTAGTGGGGCCACAAGGTCCAGATGGCAGTGAGCGAAGTGATGTGACGAAGATACCAGTAGAGGACACGTCACGGCTGTATCGCATGAGCGAGGACTATAATTTAGCGAGGGCGAGGTACTCTTAAGACGAAGATGACTAAGAGTGATGGCGTATTCTATTCAGAGAAGCGAGATGAAACAAGAACACTAAAGAAACTAGAAAGCGTAGAGTTGATAACAGGAAGGTTAGAAAGGAAAGAAGAGAAAAGACAAAGGGAAGGTTCATAGCCGACTATATATACAACTCCTAATCCCTGTCCAGGGATGACTCATAACCCGTGTAACGGAACCCCATAGAACACCAAAGAGAAATCCTAGACCCGAGACCCAATTCCACAATATCCTTTCCTCCGCAGTAGCTCATGGTACGCCGTGATATCCACCCGAACCCCACTACCAAGCTTCCGCTCCCCGCTACTCCGCTCCTGCTTCTCATACTCCCCACTATACTGTTCCTGCTCGAAATCCTCCTGCTGCCACACCTGCTGTCACCCACCCGTCCCATACGCCTGGAGGAGTAGCCTCTATGGATTTGTTTACTGGCCGAGGTCACCCAGACCCTCAGGAAAGAGAGGTCCATTAGGTGGAGAACAGATGTTATTATTGTGGAGGTGTGGGACACCTCATCAGGAACTGCCCACAGGCGCTGCCTCCAGAAACACAGCCCCCAGTATCAGGGGAGCTAGGGCAAATATTAGGAATGAAGAAAAGGAAGAAGCCTTTGGTGATGAGGCGTTACGATATACTTACTGATCACGAGTTTCTAATTCAAATATTAATTGAAGATATTCAAAACATAGCCGTGTCGTATTATATCACTTTGATGAATACCCATACTATTAATTTTGATTTTCAGGATCTAAGAACCAACCAGCTAAGTGATTCATTCTCTTGAATATTATTAGTGGTGTAATACTCAATTATCACGGTGCTAATCGAGGGCGAAGACTGAACAAGCCAAGGTAAACCACCAAGGCTGAACTATGGTGAGCGAGGTAGTGGGCTACGTGGGAGAGTGAGGGCGACCGGGAAACTTGGGACGAACGGCGAAGGGCGAGGTACTAGGCGAGGGTACGAGGAGGTAGTCTAACGTCCCCGTGGGACAGCACAACCGAAGGGACTATGGCTAAGAGAGAGAGAATATATTCTAGACGAAAGAAGACTAAAGACGCCTAAGATGACAGGAAGGTTGCGTGAAGAAGAAAGAAGAAGAAGAGAAGTCCTACAAGCGAGGGAGCGAGCTCCCTATATATAGCCCTGAAAACCCCTCGCTGACTCATCCCATAGAAACCTGTAGAACCCCAAAGAAATCCATCATTACAAATACCTGCATGCCGTTGACTCATAGAACCCTGCAACTGAAACCCATAGAACATAAGAGAAACCCTGACTAATCCTTCTCCCAAGAATCATTTCGATATCGTATCACGCCGTGATAGATATTAGGTCCCTCTGAGGCCCTAAGTCCTCTTAGGCTTATGTGGTAGCGTTAGTGGAAGTCTTTCACTAGCTCGGGAGTTGTCCAAGTCGTCCCAAGGTTGCCATGAGGGTTCGTCATACCCGTGATCGGACGAGGTACTCCAGTCGTCCTCTTCGTTATGGAGTCTAGGATCGATCGACCTCCCATTCCTGTTCTCCTTCTATCTCGACAGGTGGTGGCGGAGGCTGTAGTTGTCCAGGGGCGTCGTGGGCCGCATGAGGGACAGTAGTGATCGTGGAAGACTGGGTGAACTTTCATTGATGAGGGTAGGGTGAGTTCAGAGCATAGGGGCTCACAATACGGGATATGGGGTACGGGCCGACTTGTTTCCAGTCCAACTTCTTCGAGGGTCTTTTGGTCAATAAGTTCCTGGTAGACAACCACACTTTGTCTCCAATGGTGTAACGGGGGGCTGGGGTCCTGCTGCTATTGGCTGACTCCTCCTGAATCTTCTGTGCTCTAAACATCTCAGCTCGGAGGAAGTCAAACACTTCTGACATGTCTCTTGCCATAGTGTTAGCCTGATCCTCGTTGGTAGTCGTGCCGTGACGAAGGGGGCCAAAGGTCATTCGGGGGTGTCGCCCGTAGTTTGCTTCAAAGGGGGAGAGCTTAGTAGATTCCGATACATGGTTATTGGTCGCAAACTCGGCCATAGGTAGGTATGTGACCCAGTTGTCTTGTTATGTCGGCATAGGCCCGGAGATATTGTTCCATAATGGCGTTGATTCTTTCGGTTTGGCCATCAGTTTGCGGGTGGAAGGCTGTGGAGAAGCGGGGAGAGATTTCTAGTCTTTCGCAAAGTGATTTCCAAAAGTCCGAGGTAAATTGGGTACCCCTGTCTGACGCACCTTTTCTGGTAGGCCGTGAAGTTTCCATACGTTTTCCAGATACATTCTAGCGACGTCCCAGGCTCCTGATTTTTCGGTACATGGGATGAAGTGCATCATTTTTGTGTGACGGCGGCGAGGATGCGTTGTAGTTGTTCTGAGGAAGGCGTGACAAAGTCCATTGATACGTCCGACCATGGTAGTTTGGGTACTGAAAGGGGGCGGAGGACTCCCTGGGGGGCATTACGGTTTGCTTTGCTCCTTCGGCACGTGTGGCAATTCATAACATATCGGTCTGTGTATTTTCGCATGTTTGGCCAATAGTATTCGCGGCTCAGGAGTTCGAGTGTTTTATTTCTTCGTGACCGCTGATGGTTTGTCGTGGTATTCTTGTAGGAGAGCTTAACTTGTAGCTCATGTTCTGAATCTGAAGAGTTTTCGGATACAGGAGAAGCCCGTCTTCATTTTCGGCGATTCGGCGAGATTTGTTTTGATTGTTTGGTGCGTCTTTCAACATAGTTAGGACGCTATTCGAAACTGTCTTTTGGTAAGCAATTGCAAACAACTCTTGGATGGTAGGCGTTCAGCGGATTCATTTATCAAAGAACCATGAACAAACTTAACTTATGATCCAAATTTTCTTTCTTCAACACGGTCTGGTACTGATGCAGGCGTTCATCATCCTCATGGGTAGATCTCGATCTCTAGATTCATCTGGTTTTCCCCTTGTTTGCCTGGTGGGAATTGTATCGCGAAGTCAAAAGCGGGATAGTAACTCTGACCAACGTGTCTGTCGTCGGTTCAATAGCTTTGTTGACATGAAATATTCAAGGTTCCTATGGTCTGTTAGGACCTTGGTGGGGAAGAGCTGTTTCTAGGAAGTAGCGCCATTCTTGAACCCTCGGATTATTGCTAATAGTTCTTTGTCATAGATTTCATAGTTGCACTTTCGGCGGCGTATCTTCTTGAGAAAAACGCCCACAGGATGTAGTATTCGCCGTTATCACCTTTGTGACATGATGGCGGCGGAGACATAGTCGGGCGTCTGTTTCCTATGACTTCTCGATTAGGTCGAAGTGTCTGAGTATTGAATGCGGTGGTGAATGCTATTTTAGGTTATCGAAAGCTTTTGGTGTACCGGTCCATTCAAACTTTACTCCTGTCTTAGTGAGGGCCGTCAGAGAAGCGACTCTGGGAGTATGCATAGATGAATCTTCGGTAGAAGTTAGCGAAGCCTAGGAACTCCTGTCGTCTTTCAGGCAGGTTGGTGTTTCCCAATCCCTGATTTATGGCGACCTTCTTTTCGTCCATCTTGATTCCCTCAGGGTGAGTCCGAATCCAGGTATTTTTGTTTCTTTGACATGCCATTCACACTTCTCCCGGGTTTTAAATGTCTTTGTGTTGTTCAGTATCGAAGAATCTTATCAACATGAACCTTATGCTCTTCTAGTGTGGCGGAGTAGATGAGTATGTCATCCAGATAGGCCGTCGCAAAGTGATCAAGGTGTGGACGTAGCATGTCGTTTACCCAATGTTGGAATGCTGCGGCGTTGGTGAGACGAATGGCATGACCGTGTATTCGAAGTGGCCGTATCTGGTCCTGAATGCCGTTTTCCATTCGTCTCCTTCTTTGATTCTCAACTGGTGGTATCCATTGCGTAAGTCTAGTTTAGTGAAGTATTTGGCGGCCGAGATGCCCATGAAAGTTTCCGGAGTTAATGGTAGTGGGTGGCGGTTCTTAACCGTTACCGCATTCAACTTTCTATAGTCGACGCAGAGTCGGAGGGATCCATCCGCTTTCTTTACAAAGAGTACTGGGGAGCCTGCTGGGGAGGTGCTGTGGCGGATCTTCCCACTCGAAAGGTATTCCGCTAGGTAATCCCTGAGTGCCTGTAGCTCAACGCGTCATCCCGTACATAGGTCCGCGGGGTACTGTCCTGCTTCCCTGGATGTCAATGGAGAGGTCATACTCGGGTCGGCGAGGAGGGAGTTCTGCAGCGTCAGGTTAGATTAAGGAGGAAGTGGTGATGTTCACTTGGTATGAGGTCAGAGGGGTCTTTGGGTGATGGGGTGAGGTCTTGAGGGCCTTGGCGTGGTCGAGTATAGTTGCATTCCTTTTCTTTGTTTATGGATCAATCTGTAGAATCGTATGAGGTGATGTTGTTGGTTTGGTGGGGGGTTCAATAGAGATACCCCTAGCGGTGACTTTGGTGTTATTGAGGGAGCAGTGTTTGACACAAGCTGAGGAGTTGAATTGTATTTCGTTGGTGGCAGGGAGAATCGTAGTTGCATGTCTGCGCATCCATGGGAGGCCCATGACGATGGGGTAATGTCCTAACTGGGTGACAAAGAAGGGGCCTCTCTCTGTGTCCGTTGATATCTAAGCTGAGGCTGACCTTATGGGTAACATTTAATGATTCGATAGGTCTACCATCTATTACGTCTATGTGTGGGTGGGAGGATGAGGGGGGTTTGTTTAAGTTTGTGGTGGCGTACGAAGTTTTTATCTATGAAAGCGTATCCTGAGGCGCCAGTATCAATGAGGGCATATGATGGGATGAAAGAATCTTTATTTTGAGAAACAGAACAAGTTACGACTAATTGATTCCCATCCATATCCTTCTCTGAAACCGAAAACCCCGAAACCGAAATCCTAGAAAAATCTTTTAACCGTCGCAGGTGAGCCCACTCAGTCAGGGAAAAAATCTTCTTGCCTCATCGCCGGAGGCTCCTTCTTTTTCTTCATTCCTAATACCTGCCCTGGCTCCTCTCATCCTGGGGGCTGGGTTCCTGGGGGGCGGCGCCTGTGGGCATTCCCGAATGAGGTGTCCCACACCTCCACAATAGTAACATCTGTTTTCTACCCGGCGGGCCTCTCTTTCCTGAGGGTCCGGCTGCCCGCCAGTGGATAGATCCATGGGGACTGTTCCTCCAGGTGTATGTGATGGGTGGTGGCGGCAGGTCTTGCGGCGGCCGGAGGTTCTGGCCGGAGGGTGTGGCGGGCGCCGGGGGGCAGGCGGAATGTCGGGAGCAGGAGCAGTAGCGAGGTGGAGCTGGCGGTATAGCGAGGCTGGGCGGCGGCGGCGCAGAAGACTGATAAGCGCGGCGGGCGTTGAGGGCTTGCTGTTTATTATCCAACCGCTGCAGGATGGTAGCGAGTTCCAAGACTGTTGAGGGTATCCTCATGGACCATGAGTCTGGTCAGCTCTCCGTTTAGTCCGCCAGGAGGCTTTCCACATTGGCAGCCTCTCCTAACCCGGCGTCGGCGGCAAATCGTTGGAACTTCGGCAAGTAGTCTGAAAATGGTCGTCCGTACTGGCGTGAGGCTCCTGAGCTTCTGGCGGTCGACCAAGTCCGGATCTCGAAGGCTGTGTGTAGAATTTCAAAAACCTATCCATGGAGAGATTAAGGTATGGCATGAACTGGTCAGCGGCGGGGCCTTAGGCGAGATGGCATAGGTGAGTTGGTTTTGTAGGGTGGGGTACCGTCGGCATTGCCAGAGTTTGAGTTTCAGCATGTGTTGGAAGGGGAAGTTCCTTCGGGCCGTGAAACTGCTTGGGGTCAGGGGCTTCTCCGACTTCTCCATTCTTGCTTCTGGGTGTGTTGCTGTTAAACTCTGGAGGAATCGATTGGGGCGGCGAGGAGGAGGTGCGGGCGGTGCTGGTTGTTCTGCTTTTGGTGGTGGGGGCCTGGTTGCAAGTCTTCCTGGGCGGCTAGGGTTTCTTGTTGCTGTGGCGACCCGGCTTGGCGGTGACCTGGGCTTGGAGCTTTGTGGTGTTAACGCTTCTTCCTTTTCCAAGTCTTCTTGATTCGGTGATCCTTTGTTTCCATATCTCCGTTGCTTCGTCTGCCTCCTGTTGGGTTAGTCGGAGTTCGTTTCGGAGTTCGCTAACCGCCTGATAAACTGCATGGCAATTGTGGTTAAACAATGCGTCCTCAGATCTTGCCTGGTGGTGCTCGAGGGGTATCTTGAAGCGACCCGTCTCTTCGAGTCGATCATAGTCGAGTTCTGTTGGGTCCGTCATGACTTGTTCTTGTGACATGTCTGCGGGGTTGTGGTTCGGGTTAGCGTTGGAAGCGCAACCTTATATCAGCAGTGCTTGTCGGCGAAGACTGAAGCAAGAGGTAAACCACCAAGGCTGAACTATGGTGGCGAGGTAGTGGGCTACGTGGGAGAGTGAGGCGACCGAAACTTGAGACCCGAGCAGCGAAGGCGAGTCTTGCGAGGGGGTAGTCTAACGTCCCCGTGGGACAGCACAACCGAAGGGACTATGGCTAAGAGAGAGAGAATATATTCTAGGCGAAAAGAAGACTAAAAGGCGCCTAAGATGACAGGAAGGTTGCGTGAAGAAGAAAGAAGAAGAAGAAGTCCTACCGAGGAGGCGAGCTCCTATATATAGCCCTGAAAACCCTCGCTGACTCATCCCATAGAAACCTGTAGAACCCCAAAGAAATCCATCATTACAAATACCTGCATGCCGTTGACTCATAGAACCCTGCAACTGAAACCCATAGAACATAAGAGAAACCCTGACTAATCCTTCTCCCCGCAACCGTACTCGATATCGTATCACGCCGTGATATCAATCCGTCGGTAGCAATTGATTCTAGTATACTGTACGATTCTCGATTATCAAAATCTTTTCATTAGTAAGATTTTACAAGTTTCAGGAGATTACAGGGGTCTCAGGAGACTCAGGAGACTGTCAGGAGACTCAGGAGACTCCAGTCACAAATGGTAAAGCTTGCTGATGTTAATACTGGTTTTCGTTGAATATTTCAACAGATACACCTTACTTCATCTCTAGCGGTAAGGGTAAAGTTGGATTCATCAAAGTTCTACATATTTAGTCCTTTTACTGCGTACTTTTAGATTGAATATTTGAACTACAAGTAGATATATTATCAGTATGATTTTGAAGACATGCGTTTGATATAATAATCCATTATACCTTCTTAAAGTAGTAATTCATCATTGTTCAATTAACTGTGTTTGTTTTGTTTGTGCAGATAGATTTTACTACCAGGTAGTAATATGCTTCATGTCTCGATAAAAATTGATGAAATCATCAAGTAGAAATAAACGTTGAACTAGAATCATCTCTTGCTCTACCTATATCAATTGTTTTTCTATATATGCTTCTTCACGAGTTTTTATCCTAAGTTTTAGGTATATCTCTATTTCAGCAACATGTGCACTTACCAAACAATTATACAATGACTACGCAATGACTATCTTATAAGAAAGGGGAAACGGGTTTCTTTGGGAGGACTGTAAAATAGCTGCGCAATGACTGCATCATGGGAGAAGGAAAAAAGGTTTTTGAGGTAGACTGTATCGTAGCCATGCAATGACTATGTCGTCAGAAGAGAAAACGGGTTTTGGAGAAGGAAGCACATATTAGTAATCAAGCCAGGATGAGGGTGATATATAGGAAGGTGGTAGCGAGGTTTGTAGATTTCTTTCCTTTCCTTTTCACCTCGTCTTCCTACCATAATAGTACATAGGAATCCAATCCTATATCTCGCCATAGTTTCTAGTCTTGAAATACCTTCGACCCTCGTCTCCAGAAGGAGAGCCTCATAGCTTCTTCTGTAACTCTAGCTGCCTCATCAGCTGATACTCGCTTTCCCTGCCCTATCTCCTGGTCTTCGCCTTGGCCGCCGCCTTGTGCTTGCTCTTGCTTTAGCCTTTGGTGGGACCTTTGTCCTTTTGCTCGATCTCGCTTGCATCATCGTTTTCGTCTATCAGCTTTTATGTCCTAGTCAATCCGTCACAGTTTCCGTAGTGTTACTTCTGAAATATTGTAAAATTTTGCCAATTAATTTATGATCGATTGGTTTTGGTTTGAAGGATCTTCTTCATAACCTCTTAATTCAGCGTAATAATAACTGCATGCAAGAATCGAGCGTTCATTTCTTGTATATTCACAATTGTTATAGAGGGATGGAAGTTCTGTTGATTGCGACATGTCCGATATATGATTTGAAATTCAGTTTAATTGCAGAAGAAGATAAACAAACAGAAAAGAAAATACACGTAAATATATTAATAGTTTTCTTTTATTCTCTTATCATTTTTCATTATCATAATGATATGGTCCATTTTATATAATATTAGCCACATCCAACTCCTAAAGCCACATTTATACCCGGTTCGCATTCCTCCCGTTTCGTCAAAAGACCCAACGTGACTGTGCAGCTATACCTCGCTATAAGAAACGCCAGAGTACAGGCAGTTTTTGTTTCTTATGTCTTGGACGTATAAGACACTTGAAGAATCTCTCTCATGCATGAACGTATTAGTGGAGTCATTAAAATCCGACTTTATTATGTGACCCACAACAGCAAGTGCGAGTGCAAACAAGTGTGAAGCTTCAGCGAGTATCACGTACTGTAATTTTTTAACACTTCATTTCATAATGTCTTCCAAACGCACCAGCAAACCATTGCCTCAAGTCAACTCCAATAAGCGGCAAAGAGCTAATGACCAAAATATATGGGATCCAGCCACCTTTACCCCTATGCCTTTTTCTGAACACGATAGCGAGCCACAAGTACCAGAAAACACTCCTCTATCGCTGCTTGCATTCTTCAGTTTATTTTGGGATGACGAGATAATTAAACAAATAGTTGAAGCAACAAACCTATATGCAGTCATGAAGAGTGCTACTAAGAAGTAATGGGCGGATAAGGTTACACAACACACCAGCTAACCAGACGTAATTGGTTGTCTATATTTTTTGCTTTTCTGGATATTTCAATCTCAAATAGTTTTCTCCTATTTGATTCAGTCAGGAATGGTCATCTAAACACTTTAATAGACAACAACAAATTACTAGCAAATCAAATCCTGGAGCATCCCCTAGGACGCACTTATTCTACTGAGCTTTTTAGGCAGATTCTGTATAAGCAGCTAGCTACACCACGGATTCATCCTGTTTTATGTAAAATACCGCGTCAGAATTCTTTCACCACAAAAGCGCAAAACCAAACGTCAATATTTTACCAAAAATACAGATACACTCCCAAAAGACCGGACAGAATCGTCTCAAAGTCATCAATTGGAATGGATGTGTAAGCGCCGTAAATGCTCAATTTGCCGCTTTGATTTTCGCAAATCTGCTCAGATGTAGCATGAGGGAAGACGTCGTCCAAAGTTAACTCATTGGGAATGTCGGTCTTGTCCAGTGCCAACTGCCTTGTGCGAGTCCACAGGGGCTACCAACAGCTTATGTTTTCAACGCTGGCATTCTAGTCAGTAAAGGTAATCCTACTTGTGCTCTAATACCAGAACGCAATTGATAACTCAACTAACCATATAGCTCACTCAGGTCGCAAGGTCGCAAGGTCGCAGTTTAAAGGGTCTCCTTATGAGGGTCAGGGGGTCGCGGGGTCGCGGGGTCGCTGGTTGAAGGGTCGCAATAGTAGTATGGGGTCGAGGGTCGAGGGTCGAGGGTCGAGGGTCACGCATATGAACCTCAAACTGGCTGTAGGAATAGATTTCTGTAAACCACGAATATCAGCAGGTATAGTATCCAGCAAATATAGTATTGATATCACATGACCGCCAAGCGGGGCGCCTAGACACCTAATGCACGAGAGAGATTCTCGAAGTGTCTTATGCGTCCAGGACAGCAAAATATTTCTTATAGCAAGTAGGATTTCGGTGTACTACATGTAGTCAAGTTTTTATCAATAGGACTTCGGTTGCCACAGCCATTACCTACTCCCGTCCTATTGATAAGTAGAGCTTATACCCTAGGCGGTGTTTCTTACAGCAAGGTTTTTCTTATAGCGAGGTTTCTTATAGCGAGGTGTCGCTGTATTTTTCTTCAGTATCCTGGCTCCATGCCGCTACCTTGTCACATCCTTGCCATTGCTCTGGAAACATAATACAGTACACTTCACGCTCGAGTGTCAAGGGAATTCTAGCACTTATTTATTACTCGTAACTCTTTACTCAAAACGGCATGAAATCACTGGCTGCCATTGGGTTACGGACTCGCGACGAATACCGAATTGAACCAGCACTAGATGAAGAGAACTGTACCAATAGAGTATTCTTGCTCATTGCTAGCGTATGATGGGAATACCGTAGTGATTCCACCCCGCTTTTGTGTTCTCTCCTACTTCAAACACTATGGCAATCTCTTCTTAAAAGCGAAATTTATGCCTAACCACCCTGTTCATCACACTACATTACAAAGATATAGCCCGTTTGTTACGCCAATTCCGGCAACAATTAGTATCAGTCATCCAGCTTCTGGTACTCATCATCTCTCCTTCTGTTACAGTCATTCCCGACATCCTTAACTATTGGTAAACTCCGTAATGATGGTAGTTGAACCTCCGCTATCAGCACGAATGCTATTACTGCAGTAAAAACACTCCATAAGAAACACAATCGAAGGGATGAGTCGTATGAGCTAATAACTAAATTCTCAAGAGGTTAAAATTGTTCCATCAAGCCTTTCTGTAAAAGTTTGTTCCACTATCAAACCAACTAACCTTGTTCTTGGGTATCTTCTGGTAGATCAAAGATAGCTGTAACACTTTTCCTAACTTGTTCTATCACTTCCCTCTTCTTACCCCCCATAACACTTCTTTCCAAAAAGTAAAGGAGGGAGTTTTGGACTATCAAACTGCTGCTAGCGACACCGATAACGCTTCCCAGGCAACGCCATAAAATTAAGGTGCTTGTTGCCACTGCTTGATCGTTTTGAGACGAAGTTGCAAGAACACCCATCAATGTCGACGGAAAAACAAATCCCACACCTAAATTGGTGGGAACAAGGAAGAGGGAGTAGATCCAACCAGCAAAAAATCTATCCATACAGCATAATGAGATTGTTCCCATGATAACTAGAATAGAGCCTATGGAGATAATAGGCTTTAGACGGCCAGTTTGAGTTATTATTAATCCTGTTGCAACGGCTGATACGGTTCCTGCCAAACTAGGAATGAGAAGACGTGTCCCTGCCGCGGTAGCGGACTCCAGAAGGACCGTCTGAAAATACAGCGGCAGGTTGAAGAATACCTGAGGGGCCAGAAAATTAGAGAGTCTCCGAGTGATAATATATGGATTTCTTACTGTGTTAATAGTGACTGCTGCAAAGAAGTTGTTGAAAATGAGGTGCCCACGCGGTTTCCCCCAAATTAACTCCAAAGGCATTACTGGTGATTTTGCTATTCTTTCCGTCCGTAATAATAGGTTTCCGAGGATAAGACTCATGATCAACGCTACAATGACAATAGGATGCGTCCAGGGAAAGATATTGCCTCCGAGACTCATGCCCAAAATCAAGCAGCCAACACTTGTTGTCTATATCATTACGTCAATACGAAAGCCCGAATAACCAGAAAGTTGATGATACCAAGTAAAGCGAGCCGGCCAGGTCAAACTCCCTAAATCTTCCCCCGGTACCCATCTCCGGGGTATTCCCCAGCTCTTCCGGGCTTGGAATCGTCCACATACATACAACCATACAAAATAGACCAAACGGCACTTGAATCTTTACCACCGTGTTAGTAATTCTCTTACGTTCACATGTGGTTGTAATTGGGAAAACGTACACCGAATTCCCATCGCCATCCAATCGAATCTGCCAAGAACCCCCCAACAGCTGCTCCTAATCTGTCGAATCATCAGTTCTGCATGCCTATTGGTGAGAGATGTACCTACGCTGAGCCCGTTCCATATGCGAGATTGTTAATGCTCTGGTAGTTTCCCCTGATTTCAATTGGTAATATATCACTCAAGACAATCGCACCTATATATTTTACATGTTAGTGCTATCCGTTCGGCTGCTCTCCTATATCTTCCAACTTATACTAACCCATTGTCAACATCCCCCCAGCCCCGATACCACATACTGCCCTTGCTGCAATAAAGCTTCCCATACTCCCAGCTAATGCACACCAAGCGGTGGCCACTGTAAACACAAGGCATGAGAAGACAAATGGGGTTTTCCTTCCAATAGTATCGGATATCCGGCCATACAGTGGTTGGAATGAAATCGATGTCAGCATGAAGGATGTGGACAGCCAAGAGGCAGCATTCGAGGAATTGAAAGCGGACGTTATCGACGTATGTGTGGAGGCCATTATAGTTGAGTCGGCGGCCGCTACCTAGTGCATTTCAGTAAGTGTATTCCAATCAAGCCTTCTACGTATATATTTGGGGTCACATACAAAGTTGGCAACGAGAATTCCTAGACATGTATCAATAATGTAAGTGATGTGAAGGGAAAAAGAAAAGCAAGGTGCTCCACAAACCGGTAAAGATAATCCAAAACCTTTTCTCTGATATTCCCCCATGAAAAGCAGTTCCATTTAAAGTTGATACATTACCCTCCTTCGGATCCAGCCCCTCATCTAGACCCGAATGAATACATGTACCTAGGACTGGAAGTGATTGAGATTCTACTCCTAATGCACCAACACCAACCACTTGGCTTACTATTGGGTTTAAAGTACCAGAATCTTGGTGAAGTTGTTCTTCTGAAACCGGTGTGTAGGTATTTTCCGAAACTGACAGCAGAGGCGTACGTTCCATCATCCTAGTATTGCTGATATCAAGATCTGTTGCTTCATTATTATCGTAGCTTGACATCGCTGCCTGGATATATCGGTTTCTTCCTCTTCCTCTTTACCCACGAGTCTGCTTAGGTAGGTAGTATGGTCGAACAGTTCTAATACAAAAAAATGAGATTACAGGAAGGGTACGGGTTGTATATATTATCTCCACCCGCACATCCAATATTCGATTGCTAAGTGTGCGGGTCGGGAGTATCCCGAACAATCTCAGAAGACACCTCTACTAATGGCTGCGGGGGACGGGCTCGCTTCCTAGCTCATATTACTCAAGTAATACTTGCAGCAGGGTATGCAGGATCTTGTAGATGCTCTTTCGGAACATCACCCCGCTTCCGGGCCCATCATGTGTGAACTTATGTGTATGTAAGACCACTTAACGAACCGCAGATTCTGAATCACGCCTTTGAACTTTATAATTGACAAACCCTCAAAAGATTTATCTACATATGCCTACTATTTCTACTCATTTACGAAGAGAGTTTCAAAAAATATTGTAGGAGAGATGATGTAATCTACTATACAAATTGGGTCTCCATATACTTTACTTCAATTTTACTAACTGGTGTACAATTCGGTCCTTTGCGCTTGCTTATTCTTTTAGAGTAAGACACACGTACACACACCTTACAATTGTACTAAACTAGATTAAGTATGTCGTAGACTTAGAATCACCAAATTCTCCTTCGAAACCTCTATTATTGGGATGCATTCCGTCGGAGATAGACAAACACCTAGGCGCAGGTATCTAGCTAATACATCTTACCTATCAGAGGGACCACCTCGCAACCGCGAGGTCTTTCCACCTCCGCATAGTTAATTCCTCATCCAATACAGTTGGCCATACGGCCCTCTGCCTCCGCCCCGCATCCAACTCCGGTAATCATGACGATTTTTCTTAAGTTTAAAGGCCCCCTCCCCACTCGTACCACCCTCAATTTATGTTATGTCCATGCCACCTGCACTCCATTATTAATATTATTTATTATTTTCCTGGGATGCCGGTTGCCACGGAATTTTAGCTTACTAGAATATCCCTGTCACTTTCAACCAATCAGAGCGAAAGGACTCCGGAAAACCCAACGGCTGTTGCAACCACGACCACTGTCTAAGACTACAGACTTTTACCCCTACCCCGTGGTACTAGGTGTCTACTCTTCACACCGTACATAATATTGCACGGTGCCACAAGTAGTTGAACATGAGGGTAGTAACCATACAAACCACCTAACAACATCAAAATTTCAAAGTCGTCGCTGACATTTTAGTACTATCACAGCTGGAGAATCTATATCTAAGGTTCTTTGCTCCACCTCCTTGTGCTTGTGGAGAAATACGCCTTTGAAGGTGAATGCTCGCTTACATGTATTAGACTAGGGGTTACCACCTCGCGACCGGGAGTTGTGTAGATTTAGGGAACAGCAGCAAACTAACCCACTCTCTACGGGACTTACATGTATGTAGTTATGGGGGCTACGCCCCCCTCCGCCCCTCCCCCCAATTTCCATTCCCGCCAGTTAGACATTTCATATGGCGGCCTTTGGCCCCCCAATTCTCGTCAGTTTGAACTTTCGTTGCCCTGTAATGCAATTCAGTTCACAGGTTCTGATGTGTCGTGCTTAGTCAATAGCCCGTCACTCTCAACCAATAATGTTGCGCAAATCGGTGTAATCTAGTACTCGGGTGTGTGGGTAAGTGATCAGAATCTGATAAGTGAATGTTGTAGTGAGTGCGTGTAAACATCTTATCAGGTTCTGATCACTTTTTGCGACACCCTAGTACAGAAGGTAATGATCCGCAACTCCACACTAGTAAACGGGCCAAGGCTTGCTTCAAGCTTTAGAGCACCGTACCCGACAAGCCATTGATAAGCACGGCGGCAGAGGATTATTAGATCGTAGCCCCCAAAACTCTGTTAATAGGCCATTTGCGCAAAAGACTCCAGAGTCTTTTTCCCGTAAGCTGATCAGTGCCTATACCCCATCAACAAAACACACAAGTAGACAAAGCCTCTGGAGTCTTTTGCCCAAAGGGCCCCGAAGGATATAGACTACCCTCTCTACAACACAGGTACATGATGTACTTATGTACCTATCCTTAGTAAGAATTACGCGTATAACTTGCAACTTCGGCTGTTATTATCCCTCAAGTAAAGATATACAGTCGCAACTCGATATGCCGGATTGCCAGGACTCTAAGGATTTTATATGGGACAGCAAGGGATCCGGAGTATTGAGATCCGGCATATTGAAGAGTACTAGTTCTCACGGGGTGGGTACGCGAGCACGGTGGGGTTGCAGCCGCATACACACCCACATTGTCTAAGCACCCACATTCAAATTGACCCACCCGGGACAGATGTAAGTGTGGTATGGTGGGCGCGCCTTAAAGGTGACATAAATTACACTGCAAATAACTTTTCAACCAGACAGGATATCAAAAATCTATGAAGCCAAATTGTAGGTATAGGTATGATAAAGATTTTTGTTTCATAGATTTTTGATATCTTGTCTTGTTGAAAAGTTATTAGCGATGCCATTTACCTATTTTTGTATGTAAAAAACGCCAAGAGCTGGTGAGGTGGAACAGTATCACAGCATACTACGGACTACTGCGGAGGAAAGGATATTGTGGAATGGGTTCATGGGTTCGGGATTTCTCTTTGGGTTTCTATAGGTTTCCGTTCCATGGGTTATGAGTCATCCCTGGACAGGGATTGGAAAGTGTATATATAGTCGGCTACAAGCCTTTCCTTTGTCTTTTCTCTTCTTTCCTTTCCTACGCAACCTTCCTGTTATCAACTCTACGTTCTAGTTTCCTTAGAAGTTATCTGTTCTCGTCTCTCTGAATATCAAACGTCATCACTCTTAGTCATTCTCGTCTTAGTATTACCTCGTCTCCGCCTAGCTATAGCCATAGCCCATGACCGTGGTGTGTGTCATCTACTGGTACCTTCGTCTACATCACTTTGTTCGTGAAGCCACATCAGCAAGCTTTACCATTTGTGACTGGAGTCTCCTTAGTCTCCTGACAGTCTCCTGAGTCTCTTGAGACCCCTGTAATCTCCTGAGACTTGTAAAATCTTGCTGATGGATCTGGACCCTTTGTCCCACAACTCTGCTTCTCGGTTAAGTTCCTCTCTCGTCGCCCCCATCTTAGTCTTCACCTTCGCCTCGGTTGTGAACCTTGGCTTGTTCAGTTATTGTCTCCGCTTGGCATGTAGCGCAGGTGGAGATGGAGGCAGCATCGAGGAAAAAAATAGGTGCCGTAAAACAGAATCTTTCAAAGTCATCGTCTGGATGCATCGGGTGCCGTCTTGTGCCTCCAAAATATGATAGGTCACATTTGGCTCGTCGAAGCTCGTCCAAAAGTGATGTGTCATCTTTAGTACGTCTAGCTCTTAGCTGGCTAATCTCGTCTAAAAGACAGGTGTCTTCTTTGGGCCTTTAATTTACCAAAATGTGATATATTGATAGAGACTAAGCCCGATCGGGACTAGCTCCTGCCATCAACGTCATTCTTGGCGCAGTTTCCAGGTCTTAAGCACTCCCACTACCGCCACCGCCTCCATCTCCACCTCCACCTCCATCTCCACCTCCACCTCCATCTTCACCTCCATCTCCACCTCTATCTCCACCTCCATCTCCACCTCTATTTCGAGTATCTCCCTACCCCATATTCCGACACCTATGCTAATGTCTATATAGAGTCCTACACGCCCAAATTGACGCCTAGGATACACCCAAATCGACGCTATGGATACACCCATAGTGACTCCCAAATTGACACCTAGGACACACCCAAATTGACGCCATGGGGACGCCCAAATCGACACCATGGACACGCCTATAGTAACGCTTAAGACACACCCAAATAGACGCCATAGACACCTTCAAATCGACGACTTCTACAGGTAGTGAGGTGGGCCAGCGGGCAGGTAGTCGCGTAGGTCGTCACGCAGGCATCTATTTGTACATAGAATTATATAGAATTATATAGAATTAACTAAACGATATACCGTTAATCACCTGAACTGTCCAATCGTCAATGTAACGTCAATTCCCAACGAAAATTAGCGTCAAGGTTCTGCCATGACTGCTAGCCTGGCAAAAGGTACAAGACTAGGTTTTGGGGACTAAAGACGGAAAAGTCATCTTGGGAGTCCAAAACTATCTTGTGGCGCCGGGGCGCGGGGATACAGGTAAGCAATTGATTTTTGGGCGTCTTTGACGTCTTGGGCATTTTCTGCCAATTGTGGCACCCAGACGCCACAAGATACACATCAGCAAACTACTATTTGTGACTGGAGCCTCCCAATAGTCTCCTGAGAATTCTAGATATTTTTTGAGTCTCCTGAGGCTCAGGAGACTTCAGGAGACAAATAAAGTCTTTCTGATACAGCCCTATTTTTTGCTGATGGGTGGAGATGGAGGTGAATGTGGAGGTGAAGGTGGAAGTGGCGGTGGGTGCTTAAGACCTGAAAACTGCGCCAAGAATAATGTTGTTGGAAGGAGCTAGTCCCAATCGGGCTACATCAGCAAGATTTTACAAGTCTCAGGAGATTACAGGGGTCTCAGGAGACTCAGGAGACTACAGTCACAAATGGTAAAGCTTGCTGATGTAATCTCTGGCGGCATATCACTTTTTCTGCCAATATATCACATTTTGGAAATGAAATTGGACGTCAAAAGACGACCTGTCATTTTTAGACGAGATTAGACGAGCTAAGTAGAGCTTAGATAAGCCAAATGTGACCTGTCACCTTTTGGAGACAAAAGACAGTACCTGACGTATCCAGACGACGATTTTGCGTATTTTGCGTCTTGGGAGACATGATTCGTTTTGGAGAAACCTATTTTTTCCTGATGTATCGCTAGAACCCCAAGCATTGTCTGTAGTGTAGAAGATATTAGATTCTCCACGTTGTTTAAAATTTCAAAGAATTCTCTCATAGTATATAGAAAAATGCCCTCATTGGAGATGCGGGCGAGAAACTGATCAGCTGCTAGTCCTTCTAGCCGGGACAGTGAGTAGGCAATCTGTTTGCCAGGAGTGGGGAAGCGGTTCAGGTTAGTGGATAGTTTGGTCTGTAGTTGTCTCTGGAAAACCCTTAACCCCTTCTGATCACCCTTGGACTTATTCGGGTTGGGAAGTCTTTTCACTTTGGGGGCCAAGTTAGGTCATCATGGATCTCCCCAAGGCCTTCTTTGATTCCCTTCTGGACATTCTTGATCTTAGCCTTCAGGGTGTGAGTTTCTTTTTGAAATTCGGCCCGGGCTTGTTCAGTCTCTGAGTGGTGGGTCTGTAGATCTACTGAGTATTGTTTGACCCCAGAGTTCCAGTGAGCCCGGGTCAACAGGCTATAAATCTGTTGGACTTCTGGTGTTGTTTCGGGGTCGACTTTCAGATGGCTGAGGAATAAGGCCGACAAAACTTTATGGAGTTTTTGGTAATCAAAGGCAGAGGGTGAGGACATCTCAAGGGGGAGTTAGGGGAGGGGGCTTCGTTCTGCAGGGTACGTGGTAGCAACAGCGATACTTGCGAGAAGAAAGTATGTAGGTGGAGAAGTAGGAGGACAGCGATAGTCACTGGCTTATTAAGTAGCGACTATAATGTATTGGTATACTAAAGACAGAAGACGTTGCGTGAAGAAAACAGGAAAGGAAAAGAAAGTACAGGAGTAGGCGCCGTTGCCTCCCTTATATAGCCACCAATCCCTCGCCAAGCCTGAGTCACTCGTTCGCTTAACTCCCCTCCTGACTCCCTCCTCCGTGTAACAGAAACCCGTAGAACCTATCTTGACTCATCCTTTCCTTGTATTGCGTCATAACCCTACCCGTAATAATCCTTCCATCCTTCTAAGCCTAATGCATCCATGAAAGTAGCCCCTCCTTCCAAGCGCGATCTCCTGCGAGCCTTGACCTTCTCTGGCCCTGGTTTATTCGGGTACTGTGTGTGGAAAGCCTCGATAGCGGCCGTGTGTTCGTGATAGTTGGCAGGTTCCCAAGTAGGATCGGTATATACTGTCCACTTAACGTAGTACTGTAGTTCTTGTTTCCCATGGCGCCTTGAATCCAGAATCTCCTCAACTTCGTACTCTTCTTCCTGGTTCACGATAACGGGTGGTGGTGGCAGCAGTTTCTGTCCAGGTATGGGGTCAGTGGCCGCGATGTCGAGCAGGGAGACGTGTAAGACAGGGTGCATTTTCATCGAGCGGGGAAAGTTCAAGCGATAGGCGTAGGGGGAGACAATCTCTTGAATGGGAAAGGGTCCCAGCTTTTTCCAGTCGAGCTTCCTGGAGTTCCGGGTTGTACGAATGTTCTTTGCGGACACGAATACCATGTCTCCGATGTCATATCGCGGGGCCGGGGTACGTTTTGCGTTAACTGATCTTTCCTGTTGATCCTGAGTGATCCTCACTTGCGTTCGTAGGTAGTCGTGTAACTCCTTCATCCTTTTTGCAAAGTTGTGGGAGTTCAGGCCCGGGGGGGTCCTATCCGGCTTCTGTAGGTATACCGTGAATCGGGGGTGGTACCCGTAGTTGGTGAAGAAAGGTGTAGCTTTAGTAGAGGCTGAAACTTGGTTGTTTGTTGCAAACTCCGCCATTGGCAATCACTTAACCCAGTCATCTTGTTGGTATGACACATATCCCCAGAGGTATTGTTCCATTACTGCATTCGTTCTTTCAGTTTGGCCATCCGTTTCTGGGTGGAAAGCGGTCGACATTCTTGCCTCTATCTGGAGTTGTTTACAGAGAGACTTCCAGAACTTTGCGGTGAACTGGGTGCCCCTGTCGGAGGTGATGTATGTGGGAAGGCCATGTAGTTTCCAGACATGTTGTAGGTAGAGGTTGGCCAAGTCTTCCGCATCGACGGTGGTGTTGCAGGGCAGGAGGTGGCGTATCTTTGTTAGTCGGTCCACAACTACCAGTATGGCATCGTATCCCTGACTCTCTAGCAGACCCGTAACAAAGTCCATAGAGATCTCTCTCCAGGGTTGTTCTGGGATGGGTAGCGGTCGAAGGACTCCCA
Source organism: Morchella sp. 2018-W16 (assembly GCA_024713755.1). Lineage (NCBI taxonomy): Eukaryota > Fungi > Ascomycota > Pezizomycetes > Pezizales > Morchellaceae > Morchella > Morchella sp. 2018-W16. Next base: position 2,807,696 of record JAMGYY010000003.1, on the reverse strand, counting down.
ACTTCCCATGTGTTACTGGCTTACTTCACTAGCAGGTGTGGCAGTTCCGGATGTATTGACCAATATAGTCGCGTATATTCGGCCAGTAGTAGTCTCTACTGACCAGTTTGAAGGTTTTTTCCCTGCCTAGGTGTCCTACTGAGGGGGCATCGTGGTATTGCTTCATGATTTCCAGCTTTAGTGGGGGGTAGTCGGGGATATAGATATTCTCCCGATAGAGTAGGCGTCCGTTCGCCTCAGTGCATTCCGCCAGGGATATTTCCTTGCAGTGCTTCATGTCTGTCTGCCGTAGGTCCAGTATTCTTTGTGGGAATGGGTCAGCCAGATATCCTTCATTTAGTAGTTTTTCTAGGGGGGCGTTCTTTTCAGCGGATTCATTTGACAAAGAACCCGCTAACAAACTCAGTTTAGGATCCAAATTCTCCCTCTTCAAGACTGTGCGACTCTGGTGCAACAGTCTTTCATCCCCTTCCTCAGGGAGATCTCCTGATCTTCTAGTCAATGCGTCCGGCTTTCCGCTCTGCTTCCCGGGTCTGTACTTGATAATGAAATTAAAGCGTGATAAGTATTCGGCCCATCTCACTTGTCTCCTATTCAGTTGTTTGATGGACATAAAGTATTCGAGGTTTTTGTGGTCGGAGATAACCTCGATGGGGTGCTTTGCCCCTTCCAGTTCCGGCCTCCATTCTTCGAAACACCTGATTATAGCCAATAGTTCCTTATCGTAGATCTCGTAGTTGCATTCCGCAGGTGTATGTTTCTTGAAGAAGAAGGCGACGGGGTGGAGCTTGCCTTGCTCATCGTGTTGGGAGAAATGCATACAGCGTAGTCGGATGCGTCTGCTTCTACCGTGATTGGTTTCTCGGGGTCGAAGTGGATCAGGATGGGTGCGGTGGTGAAGGCCTCTTTCAGGGACTGGAATGCGAGTTCGGCTTCCGAGGGCCATGAAAAGGGAATATCCTTTTTAGTCAGCCTGGTTAGAGGGGCTGCTAGTTTTGAAAACCCAAAGATGAAGTGGCGGTAGAAGTTGGCAAAACCCAAAAAGGCCTGTACGTCCTTAACCGTCTTGGGGGTGGTTCATTCCTGTACTGCCGATACCTTGTGAGGGTCCATACGGATACCGTTTGATTCTATAATCAGCCCGAGGTATGTGGTGCTTTGGGTGTAGAACTCGCACTTTTCTGGCTTCAATAGGATCCCATTCTTCTGTAAGACTTCCAGTATCATCTCGACGTGTTGCTCGTGTTCTTCGAGGGAGTTGCTGTAAATCAGGATGTCGTCCAGGTATGCAGTGCAGAATTGATCAAGGTGCTCTCGGAGACAATCGTTGATGAAGTATTGAAATGTTGCAGGGGCGTATAACAGAGCCACAAGCGGTTAGGAGAATAGTTCTCACCCGGCCTGTTATAGGCCCAGAGTCATTGATAGAATTCAGCAGTTACAGTGATAGGAAAAGTACCTGTGGTGAGGACCGCAACCTGCTACAAGTGTACCTACCTTCTGACCGCTAGGGTGGAGATCTATTCATGAAAGGATAGGCTGACGAGTCTAGGCCTTGTCGATGAATAGAGGGGACTAGAGAGGTCTCTAAGTGCGGACATCTCCAGTATCCTCTGTGCAAGAATAGCCCTGCTGCAAGCGGCAGAGGTTATCTTGGAATAATCTACAATGAGTTACAGCTCTGCAGCCACCTAGGGAAGACCACCTGAGCGGAGACTCATCTAATGCAGGCCCGGAGCTGTGAGACAGCCAGGCTGCAGGTGATCCTTGACCCTGGCTAAGGGTGCTTACTCTAGGACCGGAAACACCCGCTAACGCTTAGGGAGAAGCAGGGTAGCGGAGGAATTGTTTCCGCTCCAAAAACAGAGTTTTCACCGGAACTTAGTAAGAGCGGTGGAATGCAGGAAACAGAGAGATTTGGAGTATAAATACTCATCTCCATTTCCGCCCACTAGTTGGAAAAATCCCGATCATCAGTTGTAACAAGGAGAAGAAGACCCTTAAGATTATTCTAAGTCTACCCAGAAGAATCTTTACTCTCTAAACCTAAATTCTATCTTCTACCGGCCCTCTTGCTTCCTACACTCTTGTTTAGTAGAGGCAGAGCCCCGTCACATGGCGTTGGTGAGGCCGAAAGGCATGACCGTGTACTCAAAGTGACTGTAGCGTGTCCTGAATGCCGTCTTCCACTCCTCCCCTTCAGCCATGCGAATTTGGTTGTATCCTTGTCGCAAATCCAACTTGGTATACCATTTGGCCTTTGATAGTCGATCTAGTGTTTCTCGGATTAGAGGTAGTGGGTATCGGTTCTTAACCGTCAACTCGTTCAACCCGCAGTAGTCTACACATAGGCGAAGAGACCCGTCAGCTTTTTTGACAAACAATACTGGTGCGCGAGCGGGGGATGAGCTTGCGAGGATGAAACCCTTGGAGAGGTTTTCGCGGATATAATCACTGAGTGCCAATAGCTCATCCCTGGACATACCATAGAGGGGGCCGAATGGTGGCTCCTTCCCTTCCTTCAGGGGAATTCTGTGGTCGTAGGGGCGGCGTGGTGGTAGATTCTGGGCCGATGCTTCGTCGAACATATTGAGCCGGTTATGGTAGCGTTCAGGGATCCTTTGCTTCCATTCGTTCGTTGGGGTCCTTAGGAGGGCTTTGTCGATGTTGTGGAGTGTTATGCTGCAAATTTGTAGTTTCTTTTTTCGGGCAAGGCGGCTGAAGGGAACGGGTCCTATCATATATGTTGGGGGCTTGATACCTGGAACAATACCGGTGGTGGGTGTGGCGTTGCAGTTTTCCTTACAGAATTTTGAGTCGAACGCTACCATATTGTTCTTGAATCTGAGGGTAGCATCGTGATGTTGTAGCCAAGGTATTCCCAGAACCAGGGGATACTGCCCTAGTTTGGTGACGAAGAGTGGGATTTGTTCTTGATGGGATCCAATTATTAAGGGAATACGGCATATGGAAGTGATTTGTCCGGAGGCGATAGGCCTCCCGTTGATGACTTCAAGTATTCGGGGGGTTTTTAGAGGAAAGGTAGGAAGTTGATGATGGCGCGCAAAGGTTTTGTCGATAAATGCGAACCCTGAGGCTCCCGTATCAATCATAGCATGGGTGGAAATAGAGTTCTCATTGTGAGCAATTTTACAAGCTACAACTAAGTGATCTCCATTTAATTCCTCCTCTGCCACAACTGAAACCGAAAACCAAGAGATAGAAAACGCAGATAAAGAAAATTCCTTTGAGGGTCCCTGGCTAGGGCCATGATACTGACCAGGGACTACTGAAAACCCGAATTGCCAGAAGAGAGAATAACATCCGTGGAAGAAGAGGAAGGAGAAAGAGAAGAACTAGGAGCAGATACAGCAGCGCCCCTCAATGGAGGAGGGCCACGTGGATGGGTGCCTTGTGGGCAGTTGGCGAATACGTGGTCGGGGGTAGCACAGTAGGCACAACGGCCGTTCTCCATCCTCTATTTCTTCTCGGCGGCGGTGGTCTGTCGGCGGCCGTTGGCAAAGATGTACCTTCCTTTGGGTGGGGGGCGGGCAGAGGAGCGTGCTTGGAGGGCGGAGAGGTCCATGGGGGCGAGGCCTCCTGGGGTGTGCGAGAGGTGTGGCGGAGTGTGAGGGGAGGCAAATGGCCTCATGGGGTTCCTGTTAGCCCTATGGGCGTCTTTCCTGGCTCTGATCCTGTTGTCCATCGTTATTAATCTCCGGACATAGGCGTCGAAGCCTTCCGTGGTGGTGTCCTGGTATATCATTGCGTCCTTCAGGTCATCGGCCAACCCTGTTTCTAGAGCGTCCTTCTTGGCTTCCTCATTGTAGTCGAGTTGGCCCATAATGCGCAGAAATTGTGTGAGGTAGGTCGCGAAGTCCCCCTTGCCCTAGTGGAGGCTTTGGAGTTCCCTCCTAGCTGTGCCTCGAGGGTCTGGGTCTCCGAAGGAGGCTTCCAGAAATCTTTGACGGACTGATGCAAATGGGGCAGCATCTCCGGTGGCCATGGGGATAACTTGGTCCAGGGCCTTCCCCTCCAATCGACTAACTGCGTGAAAAACTTTGGCCTCCTCATTCAGGAACGGATCATGGTTGACCCTGAGCTTGGTGCGGAGGAGGTTGAGGAACCCTGGTAGCTCTTTCCGGATCCCGTCGAACTTGGGGGGGTCAGGAAACTTTTCGGAGCGGAAGGTGGCGGGTGGAGGGTTTGTAGGTGGTGGGGGGAGGACCGCCGGTGGGGGTGGTGGAGGGGGTGGAGCGGCTCGTGCTGCGGTGAGTTGAAACTCCAAGGTACGAACCTGGGCCTCTAGTGCGTCGGTATGGTTGTGGGAGGCAACGAGTTGTTCTTGAGCGGCGATTAACTCCTGCCTGGTTTGCGTGTATAGGGCTCTGCTAGCGTTCCTTTCTGCCTTCCAGCTTTACCCTTCCTGTAGGAGGGTGAGGAGGTGTATATAGTGGTAGTGTTTTATGACGGGGCTCTGCCTCTACAACAGTAGGAGAGTAGGACAAAGTATGACTAAGGCGTCCCGAACAAATAGATGTGCTCTAAGGTACCAATAGAAAACTCTCTCCACTGACATGGAGCAGCAAAGGGCCGATAGGAATAATCAGGTATAGAGATAAAAGATTCTTCGCGTATTCACTTAGAATAATCTTAAGGGACTTCTTCCACTCCGATTCCTCAACTGGAGATGATGGTCGGAGAAGACGTTCGGGAACGGAGGCGAGTATTTATACTGCCAGCCTCTCAGTTCTCGACCTCCGTCTTTCTTACTAAGTTCTGATGAAAGCTCTGTTGTGGCGCGGAACTGAATTCCTCCGTTACCCCGCTTTCCACTAAGCGCTAGCGGGCGTTCTCGGCTCGCGAGCATAACATTCTTAGTCAGGGTCAAGGATCATCTGCATCCTGGGCTAGCACCTAGCTCCGGGCATGCATGAATGAGGCTCCGCTCAGATGATCTACCCAATGTTGCGATAGAGCTGTCACCCACTGTAGACTTTAACCCGGGCTAGGCTACTACCGCCAGCAGTAGTAGCCATCATGCTCAGAGGGACTGTAGAAGATGCCCAGCACTCAGAGCCTAGCTCTGGCTGGTCCTCTAGATACTGGCGAAGTAGTAGACTCGTCAGTCAAGACTTCCCGTAAATAGTTCTTTTTCCCTAGGTAGTCAGGAGGTCTGTATCTCTCACAGCAGGTAGCGAGCCTCGCTGTGGTAACATTCCTACCACTGTAGTAACTGGCTTCTAACAATGACTCTTCGCATATAACGGGCCCCATGTGTACTCATACACCAGATGGTTTAATGTGGCTCCGTTATATGTTTATCTTCGATGGCCTCAAACTCTGCGAAGGTTGGAGGGATCCGGTAGTCTCCGTCCAGGGTGACCCCGTCCACTATGCGGGCCGGGGGAGGCGGAGGCGGAGCTGGGGCAGACATTGTTGAAGGCGTACAGTGCAGATGATACGCAACGTAATCTCAAGGGGGCTGTTACGGGTATAAGAGATGGGGATCCGAAGACACAAGAGGAGGAGCCTTTCCCACACTATCACGCTACTATCAACCACTGAGCGCGCCAGAGAGGTACGGTACTGCCAGTATGGGGCCCAGTGCGGAGTTGCAGAATCCCTAGTAAACGAACCTGTTTTCGACCCTGAAAATAACCCCGGGCGTCAAGGCGCCCGGCACAGCGCTCTGGACACGGTGGAGTATATGAGAACAACAGTCTTGATTTGGAGTCAATCGGACTAAAATTGAGCGATCGGTCAAGATAACGAAGAAGCTGGCTGGTGGCGGGGAAAGGTAAGACTACCGACACCTCCGGTACCGATGGTATCGAGTCCTAATGTTGAGCCATGCTCCATGGTGATAGATAACGTCTGAGGAAAGAGTTGGCGAAACAACTCGGCGGTACCAGGGGTTATCAGGTAGTCTGACCCGAAGACTCGCTATGACGGCGGCGAAAGGCGAGTGCAAGCAGCAACGGGATGTAACGTGAGGAGATTAATAGAATGGGTGTGAGGGATTTATAGAACGGCGTTTTGAATTTTAGAAATGGGTGTATAGAAAGGAGTTTGGGTTCTTGGCAGGCTTTCAGGGTCTTCGGGGTCTCGCATAAGAACTGTGTAATTGTAATAGTTAGTCCGCGGGACATTTGCGCGGGATATAAATACGGTGTCATTCTCCGACTTTGTTGAAATCATCAGCGACGAAGAAAGAGTCTTATCGATATAAAATCTATTTGATCTAAAACACTTCTATCTTCTCGGACTTAGTGATTCCGCGAGAACTGTACTTGAACGCTTCGTCAGATTACTTCTTTGATTACCATTGTGGACTAGCAGTAGGCAACCGAGACTTACAGTAACGAATTGACTGAAGAGACCTCGTCCCTTCCTACCTTTGTAGTTAGCGCGTCGAACTCCAAGCTCATTACGGGACTGCTCGGGTCGTCTGTTGCGACACCCTGATAGGGGCGTTAGGGGAGGGGGCTTCGTTCTGCAGGGTACGTGGTAGCAACAGCGATACTTCCGAGAAGGAAGTATGTAGGTAGAGAGGTAGAGGGACAGCGATAGTCACTGGCTTATTAAGTAGTGACTATAATGTATTGGTATACTAAAAACAGAAGACGTTGCGTGAAGAAAACAGGAAAGGAAAAGAAAGTACAGGAGTAGGCGCCGTTGCCTCCATATATAATACCAATCCTCCATGAAGCCTGGAGTCATCGTTAAACAACTCACTCCTGACTCACTCCTCCGTGTAACAGAAACCCGTAGAACCTATCTTGACTCATCCTTTCCTTGTATTGCGTCATAATCCTACCCGTGATAATCCTTCCATCCTTCTAAGCCTAATGCATCCATGAAAGGATATGGTGGGCTGATGTACGAGTAGTTGCTACGCCGGTCGATAGAGGTGGTCACGTCTTAGTGTGACGGAGCGACAGGGACTAGAAGATGAGAGATGAAAACGATGACGCAAGAGAACAATCGAGGGGTGCAGTCAGGACTAGCAAAAGGACGAGGGGCACTGGCAAAGGCTAAGGCAAGGGCCACGGCAGACATGCAGGCACAAGCACAGGCAGAACAGGGAAAGCAAAGATCATATGAGGACCCAGGGCGAGGATAAGGAGAAACTATAGGTCTCGCTTATGAAGGCGAGTTTGAACGGGCTATAATTATGACTTTTGGAGATAGGAGTGTATTACTATGTACTGAGATAACAGGAAGACGAGACAGAGAGGAAAGAAATGAAAAGACCAAAGGAAACGTCTACACCAGCTATTTAACACCCCCCCCCCCCATCGCCAGTCCACTATAACTCATATATCACACCATAGAACCTCATGGAACCTTGGTATCACTACACCTCATATTCCTCTCCACCATCATACCACACTTGATTACGAATTCTCCCTGCAACCGAACCTCCTAGAAAGAAATGATGTTACAAACAGTGTACTGTACCTATTCTCGCTTAACATTCCCCCTCTACTATATCCATGCTTTGGCTACCAAACGGTCGGGACTAATGCCAGGGCGCTGGGACATCATGATAGTTGTAATGCTCCCACTGGATATGTATCTAGATGTGGTTTCCTCCAATAAAGACCCTGAACCGAACCTCCATGTCTAAAACATACGTTAAACTTACATTTTGGGGTACTTGTTACCTATCGCGAGTAACACTGGAGTACCGCGCTACAAGGGTTAATAGAGAGACGCCTATTTGAGAGAATTTTCAAAAGTGAGTGCCTGCAAAGGGATCTGGTTGGGCTGATAAATAAAATAACACTTGACAGCCAAGTAGGTATTTGGGTACTGTGCTCCTCTAACGGGGCGGGGTCGGGATTCAAGGACGGGATTTGGGACGAGGGCAGGGGCAGAGACGGGGCGGGTTCAACTCGGGACACACCGGAGTCGACACGGGTTCAAAGCAGATTCAGGTTCAGGGACGGAGGCTAGGGAAACAGAAGACCGGAGTCAAAGTATGTATTGCTAACAAGAGTAAAAGACGTTGCCTAGAGAGGCGAAGACATAGGAGAAACGAGACTCTATATATACAGTTATTCCTTCCATCACTGACTCATACCATAGAAAGTCATAGAACTCCTATCTCGGCCGAGCTGTCCATACCATTCCTAATACCGATAAGTCCTACCCGTAGTATCCCAATCATCCCTAGTGCTTACTTTCTATCATCTGAGCTCCTTCCTGTTCCATTACCCTGATTCCGACATCGACCGATCTTAACCAACAACCCTGTTCCGGAGGCGCCTTGGCGGCAGACGGGATGGTGTGGGCTGAGCCGTGATAGCTCCGCAGCTCTGACAACACAACCTTCTCAACCACTTTTCTACTCTCCTTTTTTTTCAGAACTTTACCAAAACATTTTTAATGGCCTTAAACTGCTACTTAGGAGAAGCTGAGATTGAGCGCTATTCAGTGCTTATTTTTTATATTTTTAGGAAAATATTTAGATTTTTTCAATGAAAATATATGAAGTGTCTCTGTACTTCTTTCCCCCATACAAATCTTTGGGCCAAGGCCAAAATTCATTGGGTGCCTCTGGTTGCCACATATGGCGCCCATACAAATTCACCCAATCAATCTAGGTGTCTCGGTATTTAAGGTGCACACCTACATGTAGTATCAGCCTCATCATTTATATTAATTAGAAAGAATGGAAGCTCAAAGAGTTGCTTCATTAAATACAACTTAGATTTACGCGCGGAGCCTCACACTTTCTCGTCATTAGTGTTGGCGGATGTAGCGGAGATTAGATACATGTAGATAGGCGTGTGTGTAGATATCACTGTCGTCATGCCCTTGCTCTCTCTTTCTATTATACCACTGCTACCCCACCGTTCTTCGATTCTTTTAACCAACTTAGATCCTTCAATATGGCATATCTAGCATCCATCCATAAGGCCAGTAGTGTAAGGCATGCAGTAAAATCAAACTTCATGTCCTCCGAGGAACAGTGCTTGATTGTTGCGTACGTGAATCCTTCAATCTTCCACTGTTGACCAGGGAAAATACTAATCTTGCAGTAGAAAGGCCTCACGTGTAGAAATATATTCTTTTGAGGGGGATGGACTTTCTCTCAAGTCCCAGTTTCAAGTCTATGGCCGAATAACCGCGCTTCTTACATTGAGCCCAGTGGATTCTCTCACAGATCATCTGTTTATAGCTTCAGATAACAGCAACTACCTCACGGTCTCTTGGGATCCTGTCAAAAAGCATGTCAGGAACGAACAAGTAGCCTGTGATGTTTCCGACAAGTTCCTCCGAAATGCCCGATGTGGGCCGCTATATTTATCAGATCCGGCAGGAAGGCTCTTGGGACTGCACGTTTATCAAGGCACATTCCTCTCCATACCATTAGTTCAATCATTGAAAAAGATCAGTAAAAAGCCAATCAAATCCAATGAAGCAGAATCGTTCAAGAGTTTTGACACGGCTACCCCAATTCGGTTTTCAGAATTGGATGTTATCGATATGGCTTTTCTTCACGCGACAGCAAACCCCGTGTTAGCACTACTATACAATTCTACTCATCCAGGAGAGGTACATATGAAAACCTACGAAATTACTCATAATGGGACGGAGTTCAAGGAATGGCACATGAAAGCGACATCGCTAGGTACTGAACCCACGATGTTGATTCCAGTGCCAGCTCCAGTTGGCGGAATACTGGTTTTGGGGACACAAATGTTCTATTACTATAATCCTGGAGGTGGGGACCCATTGAAAGTCGATGTGCATCAGGTTCACTCATTTGTAACTTGGGGGATGATCGATACTCAAAGATACCTGCTGGGAGATGAGGATGGGAAACTACACATTCTATTTATCGAGCTCTTAGGTGGCAGGGCACATGCCATCAAGGTAGAAGAGATCGGTCAGGTAAGGAACCACTTTTGGGAATATTTTTCCTTGCTAATAGAGATAGATTTCAGTACCAAGCCGATTAGTATACCTTGATAACGGTCACTTATATGTTGGGTCCCACAGCGGTGATTGTCAGCTGGTTAGATTATCTTCTGAACAGCCAAAGGTGCAGGTCATTGAGACCTTTACCAATCTAGCACCTGTCACAGATTTTAAGGTGGTAGATATGAGCTATTCCGGTTCCGAGAACCAACAGCAGTATTCATCTGGGCATATGCGAATCGTCTCATGCAGCGGTGGTTTCAAACAGGGATCGTTACGAAGTGTCAAGAGCGGTGTTGGGATGGAAGATCTCGGTATTCTTGGGGATATGGTGGGAATTAGGGGACTCTGGGGGCTAAAATCCATTCCCGGAAATGAGTATGTCAAACAATTCTACCTAACCGGACGAAATTAACAAATCACACTTCAGATACGATGATATTCTTGTAGTATCATTCATTGAGGAAACTAGAGTATTCCAGTTTCATTCGGAGGATGACCCGGAGGAACTGGAACATTTCGGAGGATTTTCTCTCAATGAGCGAACACTTGTTGCTGGAAATGTCGTTGATGGCAGGCTGCTCCAGGTTACTCCTTCCAGCGCAAGATTAATTAATATGGGTTCTAGAGAAATTACATCTCAACTAGACTTGCATGGTAAAGGCATGATCAATATGGCAGCCGCAAATGAGGATATCCTGATTTACGTTGTCAACGGTTCGAACCTTTTTGCCGTCGATCTCAAAGCGAATCTTAAGGAGATCGGCACACGCACATTCCCTAATGAAATTGCATGCCTTACTATCCCTATGGTGCCCTCTACAATATGTGCTGTTGGACAATGGACTACATCTGCCGTCTCTCTTCTCACTATTCCATCCTTGGAGACGCTCTCTGAAGAGATTTTAGTGAGAACAGAGAATTCCGCTATTCCCAGATCACTGTTAATTGCAAGGATTCTGCAAGACCAGCCACCGACATTGCTAGTGGCAATGGGTGATGGAACCTTATTTACGTTTTCAATTAGCGAGGAAAGCTACACGCTTTCACATAAAAAAAGCATAGTTTTGGGTACGCAATCGGTTTATTTCCAGCCTATACCCCTTGGGGGTGGCCTTGTGAGTGTGTTCGCAACCTGTGATCACCCAAGTCTCATATATGGGCTGGAGGGAAGAATTGCGTACTCGGCCATTACCGCGGATAGAACAACCTATGTAACCCCTTTCAATTCTCAAGGATTTCCCAACTCTGTTGCAGTGGCCACCGAAGAGGATCTTAAGCTTGCTGTTCTCGATTTTACACGGTCCACACACGTAAGAGATCTCCCAACTGGCGATGTCGTCCGACGCGTGGCGCACTCGAAAAATAGAGATATATTTGGTGTTCTCACAATCAACCTGTATCAAGATATGATCACCGGTGACGAGCAATTTAAATGCCATGTTCGAGTTGTCGACAGCATCACCTTTACCATGATCGACTCATACGAGCTCCAGGAGACAGAGCTGATAGAGAGTATTGTTTGCGCTGATCTCTCGAATGGCGACAACACCTTTTCCGAAAGGTTCATTGTAGGCACTGGATTTCAGGAACAAGCCAAGGATGAGACTACTCGGGGAAGAATTCTCGTATTCGAGCTGAGTGATGATAGAAAGCTTAAACTAGCAGCTGAGTTAAGTGTACGAGGTTCTTGCAAAGGGCTGGAAATGGTTGATGGCAAGATTGTTGCAGCATTGAACAGAACGGTGCGCTGTTTGCTCGCTTTGTAACATTTCAATTCTGGACCAGGGCTAATTTTACTGCATAGGTTCAAATTTACTCTTGGGAATCCCCACTTAGCTTAAAACCCAAGATTGCAAAGGTTGCCAGCTACCGTACACATAGCGAGCCAATTGATTTAGGGGTTCGCGGAAACATGATAGCTGTTGGTGATCTTATGAAAGGACCCTCGCTCTTGGAATATTCTACTAGTGAGAATGGCGCAAGTTTCAAACTTGAGGAGGTTGCACGGAACTACCAAACATTATGGACAACGGCGATCGAATTATGGGATAAGGAAACTGTCATTTGTGGGGACGCAGAGGGAAACATGTCTATTTGGAGGCGAGATGTCAATGGTGTGACAGAGGAGGACCAAAGGCGTCTTCAACTAGTTGGGGACATTAGGATTGGGGAGATGGTAAACAGGATTAGAAAAGGTGATGATTTTACCCCCTTACTTCCCAAATTTTGTTAACCCTATTTGCCGGTAGTGGACGAAAACATATTGCCTGGAAGTGTAGTTCAGCCCAAGGCATATTGTGCAACGGTAACCCCCTCTTCCCAAAGCTAATTCATTATGGTTTTGTAACGTTTTGACGTATAGGTTGACGGGTCGATATACCTTCTGGGAGAGATTGACTCGGAGTACTTGGATCTACTCATGCAACTACAATCCAACATGGCTAAAGTTATCAACGGTATCGGCGATCTGGATTTTAACAAATTCCGAGCCTATAGCTCACCTAGTCGTAGTTCGGAAGAGCCGTTTAGATTTGTTGATGGAGATTTTATCGAAAGATTCATGGAATTGACCGACGTAGACGCTGCGAGGGTTATTGAGGGTGTGGGGAAAAAGACTGATTGTTTGTCAAAAGGGGTAGATGAGGTCAGAAGCATAGTGGAGAGTTTAAGGAGACTGCATTGATGTTGCCCAGGAGAAATGATGTACATGTACATCCCCAATTCAACAATTGAGCCAGTCCGCATATCCATCTGAAGCTTATTTGGAGATCTCAAAATCAGGGCATAGCCGAGCTTGTGAGGTTTCGCGCCTAATTAGGCATAATTAGGGCATTTTGGAGATGCTGGTTTAGATAGATAAAAGGTTCCGAGGGCTAGGGCTAAGAACCTGAAAGATACCTTACCGGTTTCATGGATGTCAACGCAAACGCCCACCCACCGCATTTATCTATCTACTTATCTATTGCCAATACTGCTTGCATCCGAACCCGGATATAACATACAAAGAAAGAAACCAATAGCTACGGCCACATACCTATGCCCATACCTTTATCTACCCTCTTCCAAGGTTATTATTCATGTTATTCACTCAATTCCAACTCTTAACAATAAGTGCAAGTGCCTCCGTGACTATCCTTCACCCTTTCTTTCTCCTTCATCCTCAAGACTTCCCCATCCTATGTGTTCCCCTGTATCTCCATCTGAGACAGTAGAAAGAATTTATCAATTGTTACTAAGTCCTGTGTCTGTATACATGGCTATTATCCATTCCAACAACTCCTGTTACACCTGATAAGTCTGTAATTAGTAGATCAGTGGCATATAGACTGAACTACAGTACGGTATTGTAGCTACACCTTGGTGCGGTATCACGGCTCAGCCCCCACCATCCCACCTGCCGCAAGGTGCCTCTGAAACAGGGTTGTTGGATAAGATCGGTTGATGTCGGAAGTCAGGGTAACTGATTAGGAAGGAGCTTGGGTGAGGGATGTAAGCGTTAGGGGTATTCGGGTAATTATAAGATGGAATTATCAGTATCGGGGTTTAGTATAGAGAGCTCCGCAGCGGAGGAGTTTCTATGGGTTTACATGGTCTGACTCAGCGGTGGAGGAAATAGTTGTATATATAGAACTTCATTTCTTCTATGTCTTCGCCTCTCTAGTCAACATCTTCTTTCTGTTAGCAATATATATATTGGTTCTGACCTTCTGTTCCTGCCCATTCCCGTCCCTGAACCTGAACCTGAACCTGATCCTGAACAAACTCCAGTGTATCGCAAGTTGACCCCGTCCCGGCCGTGTTCCTGTTCCTGCCCCTGCGTCCGTTCTTGACAATCTGACCCCGCCCCGGTAGATGCGGCCATATATGCTTGCCAGTCATGATAAAAGCTCTTATGTCTATTGAATAGAAAGATATCTGACACATCATTAAATGTTGCTGTGATTTGTCTGTATAAAAACTGGTAACAGTTCTCATTGACAATATGATCAATGAGACTATTATCAAACACAAAAAGCCACATCAAACTTATTGATCATCAAGAATTTTACCCTGATTCAATCCCTCCCCTATATAATATAAAAAAAATTTCTTAACAAACCCCCATAACAATTCATTCATCAGGAAAAAATAGGTTTCTCCAAGACGAATCATATCTCCCAAGACGCAAAATACCCAAAATCATCGTCTGGATACATCAGGTGCCGTCTTTTGTCTCCAAAAGGTGACAGGTCACATTTGGCTTGTCTAAGCTCTACTTAGCTCGTCTAATCTCGTCTAAAAGTAACAAGTCGTCTTTTGACGTCCTATTTCATCTCCAAATATGATATGTTGGCAGAAAAAGTGATATGCCGCCAGAGACTAACCCGATTGGGACTAGCTCCTTCCAACAACATTATTCTTGGCGCAGTTTTCAGGTCTTAAGCACTCACCGCCACCTCCACCTTCACTTCCACATTTATAACAGAGCCACTAACGGTTAGGAGAATAGTTCTCGCCCGGCCTGTTATAGGCTCAGAGTCATTGATAGAATTCAGCAGTTACAGTGAAAGGAAAAGTACCTGTAGTGAGGACCGCAACCTGCTACAAGTGTACCTACCTTCTGACCGCTAGGGTGGAGATCTATTCATGAAAGGATAGGCTGGCAGGCCTAGGCCTTGTCAATGAATAGAGGGCGACTAGAGAGTCTCTAAGTGCGGACATCTCCAGTGTCCCTCTGTGCAAAATAACCCTGCTGTGGCGGCAGAGGTTATGCTTAGGAATAATCTATAATGAATTATAGCTCTGCAGCCACCTAGGGAAGATTACTGGCGGAGACTCATTTAATGCAGGCCGGGCTGTGTGACAGCCAGGCTGCAGGTGATCCTTGACCCGGCTAAGGATCTTTCACTCTAGGACGGAAACACGCTAGCGCTTAGGGAGAAAGCGGGGTAGCGGAGGAATAGTTTCGGTCCAAAGACAGAGTTTTCATCGGAACTTAGTAAACGAGGAATGCAGGAAAAGGAGATTTGGAGTATAAGAACTGCGTCTCCGTTTTCCGCCCTTCTGTTCAATTTTCTCATCATCAGTTGTAACAAAGCGGAAGAAGACCCTTAAGATTATTCTAAGTCCACCGAGAAGAATCTTTACTTTCAAAACCTACTTTCTATCTTCTATCGGCCCTCTTGCTTCCTACACTTTGTTAGTAGAGGCAGAGCCCGTCGCGTTATAATCTTAACAGATTATCCTTCTTATGACTGTTGAGAGAGCCATCTATTGGTATCTCAGAGCTCATTATTTTGTCAGGAGCTCATCTTGAACTTGCCCTGAACTATAAACCTTCCTCCAAGACCAAAAGCGATGTCCGCCCTACCAGCCCAAATTGCCACTTCAGATCGAATGGCAGCCCAGACCACTGCAGCTGGAGGCCTCGGCGCAGATACAGTTGGTCAAGACCCCCAGAACAGCTCTACAAGCCTATATTCCTGGCTGTGAGCCTACCTGGGAAGACTCGGGACCGGTCACCTATGAGCAGTTCTTGAAGAACTCAGGTCTACCTCCGGCACCGCCTACAACAAGAGCTGAACAGAGGAGCTCAGGCTCTTGTTCTGATCCATGGCGGCAAGCGGAGGCAACTCATGAGGCAGGCTTTGACCTTCATGAGGGACCAGGTCAGCTCTCTTCAGGATGAACTGAGGAGATTTGTGGAGAAGGGCGACCTAGACCCCGATGCCATGGAAATCAGTGGTCTAACCGGTCATCCTCCGAACTACATAACCGAGATCAGAAAGCCATCAGCGAGGAAAGCTGCAGGTAGCGGGCGGGAACTCCCAGGCCTCCCTCAAAGTATCCTCTCGAGCAGGAAGCAGGGCACCAAAGACAACAGTCCCTGTTTGCAACTTTCCCCAGGCACCAGCAAGGCCCCATAGTCCGGTGGTCATGCCTCAGGTGGGAGCCTCACCGCTTCCTCCTCCCAGGAGAAGACTGCCCTTCTCAGGATTGGGTCTCAGTTTTGAAGGGAAGACTATGAAGAGGAAGGAAGTCCTCTGTCACCAGCTCCCCCGACGGAAAACCCGGTGGTCAGTCAGAACCTCCGGAGTGCAGAACCCCTTCCTCCCCCACCTCCGGCAGTGTCAGGTGGGAATGGGGCAATATTCCTCCTCCTCCTCCGGTGGCCCATGGTGGTGCCCCGGAGGCGATCACAGCTCAGACTCGGGCCGAAGGGAGCGACAGGAAATCCTGGCGGAAGTACCTCAAGAAGAAGCGAGAAACAGCAGAGATCTGTTTGCTCTCTTGGTCAATCATAGACCATCGCTTGAGCAATCCGCCCTCCTCCGTCCACCAAGGCCGAGAACCTAAGGCCCCTCCACCTTCTAAATTCAAAGGAGAAGCAGAACAGGTGGAGACCTTCCTCCGACAATCTTGAGCGTGTTAGCCATCGAGCCAGTCCTTCCAGGAAGATGAAGTCAGGATCCGGTATGCGGGAATCTGATGGAAGGAGCGGCAGCTATCAAGTGGCGAGGCTTATCGCAACTCCATAGACCAAGCCTCTGCCAATAGGATAGCTGGAAGGCGGTGAGGTTAGGCAGCTGGAAGATATGGGATTCCTTTGTGGAATCCTTTAGGGCAACCTTTGGTGAAGCCATCTCTAGGGATGAGGCGGTAGCCCATTGGAACACCCTGACCCACACCAAGAAGGAAGGAATAGACTCCTTCCTGAATACAATTATTCAGTTGATGTGGAAGACCGGCTATGAAGGACAGCTGGTAGATGATAAGATCCAGGCTCCCTCCTCCCGGAACTAGGTTTAAGCTGGGCTCTTTTCAATCCCAAGCCTAGGACCTGATGGAAAGGATCACAGCTCTTAGAGAGCTGGGGCACACACCTGGCCGGTACCAGGCGGCAGCAGAAAGCTCGGCCAGGACCCAGAAGGAACCCAGCAATGCTAAGGCCCGGCAGTCCAAGGGAAAGAAAGAAGCCTCAGGCTCTTCTGCACCTAAAGAGACCACGGATCTAAGGACAAGGCTGTGGAACTGAAGGGTATCGAGGATATTCTGGAAGAAAGAAGAAAGGCTGAAGTATGCTTGAAGGTAAGACCTTCGGTGCTCCCCTGTGAGGTAGGCGCATAGACTGACTTGTGCAATAGTGCGGCAAGTCCAGGCACAAATGGACCCGTGTTGGTCAAAGGAACCTACTACTGTCAGTGGCAGCTGTGAAGTACAAAGCGGAAAGAGGATCGGGCTCGGGGATAAAACCAGGAACCATCTGATAAGAAAGCTAAGGTTGCTGCGGTAGCTGCAGAACAACCATTCAATGTACTTCCAGAGGGATAGATGATTTCATTTTTGAAGCCGGGCAGGGTCGATGATATAATCTGGTAGTGTCTGTAGAAAAATCTATGTATACTATTATTTCTTCATATTATTTGTTTGGGTTTTGGTTTCTCTCTTTGGAAATATATATATTTGTTATTTTTGAAATCGTTCGAAATTGCGGAGAATGACAGGAAGGAGATTGCTACATAGCATTGCCTCTTTACTTGAGAAAAGTATAAAAGGCAGCAGCTGCGCATTCCTTCTCCATCATCAGTGAACCTTCAAGAAAAAACTCATATCTATATTCCATACCTACTTTATAATGCAAAGCCTAAAAGAGCGAGAGAAACAACCCCTGAAAACCTCCAAAGCGGAGAAGAGGAGAAGCAAGCCTTCCACCCCTACCTGTGCACGGTAGAGACCAGTGCTAGAGGCAAAATGTCTTGGACAATTAAGGAAAGGTTGAAGGCTCCCAAGGGAAATTCCTTCTGGACACCGGGTGTACAGGACCTATCCTGAACCAGGAGTTTGTCAGAAAGAATGGAATACCCTTAGTGCGGAGGGATCAACCACTGACAATGTATGATGCTCAAGGAGATGTCATGATGGGAAGCGGAGAGTATTACCTCACCCGTCCACATGAGTATGGGAGATCATAAGGAGACTCTCCGATGGGAGGTAGCCTCTCTGGAAGCTGGAATCTCCGGTTACCTGCCAATTGCTTGGGCAAGGAAGCATAACCCGGATATTAATTGGGAACTCAATACCATAAGCTGGAGGAGTGACTACTGCAAGCAGAATTGTCTCCCAGCGGCCCTTACTGTGGAACCCGTCTCTATCTATCAAATGTTAGAAGAGGAAGAGGTGTACCACTTAGTAGCGGCCATTTGGCATGATGAAGCGGTGTGAATGTGGAAATAAAATTCCCGAAGTACACGGCAATGGGCACATGTGTTCAGCAGAGAGAAGGCAGAGGAGTTACCTCCACATTCTGCTAATGATCTTAAGATCAAGACCCTGCCTGATTCTACAATCCCATTTGGCCCATTATACCCATGTTCGCTCCAGAGTTGAAGGTCTCAAGGATTACCTGACCAAAAATTGGCTACAGGAAAGATCTCCAGATCGAATAGCCCGACAGCGGGCCCATATTGTTCATACCAAGAAGGATGGCAAGATGAGAATCTGTGTTGACTACGAGGCTTGAACAAGGTTACTGTAAGGACAAGTACCCTCTACCTATCGTGGCGAGCTCAGAGACAGGTTGTTCAAAGCCCAGGTTTTCACAAAGATAGACCTAAGAAGCGGCTTCAATTTGATCAGGATAGCCGAGGGACACAGTGGAAAACCGCTTTCAGAACCGCTATGGCCTGTATCAGTACAATGTGATGCCATTAGGTCTGTGCCCTTCTGCCTTTCAGGCTATGATCAATGATGTGCTAAGGGACCTACTGGATGAAGGTGATCGTCTATATTGATGATATCCTCATCTCTTCGGAGACTATGGAAGGGCATGTTGATCTTGTCAATAAGGTTTTGCAGCGGCTATCGGACAATAAGCTATGTGCATCCATTGACAAGACCTCCTTCACGCCTCGGAGGTAGAATACCTGGGCCATCACATCTCGAATAAAGGAGTGTCGATGTCAGAAGAAGGTTGAGGCAGTTAAGGAATGGCGGAACCCAAAAGATGTCAAAGGGATCCAGCATTTCTGGGATTTGCCAACTTCTACGCTTTATAGAAAGCTTCAGTAGGATTTGCAAACCCTAACTGATCTCCTGCAAGGCGGAAAAAAGTGGCATTGGACGCAGCTTGTGTGTACAGGCCTTTCAGGAACTGAAGGACCGGTTTACTAAGCGCTCGGTGCTTCTTCATTTGACCCTACTAGGAGAACTGTGGTTGAAACTGATGCCAGTGACTTTGCTAAGGGGCGGTGCTCTCTCAGTATGGAGATGATGGGAAACTACATCCGGTAGCTTTCTATTCTAAGAAGTTCTCTCCTGCTGAGGTCAACTATGACATTCATGACAAGGAAATGGGAGCTATTGTAGCCTCTTTCAGGAATGGGAGCACATGCTAAAATCCTGTGAGCAGGAGGTCACGGTTTCTGAACCACAAGAACTTGGAGTATTTCAATTCTACCAAAGTTCTCACTAGGCGGCAGGCTAGATGGTCTGAGGACCTAGCAGGCTACAATTTAAAGTTGTCTACAGGCCGGAGAGAAGAATGGCAAACCTGATGTGCTATCAGGCGCTGGGATCACCGCACTCGGAGAGAGGTGAACCTCTGCAGCAGCGAACCACAGATGTTTTTCAGGCCAGGTCAATTGGTTTTGGACACTGCTAGGTTAGCGGCAGTGAAAGTCAACCAGTTGCAATCTTCGTTCATGAACCGCTTACATGAAGCAGTTAAGTTGGATAAAGATTGGCAGTTAGTGCACGCTCTCTGGTTGAAAAAGACCCTAATTTGGACCAGAACTTGTCTGTCAGGGCGGCCTTATCTTCTATAAGAATAGATGGTATATCACAGTGACAAGAAGCTCGGATGGATATCACTGACCGATACCCATGACTCTAAAGTGGCTGGACATTATGGTCAATTTAAGACACTAGAGCGGGTGAAAAGTAACTTCTTTTGGCCAAAGATGGACCAAGATGTCGATGAATATGTCCGAAGCTGTGATAGCTGCCAGCGGAATAAAACATCTAGACACAAGAAGTTCGGTATGCTCCAGCCTCTGGAAATACCTTATCGGCCATGGACTTCCATCTCTATGGACTTCATTGTGGGATTACCGGAGTCTAAGGGATTTACTAAGATCTGGGTAATAGTGGACCGCTTTTCTAAGATGGCTCATTACATCCCCTCCCGACTCTTAATAGAACAGAAGATCTGGCTGGATTGTTCTTGAAGGAAGTCTGGAGACTCCATGGGTTACCTGATGACATAGTCTCGGACAGAGATAGCAAGTTTCTCTCTCATTTTGGCAATCTCTCATGAGCCTCCTCAATGTGAAGCTGAAAATGTCTGCCGTTCCACCCCAAACAGGCGGCCAAACAGAAAGAGTTAACCAGACCCTGGAACATTACCTGCGAGTTATTGTTCATATCAACAGGATGACTGGGCGGATCTCTTGCCTCTGGCGAATGCACTTAACTTCGGCGGTCTCTGAGTCTACCAAAGTATCGGCATTTTATCCAACTATAGTTATGAGCAGGACCAACTGGCGGCCACGGGAAGGTGTTGAAGTTAGCAACCCAGCAAGCGAGGTCATGATCTCTCAATGGGAATCTATCTGGCAAACGATGCAAGAAAATTTGGGAAAGGCTAGGATCAGGATGGCCCGGTGGTATGATAAACATGCGCTGGCACCTCCGGAGATCAAGCCGGGAGATGAAGTAATGTTAGATCGGCGCAATGTGCAAACAAAGCGGCCTATGGGAAAGCTAGATCAGAAGAAGATGGGACCTTTCAAGGTCATTGAAGCTATAGGCCCCCGTGCCTACAAGCTCTCCCTTCCTCCTCAGATGGCTATACACCCGGTCTTTCATGTCTCTCTCCTAGAACCTTATAGAGCACCAGTAGATCCGGAGAAGAGTTCCCCCCGGAACCAGAGGAGATTGCAGGAGAAGAGAACTGGCAGGTCAGGGAAGTAGCCGATAGCAGGTCAATAGGCCGGAGAAGAGTAGAATACCTAGTGCTATGGGAAGGATATGAGAGCGAGGATGCTACATGGGAACCTTCTGAACATCTCAAGGAGAGTGCTGAGAATGCCCTCCGAGATTTTCACATGAGGTACCCTAGGAAACCTAGAGACAAGCGGCTCGAGGAGTAGATCTTTGAATTTTCTTCTGTACCATAGTCATGGAAATTCTTGTAAAGATAGGTTGAATAAATTGTTACTGAATCTTGGAGACCAAGATCCTGAGAGAAGGGAGTAGTATAACAGAGCCACTAGCGGTTAGGAGAATAGTTCTCGCCCGGCCTGTTATAGGCTCAGAGTCATTGATAGAATTCAGCAGTTACAGTGATAGGAAAAGTACCTGTAGTGAGGACCGCAACCTGCTACAAGTGTCTCTCTACCTTCTGACCGCTAGGGTGGAGATCTATTCATGAAAGGATAGGCTGGCAGCCTAGGCCTTGTCAATGAATAGAGGGCCGACTAGAGAGATCTCTAAGTGCGGACATCTCCAGTGTCCCTCTGTGCAAAAGTAACCCTGCTGTGGCGGCAGAGGTTATGCCAGGAATAATCTATAATGAATTATAGCTCTGCAGCCACCTAGGGAAGATTACCTGGCGGAGGCTATGCAGGCCGCTGTGTGACAGCCAGGCTGCAGGTGATCCTGACCTTTACTAAGGATGCTCACTTTCTAGGATGAAAACACCCGCTGGCGCTTAGGGAGAAGCGGGTAGCGGAGGAATAGTTTCGGTCCAAAGACTTTTCTTGGCATGGAGTACTGTGAAATGGTGACCTCTTTGGGGAGCGTCGCGTAATGGGATAACCCATTGGAGAGGTATGCAGGAAGGAGATTTGGAAGTATAAGAACTAGTTCCTATTCCGCGTCCTTCTGTTCATGGAAGGCCTTAAGATTGACTCATCATCAGTTGTAACAAGCGGAAGAAGACCCTTAAGATTATTCTAAGTCTACGGAGAAGAATCTTTACTTTCAAAACCTACTTTCTATCTTCTATCGGCCCTCTTGCTTCCTACACTTTGTTAGTAGAGGCAGAGCCCCGTCACAACATTCACCTCCATCTCCACTTGCGTCTCCATCTCCACCTGCGTCTCCATCTCCATCTCTATTTCGAGTATCTCCCTACCCCATATTCTGACACCTATGCTAATGTTTATATAGAGTTCTACACGTCCAAATTGACGCCATAGACACGCTCATAGTTACGCTATGAACACACTCAAAACCTCGCCATGGACACACCCAAATCGATGCCTAGGACATGCCCAAATCGATGCCATGGAGACGCCCATTGTGACGGACGGGGCTCTGCCTCTACTAACAAAGTGTAGGAAGCAAGAGGGCCGATCGAAGATAGAAATTAGGTTTTAGAGAGTAAAGATTCTTCTCGGTAGACTTAGAATAATCTTAAGGGTCTATTCATTATAACTTGTTACAACTGATGATGAAAATCCAGTAACAGATGGTGAATGCCCGCTGAGACGAGGATTTATACTCCAAATCTCTCTGTTTCCTGCATTCCACCGCTGCAGCTCTTACTAAGTTCCGGTGAAAACTCTGTTTTTGGATGGGAAAACAATTCCTCCGCTTTTTCCTATCACTGTAACTGCTGAATTCTATCAATGACTATGAGCCTATAACAGGCCGGGTGAGAACTGATTCTCCTAACCGCTTGTGGCTCTGTTATACTACTCCCTTCTCTCAGGATCTTGGTCTCCAAGATTCAGTAACAAATTTATTCTCTAATTTACAAGAATTTCCGTGACTAGGTACAGATAAGAATTTTCCAAGGAATTACTACCTAGAGCCGCTTGTCTCTGGGTTTCTTAGGATACCTCATGTGAAAATCTCGGAGGGCATTCTCAGCACTCTCCCGAAGATGTTCATAGGGTTCCCATGTAGCGTCCTCGTTTTCATATCCCTCCCATAGCACTAGATATTCTACTCTTCTCCTAAGCCTATTGACCCGGCTATCGGCTACTTCCCGGACCTGCCAGTTCTCTTCTCCTGCAATCTCCTCTGGTTCCGGGGGGGGAACTCTTCTCTCCGGGTCTACTGGTGCTCTATAAGGTTCTAGGAGAGAGACATGAAAGACCGGGTGTATAGCCATCTGAGGAGGAAGAGAGAGCTTGTAGGCACGGGGGCCTATAGCTTCAATGACCTTGAAAGGTCCCATCTTCTTCTGATCTAGCTTTCCCATAGGCCGCTTTGTTTGCACATTGCGATCTAACATTACTTCATCTCCGGCTTGATCTCCGGAGGTTCAGTGCATGTTTATCATACCACCGGGCCATCCTGATCCTAGCCTTTCCCAAATTTTCTTGCATCCTTTGCCAGATAGATTCCCATTGAGAGATCATGACCTCGCTTGCTGGGTTGCTAACTTCAACACCTTCCCGGGGGGCCGGCCAGTTGGTCCTGGGTTCATAACCGTAGTTGGCATAAAATGCCGATACTTTGGTAGACTCAGAGACCGCCGAGTTATATGCATACTCTGCCAGGGGCAAGAGATCTGCCCAGTCATCCTGTTGATATGAACAATAACTTCGCAAGTAATGTTCCAGGGTCTGGTTAACTCTTTCTGTTTGGCCGTCTGTTTGGGGGTGGAACGAAGTAGACATTTTCAGCTTCACATTGAGGAGGCTCATGAGAGATTGCCAAAAATGAGAGAAACTTGCTATCTCTGTCGAGACTATGTCATCAGGTAACCCATGGAGTCTCCAGACTTCCTTCAAGAACAATCAGCCAGATCTTCTGTTTTATTAAGAGTCGGGAGTGGGATGTAATGAGCCATCTTAGAAAAGCGGTCCACTATTACCCAGATCTTAGTAAATCCCTTAGACTCCGGTAATCCCACAATGAAGTCCATAGAGATAGAAGTCCATGGCCGATAAGGTATCTCCAGAGGCTGGAGCATACCGAACTTCTTGTGTCTAGATGTTTTATTCTGGCAGCTATCACAACCGGACATATTCATCGACATCTTGGTCCATCTTTGACCAAAAAGTTACTTTTCACCGCTCTAGTGTCTTAAATTGACCATAATGTCCAGCCACTTTAGAGTCATGGGTATCGGTCAGGATATCCATCCGGAGCTTCTTGTCACTGGGGATATACCATCTATTCTTATAGAAGATAAGGCCGTCCTTGACAGACAAGTTCTGGTCCAAATTAGGTCTTCCTTCAACCAGAGAGCGGTGCACTAACTGCCAATCTTTATCCAACTTAACAGCTTCATGTAAGCGGTTCAAGAATGAAGATTGCAACTGGTTGACTTTCACTGCCGCTAATCTAGCAGTGTCCAAAACCAATTGACCTGGCCTGAAAAACATCTGTGGCTCGGCTGCAGAGGTTCACTCCCCTCTCCGAGGCGGTGATCCCAGCGCCTTGATAGCACATCAGGTTTGCCATTCTTCTCTCAGGGCATGTAGACAACTTTGAAATTGTAGCCTGCTAGGTCCTCCAGACCATCTAGCCTGCCGTCTAGTGAGAACTTTGGTAGAATTGAAATACTCCAAGTTCTTGTGGTCTGTGAAAACCGTGACTTCATGCTCAGGATTTTAGCATGTGCTCCCATTCCCGGAAAGAGGCTACAATCGCTCCCCTTCCCCTGTCGTGAATGTAGTTGATCTCAGCAGGAGAGAACTTCTTAGAATAGAAAGCTACCGGATGTAGTTTCCCATCATCTCCATACTGAGAGAGCACCGCTCCCTTAGCGAAGTCACTGGCATCAGTTTCAACCACTGTTCTCCTAGTAGGGTCAAAATGAGCAAGCACCGGAGCGCTAGTAAACCGGTCTTTCAGATCCTGAAAGGCCTGTACACAAGCTGCGGTCCAATGCCATTTTTTGCCGTCTTGAAGGAGATCAGTTAGGGGTTTGCAAATCCTACTGAAGCTTTTAATAAAGCGCCGGTAGAAGTTGGCAAATCCCAGAAATGCTTGGATCCCTTTAACATCTTTGGGTTCCGGCCATTCCTTAACTGCCTCAACCTTCTCTTCTGACATCGACACTCCTTTATTCGAGATGTGATGGCCTAAGTATTCTACCTCCGAGGCGTGGAAGGATGTCTTGTCAATGGATGCACATAGCTTATTCTCTGATAGCCGCTGCAAGACCTTATTGACAAGATCAATGTGTTCTTCCATAGTCTCCGAGTAGATGAGGATGTCATCAATATAGACAATCACTCCCTCATCCAGTAAATCTCTCAGCACATCATTGATCATAGCCTGGAAGGCAGAAGGGGCATTGCATAGACCGAAAGGCATCACATTGTACTGATACAGGCCATAGCGGGTTCGGAAAGCGGTTTTCCACTCGTCCCCCTCGGCTATCCTGATCAAATTGAAGCCGTTCTTTAGGTCTATTTTTGTGAAGACCTGGGCTTTGAACAACCTGTCTCTGAGCTCGCTCATGATAGGTAGCGGGTACTTGTCCTTTACAGTAACCTTGTTCAAACCTCGGTAGTCAACACAAATTCTCATCTTGCCATCCTTCTTTGGTATGAACAATATGGGCGCCGCTGCCGGGCTATTAGATCTGGAGATCTTTCCTGTAGCCAATTCCTTGGTCAGGTACTCCTTAAGGGCCTTCAACTCTGGAGCGGAACATGGGTATAATGGGCCAAAGGGAATTGTAGAATCAGGCAGGGTCTTGATCCTAAGATCATTAGCAGAATGCGGAGGTAACTCCTCTGCCTTCTCTCTGCTGAACACATGTGCCCATTGCCGGTGTACTTCGGGAATTCTTATTTCCACGTTCACACCGTTCTCATCATGCCAAATGGCCGCTACTAAGTGGTACACCTCTTCCTCTTCTAACATTTGATAGATAGAGACGGGTTCCACAGTAAGGGCCGCTGGGAGACAATTCTGCTTGCAGTAGTCCTCCAGCTTATGGTATTGAGTTCCCAATTAATGTCCGGGTTATGTTTCCTTGCCCAAGCAATTGGCAGGTAACCGGAGATTCCAGCTTCCAGAGAGGCTACTTCCCATCGGAGAGTCTCCTTATGATCTCCCATACTCATGTGGACTGGGTGAGTATAATACTCTCCGCTTCCCATCATGACATCTCCTTGAGCATCATACATTGTCAGTGGTTGATCCCTCCGCACTAAGGGTATTCCATTCTTTCTGACAAACTCCTGGTTCAGGATAGGTCCTGTACACCCGGTGTCCAGAAGGAATTTCCCTTGGGAGCCTTCAACCTTACCCTTAATTGTCCAAGACAATTTCGCCTCTAGCACTGGTCTCTTGCCGTGCACAGGTAGGGGTGGAAGGCTTGCTTCTCCTCTTCTCCGTTTGGAGGTTTTCTCAGGGGTTGTTTCTCTCGTTCTCTTTAGGCTTTGCATTATAAAGTAGATATGGCGAAATAGATATGAGTTTCTTCTTGAAGGTTCACTGATGATGGAGAAAGAATGCGGCAGCTGCTGCTCTCTTTATACTTTTCCAAGTAAAGAGGCAATGCTATGTAGCAATCCCTTTCTCTGTCATTCTCCGCATTTCCGGGAACATAATCAAGATAACAAATATATATTTAAATATAGAGAAACAAAACCCACACAATAATTATGAAGAAATAATAGTATACATAGACTTTTCTAAACAGACACTACCAGATTATATCATCATCTGACCCTGCTCCGGGTTCAAAAATGAAATCATCTATTCCTTCTGGAAGTACATTGAATGGTTGTTCCGCCGCTACGCAGCAACCTTAGCTTTCTTTTCAGATGGTTCCTGGGTTTTATCCCCGAGCCAGATCCTCTTTTCCGCTTTCTTTGTACTTTCACAGCTGCCACTCGGACAGTAGTAGGTTCCTTGGACCAACACGTGGTCCATTTGTGTCTGGACTTGCCGCACTATTGCACAAGTCAGTCTATGCACTCTACCTCACAGGGGAGTACCGGAAGGTCTTACCTTCAAGCATACTTCAGCCTTTCTTCTTTCTTCCAGAATATCCCCCGGGATACCCTTCAGTTCCACAGCCTTGTCCTTAGATCCGGTGGTCTCCTTGGGTGCAGAAGAGCCTGAGGCTTCTTTCTTTCCCTTGGATTGCCGGGCCTTAGCATTGCTGGGTTCCTTCTGGGTCCTGGCCGGAGCTTTATCTGCTGCCGCCTGGTACCGCTGGTGTGCCCAGCTCTCTAAGAGCTGTGATCCTTTCCATCAGGGTCCTAGGCTTGTGATTGAAAAGAGCCCAACTTAAGCCTAGTTCGGGAGGAGGAGCCTTGGATCTTACCGTCTACCAGCTGTCGCCGTGGCCGGTCTTCCACATCAACTGAATAATGGTATTCAGGAAGGAGTCTATTCCTTCCTTCTTGGTGTGGGTAAGGGTGTTCCATTGGGCTACCGCCTCATCCCTAGAGATGGCTTCACCAAAGGCTGCCCTAAAGGATTCCACAAAGGAATCCCACTGCTTCCAGCGCTCATCTAACCTCACAGGTCTTCCAGCTATCCGGTTGGCAGAGGCCTGGTCTATCGAGTTGTGATAGGCCTCATACCACTTGATTGCTGCCGTTCCTTCCATGAGATTACCGGCATACCGGATCTTAACCTCATCCGCTAGGAAGGACTGGCTCTCAATGGAGAATACATTCTCACATTGTCGGAGGAAAGTTTCGACCTGTTCTGCTTCACCTCTAAACTTAGAAGGTGGAGGAGCCTTAGGTTCTCGGGCCTTCGTGGACGGAGGAGGGCGGGGTTGCAGGTGGCCGATGATTCACCAAGAGAGCAAACAGATCTCTCTGCTGTTTCTCAAGCTTCTTCTTGAGGTACTTCCGCCAGGCTTTCCTGTCGTTCCCTTCTGGTTCCGAGTCCGAGCTGTCTGGATCATCCCCGGGGGCACCACCATGGGCCACCGGAGGAGGAGGAATATTGCCTCCACTTCCACCTGATACTGGCGGAGGTGTGGGAGGAGGGAGGATCGGTACCTCCGGAGGTTCTGACTGACCACCGGGGTTTTCTGTCGGAGGGGGAGCCGGAGACAGAGGACTTCCTTCCTCTTCAAACTCTACCCCTTCTAAACTGAGACCCAGGCCTGAGAAGGGCTGTCTTCTCCTGGGAGGAGGAAGCGGTGAGGCTCCCACCTGAGGCATGACCACCGGGACTATGGGGCCTTGCTGGTGCCTGGGGAAGGAGGCAAACAGGGACGGTTGTCTTCTCGGAGCCCTGCTTCCTGCTCTCGAGGATACGCGGGAGGGAGGCCTGGGGGTCCCGGGCCTAGCTACTTGCAGCCTCCCCTCGTTGATGGCCTTCTGGATCTCAGTGATGTAGTTGGGAGGGATGACCGGATTGGTCCATTCGATTTCCATGGCATCCGGATTTAGGTCATCCCTTTCCACAAATTGCCTCAGCTCTTGCTGAAGCGAGTTGACCTGGTCCTTCATGAAGGTCAGGGCTTGCCTCATGATCTCTGCCTCCGCTTGCTGCCGTTCGTGGATCAGAACAAGAGCCTGAGCTCCTCTGTTCAGTTCTTGCTGTAAGCGGTGCTGGAGGTAGATCTGAAGTTCCCTGAAGAACTGTTCGTAGGTGACCAGGTCCGTGTCTTGCCAGGTAGGCTCACAGCCTGGAATGTAGGCTTGTAGCGCTGTCCTGGGGTTCTTGACCAATTGTAGCTGCGCCGAAGCCTCCAGTTGTAAAGGTCTGGGTTGCCATTCGATCTGAAGTGGCAATTCTGGGGCTGGTAGGGCGGACATTCTTTTGGTCTTGGAGGGAGGATTATAGTTCAGGGGCAAGTTCGAAGATGAGCTCCCTGACAAAATAATGGAGTCTGAGATACCAATAGATGGCTCTCTCGACAGTCATAAGAAGGGATAATCTGTTAAGATTATAATGTGACGGGGCTCTGCCTCTACTAACAAAGTGTAGGAAGCAAGAGGGCCGATCGAAGATAGAAATTAGGTTTTAGAGAGTAAAGATTCTTCTCGGTAGACTTAGAATAATCTTAAGGGTCTTCTTCCGCTTGTTACAACTGATGATGAGAAAATCCGAACAGATGGGCGGAAACCGGAGATGAGTACTTATACTCCAAATCTCTCTGTTTCCTGCATTCCACCGCTCTTACTAAGTTCCGGTGAAAACTCTGTTTTGGATCGGAAAACAATTCCTCCGCTACCCCGCTTCTCTCTAAGCGTTAGCGGGTGTTTCCGGTCCTAGAGCAAGCACCCTTAGCCGGGGTTAAGGATCACCTGCAGCCTGGCTGTCACACAGCTCCGGGCCTGCATTAAATGAGTTTCCGCTCAGGTGTTCTTCCCTAGATGGCTGCAGAGCTGTAACTCATTGTAGATTATTCCGGGCATAACCTCTGCCGCCTGTAGCAGGGCTATTCTTGCACAGAGGGATACTGGAGATGTCCGGCACTTAGAGACCTCTCTCTAGCCGGCCCTCTATTCACTGACAAGGCCTAGACTCTATTCACTGACAAGGCCTAGACTCGTCAGCCTATCCTTTCATGAATAGATCTCCACCCTAGCGGTCAGAAGGTAGGTACACTTGTAGCAGGTTGCGGGCCTCACTACAGGCACTTTTCCTATCACTGTAACTGCTGAATTCTATCAATGACTCTGAGCCTATAACAGGCCGGGTGAGAACTAATTCTCCTAACCGCTTGTGGCTCTGTTATACCCATAGTGAAGCCCAAATCAACGCCATAGAGACGCTCAAATCAATGCCATGGAGACTCCCATGGTGACGCCTAGGACACACCCAAATAGACCCCATGGACACCCTCAAATCGACGATTTCTACAAGTAGTGAGGTGGGCGCGTAGGCAGGCGCGCGGGCAGGTATTCGCGCAGGCATATATTTGTACATAGAATTAACTAAACGATATACCGTTAATCACCTGAACTGTCCAATTGTTAATGTGACGTCAATTCCCAGTGAAAATTAGCGTCAAGGTTCTGTCATGACTGCTAGCATGGCAAAAGGCATAAGACAAGGTTTTGGGGACTAAAGACGGAAAAGTCATTTTGCGAGTCCAAAACTATCTTATGGTGCCGGGGCGTGGGGATGCAGGTAAGCAATTGATTTTTGTGCGTCTTTGACGTCTTGGGCATTTTCTACCAATTGTGGCGCCCAGGCACCACAAGACGCAGCCCCATTTTTTAGTGATGTATGCTGTCGACTATGAGTTCAACGAGCCAACTATGAGTTCAAAGAGCCGACTATGATTGAGTGCTTGCTCGAAGGACTAAACCAGGACCTAATGACCCTCATGATTCAAAATGAAACTCCCAATACCATTAAGGACTGTGGGCTCCTCCTTGGACGGTTGGATAACAAGCAACGAGCATTACAGGCCAGGATGGGAAGGTTTCGGTTCCAGATTTGAAGTGCTCCACCCTCCCGCCCTTGAAATTCGCGGTCACCTACTATGTCCTCAACAGCATTCCCAGTCGTATAGCGACCCCCTCCCCCACCACTGAAGAACGCTTTGCCAATTGCTTACCCCTTATATATACCAGGTGGAACTGTCTCAATGGATTTGTCTAATAGTCGTCGTCGCCTGGACCTTAGAGAAAGAGAAGCTCAGAGAATTGAGAATCAGTGCTATTACTGTGGAGGGATTGGACACTTGGTTAGGGAATGCCGCTACTCACTATTGGGAAGAGCTCTACCTAAGATGAGGGGAGCATTATTAGAAGCAAGGAAGGAAAAAGAAGAAGAAGTAATGTTGGAGGAGGAGAAGTTTAAAGATTTGTCCCTAGCCTAAGCGGCATAGCCCAGGAACCACCCAAAGCTTTTTCTAAGGTGTCTATTTCTACCTTTCCAGTATCAGAGCAGGAGATGGATGGAAATCAATTGATTGTAGTTTGTTTTATCTCGCAAAATAAAAAATCTATGTTACCCACTTATGCTTTGATTGATACTGGAGCGTTGGAATATGCATTTATAGATGAGGACCTTGTGTCCCATCATTAATTAAAGATGAAGAACTTACGAACGGAGAAGGAGATCAATGTGATCGATGGGAGGCCCATTGAGTCGGGAAAGGTCACTAGGAAAGTGGTGTTGGAGTTGGAAATTAATGGACATATGGAGAAATGTCCCTTCTTTGTCACCAAATTGGGTCACTATCCAATCGTTATGGGAATTCCATGGATGAGAAAATATAGAGTCTTAATTGATAGTGGGAAAAATGAGATTTGTTTTCAGTCACCAGTTTGCTTTGAGCATTGCATAGCCAACCGCAAACCTCAGGCTATTAGAGCCAAGGGAACAATTATCCAACCTCTGCAGAGGCCGGTCACTCATATATCGGCTGTAACCCCTCGTTCACTTCGGCAATTGGCTCAGGATCCTCCCACGCAATTTTACTCGATCACTCTTCACGCTATCAACAGAATTCTCGAGGCCCCTGCCAATCCTGATAGTATGATCCCAATTAGCTATCATAAATTTCGACAACTATTCAACGAAGGCAATACCTCAAACCTACCGCCACATCGCATCTATGACCACGAAATTAAGCTACAAGAAGGCGCGGTACCTCCCTTTGGCCCCATGTCTGGCATATCCCGGGACGGGTTGAAGGCTTTACGAGACTATCTTGCGGACAACTTACAAAAAATATTCCTTTGATCTAGCAACTCTCCAGCTGGGGCCTCAGTGTTATTCGTGAAGAAGGCGGATGGTTCCCTACGTGTATCTGTTGACTATCAAAAGCTGAATGCTATTACAGTTAAGGATAGATACCCTCTGCCACTGACACCAGAGACCATGGCCAATTTGGCTAATGCTAAATACTTTACCAAACTTGACCTCCGTTGGAGCTACAATTAGATTAGGATTAAGAAAGGAGACAAATGGAAGACAGTGTTTAGGACGCGATATAGACATTGGGAATATTTGGTAATGCCGTTTGGATTAACTAATGCCCCTGCTACCTTTCAACAATGGATTAATGATATCTTACGCTTTTCCTGGACTGATGTACCACTGTTTACCTGGATGATATACCTATCTATTCAGAAACCCTGGATATCACGGCGTGATACGATATGTAGAACTGTTGCGGGAAGAAGGATTAGTCAGGGTTTCTCTTATGTTCTACAGGTTTCGGTTTCAGGGTTCTATGAATCAACAGAATGCAGGTATTTGTAAGGGTGGATTTCCTTTGGGTTCTGCGGGGTTCTCTGGGATGAGTCAGCGAGGGACTTTTTAGCCCATATATAGGAAGCTCTCTCCCTCGCTTGTAGAACTTTTCTTCTGTTCCTTTCCTCTTCACGGAACCTTCCTGTTATCCTTCCGCCCTCGCTTCGCTCAAGCACTTTCCCCCCTCTTTTTTTCGGAACTTCAATTACTTTACTTTTATAAAAACGTACTCTGAAAACCTGAACAAGCAACAGGAAGTGCGTAAACCTCCGTCGTTTTCAGCCGCTAAAGAAACCTTCATCTCGCATATCCCATCACAAAAACTCGGGAAAAGAAGAAGCCTCCCGGTCGCATCCCCTACCCCCAGCATGGTCCCAGAGGATTCCCATAATAGAATGGACCTCAACTACATCTTCTGGCTCGTTAAAGCCGTCACAGACCAAACCACCCAACCGCTATCAACCCAGCTATACATCCTCACCGAAGAGATTACAAAAAACAACACCATGGTCCAGGATCTACAAGGAGCAATCCGGGGCCTGAGCGTAGAAATCACAGATCTCAGAATACAAAACTCCCGCCTCTAAGATATCTTTTTGGCCGAGCAACAGACATGACAACAACAACAACAACATCAACCACCACCACCCCCCCCACACCAACAACATCAACAACTAGCCCAACCTCCTCAGGAACTGACTAAAGCGGACCAACAACTCCTGATTGACATGTTCACGGCTATGCTAAAACACGCGGTCCAACACGATAGATAGAAAACCGTCAAGTGCATTCTAATCGCCAAACCTGGAAAGAAGGACTACTCCCAGGCGAACGCTTACTGACCTATCTCCCTCCTCCAATGCTTCAGTAAGGTCTTGGAGAAAATTGTAGCTTAGAGACTATGCACAGCAGGAGAAATCCTGGAAACACTGTCACCAAACCAGTTCGGAGGGAGACCCACCATTTCAGCAGTTGATGCCCTCCTCCGCACCCTAACACCCATTCATAGAAACCTCCTCCTAAAGAAATCCACCGGAGTAACCCTGGACAGGCCTTCCATTCTCACAAACGATATCCAAGGCGCCTTCAACTGCGTCAGCCACCTCACCCTGGAAAATATTATGACCCAACAGAAATTCCCACAATACCCAACAGACTGGTGCAAGGAGTTCAACTCTAACAGGACCCTTCAATGACAGTTCAACCACGAGCTTGAAGAACCCAAACCATATTTCTCAGGACTCCCTCAAGGCTCCCCGCTCTCCCCGGTCCTTTTCATGATATACGAGGGTATAATTACAGACCACCACACCTCTACTAAGAAGATGGACACCTCCTATATTGATGACGACGCCCTGGTCCAAATAGGCAAATCGTCAAAATTCATCACAAAAAGACTCAATGAGAGGATGCAACACAGAGTAGAAATGGACGACCCCCTCAACGTTAAATACGAACCAGGAAAATCAGACCTAATCTTCTTCCGACTTACCACTTCCTCCCTCCCACAACTACAAAACACGGTGGCAATAGAAGGAACCACTATGCAGCCCAAGAAGTCCCTAAAATACTTGGGCGTATGGATTGACACCACCCTCTCCTTCAAACCTCACATAGACAAAACCCATTCCAGGGTTATCAAAACCCTAGGCAGAATTAAATGCCTCGCCCAACAAAAAGGAATAAAAGTCATAACCATCCACCACCTAGTCACCAAACTTTCCTCCTGGTAATCCTGTGGGGCTCAGAAGCATGGTGGACAGGGGCAAACCATATCCTCCAATCTCTAAACCCCTTCTATAACGAAAGCGCCAGAACCATCACAGGCCTAACCAGATGGACCAAGACAACAAACTCCTAAAAGAAGCAGGCATGCCCCCTCTGGCACTCCTCCTAGACCGAGACCGTAGCATCCATTATACCCCCAACCAAAAGAAACATCAAGGCCACTGGCCTGGACCGCATAGGCTTCCTCATGCTCCCCTTCCAAACAGTGGGAAACATCAGAGACAGATGGACCCAGAACAAACTACTAGACAAACGGATACTCGAAGAATGGAACAACACTCCATTAATGGACTACCACCACCAAGCAAAGAGTTTTCCCCCTCCTAAACTATCGAAACTTGCACTATCCCAAGCCAAATAGATCTTCTGAATCCGCTGCCAGGTTACCAAAAACAATAAAAACTCCCTGCACTCCCAGACCCAGGAATGCGCCTGCGGTTCAGAATACTCCGCAAAGCACATCCTAATGGAATGCCCCGCCTGTAACACTAAAAGAAGGAAGCTAATCGAAAAAATCCCCGGACCTAATCATGGACTTCGCGAAAGGAACTAAATTGTTGGACTGGTACGACCAGGAGTATGATGACGGAGAGGAGGAGTAATATTTTTTCCTATACTTTCCTTGCCGTGCTACGCTTCTCATTTGATTGTTTTCTTTTTTCTTTTTTCCGTTTGTTGTTTGTTGTTGTTTTTCGGGGGTGAGTTGGCGTGCGATAAGTCCTGTACTTCAAAGCAATATAAAGTTCATTCTGTTACGGGTATAAGAGATAGCAATCCGAAGACACAAGAGGAGGAGCCCTTCCCACACCACTATCACCCACTGGGCGCGCCAGAGAGGCACGGTACTGCCAGTATGGAGCCCAAGTGCGGAGTTGCAGAATCCCTAGTAAACGAACCCGTTTTCGACCCTGAAAATAACCCCGGAGCGTCAAAGCGCCGGCACAGTCGCTCTGGACACCGGTGGGTATATGAGGGGGCAATAGTGCAAGTTTGGAGTCAATCGGACCAAAACTGAGTGATCGGTGGAGTAGCGAAGAAGCTGGCGCTGGTGGCGCCAGGAAGGTAAGACTACCCGACACCTCGGTACCAATCGGTATCAGTCCTAATGTTGAGCCCTGCTCCTTGGTGATAGATAACGATAATGGGAAAGAGTTGGCGGCGAAGTCGAGCCCGGTACCAGGGTTATCAGGTAGGCAGATCCCAAGACTCGCTCATGACACCTGGCGAAGGCTGAGTGCATGCAACGGGATGTAACGTGAGGGATTTATGAAACGAATATATAGACAGGGGTGTTTGGGGTTTTAGACATGGGTGTTTGGTTTATAGAATGGGTGTATAGAAACGTTTGGCGTTCTTGGCAGGTTTTCGGGGTCTTCGGGGTTTCGCATCTAGAATCATGTAATTGTAATAGTTAGTCCGCGTGACATTGGCGCGGGATATAAATACGGTGTCATTCTCCGACTTTGTTGAAATCATCAGCGACGAAGAAAGAGTCTTATCGATATAATATATTCTATCTGAATCTTTACGCTATATATCTATCTTTTGGACTTAGTGATTTCGGAAGGCTTTACTTGAACACTTCGAACAACTTCTTTGATTACCATTGAGGACTAGCAGTGGACAATCGAGACTGACGGTATCGCATTGACTGAAGAGACCTCGTTCCTTTCTACCTTTGTAGTTAGCGCTTCGAACTCCTAGCTCTTTACGAGACTGCTCGGGTTGTCTGGTGCGACACCCTAATAGTATATCGATAACTCCAAGTTCACCTGGAGTTTTCCAAGAATCACACTTCAAATCTACATACCTTTTATCCGCAATGGCTGCAAGGCTAAGCACTGTGGGAGAAGAAGACTCCGTCATGGGGGAATCTCCCGTCTTTAGCCGAGATGATAGCCCAGATCCACTATCACTGCGAAGAGCTGAGAAACGCCCGGCCCTAACACAATAGATAGGCTGGAACAATTCCTACAAACACACGGCCGAGATGGCGGATTGTCGGTCATGAGCAAAACCATATGGTACCAACTCGAAAAACCCAAGAGAAGGTCAGGCGGACAAGAGGATATCGAACATAGCGGCCCAAGCGGTAAAAACAAATCTCGACCGGCTGGCCGAGATGTTCAGAGAACTCGCCGAAAGCCAAGAGTTTGAGAAGCAGCAAGCCGCCGCTATCTCGTCCATGGAAAGGGAAGCTTTGGAAGCCGCCCACCTCCAAACCCAACGGCAGCTACATGCTACCCAGGTAGAGATCGAGAAGCTCCGAGAGCAGGCAAAACAGTCGGTAGGGGAGGTCATCCAAAGCCAGAAGCTGCAAGCCCGAGGGCATCAAGAGCAGATGGCAGAAATGCAGAAGCAGATCGACCTACTCCTGACCGCCCACCGCTCCAACGTCCCAGATCCATCGATCTACCCTCCCGGTGAAGAAGAAGAGGAGTTTGTGGTTGGCGGAGGAGGCAATGGAGGAGGAAGAGCGCCGCCGCCGCCGGAAGGAGATGGAGGAAAGCCGGACCCTCGGATGACGGGTCTAGCCACCATGGAAGGAGGGCAGGAGGCGGAGGAAGAGGAAGACGGTCAGAGTCGCCGGAGGAAGATAGAGAACGGGACTCCTTGGCCAAGGTGCCCTTTGAATTTGACAACCCCAGAAGCCACAACCTACGGCACTGGCTCCTAGAATGTGAGATCTACTTTGAGCAACGACCCCGCAAGTTCCGGAACGACAAGCAGAAGGTCCTATTCGCGGGAACCTATACCCGAGGACTGGCTAAGGAATGGTTCGCCAATTACCATGAGGTTCACATGCGCGGACCAAACGGCCCGGACTTCTGCACCTGGGAACGCTTTAGACAAGAAATCCGGGGACGATTCGTGAGCTCGCAGGAGGCGCTAGACGCCGCTTTCAAGATGGACCACCTAAGATACCAATCCAGCATCTCCGATTACCTCACCAAGATGGAGATCCTTAACCAACGAGCACAACAGAGTGGGGCAGCATATCGTAAAACATTGCTGACCGGCCTTCCCGAAGAGATTTGGGACAGACACTCGAAGTTTGAGCCGGCGGAAGACGATGCCCACTTTGTGGCTCAGCTGGAAAGGGCAGGAAAGGCCCATGAGAGTTTCTTGGAGCAGAAGAGGTTGTTGGGGAACCCGTCGGCAAGGGCACCACCCCGGAGAGAGGAGAAGAGAAGGCCTGGGTTCCAGATTAAGGGACGGGCCCAGGAAGGACAGAAGACAGAGGCCACTGGCAGTCGATCCGGAGGAGGGTCGAACACCCAGGGTAGCGCCCGTCCGAGCCAGGATAACAGACCACTGCATTCCAGCTTTGTGAGGCCACCAAGGGCATCCCCAAGTCCCTTTTGGACCAGAGACGGACGAAAGGAGAATGTGCCCGCTGTGGTAGGAAGGGTCACCTGTGGCGCTGGTGCCGACAGAACCCCAACTCCGGCGCTGCTGTCTCTGCTCTGGGCCAGAAGCGCGATCGTGAAGAGGAGGATGAGGAAATGAAGGATTCACCAGCTCCCCCACCCGAGAAGAAGAAGAGGCACAGGACCAAGAAGAAGTCGGTTGCGGTAGCAGCGACCGCCACATTGACAGGCCCAGCCTATGTTCCGGAATTGGGGTGATTGAGAGTGGATTCGATATGGGTTTTTAGAAGGGACTCTGATGAGTCAGGTCAAGAGCTCCCCAAATTGCAATGTTGTCACTGACGGAAGGAAAAAATAAATTGAAAAGAAAAAAAAAAAAAGGCGGCGTCCTCTCCGATGAAGAAGCAACGATTTTCAGGCGAACCCATTCACGGGTCACGACCTATTGGTAAATTTTCTATTGGGTTTTTAGATTTCTTATTTCCTTGCCGGGTTTTGTTGGACACCGGGGCAACGGGTCCAGTTATATCTTCTGCTTTTGTTTCTGCGTTTTCTGTCCCAAAAGGTGAAAAAGAGCGTCGGCCAGAGTTATGGGATTTACAGGAGAGGTTATGGAAGGCACGGGACAAGCCTTTACTGTAATGTTGAATATTATTTCTGGGGGGCATAAGTCCGAGCTCTCCTTCGAGATAGCACCACTACCTAGCGGCATTGACGCCATTTTACCAGCGTGGTGGCTACAGGAGCATAAGCCGGCTATTGCCCCAAATGGGGAAGTAACCTTTCATGGAGAATTTTGCAAGACCCGATGCTTCACTGACCAGAAAGAAATTTCAGTGGTTCTAGATGACGGCGTCTTGGATGATCCGGAGGCACTATTTATCGGCTCTATATCCGCGGACACCGGGGAAATCGACTTGAAAACAGTCATCCCAGAGCGATACCATCCAAAGCTCCAAGCTTTCCTCCAGTCCGAAGCCGATAAGTTACCCCCACACCGAGCCTCCGATCACAGTATCGATCTAGAACCTGGTCAGCAACCTCCCTGGGGACCCATCTACTCCCTTTCCGAGGTTGAATTGAAAGTCTTGCGGGAATACCTGGATAAGATGATGCGTCTAGGTAAAATTAGACCCAGCAAATCTCCGGCAGGTGCCCCCATATTATTTGTGAAGAAGAAGGGCGGCAGTCTTGACTATCGTCGACTACGGGGCCTGAATCGCGTCACCATTAAAAATCGGTATACTCTACCCTTAGGGGAGGAATTGAGGACCGTATTTGGTAGCGAAGATATATTAAGATAGACCTCAAGGAGGGATATAACCTAGTCCGGATTAAGCGAGGCGGCGAGTGGAAGCGGCGTTCAGAACTAGATATGGACACTATGAGTACCTGGTCATGCCATTTGGGCTGACCAACGCCCGCCACCTTTCAGGCACTAATAAAGCGATATCATAGAGAATTTCTGGACCAAGGGGTGGTAGCATACCGACGACATCCTGATCTACAGCAAGACGAGGCGAACACGAGAACTAGTCAATAAAGTACTGGACAAGCTCATCGAAAACAATTTAGTGGCCAACCCCAAGAAATCTTTCTTTCATCAAAAGGTCATCGATTTTCTCGGATTCGTGTTAAGTGAAGAAGGAGTAGCAATGTCAACGGATAAGGTAGAAGAAGTCTTGAAGTGGGAATCCCCGAGGACTGTCAGGGACGTCCAAGTTTTTATGGGATTCGCCAATTTTTATCGGAGGTTTATACGTAACTATTCCGGGGTCTGTAGTCCCATCACTAACTGTCTACGTGGCGATGCTAAGAACTTCTCCTGGACTAGCGCGGCCGAAGCGGCCTTTCTGAAGCTCAAGATCCTCTTCACGACTGCACCGATCTTGGTACATTTTTCACCAGAACGACAGTCTGTTGTGGAAACGAACGCGACTTTGCATTAAGCGCAGTCTTCTCGCAGGTAGTTGACGGCAAGCTTCATCCTGTGGCCTTTTACTCCCGCAAGCTTAACCCAGCCGAACTTAATTACGACGTATGGGACAAAGAAATGCTCGGTATCGTTGCCGCATTCAAAGAATGGCGACGCTACCTTGAAGGACCCAAGTACACTGTCTTAGTATATACCGATCACCAGAACCTCCAATACTTTACTACCACCAAGGTTCTGAATCGAAGACAGGCACGCTGGGCAGAAACTCTTGCGGAGTTCAATTTTAAAATTATCTACAGGCCAGGATCGAAGAATGGGAAAGCCGATGCATTGTCAAGACGTCCGGAGTACCGACGTGAGGGGGGGGGCGCGCAGTCAGTTGAGAGGTTATTGAAGCCTGGACAGTTGGTAGGGATGGAGGAGTATATGATTTCTCTTGCGGCTTCGCTCGCCGGCAAAGAAGTGGTAGACTGGTCTAAGGATTTTCTAGACCTGGTTAGGGAGGCAGGAGAGAAGGACGAGGCATGGAAGGAAGTAGAAAGGAAAAAGGGGTCTGGGGAGTCGAAGGAATTTATGGCTAAGGAGGGGTTACTCTTTTTCAAGAACCGCCTATATATACCCAACAGCGATGCGTTGAAGATCCGAGTTGCGCAATCAGAACACGACTCTAAGGTAGCGGGACACTTCGGTCAGGACAAGACATTGGAGTTGATCACACGCAACTTCTACTGGCCAAAGATGAATGAATGGATAGACGACTATGTACGCTCATGCGACGACTGCCAACGAAATAAACCCAGCCGGCACCGCAAATATGGAGCGTTACTTCCTCTAGAAACACCTCACACCGTATGGTCGTCCATATCCATGGATTTCATTGTCCAACTACCAGAATCCAAGGGCTATACGCAAATATGGGTAGTAGTAGATCGGTTCTCGAAGATGGCTCATTTTATTCCCCTCCCAGGCACGGCGTCCTCCCAAGATTTGGCCAAAGTATTTCTGGCTCAAATCTGGCGCATTCACGGACTACCTCTAGACATAGTTTCCGACCGCGATGCCAAGTTCACGTCAAGTTTCTGGGCCTCTCTGATGGATTTATTGGATATCAAGCTTCGTATGAGTACCGCTTTCCACCCTCAAACCGATGGTCAGACCGAGCGGGTCAATCAAACTTTGGAACACTACCTCCGGGCATTCTGCAACTACGAACAAAACGACTGGGCCGAACTACTTCCGCTGGCCGAATACGCATACAATAACTCCGTAACCTCTGCAACGGGACAATCCCCCTTCTATACCAACTACGGATATAACCCTCGAACGAATTGGCCAACGGAGAACGAAGTAGTCAATCCCACCAGTGACCTCTATGCCCACTTTATACGAGGGGTGCACGACGCCGCCCGACAAAAACTCACCATCGCAAGGGAAAGAATGGGAAAATATTATGATAGGAAGAGAGAGACACCACCGACGTTCAGGATAGGGGATAAGGTTATGCTTAATGCGGTCAACCTCCGAACCCGTCGTTCCACCAAGAAACTAGATCATAAGAAAATGGGGCCATTTATTAAATCAAGCGATTGGCGGGAAGCGGCGCTTGCGAGTTGGACCTCCCTCCTCAAATAAAGGTCCACCCGTATTCCACATCGAATTATTGGAACCATACCGAGTCAGCGCTATCGGGCGAGAACAACGACCCCTACCCCTGGCGTGGTGGATGCGAAGGAGAAAAGTTGTATGAGGTGGAGAGAATTATAGGAAGCAGGAAGAGTAGGAAAGGAGTAGTGGAATATTTGGTGAAGTGGCGGGGTTATCCGGTTGGGGAAAGCACGTACCAAGTTATCGACGCTATGGATGAGGAGGTACTGATGCTTGTCCGGGACTTCCACCGAAAAAACCCCAAGGCCACGACGGACCAACGCCTGAGACTGTAGAGGTACCCTCCGCGGCTAAGTCCTTCCCCTCCACAGACACCACGGGTGATATGTGGAGAAGGTTTACTGGAACCACAGTCGGTCAGAAGATACTCTGAGGACAGAGCACCCTGAGAGGGAGTAAGCTGTTACGGGTATAAGAGATA
Source organism: Morchella sp. 2018-W16 (assembly GCA_024713755.1). NCBI lineage: Eukaryota > Fungi > Ascomycota > Pezizomycetes > Pezizales > Morchellaceae > Morchella > Morchella sp. 2018-W16. The sequence continues at coordinate 2,766,496 of JAMGYY010000003.1, read as the reverse complement.
GCAATCCGAAGACACAAGAGGAGGAGCCCTTCCCACACCACTATCACCCACTGGGCGCGCCAGAGAGGCACGGTACTGCCAGTATGGAGCCCAAGTGCGGAGTTGCAGAATCCCTAGTAAACGAACCCGTTTTCGACCCTGAAAATAACCCCCGGAGCGTCAAAGCGCCGGCACAGGCGCTCTGGACACCGGTGGGTATATGAGGGGGCAACAGTGCGGTTGGAGTCAATCGGACCAAAACTGAGTGATCGGTGGAGGTAACGAAGAAGCTGGCGCTGGTGGCGGAAGGTAAGACTACCCGACACCTCCGGTACCAATCGGTATCAGTCCTAATGTTGAGCCCTGCTCCTTGGTGATAGATAACGATAATGGGAAAGAGTTGGCGAGCGAAGTCGAGCCGTAGGTAGGCAGATCGAAGACTCACGACCACGAAGGCTGAGTGCATGCAGCAACGGGATGTAACGTGAGGGATTTATGAAACGAATATATAGACAGGGGTGTTTGGGGTTTTAGACATGGGTGTTTGGTTTATAGAATGGGTGTATAGAAACGTTTGGCGTTCTTGGCAGGTTTTCGGGGTCTTCGGGGTTTCGCATCTAGAATCATGTAATTGTAATAGTTAGTCCGCGTGACATTGGCGCGGGATATAAATACGGTGTCATTCTCCGACTTTGGTGAAATCATCAGCGACGAAGAAAGAGTCTTATCGATATAATATATTCTATCTGAATCTTTACGCTATATATCTATCTTTTGGACTTAGTGATTTCGGAAGGCTTTACTTGAACACTTCGCCGAACAACTTCTTTGATTACCATTGAGGACTAGCAGTGGACAATCGAGACTGACGGTATCGCATTGACTGAAGAGACCTCGTTCCTTTCTACCTTTGTAGTTAGCGCTTCGAACTCCTAGCTCTTTACGAGACTGCTCGGGTTGTCTGGTGCGACACCCTAATACATTCATTCCTGTCATCACGTCGCGGAGCATCATACTTCTACTTCCTTTTCAAAAATACTAGCCTTCAAAACTTTTTTACTTCTTATGACAGCAGAGAGACTCGTTTACTGGTACCTTAGAGCCCACCTCTTCACTAGAGAAACCCTGTGGACACTGTGTCCCACCATCCTCCTTCTATAAACCTGGACAAACAACAGGAAGTGCGTAAACCTCCGTCGTTCTCAGCCGCTAAAGAATCCTTGATTTCGCGTACCCCATCACAAAAGCTCGGGAAAAGGAAAACCCTCCCGGTCGCATCCCCTCCCCCCAGGAGGTCCGGTACCCCAATAATGGCCTCCCAAGCTTCCCTCTCCTCGATGTGGGCCGCCCTCACCCCAAACACACCCGCACCACCCCGCTTCAACCTCACCCAAGACACTGACAACCAGGCCAGTCAGGCCCAATCACAAGACCATGAAAGTCAAGGGGATGTCTTCATTACCGAGGATCCCGCCGCCCAACCTTTCTCAGAATTCGCTGATGAAAGAGACTACCACCAACCATATGCCCCAGCAAAAGACTACGTCAGCCCTAGCATAGTCCCAGAGGAATCCCATAACCGGATGGACCTCAACTACATCTCCTGGCTCGTCAAGTCCGTTGTGGACCAATGCACAAGCCCCCTAGCAAACCAACTAGACGTCCTTGCGGACAGCATCACACAAAACAACACCCTCATCCAGGACCTACAAGGAACGGTACAAGGCCTGAATGTCGAAATCGCAGACCTCAGAACCCAGAACTCACGCCTCCAACAAATGGTGAGCACCAGTCAGCAATTTCGTCAGCCGGCCCCTCCGGCCCCTCCACTCCCTCCACCACAACGCCAACAAGCGCAACCCCCCTGCCAGAACAGACCGCCCACCCCCCCAAAACCCCCCAAAAGGGAAAGGCAAGGAGCCCGTCTCCTACGCAAAAGCAGCGGTAACAAAAGGCCCCGAAGACCAAGACTTCAGACCTGTAACCCATAAGAAGCAGAGGAAGGCGATCGACCCCCTCTTCAAGCCTGAGTACACCAAAGTCAACAGGGAAATCATCATTGAAACAAACGATGACATCACCACCGCCCCCTCACAAATCAAAACCGAAATAAACAAAGAAATCCCGGACGCAGCCTGCCACTTCATCAATATCAAGAAAACGGCAAAAAACAACCTAGTCCTGGAAACCAAACTGATAACCCCGGCCGCAAAGGCCTTCGAATACCGCCAAGAAATCAAACAGGCCCTTAACAAACTCAATGTCCCCTTCGTCGACATCAAGACCAACTCAATTTGGTCTAGATTCATTGTCCACGGCATCCCTACCTCCTATTAGGGTGTCGCACCAGACAACCTGAGCTGTCTCGTAATGAGCTAGGAGTTCGAAGCGCTAACTACAAAGGTAGAAAGGAACGAGGTCTCTTCAGTCAATGCGTTACTGTAAGTCTCGGTCGTCCACTGCTAGTCCTCAATGGTAATCAACGAAGTAATTATGACGAAGCGTTCAAGTAAAGTTCTCACGGAATCACTAAGTCCTGAAAGATAAAGCGTATAGATCGAATAGAATATTTTATATCGATAAGACTCTTTCTTCGTCGCTGATGATTTCAACAAAGTCGGAGAATGACACCGTATTTATATCCCACGCAAATGTCTCGCGGACTAGCTATTACAATTACATGATTCTAGATGCGAAACCCCGAAGACCCCGAAAACCTGCCAAGAACGCCAAACGTTGCTATACCCCCATTCTAAAAAACCAAACACCAATGTCTAAAACCCAAACACCCATGTCTAAACATTCGTTTCGTAAATCCGTCACGTTACATCTTGTTGCTGCATGCACTCAGCCTTCGTCAGTGGTCATGAGGAGTCTTCGGGATCAGCTTACCTGATAACCCCCTGGTACCGGGCTCGACTTCGCTCGCCAACTCTTTCCCTGTATCGTTATCTATCACCAAGGAGCATGGCTCAACATTAGGACTGATACCGATCGATACCGGAGGTGTCGGGTAGTCTTACCTTCCCCTGGGCTCCACCAGCGTCAGCTTCTTCGTTACCTCCACCGATCACTCAGTTTTGGTCCGATTGACTCCAAACTCGCACTGTTGCCCCCTCATATACCCACCGGTGTCCAGAGCGCCTGTGCCGGCGCTTTGATGCTCCGGGGGTTATTTTCAGGGTCGAAAACGGGTTCGTTTACTAGGGATTCTGCAACTCCGCACTGGGCTCCATACTGGCAGTACCGTGCCTCTCTGGCGCGCCCAGTGGGTGATAGTGGCGTGGGAAAGGCTCCTCCTCTTGTGTCTTCGGATCCCCATCTCTTATACCCGTAACACCAATGCCCCCGCTACTTTTCAACAATGGATTAATGATATCCTACGGCCTTTCCTGTATCGGTGTGCTACAGCGTACCTTGATGATATCTTGATCTACTCAGAGACGTTAGAACAGCATAAGCATGATGTGCAACAAGTTCAAGTTTTGGAAGCTCTAGAAGCCAACAAAGTTCATCTAAAGCCCGAAAAGTGCGAGTTCAGCGTACAAGAGACAAAGAACCTAGGCATGATTCTGACCTCTAGGGGAATGAAAATGGACCCTTCAAAAGTATAGACCATAGTCGACTCGGAAGCCCCAAAGAACATTCAGGGGGTACAGGAACTTTTGGGTTTTGCAAATTTCTACTGTCGATTTATCTATGCTTCTTCTCGAATTGCAAAACCATTGACACACCTCACCAAGAAACATATCAAGTGGGATTGGAACCAGAAGGCGGAGCATGCTTTCCAGGCGTTGAAAACTGCATTCACCACGGCTCCGATAATGCGACACCCCAACCCAGAGAGGGAGTTCGTTGTAGAGATGGATGCTTCAGACTACATATCAGCAAGGATATTATCCCAGAGGGATAATGAACAAATCCTACATCCGGTGGCCTTTTTCTCGAAGACCCACTCTCCAGCTAAAGGTGTTACGGAGCGAAGCGGAGACTATATCTAAACTAGCCAAGGTTCACAACCGAGGCAAGGACGAAGGCAGAGACGAGAGACGACGACTAAGTAGCTAACCGAGGAGCAAGGTTGTGGGACAGAGAGTCCAGATGGCGGTACGGACGAAGTGATGGAGACGAAGCTACCAGTAGAAGACACGGACAACGGTCATGGGCGGGGACTATGGATAAGCGAGGTGGGACTGTACCAGACTAGGCGAAGACTAAGTAACACCAAGACGAGCATGATTAAGAATGATGACGTATAGTATTCCGAGGACTGTGAAACAAGTAACGACTAAAGGAAACTAGAAACGTAGAGTTGATAACAGGAAGGTTGCGTAGGAAAGGGAAGAGAAGAAAGAGACAAAGGAAAGGTTCGTAGCCGACTATATATACAGTTCCCAATCCCTGCCCAGGGATGACTCATAACCTGTGTAACGGAAACCCATAGAAACCCAAAGAGAAATCCCGACCCTGAAAGCCCATTCCACAATATCCTTTCCTCCGCAGTAGTCCGTGGTACGCCGTGATAGATTAGGTCCTCCTTCAGGCCTAACTCCTGGTAGGCCTAGGCTTTCGTGGAAACCTGTCGTGGAACTCTTGCACCAGTTCGAGGGCATGTTCTAGGTCCGAGGGGGGTTGCCATGAGGGCTCGTCGTAACCCATGTATCTAACCCAGTATTCTAAGCGGCCGTGGCGTCGGCGTGAATCCAACACGGTGTCGACCTCCCATTCCTGTTCGCCTTCAATCTCCACAGGAGGTGGCGGGGGGTGTTGTTGACCTGGTACGGGGTTGTTGGCAGCAAGGGACAAGAGCGAGACGTGGAAGACCGGGTGGATTTTCATCGAAGCGGGGAGGCTGAGTTCATAGGCGTAGGGACTAACCATTCTCTTGACGGTGTACGGGCCGATGCGTTTCCAGTCGAGTTTTTTCGAGGGTCGCTTGGTCTCTAGATTCCGAGTTGAGAGAAATACCTTGTCTCCTACCGCGTATCGGGGGGCGCGGGTCCTATTCGCATTCGCCGAATCTTCCTGGATCTTCTGAGCCCTAAACATCTCGTCGTGTAGGAATTCGAAAACTCGTGCCATGTCTCTAGCCATACCATTGGCCTGATCTCCCTTAGTGGTGGTACCATGCTGTAGGGGTGCGAACGACATCCGTGGGTTCCTTCCGTAGTTTGCCTGAAACGGGGAGAGCTTGGTAGTCTCGGAGACGTGGTTGTTGGTTGCAAATTCTGCCATGGGTAGATACTTGGCCCAATCATCCTGTTGGTAAGAGACATAAGCCCGGAGGTATTGTTCCATGACTGCGTTGATCCTTTCCGTTTGCCCGTCTGTTTGGGGGTGGAAGGCTGTAGAGTAGCGGGGTGCAATTTCCAACCGGTCGCATAAGGTTTTCCAGAATTCTGCTGTGAACTGGGTTCCTCGATCCGAGACTATAGTTTCTGGTAGGCCGTGTAGTTTCCATACGTGTTCTAGGTACATGTTGGCCACGTCGAGGGCGTTGGACTCTTCCGTGCAGGGTATGAAGTGGCGCATTTTAGTCAGCCGGTCGACGACAACTAGAATGGCATTACATCCTTGAGATGTCGGGAGTCCCGTGACGAAATCCATTGACACGTCGGTCCAAGGGCCCTTTGGTACCGATAGTGGGCGGAGGACACCTTGTAGGGCATTGCGAGAGGCTTTACTGCGAGAGCAGGTGTTGCAGTTCAGGACGTAACGGTCGACATACTTCCTCATGTTGGGCCAGTAATAATTGCGACTGATGAGCTCGAGGGTTTTGGCCCGTCCCGGGTGTCCGGCGGAGGGCTTATCATGGTGTTCCTGTAGTAGGCGTAGCTGGAGTTCATCGAAGTCGGGGACGTAGATTGCATTCCTATAAAGCAGGAAGCCTTCTCCCGTTTCCGTACATTCCGCTAGGGAGATTTTCCTGGAGTGCTTGGTGCCGTTGCGGAGCATGGTGAGGACTTGATGTGGAAAACTGTCAACTTGGTAAGCTTGGGTGTGACGGGGCTCTGCCTCTACTAAACAAGAGTGTAGGAAGCAAGAGGGCCGGTAGAAGATAGAAATTAGGTTTTAGAGAGTAAAGATTCTTCTGGGTAGACTTAGAATAATCTTAAGGGTCTTCTTCCGCTTGTTACCACTGATGATGAGGAAAATCAGAACAGATGGGCGGAAAACCGGAGATGAGTACTTATACTCCGAATCTCTCTGTTTCCTGCATTCCACCGCTCTTACTAAGTTCCGGTGAAAACTCTGTTTTTGGAGCGGAAAACAATTCCTCCGCTACCCCGCTTCTCCCTAAGCGCTAGCGGGTGTTTCCGGTCCTAGAGTAAGCACCCTTAGCCAGGGTCAAGGATCACCTGCAGCCTGGCTGTCACACAGCTCCGGGCCTGCATTAGAAGAGTCTCCGCTCAGGTGATCTTCCCTAGGTGGCTGCAGAGCTGTAACTCATTGTAGATTATTCCGGGCATAACCTCTGCCGCCTGTAGCAGGGCTATTCTTGCTCAGAGGGATACAGGAGATGTCCGGCACTTAGAGACCTTTCTCTAGCCGTCCCTCTATTCACTGACAAGGCCTAGACTCGTCAGCCTATCCTTTCATGAATAGATCTCCACCCTAGCGGTCAGAAGGTAGGTACACTTGTAGCAGGTTGCGGTCCTCACTACAGGTACTTTTCCTATCACTGTAACTGCTGAATTCTATCAATGACTCTGAGCCTATAACAGGCCGGGTGAGAACTAATTCTCCTAACCGCTTGTGGCTCTGTTATATTGGGTCAATAATTCTTTCACGGTGGGCGTTCCTTCAGCGGATTCATTTAACAAAGAACCCGCGAACAAACTTAGCTTGACTCCTGCATCTAGATTCCCCTTCTTCAAAACAACCTGCGACTGGTGCGTAAGACGTTCATCCCCTTCCAGCAGGTCTCCTGACCTTCTGGTGAGTCGTCTGGTTTTCCCCTTGTTTTCCTGGCCTGAATGTGATGACGAAGTTGAAACGAGACAAGAATTCAGCCCATCGGGTCTGGCGACGGTTGAGGAGCTTGGTGGACATAAAGTATTCCAGATTCCGGTGGTCGCTGAGGACTTTAATTGGGAACTTAGATCCTTCTAGGTTGGAGCGCCATTCCTCAAAGCATCTGATAACTGCCAGTAGTTCCTTGTCGTAGATCTCATAGTTGCATTCCGCTGGTGAGTGCTTCTTGGAGAAGAAAGCCACTGGGTGCAGGATTCGCTTGAGTCGTCATATTGGGACATGATTCCAGAAACATAATCGGGCGTCGGTTTCCACTATGGTTCCCTTCGTGTCGAAGTGTGCTAATATCGGGGCTGTGGTAAACGCGTCCTGAGCTTCTGGAACGCCTCTTCTGCCTTGGGGGACCATTGGAACTTCACGTCCTTCTTGGTTAGTGCCGTGAGCGGGGAGACTACCCTGGAATACGCGTATATGAATCGCCGGTAGAAGTTCGCAAACCCTAAAAACTCCTGGACTTCCCTAAGCTTAGTGGGTGTTTCCCATCCCGTGACTGCCGAGACCTTGCTAGGGTCCATCTTGATGCCTTCCGGAGTGATGATCAGGCCGAGGTACTTGGTTTCCTGGACATAAAACTCGCACTTTTCTGGTTTGAGGTGGACATCGTGGATCTGCAGGACTTTGAGGATTTGCTTAACATGCTGTTTATGTTCCTCCAAAGTTTCTGAGTATATCAGGATGTCGTCGAGGTATGCCGTAGCGAAGTGGTCGAGGTAGGGACGGAGCAGATCATTAACCCAGTGTTGGAACGTGGCGGGGGCATTGATCAGACCGAAGGGCATGACGTTGTACTCGAAGTAATACTTTTCCTCATCACCCTCCTGGATCCTAATCTGGTGGTATCCCCACCTGAGGTCTAGCTTGGTGTAATATTTCGCCTTGGACAGGCGGGACAGCGTCTCTGGGATAAGGGACAAGGGATGTCGGTTCTTGACCGTGATCTCATTCAGCTTCCTATAGTCCACGCACAAACGGAGGGATCCATCAGCCTTCTTGACGAACAGGACGGGGGCACCGGCGGGGGATTCCGAGTAGCGAATGAATCCTTTCCCGAGATTCTCCGTGATGTAGTCTCGTAAAGCCTGTAGTTCTGGTCGGGACATTCCATAGAGTGGGCCGAAGGGTGGCTGCTTCCCATCCTGTAGCACTATTTTCAGGTCGTGGGGACGATGAGGTGGCAGAGACGTGACGTTGGATTCCTGAAACAGCAACTTGAACTCCACTAGTTCCTGGGGTACGTTGGCTAGGGGGTCGGGGACGGGGTTCCTGGCTAGGGCTTCGTTGATGGCTCGGAGGGAGGCACAGAAGAGGTGGTTTTGGCGTCTACGGGCGAGGCCTACGAATGGGGCTGCCCCGATGGCATAATGTGTATGAGCGGGCTGTCGGGGGGCGAGATCGAGATTCCTTGAGCCGTGACCGGGGAGCGGGAGACGGAACAGTTCTGAGTGCAGAAATCAGAGTCGAAGATGACCTGATTTGCCTTAGGGCGTAGGGCGAGGTCGTGGTGTCGCATCCAGGGAATACCCATGACGATAGGGTAGTGTCCCAACTTGGTGACGAAGAACGGAGCGGTTTCCTGGTGACCGTGGATGTCTAGTGAGAGCTTGGCGACATGGGTGATCCTTCCTGATTCTACCAGTCTGCCGTCGATTACCTCAAGCAGGCGTGGTTTCTTCAAGGGTGTCAGGGTGAGGCCGTGCTTGGTTGCGAAATCCTGGTCGATGAATGCGTATCCTGACGCTCCCGTATCTATGAGGGCGTAGGTCGGCACGAAGGGGACAGAGTTCTGGGCGACGGAGCAGGTAGCAGCGAGTTGGTCGCCGGACATCTTGTCCTCAGACACGGCAGCGGCAGAGCAGCGAAGGTAGGTGGCGGGACTAGCCCCTTTGGTGTGCCATTTTTACCAAAGGGCTGACCTTACCGGCTTGGTTGACACTTGTTCAACTGGCTCATTCGCCAATTGTTGAGTCTGAGGGTCCTGGGAGCGGGGAGCGAGGTAGCGGGGTTGCGAGGCAGGGGCAGCGGGGCGAGAGGCGGCGGGGGTAGAGGCGAGGCGGCGTTGGAGGTTGGCGATAGTGGCGTTGGCCTGGGATTCCCAGGCTTTCGCGACAGAGGTGATGCGGCGGATATCCTTTTCATGGCGAGTCGAAGTCAGATGGCGGCGTCTTGGTGGAGCGCCAGGCGGTACCGAAGTTGTTCTTCTTCGGCCAGGGATTCTTCAACCTCAAGCTTGAGGTCGGCGACTTCTTGTTGGAGATCAGCGATGACTTCCTCATGGGCCGTGCATACGGCAGGTTCTTGTGGGGCGGGGGTGTCGGGGAGGTTGGTCAATACGACCAGGCATTCGGAGATGAGGCTGTGGGCCTCCGTGAGTTCAGGACCGCAGTCCTCATCGGTGGGTAGTGGGCCATATGTGCCCAAGAATTCGGCAAGGCGCTCAAGGAGCGCGACGGGGACTGTGACTTCGGCGGCAGGGCGGCCGATGGTGTGGTTGGCGAGGGTGGGGTCGCGAAGGCCACGAATGATGGCTTCGGTGTCGTGTGCGGGATGGGGGACGTCAGTGGTGGGTGCCCCGATATGGAGCTGCCCGGCGAGAGGTTGGGTGAAGGTGGCCTTAGCCCAATGGGCTTCGGCACGCTTGAGCTTATATTTCAAAGAATATTGGCGGAGGACGGAGACGGAGGGATCAGGGCCAATGCGGTGGCCCATGTTGAACCAATGGGCTTGAGAGCAGGCCGAGATAGCAGAATCCTTTCCGTTCAGGAAAGAAGCATTCGAGGGGGCCGGGGGAGAAGACGAGAGGGTGGCGACAGTCCTCATTGGGGACGTCCCAACTGAGGTCGACCATGGTGACGACCGAGGCTAAGCGAGGCGGGGTTGGTGTTGTGAAGGTTGGCGTGGGAGACGCAACCTTAGTGTTACGGAGCGAAGCGGAGACTATATCTAAACTAGCCAAGGTTCACAACCGAGGCAAGGACGAAGGGAGAGACGAGAGACGACGACTAAGTAGCTAACCGAGGAGCAAGGTTGTGGGACAGAGAGTCCAGATGGCGGTACGGACGAAGTGATGGAGACGAAGATACCAGTAGAAGACACGGACAACGGTCATGGGCGGGGACTATGGATAAGCGAGGTGGGACTGTACCAGACTAGGCGAAGACTAAGTAACACCAAGACGAGGATGATTAAGAATGATGACGTATAGTATTCCGAGCACTGTGAAACAAGTAACGACTAAAGGAAACTAGAAACGTAGAGTTGATAACAGGAAGGTTGCGTAGGAAAGGGAAGAGAAGAAAGAGACAAAGGAAAGGTTCGTAGCCGACTATATATACAGTTCCCAATCCCTGCCCAGGGATGACTCATAACCTGTGTAACGGAAACCCATAGAAACCCAAAGAGAAATCCCGACCCTGAAAGCCCATTCCACAATATCCTTTCCTCCGCAGTAGTCCGTGGTACGCCGTGATAAAAGGCAATTATGATATCTACGACAGGGAGTTCATCAGCAAGATTTTACAAGTCTTGGAAGATTTTAGGGGTCTCAGGAGACTCAGGAGACTCCATTCACAAATGGTAAAGCTTGCTGATGTTATTGGCTGTCATCCGCTGCTTTGAGAAATAGAGACCACATCTAGAAACGGCTCATTTTCAGGTAAAGGTACTCACAGACCACTGGAATTTGGAATACCTTATATCAACCAAACTCTCAAATCGTCGACAAACCCGTTGGGCGGAATTCTTATCATGATTTAATTTCATCATTCAATATCGATCAGGAAATCAAGGGCGAAAGGTAGACATCTTGACTAGGAGACCTATGGATTTGTCCTAGGAAGCGGATAAGAGGTTAGAACAGCAGAGTTGGGTTGTGTTGAAGAAGCAGAATTTGGACCCCAAGATAAGTTTGTTCGCAGGTTCTTTGTTAAATGAATCCGCTGAAGAAACGGCTATCGTAACGGATTTATTGAATAAAGCTTATCAGTGTGACTGTTTTCTGAACAAAATGCTCACTATTCTCCGCGACGGAACTCAACAGTCCAAAGAAATCTCCTTAGCCAAATGCAAGGAGAGCGACGAGGGCTTCTTACTCTACCGCGATGCTATAAATGTCCTCAACCTTGACGAACTCAAACTACACCTCATACATGAACATCATGACAAACCCCAACTGGGCATCCCGGAAGGTCAAAAATTTTAGAACTCCTCAAATGAAACTACTACTGGCCAACCATGCGAAAGTATGTCCACCAATACGTTCGCAACTGTTACACCTGTCGTCGTAGCAAGCTAAATCAGAATCCTCTCCACGGGGTGTTGAGACCTCTTTCTATACCCAAAGGACCCTGGACAGATATCAGTATGGATTTTGTCACTGGACTCCCGGAGAGGAATGGGCTCAACGCTATGCTGGTGGTAGTAGATCGTTTGACTAAAATGAAACACTTCATAGCAACCACCGAAAACGTCAAGGCCCGAGAATTATCTCGTTTATACCTGGAACAGGTGTGGAAACTTTACGGGTTACCAGAAACCATTGTCTCTGACAGGGGAACTCAATTAACTGCTGAGTTTTGGAAGTCTCTTTGTGGCCACTTGAAAATAGCCCCTGGATACTCCACTGCGTTCCACCCACAAACTGATAGGCACACCGAGACAATGAATGCTATCATCGAACAATACTTGCGAAGCTACTAGTATGTATCCTATCAACAGGATAACTGGACTGACTTTTTACCACTAGCAGAATTCGCAACGAACAATCACATTTCGGAAACCACCAATATGTCACCCTTCCAAGCTAATTATGGGCGATGCCCCCGCATGACCTTTGGACCGCTACAGCATGGAACCACTGTCAATGAGGATCAGGCAAATGGATTGGCAAGAGAAATGTCACAGGTGTTTTAGTACTTGAAGAGCGAAATGTTTAGAGCCCAAAGGATACAAGAGGAAATGGCTAATTTCTACCAAACCCCTGCCCCTCGATACGCCATTGACGACCAGGTCTGGTTATCTACAAAGAATATTGAAACACAAAGACCCTCAAAAAAACTCGATTGAAAACAGCTTGGTCCCTAGCCGATAAAACGCATTGTGAGCCCATATGCCTACGAGCTAAATCTAGTGGCCTCCATGAAAGTACATCCTGTCTTTCACGTCTCTTTACTGACACCGTTCGGGAGTGACCCTGTACTGGGGCAAGTCGTTGAACTACCTCCACCTGTGGAGGTTGAAGGGGAAACCGAGTGAGAAGTGGAGGAGATACTAGACTCCCGGAAAAGGGAACGACAAGTAGAATATTTGGTTAAATATGTAGGATATGAGCAATCTTCCTGGCAACCATCGACTGATCTACAACACAGCTCCGATCTCAGACGAGCTCTTCATCGTCGATATTCTTCGAAACCTCAGCCTATCAGAAGCTACGCCCTAGGAGGGGACCTGATCTGTCCCGGCGTTTTGGCATTAGTTCCGACCATTTGGTAGCCAAAGCATTATGATAGATATGGTAGAAGTGGAAATATTAAGCGAGGATAGGTGCGGTGGACTGTTGGTAACGTTATTTCTTTCTGGGAGGTTCGGTTACAGGGGGGGATTCGTAATCAGAAGTGGAGTGATGGTGGAGAGGAATACAAGGTGTGCTGATACCCAGGTTCTATGAGGTTCGATGGCGTGATGTGTGAGTCATAGTGGACTGGCAATGGGGGGTGTGTTAAATAGCTGGTGTAGACGTTTCCTTTAGTCTTTTCCTTTCTTTCCTCTCTGTCTCGTCTTCCTGTTATTTCAGTATATAGGAATCAACTCCTATCTCCCAGAAGCCATAGTCCTAAGCTCCGTCCAAACTCGCCTTGATAAGCGAGACCTATAGTTTCTCCTTATCCTCGCCTGGTGACCTCATACGATCCTCGCTTTCCCTGCTCTACCTATGCTTGTGCTCGCGTGCTTGCAGTAGCCCTTGCCTTAGCCTTCACCGGTGCCCTTCATCCTCTTGCTAGCTCTGGCTGCGCCCCTCGATTGTTATCTTGCGTCATCGTTCCCATCTCTCCCCCTCGATTCTCTGTCACTCCATCACACATTGTATCGTCCCATCAAAGAAAACCTGTTCCCCTTCTCCCATGATGCAGTCATTGCGCAGCCATTGTATAGTCCAACCAAAGAAACCTGTACCCCTTCTCTCATTATGCAGTTCTTGCACAGCCCTTGTATAGTTGTCCCACAGGTTCATGTGACCCCGGGACACAAGTATTAGCACAACGTAAAATTCAAAATACAACGATATTGTTCATAGTTGGTGTAATGAATCTGCACAGAACAGCGCGAAACAAAAATTTATTCGAGCAAGTAAGTACAATATTTAACAAGTACTTAACAATTACTTATTAATTAATTGATAATTGTCGACTGGAAATCTTACATACACAAACCTTAATTACGTTGATAATGCCGATACTCAACGTACGATAACACTAACAATAAATTCACTTATTTTCAACCCAAATTCTAAATTTTCTATATGCACTCCATGTCCAATTATAATCAATAACGATCTCCCAATTTTCTCAAATTTGTCGGGAGTAGTACAGTCAAATTCAAATTCCCGTAATTCAACTGGTGGAATCCAACGGCACTATACACCAACAATTGAAGATAAATGAGAAATTCTTAAAATAAAACAAGCACAGTCAATCAAAGCTTAAAAAGGAACAGCAGGAACTAGCTGAAAAAGAATTCGAATTACTTGAACAGAGGAAGGCTTTAGGCCTATAATATCCTTTAAAACATAGGACTGGTTAGTAACCTCTTGGCATTGCTTGGCACACCACTAAAGCGCCACACCGGAACATTCCCCCTGATCGTTTGAACCCTCCCCCCCAACCGTACACTCAGTTTCACCCACCCTGGCCTACTACGGTGGCATTTTCTTTCACCAGTCTTTTAGAAAACCGAAGCTCCTTTCTACTACCACCAAAAACTTACCTTCAAGCAAGTCCCCCCACTATGAAAGTACCTTTCAGAATCGCTATTCTTGAAACAGGTTATCCTCCCGCTAGAGCCGCTGCTAAATATGGGTACTATGGGGCTCTTTTCAGTAGTTTTCTGGAAGCTAGCGTGGCAAAGCTCCCTACCCCGGAATTCCCGGGTCTTCAGATCACCACCTGGGATGTTCAGAAATTTGAGAGTTACCCACCTTTAGAGGAAATAGACGCGATCCTAATAAGCGGGTCAGGTATGTTATCTAACTTGTCGTCTACTCCCTATGCTCGGAAGACCAGTTCGATTAATTGCGTGTATCTATAGGGTCATGCGCATTCGATAATGCACCATGGATTATCAAGCTTGTTGAGTTCACTCGTATGGTTCTGGCGGATCAGACCCGTGTCCGTGTCATAGGCATCTGTTTCGGACATCAGATTGTTGCTCGGGCGCTCGGTGCGGGGGTAGCTCGAAACCCACAAGGTTGGGAAGCTTCAGTTGTGCCGGTGCAGCTCTCGCCCCAGGGTAAGACGCTCTTTGGTGGTAGAGATACCCTAGTAAGTATCCCTATGGACTCCAAGCAATCTATGCTCTCCCGATGCATAACCACTCCACTGACATAAAGCAGGATATGTGTCAAATGCATCTAGACATTGTCACTGAACTACCGAGAGGAGTTCAGCTTCTTGGATCTACGCCATTGGACAAAATTCACAGCATGTATGTTACAAAGCGCCTTATCACTATACAAGGTCATCCCGAATACAACGGTGAAATCGTAAGCGAGCTCTTGGTGTTAAGGGTTCCTAAGGATATACTTGAAGAAACGATGGCTAGAGCCAATGACAAACACGATGGCCTAGAGTTTGGAGTGGCGGTCTTGAAATTTTTGAGCGAATAAGATAGGTCTTTAGAAAGTGGCCATCTTTTAGATTCAACATATCTTCTTTATTTTGACCTAAGTTTGCTCCTGAATTCGAATTCAACTACAGTATATCCGATTATTGATCTCAGGGTTTTCCGCTTTGTCACGTGGGTGTGTCACCTCTTAATGAAGTATCGCCTGGTAGGGCCAAGTCCCGCCCATGATCTGGTTGGTACAGTCGCGTCCAACAAATTTTGGCCGTTTTGGCGGTGAAGCCCACTAAACATCAACGAATAAATCAATTGAAAATATTTTTGATAGAGAATACATAGTTGTGTTTAATACAATATAAGGAAATTAATTATGTGACTAGAATTTGATGTGTCCTCCATTTGCTGCCAAACATGCCTCAATTCTTTTTGGTAAGGAATTTGCTAACTTATTTACCTTTGCATAGAAAAATAAGCCCTTACTATTTAGGGCTGTAATAAAGAGTTTATCTTCACTAAAAGATAGTCTGTATATATAACTTTTTAATATTTTTGGGATTCTCGTAAGTGTTTTCATATGTGCAATATAATGTTTAAAGATAGTGGTTAGCTTTTATCGTTTTGTTACGTTTATATCAAAATACTAAAAACAACAATGTAAGATTAATTATCAATATATTTAATTAAGAATCTATATTAGAACTTGCTAACTTCCAAAGTAACTAATAATATTAATATAGTTCTATATGTTCTCAATCTATTCTCGGAAATACTCCAACTACCAAGAACAAGGAAATTTTAGTATCAAATCAACAGACATATATTCTGTAATTCATGTATGGAAATCACACAACACATTCTCAAAATACTATTATGTTGTAGCCAAAATGCACTTTATGTTAAACATATGTTTTAAGTTATAGCCCTAATAAAGTCGAAGCTGATATTTCCAAAGAAAGATTAATGAGTTGGTGGATTTATAACTAAAAGGAAATGGAGAATTTCCAGTTGCAAACAGTAAATATTTTAAACTCTGGTCACATATTTAATTTATTTATACCCTATTAAATACTCCTATATCCTATCTACTAAATATATGTGACGGGGCTCTGCCTCTACTAACAAAGTGTAGGAAGCAAGAGGGCCGATAGAAGATAGAAAGTAGGTTTTGAAAGTAAAGATTCTTCTCCGTAGACTTAGAATAATCTTAAGGGTCTTCTTCCGCTTGTTACAACTGATGATGAGAAAATTCGAACAGAAGGGCGGAAAACGGAGACGAGTTCTTATACTCCAAATCTCTCCTTTTCCTGCATTCCTCGCTCTACTAAGTTCTGATGAAAACTCTGTCTTTGGACCGGAAACTATTCCTCCGCTACCCCGCTTCTCCCTAAGCGCTAGCGGGTGTTTCCGGTCCTAGAGTAAGCATCCTTAGCCGGGGTCAAGGATCACCTGCAGCCTGGCTGTCACACAGCTCCGGGCCTGCATTAAATGAGTCTCCGCTCAGGTAATCTTCCCTAGGTGGCTGCAGAGCTATAATTCATTATAGATTATTCCGGCATAACCTCTGCCGCCACAGCAGGGTTACTCTTGCACAGAGGACACTGGAGATGTCCGTCACTTAGAGACCTCTCTCTAGCCGGCCCTCTATTCATTGACAAGGCCTAGGCTCGTCAGCCTATCCTTTCATGAATAGATCTCCACCCTAGCGGTCAGAAGGTAGGTACACTTGTAGCAGGTTGCGGTCCTCACTACAGGTACTTTTCCTTTCACTGTAACTGCTGAATTCTATCAATGACTCTGAGCCTATAACAGGCCGGGCGAGAACTATTCTCCTAACCGTTAGTGGCTCTGTTATACTACTCCCTTCTCTCAGGATCTTGGTCTCCAAGATTCAGTAACAATTTATTCAACCTATCTTTACAAGAATTTCCATGACTATGGTACAGAAGAAAATTCAAAGATCTACTCCCTCGAGCCGCTTGTCTCTAGGTTTCCTAGGGTACCTCATGTGAAAATCTCGGAGGGCATTCTCAGCACTCTCCTTGAGATGTTCGTAAGGTTCCCATGTAGCATCCTCGTTCTCATATCCTTCCCATAGCACTAGGTATTCTACTCTTCTCAAGCCTATTGGACCCGCTATCGGCTACTTCGGACCTGCCAGTTCTCTTCTCCTGCAATCTCCTCTGGTTCGGAGGGGAACTCTTCTCTCCGGATCTACTGGTGCTCTATAAGGTTCTAGGAGAGACATGAAAGACCGGGTGTATAGCCATCTGAGGAGGAAGGAGAGCTTGTAGGCACGGGGCCTATAGCTTCAATGACCTTGAAAGGTCCCATCTTCTTCTGATCTTCCCATAGGCCGCTTTGTTTGCACATCATACCGATCTAACATTACTTCATCTCCGGCTTGATCTCCGGAGGTGCCAGCGCATGTTTATCATACCACCGGCCATCCTGATCCTAGCCTTTCCCAAATTTTCTTGCATCGTTTGCCAGATAGATTCCCATTGAGAGATCATGACCTCGCTTGGGTTGTTAACTTCAACACCTTCCGTGGCGCCGCCAGTTGGTCCTGGGTTCATAACCATAGTTGGCATAAAATGCCGACATTTTGGTAGACTCAGAGACCGCCGAAGCTTAAGCGATTCGCCAGAGGCAAGAGATCCGCCCAGTCATCCTGTTGATATGAACAATAACTTCGCGGGTAATGTTCCAGGGTCTGGTTAACTCTTTCTGTTTGGCCGTCTGTTTGGGGTGGAGCAAGTAGACATTTTCAGCTTCACATTGAGGAGGCTCATGAGAGATTGCCAAAATGAGAGAGAAACTTGCTATCTCTGTCGAGACTATGTCATCAGGTAACCCATGGAGTCTCCAGACTTCCTTCAAGAACAATCCAGCCAGATCTTCTGTTTTATTAAGAGTGAGTGGGATGTAATGAGCCATCTTAGAAAAGCGTCCACTATTACCCAGATCTTAGTAAATCCCTTAGACTCGTAATCCCACAATGAAGTCCATAGAGATGGAAGTCCATGGCCGATAAGGTATTTCCAGAGGCTGGAGCATACCGAACTTCTTGTCTAGATGTTTTATTCACTGGCAGCTATCACAGCTTCGACATATTCATCGACATCTTGGTCCATCTTTGGCCAAAAGAAGTTACTTTTCACCCGCTCTAGTGTCTTAAATTGACCATAATGTCCAGCCACTTTAGAGTCATGGGTATCGGTCAGGATATCCATCCGGAGCTTCTTGTCACTGGGGATATACCATCTATTCTTATAGAAGATAAGGCCCTGACAGACAAGTTCTGGTCCAAATTAGGTCTTCTTTCAACCAGAGAGCGGTGCACTAACTGCCAATCTTTATCCAACTTAACTGCTTCATGTAAGCGGTTCATGAATGAAGATTGCAACTGGTTGACTTTCACTGCCGCTAACCTAGCAGTGTCCAAAACCAATTGACCTGGCCTGAAAAACATCTGTGGCTCCGCTGCAGAGGTTCACTCTCTCCGAGGCGGTGATCCCAGCGCCTTGATAGCACATCAGGTTTGCCATTCTTCTCCGGGCCTGTAGACAACTTTAAAATTGTAGCCTGCTAGGGTCCTCAGACCATCTAGCCTGCCGCCTAGTGAGAACCTTGGTAGAATTGAAGTATTCCAAGTTCTTGTGGTCTGTGAAAACCGTGACTTCCTGCTCACAGGATTTTAGCATATGCTCCCATTCCCGCAAAGAGGCTACTATAGCTCTCATTTCCTTATCATGAATGTCATAGTTGACCTCAGCAGGAGAGAACTTCTTAGAATAGAAAGCTACGGATGTAGTTTCCCATCATCTCCATACTGAGAGAGCACCGCCTCCCTTAGCAAAGTCACTGGCATCAGTTTCAACCACAGTTCTCCTAGTAGGGTCAAATGAGCAAGCACCGAGCGCTAGTAAACCGTCCTTCAGTTCCTGAAAGGCCTGTACACAAGCTGCGGTCCAATGCCACCTTTTTCCGTCTTGCAGGAGATCAGTTAGGGGTTTGCAAATCCTACTGAAGCTTTCTATAAAGCGCCGGTAGAAGTTGGCAAATCCCAGAAATGCTTGGATCCCTTTGACATCTTTGGGTTCCGGCCATTCCTTAACTGCCTCAACCTTCTCTTCTGACATCGACACTCCTTTATTCGAGATGTGATGGCCCAGGTATTCTACCTCCGAGGCGTGGAAGGAGGTCTTGTCAATGGATGCACATAGCTTATTCTCCGATAGCCGCTGCAAAACCTTATTGACAAGATCAACATGCCCTTCCATAGTCTCCGAGTAGATGAGGATATCATCGATATAGACGATCACTCCTTCATCCAGTAGGTCCCTTAGCACATCATTGATCATAGCCTGAAAGGCAGAAGGGGCATTGCATAGACCGAATGGCATCACATTGTACTGATACAGGCCATAGCGGGTTCTGAAAGCGGTTTTCCACTCGTGTCCCTCGGCTATCCTGATCAAATTGAAGCCGTTCTTTAGGTCTATCTTTGTGAAAACCTGGGCTTTGAACAACCTGTCTCTGAGCTCGCTCATGATAGGTAGAGGGTACTTGTCCTTTACAGTAACCTTGTTCAAGCCTCGGTAGTCAACACAGATTCTCATCTTGCCATCCTTCTTTGGTATGAACAATATGGGCGCCGCTGCCGGGCTATTCGATCTGGAGATCTTTCCTGTAGCCAATTCTTTGGTCAGGTAATCCTTGAGGGCCTTCAACTCTGGAGCGGAACATGGGTATAATGGGCCAAATGGGATTGTAGAATCAGGCAGGGTCTTGATCTTAAGATCATTAGCAGAATGTGGAGGTAACTCCTCTGCCTTCTCTCTGCTGAACACATGTGCCCATTGCCGGTGTACTTCGGGAATTCTTATTTCCACATTCACACCGTTCTCATCATGCCAAATGGCCGCTACTAAGTGGTACACCTCTTCCTCTTCTAACATTTGATAGATAGAGACGGGTTCCACAGTAAGGGCCGCTGGGGAGACAATTCTGCTTGCAGTAGTCACCTCCAGCTTATGGTATTGAGTTCCCAATTAATATCCGGGTTATGCTTCCTTGCCCAAGCAATTGGCAGGTAACCGGAGATTCCAGCTTCCAGAGAGGCTACCTCCCATCGGAGAGTCTCCTTATGATCTCCCATACTCATGTGGACGGGGTGAGTGTAATACTCTCCGCTTCCCATCATGACATCTCCTTGAGCATCATACATTGTCAGTGGTTGATCCCTCCGCACTAAGGGTATTCCATTCTTTCTGACAAACTCCTGGTTCAGGATAGGTCCTGTACACCGGTGTCCAGAAGGAATTTCCTTGGGAGCCTTCAACCTTTCCCTTAATTGTCCAAGACAATTTTGCCTCTAGCACTGGTCTCTTACCGTGCACAGGTAGTGGAAGGCTTGCTTCTCCTCTTCTCCGTTTGGAGGTTTTCTCAGGGGTTGTTTCTCTCGTTCTCTTTAGGCTTTGCATTATAAAGTAGGTATGGAATATAGATATGAGTTTCTTCTTGAAGGTTCACTGATGATGGAGAAGGAATGCGGCAGCTGCTGCTCTCTTTATACTTTTCTCAAGTAAAGAGGCAATGCTATGTAGCAATCTCCTTCCTGTCATTCTCCGCAATTTCGGGAACGTATTTCAAAAATAACAAATATATATATTTCCAAATAGAGAAACCAAAACCCAAACAAATAATATGAAGAAATAATAGTATACATAGACTTTTCTAAACAGACACTACCAGATTATATCATCGTCTGACCCTGCTCCGGGTTCAAAAATGAAATCATCTATCCCCTCTGGAAGTACATTGAATGGTTGTTCTGCAGCTACCGCAGCAACCTTAGCTTTCTTATCAGATGGTTCCTGGGTTTTATCCCCGGAGCCCGATCCTCTTTTCCGCTTTCTTTGTACCTTCACAGCTGCCACTCGGACAGTAGTAGGTTCCTTGGACCAACACGTGGTCCATTTGTGTCTGGACTTGCCGCACTATTGCACAAGTCAGTCTATGCGCTCTACCTCACAGGGGAGCACCGGAAGGTCTTACCTTCAAGCATACTTCAGCCTTTCTTCTTTCTTCCAGAATATCCCCCGGGATACCCTTCAGTTCCACAGCCTTGTCCTTAGATCCGGTGGTCTCTTTAGGTGCAGAAGAGCCTGAGGCTTCTTTCTTTCCCTTGGACTGCCGGGCCTTAGCATTGCTGGGTTCCTTCTGGGTCCTGGCCGGAGCTTTCTCTGCTGCCGCCTGGTACCGCTCGTGTGTGTGCCCCAGCTCTCTAAGAGCTGTGATCCTTTCCATCAGGGTCCTAGGCTTGGGATTGAAAAGAGCCCAGCTTAGACCTAGTTCCGGGAGGAGGGAGCCTTGGATCTTATCATCTACCAGCTGTCCTTCATAGCCGGTCTTCCACATCAACTGAATAATTGTATTCAGGAAGGAGTCTATTCCTTCCTTCTTGGTGTGGGTCAGGGTGTTCCAATGGGCTACCGCCTCATCCCTAGAGATGGCTTCACCAAAGGCTTGCCCTAAAGGATTCCACAAAGGAATCCCATATCTTCCAGCTGCCTAACCTCACCGCCTTCCAGCTATCCTATTGGCAGAGGCTTGGTCTATGGAGTTGTGATAAGCCTCGTACCACTTGATAGCTGCCGTTCCTTCCATCAGATTCCCGGCATACCGGATCTTGACTTCATCTTCCTGGAAGGACTGGCTCTCGATGGCGAACACGTTCTCGCATTGCCGGAGGAAGGTCTCCACCTGTTCTGCTTCTCCTTTGAATTTAGAAGGTGGAGGGGCCTTAGGCTCTCGGGCCTTGGTGGACGGAGGAGGGCGGGATTGCTCAAGCGATGGTCTATGATTGACCAAGAGAGCAAACAGATCTCTCTGCTGTTTCTCAAGCTTCTTCTTGAGGTACTTCCGCCAGGATTTCCTGTCGTTCCCTTCGGGCTCCGAGTCTGAGCTGTCTGGATCGTCTCCGGGGGCACCACCATGGGCCACCGGAGGAGGAGGAGGAATATTACCCCCATTCCCACCTGACACTGCCGGAGGTGGGGGAGGAAGGGGGTTCGGTACCTCCGGAGGTTCTGACTGACCACCGGGGTTTTCCGTCGGGGAGCTGGTGACAGAGGACTTCCTCTTCATAGTCTTCCCCTTCAAAACTGAGACCCAATCCTGAGAAGGGCAGTCTTCTCCTGGGAGGAGGAAGCGGTGAGGCTCCCACCTGAGGCATGACCACCGGGACTATGGGGCCTTGCTGGTGCCTGGGGAAAGTTGCAAACAGGGACTGTTGTCTTCTTGGTGCCCTGCTTCCTGCTCGAGAGGATACTCGGGAGGGAGGCCTGGGAGTTCCCGGCCTCGCTACCTGCAGCTTTCCCTCGTTGATGGCTTTCTGGATCTCGGTTATGTAGTTCGGAGGGATGACCGGGTTAGACCACTCGATTTCCATGGCATCGGGGTCTAGGTCGTCCTTCTCCACAAATCTCCTCAGTTCATCCTGAAGAGAGCTGACCTGGTCCCTCATGAAGGTCAAAGCCTGCCTCATGAGTTCTGCCTCCGCTTGCTGCCGCTCATGGATCAGAACAAGAGCCTGAGCTCCTCTGTTCAGCTCTTGTTGTAGGCGGTGCCGGAGGTAGACCTGGAGTTCTCTGAAGAACTGCTCATAGGTGACCGGGTCCGAGTCTTCCCAGGTAGGCTCACAGCCAGGAATATAGGCTTGTAGAGCTGTTCTGGGGTTCTTGACCAACTGTATCTGCGCCGAGGCCTCCAGCTGCAAAGGTCTGCTGCCATTCGATCTGAAGTGGCAATTCTGGGGCTGGTAGGGCGGACATCGTTTTGGTCTTGGAGGAAGGTTTATAGTTCAGGGCAAGTTCAAGATGAGCTCCTGACAAAATAACGAGCTCTGAGATACCAATAGATGGCTCTCTCAACAGTCATAAGAAGGATAATCTGTTAAGATTATAATGTGACGGGCTCTGCCTCTACTAACAAAGTGTAGGAAGCAAGAGGGCCGATAGAAGATAGAAAGTAGGTTTTGAAAGTAAAGATTCTTCTCCAGACTTAGAATAATCTTAAGGGTCTTCTTCCGCTTGTTACAACTGATGATGAGAAAATTGAACAGAAGGGCGGAAAACGGAGACGCAGTTCTTATACTCCAAATCTCTCCTTTTCCTGCATTCCTCGTTCTACTAAGTTCCGATGAAAACTCTGTCTTTGGACCGAAACTATTCCTCCGCTACCCCGCTTCTCCCTAAGCGCTAGTGTTTCGGTCCTAGAGTGAGCATCCTTAGTCAGTCAAGGATCACCTGCAGCCTGGCTGTCACACAGCTCCGGGCCTGCATTAAATGAGTCTCCGCTCAGGTAATCTTCCCTAGGTGGCTGCAGAGCTATAATTCATTATAGATTATTCCTGGCATAACCTCTGCCGCTCACAGCAGGGTTACTCTTGCACAGAGGGACACTGGAGATGTCCGGCACTTAGAGACCTCTCTCTAGCCGGCCCTCTATTCATTGACAAGGCCTAGGCTCGTCAGCCTATCCTTTCATGAATAGATCTCCACCCTAGCGGTCAGAAGGTAGGTACACTTGTAGCAGGTTGCGGTCCTCACTACAGGTACTTTTCCTTTCACTGTAACTGCTGAATTCTATCAATGACTCTGAGCCTATAACAGGCCGGGCGAGAACTATTCTCCTAACCGTTAGTGGCTCTGTTATAATATATTATCATTTGATTTTTCTTTTGATATTTGTGGTGTGTCGCGCTGTCGTTAAGTACTCCTAATGGCCAAAATCTGTTGGACGCGACTGTATTATTCTTCACTGTGTGTTGACAGACACTAGATGTTGACGGAACAAGCCAAAAGAGAGACAATCAAGCCAAGTTTTGCCTACAATCCATCAACACCCAGCAAGGGTATTGAAAATTGTGAAAACTTTGAGATACTAGTTCTGGATCCCTGTAGGAAGTAGGGCCGGGCCTCTGACCAATGAAGTGATGTTGTTAAAGGTAATAACTTTGAGTACCTTTTCCCCCGTCATGTAGTTTAAGGGGCTGTAAAGTAGGCTAAATAAAAGATTTTTTAATGAGCGCTAGATTCTTTTCTAACAACAAATACACAAACCTGATACAATACGATCTATCTAAGCCTACACCCAGCCCAAACTTAGCAATACATCTGATAGTATGAGGTATTGGAAACCAAAAGCGGTGCTTGCATTTGTAGAATGGTTGGAGGAACTGGCAAACCCAAAGAAAAAACAGAAAGGGTTTGCATCAGGAAAAAATAGGTCTCGCCAAGACGCATCTTGTCTCCCAAGACGCAGAATACCCAAAGTCGTCGTCTGGATGCATCGGGTGCCGTCTTGTGCCTCCAAAAAGTGATAGGTCACATTTGGCTCGTCTAAGCTCATCCAAAAGTGATATGTCATCTTTGGCTCGCCTGCTCGACTTAGCTCGTCTAATCTCGTCTAAAAGTGACAGGTCGTCTTTTGACGCCTAATTTCGTCTCCAAAATGTGATATATTGGCAGAAAAATGATAGATTGACAGAGACTAAGCCCGATCGGGACTAGCTCCTGCCATCACGTCATTCTTGGCGCAGTTTCCAGGTCTTAAGCACCCCCACCGCCGCCTCCGCCTCCATCTCCACCTTCACCTCCACCTTCACCTCCACCTTCACCTTCACCTCCACCTTCACCTCCACCTTCACCTCCATCTCCACCTCCATCTCTATCTCGAGTATCTCCCTACCCCATATTCCGACACCTATGCTAATGTCTATATAGAGTCCTACACGCCCAAATCGACGCCCAAATCGACGCCATGGACACGCCCAAATCGACGCCTAGGACACGCCCAAAACCTCGCCATGGACACGCCATGGACACGCCCAAATCGACACCATGGACACGCCCAAATAGACGCCTAGGACACGCCCATAGTGACGCCATGGACACGCCCATAGTGACGCCATGGACACGCCCATAGTGACGCCCAAATGGACGCCATGGAGACGCCCAAATGGACGCCATGGAGACGCCCAAATCGACGCCCAAATCGACGCCATGGACACGCCCAAATTGACGCCATGGACTCGCCCAAATCAACGCCCAAATCGACGCCATGGACACGCCCAAATCGACGCCTAGGACACGCCCAAATTGACGCCATGGACTCGCCCAAATCAACGCCCAAATCGACGCCATGGACACGCCCAAATAGACGCCTAGGACACGCCCATAGTGACGCCCAAATAGACGCTATAGAGACCCCCAAAACGACGACTTCTGTATGTAGGAGGTGGGCGCGCGGGTAGGCACGCGGGCAGGTAGTCACACAGGCTTATATTTGTACATAGAATTATATAGAATTACATAGAATTAACTAAACGATGTACCGTTAATCACCTGAACTGTCCAATCGTCAATGTGACGTCAATTCCCAGCGAAAATTAGCGTCAAGGTTCTGCCATGACTGCTAGCCTGGCAAAAGGTACAAGACGAGGTTTTGGAGACTAAAGACGAGGTTTTGGAGACTAAAGACGAGGTTTTGGAGACTAAAGACGAGGTTTTGGAGACTAAAGACGAGGTTTTGGAGACTAAAGACGAAAAATGCGTCTTGGGAGACCAAGACTATCTTGTGGCGCCGGGGCGCGGGGATGCAGGTAAGCAATTGATATTTGGGCGTCTTTGACGTCTTTGACGTCTTGTGCCAATTGTGGCGCCCAGGCGCCACAAGACGCAGCCCCATTTTTTGCTGATGCTGGAATCACGCGCAGGAGTTATATTATTGATATGAGAAATCAGATCTAGCCAATACAGGAAAGATCAGAGAGTCAGGTTAGTGACAAATTTGACAATCTGCGACGAAGTTATTGGGAAGCCGCAAGAATGCATGATCAATCTGGCGGGGGATTTACAGCTGAAGATTTAGACGATGGCAAGAAGAGTCTAAAAGGTATGAGAATAATAAGATATGATTAAAATATTTACTAATATTCTATTTAAAATTAGAGAAATTGTTATCAAAATGCGACCATTTTTTCCGTTTACAGCAAATTTGAGGTAGTAAGCCAAATATTTGCCCACCTGTATCATTCAGCACTAGTATTACCCAAGACACAATACAATGCCAAAAACATTATAAACTTCTTGACTGATAATCTTCTCAACGGGGAACATGATATGGACATCAATGATTTATTTACTAATGGTGATAAAGAAAATCCTATATCCTGAACCGATACAGCAACCCGAAAGATGAACTCAAGTTGCACTCCATCATCATATGGTATAAATACATATTCAGAGCCAACAGCATCATATTTTGATAAGGAAGACCCCACACCCTCCGCTCCTTCTATTCAATACAATTCTCCTGATTTAAATAAGCCCGACTCTGTTCATTTTACTACGTAAACTCAGTTAACTTAAAACCAAATGAATATCAGTACCACCTCAAGCACTAATCGTGGAAACAAATAAAAAATCGCTTTCCCAAAACCTATCGATGGAGATGGGAATCTAGTAGCAGGAATGTCAAAACAATGGAAATCAGAAAGGAGAACTTTGAATGATTCAATTCGCAAATATGCTGCAGCAATCAGAGAACAACGCAAAACAGAATCAATCCGTCTGTATGAGTTTTGGATCGACAATTGCAACAACAAGAAAGGCTAAAAAAAAAAAGAGTTAGATATTCAGGATGGTTTGCGTAATGTAACGGGGCTCTGCCTCTACAACAGTAGGAGAGTAGGACAAAGTATTAAAAGGGATTCCCGAACAAATAGATGTGCTCTAAGGTACCAAATAGAAAACTCCGTCCACTATCATGGAGCAGCAAAGGGCCGATAGGAATAATCAGGTATAGAGATAAAAGATTCTTCACATATGTACTATTAGGGTGTCGCACCAGACAACCCGAGCAGTCTCTTAATGAGCTAGGAGTTCGGAGCGCTAACTACAAAGGTAGAAAGGAACGAGGTCTCTTCAGTCAATGCGTTACTGTAAGTCTCGGTCGTCCGTTGCTAGTCCTCAATGGTAATCAAGAAGTAATCTGACGAAGTGTTCAAGTAGAGTTCTCGCGGAATCACCAAGTCCGTAAAGATAAAGCGTATAGATCGAATAGAATAGATTTTATATCGATAAGACTCTTTCTTCGTCGCTGATCATTTCAACAAAGTCGGAGAATGACACCGTATTTATATCCCGCGCAAATGTCTCGCGGACTAGCTATTACAATTACATGATTCTACATGCGAGACCCCGAAGACCCTGAAAACCTGCCAAGAACACCAAACGTTTCTATACACCCATTTGTAAAAACCAAACACCCATGTCTAAAACCCAAACACCCATGTCTAAACATTCGTTTCGTAAATCCCTCACGTTACATCCCGTTGCTGCATGCACTCAGCCAGTGGTCATGAGGAGTCTTCGGGATCAGCTTACCTGATAACCCCTGGTACCGCCGACTTTCGCTCGCCAACTCTTTCCCAGTATCGTTATCTATCACCAAGGAGCATGGCTCAACATTAGGACTGATACCGATCGGTACCGGAGGTGTCGGGTAGTCTTACCTTCCCCTGGGCGCCACCAGCGTCAGCTTCTTCGTTACCTCCACCGATCACTCAGTTTTGGTCCGATCGACTCCAAACTCGCACTATTGCCCCCTCATATACCCACCGGTGTCCAGAGCGACTGTGCCGGCGCTTTGACGCTCCGGGGGTTATTTTCAGGGTCGAAAACGTGTTCGTTTACTAGGGATTCCGCAACTCCGCACTGGGCTCCATACTGGCAACACCGTGCCTCTCTGGCGCGCCCAGTGGGGTGATAGTGACGTGGGAAGGGCTCCTCCTCTTGTGTTCAGGTCCCCATCTCTCATACCCGTGACATGTACTTAGAATAAACTAGCTTCTAACAATGACTCTTCACATATAACGGGCCCCATGTGTACTCAGACACCAGATAGTTTAATATGGCTCCGTTATACTACTCCCCTCTCCAGGATCATAGACTCTATGATTCAAAGGCTATTCCTCTATCTAGTCTCAGACAATTATTAGCAAAAGAATGGGGAGCTGGATGAGAATCGAACGCGGTGTCACTCCGTTGCCGCGCTGGCCTTCCAGCTCTTTGAGCTTTGTCCTTAGCAGATTCAACCATCCAGACTCCACTCCTGACTTTCACAATGTCAAACTAGAGTCAAACTCAACAGGGTCTTCTTTCCCCGGTGATTCTGCTAAGCCCGTTCCCTTGACTATGGTTTCGCTGGATAGTAGATAGGGACAGTGGGAATCTCGTTAATCCATTCATGCGCGTCACTAATTAGATGACGAGGCATTTGGCTACCTTAAGAGAGCCATAGTTACTCCCTTAGTTATGTACAAGTTACTGAGTTGTAGAAAAACTATCTCCCAGAATCCTACGATCCTTGGGCTTCTTGGGGTATCTCATATGAAAATCACGGAGGGCTCCTTCAGCACTCTCCTTGAGATGTTCGTATGGTTCCCAGGTAGCTTCTTCATTCTCATAACCTTCCCATAACACGAGATATTCTACCCTTTTCCTTAATCTATTGACGCGGCTGTCTGCTACCTCGCGGACGGCAAAGTTTTCTTCTCCTGCAATTTCCTCAGGTTCCGGGGGAGGAACTCTTCTCTCAGGGGCTACTGGCGCTCTGTAAGGCTCTAGGAGAGAGACATGAAAGACCGGGTGGATTGCCATTTGAGGCGGAAGAGCGAGCTTGTAGGCACGAGTACCAATAGCTTCAATGACCTTAAAGGGGCCCATCTTCTTCTGATCCAATTTTCCCATAGGACGCTTTGTCTGAACGTTGCGCCTGTCTAGCATTACTTCATCTCCGGGCTTGATCTCCGGAGGTGCCAGTGGATGTTTATCATACCACCGGGCCATCCTGGATCTTGCCTTGGCCAAACTTTCTTGCATTGCCTGCCAAATAGATTCCCAACGAGACATCATGACCTCAGATGCTGGGTTGCTAGCTTCCACATCTCCTCTAGGGGCTGGCCAATTGGTCCTGGGTTCATAATGGTAGTTGGCATAGAAAGCCAATACTTTAGTAGACTCAGAGACCACCGAGTTGTATGCATACTCTGCCAGAGGCAAGAGATCTGTCCAGTCATCCTGTTGAAATGAACAGTAACTCCGCAAGTACTGTTCCAGGGTCTGGTTAACTCTTTCTGTTTGGCAATCTGTTTGAGGGTGGAACGATGTAAACATCTTCAGCTTCATATTGAGGGGGCTCATGAGAGATTGCCAAAAGTGAGAAAGAAACTTGCTATCTCTGTCCGAGTCAATATCGTCAGGTAACCCATGGAGTCTCCAGACTTTCTTCAAGAATACCCTTGCCAAATCTTCTGTTTTATTGAGAGTCGGAAGTGGGATGTAGTGTGTCATTTTTGAAAAGCGGTCCACTATTACCCAAATCTTCGGATATTCCTGTGACTCCGGTAATTTGACAATGAAGTCCATAGAAATGGATTTCCATGGCCGATAAGGTATCTCCAAAGGCTGGAGCATAGCGAACTTCTTGTGTCTAGATGTTTTATTCCACTGGCAGCTATCACAGCTTTGGACATATTCATCGACATCTTGGTCCATCTTGGGCCAAAAGAAGTTGCTTTTCACCCGCTCTAGTGTCTTGAACTGACCATAATGTCCAGCCACTTTAGAGTTATGGGTGTCGGCTAGAATGTCCATTTGGAGCTTTCTGTCATTCGGAATGTACCATCTATTCTTGTAGAAGATAAGCCTGTTCTCGACAGACAAGTTCTGATCCACATTCGGTCTTTTTTCAATAAGAGAGCGGTGCACTTCCTGCCAATCTTTGTCCAAATTCGCAGCCAGCTTAAGGCGCTCAATGAATGAAGATTGCAATTGGTTGACTCCTAATGCCGCTACTTTTGCAGGGTCCAAAACCAATTGACCTGGCCTAAAAAGCATCTGTGGCTCTGTCTTCAGAGGTGCACCCCCCTCTCCAAGGCGGTGATCCCAACGCTGAGACAGCACATCTCCTTTGCCATTCTTCTCTCCCGATTTGTAGACGACTTTGAAACTGTAGCCAGCCAGGTCCTCTGACCATCTAGCTTGCCGCCCAGTGAGAACCTTGGTACTGTTAAAGTACTCCAAGTTTTTGTGATCTGTGAACACCGTGACTTCATGCTCGCAGGACTTCAGCATGTGCTCCCATTCACGGAACGAGGCTACTATAGCACCCATCTCCTTATTGTGAACGTCATAGTTTATCTCAGCGGGAGAGAACTTCTTAAAGTAGAAAGTTACCGGCTGTAGTTTCCCATCATCTCCGTACTGAGAGAGCACAGCTCCCGTGGCAAAATCACTGGCATCAGTTTCAACCACCGTTCTCCTACTAGGGTCAAAATGAGCAAGTACTGAAGCGCTTGCGAACTTCTCTTTGAGCTCCTCAAAGGCCAGAACGCAAGCTGCGGTCCAATACCATCTCCGGTTTTCTTTGAGAAGGTCGGTCAGCGGTTTGCATATCCTGCGAAATCATTCAATAAAGCGGCGATAAAAGTATGCAAACCTCAAGAAGGCTTGAACTCCCTTGACATCTTTGGGTTCTGGCCATTCTCTGACTGCCTCAATCTTTTCTTACGACATAGATACTCCCTTCTCAGAGAGATGATAGCCCAGGTATTCTACCTCTTGGACATGAAATGCCGTCTTGTCAATGGATGAAGACAGGTTATTCTCTGATAGCCGCTGCAAAACCTTATTGACAAGATCCACATGCTCTTCCATCGTTTCAGAGTAGATGAGGATATCGTCAATATAGACAATCACTCCTTCATCCAGTAAATCCTTCAGTACATCATTGATCATTGCCTCGAAGGCAGAAGGGGCATTGCATAACCCGAATGACGTCACATTATATTGATACAGTCTATAGCGGGTACGAAAAGCGGTTTTCCACTCGTCTCGCTCAGCTATCCTGATCAAATTGAAGACATTCTTGAGATCTATCTTCGTAAAGATCTTGGCCTTGAACAACTTATCTCTGAGCTCACTCATGATTGGCAACGGGTACTTGTCCTTTACAGTAACTTTGTTCAGTTCTCTAGAATCAACACAAATCCTCAACTCCCTGTCCTTCTTCGGTATGAACAATATGGGTACAGCTGCTGGGCTGTTAGATCTGGACATCTTTCCTGATGCTAACTCTTTGGTCAGGTACTCCTTGAGGGCTTTCCACTCTGGAGCGGAACATGGATAGAGCGGGCCAAATGGGATTGTAGAATCAGGCAGGATCTTGATCTTCAGATCATTAGCCGTGTGAGGAGGTAGCTCCTCGGCCTTCTCTCTGCTGAACACACTTGCCCATTGCCGGTGTTGTTCGGGAATTCTTATTTCCACATTTACACCATTCTCATCATGCCACACGGAAGCCACCAGATATTATACCTCATCCTCTTCCAACATTCGGTAGATAGAGATAGGTTCCACCGTCACCGCTGTGGGGAGACAATTCTGCTTGCAGTAGTCGCTCCTCCAGCTTATGGTATTGGCTTCCCAGTTAATATCCGGGTTATGCTTCCTCACCCAAGCAATTGGCAGATACCCTGATATTCCTGCTTCCAAAGAGGCAACCTCCCATCGGAGTGTCTCTACATGATCTCCCATGCTCATGTGGATGGGATGAGTATAATACTCTCCACTTTCCATCATGACATCTCCTTTAGCATCATACATCGTCAGAGGTTGATCCCGTCGCACTAAGGGAACTCTACTCTTCTTGATAAACTCTTGGTTTAGGATAGCTCTTGTACACCCGGTGTCAAAGAGAAATTTCCGTTGGACACCTTCAACCTTTACGTTTACTGCCCAGGACAGCTTCGCTTCCAGTATCGGTCTTTTACCATGTACTGGCAGGGACGGAAGGCTTGCTTCTTCCCTTCTTCTCTTCGAGGTTTTTTCAGGGCTTGTTTCTCTTGGTCTTTTTAGGTTCTGTATTGCAAAAGATAAATGTAGGCAAATAAACTTGTGGTATTCAATAGGGTTGTTGGTAATTGGATGGATGGTGGATGCGACCGAAAACTCTGCGGCAATCTCTACTCCCTTTTATACTTTTCGGGGTCAAAAAATGTACTGGCCAGCAGTTTCGGCTTTTTAAGCCATCCTCAGCATTCCTGGGACCATGAAGCATAACAACCAAAATTTATTCCTATAAGGGAAACAACAATCCACAAAAGAAAGAACTTCTAGTATACATAGACACTAGACAGACAGTACCAGATGATTTCCTCGTCCGAGTCCAACCCTGGCTCAAAGACAAAATCTTCTGCAACCTCAGGCAGTACAAGGATAGGTTCTTCCGTTACATCAGCAGCAACCTTTGCTTTCTTCTCGGACGGTTCTTGAAATTCATTCTTCGAACTCGCTCCTCGTTTCCAATTCCTTTGTACCCTTGCCACTGCTACTCGAGCAGTCACAGGTTCCTTAGACCAACACGTGGTCCATTTGTGTCTGGACTTGCCGCACTATTTGCACAAGTCAGTCTATGTACTCTACCACTCAGGGGAGTACCGGAAGGTCTCTTACTGTTACGGGTATAAGAGATGGAGATCCGAAGACACAAGAGGAGGAGCCTATCCCACACCACTACCACCCACTGGGCGCGCCAGAGAGGCACGGTATTGCCAGTATGGAGCCCAGTGCGGAGTTGCAGAATCCCTAGTAAACGAACCCGTTTTCGACCCTGAAATTAACCCCCGGAGCGTCAAAGCGCCGGCACAGTCGCTCTGGACACCGGTGGGTATATGAGGGGGCAATAGTGCGAGTTTGGAGTCAATCGGACCAAAACTGAGTGATCGGTGGAGGTAACGAAGAAGCTGACGCTGGTGGCGCCCAGGAAGGTAAAACTACCCGACACCTCCGGTACCGATCGGTATATCGCCCCTAATGTCGAGCCCTGCTCCTTGGTGATAGCTAACGATAAACGGGAAAGAGTTGGCGAGCGAAGTCGAGCCCGGTACCAGGGGGTTATCAGGTAGGCTGATCCCGAAGACTCCTCATGACCACTGACGAAGGCTGAGTGCATGCAGCAACGGGATGTAACGTGAGGGATTTATGAAACGAACATATAGACATGGGTGTTTGGGTTTTAGACATGGGTGTTTGGTTTTTTAGAATGGGTGTATAGAAAACGTTTGGCGTTCTTGGCAGGTTTTCAGGGTCTTCGGGGTCTCGCATCTAGAATCATGTAATTGTAATAGTTAGTCCGCGTGACATTTGCGCGGGATATAAATACGGTGTCATTCTCCGACTTTGTTGAAATCATCAGCGACGAAGAAAGAGTCTTATCGATATAATAACTATTCTATACGCTTTATCTTTCAGAACCTAGTGATTCCGGGAAGACTTTACTTGAACGCTTCGTTGAAAAACTTTACTTGAACTACTTGGTTGATTACCATTGAGGACTAGCAGTGGACAGCTGAGACTGACAGTACCGCATTGACTGAAGAGACCTCGTTCCTTTCTACCTTTGTAGTTAGCGCTTCGAACTCCTAGCTCTTTACGAGACTGCTGTGCTGTCTGGTGCGACACCCTAATAGTATATCGATAACTCCAAGTTCACCTGGAGTTTTCCAGAATCACATTTCAAACCTACATACCCTCTACCCGCGATGGCTGCAAGGCTAGGAACCGTGGAAGAAGACTCCGTCATGGGGGAATCTCCCGTTTTCAGCCGAGATGACAGCCCAGATCCACTATCACTGCGAAAAGCTGGCAAACGCCCGGCCGGCTCTAGCACAATAGATAGGTTGGAGCAATTTCTACAAACACACGAAGCCGAGATGGCGGATTGTCGTCATGGGCAAAACCATATGGTACCAACTAAACAGAACCCGGGAGAAGTTCCAGGAAGAGAACAGATTGTCGAACATCGCTGCCCAAGCGGTAAAGACAAATCTCGACCAGTTGGCCCGGATGTTCAAAGAGCTCGCTGAAGGCCGAGAATTCGAAAAACAACAAGCAGCCGCCATCGCGGCCATGGAGAGGGAAGCTTTGGAAGCCGCCCACCTTCGAACCCAGCAACAATTATATGCCACCCAGGTGGAGATTGAGAAACTTAGGGAACAGGCGAAACAGTCGGTGGGAGAGGTCATCGAAAGCCAGAAGAAACAAGCCAAAGGGCATAAGGAACAAATGGCCGAGATGCAGAGACAGATAGACCTACTCCTGACCGCCCACCGACCCAACGCGCCAGATCCATCGATCTATCCGCCAGGTGAAGAGGAAGAAGAATTTGTGGTCGGGGGAGGAAGAGCGCCGTCCCCGCCGCCAGAGAGTAACGGAGGAGGAAGAGCGCCGCCGCCGCCAGGAGGAAATGGAGGAAAGAAGGACCCCTCGGATGACGGGTCAAGCCACCATGGAAGAAGGGCAGGAGGCGGGGGAAGAGGAAGACGGTCAGAGTCGCCGGAGGAAGATAGAGAACGGACTCCTTGGCCAAGGTGCCTTTGAATTTGACAACCCCAGAAGCCACAACCCACGGCACTGGCTCCTAAAATGTGAGACTTGAAAGCAGCACCCGCAAGTTCCGAACGACAAGCAGAAGGTCCTATTCGGGAACCTACACCGAGCACTGGCCAAGGAATGGTTCGCCAACTACCATGAGGTTCACATGCGCGGACCAAACGGCCTGGAGTTCTGCACCTGGGAACGGTTTAGACAAGAAATTCGGGGAAGATTCGTCAGCTCGCAGGAGGCGCTAGATGCCGCTTTCCGAATGGACCACCTCAAATACCAATCCAGCATCTCCGACTACCTCACCAAGATGGAGATCCTCAACCAACGAGCGCAGCAAAGCGGGGCAGCATATCGTAAAACATTGCTGACCGGCCTTCCCGAAGAGATTTGGGACCGTCACTCAAAGTTTGAACCGGCAGAAGATGATGCCCACTTTGTGGCTCAGCTGGAGAGGGCAGGAAAGGCCCATGAAAGTTTTTTGGAGCAGAAGAGGTTGTTGGGGAACCCGTCGGCAAGGGCACCGCCTAGGAAAGAGGAGAAGAGGAGACCTGGGTTCCAGATTAAGGGACGGGCCCAGGAAGGACAGAAGACAGAGGCCACTGGCAGTCGATCCGGAGGAGGGTCGAACACCCAGGGTAGCGCCCGTTCGAGCCAGGATAACAGACCACTGCATTCCAGCTTTGACGAGGCCACCAAGGGCATCCCCAAGTCCCTTTTGGACCAGAGACGGACGAGAGGGGAATGTGCTCGCTGTGGTAGGAAGGGTCACCTGTGGCGCTGGTGCCGACAGAACCCCAACTCCGGCGCTGCTGTCTCTGCTCTGGGCCAGAAGCGCGGTCGTGAAGAGGAGGATGAGGAAATGAAGGATTCACCAGCTCCCCCACCCGAGAAAAAGAAGAGGCACAGGACCAAGAAGAAGTCGGTTGCGGTAGCAGCGACCGCCACATCGACAGGCCCAGCCTATGTTCCGGAGTTAGGGTCGGAGTCAGAGGTGGATTTTGATATGGGTTTTTAGAAGGGGACTCTGATGAGTCAGGTCAAGAGCTCCCCCAAATTGCAATGTTGTCACTGACGGAAGAAAAAACAAAATTGAAAAGAAAAAGGCCGGAAGAGGCGGCGTCCTCTCCGATGAAGAAGCAACGATTTTCAGGCGAGCCCATTCACGGGTCACGACCTATTGGTAAATTTTCTATTGGGTTTTTAGATTTCTTATTTCCTTGTCGGGTTTTGTTGGATACCGAACGGGTCCAGTTATATCTTCTGCTTTTGTTTCATGCTTGTCCCAATGGTGAAAAGAGACGCCCCGCCAGAGTTATGGGTTTTACAAGGGAAGTAATGGAAGGCACGGACAAGCCTTTACTGTAATGTTGAATATTATTTCTGGGGGCATAAGTCCGAGCTCTCCTTCGAGATAGCACCACTACCTAGCGGCATTGACGCTATTTTACCAGCATGGTGGCTACAGGAGCATAAGCCGGCTATTGCCCCAAATGGGGAAGTAACCTTTCATGGAGAATTTTGCAAGACCCGATGCTTCACTGACCAGAAAGAAATTTCAGTGGTTCTAGATGACGACGTACTGGATGATCCGGAGGCACTATTTATCAGCTCTATATCCGCGGACACCGGGGAAATCGACTTGAAAACAGTCATCCCAGAGCGATACCATCCAAAGCTCCAAGCCTTCCTCCAGTCCGAAGCCGATAAGTTGCCACCGCACCGAGCCTCCGATCACAGTATCGATCTAGAACCTGGTCAGCAACCTCCCTGGGGACCCATCTACTCCCTTTCCGAGGTTGAATTGAAAGTCTTGCGGGAATACCTGGATAAGATGATGCGCCTAGGTAAAATTAGACCCAGCAAATCTCGCAGGTGCCCCCATATTATTTGTGAAGAAGAAGCGACGGCAGTCTTCGCCATGCCGACTACCGGGCCTGAATCGGCCACACTATTAAAAATCGGTATACTCTACCCTTAGGGGAGGAATTGAGGGACCGTGATTTCAAGAAAGATATTTTCCAAGATTGACCTCAAGGAGTGATATAACCTGGTCCGATCAAACAGGGTGACGAGTGGAAAACAGCGTCAGAACCAGATATGGACACTATGAGTACCTAGTCATGCCATTTGGGCTAACTAGCGCGCCCGCTACCTTTCAAGCACTAATAAACGATATCCTTAGAGAGTTCCTCACCAAGGGGTGGTAGATACCGACGACATCCTAATCTACAGCAAGGATGAGGCTGAACATGAGAACTGGTCAATAAGGTGCTGGACAAACTTATCGAGAACAACCTATTGGCCAACCCCAAGAAATCATTTTTTCACCAAAAGCTCATCGACTTTCTCGGTTCGTGTTGAGTGAAGAAGGGTAGCAATGTCGACGGACAAGGTGGAAGAAGTCTTGAAGTGGGAATCCTCGAGGACTGTCAGGGACGCCCAAGTTTTATGGGATTCGCCAATTTTACCGGAGGTTTATACGTAACTATTCGGGTCTGTAGTCCCATCACTAACTGTCTACGTGGCGACGCCAAGAACTTCTCCTGACTAGCGCGTCAAGCGGCCTTTCTGAAGCTCAAGATCCTCTTCAGGACTGCACCGATCTTGGTACATTTTTCACCAGAACGACAGTCTGTTATGGAACGGACGCAGTTTACTTTGCATCGCGCAGTCTTCTCGCAGAGTAGTTGACGGCAAGCTTCATCCTGTGGCCTTTACTCCCGCAGCTCAACCCAGCCGAACTTAACTACGACGTATGGGACAAAGAAATGCTTGAGATCGTTGCCGCTTCAAAGAATGGCGACGCTGGACCCAAATACACTGTCTTAAGATATACCGACCACCAGAACCTCCAATATTTTACAACCACCAAGGTTCTGAATCAAGACAGGCACGATGGGCAGAAGTTCTGCGGAGTTCAATTTTAAAATTATCTACAGGCCAGGATCAAGAATGGGAAAGCCGATGATTGTCAAGACGTCCGAGTACCGACGTGAAGGGCGCAGTCAGTGGAGAGGTTGTTGAAGCCTGACAGTTGGTAGGAAGAGTATATGATTTCTGCGGCTTCGCCGCCGCAAAGAAGTGGTAGACTGGTCCAAGGATTTTCTGGACCTGGTTAAGGAGGCAGGAGAGAAGGACGAGGCATGGAAGGAAGTGGAAAGGAAAAAGGGGTCTGGGGAATTGAAGGAATTCACGGCTAAGGAGGGGTTACTCTTTTTCAAAAACCGCCTATATATACCCAACAGCGACGCGTTGAAAATCCGAATCGCGCAATCAGAACACGACTCTGGTAAGAGGACACTTCGCCAGGATAAGACATTGGAATTAATCACACGCAACTTCTACTGGCCAAAGATGAAACGACTGACGCATTTACCACGCTCATGCGACGACTGCCAACGAAACAAAATAAGTAGGCACCGCAAGTATGGAGCGTTACTTCCTCTTGAAACACCTCACACCGTATGGTCCTCCATATCAATGGATTTCATTGTTCAGCTACCAGAATCCAAGGGTTATACGCAAATATGGGTAGTAGTAGACCGGTTCTCGAAGATGGCTCATTTTATTCCCCTCCCAGGCACGGCGTCCTCCCAAGATTTGGCCAAAGTATTCCTAGCTCAAATTTGGCGCATCCACGGACTACCTCTAGATATAGTTTCCGACCGCGATGCCAAGTTTACGTCAAGCTTCTGGGCCTCTCTGATGGATTTATTGGATATCAAGCTTCGTATGAGTACCGCTTTCCACCCTCAAACCGATGGTCAGACCGGGTCAATCAAACTTTGGAACACTACCTCAGGGCATTCTGCAACTCTGAACAAGCGACTGGGCGAACTACTTCCGCTGGCGAATCGCGTACAATAACTCCGTAACCTCTGCAGCGGGACAATCCCCTTCTATACCAATTACGGATATAACCCTCGAGCAGGAATTGGTAGCGGAGCGAAGTAGTCAACCCTGAGTGACCTCTATGCCCACTTTATCACGAGGTGCTTGGCGCCCGACAAAAACTCACCGTCATAGGAAAGAATGGGAAAATACTATGATAGGAAGAGAGACACCACCGGCGTTCAGGATGGGGATAAGGTTATGCTTAATCACGGTCAACCTCGAACCCGTCGTTCCACCAGAAACTAGATCATAAGAAAATGGGGCCATTTGTCATCAAGCGATTGGCGGAAGCGGCCTTCATGAGTTGGACCTCCTCCTCAAATAAAAAGGTCCACCCGTGTTCACATCGAATTATTGGAACCATACCGAGTCAGCGCTATCCCGGGCGAGAACAACGACCCCCTACCCCTGACGTGGTGGATGCCGAAGGAGAAAAGTTGTATGAGGTGGAGAGAATTATAGGAAGCAGGAAGAGTAGGAAAGGAGTAGTGAAATATTTGGTGAAGTGGCCGGGTTATCCGGTTGGGGAAAGCACGTACCAAGTTATCGACGCTATGGATGAGGAGGTACTGATGCTTGTCCGGGACTTCCACCGAAAAAACCCCAAGGCCACGACGGACCAACGCCTGAGACTGTAGAGGTACCCTCCGCGGCTAAGTCCTTCCCCTCCACAGACACCACGGGTGATATGTGGAGAAGGTTTACTGGAACCACAGTCGGTCAGAAGATACTCTGAGGACAGAGCACCCTGAGAGGGGGGTAAGCTGTTACGGGTATAAGAGATGGGGATCCGAAGACACAAGAGGAGGAGCCTATCCCACACCACTATCACCCACTGGGCGTGCCAGACAGGCACGGTGTTGCCAGTATGGAGCCCAGTGCGGAGTTGCAGAATCCCTAGTAAACGAACCCGTTTTCGACCCTGAAATTAACCCCCGGAGCGTCAAAGCGCCGGCACAGTCGCTCTGGACACCGGTGGGTATATGAGAGGGCAATAGTGCGAGTTTGGAGTCAATCGGACCAAAACTGAGTGATCGGTGGAGGTAACGAAGAAGCTGACGCTGGTGGCACCCAGGGGAAGGTAAGACTACCCGACACCTCCGGTACCGATCGGTATCAGTCCTAATGTTGAGCCATGCTCCTTGGTGATAGATAACGATACTGGGCAAGAGTTGGCGAGCGAAGTCGAGCCCGGTACCAGGGGGTTATCAGGTAAGCTGATCCCGAAGACTCCTCATGACCACTGGCGAAGGCTGAGTGAATGAAGCAACGGGATGTAACGTGAGGGATTTATGAAACGAATGTTTAGACATGGGTGTTTGGGTTTTAGACATGGGTGTTTGGTTTTTACAAATGGGTGTATAGAAACGTTTGGTGTTCTTGGCAGGTTTTCAGGGTCTTCGGGGTCTCGCATAGGAATTGTATAATTGTAATAGCTAGTCCGCGTGACATTTGCGCGGGATATAAATACGGTGTCATTCTCCGACTTTGTTGAAATCATCAGCGATGAAGAAAGAGTCTTATCGATATAAAATCTATTGATCTACAAACTTCTATCATT
Organism: Morchella sp. 2018-W16; assembly: GCA_024713755.1. NCBI lineage: Eukaryota > Fungi > Ascomycota > Pezizomycetes > Pezizales > Morchellaceae > Morchella > Morchella sp. 2018-W16. The sequence goes on along the minus strand of JAMGYY010000003.1, from coordinate 2,726,677 downwards.
TCGGACTTAGTGATTCCGCGAGAACTTTACTTGAACGCTTCGTCAGATTACTTCTTTGATTACCATTGTGGACTAGCAGTGGGCAACCGGGACTTACAGTAACGCATTGACTGAAGAGACCTCGTTCCTTTCTACCTTTGTAGTTAGCGCTTCGAACTCCTAGCTCTTTACGAGACTGCTCAGGTTGTCTGGTGCGACACCCTAATAGTATATCGATAACTCCAAGTTCACCTGGAGTTTTCCAGAATCACACCCCGAACCTATATACCTTACCCGCAATGGCTGCAAGACTAAGGACCGTGGAGGAAGACTCCGTCATGGGGGAATCTCCCACCTTTAGCCGAGAGGACAGCCCAGATCCACTATCGCTGCGAAGAGCTGGCAGACGCCCGGCCGGCTCTAGCACAATAGATAGGTTGGAACAATTTCTACAAACACACGAAGCTGAGATGGCCGGATTGTCGGCCGCGGGCAAAACCATATGGGACCAACTACAGAGGACCCGAGCGAAGGTCCAAGAAGAAAACAAAATATCGAACATAGCCGCCCAGGCAGTGAGGACAAATCTTGACCAATTCGCTGGGATGTTTAAAGAGCTCGCCGAAAGACAAGAATTCGAGAAACGGCAAGCCGCCGCTATCGCAGCCATGGAGAGGGAAGCTTTGGAAGCCGCCCACCTTCAAACCCAGCGACAATTACAGGCTATCCAAGTGGAAATTGAGAAACTGAGGGAGCAGGCAAAGCAGTCGGTAGGAGAAGTCATCGAAAGCCAGAAGCAACAAGCCAAGGGGCACAAGGAGCAGATGGCCGAGATGCAGAGACAAATAGACCTACTCCTGACTGCCCACCGGTCCAACTCCCCAGATCCATCGGTAATCCTGCCTGGCGATCTAGGGGAGGTATTAGGGTGTCGCACTAGACAACCTGAGCAGTCTCGTAAAGAGCTAGGAGTTCGAAGCGCTAACTACAAAGGTAGAAAGGAACGAGGTCTCTTCAGTCAATGCGTTACCGTAAGTCTCGGTCGTCCACTGCTAGTCCTCAACGGTAATTAACGAAGTAATTTTGGCGAAGTGTTCAAGTAAAGTTCTCACGGAATCACTAAGTCCTGAAAAGATAAAGCGTATAGATCGAATAGAATATTTTATATCGATAAGACTCTTTCTTCGTCGCTGATGATTTCAACAAAGTCGGAGAATGACACCGTATTTATATCCCGCGCAAATGTCTCGCGGACTAACTATTACAATTACATGATTCTTTATGCGAGACCCCGAAGACCCTGAAAACCTGCCAAGAACGCCAAACGTTTCTATACACCCATTTCTAAAAACCAAACACCCATGTCTAAAACCCAAACACCCATGTCTAAACATTCGTTTCATAAATCCCTCACGTTACATCCCGTTGCTGCATGCACTCAGCCTTCGTCAGTGGTCATGAGGAGTCTTCGGGATCAGCCTACCTGATAACCCCCTGGTACCGGGCTCGACTTCGCTCGCCAACTCCTTCCCTGTATCGTTATCTATCACCAAGGAGCATGGCTCGACATTAGGACTAATACCGATCGGTACCGGAGCTGTCGGGTAGTCTTACCTTCCCCTGGGCGCCATCAGCGTCAGCTTCTTCGTTCTCTTTACCGATCACTTAATTTTGGTCCGATTGACTCCAAACTCGCACTGCTGCCCCCTCATAAACCCACCGGTGTCCAGAGCGCCTGTGCCGGCGCTTTGAGGCTCCGGGGGTTATTTTCAGGGTCGAAAACGGGTTCGTTTACTAGGGATTCTGCAACTCCGCACTGGGCTCCATACTGGCAGTACCGTGCCTTCTCTGGCGCGCCCAGTGGGTGATAGTGGTGTGGGATAGGCTCCTCCTCTTGTGTCTTCGGATCCCTATTTCTTATACCCGTAACAGCTTACCCCCCTCTCAGGGTGCTCTGTCCTCAGAGTATCTTCTGACCGACTGTGGTTCCAGTAAACCTTCTCCACATATCACCCGTGGTGTCTGTGGAGGGGAAGGACTTAGCCGCGGAGGGTACCTCTACAGTCTCAGGCGTTGGTCCGTCGTGGCCTTGGGGTTTTTTCGGTGGAAGTCTCGGACAAGCATCAGTACCTCCTCATCCATGGCATCGATAACTTGGTACGTGCTTTCCCCAACCGGATAACCCCGCCACTTCACCAGATATTCCACTACTCCTTTCCTACTCTTCCTGCTTCCTATAATTCTCTCCACCTCATACAACTTTTCTCCTTCGGCATCCACCACGTCAGGGGTAGGGGGTCGTTGTTCTCGTCCGGGGATAGCGCTGACTCGGTATGGTTCCAATAATTCGATGTGGAACACGGGGTGGACCTTTATTTGAGGAGGGAGGTCCAACTCGCAAGCGCGCTTTCCCGCCAATCGTTTGATGACAAATGGCCCCATTTTCTTATGATCTAGTTTCTTGGTGGAACGACGGGTTCGGAGGTTGACCGCATTAAGCATAACCTTGTCCCCTATCCTGAACGCTGGTGGTGTCTCTCTCTTCTTATGATAGTATTTTACCATTCTTTCCCTTGCGATGGCGAGTTTTTGCCGGGCGGCGTCATGCACTCCTCGTATAAAGTGGGCATAGAGGTCACTGGTGGGGTTGACTACTTCATTCTCCGTTGGCCAATTCGTTCGCGGGTTGTATCCGTAATTGGTATAGAAAGGGGATTGTCCCGTTGCAGAGGTTACGGAGTTATTGTATGCGTATTCGGCCAGCGGAAGTAGTTCAGCCCAGTCGTTTTGTTCGTAATTGCAGAATGCCCGGAGGTAGTGTTCCAAGGTTTGATGGACCCGCTCGGTCTGACCATCGGTTTGGGGGTGGAAAGCGGTACTCATACGAAGCTTGATATCCAATAATTCCATCAGAGAGGCCCAGAAGCTTGACGTAAACTTGGCATCGCGGTCGGAAACTATATCTAGAGGTAGTCCGTGGATGCGCCAAATTTGAGCTAGGAATACTTTGGCCAAATCTTGGGAGGACGCCGTGCCTGGGAGGGGAATAAAATGAGCCATCTTCGAGAACCGGTCTACTACTACCCATATCTGCGTATAACCCTTGGATTCTGGTAGCTGAACAATGAAATCCATTGATATGGACGACCATACGGTGTGAGGTGTTTCTAGAGGAAGTAACGCTCCATACTTGCGGTGCCGACTTGGTTTGTTTCGTTGGCAGTCGTCGCATGAGCGTACGTAGTCGTCTATCCATTCGTTCATCTTTGGCCAGTAGAAGTTGCGTGTGATTAACTCCAGTGTCTTATCCTGACTGAAGTGTCCTGCTACCTTAGAGTCGTGTTCTGATTGCGCAACTCAGATCTTCAACGCGTCGCTGTTGGGTATGTATCGGCGGTTTTTGAAAAAGAGTAACCCCTCCTTAGCCGTGAATTCCTTCAATTCCCCAGACCCTTTTTCCTTTCCACTTCCTTCCATGCCTCGTCTTTCTCTCCTGCCTCCCTAACCAGGTCCAGAAAATCCTTGGACCAATCTACCCCTTCTTTGCCGGCGAGCGAAGCCGCAGAAATCATATATTCTTCCATCCCTTCCAACTGTCCAGGCTTCAATAACCTCTCAACTGGCTGCGCGCCCCCCCCTTCACGTCGGTACTCCGGACGTCTTGACAGTGCATCGGCTTTTCCATTCTTCGATCCTGGCCTGTAGATGATTTTGAAATTGAACTCCGCAAGAACTTCTGCCCAGCGTGCCTGTCTTCGATTCAGAACCTTGGTGGTTGTAAAGTATTGGAGGTTCTGGTGATCGGTGTATACTAATGTGACGGGGCTCTGCCTCTACTAACAAGAGTGTAGGAAGCAAGAGGGCCGATAGAAGATAGAAATTAGGTTTAGAGAGTAAAGATTCCTCTGGGTAGACTTAGAATACTCTTAAGGGTCTTCTTCCGCTTGTTTCAACTGATGATGAGGAAAATCCGAACAGATGGGCGGAAACCGGAGATGAGTACTTATACTCCAAATCTCTCTGTTTCCTGCATTCCACCGCTCTTACTAAGTTCCGGTGAAAACTCTGTTTTGGATCGGAAAACAATTCCTCCGCTACCCCGCTTCTCCCTAAGCGTCAGCGGGTGTTTCCGGTCCTAGAGTAAGCACCCTTAGCCAGGGTCAAGGATCACCTGCAGCCTGGCTGTCACACAGCTCCGGGCCTGCATCAAATGAGTCTCCGCTCAGGTGGTCTTCCCTAGGTGGCTGCAGAGCTGTAACTCATTGTAGATTATTCCGGGCATAACCTCTGCCGCCTGCAGCAGGGCTATTCTTGCTCAGAGGGATACTGGAGATGTCCGGCACTTAGAGACCTCTCTCTAGCCGGCCCTCTATCCATTGACAAGGCCTAGACTCGTCAGCCTATCCTTTCATGAATAGATCTCCTCCCTAGCGGTCAGAAGGTAGGTACACTTGTAGCAGGTTGCGGTCCTCACCACAGGTACTTTTCCTATCACTGTAACTGCTGAATTCTATCAATGACTCTGGGCCTATAACAGGCCGGGTGAGAACTATTCTCCTAACCGCTTGTGGCTCTGTTATACTACTCCCCTCTCTCAGGATCTTGGTCTCCAAGATTCAGTAACCAATTTATTCAACCTCTCTTTTATATACAAGAATTTCCGTGACTAAGTACAGATAAAGAATTTTCAAAGGAATTGCTCCCTAGAGCCGCTTGTCTCTGGGTTTCTTAGGATACCTCATGTGAAAATCCCGGAGGGCTTCCTCAGCACTCTCCTGGAGATGTTCATAGGGTTCCCATGTAGCGTCCTCATTCTCATATCCTTCCCATAGCACTAGATATTCTACTCTTCTCCGAAGCCTATTGACCCGGCTATCTGCTACTTCCCGGACCTGCCAGTTCTCTTCTCCTGCAATCTCTTCTGGTTCCGGGGGGGGAACTCTTCTCTCCGGATCTACTGGTGCTCTATAGGGTTCTAGGAGAGAGACGTGAAAGACCGGGTGTATAGCCATCTGAGGAGGAAGAGAGAGCTTGTAGGCACGGGTGCCTATAGCTTCAATGACCTTGAAAGGTCCCATCTTCTTCTGATCTAGCTTTCCCATTGGCCGCTTTGTTTGCACATTGCGCCGGTCTAACATTACTTCATCTCCTGACTTGATCTCCGGAGGTTCCAGTGCATGTTTATCATACCACCGGGCCATCCTGATCCTAGCCTTTCCCAAATTTTCTTGCATCATTTGCCAGATAGATTCCCATTGAGAGATCATGACCTCACTTGCTGGGTTGCTAACTTCAGCACTTTCCCGGGGGGCCGGCCAGTTGGTCCTGGGTTCATAACCATAGTTGGCATAGAATGCCGATACTTTGGTAGACTCAGAGACCGCCGAGTTGTAAGCATACTCTGCCAGAGGCAAGAGATCTGCCCAGTCATCCTGTTGATATGAACAATAACTTCGCAGTAATGTTCCAGGGTCTGGTTAACTCTTTCTGTTTGGCCGTCTGTTTGGGGGTGGAAAGAAGTACATTTTCAGCTTCACATTGAGGAGGCTCATGAGAGACTGCCAAAAATGAGAGAAACTTGCTATCTCTGTCCGAGACTATGTCATCAGGTAACCCATGGAGTCTCCAGACTTCCTTCAAGAACAATCTAGCCAGATCTTCTGTTTTATTGAGTGTAGGGAGCGGGATGTAATGGGCCATCTTAGAAAAGCGGTCCACTATTACCCAGATCTTGGTAAATCCCTTAGACTCCGGCAATCCTACAATGAAGTCCATTGAAATGGAAGTCCATGGCCGATAGGGTATCTCCAAAGGTTGGAGCATACCAAACTTCTTGTGCCGAGATGTTTTGTTCCTTTGACAACTGTCGCAGGAGCGGACATACTCTTCCACGTCTTGATCCATTTTAGGCCAAAAGAAGTTACTTTTCACCCGCTCTAGTGTCTTAAATTGACCATAATGTCCAGCCACTTTAGAGTCATGGGTGTCGGTCAGGATATCCATCCGGAGCTTCTTGTTATTAGGAATATACCATCTATTCTTAAAGAAGATAAGGCCGTCCTTGACAGACAAGTTCTGGTCCAAATTAGGTCTTCCTTCAACCAGAGAGCGGTGCACTAACTGCCAATCTTTATCAAGCTTGACTGCCTCATACAGGCGGTCCATGAATGAAGATTGCAACTGGTTGACTTTTACTGCCGCTAATCTAGCAGTGTCTAAAACCAATTGACCTGGCCTAAAGAACATCTGTGGCTCCGGCTGCAGTGATTCACTCCCCTCTCCAAGGCGATGATCCCAGCGCCTAGATAGCACATCAGGTTTGCCATTCTTCTCTCCGGGTCTGTAGACAACTTTGAAATTGTAGCCTGCTAGGTCCTCCGACCATCTAGCCTGCCGTCTAGTGAGAACCTTGGTAGAATTAAAATACTCCAAGTTCTTGTGGTCTGTGAAAACCGTGACCTCATGCTCACAGGACTTTAGCATGTGCTCCCATTCCCGGAAAGAGGCTACAATAGCTCCCATTTCCTTGTCATGAATGTCATAGTTGATCTCAGCAGGAGAGAACTTCTTAGAATAGAAAGCTACCGGATGTAGTTTCCCATCATCTCCATACTGAGAGAGCACCGCTCCCTTAGCAAAGTCACTGGCATCAGTTTCAACCACTGTTCTCCTAGTAGGGTCAAAATGAGCAAGCACCGGAGCGCTAGTAAACCGGTCCTTCAGATCCTGAAAGGCCTGTACACAAGCTGCGGTCCAATGCCATTTCTTATCAATTTGAAGGAGATCAGTTAGGGGCTTCAAATTCTACTGAAGCCTTCAATAAAGCGCCTGTAGAAGTTGGCAAATCCTAGAAATGCTTGGATCCCTTAACATCTTTTGGGTTCCGCCATTCCCTAACTGCCTCAACCTTCTCTTCTGACATTGACAATCCCTGATGTGAGATGTGATAGCCCAGGTATTCTACCTCCGGGGCATGGAAGGAGGTCTTGTCAATAGATGCACATAGCTTATTCTCTGATAGCCGCTGCAAGACCTTATTGACGAGATCAATGTGCTCTTCCATAGTGTTACGGGTATAAGAGATGGGGATCCGAAGACACAAGAGGAGGAGCCCTTCCCACACCACTATCACCCACTGGGCGCGCCAGAGAGGCATGGTACTGCCAGTATGGAGCCCAAGTGCGGAGTTGCAGAATCCTTAGCAAACGAACCCGTTTCGACCCCGAAAGTATGAGGGGGCAATAGTGCAAGTTTGGAGTCAATCGGACCAAAGCTGAGTGATCGGTGGAGGTAACGAAGAAGCTGACGCTGGTGGCGCCCAGGGGAAGGTAAGACTACCCGACACCTCCGGTACCGATCGGTATCAGTCCTAATGTTGAGCTATGCTCCTTGGTGATAGATAACGATAATGGGAAAGAGTTGGCGAGCGAAGTCGAGCCCGGTACCAGGGGGTTATCAGGTAGGCTGATCCCGAAGACTCCTTATGACCACTGACGAAGGCTGAGTGCATGCAGCAATGGGATGTAACGTGAGGGATTTATGAAACGAGCATATAGACATGGGTGTTTGGGTTTTAGACATGGGTGTTTGGTTTTTTAGAAATGGGTGTATAGAAATGTTTGGCGTTCTTGGCAGGTTTTCAGGGTCTTCGGGGTTTCGCATCTAGAATCATGTAATCATAATAGTTAGTCCGCGAGACATTTGCGCGGGATATAAATACAGCGTCATTCTCCGACTTTGTTGAAATCATCAGCGACGAAGAAAGAGTCTTATCGATATAAAATCTATTCGATCTATACGCTTTATCTGTTCAGGACTTAGTGATTCTGTGGAGACTTTACTTGAACGCTTCGTTGAACTTTACTTGAGCGCTTCGCTTGAATTACTTCTTTGATTACCATTGAGGACTAGCAGTGGATGACCGAGACTTACAGTAACGCATTGACTGAAGAGACCTCGTTCCTTTCTACCTTTGTAGTTAGCGCTTCGAACTCCTAGCTCTTTACGAGACTGCTCGGGTTGTCTGGTGCGACACCCTAATAGAACCGTCCTCTGCCTATCTCGAGCAGGCCAAGCAACAAAAGGATCTCTCCTTGGCTGCATAGTCCATGTAGTCGCTCCGGGTGAGCTTCTGGACGGCAGAGGGGTAGAAGGTCAGGTAACCTGTAGTTTCGCGGCATTGACGGCCTTCGGGATCTCGTCATTGAAGTTTAGGAGAATGGCCGGACTGGTCCGTTTGATTTCCATAGTGTCCATGTTGAGGTCGTCCTTCTGTATGTACCTCCGTAGTTCATGTTGAACAGAGCTCACCTGCTCAGACATGAATTCCAGCGCCTGTCCCAGGAGAGCAGTCTCAGCTTCCTGTCGTTGCTGGACCAGAGCTATGGCACCATGCGCTCTAGACGGCTCTGTCTGTAGGCAGGATTGGAGGTACTTCTGGACTTCAAGGAAGAAGTCCGACAGTATGACCGTGTCCGTATCTTGCCAGGCGGGCTCACATCCGGGGATGTAGTTTAGGAGAATCGTTCTGCGCTTCTTGACCACCTGTGTCTGGTCCGCAGTGATCAATTGCAGTAGAGCCAGCGTCCACTCAATCTGAAGAGGAGCTTCGGGTCCAAGGAGAGCAGACATCTTTCTGGTCGACAAAAGGAAGAAGTAGAATCTCTAAAGGTGATTGGGGCCTTTAAGATTATAATGTGACGTGGCTCTGCCTCTACAACAGTAGGAGAGTAGGACAAAGTATCAAAAGGGATTCCCGGACAAATAGATGTGATCTAAGGTACCAATAGAAAACTCTCTCCACTGACATGGAGCAGCAAAGGGCCTATAGGAATAATCAGGTATAGAGATAAAAGATTCTTCGCGTCTGCACTATTAGGGTGTCGCACCAGACAACCCGAGCAGTCTCGTAAAGAGCTAGGAGTTCGAAGCGCTAACTACAAAGGTAGAAAGGAACGAGGTCTCTTCAGTCAATGCGATACTGTTAGTCTCGGTCGTCTACTGCTAGTCCTCAATGGTAATCAAAGAAGTACTCTTGACGGAGTGTTCAAGTAAAGTTCTCACGGAATCACTAAGTCCTGAAAGATAAAGCGTATAGATCGAATAGAATATTTTATATCGATAAGACTCTTTCTTCGTCGCTGATGATTTCAACAAAGTCGGAGAATGACAATCAGATTTATATCCCGCAAGAAATGTCTCATGGACTAGCTATTATAATTACATGATTCTAGTTGCACTCAAGACCCTGAAAACCTGCAAGAACGCCAAACGCTTTATACACCCATTCTAAAAAACCAAACACCCATGTCTAAAACCCAAACACCCATCTCTAAATATTCGTTTCATAAATCCCTCACGTTACATCCCGTTGCTGCATGCACTCAGCCTTCGTCAGTGGTCATGAGGAGTCTTCGGGATCAGCCTTACCTGATAACCCCCTGGTACCGGGCTCGACTTCACTCGCCAACTCTTTCCCTGTATCGTTATCTATCACCAAGGAGCATGGCTCGACATTAGGACTAATACCGATCGGTACCAGAGGTGTCAGGTAGTCTTACCTTCCCCTGGGCGCCACCAGCGTCAGCTTCTTCGTTACCTCCACCGATCACTCAGTTTTGGTCCGATTGACTCCAAACTCGCACTATTGCCCCCTCATATACCCACCGGTGTCCAGAGCGACTGTGCCGGCGCTTTGACGCTCCGGGGGTTATTTTCAGGGTCGAAAACGGGTTCGTTTACTAGGGATTCTGCAACTCCGCACTGGGCTCCATACTGGCAGTACCGTGCCTCTCTGGCGCGCCCAGTGGGTGATGGTGGTGTGGGAAGGGCTCCTCCTCTTGTGTCTTCGGATCCCCATCTCTTATACCCGTAACATGCACTTAGAATAATTTTAAGAGACTTCTTCCACTCTGATTCCTCAACTGGAGATGATGGTCGGAGAGGACGTGCGAGAATGGAGGCGACTGCTTATACTGCCATCCTCTCAGTTCTCGACCTCCATCTTTCCTACTAAGTTCTGATGAAAGCTCTGTTGCGACGTGGAACTGAATTCCTCCGTTACCCCGCTTCTCTCTAAGCGCTAACGGGTGTTCTCAGCTCGCGAGCATAACATCCTTAGTCAGGGTCAAGGATCATCTGCATCCTGCGCTAGCACCTAGCTCCGGGCATGCATGAATAAGACTCCGCTCAGATGATCTACCCAATGTTGCCATAGAGTTGTCACTCATTGTAGACTTAACCCGGGCTAGGCTACTACCGCCAGCAGCAGTAGCTATCATGCTCAGAGGGACTGTAGAAGATGTCCGGCACTCAGAGCCTAGCTCTGGCTGGTCCTCTAGACACTGGCGAAGTAGTAGACTCGTCAGTCAAGACTTCCCGTGAATAGTTCTTCTGCATTAGTTAGTCAGGAGGTCTGTATCTCTCACAGCAGGTAGCGAGCCTCGCTGTGGTAAAATTCCCTACCACTGCACTAACTGGCTTCTAACAATGACTCTTCGCATATAACGGGCCCCATGTGTACTCATACACCAGATGGTTTGATATGGCTCCGTTATACGTAGGGAGGAATTGAAGATTAAACAACAGAAATTGGATATCGAGAAAGAAAAAAAGGAAATAGAACGGCAGAAGCTTCAACTTATGAAGCTACAATGGGAATTTGCGTTTAAAAAAAAAGTGAATCCAAAGAGTAATGACATATTAGTTATCTTCTCTTCTTGCATATAAATAACCTTTCATTCTAACTTGCCATTTCTTTTCTTCTCTTCTTTCTGCTTTCATCTTTAATTAAAATCAATATTGATATCCAAATTATTTTCTTTCTCCCTTCCTAAAATATCTTCTATCAAAATATTTGGCCTCCAAAGCTCATAATTTATCTGCTAATCAATTAGGAAAAATTAAACAAGCTAATATCCAAGAAATAGTACATATATGACCCCCTTTCCTTTTCATTTGCATCGGTAAATGCTATGCTATACTATGATGTACTCTGTTTAGTACTATGATGTACGCTGTGTAGTACTAAACCATGATATCATTTATAGCTATCGCCGTACTCGCTGGCTTACATGGCAGACCTTGTAATACCCGCAAGCACCGTAGTTATATGCATAGGCGGAATATGTGGGGTAGAACACGTATGCCCACCGGTCTTGTTATAAGCCTCGAAAGGAGAAGAATAAAATACTATCTGACGCTTCATACAAAATCTGTTCATTCAGCATAACGGTAAACCTTTAAGTGATTCCCACCTGTTTTTCAAAATACCAAAGGCATGATTGCTTTTGACATGGGCTTGAGCAAGACAGTAATCAAAATATTGATTTTCTCTCCTAGTTGCTAAAGGATCTTCGTAAGGTGTCATGCATTTTAGGGTAATTCGATATATCTTATCCCCTAAAATATACTCATCTGGATGAGAGAAATATTTGGTTAGTTACTATCAAAAGTCTGTATCGCAAAAAAACTGTAGCATCTCCTACGGATGCAAGATACCCGGTAGATACCCATAGAAATCCCCTACTGATACCACATATGGATTGGATACTGATCGCATATCTTTTTTTCCTATTGAAATACGTTTCCCCATGGAACAAGGGGGCTTATGCAAACTCTATATCTGTACTATCTAAAAACCCAATATGGCTCGGAAACCTACTTTTTTCTTCAGTTCTCGCTCTAATAAACCACAGTCATGCAGAAGAAGGCCAAGTCAAAAACTGACCTATTTGATTCAAGAGGGCTATAGTAGCATGCTGAATAGAAAGCCAAGTTGTCCCTTCACTTATATCTAGCTATTCTACTCCAACCACAATTAAAATAACAGTCCTGCCAAAGAAAAATAATGCAGTCCCTAATTTAACAGAAGGGTTTGCTTGTGATACTTGAGAGTTATTATAAAATATGTTGTCATCATATATTTCCCTACAAAGGATTATAAACCCTCACCGATTCATTCTGAAAAAGGATCTGAACCGGTCTTCATCTATATCATTGATCATATTTGAAAAAAGGTCAGAACTTTGGGGAATAGGATTTCTTGGTGCTAGGTAGCGAATGTGAGGAAGGCAGCATTCAAGAAACTGCAATAAATCTATTATTTCCCGTGGAAAAAAATTTAGATCTTCCACTTCTTCTTCTTCTTCTTCCTCTTCTTCCTTATATAACAATCCAAGCTGTAGCCAAGGTAAAGGCAACAAAAGATCATCAAGCTCTGGTACGCCTCTTTCTTTTAGAATCTCCAGGAGGCAGTCAACATTAATTAGATCTCTCATTTCCTGTAAAACCCTTCTCCTTTTTGATCAAACAATTCCGAAATGAGGCAAAACAACTGGATATATAATAAAATTAAATCAGTGGTATTATGATTTATTTTTAGTGGGAGTACCTATAGATCCTTCCTTACTTATCCAAAATCAGACCCAATTTGTACAAAGCCAGATTTTTTAACTATCCCAGTCGCGTAATACAACCAGCCACTAGTTTAGGATGACTACCTCGCTAGCAGATGTGCTTTGATGGTACTAGGTATAGTGTTGATTTTAATGTTGGTAGCAGTCTTCAGTCAAAGATTAAAAATTAATACACCTTAGACAAGAATACCAGATATAGCCTGACAGTAGCTTTATTGGAGTGTGTTGGTTGAAGATGTGTGTGAAAAAGATATGGTAACCACGGTTGTTGACAGGACAGAAATCTACCCTACTTTACAGCAGATCTCATAAGGGTAAGCTAACCCTATGGAGTATCCTAGCTTTACCGGACCCAACTACCATGACCTACACCTTTCCCTGCTTTCCAACTTTGACTACCCTTAGTACCAGTCAATACCCCAAGAAGGACACTACTCTATAGACTACACAGTGCAGTTCATTCGGACAGGTGCTGTGAGTGGTTTTGGCTGTAAAAATCTCCGATCTCTTCGTTTACGGGGTGTTTTTTCAGCTCCTCTAAAATTCCCCCTTCGCAACCATCCGATTTTACGGTACATTACAGACAAACTAGATTTGTGGGACCCGGCTCATTTTGTTAAACCTACACCAGATACATTTCGGATGCTTGGATTTTCCATTTTCATAGAGGTTCCTATTAGGGTGTCGCACCAGACAACCTGAGCAGTCTCGTAATGAGCTAGGAGTTCGAAGCGCTAACTACGAAGGTAGAAAGGAACGAGGTCTCTTCAGTCAATGCGTTACTGTAAGCCTCGGTCGTCCACTGCTAGTCCTCAATGGTATTCAACGAAGTAATTCTGACGAAGCGTTCAAGTAAAGTTCTCACGGAATCACTAAGTCCTGAAAAGATAAAGCGTATAGATCGAATAGAATATGTTTTATATCGATAAGACTCTTTCTTCGTCGCTGATGATTTCAACAAAGTCGGAGAATGACACCGTATTTATATCCCGCGCAAATGTCACGCGGACTAGCTATTATAATTACATGATTCTAGATGCGAGACCCCGAAGACCCTGAAAACCTGCCAAGAACGCCAAACGTTTCTATACACCCATTTCTAAAAACCAAACACCCATGTCTAAAACCCAAACGCGCATGTCAAACATTCGTTTCATAAATCCCTCACGTTACATCCCGTTGCTGCATGCACTCAGCCTTCGTCAGTGGTTATGAGAAGTCTTCGGGATCAGCCTACCTGATAACCCCCTAGTACCGGGCTTGACTTCGCTTGCCAACTCTTTCCTCGTATCGTTATCTATCACCATGGAGCATGGCTCAACATTAGGACTAATACCGATCGGTACCGGAGCTGTCGGGTAGTCTTACCTTCCCCTGGGCGCCATCAGCGTCAGCTTCTTCGTTCTCTTTACCGATCACTCAATTTTGGTCCGATTGACTCCAAACTCGCACTGTTGCCCCCTCATATACCCACCGGTGTCCAGAGCGCCTGTGCCGGCGCCTTGACCCTCCGGGGATTATTTTCAGGGTCGAAAGCAGGTTCGTTTACTAGGGATTCTTCAACTCCGCACTGGGCCCCATACTGGCAGTATCGTGCCTCTCTGGCGCGCCCAGTGGTTGATAGTAGCGTGATAGTGTGGGAAAGGCTCCTCCTCTTGTGTCTTCGGATCCCCATCTCTTATACCCGTAACACACTCAATACAGAACAAATATAGTACGGTACGGTCAGCTTTAGAGTTTAATTCGGACTGACGATGTAAAAGATTGGTTGGAGACACGTTGAGCCAGAGTGTCGAAGCTGCTGGATCTTTTGAGTTAACGATCAACTACGACAACACAGTGAAATTATCGTGATTCAGTAGGGTGATAGAGAAAGAGGTTTTTTTTAAAAAAAAATCATATATATTTATGTTTATGGGTACAATATCCTCACATGCAGTCAAAGACTATAATGTGAAAGAACTCCAATGCCACCAGAAGAAAAAATAACAGTTTACTTCGGGTATAATAACTATAGTATGTTACCAACCGCACAGTACTCATACAAGGCACTCTTACAGGACAGGCACCAAGAGCAAGCCCACCTAAAGAGAAGAGAGATTGCTGATTTACTGTTTTTTCACAGAGACAGCATTTTTACTGTTTTGAAAGACTGGGACCACTCACACAAGAGGTGGGGGGACAAAAGAAGAAAAGAGTATAAAAGAGCGGGGCCCAAAGAGGGGAAAGACACCAAGAGGGGAGATCTTGGTATGAGGAGTTTCAAGGTTTTATCCAGGCTGCAGCCAGAGGAGTTACGAATTGGCTGAGGCTGACCTGCTGAGCCGAGCGCCAAGCCCCACAGGCGCTGCACATGCGCGGGATGCTATTTATGAACAAGCAGAATCATGATGTTTGAGTTTTATCGATATACTAACTATTCTATTCGATCTATACGCTTTTATCTTTTCACGACTGAGTGATTCCGTAAGACTTTTACTTGAACGCTTCGCTGAAGACTTTACTTATTTCTATTTTTTACGACTGCTCTGTCTGGTGACACCCAATACAAGGTCCAGGAAGAAAACAAAATATCGAACATAAGATAGTGTCGACCAGACAACCCGAGCAGTCTCGTGAAAGAGCTAGGAGTTCAAGCCGCTTAACTACAGGTAGAAATAACGAGGTCTCTTCAGTCAATGCGATACTGTCAGTCTCGATTGTCCACTCGCTAGTCCTCAATGGTAATCAAAGAAGTTTATTCGGCGTGTCCAAGAAAGCCTTCCGAAATCACTAAGTCCAAAAGATAGATATATAGCGTAAAGATTCAGATAGAATATATTTTATATCGATAAGACTCTTTCTTCGTCGCTGATGATTTCAACAAAGTCGGAGAATGACACCGTATTTATATCCCGCGCCCGTGACACGCGGACTAACTATTATGATTACATGATTCTAGATGCGAAACCCCGAAGACCCTGAAAACCTGCCAAGAACGCCAAACATTTCTATACACCCATTTCTAAAAAACCAAACACCCATGTCTAAAACCCAAACACCCATGTCTATATGCTCGTTTCATAAATCCCTCACGTTACATCCTGCTGCATGCACTCAGCCTTCGTCAGTGGTCATGAGTGAGTTTCGATCGCCTACCTGATAACCCCTGGTACCGCTACCGACTTCGCCGCCAACTCTTTCCCATTATCGTTATCTATCACCATGAAAGATAGCTCAACATTAGGACTGATACCGATCGGTACCGGAGGTGTCGGTAGTCTTACCTTTCCCTGGGCGCCACCAGCGCCAGCTTCTTCGTTACCTCCACCGATCACTCAGCTTTTGGTCCGATTGACTCCAACCAGACTATTGCCCCTCATACTTTCTCAAACGGGTTCGTTTACTAAGGATTCTGCAACTCCGCACTTGGGCTCCATACTGGCAGTACCATGCCTCTCTGGCGCGCCCAGTGGGTGATAGTGGTGTGGGAAGGGCTCCTCCTCTTGTGTCTTCGGATCCCCATCTCTTATACCCGTAACACATAGCCGCCCAGGCGGTAAGGACAAATCTCGACCAATTAGCCGGGATGTTTAAAGAGCTAGCCGATAGACAAGAATTCGAGAAACGGCAAGCCGCCGCTATCGTGGCCATGGAACGGGAAGCTTTGGAAGCCGCCCACCTTCAAACCCAGCGACAATTATACGCTACCCAGGTGGAAATTGAGAAACTGAGGGAGCAGGCAAAGCAGTCGGTAGGAGAAGTCATCGAAAGCCAGAAGCAACAAGCCAAGGGGCATAAGGAGCAGATGGCCGAGATGCAGAGACAGATAGACCTACTCCTGACCGCCCACCGATCCAACGCCCCAGATCCATCAGTAATCCCACCTCGCGATCTAGGGGAGGAGGTTGTAATCGGAGGAGGGAGAGCACCACCGTCGCTGGGGGAAGTGAAGGAGGAAGAGCGCCGCCGCCGCCAGGAGGAAATGGAGGAAAAAGGGACCCCTCGGATGACGGGTCTAGCCACCATGGAAGAAGGGCAGGAGGCGGAGGAAGAGGAAGACGGTCAGAGTCGCCGGAAGAAGACAGAGAACGGGACTCCATGGCCAAGGTGCCCTTTGAGTTTGACAACCCCAGAAGCCATAACCTACGGCATTGGCTCCTAGAATATGAGATCTACTTTGAGCAACGACCTCGCAAGTTCCGGAACGATAAACAGAAAGTCCTATTCGCGGGAACCTATACCCGAGGGCTGGCTAAGGAATGGTTCGCCAATTACCATGAGGTTCATATGCGCGGACCAAACGGCCCGGACTTCTGCACCTGGGAACGGTTTAGACAAGAAATCCGGGCAAGATTCGTAAGCTCGCAGGAGGCGCTAGACGCCGCTTTCAGAATGGACCACCTGAAGTACCAATCCAGCATCTCCGATTATCTCACCAAGATGGAGATCCTTAACCAACGGGCGCAACAAAGCGGGGCAGCTTACCGAAAGACCCTATTAACCGGCCTTCCCGAAGGGATTTGGGACCGACACTCGAAGTTTGAGCCGGCGGAAGACGATGCCCACTTTGTGGGCCAGCTGGAGAGGGCAGGAAAGTCCCATGAAAGTTTTTTGGAGCAGAAAAGGTTGTTGGGGAACCCATCGGCAAGGGCACCACCAAAGAGAGAGGAAAAGCGGAGGCCTGGGTTCCAGATCAAGGGACGGGCCCAGGAGGGACAGAAGACTGAGTCTAGTCGGCCAGGAGGAGGGTCGAATACCCCGGGTAGTGCTCGCTCTGGCCAGGATAACAGACCACTGCATTCTAGCTATGATGAGGCCACCAAGGGCATCCCCAAGTCCCTTTTGGACCAGAGACGGACGAGAGGGGAATGTGCTCGCTGTGGTAGGAAGGGTCACCTGTGGCGCTGGTGCCGACAGAACCCCAACTCCGGCGCTGCTGTCTCTGCTCTGGGCCAGAAGCGCGGTCGTGAAGATGAGGATGAGGAAATGAAGGATTCACCAGCTCCCCCACCGGAAAAGAAAAAAAGGCATAGGTCCAAAAAGAAGTCGGTCGCGGTAGCAGCAACCTCCACGTCGACAGGCCCAGCCTATGTTCTGGAATTGGGGTCGGAGTCAGAGGTGGATTTCGATATGGGTTTTTAGAAGGGGACTCTGATGAGTCAGGTCAAGAGCTCCCCCAAATTGCAATGTTGTCACTGACGGAAGGAAAAAATAAATTGAAAAGAAAAAGGCCGGAAGAGCGGCGCCCTTCTCGATGAAGAAGCAACGATTTTCAGGCGAACCCATTCACGGGTCACGACCTATTGGTAAATTTTCTATTGGGTTTTTAGATTTCTTATTTCCTTGCCGGGTTTTGTTGGACACCGGGGCAACGGGTCCAGTTATATCTTCTGCTTTTGTTTCTGCGTTTTCTGTCCCAAAGGTGAAAAGAGACGTCCCGGCCAGAGTTATGGGATTTACAGGAGAGGTTATGGAAGGCACGGGACAAGCCTTTACTGTAATGTTGAATATTATTTCTGGGGGGCATAAGTCCGAGCTCTCCTTCGAGATAGCACCACTACCTAGCGGCATTGACGCCATTTTACCAGCGTGGTGGCTACAGGAGCATAAGCCGCTATTGCCCCAAATGGGAAGTAACCTTTCATGGAGAATTTTGCAAGACCCGACGCTTCATCGACCAGAAAGAAATTTCAGTGGTTCTAGATGACGACGCATTGGATGATCCGGAGGCACTATTTATCGCTCTATATCCGCGACACCGGGAAATCGACTTGAAAACAGTCATCCCAGAGCGATACCATCCAAAGCTCCAAGCCTTCCTCCAGTCCGAAGCCGATAAGTTGCCACCACACCGAGCCTCCGATCACAAGATCGATCTAGAACCTGGTCAGCCACCTCCCTGGGGACCCATCTACTCCCTTTCCGAGGTTGAATTGAAAGTCTTGGGAATACCTGGATAAGATGACGTAGGTAAAATTAGACCCAGCAAATCTCGCAGGTGCCCCCATATTATTTGTGAAGAAGAAGGACGGCAGTCTTCGCCACGTCGACTATCGGGGCCTGAATCACACACCATTAAGAATCGGTACACTCTACCCTTAGGGGAGGAATTGAGGGACCGCATTTCGGGCGCAAAGATATTTTCCAAGATTGACCTCAAGGAGGGATATAACCTGGTCCGGATCAAACAGGGTGACGAGTGGAAAACAGCGTTCAGAACCAGATATGACACTACGAGTACCTAGTCATGCCATTTGGGCTAACTAACGACCGCTACCTTTCAAGCACTGATAAACGATATCCTTAGAGAATTCCTCGACCAAGGGGTGGTAGCATACCTCGATGATATCCTGATCTACAGCAAGGACGAAGCCGAACATGAGGAACTAGTCAACCAAGTACTGGACAAGTTCATCGACAACAACCTAGTAGCTAACCCCAAGAAGTCGTTCTTTCACCAAAAGGTTATCGACTTCCTTGGATTCGTGTTAAGTGAAGAAGGAGTAGCAATGTCGACGGACAAGGTGGAAGAAGTCTTGAAGTGGGAATCCCCGAGGACCGTCAGGGACGTCCAAGTTTTTATGGGGTTCGCCAATTTTTACCGGAGGTTTATACGTAACTATTCCGGGGTCTGTAGTCCCATCACTAACTGTCTACGCGCGATGCTAAGAACTTCTCCTGACTAGCGCGTCAAGCGGCCTTTTTGAAGCTCAAGATCCTCTTCACGACTGCACCGATCTTGGTACATTTTTCACCAGAACGACAGTCTGTCGTGGAAACGGACGCAAGCGACTTTGCACTAGGCGCAGTCTTCTCGCAGGTAGTTGACGGCAAACTTCATCCTGTGGCCTTTTACTCCCGCAGTTAACCCAAATTAACTCAACTACGACGTATGGGACAAAGAAATGCTCGGTATTGTTGCCGCCTTTAAAGAATGGCGACGCTACCTAGAGGGACCCAAATACACTGTCTTAGTATACACCGATCACCACAACCTCCAATACTTTACAACCACCAAGGTTCTGAATCGAAGACAGGCACGCTGGGCAGAAGTTCTGGCGGAGTTTAATTTCAAAATCATCTACAGGCCAGGATCGAAGAATGGAAAAGCCGATGCACTGTCAAGACGTCCGATAGGGGCGTGAAGAGCCAGTTGAGAGGTTATTGAAGCCTGGACAGTTGGAAGGGATGGAAGGATATATGATTTCTGCGGCTTCGCTCGCCGGCAAAGAAGTGGTAGATTGGTCTAGGGACTTTCTGGACCTGGTTAGGGAGGCAGGAGAAAAGGACGAGGCGTGGAAGGAAGTGGAGAGGAAAAAGGGGTCTGGGGAATTGAAGGAATTCACGGCTAAGGAGGGATTACTCTTTTTCAAGAACTGCCTATATATACCGAGCAGCGATGCGTTCAAAATCCGAATCGCGCAATCAGAACACGACTCTAAGGTAGCAGGACACTTCGGTCAGGACAAGACATTGGAGTTGATCACGCGTAACTTCTACTGGCCAAAGATGAACGAATGGATAGACGACTACGTACGCTCATGCGACGACTGCCAACGAAAAAACCAAGCCGGCACCGCAAGTATGGAGCGTTACTCCCTCTAGAAATACCTCACACCGTATGGTCGTCCATATCAATGGATTTCGTTGTTCAGCTACCAGAATCCAAGGGTTATACGCAAATATGTGTAGTAGTAGACCGGTTCTCAAAGATGGCTCATTTCATTCCCCTCCCAGGCACCGCGTCCTCCCAAGATTTGGCCAAAGTATTCCTGGCTCAAATCTGGCGCATTCACGGACTACCTCTAGATATAGTTTCCGACCGCGATGCCAAGTTCACGTCGAGCTTCTGGGCCTCTCTGATGGAATTATTGGGTATCAAGCTTCGTATGAGTACCGCTTTCCATCCTCAAACCGATGGTCAGACCGAGCGGGTCAATCAAACCTTTGAACACTACCTCCGGGCATTCTGCAATTACGAACAAAACGACTGGGCTGAACTACTCCCGCTGGCCGAATACGCATACAACAACTCCGTAACCTCTGCAACGGGACAATCCCCCTTCTATACCAATTACGGATACAACCCTCGAACGAATTGGCCAACGGAAAACGAAGTAGTCAACCCCACCAGTGACCTCTATGCCCACTTTATACGAGGAGTGCACGACGCCGCCCGGCAAAAACTCACCATTGCAAGGGAAAGAATGGGAAAATACTATGATAGGAAGAGGGAGACACCACCAGCGTTCAAGGTAAGGGACAGGGTCATGTTCAATGCAGTCAACCTCCGAACCCGTCGTTCCACCAAAAAACTGGATCATAAGAAAATGGGACCATTCATCATCAAACGACTCGCGGGAAAACGGGCTTGCGAACTGGACCTCCCTCCTCAAATGAAGGTCCACCCTGTATTCCACATCGAATTACTGGAACCATACCGGGTGAGCACTATTCCCGGACGGGAACAACGACCCCCTACCCCTGACGTGGTGGATGCCGAAGGAGAAAAGCTGTATGAGGTGGAGAGAATTATAGGAAGCAGGAAGAGTAGGAAAGGAGTAGTGGAATATCTGGTGAAGTGGCGGGGTTATCCGGTTGGGGAAAGCACGTACCAAGTTATCGACGCTATGGATGAGGAGGTACTGACGCTTGTCCGAGACTTCCACCGGAAAAACCCCAAGGCCACGATGGACCAACGCCTGAGACTGTAGAGGTACCCTCCGCGGCTAAGTCCTTCCCCTCCACAGACACCACGGGTGATATGTGGAGAAGGTTTACTGGAACCACAGTCAGTCAGAAGATACTCTGAGGACAGAGCACCCTGAGAGGGGGGTAAGCTGTCACGGGTATGGGAGATGGGGACCTGAAGACAAGAGGAGGAGCCCTTCCCACGTCTATCACCCCACTGGGCGCGCCAGAGAGGCACGGTATTGCCAGTATGGAGCCCAGTGCGCAGTTGCGGAATCTCTAGTAAACGAACCCGTTTTCGACCCTGAAAATAACCCCCGGAGCGTCAAAGCGCCGGCACAGTCGCTCTGAACACCGGTGGGTATATGAGGGGGCAACAGTGCGAGTTTGGAGTCAATCGGACCAAAACTGAATGATCGGTGGAGGTAACGAAGAAGCTGACGCTGGTGGCGCCCAGGGGAAGGTAAGACTACCCGACACCTCCGGTACCGATCGGTATCAGTCCTAATGTTGAGCCATGCTTGGTGATAGATAACGATAGAGGAAAGAGTTGGTGAGCGAAGTCGAGCCCGGTACCAGGGGGTTATCAGGTAAGGCTGATCCCGAAGACTCCTCATGACCACTGACGAAGGCTGAGTGCATGCAGCAACGGGATGTAACCTGAGGGATTTATGAAACAAATGTTTAGACATCGATGTTTGGGTTTTAGACATGGATGTTTGGGTTTATAGAATGGGTGTATAGAAACGTTTGGCGTTCTTGGCAGGTTTTCAGGGTCTTCGGGGTCTCGCATCTAGAATCATCTAATTGTAATAGTTAGTCCGCGTGACATTTGCGCGGGATATAAATACGGTGTCATTCTCCGACTTTGTTAAAATCATCAGCGACGAAGAAAGAGTCTTATCGATATAATAACTATTCTATTCGATCTATACGCTTTATCTTTTCACGACTGAGTGATTCCGGGAAGACTTTACTTGAACGCTTCGTTGAAGACTTTACTTGAACTACTTCGTTGATTACCATTGAGGACTAGCAGTGGACGACCGAGACTGACAGTACCGCATTGACTGAAGAGACCTCGTTCCTTTCTACCTTTGTAGTTAGCGCTTCGAACTCCTAGCTCTTTACGAGACTGCTCGGGTTGTCTGGTGTGACACCCTAATACACACCTAGTATTCCACCCCACCATCTCCCAATATCCTATTACCAAATCTTCATGCCACCGAATCCTATAGAAAGAGATGACGTTAACCTCAGCCCACTGCACCTCTCTCTCGCTTACCATTCCTCCTCTAAACGTATCACCACTGCGACTACCAAGCTGTCAAGACTATTGCCAAAATGCCGGGACAGAACTCAATACCTCTAACGGGGCGGGGTCAGGGTTCGAGGACGGAGGTTGGGACGAGGGCAGGGACAGAGACGGGGCGGATTCAACTCGGGATACACCGGAGTCGGTAACGGGTTCAGGGTGGATTCAGGTTCAGGGACGGGGGCCAGGGGAACAGAAGACCGGAGTCAAAGTATGTATTGCTAATGAGAGAAGAAGACGGTGCCTAGAGAGGCGAAGACATAGGAGAAATGAAGCTCTATATATATAACTATTTCCCCATTGCTGACTCAGACCATAGAAAACCTAAGAACTCCTTTCTCGGCCGAGCCGTCCATACTATTCCTTATACCGACAACTCCATCCCATAGGGTCCCAATTACCCCTAGCGCTTTCATTCCATCATCCAAGCTCCTTCCTATTCCGTTACCCTGATTCCGACATCGACCAATCTTAACCAACAACCCTGTTCCGGAGACGCCTTGACGGCAGACGGGAGGATCGAGGTTGAGCCGTGATAATACCTAGCAAAAATTAGCGTCAAGATTCTGCTATGACCGATAGGTTGGCCAAACTCACAAGACAATGTTTTGGAGGCTAATGAAGACAAGTGCATCTTGGGAGACCAGGATTGTCTTACAGCACTGATGTCCTAGCATTAAGTGGACATACCAAACAACTATACAATGGCTGCGGAATGACTGCGTAATGGGAAAAGGGAAACAGGTTTTTTTGAGAGGATTGTAGAATGGCTGCGCAATGACTGCGTTATGGGAGAAGAGAAATAGGTTTCTTCGGAAAGAGTGTATCATGATTACGCAATAACTGTGTCGTTAGAATGGGAAACAGGTTTTGGAGAAGGAAGTACAGATTAGTAATCAAGGCGGGAGGAGGGTTATGTATAGGGAAGCTGGCAGCGAGCTTTGTAGATTTTTTTCCTTTCCTGTTCACCACATTTTCCTGTCATCATAGCACATAGGAATCAAATCCTATTGCTCGCTATAAGTCTTTAGTCTTGAAATACTTTCGACTTTGGTCTCCGGAAGTAGAGCTTCATAGCTTCTTCTGTAACTCTAGCTACCTCGTCAGCTGATCCTCACTTTCCCTGCTCCGTTCCCTAGTCTTTGCCTTGGCTGTCGACTTGCGCTTGCCCTTGCCGTAGCCTTCACCTGAACATTTGTCCTTTTACTCGCTCTCGGTTGTGTAACGGAGGCTCTCCTTTAGGAGTGTGGCCGTAACGTACTTTATGGCGAAACCGCCCATGACAGGGATTCCGATCACTTATATAATCAATGCTTCCAGGGGCCCCGCATCAAATAAATTTGCTTGTGGAGCGAGAACCACAGATCACAGAACAAAGCAGCATATCAAAATGGGCCGTTTATCAAAAAAAGAGAAGGATGATCGGGAGGAGAGGTTAATTTTGGCTATCCATGATTACAGAAGGAGTGCAGAATCCTCAATAAGAGCTTCAGCCGAGAAATTCTCAATTCCTTATTCTACCCTCCGGGATCGGTTAGGTGGAGCACAGAGTAGGAGAAAAAGTCACCGGCATTAACAGCTTTTGACTGAGCAAGAGGAAAAATCTATGGTACGCTGGATATTAAAAATGGATGATTGGGGGTTCCCACCTCGTATGACCATAGTGAAAGAGATGGCTGCAGTTTTAGTTAAACGCCATGCCAGTCATCGAAATCTCGGCAAACATTGGCTTACAAGATTTCTGGACCGTAATCCAGAGGTGGCTACAAAGCTCAGTCATCGCCTAGACCGTCAGAGGGCATTGACTTCAAACATACTGATTTTAAAGGATTATTTCCGCAAGGTACTACATTCTTTATTTTATATATTGAACAACGCTTACCTTGAAGTTTTGTAGTTAAGCGAAGTCACAAAAAAATTTCAAATCCTACCAAAAGATACCTACAATATGGACGAAAAAGGTTTTATGATGGGGGTTGCTAAACGTTGCAAAGTAATTTGTAAAAAAGGCAGGAAAATCCGCGCTTGACATATGATGGAAGTCGGGTGTGGGTAACGGTGATTGAGGCGGTCAGTGGTGATGGTCGAGCACTTCCGCCTATGGTTATTAATAAAGGAAATAGTCATTATATGGGTTGGTATTCAGCCCTGAAAGGAGAAGAAGCGACATTTAGTTATTCTCCAAAAGGTTGGAGTGATCAAAAGCTTGGCTATGAATGGTTGGTCAAAAACTTTGAGCCCTACTCGGCTATACAGTAAGCAGCCAATTAAAGCTGGAAATTTTGTAATACTAATTGATTTTATATAGGGCAGGAAATAATCATCGACTGTTAATCCTAGATGGACATACTAGTCACCTCACTTGGGAGTTTTTTGACTTTTGCTTAAGTCATCGCATTATTCCTTTATGTTTACCTGCCCATTCAACTCATATGCTACAACCGCTGGATATTGGCCTCTTTAGTCCTTTACAAACACACTACAGTAACGGCTTGGATTTACTAACTGCCACTGGAATTAATAAAGGAATTTTTTTACAGTAAGTTATATGAATTATGTACCCACAGTCAATATATATTAATCAGTTATATACAGGCTCTTATTCCCGGCCGAATATCTTGCATATACTAAAGAAAATATTCTTAGCGCTTGGACAAAGGCTGGAATTATCCCCTTCAATCCCCGGAAAGTTATAGACAGAGAAAAAGTCCTGAATGCCAAGAACGCCGAGACGTCAAAAACCCGTCCATCAATCACAACTCCAGTAGCTACCCCTAGAACTTCTAGAAGTGCAATCAGCCTCATGCAGCAAGCGGCAGGGTTAGTTAAAGGTAATACAGAAAGTGCATTCAGACTGAAGTCAATTATAAGTCAACTTAATAGAGGGCTTCAGGGAGCTATCACAGACAAAGAAATTGGAGAAGAGATGCATAGACAATATAGGCAAAGAGTTGAGAATAAACCTAAAACGAAACTAATGATAGACGGAGAATCAAAAGGGCTAGAGTCATTACTACTGAAGAAGTATTGAGGTTGAGAGAAGAGAGAGAAAGGTCTGATACAAAAAAGGAGGGAAAGAAAAAAAACTATAAAGGCAGGGTCAAAACAACAGATTTTGATAGGAATTCTGGGTTCAACCTTTCAGCAAAGCGGAAAAAGTAAGTTTACATATCAAAGAATATTATTGAGCATCTAGATTCTGATATTGTGTGGTATATTGACAGAATTTGCGAAGCCAGCGAGGAGGTAATATGGTCAAGTAGCGAGGAAAGTGAATTTGAGCCAACCCTCTGCCAAGGGCAAGAGAAGGGTTCCGGGAAGGTCTCGGACTTTATTGCAAGCTCTAATAGTGTAATTACTTCACTTGTTGTTGGAACGGGCAGAGTCCTCAGGTCAGGGAAATGATTTTATTGAATGAAAATATCGATTACATAAGCGATCGGAATCCCAGTCATGGGTGGTTTCGCAGTAAAGTACGTTATACTCTATAGAGGAGTAGGAAAAACTAAAGTGTTCTTCCTGTAAGGGCACTAGTTTCCAAAGCAAGTGATTTGTATAGAAATAGAGTTTTAAGAACGAAAATAACTTTAAGGAGTCCCGTCGCTACAAGAGAATCTGTCAAGTTTGTTTCGATGGAGATGGGTGATGGAAAGGCCGGAAGAGGGACTTGGTCTTAGGTATTTATAATACTCGACCTTCCGTCTTCCTTTCAGAGATTGCAGAGCTGATCTCAAGCCCATTAGTCAGGGGACAAGCGACTATTTCCTATGATAATGAGGAGTGATCTAACCTGAGTCAGCTCGGGGGAATAGTCTATCTGAGCTGAAAAATCACGCAACACCAAGACCTGTAACATCAGCAAAAAATGTGGCTGCGTCTTGTGACGCCTGGGCGCCACAATTGGCACAAGACGTTGAAGACGCCCAAATATCAATTGCTTACCTACATCCCCGCGCCCCGGCGCCACAAGATAGTCTTGGTCTTCCAAGACGCATTTTTCGTCTTTAGTCTTCAAAACCTCGTCTTGTACCTTTTGCCAGGCTAGCAGTCATGGCAGAACCTTGACGATTGGACAGTTCAGGTGATTCACGGTAGATGGTTTATTTAATTCTATGTAATCCTATGTAATTCTATATACAAGTAGATGCCTGCGCGACGGTCCCCGCTCCACCCACGCGCCTGCCCGCGCGCCTGCCCGCGCGCCCACCTCACTACCTGTAGAAGTCGTCGATTTGGACGTGTCCATAGCGTGGATTTAGGCGTTGATTTGGGCGTGTTCATGGCGTCAATTTGGGCGTGTCCTAGGCGTCGATTTAGGCGTTGATTTGGGCGGGTCCATGGCGTCGATTTGTGCGTTGATTTGGGCGAGTCCATGGCGTCAATTTGGGCGTGTCCATGGTGTCGATTTGGGCGTTGATTTGGGCGAGTCCATGGCGTCAATTTCAAAGGCGTGTCTAGGCGACGATTTAGGCCGATTTGGGTGTCGATTGGGCAGAGACTCTATATAGACATTAGCATAGGTGCCGGAATATGGGATAGGTAGATACTCGAGATAGAGCCTGAGGTGGAGGTGAAGGTGGAGGTGAAGGTGGAGATGGAGGCGGAGGCGGCGGCGGGGGTGCTTAAGACCTGGAAACTGCGCCAAGAATGACATTGATGACAGGAGCTAGTCCTAATCGGGTTTAGTCTGTGTCGGCATATCACTTTTCTGCCAATATATTACATTTTGGAGACGTCAAAAGACGACCTGTCATATTTAGAAGGAGCTAATGAAATTTTATACGTACCCAAAGATTTACATATCACTTTTAAGAAATTTAGATGAGCCAAATGTGACCTATCACTTTTTGGAGGTACCAGACGGCACCCGATGCATCCAGACGACGACTTTGGGTATTCTACGTCTTGGGAGACAAGATGCGTCTTGGCGAGACCTATTTTTTCCTGATGAAGTGGGACCCTAAAAACTAGCAAGAACGGCTAAATGGATGGAATGCTAATCGAGATGACAGAAGATCTTTTCTCAAGATCGATTTTGGACAGTTCACGGACGAATATAATTATTTTGGCATTTTAAAGATACACCCCTCATATACCCACCAGTGTCCAGAGCTAGCATGCCGGCGCTTTAGTGCTCTTGGGGTTATTTTCAGGGTCCAAAACAGGTTTATTTTAGTGTAAAATCTCAACTCCGCAAATTGGCCCATATAACCACCGTCGAAAAGACTTATGAGCAGAGCAGCATATGAACACGCCTCGATCTCACTATCAGGCTTTTACGCTGCTTTCTTCCATCGATTCATCATATATTTTTATGACGATTAGGCTAGAAGGATGGAAGGATTACGACGCAAGCATGACAATACACAGAAAGCGATGAACAAGATAGGTTCTACGGGTTTACGTTATACTATGGAGGAGTCATGAGTGAAAGATGAACGAAATGACCAGCGCTTAAAGGTTTTCATTATATATAAAAGAACGGCGCTACTTCAGACTTTCTTTCCTTTCCTTTCTCTTCACGCAACGTCTTCTGTCTGTAGTATACCAATACATTATAGTCGCTACTTAATAAGCCAGTGACTATCGCTGTCCCTCTACCTCTCTACCTACATACTTCCTTCTCGGAAGTATCGCTGTTACTACCACGTACCCTGCAGAATGAAGCCCCATCCCCTACGCCCCCTTGAGATATATGTACTTAGGACATCTATAGCTTTCACTGTTGAAGTAACCACTGATCCCACCAGGTTTATCAGCTATTGTCGAAACAACCTTGCTCATGCCTATATAGATTTCTTCTGTTTAATTTTCTTGATTGTATATAAGATCTCTGGGTCCATACCAAATGATTCACGAGACCCTCGCCGGTATTCATGGGTGCTCGTCAGCTGACCTCCAAACTACCGCTACCTTAATAATTAACCCCTAGTATCATCAGTAGGGCTGTCGTCTCAAGGAGCTACTCTTATGACTGCTGCTGCTGAGTAGGTATCAAAGAGAGAATAGAAAGAGTATAAAGGATTTTGTGAACTGAGTATATAACCCCGTTACAGGATGTACCCCTTTATCTCGCTTGCGTCATTGTTTTCATCTGTCGCCCTTGAAGTCCTAGTCGCTCCGTCCGGAAATGCAGGTAAGGAATTGACTTTTGGACATCTTGGCGTCTTTTGCATCTTGTGCAGATTGTAGTGCCCAAGTGCTACAAGATGCAGCCCGATTTTTTGCTGATGTACTGAGACTTCTAGATATTTTTTGAGCCTTCTGAAGCTCAGAGGACTTCAGGAGACAATTGCGATCTTGCTGATGCCGTTGTTGTCCCCGCTTCAGCTCCCGAGAATCAAGTCAGGGCCACCAACTGTAGGCCTCGTGTATGTTTCATACAACAGGACGTAGAATATTGATAGAATGTCGATCAATGTATGGCAATTGTCGATAACACTTCCGAGATTATAACATTGTTAAGAGAGAGAGAAAGGACGCAAGTCCACAGGCACAAATATTCTAACTAATTAGACATGTGTCATCCTAGTGTCCCGGTGTTCTGTCAGATCATCGAGTAAAGCGCTTAATTACACGTAGCCTCTACAAGATTATGGAACGACTTAGCTGTAGATTACTAATAGAGCCTAACCCTTTGTGGTGGTACATGTATCTATTGCGGCTCTGCCCATGCGTGAATCACAAACCTCAAACTTTCGCGTTCTAGGAAATTTTGAGCTAACCACCAGGCTAAGGACATCTAACCCAGCAAACAGAAGTTCAATAGCCACAGCAGGGAGGAAAGTGCTGTGCCTCTCACGACATACATCGCCTCAGCACCGCCGTGCTTCCGATTCACTAGAGCTCCTGGATCTACTTCATCCTGGAAAGAGAGGAACGACATCACCGACGAAGTCAAGGCTGTCAAGATGGATGAGCCGCCTGCATTGATCTTGTCCCTCGACTGGTCGGATGGAACAACAACCTGGCAAGATGGTGTGAACGGCCCGACAGAAGAGATGCTTGATGTAACGCCAGATGAAAAGGGCAATCAAGACTACCTACGGCCAATCGAACGGTACAGTAAAAAGGAGATCAGTTGGCTATGCAAGATGGCAGGATGGCTCGTAGAGTCGAAGGACCCAGAGATGTACAAACAGTACAAAAACAAAAAGATATGTCTCATGAGCCTCCCCGAGAATTACAGGTTATATGAACATGTCAAACAACCGGGCCCTGTAAGCCTACCAATTACTGATTTATATTGTACTGAGCCCTGCTGACTGATCTCTGAAGGGCACTGAAGGTAAAGCTCGAATCGATACTTACCTCTACGGCCACCCTAAAGGGCCTAGAAAACGCTACAGATCTGCCGCGGATTTTCAACCACATTTCGTCTGGCTCGCGACGGATCCAAGCAAAAATCCGGAAAATTGTAAATGTCGTGTCTGTAGCGGCCGAGCTGCCCCCGACACGCCGGAGGCACCAAGCTCACCAACACCACCAAGGAATACTGCAGCCGCTACTACAGCAAAAGAAAAGCCTACATCAACGACGCATAATGTTCCAGCTACAAGGTCTAAGCTCGCAGCAGCTTCGGGTACAATAAGCAGGAAAACCACAGCTACACCAGCTGTTGCTACTCGACGCTCACTCTCTACTGCGGCAAACTCTCGTTCGTCTACTCCAATTACAGCTCCTGTACCAACGGCACCCACCCCGCCCACGGCACCTACGGCACCTACAGCACCTACAGCCCCCACAGCACCAACGGCGTCCACCGTGCCCCCAGCGCCTATACTTCCCACACCAACGCCTTTTCCTCCTTTTCTTCTAGATTCATTGCCTACTACCCCGGAAAGGCTTTCTTATGCTGCGGGCGGTCCATACATTTTTCGACCTGGAGAGCTTGTTTGGTGTCAATGCACTGAAGCGTGGTCTCTTGGTATAATTGTGTCAGGGCCCGAAGCCGGGCCTTTGCAAGTAACAAGTAACTCGCAGGGACAGCAAAGCTATACTGTTCAGGTATTAAAATCCCCACTTGATGCTGCAATGTCAACACCTTATCCCGGAATTACTGTAGCCAGTCTTAGGCCCTGGTTGGCGTGGAGTACGCCTGATTTGAATAACATACCGCTTCGGAACATCCAGTCGTATGACGATGTGGCGTGGGAGCAGTTTCACGGTGTCCGAGGCCTCGAAGTTGACGCGAGCATCATGAAGTCCAGGGACATTGATTCTTCCTTCAATCTAGTTGACAGAATTGAGTTTGGCGGCTGCAGTTACTATGCCGGTGTATTTTATGGGGCTGAGAAGCTTTACATCGGTGACGTTGTACGGCTAAAAAAGCTGAATCCGTCTGCTCTTGCGCCTGGGTTAGAAATTATGGTTATCGCAGGTATCCAGGACATGCGGTTACGGCCTTCAACCATTAATGCGAGGAGCAAGTCCACTGATGTCACTGTAATTGGTGATGTATACACACTTATTTCATACCGCGCCAGTGATGCACCATCACCACTGCTCCCGCAATGGCTACCACATAGATTAGTCAAGGAGACTATTGCTCGGAACCGGGTCACGTCTTTGCCCACTGTCTCTCAACCTATCGTCTCAACCTGGAAGTTGGTTCATGCAGCGCATACCATAAGGCTTGAAGACATCAAGGGGAGATGGTATGAATCCTCGCTGTTGATTCCGTTCCTCAAGGGCAGAGAGCACTACCAGCAAACATTGCAAAGTGGTATCTGGGACGAGGTTGCAACCCAGATGAATGAGATGGGAAATGCCGGAGCGGCTTCAAGCCGTGGATGGTGCAGAACTGGTAAAAGAAATGATGTTTTGACTACTTCTGTTCCCGCCAGTTTCTCGCTAGAAAGGGGTGGTATTGAGCATGGTATGGAGGGTCTTGCGCTTCAGCAATCTAATCAGATGCTACAGAATACACACAGAGAAATGGTCGATCTTACTGGGGATGATGATGCAGAGGCCATTCAGCAACAGGGAGAGTACGGGCTGGACGGAGGGGCGGATCTCGAGCCGGATGATGCGTTTTTACGTCAAATGGCTGAGGATGTCGCCAGTTTCCTGAAAGATCCTGGTGACTCATTCTATGGAAGCTTGTAGCAGATTTTCTTTTTCATATACTTTTCTTATTAACCTTCTTTGCCTCTTTCTCGTCGGTGTGGTGTTAAATTCAAACCGGCCAAGTAAGGCTGGATGACGGACTGTATTTGTATTATGATTGTGAAGTAGCCTGATATATGCGGGGATATTTGTGTGTTTTGAGATAATATTTCCTTCATACTTTGCATTCTTCGCAGATGTCGCTAGCCTAAAATCATTTCTAATATGAAGTTCATTGACCCATTTTTAAAACCATTCGTGATCAATAAATCACAGGGAATGCTGCCAAGGCCGAGTGCTAGATCATGAATATAAAGCAAAATGTGTCGCAAGATGAGGAATTATGGTATCTTGCTATCTTGGTTTAAGCTTTAAGACCCTGGGTGTTCGATATATGCATGCAAGCTCCTCAACCAGGCAATACCAATAGTGCCCCTTCCTCTACTTGCTGGAAAAAAAAGTATGGTCTCAACCTAGTCTCGTTCCCAGACTGTTGTTTTGTTGTGTGCAGAGGTAGGCACCACAGGCTGGGCACGAGACTAGTCTCAACCCGAACATCCCCGGCTCACCTTGGAGACCATACGCTTATCCGAAAAGTATACATTTCGGAATCATAAAATTTGAGAATTTTTCCCGCCCCCTCCTTTCCTCCTAAGTCATTTGGGTAACTATGATATATATTAAAAAATTGTTATATGCGTCTTTACCGTCTTATTGTAACCGCGATAGTAGTTGGGGGGTCTAACTTCCCTATTAAACTACTGTAAGGTGGGGACACGAGACTAGGATATCCCATCTGTGGTGTAACTACATGTATGCTTATATTATTATATATGTATCGGTGATATTGTTGGCAACATGGGTAATTTATAGTCGCACATCGCTATGCCGGATGGCTAAGATTCAGTATTGTAAGAAATTCGAGATAGCAAGTTGATTGTATCCCTTGGATGAAATCGTCAAATTCGCAGCCTGGACCGTGCACGCACTGAGTTGGGTATATCCGTTGCTCTTAATGGTTGATAATAACAATAGAGCCAATGAAAAATAGCTGTTACCTGCCTGCTTGAGCTAGTATCAGCTCAAAAAGGCAAGCTGCGAATTTGACAATTTCATCCGTCCAAGGGATAGTAAAAGAAAAAAAAAACATCTTAAGGGATCTGGCGTATTGAGATCCAGGACTATAGTAGCATGCACTAAATAAACCCTCATTACAAAGAATCACGGGGGTTGAACAATTATCAATTAACTCACATGCACAAACCTCACCTGCAGTGCTATACTTACATGTGATGATGATGTGATGGTAGAACAGAGAATTTATCCATCCACCTTTAAAGCTTCGGCTACAGGTAAGTGCAGTGTTGGGATATATCACCGGCGGGTATTTAGAATGTAGTAAGCAGTGTGTACTGCTATGCTATCATCAATGACGTTCTTTCCGCATCTAGCACCACCGCCACCACCGCACCCCACCACAAACACTCATACACGCTACATCAACAGCCCAACTAATTAATTGCACAAACCAATACCACTCACTGAAACGCAAATAAGCCCACGATGTTCGGAGCCATCTGCGCCGGTCGTGCAGGTACGTCCTCCCCCTCACCCCGGAGACAACCATCATTATCGTCACCACGCGGCTGAACTAATACCCAGAATGTCAGTCCAAACCAATATCCAAGCCGTTTCCGACACTCAATTCATTTTCCACCTCCACTCGCCCTCAACAATCAATCACCTGGTCATTTTCCTTCTCCCGGAGGCCGCCACGCTCCTCCCCCCAACCCACGGTGCAACAGTCCACATCCAATTCCCCGGCCGGCCCTTCCAGCTCCTCGGTGCAATCTCGCTGTCGAAGCCGAGCGCTATCTTCCGAATCAAGTCTACAGCGGGCGCGGCTCAAGGCGCTGGCGGCGCAGATGACGTGATGGACGGCGCCGGCGCGGGCGCGGTCAACGAAGGAGAGGCAATCCTGGGAATCTCAGTGGAGCCGCTAGAGAGTGTGCAGGCGCAGGTATCGGCGATCGAGGGCGCGCTAGTGGTAAAGAGCTCTGCGGGGCCGCCGCCGACGACTGTTCTTGCGAGAAGGATCATCAAGAATGCGTTCAATTTCTTGTCGAGTTTTGCGACGGGGGGCTCGAGTGGGGACGTGGTCCCACTCAAGAGCTTCCAAGACTGGTGGGTGAAGTTTGAAAAGAAGATCGAGTACGACCCAACTTTCCTAGAAAGGGACGAGCAGTAGATATACTGAGTTCTACATAAATCTATTCACTTTCATCAAAAACAAACCATGAGTTTCATACGCCCTAAGCTGAAGAGGAGGAGAAAGACACGAACCGGGAACATTAAAGTATTAAAAAAAAAAAAAAGGAGGCATAACTTCCACCGGAAATAATGAAGGAAACCTCTATCCTAACAGGGGGACAAAACAAGACTAATGACCTTAAAGCTTGCCATACTGCACACCGAACATGCATAAACGAAAAAAAGGAAGAAAAGGAAAAGACCAGGTTAATAATCAATTGCGCGGCGGTAAAGGACTTCTTGTCCTTGGTGCACCACTTCTGCTCGGCGAGACGTTCCTACTTCTGCTGGAAACTTGCAACCTCTCTCTGCTTCCTAACCTTGACCCCATCCCTGACCTTATGGCATTGACAGCAGCGCTTCCCAAAGGAGGATCGTACATTCCACTTTTGCCCTTCCAGCCAACTTCCTCCTCGTCAGATGATGATGAAACGCTTCCTAATTCAAAACCCACCCCACTAGCGTCATGGCCTTCTTCCATTACTCGTTCATATATAATCCCACCATTAGGCCCAAGGATCTTCCGCTTACTGTTCTTGCCCGAGATGACAATTGTGCGCCAGATCTTGCCCCTTCGTTCTCGACCAAGAAGAAGAAACCCTGCCATGCCAAAAATGAATAGAATGAGTACAATTCCAGGAATTCGGCGCGGGACTTTGTCTCCTTCATTCCAAAGGTTATCGTGCCAATGGGACGAGTCGCTCTCGCCATCCATGCTGTTATTTGTAATTCCCGGCAGCGGGAGATGATATAGTGAGTTTTCTGCCTCGGAAGAGGCAAACTCAAAGTCGCTAGGCAAACCGCTGACACTGGGGGCTGTATTGCTTCCAAAACCGACTGCCATCACAGTGTTATCTTTGGGGGGAACCTTGCTAGAAGCATAGAGGACCATTTTGCCCAATGTCCATGAGACCTCCACACCTCCAATTTTATCCACGGCTTGGAATGGGTTAATAAAGCCTTTATCTTTTGCGGCATCGACGACCTCTTCCGTTACATTATGTTTCGAGCTGCCGGTTGGTTCTAGCCCCACTCGCGGGATTCCAATGCCATTGTGCAGGACGTTAATAAGCCAGGACGCTTTGAAGCAAACTACCGCAGCAGCTTCTTCATCAACCTTTTTACCCCATTTATGTTGTTCTATGAGGTCTTCAATATGGGGCCAGTCCTGGCTGCAGAATTCTTTAACTCGGGCTTGGTATGTTTCGAGATCGTAAGATTTTGTTTTATAGTCAATTTCAAAGATTTCGTGAGTGGTGTGCCAGTATTCTGATACGCCCACAAAATGATTAATGTCAAAATCAATTGCGGGAGCATGTTTGCCTGTAAGTAGACATGAAACATCCGTGCATGGCCCATCCTTCGCGAGCAGAGGGTAGGTTTGAGAGAGACACTCCTCGAACTTTCCTGTTCCCACCAGGTGCTCCTCCTCTAAAGCCCTTACATTCTGGGGGTCGATCTCCTTCCCGTCCAATGTGACCTTTAATCCGACCGGCAGACAGGGATCCGGTAACTCTACTACACCATTCCCGCCGCTTGCCAGTAGAAGACTATCCACATATCGCATCCGGGCTTGATTAACCCCGAACCCAAGCCATGTTGTAACAAAAATTCCGAACTCCATTGGCGATCCATCTAATGTCCTTAGCCTTAGCAAAGTTAAATCTTCGGTGTGCTTTGCCGCTTCAGTTACATTCGGCGCAAATGCAATCTGCGCACTCGCGCCACCCATATCCAAAAATCCATAGGTATGGTGTCCTTTTCCATGGTTGTGTTTTGCTGGGTCGTTAAACCCTCCAAGTAGATAGTTTGCGGCGATCCACCCGTACAATCCTTCGGTCTCACCGGAAATAACCTGGATGTGCACACCGCAGTCGGGTAACAAGAATTCTGTGTTGCGCCGCGCGTACGTGCATATCTCGTCCAACAACCTCCGGCGTTGCATGTCAGGAAGCAATCGCATTCCCGCCGTTGCTAATAAGAACAATGGCGTGTCTGCTATTGAATCTTTCGGAATGTGTTCCAATGCGTGCGCAAAAAGTTTCGCGAGATGATCAGGGCCAACATCTTCAGGGTGATCGCCAAAAGTTGAGATACCTATGATAGGATAAGATTAGGAATTTATTCTCTGGCGGCGTTGCAGTGATGATTCAAGGGAAATACCTGGATGAATCTTTTTTGCCCATTTTTTGCTTGTAATGATCTCTGGTAGACCTGCAAGCTGCTCTTTAGTTGCCTTTTTACGGGCCTGCTCAGGGTCGTTCCACTGGTAGATATGAATGCGAGTCCCGCTCGATCCAGCATCCAGGATAGCTCCGTCTTGAAGTTGGTGTCAGTCGAGCTTATCTTTAAAGTAACAAACAAGGGATTGATGGTGGGGAGAGGGGGGCGATAGCAAAGAGAGGTGAAGTTAATGAAAATACCAACACTTTTCAGTCGGCATCGGGATCTGTTGCTTTCCCGTTTGATACACAAGCAAAACGAGGGTGTTAAGAAAAAAAACAGGATGAATGCAGATATGTTATTAGAATGGTCAATTAGATAGGGTGAAAGGGTCCCTGGGGAAGGGGTTTCGGGAATTAAAAGGGTTTTTGACGGAATAGAAGAACGCCGGGCCCCAGCTGAGAAGAGTACCAGTTAAGAGCCAGCCAGGAGGAGGAGGGTCTTATCATATCACATCAGCCATTGAAACATTCTGCTATCGGTTCTAAAACACGAGGGTGCCTTGGCATAGACGCAAGTATACGAGGCTTTGAGGGATAGGAACAGGTTGTCAGGTTGTCAAGTTGTCAGGTTGTACTTACACATCTATTTGCAGCAGCTACCCCTTTTTGATCGTCTATGATAGAG
Organism: Morchella sp. 2018-W16; assembly: GCA_024713755.1. Taxonomy (NCBI): domain Eukaryota; kingdom Fungi; phylum Ascomycota; class Pezizomycetes; order Pezizales; family Morchellaceae; genus Morchella; species Morchella sp. 2018-W16. The sequence continues at coordinate 2,690,026 of JAMGYY010000003.1, read as the reverse complement.
CATGGTGCCGCATACCATAAACGCGACATAAACTGTACCGCGAATAACCTTCCAACCAAACAAGATATAGTGCGGCGCGGCTTAAAGGTGACAAAAGTTGCATCGCTTATAACTTCTCAACAAGACAAGATATCAAAAATCTAACACACAAAATTGTAGATATAGGTATGATGAAGACTTTTGTGTGTTAGATTTTTAATATCTTATCTGTTGAAAAAGTTATAAGAGATGCCATTTGCCTATTTTTGTATATAAAAAGCACCAAAACCTGGTGGAGTGGAACAGTATTATACACATTTATACCCCCTACATGACAGACTTACAGCCAAGATGTAGTTTTCAGCCATAACATGGCTGGAATATAAGGCCCCTACCAGTCAACAAGCAGCCGGAGTGGCCATGATTGTTCCAGCTGAGATACCAGCATGTTACCTTTAAGATACGCCGCACCATATTAAAGGTTTATGAGACCAAATTGCAGGCAGGGTATGATTAAGATAGATTTTGAATATTTTGTCTGGTTGAAAGGTTACTAGCCATATCTTTTACCTCCTTTAACGCCGGAACGGATATTCCTATCAGCCGTAATCAAAAGTTAGTCTTATAAAGAGTTTATAGATTTTTTTTGAATCTGATATATCCCCTAAATCATACTTATACCATACGTAAAAAGGCTTGAAAAAATGTATAATGTTTTTATTAGACTAACTTTTGACTAAGTCCTCACTAAAGCTGAAATCAGACCAATAGGAATATCCGTTCCGGCTTTAAAGTATTTATATACAGCACCTAACTACATGTACAAAGCTCTAGAATCAAGTGAGCAGACTCATGTAGATCCTGTTAAAAATGCAGGACTGGTTCTTGACATCTTCAGTCATACATAAATGGTGAAGCAATGAAAGGGGGTACTAATAGTAGTAAGTAACAGTGGCTTCATAGACGGCTTTTCAATAAACAGAAATCATGATAGGCTTCATTCTCAAACTACAGCTTGTCCACATCAGCAAGACTTCATTTGTCTCCTGAAGTCTCCTGAGTCTCAGGAGACTCAAAAAATATCCGGGACTCATCAGCAAGATTTTACAAGTCTCAGAAGATTACAAGGGTCTCAGGAGACTCAGGAGACTGTCAGGAAACTCAGGAGACTCCAGTGACAAATGGTGAAGCTTACTGATGCTCTCAGGAGACTCTCAGGAGACCCAGGAGACTGTTGGGAGGCTCCAGTCACAAATGGTCGTTTGCTGATGCATACCTATCCAGAAAAGTAAAAATATCAGTGAAAATAATAGTGAAAAAACAATAGAGAGACAGTTTTTGTATCGGCTTAGCCCAAATCAGTGGTTTTTCCACCCGGAACCAATATGGAAAAAAAAAATATTTGAAAAGGAGAAAAGCTTTGTCTCTAGTTTCATCAGCAAGATCTTTCAAGTCTCAGGAGATTACAGGGGTCTCAGGAGACTCAGGAGACTCCAGTCATAAATGGTAAAGCTTGTTGATGTTGGTTACAGTTTCGTATGTTAAAACTCCTGTATGCACATACTTTTATTTACCACTGAGTTAATACTTTATATACCCTCCATGTACAGAAATTACTACTTAGATTCAATCTCTCCGAGTATAATAGCATTCCACTCTTCTTGTATTGCAGCCCTTAGAGTAATATTGTTAGTACAATGAGAAATGCTACATATACCAATTCTATTCTTTATAAGACGCCATATATTCTCAATGGGATTATAGTCAGGAGAAGTATCAGAGCAATCAAAGATATAACGCAAAATTCCAAGTGTGACAGAGTAACAGAGACTATAGGGCGAGAGATGAAAACGAGGACGCAAGAGAGCAATCGAGGGGCGTAGCCAGGACGAGCAGAAGGACAAAGGGGCACTGGCTAATACTAAGACAAGAACTACAGCAAATGCACGGGCATAAGCATAGGCAGAGCAGGGAAAGTGAGGATCGTAGGAGGACACAGGGTGAGAATGAGGAGAAACTATAGGTCTCGCTTATGAAGGTGAGCTTGGACAAGACTATGGCTATGGCTTCTGGAGATAGGAGTATATTCCTATGTATTAAGATAACAAGAAGACGAAACAGAGAGGAAAGAAAGGAAAAGACTAAGAGAAACGTCTACACCAGCTATTTAACACCCCTTCCATCACCAATCCCTTATAACTCACACCTCACACCATCGAATCCTATGAAACCTTGGTATCAACACACCTCGTATTCCCCTCCACCAGCACACCACACTTGATTATGAATTCCCCCTTATAGCCAAACCTCCTAGAAAAAAATGACGTTACCAACAGCCTACCGCACCTATCCTCGCTTAACATTCCCACTTCTACCATATCCCTGCTTTGGCTACTGAACGGTTGGGACTAATGCCAAAACGCCGGAACATCAAGTTCACGAAGGACATCAATGGTATATTTAATACGATGGGGAGTAGTACCAACATGAATGATTTAAACTATCACGGCGTGATACGATATCGAACACGGTGGCGGGAAGAAGGATTGGTCAGGTTTTCGGTTATGTTCTATGGGTTTCGGTTGCAGGGTTCTATGAGTCACTGGTATGCAGGTATTTGTAATGAGGGATTTCCTTTGGGTTCTCTGAGGGTTTTACGAGATGAGTCAGCGGTGGATTTTCTAGGCTATATATAGGGAGCTCTCTTCCTCGCTTGTAGGACTTCTCTTCTTCTCCTTTCTTCTTCACGCAACCTTCCTGTCATCTTAGGCGTCTTTAGTCTTTGCTTGTCTAGAATACATTCTCTATCTTAGCCATAGTTCCTTCAGTCGTGTTGCCCCACGGGGACGTTAGACTACCTCCTCGCCTGCTCGCCCTCCTTCGCCTTCGTCCCAAGTTCCCGGCCGCCTCTCCCACATAGTCCACTACCTCGCCACCATAGTTCAGCCTTGGTGGTTTGCCTTTGCTTAGTCCCAGTCCTCGCTTAGCCCGTGATACTAAGGTTGCGTCTCCAACGCCAACCACAACTCCGCCAACATGTCACAAGAACAAGTCATGACAGACCCAACAGAACTCGACTATGACCGACTCGAAGAGACTTGGGTCGCTTTTAAGATACCCCCGAGCACCACTAGGCGTCTGAGGACGCATTGTTTAACCACAATGTCGTAAATGCGTAACATCAGGCGGTTAGCGAACTCCGAAACGAACTGAGACTAACCCAACAGGAGGCAGATGAAGCAACGGAGATATGGAAACAAAGGATCACCGAACTGGGGCAAGACTTGGAAAAGGAAGAAGCAAACACCACAAAGCTCCAAGCCCAGGTCACCGCCCTCCAAGCCGAAGTCGCCACGGCGCAACAAGAAACCATAGCCGCCCAGGAAGCACTTGCAACCAGGCCCCCACCACCCGCAGCAGAACAACCAGCACCGCCGCACCTCCTCTTTCGCCCCAACCGATTCCTCCAGGGCTTAGCAACAACACACCCAGAAGCAAGAATGGAGAAGTCGGAGAAACTCCCAGATCCCAAGCAGTTCACGGGCGTGAGAAAGGAACTCCCTCTCTCCAAACATATGATGACACTCAAGCTCTTGGGCAATGCCGACCGGTACCCCACCCTACAGAACCAACTCACCTACGCTATCTCTCGTCTGGAAGGCCCCGCAGCTGACCAGTTTATGCCATACCTGACCAATACAAGGGTTAACCTCCCCTCCATGGAAAGGTTCTTTGAAATCCTGACCACCGCGCTTTGAGACCCGGACTTGGTAGGAACGGCTCGCCAGAAGCTCAGAAACATCCGCCAATATGGCGATCATTCTCGGACTACTTTGCCGAGTTCCAACGCTACGCCGCTGATGCCGGGCTGGGGGAAGCCGCTAATGTGGAAAGTCTCCTGGCCGGACTAAATGAGGAACTGACCAGACTTATGGTCCATGAAGACACCCCCGCCACAGTCCTAGAACTCGCTACCATCCTACAACGGTTGGACAACAAACAACAGGCCCTTAACGCTCGTTTCCGCCCCCGCTACCAGTCCTCCGCACCGCCCGCCGCCCGCTACACTCCACCAGCCCCGCTCCCTCCTCGTTACCAAGCCCCCGCTCCCCGCTACTCTGCTCCCGTTCCTCCCGCACCCCGGTATACCACCCCCGCTCGCAACCCCCCTATCGCCGCACCAGCCGCCCCCCACCCGTCCCATGCACCCGGAGGAACAGTCCCCATGGACCTGTCAACTGGTCGAGGTCGCCCGGACCCTCAGGAAAGAGAGGCCCGCCGGGTAGAGAACAGATGCTACTATTGTGGAGGTGTAGGACACCTCATCAGGGACTGCCCACAGGCGCCGCCCCCGAGAAACCCAGCCCCCAGGATGAGGGGAGCCAGGGCAGATATTAGGAATGAGGAAAAGGAAGGAGCCTCCGCGATGAGGCGTTAAGATTTTTCCCTGGACTGAGTGGCTCACCCAGGGACGGTTAAAAGATTTTTCTAGGATTTCGGTTTCTGGGTTTTCGGTTTGGAGAAGGATATGGATGGGAATCAATTAGTAAATAACTTGTTCTATTTCTCAAAATAAAGATTCTTTCATCCCATCATATGCCTCATTGATACTGGCGCCTCAGGATACGCTTTCATGATAAAAACTTCAGACGCCACCACAAACTTAAACAAACCCCTCATCCTCCCACACACATAGACGTAATAGATGGTAGACCTATCGAATCAGGAAAAGTTACCCAGAAAGTCATCCTCAGCTTAGACATAAACGGACACAGAGAGAGGCCCCTTCTTTTCACACCCACAGACATTACCCCATCGTCATGGGCCTCCCATGGATGCGCAGACATGCAACTACGATTCTCCCTGCCACCAACGAAATACAATTCAACTCCTCAGCTTGTATCAAACACTGCTCCCTCAATAACACCAAAGTCACCGCTAGGGGTATCTCTATTGAACCCCCCACCAAACCAACAACAAACATCTCCGTCATCACCTCATACGCACTCTACAGACTACTTAACAAACAAAGAAAGGGAATGCGACTATACTCAACTACCCTCAAAGCCCTCGACGACCTCCTGACCCAATCACCAAAGGACCCCGTGCATTAACACCACAACTTCCTCCACCTCCTCAATGAACCAGATGCCGAAAACTTCCACCTCGCCGACCGAGACGACCTCTCCATCGACATCCAAGAAGGCAAGACAGCACCCTTCGGACCCATGTATGGAATGACGCGATTGGAACTACAGGCACTCAGGGACTACCTAGCGGAATACCTCTCCAATGGGAAGGTCCGACACAGCACGTCCCCAGCAGGCTCACCAGTACTGTTTGTCAAGAAAGCGGATGGTTCTCTCCGGCTCTGCGTCGACTATAGAAAGTTGAATGCAGTAACGGTCAAGAACCGCCACCCATTACCACTAACTCCGGAACGCGTTTATGGGTATCTCTGCCGCCAAGTACTTTACCAAGCTAGATCTACGAACGGCTACCATCAATTGAGAATCAAAGAAGGGGACGAATGGAAAACAGCATTCAGAACCAGGTATGGCCATTTCGAATACAGTCATGCCATTCGGCATCACCAATGCGCCAGCAGCCTTCCAACACTGGGTTAACGATATGCTACGCCCACATCTCGACCACTTTGCAACGGCATACTTGGATGATATACTCATCTACTCCGCTACACTGGAAGAACACAAAGCCCACGTCGACAAGGTCCTCCGAATTCTGGATCAGAACGAAGTACACTTGAAACCCGAGAAATGTGAATGGCACGTCGAAGAAACAATGTACCTAGGATTCGGACTCACCCCGGAAGGAATCAAGATGGACGAGAAGAAGGTCGCCACTATTAGGGATTGGGAAACACCAACCTGTCTGAAAGATGTACAGGAGTTCCTAGGTTTCGCCAATTTCTATCGAAGATTCATCTATGCATACTCCAGAGTCGTTTCCCCTCTGACGGCCCTCACTAAGACAGGAGTAAAGTTTGAATGGACTGAGAAGACCCAAAAAGCTTTCGATAACCTAAAGATAGCATTCACCACCGCACCAATACTCAGACACTTCGATCCCGACCGAGAAGTCATAGTGGAAACAGACGCCCCTGACTATGTCTCCGCCGCCATTATGTCACAAAGGATGACGAAGGAATACTACACCCTGTGGCGTTCTTCTCAAGAAGCATCGCCCGAAATGCAACTATGAAATCTATGACAAAGAACTATTAGCAATAATCCAGGGTTCAAGAATGGCGCTACTTCCTAGAAACAGCCTCCTTCCCCATCAAGGTCCTGACAGATCACAGGAACCTTGAATATTTCATGTCAACAAAGCTATTGAACCGACGACGACACGCGTTGGTCAGAGTTCCTATCCTGCGTTTGACTTTGTTATACAATTCCGACCAGGCAAACAAGGGGAAAACCAGATGCTTTGACTAGGAGATCGGAGATCTACCTAAGGAGGATGAACGCCTGGCGTGCATCAGTACCAGACCGTGTTGAAAAAAGAAAATTTGGATTATAAAGTTTGTTCGCGGGTTCTTTGATAAATGAATCCGCTGAAGGAACGCCTACCATCCAAGTTGTTTGCAATTGCTTACCAAGAAGACAGTTTCGAATAACGTCCTAACTATGCTGAAAGACGGCACCAAACAATCAAAACAAATCTCGTCATGAATCGCCGAAAATGAAAGGCAGAACTTCTCCTGTACCGAAAACTCTTCAGTCAGAACATGAGGAGCTACAAGTTAAGCTCCTACAAGAATCATGACAAACCATCAGCGGGTCACGGAAGAAGCGAAACACTCGAACTCCTGAGCGCGAATACTATTATTAAACATGCGAAAATCAGACATTATGTTATGAATTGCCACACGCGTCTTAGAAGGAGCAAAGCAAACCGTAACGCCCCAGGAGTCCTCCGCCCCCTTTCAGTACCCAAACTACCATGGTGGACGTGTCGATGGACTTTGTCACCGGCCTTCCTCAGCAACAACTTCTAACGCAATCGCAAGTAAATCGCCAACCGCCATAAAATGAGACACTTCATCCCATGCACTGAAGAATCAGGAGCCAGAGACGTCGCTAGAATGTCTGGAAAATGTATGGAAACTCCACGGCCTACCAGAAAAGGTCGTGTCAGACAGGTACCCAATTTACCTCGGACTTTTGGAAATCACTTTGCGAAGACTAGAAATCTCTCCCCGCTTCTCCACAGCCTTCCACCTCAAACTGATGGCCAAACCGAAAGAATCAATGCCATTATGGAACAATATCTCCGCCTATATGTTACCAACAAGACAACTGGGCCACATACCTACCTATGGCCGAGTTTGCGACCAATAACCATGTATCGGAATCCACTAAGCTCTCCCCTTTGAAGCAAACTACGGCGACACGAATGACCTTTTGGCCCTTCACACGGCACCGACTACTCTAACACTATGGCAAGAGACATGTCAGAAGTGTTTGACTTCCTCCGAGCTGAGATGTTTAGAGCACAGAAGATTCAGGAGGAGTCAGCCAATATCAGCAGGACTCCGGCCCCCTGTTACGCCATTGGAGACAAAGTGTGGTTGTCTACCAGGAACTTATTGACCAAGAGACCCTCGAAGAAGTTGGACTGGAAACAAGTCGTCTGCACATCTCCCGTGTAGTTAGCCCCTATGCCTACGAGCTCACCCTACCCCCATCAATGAAAGTCCACCCAGTCTTCCACGTGTCGCTACTGTCCCCTGCGGCCCATAACCCCGTCCCGGGACAACTACAAACCCCACCACCGCCAGTCGAGATCGAAGGAGAACAGGAATGGGAGGTTGACGCAATCCTAGACTCTCGCAAACGAAGAGGACGACTGGAGTACCTCGTCCGATACACCGGTTATGATGAACCGTCATGGCAACCCCATGGTGATCTGGACAACTCCCCCGAGTTGCTCGAAGACTTCCATGAACGATACCCACGTGAGCCTAAGAGGACTTAGGCCTCAGAGGGGACCTAATATCTATCACGGCGCGATACGACATCGAACACGTGGCGGAAGAAGGACTGGTCAGGCTTTCGGTTATGTTCTATGGGTTTCGGTTGCAGGGTTCTATGAGTCACTGGTATGCAGGTATTTGTAATGAGGGATTTTTTCTACGGGTTCTACGAGATGAGTCAGCGGTGGATTTTCTAGGCTATATATAGGGTTTCTCTCTCGCCAGGACTTCTTCTTCTCCTTTCTTCTTCACGCAACCTTCCTGTCATCTTAGGCGTCTTTAGTCTTTGCTTGTCTAGAATACAGTTCTCTATCTTAGCCATGGTCGCCCGATTAGTGTTGTCATGAGGATTTAATTCTCTCCATACCTCCTTTCGTCTGGCCATGTGGCCAAATAAAGTTCGGCATATCTCCCACCTTAGTCCACTACCTCGCTTCTTCATCTAGCTGAGAACCTTTTTAGTCATAAAACCTGGCTCAATTTTAGTCGCCGACTACTCTCCTCGCGACCTCGCTTTCGCATTCCAAACGTAGTTCCTCCTAACAATCCACTATTGTTCAGACTTCTATTGCTAAATAAATAGGAATATAGTCGAATGATATACTCGCAATATCTGAGTCCAGTAAGATTTTTGCCTCATTTCTTCTTATCACAAAATAACTGTTCACCTTTACTATTACCATAAATAAAACTTTAAACTATTATTGTCTCCAACTTTCTGAACTTTGAAACTAAAAAATCTTCATTGTACTCCTTCTCCATATGGCGTATAACACATTTATCACCCAAATATTCTCCTATATTGTATGCAACCTCATCAATCCAAACGATATTCTAGTAGTCAGTGATAATAAGATTATGAATATTTTTTGCGTAGGTTATACACTTCATTTTAGCTGCTGTGGGAAGGTAGAGTTTAATGTGTGCAATCTGTCTATAGCATCCAGGACCTGTAAAGGCCCCTCGTAGAGTTTGTATCAGCAAGTTTTACCCCTTGTGTCTGCAACCACCCAAGTCTCCTAACAATCTCTGTCAATCTCCCGAGTCTTCTGGGAGTCTTTCAAGCCTACTAAGGCTCAAAAAATATCAAATTATACATGCAATCTTACTGATTTGATTTGACTATGAACTTGAACACCTTCATCTTCCACAATCTGGAATAAAGGCTTGATATGATTCTCTTGTGAAGAGGTAGCAGGTTGAATCAAGCATATTTGGATTTAACTAGTGATAATTTTGGATCTACTAGTTCAAACATGAGGAGATGTAAATGTATACTGGTGTATGTTATAGACTATTGAAAATGGAACAACTACTCCGGTAGAGACTCCTTTAAAAAACCAAAAGACGATACTACGCAAGGTACGTATTTTGGACCTGCCACCCAGTTCTAATTTAGAACGGGTTGGAGCAGAAGGAAAAGAATTTGGTGAAGCCATATGTAATAGCGAGTGGTTTAGAGAGTATCATGGCTCAGCCCCTACTATTCTACCTGCTGCCAGGGCGCCTCCGGAATAGGGTTATTGATTAAGGTCGGTGCTCATTGAAATCAGGTAATGGAATAGGAAGGAGCTCGGGTAACGGAAAGTAAGCCCTAGGGACATTTGTGTTGTTACGAGATAGAGTTACCAGTATTGGAGATGGTGGGAACGGCTCGGTAATGAGAGGGGTTCCATAGGTTTTTATGACCTAACTCAGCGGTTGAGGAAATAATTGTATATATAGAGGTTCATTTTGCTTATGTCTTCGCCTCTCTAGGCAACGTCTTCTTTTTCTTGGCAATACATATCTTTGGCCTCGTCCTTCTATTCCCACTCTGTTCCCGACCCTAAACCTGAACCTACTTTGAACCTATTTCGACTCCGGTGTATCCCGAGTTGACCCTATCCCGTCTCCGTCTCTGTCTCCATCCCTGTGCCCCTCCAAAGCCTCGACCCCGCCTGGTTAGAGAGAGGATAGAAGTTATCAAATTCGTGACTTATACTGTATAGTTAAAATTGAACCCATCTGCGACGTAGACTGAACAAGCAAAGGTACATAACTATCATGGCGTCATATGATATCGAACACGGTTGCGGGAAGGCGGATGAGTTAGAGTTTTCTATTATGTTAAATGGGTTTCAATTATAGGGTTCAACGAGTCAACGGCATGAAGGTATTTGTAATGAGGGATTTTCTTTGAGTTCTACAGGGTTCTATAGAATGAGTCAGTGAGAAATTTCTTACACTATATACAGGGAGCTGTTTCCCTTGCTTGTAGGACTTTTCTTCTTCTACTTTCTTCTTCACGCAACTTTCCTGTCATCTTAGGCATTTTTAGTCTTGGTCCTAGCCAATACAGTCTATACTCTTTAGCTATAGTCCCAAAGCCTTTTGGTCACCGCTAAAATATCCCCTCTGTTCCCTAGGAGGCAAAAGGAACATCCCTCGCCCTCCCTTATAACCTCGCCCTATAGTTCTTTCATTGTTCCTATCCACCTTGCTCCCCCACCCTCGCCATCATACCTACTTCCGTATTTGCCCTTGTCCTCCATCAGCAAGCTTTTCATTTGTGACTGGAGTCTCCTGAGTCTCCTGACAGTCTCCTGAGTCTCCTTAGACCCCTGTAGTCTCCTGAGACTTGTAAAATCTTGCTGATGTCACCCCCATCCTCACCGTCATCTCGCCTTGGTGGTTTGCCTTGGCTAGTTCAGTCCTCGCTTTCGATTAGCACTATGATATCTACAAGGTCACCAGAACCGCCTCTAGTCTCCGCTTATGCCCTCGCCGCTTAGACCTTCAACCTCATCCCATCCTTCATCCTCATCCCCGCCCTCGTACTCGCACTCATACTCGCCCTCATTCTCATCCTCATCTTTATCCTCGCCTCGCCTTGGTGGTTTGCCTTAGCTAGTTCGGTTCTCACTCTTCCTTAGCCTTGTGATAATAATCAAAGTAAAAATTCAGGAAGAAATGGGTTTCTTCAAGTGTGATGAAGCGACAACATCAGGAAAAAATAGGTCTCGCCAAGACGCATCTTGTCTCCCAAGACGCAGAATACCCAAAGTCGTCGTCTGGATGCATCGGGTGCCGTCTTGTGCCTCCAAAAAGTGATAGCTCACATTTGGCTCGTCTAAGCTCGTCCAAAAGTGATATGTCATCTTTGGCTCGTCTGCTCGACTTAGCTCGTCTAATCTCGCCTAAAAGTGACAGGTCGCCTTTTTGACGCGTCTCCAAAATGTGATATATTGGCAGAAAAATGATATGCCGGCAGAGACTAATCCCGATTGGGACTAGCTCATTCCAACAACGTCATTCTTGGCGCAGTTTCCAGGTCTTAAGCACCCCCACCGCCGCCTCCGCCTCCATCTCCACCTTCACCTCCACCTCCACCTCCACCTCCACCTCCACCTCCATCTCCACCTCCATCTCCACCTCCATCTTCACCTCCATCTTCACCTCCATCTCCACCTCCATCTCCACCTCCATCTCCACCTCTATCTCGAGTATCTCCCTACCCCATATTCTGACACCTATGCTAATGTCTATATAGAGTCCAAATCGACACCTAGGACACGCCCAAATCAACGTCATGGACACGCCCAAATCAACACCATGGACACGCCCAAATCAACGTCATGGACACGCCCAAATCAACACCATGGACACGCCCAAATCAACACCCAAATCGACGCCTAGGACACGCCCAAATCGACGCCTACGACACGCCCAAATAGACGCCATGGAGACGCTTAAATCGACGCCATGTAGACGCCCAAATCGACACCATGGACACGCCCAAATCGACGCCTAGGACACGCCCAAATAGACGCCATGGAGACGCTTAAATCGACGCCATGGAGACGCCCAAATCGACACCATGGACACGCCCAAATCGACGCCATGGAGACGCCCAAATCGACGCCCAAATCGACGCCCAAATTGACGCCATGGACTCGCCCAAATCGACGCCTAGGACACGCCCAAATCGACGACTTCTCCAGGTAGTGAGGTGGGCGCGCAGGCAGGCGTGCGGGCAGGTAGTCGCGCAGGCATATATTTGTACATAGAATTATATAGAATTACATAGAATTAACTAAACGATGCATAATTACTTGAACTGTCCAATCGCCAGTGACGTCAATTCCCAAAAAAATTAGCGTCAAGGTTCTGCCATGACCACTAGCCTGGCAAAAGGCACAAGACGAGGTTTTGGAGACTAAAGACGAGCTAATGACGAAAAATGCGTCTTGGGAGTCCAAGACTATCTTGTGGCGCCGGGGCGCGGGTATCACGGTGCTAAGCGGAGGCGAGTACTGAACAAGCCAAGGCAAACCACCTAGGCTAGACAGAGAGGGGTCGGGTGGGATACAACGTCGCTGCAGGGAACGGGAGGCAAGGGTCGAGGCGAGGGTGCGAGTCTATGGTCTTAACGTCCCCGTGGCAAGACAACTGGTGGAACTATGGCTAAAGGAAAGAGAATATATTCGAGGAGAAACTAAGGACGCCTAAGATAACAGGAAGGTTGCGTGAAGAAGAAAGGAGAAGAAGAGAAGTCCTACAAGCGAGGGAACGAGCTCCCTATATATAGCCCTGAAAACCCCTCGCTGACTCATCCCTGTTACGGGGCGAAGCGGAGACAATAACTAAACAAGCCAAGGTTCACAACCGAGGCGAGGACGAGGACGCGAGACGAGGAGCGACGAGGAAGCTACTTAACCGAGAAGCAAGGTCGTGGGGCAGAGAGTCCAAATGGCTGCAGACGAAGTGATGTAGACGGAGATACCAGTAGAAGACACGCACGACGGTCATGGACTAAGACTATAGCTAAGCGAGGAGACTATGGTAGAAGCTAGGCGAGACGAAGTAGCACGAGGACGAGGATGACTAAGGTAGTGACGTATTCTATTCGGAGAATCTAGAACAAGAACAACTAAAGAAACTAGAACGTAGAGTTGATAACAGGAAGGTTATGAGGAAAGGAAAGAAGAGAGAAGACAAAGGAAAGGCTCGTAGCCGACTATATATACAGTTCCCAATCCCTGTCCAGGGATGACTCATGACCCGTGTGACGGAAACCCATAGAAACCCAAAGAGAAATCTGAACCCATTCCACAATATCCTTTCCTCCGCAGTAGCCCGTGGTATGCCGTGATAATCCCATAGAAACCCGTAGAACCCAAAGGGAATCCATCATTACAAATACCTGCATGCCGTTGACTCATAGAACCCTGCAACCGAAACCCATAGAACATAAGAGAAACCCTGACTAATCCTTCTCCCCGCAACCGTACTTGATATCGTATCACGCCGTGATAGATATTAGGTCCCCCTCTGAGGCCTAAGTCCTCTTAGGCTTACGTGGGTAGCGTTCGTGGAAGTCTTTAACTAACTCGGGGGAATTGTCCAAGTCGTCATAAGGTTGCCACGAAGGTTCGTCATACCCGGACGAGGTACTCCAGTCGTCCTCTTCGCTTATGCGAGAGTCTAGGATTGCATCGACCTCCCATTCCTGTTCTCCTTCTATCTCGACAGGTGGTGGTGGGGGTTGTAGTTGTCCCGGCGGGTCATTAGTCAGGAGACAGTAGTGATAACGTGAAAGACTGGGTGAACTTTCATTGATGGAGGTAGGGTGAGCTCAGGCGAGGACTAACGACACGGAGATGGGGTACGGGTCGACTTGTTTCCAGTCAACTTCTTCGATGGCCTCTTGGTAAGTAAGTTCCTGGTAGACAACCATACTTTGTCTCCAATGGCGCAGAACGGGGCCGGCGTTCTGCTGGCGTTATTGACTCTTCCTGGATCTTCTGCGCTCTGAACATCTCGGCTCGGAGGAAGTTAAACACTTCTGACATATCTCTTACCATAGTGTTGGCTGATCCTCATTGGTGGAACCGTGCGGAGGGGCCAAAATCATACGTGTCGACCGTAGTTTGCTGAAGGGGAGAGCTTAGTGGATTCTGATACGTGATTGTTGGTTGCAAATTCAGCCATTGGTAAGTAGGTAGCCCAGTTGTCTTGTTGGTAGTCGACGAGTCGGAGGTATTGTTCCATAATGGCGTTGATTCTTTCGGGCCATCCGTCTGGGGGTGGAAGGCTGTAGAGAAACGAGGGGAGATCTCTAGTCGCTCGCAAAGTGATTTCCAAAAATCCGAGGTGAATTGGGTACCTCGGTCTGATACAATCTTTTCTGGGAGGCCGTGGAGTTTCCATACGTTTTCCAGGTACATTTTGGCTACATCCCTGGCTCCTGATTCTTCTGTACATGGGATAAAATGTCTCATTTTTGTGAGGCGGTCGACGGATTGCGATTGTGGTTGTTGCTGGAGGGAGGCGGTGACGAAGTCCATTGAAACGTCCGTCCATGGCGCTTGGGTACTGAGAGAGGCGTGAGTAATCCTTGGGGTGCGTATGCGGTTCGCTTTCTTTCGGCATGTATGACAGTTCATAACATAACGGTCCGCAGATTTCCGCATGTTTGGCCAATAGTATTCACGGCTAAGTAGCTCAAGAGTTTTTGCTCTTCCGTGGCCTGCTGATGGTTTATCATGGTATTCTTATAGGAGTCTGAGCTGTAGCTCCTCATGTTCTCGAATAGTTTTTGGCGGTACAGGAGAAGCCGTCTTCGCTTTTCGGCGTAATCTAAATTTGTTTTGATTGTTTGGTGCCGTCCCTTTAGCATGGTGAGAACTTTGTTAAAACTGTCTTTTGGTAAGCAATTGAAAATAACTCCTGAATGGTGGCGTTCCTTCAGCGGATTCATTTATCAAAGAACCCGCGAACAAACTTAGCTTAGAATCCAAATTTTCTTTCTTCAACACTGTCTGGTACTGGTACGCCAGGCGTTCATCCCCTTCCTTAGGTAGATCTCCCGATCTCCTAGTCAAAGCATCTGGTTTTCCCCCTTGTTTTCCGGGTCTGAATTGTATAATGAAATTGAAGCGGGATAAAAACTCTGACTAACGTGTCTGCCGTCGGTTCAGCAACTTTGTCGACATGAAGTACTCAAGGTTCCTGTGATCTGTCAGGACCTTGATGGGGTAAGAGGCTGTTTCCAAGAAATATCTCCATTCCTCAAACCCTCGGATGATTGCTAGTAGTTCTTTATCGTGATATTTCATAGTTGCATTCTGCGGTATGTTTCTTTGAGAAGAAAGCCACTGGGTGGAGTATCCTTCATCATCTCTTTGGGACATAATGGCGGCTGAGACATAATCCAAGCATCCGTTTCACTATGATTTCGCTGTCAGTCAAGTGTCGAGTATTGGTGCCGTAGTAAATGCTAACTTTAGATCGTCGAAAGCTTTTGGGTCTTCTCGGTCCATTCAAATTTCACCCCGTCTTAGTTAGTGCTGTTAGAGGAGAGGTAACTCGAATATGCATAGATGAATCTTCGATAGAAGTTAGCGAAGCCTAGGAATTCCTGTACGTCTTTCAGACAGGTTGGTGTTTCCCAATTTCTAATAGTGGCGACCTTCTTTTCGTCCATCTTGATTCCTTCGGGGGTGAGCCCAAATCCGAGGTACATTGTTTCGTTAACGTGCCATTCACATTTCTCAGGCTTTAAATGTACTTTATGTTGGTCTAGGATTCGGAGGACTTTGTCGACGCGATCTTACGCTTCCTCGAGGGTGGGTGAGTAGATGAGTATGTCGTCCAAATATGCTGTCGCAAAGTGATCAAGGTGTGGGCGTAGTATGTCGCTTACCCAATGTTGAAGGCGGACGGCATTGGCGAGCCAAATAAGATGATCACAGATTCGAAACGCCATATCTTTGTCCTGAAAGTTCGCGTTTTCCATTCATCCCTCCTGATCCTTAGCTGGTGATACCAAGCATGAGATCTAGTTTGGTGAAGTATTTTGCCGCTGAGATGCCCATGAAGGTTTCCGGAGTTAATGGTAAACGATTCTGACTGTTACGCTCAACTTTCTATAGTCGACGACAATGGAGTGATCCATCCGCTTAACAAATAATACTGGGGAACCAGCTGGGGAAGTTATGGCTTAATCTTCCCACTGGCAAGGTATTCCGCTAGGTAGTCCCTGAGTGCTTGTAACTCCAGCCGCTCATTCCGCATACGGGTCCAAAGGGTACTGTTTGCCTTCCTGATATCAATGGAAAGATCATAGTCGGTCGGGCGAGGGGAAGTCCAGCAGCCTGGCCTCGTTGAGGAGGTGGAGGAAACTGCAGTGTTCGGTTGGCACTAAGGCCCGAGGTCCCCGGGTGGTTGGGTGAGAGGTCATTGAGGGCCTTGAGGGTGGTCGAAAGATAGTCGCATTCCTTTTCTCTGTTTATTGAGCAGTCTGTGGAATGCGATGATGTGACGACGGAGATATTTGTTGTTGGTTTAGGGGGTTCAATAGAGATATTCCTAGCGTGACCTTTGGTGTTGTTGAGGGAAAGCAATGTTTGACACAAGCTGAGGAGTTGAATTGTATCTCAAGGGCAGGGAGGATGGTGGTTGCATGTCTCACAAGATCCATGGCAGACCCATAACGACAAGAATGTCCCAGCTTGAGTGACAAAGAAGGGGCTTCCTCCCTACGTCCATTTATGTCTAAGCTGAGATGACTTTATGGGTGACTTTTTCCTGATTCGACAGGGTTCACCGCCTATTACGCCTATGTGTCGAGGAGGATATGGGGTGGTTTTAGTTTGTGCAAGATACGGTTTTTATCTACGGCGTATCCTGAGGCGCCAGTATCAATGAGATACGATGGGATGAAAGAATCTTTATTTTGAGAAATAGAGCAAGTTACGACTAATTGATTCCCATCCATATCCTTCTCCTTCTCCGAAAACCCAGAAACCGAAATCCTAGAAAAGTTCTTGAACCGTCCCTAGAGTGAGCCACTCAGTCCAGGGAAAAATCTTTTAACGCCTCATCGCCGGAGGTTCCTTCTTCTCTCTTCATTCCTAATGTCTGCCCTAGCTCCCTCATCCTGGGGCTGGGTTCCTGGGCGCCTGGGCAGCCCCTCGATGAGGTCCTACACCTCCGCAATAGTAACATCTGTTCTCTACCCGGGCCTTCTTTCCTGGGGTCCGGCGACCCCACCAGTGGACAGATCCATGGGGACTGTTCCTCCAGGTGTGTGTGATGGGCGGTGGCATGAGCGGCGGCCGAACGCTATGAAGCGGAGGGTATATCGGGGAGCAGGGGGGACAGGGGCGGAGTAGCGGGGAGCGGGGGCTTGGTAGCGAGGAGGGGGCGGGGCTGGTGGAGTGTAGCGGGCGGCGGGACGAGCGGGCGGTGCGGAGGACTGGTAGCGGGGGCGGAAACGAGCGTTAAGGGCCTGTTGTTTGTTGTCCAACCGCTAGGATGGTAGCGAAGTTCCAGGACTGTGGCGGGTGTCTTCACGACCATGAGTCTGGTCAGTTCCTCATTTAGTCCGCCAGGAGATTTTCCACATTAGCGCTTCCCCAGCCCGCATCGGGCGGCGAGCGTTGAACTCTGCAAAGTAATCTGAGAATGAACGCCATATTGGCGGATGTTTTGAGCTTTCTACGAAATTGCTCCTACCAAGTCCGGTCTCCAAAGCGCGGTGGTCAGGATTTCAAAGAACCTTTCCATGGAGGGGAGGTTAACCCCTGCGGTCAGGTATGGCATAAACTGGTCAGCTGCGGGCCTTCCAGACGAGAGAGATAGCGTGAGTTGGTTCTGTAGGGTGGGTACCGGTCGGCATTGCCCAAGAGCTTGAGTGTCATCATATGTTTGAAGAGAGTGAGTTCCTTTCACGCCTGAACTGCTTGGGATCTTAAGTTCGACTTCTCCACCCTTGCTTCTGGTGTTATTGCTAGGCCTTGGAGGTATCGGGTTGACGCGGGCGAGAGGAGGGCTGGGGCTGGTGGTTCTGTGTTGGTGGTGGTGGTCTGGCCATGGCAGGGCAGCTGCAAGAAGTACGGGTTTCTTGCTACGCCAAGCATTTCTTCGGAGGGTGGTGACTTGGGCTTGGAGGGTCGTTACCTTTTGCTTCTTCCCTGTCCAACTCCTGTCCGAAGCTTGTCAATCTTTTCTTCCATGCTCCGCTGTTTCGCTTAGCTTCTTCCCGATCTAACCTAAGCTCGCTATAAGTTCTTTGACCGCTGCTGGTAGCGGATGACTATGCTACGATTGAAGACCGCTCGGACGCGCCTGGTGATGCTCTGGGAAATAGTTGATGAAGCGGTTCAAGTCTCTTTTCGAGTCGGTCGTAGTCGACTTCGATCGGGTCCTCATTATAGTGTTTCTGCATACATGGTGGCGGGTGGTTCGTATGCTGGAGACGAACCTTAGTATCACGCGCTAAACGGAGGCGAAGTACTGAACAAGCCAAGGCAAACCACCTAGGCTAGACAGAGAGGTCGGGTGGCATACAACGCCGCTGCAGGAACGGGAGGCAAGGGTCGAGGCGAGTGCTATGGTCTTAACGCCCCTGGGTACAACCAGGAACTATGGCTAAAGGAAAGAGAATATATTCGAGGAGAAACCAAGGACGCCAAGATGACAGGAAGGCTATGAAGAAGAAAGCGAGAAGAAGAAGCCCACAAGCGAGGAACAGCCCCTATATATAGCCCTGAAAACCCTCGCTGACTCATCCCATAGAAACCCGTAGAACCCAAAGGGAATCCATCATTACAAATACCTGCATGCCGTTGACTCATAGAACCCTGCAACCGAAACCCATAGAACATAAGAGAAACCCTGACTAATCCTTCTTCCCGCAACCGTACTTGATATCGTATCACGCCGTGATAGCGGGGATGCAGGTAAGCAATTGATATTTGGGCGTCTTTGACGTCTTGTGCCAATTGTGGCGCCCAGGCGCCACAAGACGCAGCCCCATTTTTTGCTGATGAAGGAACTAGAGGACAAAAGATGAAAACAATTACGCAGAAGAATAATTAAGGGATGCAGCCAGAGCTACGAAAAAATCCAAGACATGAGCGAAAACTAAGTCAAGGGCAGCGGCCAACGAGCGGAGACAAGCATAGATAGGGTGGGGAAAGTGAGGATCAGATAATGATCTAAACGACGATATGGTTGTCCTGAGGCAACCAACGAGGGTGAAGAATATTAATCACGAGGGAGCTTTTGAACTATGAGCGGAGGCTATAACTTTAGGAGTATGATTCCTATAAGCTAATAGGAAGGGGAAGCAGAAAGGAAAGAAAGAAAAGAGATAATGGAAAAGTCTACCCCAGCTATTTAACACCCTCCATCGCCAGTCCAATACGACTCATGCATCAAGTCACAGAATCTCGTAGAAACCCAATATGACTACACCTGTCATTTCTCTCCACTATTACAACCCATTCTATTACGAATCCTCCCCGCAACCGAATCCTATAGAAACAGGTGACGTTGACTTCAGTTCATTTAATCCCTCGCTTGTTTATTACTCCTCCTCATAGCATATCAATATTGCAATTACTGAATAGTCGGGACCAATAATAAAATGCTGGGACACCAAAATACATCCTGTCTCCCAAGATGAATAATACCCAAAATCGTAGTCTGGATGTATCGGGTGCCGTCTTGTGCCTCCAAAAAGCAATAGATCATACTTGGCTCTTCTAAGCTCGTCTAAAAGTTAGCTGTTGACACTGGTTCATCTAAGTTCAACTGAAATGTCACAGGTCGTCTTTTGATGTCCTATTTCATCTCCAAAATGTAATATGTTGACAGAAAAGTGAGATGCTAATAGAGACTAAACCTGATTGGTACTAGTTCCTGCCATTAACATTGTTCTTGACACAGTTTCCAGGTCTTAAGCACTTCTGCTGTCGCTCCATCTCCACCTTTGCCTCTAAATCCATCTCTATCTCTCGTATCTCCCTATTCTATATTTTGGCAGCTATGTCAATATCTATATAGAGTTTTACACGCCCAAATCGACGTCATAGACATGCTCAAGCTGATGCCCAAATTGACACCCAAATCGATACTATAGTGTCCCAGCGTCTTGGCAGTAGTCCGACTATTCGGTAGGTGGAGTAGGAATATCGTGGAAGAGGGAATGTTAAGCGAGAATGGATATGTTGGAATAGTGGCCACGTCATTTCTTTCTATGAGGTTCGGTTGCAGGAGGTATTTATAAGCAGAAGTGGGGTGATGGTGGGGAGGAATACGAGGTGTGGTGATACCGGGTTTCCATAAGATTCCATGATGAGAGAAGTGAGTCATAACAGACCGGTGAAGGAAAGTGTGAAATAGCTGGTATAGACGTTTCCTTTAGTCTTTTCCTTTCTTTCCTCTCTGTCTCGTCTTCCTGTTATCTCAATACATAGGAATCTACTCCTATCTCCAGAAACCATAGCCATAGTCCCGTCCAAAGCTCGCCTTCATAAGCGAGACCTAAAGTTTCTCCTCATCCTTGCCCTGTGCCCTCCTGCGATCCTCGCCTTCCCTGCTCTGTCTGTGCTTGTGTCCGCACGTCCGCTGCACTCCTTGCCTTAGCCTTCGCCGGTGCCCTTTGCTCCCTCCGCTCGTCCTGTCTACGCCCCTCAATTATCTTCTTGCGTTCTCGTTTTTATCCTTCGCCCCCAAGTCCCTGCTACTCTGTCAGACATAAAGATGCCCAAAGCTACCCTATGGACATGCCTATAGTGACATTGAGGACATGCCAATAGTGACGCTTAAGATAGCTCAAATATATGCTATGGACACGCCCATAATAACGTCATGTACGTGCCTAAATAGACGAAATGGACACACCCAAAATAACAACCACTGCAGGTGGGAAGATGGCCGGGCAGGCAGTCATGTAGGCAGTGGCGTAGACATATATTTGTATATAGAATTACATAGAATTAAATAAATGATTTACAGTGAATTACCTAAACTGTCTAATCCTCAATGTGATGTCAATTCACAGCCAAAATCAGTGTCAAGGTTCTGCCATTAGCGATAACTTGTCAAAAGGCACAAAACAATGTTTTGGAGACCAAAGTCAAAAAATGCGTCTTAGGAGACTAAGACCCTCTTGCAGCGCTAGTGCGTAGAGATGCAGGTAAGAAATTGTTTTTTGAACATTTTCGACGTCCATCAGCAAGACTTCATTTGTCTCCTGAAGTCTTCTAAGTTTCAGGAGACACTCAGGAGTCTCAAGAGACTGTCGGAAGGCTCTAGTCACAAATGATAGTTTGCTGGTGTCTTTTGCATCTTATGCTAATTGTGTATCACTAAAAAATGAAGCTGCGTTTTGTGGCGCCTGGGCCCCACAATTGAGACAATATGTAAAAGATGTAAAAGACATTCAAACATCAATTGCTTACCTACTTCCCCACGCTCCGGAACGACAAGATAGTCTTGGACTCCCAAGCCACACTTTTCGTCATTAGCTTGTCTATAGTCTCCAAAAGCTCATCTTGGAACTCTCGTCAAGCTAGTGGTCATATCAGAACTTTGACACTAATTTTCGCTGGAAATTGAAGTCACACTGATGATTGAACAGTTCAAATGATTAACGGTATATCATTTATTTAATTTTATGTAATTCTATAAAATTTTATGTATAAATATATGCTTATATGGTTACCTCTCCGCTTGCCTGCCCACGTATCCACCTTCCTACTGTAGAAGCTGGGCGTAACTATTCATAAATTTGGGTATGTCTCAGGCGTCTATTTGGACGTCACTATGGGCATATCTATAATATCGATGTAGGTGTGTCCTAGGTGTCACTATAGGTGTATCCATAGCGTCAATATGGGTGTGTCTTACATCAGCAAAATTTTACAAGTTTCAGGAGATTACAGGGGTCTCAGGAGACTCAGGAGACTGTCAGGAGACTCAGGAGACTCCAGTCACAAATGGTAAAGCTTGCTAATGTAGGCGGGTATTTGGGCGTCATTATAGACGTGTCCTAAGTGTCGATTTGGGCGTTTCTATGTATCACGGCGTACTACGAGCTACTGCGGAGGAAAGGATATTGTGGAATCGGGTCTTGGGTCTAGGATTTCTCTTCGGGTTTCTATGGGTTTCCGTTACACGGGTTATGAGTCATCCTTGGGCAGGGATTAGAAACTGTATATATAATTATTTAACCTTTCCTTTGTCCTTTCTCTTCTTTCCTTTCCTACGCAACCTTCCTGTTATCAACTCTACGTTTCTAGTTCTTTAGTTGTTACTTGTTTTCTAGTATCGTCTCTTGGAATATAATACGTCATCACTCTTAGTCATCTTCGTCTTAACAGTACTTCGTCCTCGCCACCATAGTATTGCTCATGTACGATACAGCAATACGTGTCCTCTACTGGTATCTTCGCTACATCACTTCGCTCAAGACTGCCATCTGGACCCTGGCCCCACTACCCCGCTTCTTGGTTAAGTCCTCGTTGCTCGCCTCGCCGCCTCGTCTCGCCCTCTCGCGCCAGTGAACCTATTGTTCAGTTATTGCCGTCGCCCCGCTCCGTAACACTATGTCGTCTATTTGCACGTCTATTTAGGCATCTCTATGGTGTCAATTAGAGTGTTACTATGAGGGTGTCTATGATGTCGAGTTGGGCATTTAGGACTCTATACATGAGCAAGATTTTACAGGTCTCAGGAGATCACAGAGGTCTCAGGAGACTCAGGAGACTCCAGTCACAAATGGTAAAGCTTGCTGATGTATAGACATTAACATAGGCGTCGGAATATCAGTTAGCGAGATACTCGGGATAGAGATGTAAGTGGAGGTAGAGGTGGTAGCGGGGTGCTTAAGACCTGGAAACTGCACCAGAAATGATATTAATGGCAGAACTACTTCCGATCGGCCTTAGTCTCTGCCACAATATCACTTTTTTGCCAACATACCACATTTTGGAGACGAAACATCAGCAAAAAATGGGGCTGCATCTTGTGGTGCCTGGGCGCTACAATTGGCAGAAAATGCCCAAGACGTCAAAGACGCCCAAAAATCAATTGCTTACCTGCATCCCCGCGCCCCGGCGCCACAAGATAGTTTTGGACTCCCAAGATGACTTTTCCGTCTTTAGTCCCCAAAACCTCGTCTTGTGCCTTTTGACATGCTAGCAGTGATGGAAGAACCTTGACGCTAATTTTCGCTGGAAATTGACGTCACATTGACGATTGTACAGTTCAGGTGATTAACGTTATATCGTTTAGTTAATTCTATGTAATTCTATATAATTCTATGTACAAATATACGCCTGCGCGACTACCTGCCCGCGCGCCTGCCCGCGCACCCACCTCACTACCTGTAGAAGTCGTCGATTTGAGGGTGTCCATGGCGTCTATTTGGGTGTGTCTTATACGTCACTATGAGTATCTCCATAGCGTCGATTTGGGCGTCACTATGGCGTCGATTTGGGCGTGTCCATAGCGTCGATTTGGGCTTGTCCATGGTGTCGATTTGGGCGTGTCCATGGTGTCGATTTGGGCGCGTCCATGGCGTCGATTTGAGCTGTCCATGGCGAGGTTTTGGGTGTATCCATGGCGTCCCTATAGGCGTGTATATGACGTCGATTTAGGCGTATAAGGCTCTATATAGATATTAGCATAGGTGTCGGAATATGAGGTAGAGAGATACTCAAGATAGAGATGGAGATAGAGGTGGAGGTGGAGGTGTAGGTGGAGGTGGAGGCGGCGGCGGGGTTGCTTAAGACCTGGAAACTGCGCCAAGAATGACGGTATTGAAAGGAGCTAGTCCTGATTGGGCTTAGCCTCTTCCGGCATATCACTTTTCTGCCAACATATCACATTTTGGAGATGAAATAGGCATCAAAAGACGGCCTGTCACATTTAGGATAAGCTAGACGAGCCAAAGACGACATGTCGCTTTTAGACGAGCTCAGACGAGCCAAATGCAACCTATCACTTTTTGGAGGCGCAAAATTCATCCCGACGCATCCGGACGACTATTTTGGGTATTCTGCGTCTTGGGAGACAAGATGCGTCTTGGCGAAACCTATTTTTTCCTGATGAATAGGAGGTCAAAAGATGACCTGTCACTTTTAGACGAGCTTAGATGAGCCAAATATGACCTGTCATCTTTTGGAAAAATAAAACAACACCTAATACATCCAAACAATAACTTTTGGTATTCTGTGTCTTGGGAGACAGGATTCGTCTTGGGGAAACCTATTTTTTCCTGATGCAAAGTCCAAACACAGACTAACTTAAATTTTAAAATGCCAATAAATTAACTGGATTTGGCTTAAGTCAACCAAACCAGTGTAGTCTAAAAGAGTGGGGTCAGGATTTAGGGTCTGAGGCGAGGACAGAGATTGGAGCAAGGACAGAGGCAGGAGATGGGGCGGGGTCGACTTGAGATTTTCTGAGATCAGGAGCATGATCAGGTTCAGATTTAGGAATAGAGATAGGAGTGAGGACAGAAGGCATAGGTGTTCCGGCGTCTGGATATGAATTCCAATGGTTCAATAGTAGAAGCGCTCTTGCAAACAAAGGAGTTAGGTTAAGCGAGGATGGAGGGGTTGATATCAAAGTGTTCTCATTTCTTGCTATGGGATTCTGTTGCTAGATGGATTGGGAATAGAATTATACGAGATGGTGGAGAGTAATACGAGGTGTGGTTGTAACAAAGTTTCTACAGGATTCTATGGTCTGAAGTGTGAGTAATAACAGACCAGTGGAGGGGGTGTTAAGTAGTGGGTGTAGATTTTTCCTTTAGTTCTTTCTTTCTTTTCTGTTCATCACGTTTTCCTGTTATCTCAGTACATAGGAAAATACTCCTATCTCTAAAAGTCATAGTCATAGCCATGTGCAAACTCACCTTCATAAGCAAGAGCTATAGTTTCTCCTCATTCTCGTCCTGTGTCCTCCTACGATTCTCGCTTTCCCTGTTCTGCCTGTGCTTGTGCCTGCGTGTCTGCCGTGGCACTTGCCTTAGCCTTCGCCAGTGCCCTTTGTCCTTTTCCTAGCCCTGGCTGCTCCCCTCGATTGTTCTCTTGTGTTATCGTTTTCATTTCTCACCCTCTAGTTTCTATCACTCTATTACAATAGGCCAAAGATATATATTCCTAATAGAAGGCAGATATTGCCTAGAGAGGTGAAGATATAGAAAAAGCGAAGCATTATATATACAGTTATTTCCCTCACTGCTGATTCAGACCATAGAATCTCATATAACATTTTCTACTTCATCAGCAAGACTTCATTTGTCTCCTGAAGTCTCCTGAGCCTCAGCAGACTAAAAAATATGTAGGACTCTCAGGAGACTCTCAGGGGACCCAGGTGACTGTTGGGAGAATCCTGTCATAAATAGTAGTTTGCTGATGTACCGAGCCGTCTATACTATTCCCAATACCAATAACTTCATCCTTCAATAACCTGAATATCCCTAGTGCTTATCCTAGATTACTCGAGCTCCTTCCTATTCAGGTATCCTGATTCTGATGTCGACTGATATTAACCAACAACTCTGTTTTGAGACGCCTTGGTGGTAGACAGGGTGTGGGATGAGCTGTGACATCGGGCGATTAAGAACTATTGTTAAAATGTATTTTTATTAAAATAATAAGATAAAAACTACAATTATTGTATTGTATAACTATAAGTGAGTAACTGAGGCTACGGAGGTGGCAAATGAAAACAATGATACAAGAGAGGTCAAGTAGTACAGTCAGCGACAATAGAAGTGCAAGGTGACAGCTAAGACAAAGATCCAGAAATAGAGTAAGGAAAGGGGGTATCAGCTGACGAGGCAGCTAAGGGTTACAGAAGTAGCTATGAGGTTCTCCTTCTGGAGACGAGTGTTCATGGCACTTGAGATTAGAAACTATAATGAAGAATACAATTGATTTCTATATACTAAAATAATAGGAAGATGAGGTGAACAGAAAAGGAAAAAAATCTACAAAGCCCCTATATCTAATCTTCTGTCTTGCCTGATTACTAATTTGTACTCCTCTTCTCAAAACCTATTTTCCTCCGCCTATGATACAGCCATTCCGTGGACATGATACAGGCCTTCCAAAGAAACATATTTCACTTTTTCCATGACGTGCTATAATACAGTTATTCTAAGGAAACCTGTTTTCCTACTACTATGATGCAATCATTCGCAGATATGATACAGTCTACATCAGCAAGATTTTGCAAGTCTCAGGAGATTATAGGGGTCTCAGGAGACTCAGGAGACCATCAGGAGACACAAGAGGCTTCAGTCACAAATGGTAAAGCTTGCTGATATGCCTTGC
The DNA here is from genome assembly GCA_024713755.1 of Morchella sp. 2018-W16. Lineage (NCBI taxonomy): Eukaryota > Fungi > Ascomycota > Pezizomycetes > Pezizales > Morchellaceae > Morchella > Morchella sp. 2018-W16. Next base: position 2,663,926 of record JAMGYY010000003.1, on the reverse strand, counting down.
CGTTCCAATTTATTTAAGTGATGCTGGGATAATTACACATTTTGTCTACTGCTAAAGTAAATTGAATAAACAATTATTCATTGAAATCGTTCGATATCGACAACGGAGTACTTATTTATTAAAATACTGATAAGTTGACAATAATTATTAGAGATATTTAGGTCAATATTGGAATCTATATCGGTATTGAGAATAGTATCATTGTTAAACTTTTTATTGGTTTTACAATTTCTTTTGTATTCGTAAGCACCAAGAGTAAGGGTCTTTATATAAGAATTTGTATTTCTTTATATTTCAATTTTCTCTGAAACAACTTTTTTTTTGTATTAGTAACATATATCTTTAGTCTTTAGTCTCTGCCCCTACACTTGAATCTGAGTCTGAACCTGATGTATCCTGCCGGTGGGTCAGGTTCATAAGAAAAGAAGAGAAATAGCAATAGAAAAACTTATAGCCCGGATATATATACTATTCTTAATCCTTGTTCACGGATGACTTATCCCTTGGACGGATGAAAGTTGTCAAATTCGCGACCTGGACCGTGCACCACTTAGTAGAGGAACTATATTGCTTGTTACGGTAAATAGCAACCAGAGAAGCAAACAAGAATTTCGAATAGTTTACCACACTAAGTTAATATTAGCTGAAAGAGGGAGGTCGCGAATTTGACAACTTTCATCCGTCCATGGGGATAAACTAGTGTAATGGAAACCCATAGAAACCCAAGGCCTCAAGGGCTTCCAACCCCTGACCCTGTAACCAGTTCTGCAATATCCTTTCCTCCGCGGTAGTCTTTGTCACGCCGTGATATGCTGGACACCCAAGTTGCTAAGCACTATTTGCCCCCATGCATGATGCAGTCCCGTAAAAAAACTACAAGGCATTATCAATACGCGAAAATGATCCAACCAGACTTTTAGGATAAAATTCTCGGTTGCACAGCTGGGCGCGGGAGCTCCCGCAGAGTTTAGGATAGATAGATAACAAGCATAATAATAAGAAACAATCGTCGTCCTTTACCATTCTTCCCACCCGCGGAAAGAAAATCAAGTCCTCTACAAAGTGCATGCGTTCGCCCAAAAACCAGCCGAGAACTCGGCGATCACCGTTGTCGGCCTACTACCTGAACCTTGCAAAGCTCAACCCCGCGGCTTGAAATAAAAGAAAGACTACAACCCGTAATCAAACACCTCCCGCCGACTCAAGAAGCACCTTCTCAATTACACTTCATTTCTACCACTTCGTCGCTTTGCTAAGCATGGCTGATTTTGCACTCTTCCTCTTCTCGACGGCCTCTAAGAATGATCCATAACTCCATGTCAAGTCGTGAGCGCCTCTCTGGAATCCAGTCCTGCCGTCGAACTGCTCGCTCAGCCTCCCGTCCGCGGTGGCATGCCAGCGGATTACATTCAAGAAGCTGTCAGCATAGGTGAACATTGAGTGGAGATATTCGTGGAAAATCAAGTCGTCTGCCGTGACAATTCCAACTTCAGCCTTTCCGTCGGGATGCATTCTGTTAAAGAATGGGAGGTTTATGAGAGTAATTTCGAGGCTTTCTTGCTTGACGAAGTGCCTAATAGCGGTATAGAGAATATCCGAGACACTCGATGTGCAAAGGAACCTATAAGAGTTCGTTAGTCTTCGAATGAGCTAGTTGTTAATGAAAACATGCTTACCATGGGTGCCCCCCAGAGAAACCGACACCATCATATATATCCTCAGGATATCTTCCAATCCCAACACCTCTCAATCTCTCCTCCTCCTTATAGTAGGGCGGTGCCCGATGGTTGATCGGATGCCGTTTCTCCATATCGTTAATCAACATTTGCATACTAACCAGCATCTCATCGCTCCATGCCGGGAAAAGGTCGCTCTGGCCGCCATGGATTGAACCCAACATCAACCCGCAATCCAGTCCCGACCTCTGTGGGGTATTGAGATATGCAAGGAGATGTCCTTTTTCTTTGCTCCAGAACTGGTCCTTCAAGAAGCCTTTCAAGGTAGATTGTTGGCGATCGTACCAGTCCGCGCCTTGCTGATCATCAAGTAGTCTCGCAAGATCACGCCCTTCTACCAGCGCTTTGTGTTGAACGAGTGCAGTGAAGAAATGAAGATCCATGGTTTCTTCCCATAAGTCGAAACCTTGCTCGTTCCATGTACGTGCAATATATTCGAGGTCGGCCTTGATTATGGAGAAGTTGGGTCTCGTTGGATCGTACAGCTTTGTTAACCACTCCTTGGTCACTAGCTCCGGATCTGTCTCGTTGAGAGTCTTGATATAGTTGGTTAGAGTAAGAATCCTGAGTGCTGGACCATCCCTCTGTGGGCGCGACCATGGCCTGTAGATGTGGGGTTAGCTATTTAGAGCTAGGACGAGAACATCACTATTCTAAAGAAGCCTAATACTAACCTTGTGAATGGCTCGCCGTTAACCATGAATTTAGGCTCCCCTAGACCACCAGAGCTGTACCCACCACTCGGGTTTGCCGTGCTTTGAATATTTTCCTGAATCTCCAAGTACCGCTCTATGGTATCTTTTAGGTCTGGGGAATCCGTTTTTGCATACGCATTCACGACCCCTTTCATCGTGATTGCTGCATCACGAACCCACTGGTAAAAGTAGTCTGGGTAGGCCTTGGACGGAGAAGCGATAACAGTACCCGGCGCTGCACCCTGGGTGTTTTTGCCGTATGGCGCAATATTATCGAGAAGATACTCCCATGCAGATTCCGACTCTTCTGTGATCCATTTGTCAAGATTCTCATTTTGGGGGACCAGTGATTTATGCTCGGAAATCCTTGAGGATCTTTTGGGCTGGGAACCGAGGGGAGTTTGGTAGGGAGCGTGTGGTACGGCATACCCAGCGACACCGACTCCCCAGAGGGAGACTGCGAAAAGACACCGGAGAAGAACCATAGTGGTTTGTTTGGCAGACCGTTGATGGAAATATCAAATTACAAGCTCGATCAGGCAAGGGGCAACGAGACCAGCGAGGAAAAGAGGAAAGTGGGATAGAGAACGAACAGGTTGAAGAAGATAACCCTGGGAGAACTGCTTAAATATACAACTAGGTACTCTGAGATTCTGATTTCTATGGAAGCAAATAGCTAAATGGGTAGCGTGATCCAAAGCTAAGTGTGGAGTACGTCGCGCGCTATGCGGGGCCGAATAGGAAGAAAAGGATCCAGCCAACGGGACGTGTCTCAGGGAGCGGAATAATCCAAGCGGACGTGTCAACTTAGACTAAAATCCACCTCCGTCCGGGACCGGATTTACGCGAAGGCAAAATCAGAAGCAAAAAGAAGGCATAAATGCCTACGTCAAGCGTCAGATGCGGGGAATAGCCGGCAACCCCAGGTGCATCTGCTGCCCTCGTGACCCGGTTTTCAGATCCCATCACGAGGGGTAATAGCCTCGAGAAGGTTGGTCTGTAACACGACGATCGTGTGTGGGTTGCAGATTAATAGCTGAGGGCCTTGCGGATATCCACGTATGAGGGAAATGGAAATCAGACAGGATATATTATACTCGAGTAGGAAAGATAACATCTGCTGGGGGTCAGTTGAGTCTTTGTTCAAGAAAGGGCGGGAGAATAAGAGACAAGAGTGTTCAGACTTACCCGCCGGTTGGGATCCATTTGCGGCTCTTGCGGTAGAGTGCTGTTACAAGTCAGGTACATTTCTTCATGATTAGGTTGCCACATGGTGAATGGTGACCTCACCATAGCGCTGGGATATATGTCTGCCCCTGTTATGTTGTTCATACATGTACTTTCAATGTTTCATTTTCACTACTACACAAGTACTTATATCCATTTTCGCACGGATACACCTTAAACACTCCCAAATAAATACCCTTACTGCCCTTAGCTACCTACGCTCGCTCAGACAAGAAATGCGCTTCAAGATATTTGAAAAAACGGACTGCAGAAAAAAAATTCAACAACGAAGAGAAAGGTACATGTAACAGTAGAATAGGCGCCATTAGGAGTCATACTGTGCTTGCCAGCTATGCATAACTAGACTACTGCTCAAGAAACAAAAGGGAATCGACAGAAAGACAGGAGGCTTATTCCCAAGTCTTGCAAATGTTGAAACACCAGCTGAAGTCCAAGTGGGTGTTGTGATCGTCATCCATGAACTTGCTTTGGGCATCATAGTGTCCACGGTAAAGCATACCGGATGGAGCTTCCTCGGGGGCAACTATAGTAAGGTTGATAAATATTTATACGATCGCCAATCAAGGAAGCGTTTATGTGTACTTACAAATCTTTTCATAGAAAGGATTCTCTGCAGTGTTCGGTCCATAGCTCCCCTGCACATTAATTAGCACACCACTCATCTAGCCCTGAAGCGATTCTCTTCCTAAGAAACTCACCATCATCTCGTCTGATTTGTCGACCTTGATACCTTTCCTCTTGACAAGCTGGAGGTATCTTAGACCTGAGATAACCTCGTGCTGAACCCTAAACTTGACTCTCATCTTGTACTCGCTGCCTTCTTTGATGGTGAAAGGCTTCTCCTTGAGGGTCCCAACAGCGCCAGGAGCGCTGAGATCGATAACGACATCCGGGCGTCCTGTAATCAGAAGGGAAAGCTGAAGAATAACGACCTACGATACTGTTCATCAGCCCTGAGAAAGATGGAAAACTAACGGTGTGATGGGCTACCTTGCGATTGTCGCCGGGTTCACCGATGGAGCCAGCAGACGATGCTCCGATGCCCAGAGACTGTTTCCAGCGGGCAAGAGATTCATCTTCGGCATCTTCGTGATTATAGAAAGTTGATTAGCTTGAAGCTCTCTCATGGAACCTTGCACCAATCAATGAATCAAAGATAGTCATATAGAGAGTCAACTAACCTAGCTTGTTGTACTCATCGACAGATTTTTTCTCTCCAACCTTGTACCTATAACACAAGCCAACTCATCAGCTTCCTTGATCTGAGATTGGGGGACGCACCCCGCCCAGTCACGCGGGGATAAACCATGGAAATATCAAAGCCAAATTAGATAAACTTACCCTTCGGTGGTTGAGGGTACCAATTCATCATCAGCATGAGAAGCCATTGTATTAACTTGTTTGGAAGAATTTGACGTTCACAAGACTTGAATGTTGTGTGGGTTGCTAGGGAAGATGGAGGGGAGAAGGAGAGGGAACACCTGAGTCGTTGGCGGGGTATGAACTTCTAGATTGTGCCGTTCAGGGGGGTGGGGGGAGCCAAGGGTGTGGTCAGCTTTCGGAGACGATCCACTATTTATACACGGGATAAAAAGCGTTTTTTTTCCTGCAAATATCAACTGGGTGAGCAGTAGCATATATACAGCACAGGGCCGTTATTTCCTTTGCTTTCATGCAGCGAATGGAAGAATATCAGCCCCTCCCCTTTGTCAACCTCAAGCACCTGCTTGGCCCTGGCAGCCTCCATTTGTTATTTACGCCTAAATTGTGGCTAGAGTAGAGTAAAATGATCCAATTGCGGGAACTTCCCCCACGAGGCTTGATTGTGAATTCGACCGCATGGTGAACGGTTGAAGGGGTGCTAGAGATACCCTTTCCAATCACTTACCTTTAATAAGTGGAGAACTGTACCTATCACCTATCAGCGCGTGTTGTTGGCTACATCTCACTAGTACACGCAGAGCAGTCATAGCCTGCAGGTATGCAGGCTTAGAGATTTGTTCGAACTATTGTTTGATTTTTTACTCGAGTAGGGACTTGAGGGATTGGGTTGTAGAAATGTCGTGGTATCGAGTTTCTCTAGGTGTACCTCAGAAAACCTAGCCCGATATTGTCACAATGTACTTAAAAGTACCTAGAACGTAGCAGCGTAAACCACACCGCTGAGCTCTACTCACTTACCCTTAACACCGGAGTACATGTAGTATTCATATTGTGGTGCTGTACCTACTCTACTAGATCTACTGGTTTTTGAGCTAACCCCCTGGTGTACATACCTACTGCATTATTCAGCGTTTCCCTGCCAGTTGTTCTGCATTTGATCACAATTGTTCTACCGAACCATCGTTATCGATTCCAATCTCTTTCCTGCATCTACTGCTACTTATCCTCTACACGGGGTAGTATTACTTGGTACAGGTTTATACCTAAACAGAGAGTGCGGGGAAAAGGATATCTCTGGTGTTTCCTGGTATCCTTAACTCCTCCAAGTTCATCTATTTCATTCCGCCTCCCCATCAACCCCAATCCTCTCCCTGGCTCCTTGTGGTTTTATTAACACATTAATCAACCACTTGTTGTTACCCTAGCGACCGAACACGCTTCACTCCTGCAACCTAACCCGCTAAACCACATACTATTACTCCACTTACTTGCCCTCCCACACGACTCCTCTCCCATTTCAACCTTCTCGCTCACATACTTCTTCAGAACCATCATAGACCATATTTATTCTTTACAATTTCAGTCAGCTATGCCTGCCGTCTCAGTAAAGATCATGAAGCGCTCTTTGCCTTCTCGACATAACCCCATGCTCGAGGGTTCTAATATCCCTCCATGTACTTCCCCCCAAACTTCCCCCTTGCGCCCCGGCGCGCTCCCGTCATCGCGTCGTCACCACAACGATCAATCATCCACTGCTGCTGACCCCCCATCCACAGACAACGAGCTCGTCGAGATGCGTCGCCTCGGACAGACGAATTTGGGGAACAAATCCCCCAGCGACGCAAACCTTTTTAGTTACGTGCATCTACGTGCACCCCTCCCGCAACCCCTGGATGGCTCCGAAATCTTCGGAAACTCTGCACCAGAATCTTACTTTTTGATGCGAAGGAGCCAAGATGGATTTGTGAGCTCTACTGGAATGTCAGTTCTTTTTTCTTTTTCTTTCTTTCTAATTTTTAACACCCTCTCGTCTGTTACTTAGCCTGCTAGCCTTTTTCTTTTTCTTCTTTTTTCCTTTTTCTTTCGCCTCTGGTCAATCAAGTACCGCAGCGGATGTCCGATGAAAAAGTCGGCGAATAAAATATAGTCATTTGCAGGCTCACATAATTGGGAACTGACAAGTTTGTTCGGCGTGCATTAGGTTCAAGGCCTCATTCCCTTGGGCAAAGAAAAAGGAAGAGGACCTTGAGAGACAGTACGTAAGGGAACACTTTGCACAGACCTCTAATGAGGAAACTGCAGGAAACCTTTGGGTTCACCCTACTGACGGTAATCATTCAAAACTGTACCTTGATTGTGTTTATTGCTAATTGCCCCAATAGCTTTGACACTGGCCGATGAGTATGTTGAACTTGTTATATGATTATTACACTGCTGACATTTTACTTACAGCTATGGTATGCGTGTATGGATCGAGGCCTTGCTTGACAACGAGGCAGTAGTGCCTTCTGACCACCGCAAGCGTAATATCACCCCTCCACCACCATACTTCAAACCCGCAGAGTCCGATGCTGGATCAGTTGCTTCTAGTACCGCGCCGACTACTCGCAGACGATCCACCCGGTCTGCTTCCCCTAGCAAACGATTAGGCACTGTGACACCACGGAAGACTCGTGCTTCCAAAGCGGCCGCTGCCAAGGACAGCCCTCTAAAGAAATCAGTGGCACCTATCACTGAAACTGATGAAGAGTCGGTCACTGTCACAACTACTGAGACCACAACCCTCACAACCACAGAGACTGTTCCCGCAGTTACAAACGGCACCAAGACCAGCAGCGCCTTGACAACTCCTGTGAAGAGTGAATTGAAGACTGAACCGAAAAGTGAAGCAAAGAGTGAGGCAAAGGGTGAAGCGAAAGCTGAGGCGACAACCGAGTCTAAAATTCGTGTTGAGGTTGACGAAGAGATCGAGACGAAAGGCGATGTTGAAACGCACACAACCCATGTTAAACTCGAGCTTCCAGCAACCGAGGAAGGCGAAATTGCATTGCCTGACAACTCTAAGGATGTGAAAGACGTGAAAAATATGATTGCCAAAGCACAAGAAATGGTTGACGAGGCACGCAAGCTTGACACCCCTGCCGCTCCTAAGACCCCAGGGACTAAGCGTAAAGCCGAGGAGATTGCTAAGAAGGGGGAGAAAGACGAGGATGATGTAGAGGATGATGATGACTTGAAGCATAGCGCCAAGAAATCCAGGTTGGCCATAGAGGAAGAACTGAAGAGGGAAAAAGTCAAGATCAAGGCTCTGATTGGGTTGACAGCCGTCCTAGCTATTGGGTAAGTTCACTCGAATAATATTCCGGCTTAATAATCAAATTTACTAACATTAAAAGCAGTGCCCTCTTCCCCTACGTCTTATAAATGGGATCTAGGTATAGGAGAGGGAATTTACCAAGTTTTGAGTAGTACGATAATCGCCGGGAATGTTTCATTTTGGTGGATTGGGTAGGGGTGGTAAGAGTGTCCTTGTTCTACAAAATTGTCACGGCCTCATGTTTGGTTCTTGTTTTTCTCTTCATTTGCGGGTTTATTATTGATTTCTCGGTTCAACCAAGTCTACATTTTTACGTTCATGTTCTTGCTTCTATGTGTTCCGTCTACCCCATTACTGATACTCCCAAATTTCTGGTTCATTTTCTCTTGCCAAGCCACGATTGATAAAGTGTGACTAGGCAAGAGGCGACGAATCTACATCATGTGCGTTAGTGGGACCTATAAAGGTCAGGCCCACAAGGTCCCGCTTGTGATCTGAGCTTTATTCGTTTATTATCTCGATTCCTATTTCATTTTTGGGGTGGCTACTGCACGCTCTGTTTGTGTTTTGCTTTGTTTCGTCCCCATTCCGTCCGTCACTTCTATCAGTCAAGTCTATCTGCCTTGTATGTAACGTTATATTTTCCGGTTTATAATCCTAAATGTCTCTTTCCACAATCTACAAAATTTCCTAGTTTATGACGAGCTTTTCGACCATCCGATGAAATAACGAGTAGATATGCACTGTGTGTGCGACAACAAAACAGTCTAGGAACGAGACCAGATAAACACATCGGTACCCCTAAGTTTTGGACTTGATTTGGGGAGGAAGGTACGTATTCTAATTGTCTTTAAAAACCACATCTCTCATAGTTTCTCCTTTATCAAAGTCTTAGGGCGAGGTATTTTTGCAAATGGCGTGTGCTGGTTAATTTGTCGAAATATGAAACAAGACCTGCTGGGGGATGAACGACTTGATAAGACTAAAATATGATAATGTAAAGATGCTGATATTCCCTACGTTCCGGAGCGACAATAGTCTCGTTCCCAAACTCAATCGGTATTTCTTCTGGCCCTACTGGCGTAGACTAAAATAAAAATACTACAACACTAGGCTCGCGACCGCGAGTTGTAGCTACATACTTTTGGAACTCTCCCCCCCCCCCCCCCCCTTGCTTGATATACCTTCGGCCCCGCCCCCTCAGGTTTATCTGCTCCAACAGTTCTTCAATATATTTTGCCTTGCAATTGATCTTCATGAGTTGTGACTAAGGGGAGGGAGATGTACCAATGTGTCCCATGCATCCATGTACTTCTACTTTACATAGCTATTGGTAGGAATTCAAGGTTAAAAAAGTTGAAACTGTCATACATGAAGCAAGTTCCATTCTATTTGTTTGTCCAAATTTCCATTTTCTGCACCAGAAAATAACTTTCGGAAGGTTGATGCAGTAATATAGGTGCCGGTAAAGTACAATATATAGTTCAATTACTTCCAGTTGAATGAATTTAGATTTTGAAGTTATTTCCAGTTGTGCTGCCCTGGGCCTCTACAGCTGTTATTGGGGGCCTACGGCCCCGCTCCAACCCCAATTCCCTCCATCCTTCCACCCCACTCACTTTATCATATCAGCAGTTCTAGTTAGTTGAATTAACTCCAACTCCGGTACTAGGCGTTGGGCTGGTTGCCATGCTGGGTTAGGGCTCTCACTCCCGGCCAATCAGCTTTCGAGAAAGGGTGTGGCCGAGTTCTAACTAAATTATGTGTACAACTCCAATACTAGTAGTGTAGTGAGTTAGCAACAAATACCATACTAGCAGCAGTTCAATAGCAAATACAATGCCTAAACACGGAGTACATATTTCCTATGACATGCGAGTAGCAATTCTGGTGCTGCACTGGTTCACAAAGAAGAGTTGGAGCGAGATTTCCACAGATTTGAGTGTGTCCTAAGACAGCAAGGTTGATCTGTATGCGAGCAAAGGTGATTAATCAGCGAGAGCTATTCTTATTTGTAGTAGGATAGGGCAAATTAAAGATGCGAGTTTTTTTACAAGTGTACTTGCCAGTTTGGATAACCAAGACCGTAAAGGAAAAGGAAATCCAGCAAAGTTTCCTGAAGGATCTGAGGAGTCACACAGTTTAGCTGAGCTTGCATTACGGGATGAGGAGCACTATAGGAAACCTTTTCCTGAAATAGCGAAAGAGTTGGGGTACGTTGCTGCACGATCAATAATAGAAGAAATCATGCACAATCAACACGGGATTTTTAGATGTAAAGGGAGAAAAAGGCCTGGACTCACTCAGCAACATAAAGATGCATGTCTTAATTTCGCAGATATGGTCTTCCATGTTCGTATTTAATCGATAGTATTCACCGATGAAATATGGATGTAGTTTAATTCTTCAAGAAGAGAAGGCAATGTGTCACGTCCCAAAGGATCAAACCCTTACGATTATGTCATTCACGGGGAGTTCAACTCCAAGCCAATAAGGTTAACGTTTTGAGGATATATTGCTTTTGGATTCAAAGGACTATGTTATATCTGGGAAAAGAAATCAGATAATGAGCGGATACGGCATCAAGAAGTTCTGCAAGCAGAAAATCAAAGACGTTGCCAAATACAAGCACTGCGAATTGCACTTGCTCGTATACTGAACACAATCAAAAACCATATCGTAACTGAACACAATCAAAAACCGTATCGTAACTGAATACAACGCGAACATCGATCGTACAAATATTAGGGAAGGTAGTACCGGTCAAAATAAAAGACAATACCGGAAACTTGAGTATATGAACGAGTTCAAAATGAGAGAGTTGAAATGGCAGAGTAAAGATGGAATTAACTAGGTATCCTATCTACAAAAAATTTTACATCCACACCTCTATGCATTTATCGATTCTATTCAAAAAAATTCTGGCGAGCCAGTCATTTACCTTGTAGAAGATAACACCCCTTGCCATCAAACAGCTTAATTTATTGATGCTGATACTCACCACCAAAAGGGTATAATTACCTTCAACTGGCCCTCTAAATCTCCAGATTTGAATAAAATTGAGCCTATTTGGGACTATGAAAAAGATGAATTAGCAACGTACCAGTTTCAAAGAACTTCTCAGGGAACAATTGAAAGCGCAAAGGCGGCTTTCTTGAAGGCTTGGGAGGATCTACCACAAGAATATATTAACAGAATGTGTATGGATTTCCATAATAAATGTAAATTGGTTATTTAAAATAGAGGAGATAATAATTTTAATAGCTAGTTTGGCGAGGTTCAGAGTGTTGTATCTAGAGTGTTGGAAAGTGATCCACATTCGGTGGTTTCATACATGCAGCCACACGGGAACCAACTTCCACACCAGGCTATTCAAGGTAAATATGAGTGCGCAGATACTCTTCATCAAGTATATACTTAGTACTTAGGTATGGTAGAGGGGTTCTGTACAATTTTGTTGTATTGTGATAAAGTATTTGGGTGTTGTCTAGTCAAAATGTGCATCATTTTCCAACACCCTGGGTACATATAGATCATATGATTCAGTTGAAACTCGGCTATCATGATGCAAGGGTGAGTAGCAATCATCAGTCTCAACTTCAACCTCTACAACGCGATCGAAAATGGGTTTAGGACGTGAGATAACCCCTCAGCATCAAGCAAGTATCATAACTATGCGCTTTGCTGGAAGGCAATACTCCGATATCAGCAAAACGTTAAACCTTAATCCTCATTCCTGCTCTAATATTTATTGGCGTGTAGAGAAAAGCAAAAAAACAAACAGACAAAAACCAACACTTCCATTCCTCTTCAAACCTGAAATACATAATACTTCAAGTCAATATGGGCAGCCATTAGCTGTGACGGAGCAACAGAGACTAGAGGGCAAGAAATAAAAACGACGACGCAAGAAACCAATCGAGAAGCGCAGCTAGTACAAGCAGAAGGATGAAGGGCACCAGCGAAGGCTAAAGAAAGGGAACGGCAAGCACATGGGCACAAGCACAGGCAGAGTAGGGAAAGCAAAGATCGTAGGAGGATGCAGGGCGAGGATGAGGAGAAACTATAGGTCTCGCTGATGAACGCGAGCTTGAACGGGGCTATGGCTATGGTCTTTTGGAGATAGGAGTATATTCCTACATCAGCAAGACTTCATTTGTCTCCTGAAGTCTCCTGAGCCTCAGGAGACTCAAAAAATATCTAGAACTCTCAGGAGACTCTCAGGAGACTCAGGAGACTGTTGGGAGGCTCCAGTCACAAATAGTAGTTTGCTGATGTATTTACTGAAATAACAGTAAGACAAGACAGAGAGAAAGAAAGGAAAGACTAAAGAAAACGTCTACACTAGCTATTTAACACACACCCCCATTGCTAGCCCACTTTGACTCACACATCACGTCATAGAACATTATGGAAACTCAGTATTATCACACCTCGTATTCCTTCCCCCCATCATGCCATGCTTGATTACGAATCTCTCCTGCAACTGAACCTCCTAGAAAGAAATGACGTTCCTAACAGTCTACTGTATCCCTCTTTGTGTAACATTACCCCATCCACTATATCCATGACTTGGTTACCGAACGATCGGGACTAATGTCAAGCCGTTGGGACATTAGCCTTAAGTGAAAAATAAAAACTGCACCTAGTAGAAACTATCAAACAAGACTCTACTATGCAAAAAATAACTATCCTAGATATTAGAGAGGAAGTAGGACTTCAACAGCTATTAAAGTCAACTGTAGAAAAGTTATCCACAAGTACGGTCATAGCACATATAAAGAAAACAACAAATGATTTTTACGGTACTATTATAAGATTGTACTTTATGAATTTTGTAGAGAATAAGAACACTAGAAGGTAGAAAATTAAGTGTAGTGGGGTGAATGGGCTTTTAGGGATGAAATAGTAATATTACGGCGTGATATAATATTAAGTACTGTTGTGAGAAGACAAATTAGTTATGGTTTACCTTATGTTGCATATGTTTTGGTTACAAGGGTATATGAGTCAATAACATGTATGTATTTCTAATAGAGAATTATCTTTGGGTTCTATGGGTTTCATCGATATGAGTCAATGAAGGGGATTTGGAGCTATATTATCAGAGACCTAACTAAAGGCGGAGACTGAAGAATCCAAAGTAAACTACCAAGGCGGAGTGACAGTTGGGGCTAAAGCTAGTACAGGGCTAAGGCGAGGTAGGTGTTAAGAGGCTAATTGGAGTTTCCTAGCTAACTATTTAAAGTTCCCCCCCCAGTTCATCTCTTATGCAATCAGGAAACATATTAGTTTAGTACTGCATAGTCACAACCTAGTTTGCCTCATAGAAAACCTACTTTCTCCTCTTACAATGCAACCCTTGCGCAGCTATGATACCGCTCTCCCAAAGAAACCTATTTCCCCCTCCTATGATGCAACCATTGTACAGTCAAGACACCCTCTTTATCATATCTGTTTGTAATCAAATGTATTCACAGAACACACGGACCGATATAAAATATATCTAATGAGGCTGAATTAGGGAATTTTACCTATGAGAAGCAGGGTCGGGCAGAAAGTCTACAAGGATTCCCTAATGCAGACGTGGGCGCGGAGGTAGCAGTAGATAATATGGACTACAGTCATAGGCAGGGATAGGGAACGGCATCAGCAAGCTTTACCATTTGTGACTGAAGTCTCCTGAGTCTCCTGAGACCCCTGTAATCTCCTGAGACTTGTAAAATCTTGCTGATGAAGACGTTGCCTAGAGAGGCAAAGACATAAGAGAAAGAATGCGCTATATATACAACTATTTCCTCCATCGCTGACTCAGACTGTAGAACCCCATAGAACCTCCTCTATTGCCGAGCCGTCCATACTATTCCCAATACCGATAACTCCATCCTGTAACATCCTGAATACTTCTGGTGCTTACATCAACAAGCTTCACTATTTGTGCCTGCAGCCTCCTGAGTCTCCTGAGAGTCTCCCAAGCCTCCTGAAACATAAAAAATATCAAAATATAGGTGCAACCTTGCTGATGTACTTTCTATTACCCTAACTCCTTCCTATTACGTTACGTTTATTCCGACATTGACTGATCTCATTCAACAACCCTATTGTGATATTACAGCGTACCATAGACTACTGCGAAGGAAAGGATATTATAAAATTGATTCTCGGGTTTGGGATTTCTCTTTGAGTTTCTATGGGTTTCCATTATATGGGTTATGAGTTATCCCTGGACAGGGGTTGAGAACATTATATATATTTGACTATGGGACTTTCCTTTGTATTTTCTCTTCTTCCCTTTCCTACACAATCTCCCTGCTAACAACTCTATGTTTCTAGTTGCTTTAGTTGTTCTTGTTCTTCCTAGTCAAAATATAATACGTCATTACACTTAGTCATACCTAGTCTTCATCTGACATCGTCCTTGTCTTGTTTTGTCCTTCACCTCAACTCGCTTAGCCGTAGTCACCGTCTATGACCGTGGAGCGTGTTATTTAGTAGTACCTCCGCTTCTATCTCTGTCCTGACATCAATTGTACCTATAGGACGATGATATAATAGCTGCGCAATAACTGCGTCATAAAGGAAGGGAAACAGGTTTCTTTGGTAGGACGATACAATGGCTGTGCAGTAACTGTGTCATGAGAAGAGAATCAGGTTTTGTAGAAAGGTAACATGGATTAGTAATCAGGCTGGAAGAAGGGTTATATATAGGGAAGGTGGTAGCGAGTTTTGTAGATTTCTTTCCTTTCTTCTTCACTTCGTCTTTCTGTCATCAAAGCACATAGAAATCGAATCCTATTTCTCGCCATACTCTTTAGTCTTAAATTACCTTAGACCCTCGTCTCCAAAAGGAGAGCCTCATAGCTTCTTCTGTAACTCTAGTTGCCTCGTCAGCTGATCCTTGCTTTCTCTGCCCTGTCTCCTGGTTTTCGTTTTGGCCGTCACCTTGTGCTTGGATTTGCCTTAGCCTTCGTCTTTGCTGGTACCTTCGTCTTTTTGCTCGTTCCTGGTTGTACCCCTCGATCTCGCTTGTGTCATCGTTTTTGTCTGCCACGCTTTAAGTCTTAGTAACTCCACCACAATCTCGCCGTCAGGGAGTCCTTGTGGATCCTCTGCCCTATACTCCTCCTATAATAGCTTTGCCTATGTTGTGAACCTTAACTTGTTTAGTTATTGCCTCCACCTCGCCCCGTAAAAGGTGAAGGTGCCTTAGCGGCAGATAGGTCGGTGGGAGCTGAGTTGTGATACTACGGGAACAACTGAACCAAAATTACTTTAAAGCTACCTTTAAAAGTAGCAGAATGTCATTTTAAGCTTGGTATGCATTCCAACATATCAGCAGATACAACCTGGTACAAATTGCGAAAACAGGCCTGGGACCTGAAGAAAAGACTTCAAAAAAAGACAAACTAGAGATAGATACAAAATTGTACTATGGGGAGAATATTAACAACAATTTGGCTCCATATTGGATGTCCTTGGAAGATTCTGCAGGGTCTTACCTAATTGAAGATCAATAGCAAGCTTTACTATCTGTGTCTGCAGCATTCTGGGTCTCCTGACAATCCCTGTCAGTCTCCTGAGTCTCCTGAGACCCCAAAAATATCAAAATATAGATGCAATCTTGCTGATGTCGCTGATGATAATCTAAAGGTTCATCAGTCGAAATTGGTAAAGAAGTATAAGTAGTCATATGGGATTGTTAATTGGCCCTCAAATTCACAAGATTTCAATGTTATTAAAAACACATGGAAAATGCTCAAGACAGCCCTAAGAAAGAGATGGAGTTATACTTAGAGAAGGCCCTATAGTGAAGATGAACTTTTTACTGCAGCTCAGGAGGAGTGGGAGGTAATTCCTCAGGCAAAGCTAGATAAGTTGGTGGATTCCTT
Source organism: Morchella sp. 2018-W16 (assembly GCA_024713755.1). Taxonomy (NCBI): domain Eukaryota; kingdom Fungi; phylum Ascomycota; class Pezizomycetes; order Pezizales; family Morchellaceae; genus Morchella; species Morchella sp. 2018-W16. The sequence continues at coordinate 2,647,878 of JAMGYY010000003.1, read as the reverse complement.
ACCAAAAAGAATTGAGGTATGTTTGGCAGCAAATGGAGGACACACAAAATGGTAGTCACATATTTAATTTCCTTATGTTTTATTGAACACTACTATGTATTCTCTATCAAATAGCTTGTCAATTGATTTATTCGTTGATATTAGGGGGTGTCGCGCGTGGTTGACCCGGGCGAAACGGCTGGAACTTGTTGAGCGTGACTGTACATAATAGAAGATAGTAGATAATAGATAATATATAATAGAAGACTAAAACGGGATGGACACGAGACTAGCGACAATATATTGCGGTGCCTTCTCGCTAAAAACAACCTACATGTTTCTACCATATCTAATACACTAAGCTGCGGAATGTGCCTCAGCGGTATTTGTTTCTTTCTCAAATATACCAATTTTCCAACCGTAACACTTCTCCAATCTCGCCCAGATAGACAAACCCTCTAGGCTTTGTAACGTTGGCTGTCGATGCGGTCTCTGAAGAATCATCGCCTCATCTCTTTCAGTAGCTGGGATTAACCTCACAAGAGTTCCCCCTATATGTTCTATCGTAAATCCTAGGTTCGTCATAAGGTGGACGAAGTCTTTCCACTGCAATGGAGTGCCTTTGGATAACTGCGTAACTGAACTGTGCATACGCTTAGTTACTGATATCTTCTTAGTAGGATCTGGTTTTACGCCTCTGACATCAGACGTTATGCGTTTGACCCCCTAGGATGTTGTGAGTATCAGTGTCAATGATTAAGTTGCAATAGCTTAGGGTTTCATGTTTACTAACACGTCTGGTCATGGCAAATTGTACACCACACCCCTGCATATTAGTAAGAGTTTCTGACATTTTTAGAGCACCTCCCCCATTTGAGTGCGTAGGTCCCGGCTGTCACATGGCATTAGCAAGCCCTACCAATGACTTGAAGGACCTGAAAACCTACCTCCCCGTACCCATCCATATCATCCCACTCAGCGATCCCTAAGAGTTCCGGTAGTTTGTCCTCGTCATTCCTACACTTCTTGTCGTCTTTTATCTTATCTGATACCCACACATTCCCTTGCCAATGCCACCTCCCCTTCTTTCCCCTATTTACAACACGTCCCTGTTTGCTCAAAATCCACCCAGCCAGAGTGTTCCCACTGCACCTCACAAACTCCTCACTAACATGTCCCCAGAACCTTTCTAGCCCATCGCCAGCAATCGATTCCTGTAGTTCTGATATATTGCTGAAGGAGCCAATGTCAACCTTTTCCCAGAGCTGTGAGAGCGTCTGAACTGTGTCGCCAAAGTTTGTACTAGCCTGATTATCTTCTCTGGAGGAGGGCTCTAACTGGGATACGGCTTGGCGAACCTCTGATATGGCGGCAATACTAGAAAGGATATTCATTACCCATGGGTCGATCTGGGACTTCAAAAGTGGGCTGTCCGCAAGAGCATGTTCAATCTCTACTGCAATTCTAGGGAGTGTGAGCCAGTTCGAGTAGATAGAGGAATCAGAGGAACGGAGACACATGAGAAGGCTATTGACCACGTTCTGGGTCCTGCTTTCTCTGGCGGCGAGAAAGTAGAGCCTAAGTGCAGTCTCTATGAAGGCCCCGAGTAAGGTTAGGAGGGGACTGATAGTTATGAAAAGATCAGGCTTGGACTCAGTCCGCAGCTTGTGATCTTCGAGCGTGATGCAGATCTGACTCCATAAGAGTGATATGGTATAAGCGTTATACAGAGCCCGGCGGAGAGCATCTTGGACCGCGAGAGGTGTCGCTACCGGCATATCCTCTGGTGTGAGTATGAGTTGATTCTCAACGTGTGAGATGAAATAATTTGGGCTGGTGTGCAGGAGATCCTGATGGTCTTCGGCGGCGCGAAGGTGTGATATAGCGAGTTGAAGGATATCTTCAATGCTGAGGTCGGGTGGGATAATGTAAGGTCTAAGGAGCACAGAGGCAGAATATGATTCAAGGTCTCCCCCGCTGAGGGAGTAGTTGGGCACATTCTCGAGGAGCGTGGCCGTAACAGACTCCGAATCAGTAGTCAAGGTTTTTTTTTGGTTGGGGTCAATGGGGGAAATGATATCTCTAACGACTGCAAGACAGAATTCTAAAATGGTCTTCTGCCATCTCATTAGATACGTCCCCTCCACCTTCAAAGGGCAGATCAACATCCTCTCGACACCTTGATTGTAATCCCTCAACCTTCCGTTGTAGCTCTTTAAAACCCCATACTCATCTTCGCTACCCGCGATTACAACAACATCTACCTTTCCCTTCCTCTGGCCGCTCTCGCCGATCAAACCGAACATTTCCAATACTGGCTTTACAGAACATCTATAGTCCCACCTCCCAAACACACTCGGGTGCCGTACCGCGCGTGAGCAAACGAGGTTCAATAGCGCCGCCGGATTGGTGGCTAGCTGCTCTATGTTGATACAAGCATATAGGTGCCTGTCTATCTCCAACTCTGAGAGAGATTTAGCCTCAAGTATAATATTACTGAGTCTCGGGCGGCGCTCGAGGATATTTTTGTTTGCAGGATTTACGGCTTCCCACGCGCGAGAAAGGGATTTGGTTCGAAGGGCTACTGTTTTTTTGCGCCAGCGGGTGACGATAGTGGTGGGATGAGCCGAGGTTAGAGTAGAAAGAATATTGTAGGTCGAAGTGACATCTGTGGTGGGGTCAACACGGAAGATCGTTTTCAATTTTGGAGCCATCCTTGACGTTGGTGGGTTGTAAACCTTGGGGACAAGATTAGTTCAACGGGGGCCAGTCCTATATATATGGGAAGTATAAATAATGGGGGGTGGTTTGCGTGCAAACCTTAACATTAACAGGGTTGGTGGACCAATGATCTAATTGACATGTATGTTGTACAGAGGGAATCGTATAATAACAAAAGCTTTGAGCTAAGCCTAGAGGTGAGCTAATGTTATTATCGATGGATGCCTAAATTCCAACCTAGGCGACTAGCATATGGTTATAATAAACATACCAACCAGAAAGGGTTATTATGCATCCACTCGTCTAAATTATAAAGCACTCTGGCTTTTGATCTCTCATCTTGACTACTGTCTTTAATCAAACCACATACTTATGGCCTCGAGTAATTAGGATATCTCGAACGCAAACAGATATATTAGTTTTATGATCTCTTAGTACCTATTCATTCACACGACCTAGAATGACAACCCTAACACCTCGACCACCACCACATACAACCGATTTCATTGAATCGGCCACGCCCGGAACACTTCTCGAAATCCTCTCCGGCTTCTCCGTCAATCTCGACAAGCGGGCCTTCTCGGCCAATTCCCCTTCTAACAGGGCAGAACTCGAGCGCCGAGTGAAGCTTCTCCTATCAGATTCTCAGCGCCTTTCCACCGTACTACCCAAATCCAAGACCACCTATGCGTCCCTGCCTCCATGGACAGGTAGTAATCGCCCAGGTTGGAGTGGACTCTCACCGGGGATGGGCCCAATATGTGGGGTGTTTGCAAAGAATTTCAACATTGGGCAGACGAGGAAGATGGCGGACATGACGAGAAGGATTACTGAGGTCGGCGAGTTCAAATTCTACATAGACTCTTGCCAAATGCTTGTGACCATGGCGGGCTCCTTTGACGGAGGCCACTCCAAATTTACCTTCCAGGACTCCTCAAGAAACTCCGGCATCGCGCTACGCGTCGTTGAGGCAAGATGTACCCTCACCGACCCCGACCTTCCAATCCTCTTCGTCCTCTTTGCCCACGAAACCACCGCCCATGCTCATCCCAACGTCTCGCCCAGTCTGAAGTGGATTCAGCACATCTTAAAGGTTGACGGCGGAATTGTGGAGATAAAAGAGGGCACAGCGGCAAACAGCCACCTCCTGCTCCGCCAGCTCATATACAACTCACACCGGCTGCCGCCTGGCTGCGAGCCCATGTTTGACCGCGCGCGCCACAGGATCTACGAGAAAGATTTTGTACCCTCGTTCCTCCTCCCATTGGACCCGCTCTCGCACAAGGCTGTTGAGCGTCTCAGTCGCAGCCAAAAGTGCGCGCGCATTGCTTGCGGAAAACCCGCGTTCTCGTTGTGCGCTGGATGCGGGATGCTCTTCTACTGCTCGCTGGAGTGCCAAGAAGCACATAGAGGCACACACAGAGAACTTTGCAAAAGCATCGATACCACCCCACCCACACGCTCAACAAGGTTCATCGTCTTCCCACCTGTTGATTCCAAGAAGCAGGACGAATCCAGCATGAACACTGAGGTTCAGGACTACCTCTCGCAACGAGACTGTACGCGCAGAGAAAGAGAGGAAGAGGCCGGAAAACCTAGCATTATCACTAATCCTTTCGTTGACAGTGGCTTCCTGACGAGCTTCGCGCGCCGAGGATCGAGGGAGCGGTTCGTGATAAGGATGCAGGAGTCGTTGGGCGGCGCGGTGCTGTTGGTCTACGACTCGGAGAAGACGTTTAGGGTTCATGTGCGGATTGTGCCGGATTTATGTGAGCTCGTGGCCGCAAATAGAAAGTGGAAGGGGAGGAGGTGTTATCTGTATGCGCGGCATCTAGACAGCGATCTGGGGAGAAATCAGCTTGAAGTGTTGTTAGACGTGATGCCGGATCAGGGACTATTTTGGTAGAATAGGCAAGGAAGGGTGATGGGTTTTAAGAGAATAACTATAAACTTGGAGACTAGATGAGCTATGAGCAAAGACTGGAAGCCTTCCCGTGAATATTCTGAAGGTGCTCAAAGTTGAAGCCTTGAAGATAAATTACAGATCTTGCTTAGAAAGGGCTCACAACAACTCTGTAGACACCCCCTGGGGGGACCTAGAGACCACATTTGAACAAACCTTCAAAAATATCCGCGGGAAGGCTTCCACTTGCAGATTATTTCATGGTCATGAGTTGTTCAATTGGGCTATTTGGTGCCTTATATATACATCTAGATTGGGGGGACTGATGTATAGGAAAATACCGTATGTACCCCTATATATATGTGGATGGTGTACATATAGTTCTAGGCACCAGGTTGGCTGTGCTCAGAAGCAGCAAATATTACAACGGAGTAGTATACTACGAGTGATATTCCATGATTGCAATTCTCCAACACAAACGCCAAGATCCCACCACATTACACTCCTCAGTTCCATTAGATCAAACTTGTTTAGGTTCTGGAGTAAGTATATATTTTCGAAAGGCTTTACAGTAAAAACATATAATGCTATTTATGGAAAACTTTGGATCCAGTGGCTTGAATACTCAAACTTTTTGCAACCACCGGAAACTGCACTGGCGAACACTGCTAGCCATACGAGATTGAACAGGCTTTTATTGCATCAAACCCCGCACTCATGCATATTTTTTTTAATGGTAGAAGACTTCGGTACCACCCTTTTTTGGTGTATATATCTAGAATACCCCTCTTGGCCGCCCTAGGGTACATCGATTTGTATGGTAACACGGTAATATATCCTGGGTACGGAGATAAGAAATGATAATTCTGCATGTTTTGGGCTCAAAAAGTGAAGTTATCTTCCGCACTCGATATATACCGATAATATCCTCCTGTCAGGATATATATCCAGATAGAACGATATATATCCAGATAGAACTATATCCAGACAGGACAATATATATATCCTGATAGGATGATATATATCCAGATAGTACGATATATATATATATATCCTGATAGGATGATATATATCCAGATAGTACCATATATATATATATATCCTGATAGGATGATATATATCCTGATAGGGCGATATATATCTTGATAGAATATATATCCTGATAGAGCTATGCCCAGTCACTCAAGCCACGCCCAGCCACCCTCAACCGCGCCCAGCCACCCCCAGTCACAGGGCCCTGCCACGCTTTGCCGAGCCATTACGAACTTTTTCAGCTTCATCACCCGATCATTAATTACTAAACCACTGTATGCATCACTGCTCACATCAACAGCTCTTCCATCATTGGGCTTGCCAGAGTTAGGGAACACAATAACTACAAGAACTATTTGCACATGAATCTGAGCAAAATAGACTGGGGTTTGTTTACTACTATTCTAATGATCTTGATAGTTGGCATTCATGATGGTGAAGATGGGAAGCTGATGGTGATAGTAATGGCAATGATGATGGTGATGATGATAATAGTGATAATGATGATGATGTTAGTGGTTTAGCTTGCTGCCCTGCTATCCCGCCATCCTACCATCCCACCACCCTGCTTCTGCCGTCCCCGCCGTCCTGCTCCTGCCGTCTTCGCCGCTCTGCTCCTGCCGTTCCCGCCGCTCTGCTCCTGCCGTCCCCGCCGCTCTGCTCCTGCCATCTCCGCCACTCTGCCATCTCCGCCACCCTGCCATTTCCGCCACTCTGCCATTTCCGCCACTCTGCCATATCTGTCACTCTGCCATCTGCTGCCCTACCGTGCATGGCATGTCATATAACATATTTTCTCACTAAGATATATTATATAGGTATGGAGATATGTCTATCCTGAAATCGTGAAAGTGTACGAGTTACAGAAACTAGAGATATAAATCATCTCTTCTTCTATGATACATTAATATGGGGAAATGACTTGAGATTTCATCCTCTACACACAATAAGTTATCTTATCCGCGAATGTACCACAGGGGCCACTGCAATCAGACGACATGCTGCCATCACTATTACCTGTTGGATCAAAACGTGCTCAGAATCTGGTGCTTTGCAGCCTTGGCAAACTTTGGTCAAAACTTACTGTTTGTGGGAGTTTCTTGTTAAAATTTCAACTATAGCATTACCTATCTGGCAATGCAAGTGCCAGGTTTGTACAATATGCAAAGTACCAGATTCTGAGCATGTTTTGGCCTACTAGGCGATAGTTTCCTCTGACATGTAACTTCACTATAATTAACATGGCTGGCCTTAACGCACTTCAGGGAACGCTGGAGCTTGGTCAACTATTCGTCTCATTTGAGGTTCTTAAAAAGGCTCTCAGCGATTGGTCAGTCCGTGATTAATTCGATTTCAAAGGATCACACAAGGACCGAAACAGGGCTGTTTATTGCTGCAGGGTAGATCTATGCAGCTGGTGGGTGAGAGCTATTTTGATCAACAACGAAGATGTGAAAATGACAGTTATTAATTAGGAACATACATGTCTGGATTTACAGATCCTTCTTCTCCTTCGCAACCTCGTTCTCAATGCCGCCAAGACTTGAGAATAGAGAGAATCACACCACTCTACAGACTTTTGTTAGGCTTCATTGTCTTTAAGATAGTCACTCTCTACACACTTCTACTTCTATCTTCCGTTCTATGAATCCACCCCCTCTATGGTACAGTTCCAAGATACATCAAGACCCACTCGGCCTGGAAACCGCGGTGAAGGCAGTTTGGATATCTCTTCTCCTAAGTGGGTGTACTCTTCTAAGGGTGTTCTTGAGTCATCATTGTCGTTATTGTGTCGATTTAAACAACTTTCTCCTCGAGTTTCTACACAAACCCACCACTCCACCCTTACGGGGCTCCTCACCCCTACGCTTGGAACCTCACCGCCTACGGAAGTCTCTTCTTTTGATTGCAATCAGACCCACTGCCCTCAAGGCAACCCCCTCACCCTTCACAATTCGCTCCTTCCAATTGTAACCGGATTCCACCATCATCCTCACAGGGGCAATGAGTCCCTACCAAAAAGTCACAGATACTGAGTTGACAAGACTGTAGAAAACAGTAAATCCATGCACCTTCCTCTTCAGGCCACTTTGTGTCCCCACACCAAAAATCTCTTTCGACTCCATACCGGCTATATTCAGATGTGACGTATCGACAAACTTCAGGGGCCCTACTGGGCCACATCATTTGACTGATTTTCTTTTGTCATCAGTGGTTTGCCTGGATAGGGATAGGTCTTGTTAATGCCATAGGTCTCACCTGCATGCGAAATTCTTGTACCTAGAAACGAATTAAATTATGATTTAAAAAAAAAACATGTCTGGATTTACAATTGGTGGAGAAGCGGCTGTCCACAATCAATCAGGCTTGGTTGTGAAATGTCTTACCTGATTATTTTGTTATCACTAGAGAAACACGCATCAGCAAATTACCATTTGTTTCTGGATTCTCCCAACAGTCTCCTGTATCCCCTGACTTCAGGAGACAAATGAAGTCTTGCTGATACGTTCACAAAATATTATAGAATGTATCTGCCTGTGGTTTGGAGAAGAAATTGATTATCAGGACAAGCCAAAAAAACACTTCTAGAAGATGGAATTCATGAACGGCATATCAGATTTTCAAGGATTACAGTATAGACAACTGCCCTTCTATAAGGATTTACATGTATACGTTTTCGTTAATCAAGAAACAAGACAGTTCCGACGGGTTTTTGTATGCCCATAATAACATCAGCAAAAAAATGAGGCTGCATCTTGTGGCGACTGTGTGCCACAATTGGCACAAGATGTACCGGGGTGTAAAAGTAAGTCTGAAGATGCTTTGGTGGTTGATTAAGAGTTATGCAAATCGTGATTGTATGATTTAGGGCCAAGACAGGACACCACCACTGCCAAGAACTGGTTGGAGAATGTGACAGAGTGACTAGGACTGTAAGAATGACAGATGAAAACAATGACGCAAGTGGAATCGAGGAGTACAGCTGGGAGCTATCGAAAAGACGAAGGTACCGGCGAAGGCTAAGGCAAGGGCAAGCTTAAGGCGGCGGCCAAGGCGAATACTAGGAAACAGGGTAGGGAAAGCGAAGATCAGCTGACGAGGCAACTAGGATTACAGAGGAAGCTATGAGGCTCTCCTTCCGGAGATCAAGGTCGAAGGTGATTTAAGACTAGAGACTGTAACGAGGAATAGGATTTGATTCTTATATACAACGACAGGTAAAAGGTCATCGGACGTCTGCACATTTTGCTTGAAAATATGAGACATCAGCGTTGACACCCTCATGAACCCATGAACCCAACCCCATGAACCCGTCAACCCAATCCGTGAACCCAACCCCATAAACCCAACCCAGTAAACTCAACAAAATGACAACGAGTTACATGATTGATATATACAATAACGAGAGTTCAATAATAGGTTGAGGCCCCCTTTCTTCTATTACATTCCCTAACTCTTCTAGGCATACTCTCTATCAATCTCTTGAAGTCATCAGTTGTAAACCTATTCCATTCCTCTTTTAGGGCCTCGATCGGTTGCTCTTTTTTGGTACTAGCTGGATTTCTCTGGTTGATTCTGTATTTCATGTTTCCCTAGAGATTCTCGATAGTGTTCAGGTCTGGTGACTGTGCAGGTCAAGAGATCCTTTGAATCTTTAGTAGCCGATTTCTCGCTTCTTTGGCAACCACAGATCTGTGTATGCTAGCACTATCCTCCATAACTATCGCTTCTCCATCCTGTCTGAGAGTATGTTTATAAAAAGAGTGGAGTGCTGGCACCATGATGAGCCTAACATAATCTGGTCCTTTGATTGACCCAGCAGGTAGAATTACCATCGGCCCTTTTGTTCCTAGCTTGATCGCCCCCCAAATCATAACAGAGGTCCTTGCGCTTTTGAACGAGGGTAGAAGACATTCAGGTAGGTCTTCTTCCCCTTTTGCTTGAGGAACCCAGCAGGTGCCAGCATGAAACCCAACCTCATACCGTGATTTATCTGTCCAAATGATATCTCCCCAATCTTCAACTGTCCGGTTTCTTCGCTTCTTACACCATTTCAGTCTCTTGGCCATATGCTGTTTTTTCAGAAAGAGTTTTCTCTTTGCTCGTCTTCTGTGAATGCCTGCTCGTGCCGGATAGCTCCTAGCTGTTTTGATTGTGACTGACTGGGGTAACATCATAATAATTTGGTTGAGAATAGCACGGCGATAGCGATGTGCTATCCAGACTAAAAAACATCTCTCTCTAGGGTTAAGCTTTATTGGTCGACCACTCCTGGAAGCATTTTTTGTGTAGGGAATTAAACTGCCAGTTTGTCGATGTTTTCTATCTCGTTTGACTATGGAAAAACAGGTACTTTTAGGTATCCCTGTTTTCTCGGCTATTTTGGTGAATGGATAGCCTTCTGAGTGCAAGGTAATAATCAGAGAGCGCTGAGCCTCAGATGTTTGAGACCTTGTTTGTTTAGAAGTCAGCTTAATTACAGTCATTTTGGCTGTCTTGATGGTAGGTATGGTTGACCCTTACTCCTCCGGTGGTGGAAGAGGGGGGGGATTCACATCGTTGAGTGTCTCACATTTATAAGCAACAGCTGCAGACGTCTGATCACTTTTTACCTGTCACTGTATTATGATAATAGGAAGACGAGATGAAGAGGAAAGGAAAGAAATCTACAAAGATCGCTACCACCTTCCCCTTCTTCCAGCCTGATTACTAATCCGTGTTTCTTTCTCCAAATCCTGTTTCCTCTTCCTATGACCTAGCCTTTGCGCAGCCGTTGTATAGTCCTACCAAAGAAACCTGTTTCCCTTCTCTCATGATACTGTCATTGTGCAGGCGTTGCATAATCGTTCTCTAGTATGTTCATGTGACGCCGGAACAGAGAAGGGGGAGGGGGAGAATCTGATATCATGAAGTTCAACCCGTGAAGCCCCCTCGTGTAGTTCCCCACTCACCCTTGTTCCAAGAACCCCGTTCAACACCATACCATGAATCTATTCAACCCTGTTCTGCAAACCCTTTTCAATACCATGAGGCAACAAGTAACACGGTCTCATGATTATGAATCTGCAAATATTAGGAATAAGGAAACAACAAGGGATGAAAGAGTTAGAGTTATAGCTTTAATGGATGCTGGCAAGAGCTGGAGATAGATAGATTGCTTGACTGATATAGATTTTCGTATCTGCGTAGGAATCTATATACGTGCCAGAGCAAATAAAACACCTACCAAAAGAAACAGAAGGGGAAGACTACCTATTTTTAATTTGTTAGAGAAAGAGGGGCTACAAGAGTTTGTAACAAAAAATAAAAGAACAAGGAGACTACCTATCACAGTGCTCAACAAAGGCTCAGACTGAATTAGCTAAAGTAGACAACCAGGACGAGGCAAGGGGCGAGGGAGAGGAACAAGAGACGAGTACGAGAAAGATAAGAGAACTAAGAATGTTCTTTCTGTCTCTTAGGGGGAGGAAGAAACGTCTTGGTGATAACTAAAAATCTCGAGATATATTTCCGACTGACTAAAACAAAGACACCTAATATGACAGGAAAGTTGCGTGAAGAAAAAAGGAGAAGAAGAGAAGTTCTATAAGTGAGGGAGTGAGCTCCCTATATATAGCCTAAGAAACCCTTTACAGACCCATTCTATAGAACTCCGTAGAACTCAAAAGAAATTCTTCATTACAAATACATTCATGTCGTTGGTTTATAGAACCTTGTAACTGAAACTTATAGAACATAAAGGAAATTCTGACAAATCCTTCTCCCCGCAATAGTAATTGATATCATATCATACTGCGATAGATGCTAGGCCCGAGCAGCATATTGTGAATCATCACAATATAGTAGTTGCACAGAAGTGGGTACTGTAGCAGGAGTAGAATCTAGTAGGTCTTGTGTGTGACAAAGTTCCCCATGTATTTGAAAATATGCATCAGCAGGATTTTACAAGTCTCAGGAGATTACAGGGGTCTCAGGAGACTCAGGAGACTCCAGTCACAAATGGTAAAGCTTGTTGATGTGTAAGACCTGCTTCTAGTCTTTCAGACGGTCTGTTGTTAGTAGTATAATTCACCAAAGTGAATGTTGATGCTAAATTGTACTCTCTGATCTTGTTTCTTAACTCTTTCGCAACAGTATCTAATGATCTCAACAAACATTGCAAATACTCAGGCGTAGGGCATAAATCACACAAGATTACATCCTCCTTTCTGTAATAGCTCTCAAGATAGGGTGTAGCTAAAGTACTACTATGAATCAGTTTAGTTATCCACTGTATACCATTAAAGTAACTGAAATAGTTGTTATTCCACCAAGGTTCAAGGATTTCCACCGTTGCCCTGAGGACATAAATGCTAGAGGCAATATCGGAGATCTTTCTGGCCTTGTAATTTCCTATAGTATCAATCAATATATATATATAAGTCGTCTCCGGCCTTCGGCCGGTCAGGAAAATGACATCGCATCCAAAAGCGACAAGTCATCTTGCTGAGTCATCCTAGCGAGTCATTGCAATGCTTAGTCATCCTGATAGAATGAGGATCCCCGCCTCCATCTCCACCTTGATATCCACCTCCACCTCCACCTCCACCTCCACATCCACCTCTACCTCCACCTCCTATTCTGACACCTATGCTAATGTTTATTTAGACTCCTAGGACACGCCCAAATCGCTGCCTAGTCCTACACCAACACAGTACCGAATCATCCTCCCAGGACCGAACTGAGCTTATAGGACGGTACTGAATAGATCTTCCAGAACTAAATCAAGCATATAGGACCGAACCGAGCTCATAGGACGGTACCGAATAGACTTTCCAAGACCGAACTGAGCACTCAGGACCAAATGGAGCTTATAGGATGTCTTCAGAGGCACCTATGGCATGGATGATATATTGGAGGTTGCGCGGGTTGATAGAAGATTCTGCGGGTTCATAGAAGGTTCCGCGGGTTGATAGAAGGTTGTACAGGCGGATGGATGGATGGTTGTATGGGCAGATAGATGGATGGTTGTACGGACGGATGAATGGATAGTTGTACGGACGGATGAATGGATGGTTGTACGGACGGATGGATGGATGAACGGATGGATGGATGGACGAACGGATGAATGTACGGATGGATGGATGGATGGTTACCATCGCTTGGTTAGGTAGGGTTACTGTTACTTGGTTTCGCTAATAAAAGATGCTAGATTCGCCCTTTTCCCTCCTTTCTTCCCACAACCATCGTTTACAGCTTCCATCACATCAGAGAGAATTGTACGGGTACTATAGAAAGACAAATATTTAGGTGTTTTATCCTTGATATCATTCTTTAGTTTCTGATACAATCAACTTGTCTTGCTTTGGGTCCTGTTTTGGGTGTTGCTTTGAGTGTTGCTCCTCCTATCCTCGCTGTCCTCACCTAACCGAATCATAACAACCTGAACAGCTAGCTACTACCAAAATGCCTCCTACCCGATCCCAACCCACATCAGCAAGCTTTACCATTTGTGACTGGAGTCTCCTGAGTCTCCTGACAGTCTCCTGAGTCTCCTGACACCCCTGTAACCTCCTGAGACTTGTAAAATCTTGCTGATGCAAAACACATTCTTTCTAATCTTATAAAAAATTAATTGAGGAGATTGCTGTCTATATAGCAAGCAAGCCATCTCTGCTAAAAAATAGCAAGGACAATGATATTATTCCTCTAGTAAATTGTATCAAGCGACAGTTTCCTGATATTGCAGATACAGCTTATGGAGTCGATGGAGTTAACAATTGCATATTCAATGACCTTGCTGCCTTTCTTAATCACCCCAAACAAATTAATTCACCGACTAAGGATTCTGATTTGAGAGCAGCGATGCAAGCAAGGAAAGAGGAGAAGCTGAAGATTAAGATGATCAAGTCTTTATTTGTCAAAGACTGTAACCTCAGGGAGGACGATAATAGGAGAGAACAATACCTTCAAAGATTTACGATTAAGGAAGTAGACAGACTTCAAGTACCTTACCCACCTGTTAACCATTGGGTTTATGAATCCGATGCTATACATGACACATGGTACGATTGTCTACAACTAGGGAAACCTAAAGACAAAAGACTCAAAATTCCTCCGATGATGTGTTTGGACTCTAAGCAACAACAATTAGATGTCTCCGAGGAGGACAACATTATCTTTATCGATTCCAAAACAGGAGAGATTATTGGGTTAGTTGCTAGAGATTGGATGCCTGAAGGCACATCAGCAAGACTTCATTTGTCTCCTGAAGTCTCCTGAGTCTCAGGAGACTCAAAAAATATCCGGGACTCTCAGGAGGCTCCAGTCACAAATGGTAGTTTGCTGATGCAGGGAAGAGACATTGGATTGAGTCAATGAAGTTATTATCAAGGAATGCGAGATTAGGAAATCTGTTCGAGTAAGTACTATTGCTTGCTGATGCATGTTTCTGTACTAATCTATTGTTAGGTTGAGGATACTGGAAAGCTTTGTGAAATGGAGTACTCAGCTGGATCGAGGAGTAAATCCAAATTCGATTGGGTCAAAAATATCAGTTCTAAGAAAAACCTAAAAGAAGAGTTTGAACATTTAAGCAGTTATATCTTTGCCCTCCTATGGCATATGTGTCAGGGAAGGTTGCCGAAGGAAATCATTGAGGATATTAGGGGTTTTTGTGATTCTACTTGGATTCCGAGTATGAATTATGCAGCTAAAGACATTGTCACTTCTCAATTCTTTGGGAATTATATTGTCCGAGTACAGGAGGAGGATATTGAATTTGATTGTGTTCCGATGGCACCCCCTTCTGGATTCATGGCATATATTTATGGAAGGTATGAGCCCGATTCCGAGTATATATATTTTGACGATTGCTAACTAAAGTTTAGAGGTACCCATAATGAAAAGTGTCCTCATAAATATGCTTTGTTCTGGACTACTGCTAGAACATATGGTACCGATGAGGGTGGACATTTCTTCATTGCCGATTATGGAATCAGAATCCGACAATCAGCAAATTCAGTTGTAGTTTGGAAGCCGACAGACTATCATGGTACTACCTTATTAGTTAAAGGCCCATATGATGAATCTGATTTACATCAAATTGGTATGAGTATTGTGACTCCTATCCGATTGGTTAAATTGTGGGAAAAATATCAACAGGATAAAATTACTGCTGAGAATATTGAAACTATTTTGATTGAGTCTGATGAAGAGGAGGGGGAGGATTGCGAGATGATAGGATAAATTGTTTTTTCTTATTATTATATTTCTTTATACTTTTGATCTCCACTCTTGTATTGCTTACCGATTGTCATTTTTGTTGTATTGTTTGCCGATAGTTATTTCTTTATATTGTTTGCCGATGGTTATCTATTATGCTTTGCTTACTGATAGTTATAAAAATATATTTAGAAATGAAGGATAATAATTTTTATAATAATATATATCTGTATACAATATTTTTCACCTTCTTTGTTTCTCCGATGGCAGTACCTGATATATCCTGGTTTAATAGACACCCAATATTATCTCTATTTCTAACTCGGGAAACACTTGTATATAATTGACCATGTGTAAATACAGGAGTCCTAAGATCAATAACAGCTCTATCGAGTGTCAAACCTTGACAACTATTAAATGTTGTTGAGTATGCTAATCGTAAGGGAAATTGTCTTCTCTGTACTGTTCAAGAGCAATATTTGGGTTGAAACTCAAATACGATTCTCGGGAGACAGAAAATAGTTGTATCTCATCGTATATTTTCTACAGTAGATATCATTTCAACCTTGATAAACTTCTCATGTAGCTCTTTAATAACAACTCCGGAATTTTTGACCAAGCCATTCTCTAAGGATAGATTTCGCATTATTGAGCAAACACACCCAACTTTTAAAACTAAATTGTGTGGAGGCACACCAGGCTCCTTCAACATGGATAGGAAGTCAAGAATCTCTCCCGAGGGGAGAATATTACTTGTCGAAGGTGTGAAATTAGGGTCTTCTTTGATACAATCGTGGCTGTAGTAAGTCCTTTCTGTATTATATAATATCAGTCTATGGTAGTTTTTAATATAAATATAAATAAATATACATACCCTCCATTGTCAGGAATCTTTTAAGAATCGCCAGATTAAATTGGTCTACATTGATATTAAGAGGGCTGAGAAAAGCACGATGAGAGACTATCGCTGGATTTTGCAATACATCTGGAGAGAATAGAAAATCTATAGCTTCCTCGATGGTGTCTAATGGCTCAATTAAATCCAGGTTGACAGACGATTCATTAGATTCCTGGCAGCCATCTCCAATTTGATCCACCCACTCAGCGTATTCCAAATCAGAAGCATTCCTTATAGGTGTATCTAATCGTAGGATTCGGAATTGCTGCCAGAGATAAGATGATCGTATAGATGCTTCAAGTGTAGCTGTGGGTCCTGCAGACTTTACCACTGGTATTACCTGTAGAAAGTCACCTAGGCCAAGGAATACTTTGCCACCAAAGGGCTTGTCGTTGGCAAACACGAGTTGCAAGAACTCATCTGCATATTCAATCGCTACTTTATTGGCCATGGGCATCTCCTCCCATATAATTAAGCTTGACTGTGATAATAATCTGGCCCGATCTGACCTGATGCTTAAGGTAGATTGTAATTCCATATTATTCTGATACCACTATGTTAGCTATTGTAACAATCAAAACACTAAAATAAGCCAACTTTATCTCAACGACAGGAATTCCAAATGCAGAGTGTGCTGTGCGACCCCTCTCATATAGAGTAACACTTAAGGCAGTTGAACCAGTAATTACGACAATATCCCCTTGTCCCCTTAAGTAATTTACAATCGTGTTAACAATATATGTTTTCCCCCGACCAGCTTTCCCATTCAAAAAGAAACATGTATGGTCAGGAACCTCCCCAATAAAGATTTTATCAATAGTATTAATTATAGTATCAAAGGCCTCTAGCTGTTGGGGTAGTAACTGTTCCCGAAATACCATTGCCCTCTCAGTAAGCTCTATTCTACGATGGTCAAATACAAGTGTCTCCATAGATATTTCATCGGACAGATTTTGAGGTTGAGGCAGACCAAAATCTGCCAGACTACTACCTTGAGAGGCAAGATATCTTGCAATTTCCTCCAAACATTTGTTGATAACCATCATCGGGGAATCATATTGGTCAAGAAAATCTGCTGACAGAGCCTCCTGATATTCCTCGAACAATTCTATTGCTGTAACTGGAATATTCACAAGGAGGTGTGCAAAGAGGAATCGTAGTTGATTAGGGCTACAAAAGGTTTGAACTGCCTCTAGCATAATCTCTCTACCTTCTGACTGGTTCTCGAAGAGACCTAATGCTGCTGTTGCCTCTTCAAATGTTGCATAAGTAACCCGATTGACAATTTTGAGGTCCTCAAAAGTATAAACTGCTCTATGTAATAGGAGGGCTCGGAGGTAGAATAATTCTCCAGTTCTGGGAGATACTGTATCGATTCAGGCTATCGCTTCATTCCTTCTCCTAGCTCTGACAATGAATTGTGGATAACTGTTGCAAACTTCTTCTAGGAAATCGGTATCCTTGAGGGTAGTTGAAGACCTTGAGTAAAGAATCCACTTCTCGTAGTATTGAATATATGTCAAATCCTGAAATAATGTATTTCGGGGCCTAGAGAAATATCTAAGCAATGTAGGTGCTGTAGACTCTCCACCATTCTTTCGATACATTTGATGCATGTTTCTTCCAGGAAGGTGGATTGTAAGAGATTTGACTGCAGCCAATTGATCTGTTAGGTGATATTGTAGGATCCTCCATGCTGCCTCCGAGGCAGACAAATATCTTGCATTAATATAATCAGTGATTTCGTCAACCGCTTCTTGTCCCCCAGCAGTGAAAGAAAACAATGTTTTATCTGGTCCTTCAAATAGATATTTATACAGATACATAAAAATGTTAACAGTAAAACATACATCCACATTTACATGACATTCTAGTAACTTGGTAAGGAATGGCATATACGATGCTATCCATCTATCCTCTTCTTTCCCCCTATATATTGTACCCGACCATATTGATTAAGCTCTGTAGTTTCTCTAATAGCTTGTGGATATCCCCAAACACAGGATCCATTTTTGTTGCATCGACTGTTGGCATAATTTAAATGGGTTTGAGGGTGTTGGTTGAATCGTAGGACTAATTCTCGCAGTACAGGATCTTCTTCTTCTGTTGATACCTCGGCAGATACTATTGAATCAATTGCTGAGAAAGGTAGCTCAGGATGTACCTAATATATATCAGTATCAGCTTCAAATAGGAATATATTGAATCGTACCTTAATTACAATATGGGCATGGGGTAATCCCCTCTTTTGAAATTCAATAACCCGAACAATGTAAACTATTGTTCCTAGATGGCTCCTAATCTTGGCAATGGCATTCTCTAGCCTTGCTTTAAATACCTGACAAACAATAACTGGTATATCTGAAGCTGTCTGTCCAGGATGCAGTCATGATTTAATCTCTGGCCAGTTGGGATTTGTGGTAATCGCAGCTATTTCTCCACCAGTTGTTGGGGTATATAATTCTAGTGCAAGTGGAGTATCTGGGGCAGTGGTGAATGCTGCTCGGAGGTGATGTACAAAAGGATTGATATCCTCTAGTAGGTTTCGAAAGCTGGTAACCATAGAAGAGGGTACCCCAAGCTCAAGAGCCAGTGAGTCTCTTGAATCTTCATCGTGAAGAAACCATCGTATTGAATGTTGTCCTTGATTAGCATCCAGCAATTGATGATATACTCGTCCTGTAATAGCCACATTGGAGGGTGTTGGTAACTGTCGAAATCCTTCTGTAATTCCTAAAATTGAAAAGGAAAAGATGTTATTGAGTTTTCGGCTGATCCTACTTAAATGACCAATATGTTGCTCAAATTCATTCTCAGTATTGGGGGGATATAGGGGTAAAGATGGTAATTGATATTTTCTATTAGTACAACACCAACCATTAATTCTCGCTATTTAATAAGCTCCACAAAAAGTACATTGCATCAGCAAACTACCATTTGTGACTGGAGCCTCCCAACAGTCTCTTGGGTCTCCTGAGAGTCTCCTGAGAGTCCCGGATATTTTTTGAGTCTCCTGAGGCTCAGGAGACCTCAGGAGACAAATGAAGTCTTGCTGATGTGCTTTGACCAAGTAGTGAGATATGTTTGGAGATTTGTTGTTTTGGTAAGTAAGATGTCCCACCAATTGCTGGACAATGATCTTGTATCTATGTTTACTTCAGGTACTTGGGGTATCTGTACTTGATTTTGGGTAGTTTGTCGTCGAATGAGTATTTGTTGTCCAGCTCGAGAATTTAATTGTGTTCTAATTTGATCTAATCGGGGGCTACTGGAAGCCAGTGAGTTCCTGTTTCTTCTCATTCCGGTACGATGAGCATCTCTAATATCTTCGATTAATTGTCTGGATTTTGTTCTTGGCATTGTATGGTAAGGTGTTGTATTGGTTAACAAATCATACAATAGGCTTCTGAAAAGAGATATCTGATCCCTATATATATTCCCAATAATAATATATATTTTTCCTAAAATCAGATTACCAACGATAGCCCTGCATCAGGAAAAAATAGGTCTCGCCAAAACGCATCTTGTCTCCCAAAACGCAGAATACCCAAAGTCGTCGTCTGGATGCATCGGGTGCCGTCTTGTACCTCCAAAAAGTGATAGGTCACATTTGGCTCGTCCAAGCTCGTCCAAAGGTGATATGTCATCTTTGGTTTTCTATCAGTTTCGACTTTAATATCTAAATGCCGGTCGTCTTTTTTTTTGATATGTTGGCAGAAAGGTGATATGCCGGCACAGACTAAGCCCGATTAGGACTAGCTCCTGTCATCAACGTCATTTTTGGCGCAGTTTCCAGGTCTTAAGCACCCCCGCCGCCGCCTCCATCTCCACCTTCACCTCCACCTTCACCCCCACCTTCACCTCCACCTTCACCCCCACCTTCACCTCCACCTCCATCTCTATCTCAAGTATCTCCCTGCCCCATATTCCGACACCTATGCTAATGTCTATATAGAGTCCTATACGCCCAAATCGACGCCCAAACCTACACCTAGGACACGCCCAAATCGATGCCATGGACACGCCCAAATCGACGCCATGGACACGCCCAAATCGACGCCTAGGACACGCCCATAGTGATGCCATGGACACGCCCATAGTGACGCCATGGACATGCCCATAGTGACGCCCAAATGGACGCCATGGAGACGCCCAAATCGACGCCCAAATCGACGCCAAGGACACGCCCAAATCAACGACTTCTGTATGTAGGAGGTGGGCGTGCGGGTAGGCGCGCGGGTAGGCGCGCGGGCAGGTAGTCGCGCAGGCATATCTTTGTACATAGAATTATATAGAATTACATAGAATTAACTAAACGATGTACAGATAATCACCTGAACTGTCCAATCGTCAATGTGACGTCAATTTCCAGCGAAAATTAGCGTCAAGGTTCTGCCATGACTGCTAGCCTGGCAAAAGGTACAAGACGAGGTTTTGGAGACTAAAGACGAAAAAATGCGTCTTGGGAGACCAAGCCTATCTTGTGGTGCCGGGGCGCGGGGATGCAGGTAAGCAATTGATTTTTGGGCGTCTTTGACGTCTTGGGCATTTTCTGCCAATTGTGGCGCCCAGGCACCACAAGACGCAGCCCCATTTTTTGCTGATGTGAAATCCATATATCATACCAAACTCCTCTAATCGGAGCCACCATGCTCAAAATTTGATCCTCCATATCCTCAAACTCGTCATCAACAGAACAGTCATTAGGATACACTCGTAGCTTTTCTTTTAACTGGAGTAACAGGTTGAGAAACAGAGGATTGTCCCGGCATCTTGGAATCAGTCCCGACTGTTAGGTAGTTAGAGTAGGAATACAGTGGAAGAGGGGATGTTAAGCGAGGATGGATGTGGTGGCCTCTTAGTCACGCCATTTCTTTCTACTAGGTTCGATTGCAGGCGGTATTCATAAGCAGCAGTGGTGTGATGGTGGCGGAAGAATACGAGGTATGGTGATACGGGGTTTCCATGATATTCTATGGCCTGATGTGTAAGTCATAATGGACAACTGGGGAGGGTGTTAAATAGCTGGTGCAGATGTTCCCTTTAGTCTTTTCCTTCCTTTCCTCTCTGTCTCGTCTTTCTGTTATCTCAATACATAGGAATTCACTCCTATCTCCAAAGAAGCCATAGCCATAGTCCCGTCCAAGCTCGCCTATACAGGCGAGACCTATAGTTTCTCCTCATCCTCGCCCTGTGCCCTCCTGCAATCCTCGCTTTCCCTCCCCTGCCTGTGCTTGTGCCCGTGTGCTTGCTGTCGCCCTTGCCTTAGCCTTCGCCGGTGCCTCGCGCCTCCCTGCTCGTCCTGGCTACGCCCCTCGATTACCCTCTTGCGTCCTCGTTTTCATCTCTTACCCTCTTGTCTCTGTCATTCCGTCACAAGGATGAACTAGCAGTAGTTTTCTGAGGGGGTGGAGAACTTGAATACAAACTTGAATCATCTATCGCTGATCTCTTATTAGCTTGAGCACATCAGCAAGATTTTACAAGTCTCAGGAGATTACAGGGGTCCCAGGAGACTCAGAAGACTGTCAGGAGACTCAGGAGACTCCAGTCACAAATGGTAAAGCTTGCTGATGCACCCCAAGATCTACCAACTTTCTTTGTCTCTAGTTTTTCTGAAGCTTGCCCACCAGATGCACTTCCAAATCCCGATTGCATAACAGAAATATAGTTCAACAACGATACTAAACAGCCAGGAAAAGAATTGGAAGATACATTATCGACAACAACTCTGCCAATCAAGCTTCCAGTGATTTGGATGACACTATCGACTTGGGGTAGTTTTGTACTCTCCCACCTCTTTCCTGGTGGTATATACCACCTGATAACAAAACACTTCCAGGAAATTGACTTAGAGGGAGCCTCTAAAACATAGTAGGATGATCGTAAATCAAATGAGCTCCAGCCAGTAGGAAGAGAGCTAATGGTATCTTTAGGTTACCCTACAACCTTGCTGACTGAGTATATAGTAGCACATGAAGGTGCTGGTACTATGTCGTTAAATCATGGATGTGTAGGGTCACCAGCAAATCTATATACAAAAATGTTAGTTCTATTACAATAAATAAAGATTGAATGACTTATTCGTTCTTATTCAACAAAGTAATAACAACTGGTTTGTCTTTACCCATATCACAGAATCTTCCTGAACATATTGCAACAGAGTTTTCGGTAGGCTCTGGAAGAGAATCATTGATAAAACAAACAATTCAGCATGGTATGTCTTCCTCGTCTATAATTGAATCTGATAGACCTTCACTCCAACAAAATAATGTTGAGTCATAGATTTTGAAATAGTCAGTTTTGTCTATCTTGTTGTTGAATTCAAGCATGCAATGAATTTCAGTAGAGGCATTCTCGTTGAATATTTGGGGCATCGTGATTTTGGATATAGCAAATAAAGATTGTTTGAAACTGATTGTAGAAGTTAAACAAATATATGCGATCAAGAGTCATTTAAATCAAAACTTTAAAAATCAAGATATCAATAGCAACAAGTTAATTTAAAACTCAGTCTCCGAAAATCATGAGAAAAAGTAAGGTCCCTGGGTTTGGCACTAAAACCAAGATAGGGAAAAAAGCAAGGTCCCCGATTCACTACCAAAACCAATATAGGGAAAAAGCAAGGTCCCCGATTCATTACCAAAACCAATATAGGGAAAAAGCAAGGCCCCCGAGTTGCAACTAAAGACCAATATAGAGAAAAGCAAGGTGCCCGAGTCGCCACCAAAATTAATAGAAGAAAAAAGTAAAGCTCCCCGTTCACTACTAAAATCAATAGAAGGAAAAAGCAAGATCTCCGAGTCGCCACTAAAACTATTATAGGAAAAAAGCAAGGTTTCCGAGTCATCAAAATCAATAGAAGGAAAAAGCAAAGTCTCCTACTTGGAGTTGCTACTAAAATCAATAAAGTTACCTATCCAAGCATCAAAAGCAATATACCAATACTCGCCACTACCAACAAAAAGCAATCTCTCATACCTGGTCAATCAAAAGCTTTTAATCGCACAGTGCATATCGGGTATATCTATATACTTATAAGATATCAATTACATTTAATTAGAACTTCCAATTTCAACATTCTGTATTTCATTCTGTCGGGCTCTTCTTAATGCTTCGTGAGTCTATTATTCTTCAGTATATATCAAGGTGTGATACGATATCGAGTACTGTTCAGCAGCTCCTTTCCCGCTATTCTTCTAATTTTTGAAATTAACCTCCAAAATCTGTAAAGCAACCACTTTACACGGAGCCAAAAGTCTTTAACACTTAAGCTTCAACTATCACCACTCCCCTACCAACCATGCCCCCACCATTCCAAGATATCGCCGCAGCCTTCAACGCGCTCCAGGTTGGACTAGCTGACGCTGAACTGACTGGCATCAACCACGCCCACGCCATCTCTGGCCTCGCTATCAAAGTCTTCGATAACGAGAACACCACTAATGACGCCCGCCTCATTGTCACCATCCTCATGGGACTGGTCAAACAAAGCACTATCTTGACTGGAGAAATCGCCAGCCTCAACCAAACAGTCGACACACTCTCAAGTGACCTGCTTGAAATGAGGTCGCACCCAACCCCCTCCGAAACTACAAACAGACTGGCAAGGTTCGAGCAGGCCATTGCCGCCACCCAATACCAGCCCCCCCCTTCCCCCCACCCCCCACCCCCACCACCCTCCACCACCCCAAAACAACAACCCCGGGAAGCCCAACCCAAGGCTAGACCCCCCCAATCGTCACAGACAAGAAGTACCACCTCCAGGCTGCAAAAGAAAATCTACAACAGTGGAAGACAGCCAAGAGTAAGAAAGGCAAAGGCAAGGCAAGAGTACCAGCAACCAAAAAGGCCGACAAACCTCCCCCTGCCGCTCACCGCCGCTTCTACACAACCAGGACCCCCCCCACCCCGATCCCCAACAGCGATCGAGTCGCAGCCGAGCTCTCAATCGAACTTGCCCAACTCCTAGCCAAGAACAAGCAGGTGCACCCCGTCACCGCTATCCCGGTTACCATCAACCCCAAAGGGTCCATCACTGTCCTTCCTCACCACACCATCCCCTCCTCTACCTACCCCCACTGGTTTGAAGCTATGACCACACTTGTCAACCAGAAACTCAGCTCAACCAAAAACCCCTACAGATGTTTCCGACCCGCCCACACAAACGTCGACGTTGCCATCCACGGCGTTCCCCTTTTCACCATCAAAGATAGACTTACTCTTGACAAGACCTTCCCAGAAATCGTCCGTCTCGCAACTGGCATCACCTCCTGCGTATGCCGCTTCCTCAACAAAGACGACACCACCCGCAACCTCAGAGCCATCTCCTCGATAGTCATCACGGTTACAGCCGACGACGCTAGCAAGATCGGCAACACCATCCGTCTCTTCTCTAGACCCAGAACATGCACCACTATGTGGTCAGCCACTCCCACCACCCAATGCAAAAACTGCTACCGCTTCGGCCACGCCACCCGCGGCTGCAAACAAAAAGCCGCAACTTGCCCTGTATGTGCAAAAGACCACACCAGGGCCCAACACTCCTGCCCTGTCCCCACCTGCAAAGGAAAGTGATTCGAAGCCCTCAGATGCTGCGACTTTACCAAGACCGCCTGCATTAACTGCGGCGGACTACACCAAGCCACCTCACGCAACTGCCCAGCCCTAGAGGCCATCGCACAAGCCAACAGAACTAAAGACACCACTGAGCCCGAATCAGGCCCAGCTCCCCTTCAGGAGACTATCATCAACGACGCCCCTCAGGGCCACATCAACTCGTCACACAATCTCTTGCAAATATGGCGCCAAGCCCTATGAATTTTTTCCTACACATCATTCAGCACAATTGTGCCGCGAGCAACAATGTACTCATATCACTCTTTTCCATCCCCATAACACAAGCCTTACACATCGTATGCATTCAAGAACAACCAATCCATAACGGAAAACCCCTACTAGTACCCTCCTGTACACTCGCATCCCCCTGCCCCTCCCACTAGAACGACAAAATCTCAACATGCATCTACATAAACAACAACCTCCTCGACAGGAATTCCTTTTTACCTACCCCTTCACATCGCAGAGACCTTATACAAATCTCGGTATACTGTAATACTGCAAACAATGGCTTTAAAACGATCAATGTCACCTCAGTCTACAACCGTCAACTAAACTCAAGCACCCACTCACTACCCCCACAAACAGTCTTTACCTGCTCAAAGACACCCACAGTCGTCCTAGGGGACTTTAATATCCACCACCCCTCAGCAGACCCCTCAAGATCCTTTAGCGGAAGAGAACTATCCCTCTCCTCCCCTTACTTCGACACAGCAACCTCCCGTGGCTTCTCGCTCATCAACATCCCGGGAACATACACCAGAATATCCCTGGACCAAAACAAAAGACACGGGGTCATAGACCTCGCCTTTGTCAATACCACAGCTACCACCCTCATACGAAAGTGGCTCCCCATAACACATGCCACAGGCTCAGAACATAGAGCCCTAGCCATTTCTATGCATATCTCCCTCTCAGACACCACCCCCTTCCAGACATACAACTGGAAACTAACAAAGTGGGAAATCCTCTCCCCTCACCTCAAAAACATCACCGTCGACAGCTGCAACATGCCAGAAGCCATCGACGACTGGTTTAATAAGAACCTCACCACCATCACTGAGACAATCAAAGCCCACACACCGCTCAAGACCATCTCCAAATGGTCCAAAGCCTGGTGGAACCCAAATATCTCCCAACTCCGGAAGATATTCCACTCCGTCCACAGGGCCTACCAAAAAAGCAAAGCCCCCCCTTAGAAATGAAATCCACCAGGAACGCCTACGTCAACACTATTAAAATAGCCAAACAACAATACTGGAACAACTTTGTGGCGAACGCACAAATCAGTGACGTATGGAAAGTGAAGAAAATAGCCTCCAGGACAGAGGATAAAATCCCCTCCCTCCCCAACTCCCCAACCCCAGCACTCCTCAACCAGAACCTCATCAACGCCTTCTTCCCGCTCAGGAAAGAGGGAACCCCCCCCGTCCCCCAATTTTTCAGAGACATCCCCCCTATCACACCCTCAGAAGTCTATGACGCCCTGAGCCCCACCTCAAACCTCTCCGCACCAGGTCCCAACTCCATCCCATACCTAATATGGAAAGGCGTCCACAGGACCAACCCCCTCCTCATCACCAACCTCCTCAACCAACTTCATCAGCAAGATTTTACAAGTCTCAGGAGATTACAGGGATCTCAGGAGATTCAGGAGACTGTCAGGAGACTCAGGAGACTGTCAGGAGACTCAGGAGACTGCAATCACAAATTGTAAAGCTTGCTGATGTTCTCACCCACGGCTACCACCCCCTAGCCCTCAAAGTGCCAATGGAGTTATTCTAGCCAAACCCAACAAACCTGACTAATCATCTCCAAGTGCGTACCGAGTCATAGTACTCCTCCAAACGCTCTCCAAAATATTGGAAAAGGTAGTCACCACCCGCCTCGCCACTATCGCCAGATCTACCAGCCTAATCCACCCCCAACAGTGCGCCTCCGTGGCAGGACTCTCCACCGCAGACACCGCCACCACCCTAATCAACGAGGCCAAAGCTATGCAATTAGCCAAACTAAAAGTCTCAACCCTCTTCGTGGACATCACGCGAGGCTTCGACCATGTGCCTAAGCCATCCCTCCAGAAAGTCCTCCAAGACGGACAAGTCCCCCCCTACATTATCAACTATGTCATCTCCTTCATATCAGACAGGTTCATCACCCTCCTATTCAAAGGATTACTCAAAACTCCCTCCAGCATCCAAGTGGGCGTCCCTCAGTGCTCCCCCATCTCCCCTCTCCTTTTCCTTATTTACATCAACTTTCTACACCACCACGACCCTCACCCAGGGATCTCCCTCTCCTATGTCGACGATCTGGCCATTACGGTTGGGTCCCCTTCCTACTATAACAACATCACTGTCCTTACCAATCACTACAACAAACTAGTGCAACTAGCCCAACCCCACAACATCTTCTTCTCAGTCTCTAAAACAGAACTGGCACACTGGAGGACCCCCAAAGATAGGGACCCCCTCTGCCTCCTGCCCATCACCATTGAGAACCAAACCATCCAACCGGTGTACTGCGTCAAGTGGATAGAATTCTGGCTCTCCCCCTCATTCAACCCCAACGAACACTACCTTAGGAGACTCGCGACCGTGAGGGCCTCCTTCGGTATCACCCAAAGATTCTCGTCTGCAGGCAAGGGACTTTCCTCAGCAAACTGCAGGAAAATCGCCCTCCTCGCAATCCGCCCCATGCTCGCCTATGGAGGATCCGTCCTCACCCCCACCTTGCCAATCAAGCCCATGAATGCCTTCTAGAATTCTGTCCTGCGATGGACCACAGGATGCTTCAGGGCAACTAACCAACGCGCACTATGGACAGAAGCTTGCCCCCCCCCCTCATCCTATACTTCCACTAACTGAAGTGCAAATATGCTATCCGCATACTTCAGGCGCCCCCCCTCCTCAACCCAGTCACAGGAAGAACATCAACGTCCTTTCCCACTACCTCCACTGACCAGACATACACCCACGCTGCCCTCCTAAAAGGCCGCCCCAACCCACCTGACAAGTGGAACTCAATCGTGCTGAAAGGGGTCGCCCCACTACCTATAGAGCATCTCTGCTCACTCATACGCTCCCTCATCGAGGAGAACATCCCCCCCAACAAAATGACGCTAAGAGCCAAAACACAGCTCATAGCCAACTGGAACTTTCACTTCCCCCTATCAACCTACTACCCACACCCCCCCACACTCGCACCCCCAGAGTTCACCCACCTCCACAAGTTCATAGCCACCCGCATCCACCAGATGAGAGCCGGCAAGAGCTACCTGAGAGCACAGAGATCCTGGATCAACGCCCACCTCCCTTATGAGTGCGTCAGGTGCGGCCTCGAAGAAGAGACCCCCTCCCATACAATACTCAGATGCCCCGCCCTCAATAAATACAGGACGGAAAACATCTTCACTCTCACCTCACTATACGAAATCTGGGGCAACCAGGCCCTCACCATTACCCTGGGAAGCTTCATAGCCCGCGCAAGAATCAACTTCTCAAACACCGATACGATCTCCCCCCCCCTACACCGGGTCAACAACCTCCTCCCTAAGCTCAGTCAGCACCAGCGAATCACACATCCTTAGGGTACCGTTCAACCTCATCTACGCATCCTAGAAGTCCCACTAAGGGCACCTACTTTACGGTTTCATACTTTCCTTTGTACATCTCTTTTGTTGAAGTTGGGTTTGATTTCATTTCTTTGAGGGGACTGTGTGTTGAGAAAGCACAAAGCTCTTTTATGCCATAGTTTATACTGCACACAATGTTTTGTACCTTAAACAAATACAACTAATTTAAAAAAAAAAAAATATCGAGCATTGTTGCAGGAAGAAGGGTTAGTTAGAGTTTCTCTTATGTTCTATGGGTTTTGGTTGCAGGGTTCTATGCCTCAACGGCATGCAGGTATTTGTAATGAAGGGTTTCCTTCAGGTTCTACAGGGTTCTATTGGATTAGTCAGCAAAGGGTTTTCAGAGCTATATATAGGGAGCTCTCTCCCTATATTGTAGGACTTCTCTTCTTCTTCTTCTCCTTTCTCCTTCACACAACCTTCCTGTCATCTTAGGCGTCTTTAGTCTTTATCTCAGTAAATATATTCTATACTCTGTAGCCATAGTCCTAAGTAGTTGTGCTGCTCCCGCGGGGTCACCGGAACTGTCTCTCGTATCCGCTTAGGCTCCTGCCCCTTGGACCTGTTGCCCCGCTCTCTCACTTTTCCTTGCTTCCATCCTCCATCCTTCGTACTCGCCCTCGCTCCGCCTCTGTAGTTTGCCTTGACTAGTTCAGTCCCCACCTTCGCCTAGCACCGTAATAGTATACATCAGCAAGATTTTCCAAGTCCTAAGAGATTCAGGGGTCTCAGGAGACTCCAGTCATAAATGGTAAAGCTTGCTGATGTAGTTCCCAATTATGTCAAAATATTATTGATCTCACCGAATAATTACGACATTCTTTATATGGCCGACTTTACCTATCAATACTAAAACCCTCTATGGGCTTATTTCTTTTGCATTTCATCAGCAAAAAATCGGGCTGCGTCTTGTGGCGCCTGGGCGCCACAATTGGCAGAAAATGCCTAAGACGTTAAAGACGCCCAAAAATCAATTGCTTACCTGCATCCCCGCGCCCCGGCGCCACAAGATAGTTTTGGACTCCCAAGATGACTTTTCCGTCTTTAGTCCCCAAAACCTCGTCTTGTCTTTTAATGCTAGCAGATGATGGAAGAACCTTGACGCTAATTTTCACTGGGAATTGACGTCACATTGACGATTGGACAGTTCAGGTGATGAACGGTATATCGTTTAGTTAATTCTATGTAATTTTATATAATTCTATGTACAAATATATGCCTGCGCGACTACCTGCCCGTCTTGCCAGCGTCTTACTCCTACATGAAGTCGCCGTTTGAGGTCTCTATAGAGTCTATTTGGGCGTCACTATGGGCGTGTCTATGCCGTTGATTTGGGCGAGTCCATGGCGTCAATTTGGGCGTGTCCTAGGCGTCGATTTGGGCGTCGATTTGGGCGTGTAGGACTCTATATAGATATTAGCATAGGTATCGGAATATGGGATAGGTAGATACTCGAGATAGAGCCTGAGGTGGAGGTGAAGGTGGAGGTGAAGGTGGAGGTGAAGGCGGAGGTGGCGGCGGGGGTGCTTAAGACCTGGAAACTGCGCCAAGAATGACGTTGATGATAGGACCTAGTCCTAATCGGGCTTAGTCTGTGCCGGCATATCACTTTTCTGCAAATATATCATATTTTGGAGACGAAATAGGACGTCAAAACACAACCTGTCACTTTTAGACGAGATTAGATGAGCTAAGTCGAGCTTAGACGATCAAAAGATGACATGTCACTTTTGGATGAGCTTAGATGAGCCAAATGTGATCTGTCACTTTTTGGAGGCACCCGATGCATCCAGACGATGACTTTGGGTATTGTGCGTCTTAGGGGACAAGATGCGTTTTGGCGAGACATATTTTTCCTGATGTTGGTATATCGAATCATTGATATTTTGATTTTTAATATAGTGAAATTGCCTATTCGAATTATGCTTAATATTTTAGTCATATTTATCTATCAAATGTTCAACCTACAATTTTAATTGACAATAAATTCTGTGAGAGTTGGGTGTAAAAGTTGTATAACAATTGGTAGTCAAGTAGATAGGCTGCAACTGTAGAGGTTTTTATTAATAAGTTTTTTTTTAAGGAGCGCAGTTTTATTCATTCAAAATCCAGCTTTTATATCTTGCTGGTGTTATGATGAAGTCTTGTGTGGGCTATTTAGGAGTTATTTTGGAATTGAAGTGTCGACGTCGCGTGAATGTCTAAAACAATATACAATAATAAGCCGATAATGACGTCGTGAGAAAAAAAGCAGGTTTCTTTAGGAGGATTGTCTGATAATTTACTTGTGATAGTAGTGGGAGAAGGAAAGCAGGTTTCTTTGGAAGCAGCTATATCACATTGCTTGTGATAACTATGTCGTTAGGAGAGGAAACAAGTTTTGGAGAAGGAAAGCATGGGTTAGTAATCCAGTCAGGAGTATGGTTATATACAGGGAAGGTGGTAGTGAGCTTTGTAGATTTCTTTCCTTTCCTCTTCACCTAGTCTTCCTATCATGATAGTACATAGGAATCCAATCCTATCTTTCGCTATAGTCTCTAGTCTTGAAATACTTTCAACTCTCGTCTCTGGAAGGAGAACTTCATAGCTTCTTCTGTAACCCTGGCTGCCTTGTCAGCTAATCCTCACTTTCCCTGCCGTGTCTCCTGATCTTCACCTTGGCCGCCGCCTTGCGCTTGCCCTTGCCTTAGCCTTCGCCAGGATTTTCGTCTCGCTTTCAGCTGTACCCTTCCCCGGTCGTGTTCAAAAACGCTGTAAAGTTGCAAGTAGATAGGGTATTACGATCTTTATGACTCACAACACTCATACACCACTCAGTCAAATTTTTTCTTCGAACCAAAGAAAGGGACCCTTCAACATATTCTCGGGAATACCTTTTCAAGTGAACTCTTTGTTATAATATACCAATCCTATAAAATACTTGAGGCACTGAATGAGCCCTTTGGCTAATAACGTCCCTACACTTGAGGTACACTATTGAGGGATAAGTGGCATAGCGGCATCTATTGAAACTAGGTTACTCAACGCTTATTAGGGGAGGTATCCACTATTGAGAGATCGGAATTTTCTTATAGTCTCCGAGTAAGTGTTAGAAAACTAGAAGAGTATACCATTGTGAGCTAGCAAAGGGGAACAGCTATCAGGAAACAGAATTATACGCCCTTTTTTTCTGTTTTGTTTTTAAAAAAGAAAGTATCCCGTCAAGAATCCCTTTCCCAGTCTGCCGAATCGTTTGCCCCATTACCTCCAGATAAGAGTCTACCTTATGAGTCATCCTTTCGGAACTCATGTATCGACATTACTTTCATTAAACCTGATGATTTCCCCCCAGCGGGACCAAGCCCACCAACCCCCAGCAGCGCCCCAACCCTCCCTTTTACTGTGGGGGTTCTTGAGATTTCAATTCTAATTCGTCTCTCCGAGCAGCTCTTAAAGCTACATCTAGCGAGTTCATCAAGAGCCAGGGTGTTTCAAATGACTCGCTACTGTCTCTTTGGTGGCTTTTTCGGAGGTCTGGAGGGTCGATAGTAACGGACAGTGAGGACGGTGTGATTGGAGTTGGTACGGATGAGATAGTCGTTGACGAATTGGGAGATTCAAGGTCGGAATCGCCAATGGGGGAGCACAAAGACGATGGGGATGGGGAGGGGGAGGAGAGAGGGGCGCCTCGGACTTCTGCGTGTTCCAAATTTTGAGGTATTTGATACTGGCGAATGACTACAGCTTGTGCTCGGACGGGGATGGTGTGCTGTGGTTGTGACTTATACGGAAGCGAGACAGTGGTTTCGATGACTGAAACACGATGACTTGTGATTGAACACAAACCATAAATGAGGTTTTCATTGGAGTCTCCCTCCACGTCGGAACCTTCTTCAAACTGGTCATCATCAAAGTCATTCTCGTGTTCACCATCATCATCTTCAGAATATTCTTCATCTTCCTCGTCTCCCTCGTCTCCCTCGTCTCCTTCGTCATCCTCGCCTTCTCCATCTTCTTCCTCTTCCTCTTCCACTTCAGGATAATCATCTCTTTCCCACCATTCCAACTCCCTGGGTACATTGTCTTGGATGCTCCTGATATCCGCGGCTCTATTATATTTGCGAAAATCATTCTCTTCGTTTGTAGTGGAGGCCTGGTCACTGCCTTTATCTTCTTCCCACACCCACTCGGGGTTCTGGCTATCATTGAGACTCTGTTTTGGACAATTTGCCTCACCAGAAGGGATCGACTGTAAGCTGGTGCCCGCTGTAGGGTTTCCAATCTCTGTGTGCACCTCACCTTCCTGATCCTCAGGCATGGGTGGAGCACCGTCGAAGAACAGGTCTTCTGTTTTTCGAGCTGTCGAAAATTTCCCGGTCCACTCTCTCCATAGAAGCCCATCCCCACGACGCAATATATCTTGGGTCTCGTGCAGAGCATTGTATAAACCAGCTTGTGGGCCATCAACGTCTGTTATTATGATAGTGGGTAGAGGAGGGAGCGGTGTCACTGCAGGACACAAATGATGAGGAGCCGGGTGTGTGGTCATCATAAAAGCTGGGGCAACAAAAGACGGCTGTATAAATTATTAAGTCAGTTTGATGTTTGGGGGCTCTTGATCGGCTAGAAAGATACAAACCAGCTTGTCATGAAAATTGATAAATAGTTGGTAGCAATACTCGTAGACGAGGGACTGGGTGGCCCAGTATTGGCTAAGACGAGGTGAAGATTGCTTGAACCCATAATTAGCTTTTTCCCTCTTCCTTTCCCCTGATTTTGGGGTACATAGAACATACAAATAGGTTGCTGATAAATTCCTCTCTTTGTAGCATGAGCCCTTCAGCAGTAGACATGGCAGTGTAGTAGTAGCCTACGGGGCCGTAACCCATTAGCCGTTCCCATGGGCTGATGGGCGGAGAAAAGAAGATCTCTGATCCATTGTCATGGAAATATGAAAGAATATGGCGCCTCATGCCTCCTAAGAAAGAGACAGCACCCCGTTTGAATCTCAGGATGTATCCTGGATCAGGTGGGATGTTTTTAATTGACATAATCTCAAGCAACTCGATGCTTGACAGAGCGGTAGTTGCGGTGACTGTGATGATGTAGGCAGGCGGTGGCTTTAGTAATGCCAAGAAGGATGGGACAGGAAACTTGGAGGGCGAGGGCTTATGGTGATGTAGGATGTATGCAGAGATGTAGTGGTGAAAGGTGAGAGGAGGGTAACAGGGACGTGTAGTTTAAGCTATGAGAGTTTTGAGGTAATCTCAGGTTATAGAATTGAATATTAGAGAGTTCGTTTCAGGCTGTGCAACCAAAGGGCTTTGTGTGCCTGCCGTGCAAGCTATGTTTCTTGAGAGCCCCCAGAGTACAAAATCCTGGGCCAAAAGTCCACCTCGATATAAATCTGCTTGAAAATAGTAACCCGCCATGGTGGGAAGACAAAAAGTGAGAGGCTAATGATGCGAAATCAAAAGCCCCTTAAATCCGGAGAGAAAAGGCCCCAGCCATGATCTTGTATTTTTTGGTGCTTTTGTTCTGATTCTTGTTGCTGTATGTGAGAGTGTTCTTGGTACCGTTGTTTGATTTGCGGGCCATCGATATACGGTATGATGTTAGGTATAGTGGGCTTTTGGATTCCTTCGCGACCAAAGGAGATGGAGAACAAACGAGGAGATGGGAGGGGGACGATGGGGTTGTCATTCAACCAGCCAAGTCTAGGAACAAGGCAGGGCCAGATCAAGTTTGTCAGCCCTAATTTCCTAATTCCGGGAGCTCCCGTGCCCTAGTTACCCCTGACCAACCAGCGGGATGTTCAAAAATGGAATTTTTTCCGTGCCCCTCACTAACCGCGCCTGTCTGGGCTCTAATGTTTAGCACGTCATCTACGACGGTTACAGACAGCCAGTAAAATAGACAAGCGGAGGTGGGGTAGATACACCCTCCCTACATGTATATAGCCTTTTGCCAAGAACATTATCCTATACTCTATGATAGCCCTTGCACGACCTCCCTCTTTCAGCGAATATTAACCTAGTGTGGTAAATATTTCGAGAGTTTTCTTGCTATTTACCGTAGTAAGCAATATAATTCCTATACTAAGTGGTGCACGGTCCAGGTCGTCGGTGCAATGTAGGTACATGTATGTGTATAGGCGCTCGGCGCAGTACTATAGGTACAACATGTATCTACCTCGGTAACCACATTACCACTACATACCGTTTCTGAGTAAGAAGATATATTTTGATAAATAGTCACTACCCCTCCTCCAAGGGTATGTTTTATCTTCCTCGTTATTTCCTCCGTTCTATTCGTTCCACATCTCATCGCCTCCCGTCTGCGATCTCCAACAAGTTCATCGCCAAAATGTCCCATACTGCGATGTCTGCCCGCTTGGCCGGTAAAACGGTATTAGTTACTGGTGCATCTTCCGGGATCGGTCGATCAGTTGCTATCGAGTTCTCTCGTACTTCTCCAGATATAAAACTTATTTTGACTGCTCGGCGTGAAGAAAACTTAAAAGAGCTTGCCAAGCTCCTAGAAAGTGAGAGCGGAGGGAAGACAAAAGTCTTACCTCTTAGGCTGGATGTTTCTTCTACAAACGACGTGAATGGGTTTTTAGATAGGCTTCCAGAGGAGTGGAAGGAAATCGACATTTTGGTGAACAATGCGTATGAGTCCTTTTGAAGAAAAACGACCCGCATGTACATGAGGCTAACTTAATATTCAGCGGGCTTGTGAAAGGCGTTGACAAGGTTGGAGAAATTGCCCAAGATGATATTAACGTCATGTTGTCAACCAATGTGACCGGTCTCATTAATGTAGCTCTGATTCCTTTTCACCCGAGTTGAATATTTATTGACACACTGATCAGATGACCCAAAAGGTCCTACCTATATTTCATGCCCGCGGCGGACGTGGTGATGTGATCAATGTTGGATCTATAGCTGGTAGAGAACCCTACGCGGGCGGGAGTATCTACTGTGCAAGCAAAGCTGCCGTCCGTAGTTTTACCGACAGTCTTAGAAAAGAACTGATAGCTACCCGGATCAGGGTGATCGAGATTGATCCAGGCCAAGTTGAGACGGTATAATCGCTCTCGTCGACCGCTCCGCATCCGTCAGCTTGCTAACAAGTCATAGGAATTTTCTGTCGTGAGATTTAGAGGCGATAAAGCAAAGGCTGATGCAGTTTACGCGTAGGTTACCCTTGCCGCTTAGTACTTTACTTGAGTATCATTGGCTCACTGAAAATTTATAGCGGTTGTGAGCCACTCACGCCAGAAGATATTGCAGAGGTTGTTGTATTTGCTGCTGGAAGGCGTGAAAATGTCGTGTTGGCTGATACCTTGGTATTTCCAAGCCATCAAGCCGGTGCAGGAATCTTGCACAAGACTAGGTAAAGGATAACATGACTATTCAAATAAGAGTAGAAGGGAAGCAGGTTTATATCACGTTACGCGGGCCCGCTAGAGGGAAAAACCAGAGTACGCACGTAGGTACCGGGTGCATTCAATAAGGCTCGTTATCAGGTTACAGCGCGTTTGGATCACGTCCGGAAATGCATTTGGGCGGGTTTTAATTTGCATGGGTGTAAATGCGATTGAAATTAGGAATATTTTTTGCACTTAACGCAACCATTACCCCACCACACATGACCACCCAATCAACCAAAAATTGAGACATGATCTAAAACTACAGTATGAAAAAATGGGGTGAAATCACCTACCATAGGACTACGGGATTTAGTGACAAATACCGAATTAAATCGGCATTAGAGGAAGAGTACTGTACAAATACCGTACTCTTACGGTATTGCTAGCGTATCAACGAGAATACCGTAGTGATCCCACTCCTCTTTTTAGTACTGTGCTCCTGAAACAGGTGAGGCTGGGAAAGCGTTCAGACAGCGGGTTTAAAAAAAAGCCTGTATAGCAGTAATAGAGACTTTTAGCCACGGGTGTGAAAGGCAACGGACAAAAAATTATTAATTCCCAAGACCATGCTCTTGGTCATAGGGGCTCACAACTACTCTGAGAAAGAAACTACAGGCATAATGACCAGATATATCCTATGCGTATCTTTGAGACTTGCAGTCGAAGTATTATATCACATTTTACTTGCATCTAACTTGCATGTACTAGAAGTCTTGAGAATAAATAATTATTTGTTTGTTGCCTTTCATACAATGGCTAAAGGTCACTAATGGAGGGGTTAAAAAAAATTTCACCTTATATCACAGGCTCAATCTGTAGGTTGAACATACTTTGCTATGTGATTGTAAAGCTATCAAATTTTTGTACATAGTTCAAACTATAGAATCTAATAACCCTGGTTTCAGATGAGACAACAAAAAACAAACACCTATTGTATCTGACGTAGCATGGGAAATCTATTTGAGTGTATAACACCATTAACATCATCAGCAAGCTTTACCATTTGTATCTACAGCCTCTTGGGTCTCCTAACAATCCCTGTCAGTCTCCTGAGTCTCCTGAGAGTCTCTGTGATGGAGTGACTAGGACCAGAAGCGTGAGAGATGAAAATGATGACGCAAGCGAGATCGAGGGGTACAACCGAGAGTGAGTAAAAGGACAAAGGTCCTAGCGAAGACTAAGGCAAGCACAAGGCAGCGGCTAAGGCGAAGACCAAGGGATACGGTAGGGAAAGTGAGAATCAGTTGACGAGGCAGCTAGGATTACAGCAGAAGCTATGAAGCTCTCCTTTTGGAGACGAGGGTCGAACGTGGTTCAAGACTAGAGACTATAGCGAGAAATAAGATTTGCTTCTTATGTAGTAGTAATATGATGACAGGAAGACGAAGTGAAGAAGAAAGGAAAGAAATTTACAAGAATCGCTACCAGTTTCCCTATATATAACCCTTCCCCCAGCCTGATCCGTGTTCATTTCTCCAAAACCTGTTTCCTCTTCCTATAACGCAGCCACTACGCAGCAATTGTATAGTTGTTCCCTTATGTCTATATGACGCTGGGACAAACAATGAAGTAGTGGTCATACTTCCAAATCTATACGGTCAAGCTAGATTTCGTAATATACCTCTTTCCTACTGATGTAACGGGGGCTCTCCTTTAGGAGTGCGGCCGTGTACTCTGTTGAGGTATAGGAAGGACTAGAGTTTTTTCCCGTGAGGGCTCTGGTTTCCAAGGCAATAGTTTTTTTTATAGAGGTAGAGTTTTCAAGAACAAAGATAACTTTAAGGGGCCCCATCGCTAGAACAGAATCCGTCAAGTTTTGTTTTCGATGATTGATAATGGAGAGGCCGGAGGAGAGACTCTGTTTTTAGTACTTTATAATACTCGACCTCTCGTCTTCCTTACTAAGATATCTGAGCCGAACCTAAGCTCAATAGTCGGTGGACAAGCAGCTATTTCCTATAATTGCGAGGAGTGATCTAACCTATGTCAGCTCAGAGGAATAATCTATCCAAGCTGAGAAATCACGCAATGCCACATCAGCAAGCTTTACCATTTGTGACTGGAGTCTCTTGAGTCTCCTGACAGTCTCCTGAGTCTTCTGAGACTCCTGTAATCTCCTGAGACTTGTAAAATCTTACTGATGCAAGAGCTGTAAGCGGGACCCTAAGAACTAGTGGGAACGGTTTAACAGATGAAGTGCTAATCAAGATGACAGAAGGTTTTGTCTCAACATCAATTTCGGACGCTCCACGGTCGAATATGTTTATTTCAGCGTTATTATAGTCCTACTTATAAATTAGTGACTATCGCTGCTCTCCTATTCCTCTTCCGATATACTTCCTCCTCGGAAGTATCGTATCTTCTCCGTCTTGCTGCAGAAGCGAAGCCCTACCCTGGCCCTTGAGATTACGTTGCGTCGTCATCTGCACCGTCTTTACCAATGTCACTTTGCTCCACCACCACCTCCCCGGTCCGCGTAGTGGGCGGGGGTCACCCTGGGCGGAAACCTACCAGATCCCGCCAGGAGCTTGAGGCCGTCGAGGATAAACACTACCCGTCTGCGCATTCTCGCCTCTTACAGGAAGGGACGCTGGAAAGCAGAAAAAAGCAGCGAGGGCCTTACACCATAAATAAGGCAGGAGTTGACCGCCGCTCAAACAGCTTCGTCGCCTCCCATCTTAATACCGATGCATTAGAAGCCCAGGTTCGTACCCTGGAGTTTCAAGCTCACAGCAGCCGACCACCTCCACCACCTCCACCACCCCCGCCACCTCCACCTCTTGAACACCACCACGCCTTCAGCTCCGAAAGTTCCCCGACCCAAAGTTTAACGGGATCGGAAGGAACTCTAGGATTCCTCAGCCTTCTCCGCACCAAACTCAGGGTCAACCATGATAGGTTCTTGAGCGAGGAGGCCAAGGTCTTCTGAGTTAGTCGGTTGGAGGAAAGCGCTGGACCAGGTCGTCCCTATGGCCACGGGGATGCTCTTGCATTCATCGATCGCCCGCCTTCGTCGCATTCTGGAAGCGTCGCTTTGGAGACCCGGACCCTCGAGGCACAGCCAGAAGAAGGAACTCAAGGCCTCCGCCAGGAAGAGGAGACTTCGACCTACTCACTCAATTCCCTCGCATCGTGGGCCAACTTCGACTATAACGAAGAGGCAAAGAAGGGCAGCTCTGGAGACAGGGTTGTCTGACGACCTGAAGGACGCAATGATGATATCTGGGGACATAACCACAGAAGGCTTCGATGCCTATGTCAGGAGACTGATGACAATGGATAACAAAATCAGGGCTAGGAAAGATGCCCACAAGGCCAACCGGAACCGTATGGGGCAATTTACTTCCCCACACACACCACCCCTCGCACGCACCAGGAGGCCTCGCCCCATGGACCTCTCATTCTCCAGCTCCCTCTGCCGCCACCCACCGAGGAAGGTCTGCGCCATGTGACGTAGACAGACCAGGCGCGCTGCGAGAAAAAATGGAGGATGGAGGCGGCGCTGTGCCTACTTGTGCCGCACGACCACGTGTTCGCCAACTGCCCACAAGGCACTCGCGCGTGGCCCTCCTCCAATGAGGGAGCTGCCGTGTCTGCCCCCGCCGCTCCGGTCGGCGGCTCCTATTTCTTCTTCTTCTTCTTCTTCTCCAACGTATGTTATTCTTTCTTCTGGTAATTCGGGTTTTCAGTAGTCGCAGTCAGTATCATGGCGCCATGAAAACTGCGTTTTCTATTTCTGGGTTTTCGGTTTCAGTTGTGGCAGAGGAGAATTAAATGGAATCATCTAGTTGTAGCTTGTAAAATTGCTTTCACAATAAGAACTCTATTTCCACCGCGCTATGATTGATCTGAGGCGCCGGGATTCGCATTTATCGATGAAACCTTCTTGCGGCGCCATCACCAACTTCCTATCGCTTTCCTAAAACCCCGAATACTTGAAGTCGTCGGCGGGAGGCTATTGCCTCCGGACAAATCACTTCCATATGCAGCGTCCCTCTGTCGTGGTCTCATCGAGGAACAAATCGCTCTTTGTCGCCCAAACTAGGGCAGTACCCCTGGTTCTGGGAATCGCTGGC
This sequence comes from Morchella sp. 2018-W16, assembly GCA_024713755.1. Taxonomy (NCBI): domain Eukaryota; kingdom Fungi; phylum Ascomycota; class Pezizomycetes; order Pezizales; family Morchellaceae; genus Morchella; species Morchella sp. 2018-W16. The sequence goes on along the minus strand of JAMGYY010000003.1, from coordinate 2,608,398 downwards.
TCTGTCATCGCGATGCTACCCTTAGATTCAAGAACAATCGGTGACCTTCGACTCAAAATTTTGCAAGGAAAACTACGCATACACGCCGCCGGTATTGTTGATGTATCAAACCCCCAACCTATATGATGGGACCCGTCCCTTCAGTCGTCTAGCCCGCCGAAAGAGACTACAAATTTGCAGTATAACACTCGCGGCATCGACAAAGCTCTTCTGAAAACCCCAAAGGCGAGTGGAAACAAAAGGATCCCAGAAACTATCACAATCGATTTCAATATGTTCGATGAAGCTTCAGCCAAGATCTACCACGCGCCGCCCTCGACCACAAAATCCCCTCAAAGAAGGAAAGGAACCACCATTCGGCCCCTCTGGCATGTCCAGGGATGAACTATTGGCGCTCAGCGACTACGTCGCGAGAACCTCTCGAGGGCTTCATCCGCGCAAAATTTCATCTCTGCGGTCTTGTGCGGTACTGTTTGTCAAAAAGGCAGATGGGTCGCCGGCTTATGTGTGGACTACCGTGGATTGAATGGTGACGGTTAAGAACCTATACCCACAACCTCTAATCCGGGAAACACTGGACAGACTATCAAAGGCTAAGTGGTACACCAAATTAGACTTGCGACAAGGATACAATCAGATTGAATGGCGAAGGAAGAATGGAAAAGCGGCATTCAGAAAGCGCTATGGTCGCTTTGAGTACACCGTCATGCCTTTCGGCCTTACCAGCGCCCCATGACGTTTCAACACTTCATCAGCGATTGCCTCCGAGAACACCTTGACCAATTCTGCACTGCATACTTGGATGACATCCTAATATCTGACTCCTCCAAAACGCGCGTCGAAATAATACTGGAAGCATTACAGAAAAAATGGGATCCTGTGAAGCCTGAGAAGTCACGAATTCCACACCAAAGTACCACTTACGCCGGACTGATTATCGAATAAGCGGTATCCGTATGGACCTCGCGAAGGTATCGGCAGTACAGGAATGGACCACCTAAGGCGGTCGAGGGCGTACAGGCCTTTCTGGGTTTCATCGCTTTTACCGCCGCTTCGTATTCGGTTCTCGAAACTTCGTAGCCCCTAACCAGGTTGACCAAAAAGAATGTCCCTTTCTTATGGGCCCGGAAGCTCGCGTTCCAGTCCCTGAAAGAGGCTTTCACCACGCCCCATCCTAATGCGCCGGAAAAAACCAATCGCGGTAGAAACAGGCGCATCCGACTACGTCGCGGTGGCGTCTTCTCGCTGACGAGCAGGGCAAACTCCATCCGTCGCCTTCTTC